>CAVLGL010000159.1:26390000-28790000 GCA_963668995.1 Parnassius mnemosyne
AAGTGGCATCAAAATTGATTGAAATTTTGGTTTTTAGAGCCAGATTGCGTCGCAGAGGTTCAAACATCACGTCAAGAATGACTGTACTGTGGTCAGTGGTAGGGTTAGTAAGAACAAGTGATTTAGCAGGGTGAGACGTTTTCAGCATCATGTGATCATAGCTCATTTTATCACGAGTTGGGAGCCTATGAGCTGGGAGTATCTCATAATAAGCGAGTGATGTTAAATAGTTATGACAGTTTGGATTTTTGGAGTCGATTTTGATGTCGATGTTTATATCACCCGTTATAATAATGTTCGGATAGAAATTATATTGTATAAGAAGAGATTGAAGGGATGATACGAATTCATCAGTGTTTCTAATAGATGGAGTGCGATAAATGCCGATTATAGTATTCTATACGTAATAATTCTATGAGGAGATTACATTTCCACCCTAGATTCTTCTTATTTTCCTTTATTATTATACCCTCATTCCTAACAATACATTATTTTCCAAGATATAAAATGAGTATTTGTCTTGCAAAATAAATACATAAAAAAAAAACTAAAAGCCAGTTACAAAAAATTACTTTGTATAAAAAGCTAAGAGCGCTTTCAAAGAGCTGAAAAGAAAAAATAATTTAATGTAAGTGACTCGCCAGTTACAAAAATTTACTTTGAAAGCCGTCTTCAAAGTACTAAAAACAATAAAATTATTTCATATTCTGAAACCGACGCTAAAGCATGCAGCGAGCAACAATTAACAATACACAGGGTTAGTTTTAAAATAGTAGCCAAATTTTAAACTTAAGCTCAAATATATAAATAATGATATAGCGTTATTGCAGTTTTTGAATATACGAATAAATGCCCTATTTATTTGTATTTTCAAAAACTGCAATACTTCTACGAATAATAATTCTACTGTTATTTAAAAATAATCCCAAATTGTCGTAGATATAGGATTGACTAGATAAAGCATTCGCGTATGCTTTTGAGATAGAAATAGGAGGGAGTTACTTTCCCTGGGTTACCAGATATTGTTCCATTTCCCCCGTTATGGGTTGATTTATATTCACAGAACTTAATTTCATACAAAAAACTTAATTGTTACCATAAAAATATGTTGCTTTATAATTCAGATGATTAATTCATTTCTCTTGAAAATACATTCTGTGACTAAAAACTACGGGCAGAAACGGCGTAAAAACAGAATCATCATTCCGTATTCAACGGCGCATCGACGACTTTATTGGACATTCAAGAAACTGTATGGATTTCGACAGCACAAGTGAAGACGCTACTAGCACAAAGTGTGATATCGCTAATAAATAACAATATGTTATGTATGTAATTAAATATTAAATAATAAAAAAAAAATCATTCATTGTAGAAGGTCATTGTAGAAGCGTGCTCGTCGCGACCCCTGCCAGCCCTTTTCAGGGCTGCAATTCTACTCAGCTGCGCACCCATGTCAACGAGGGTTAGGGCGTCCCCCCAAGGCGACGCACACCAGCTCGTCCCCGTTGGTGTGGAATGCAGCGCGCAAAGCGGCGATGGGGACCGCCACCCGTCACGCACAGCCCGACACGGCGGAAGGTGGAGGACGGAGTGCAGAGTTGGCACGTGGAATGTTAGAGGAGGCATGAGAGATAAGACGAATGAGTTGATCGAAATAATGAAAGAAAGAGAATTAGATGTCGTGTGTATGTCGGAGACCAAACGGAAGGGCAGTGGTACTGAAGAGCTCCCTGGCGGGGCGTTAGCTCTATGGTCCGGAGTCCCGGAGAGCGAGAACGCCTGCCAGGGAGTGGGGGTGCTGCTGTCTTCTCGGTTGGTCGATGTTATGACTGAATATAAGTTTGTGAACTCAAGACTTCTCTGGGTTCGCTTTAAATTGGGACTGACGAAGTTATTCCTTTTGGCTGTTTATGCGCCGGTGGCTTCGTCGTCCAGGGCTGAGCTGGAGGAGTTTTGGGAGAATGTAAGAGAAGTTCTAGATTTGGCTAGGGGAAACGAAAGGATTGTTGTATGTGGTGATTTGAATGGATGGGTTGGTACCGCTCGACCAGGGTACGAGTCGGTACTTGGAAAGTTTGGCGATAAAAGGGTTAATGATGCTGGCAAGCTTATACTGGCGGTATGCAAGGAAAAGGGTCTTCTTGTGACAAACACTATGTTTAATCACAAGAAAATCCATATGTATACTAGAGAAAGAAAGAATGAGAGAAGTATGATCGATTTGTTCCTGGTGGATGACCGACTGCGAAAACAGGTTATGGATACGCGAGTGTTCAGGGGTGCTGACCTGGGAACGGATCACTATCTAGTGATTACTAGATTTAGGGGTCTGTTCGCGGGTTGGCGCTACCGGACGACAGTGACAGAACCACAGTCGGTCTGTCGCATCCGAAGCTGGAAGCTTCAGGAAGCGGATACTAGGGACAAATATCATGCGAGGGTAGCCGAAAAGCTTGACACCATCGATGGCAGAAACGAATGTGTAGAAAGAACATGGCAGAACCTTAGGGATGGAATGGTAAGTGCAGCGGAAGAAGTGTGTGGAACAATAAAAAGAGGCAGTAGTAAAAGAAGAGACGCATGGTGGAATGATGAAGTGAAAGAAGCTGTAAAGAAGAAGAAGAAAGCATGGTTAGACTACTTGGCCTCTAGTAATGATAAGGATATGAGAGAGAAGATGAAAGAAAGATATAAGCTGCAGAAAGTTCACACGAAAGCATTGATTGAGGAAGTGCGTGAAAGGTGTAGAATGGAAGCGGATGAAAGGTTGTCGCACAACTTTAAGGAGAACTCCAAACTCTTCTGGAAAGAGGTTGGAAGGACCCGAAGTGGTGCGACGGCCTTAAGAATGAACAAAGTGCTTTCGAGAACTAATGACGTCCTCTCAGAAAAATCGGACGTCATGCAGCGATGGAGCGAATTTTATAGAGAAATGTATGCGTGTGATGATCTTAGTGAGGGATCCGGGGATGATGCCGTGACTGGCACGCCAGACCCGGACCTCGATGACACCGAGGTCATCAGTATGAAAGAGATTGAACGTGCGATTCGAAGTTTGAAATGTGGTAAGGCTGCGGGACTAGACAGAGTTACTGCTGAAATGGTCAAGTATGGTGGGCCTCGCGTCTGGGACAGCTTTCATCTGCTGTGCAATTTGTGCTGGCGGACGGGGGATGTCCCGGATGATTGGCGATCCGCAGTCATTGTGCCTTTATATAAAGGTAAAGGTTCACATTTTGACTGCGGGTGCTATCGGGCGATCAGCTTGACCAGTTTAGCAAGTAAAGTTTACTCGAAGGTTTTGACACGTAGAATGCAAGAGAAATCGGAAAGATTTCTATGGGAGGCACAATGCGGATTTAGACCTGGAAGAGGATGCACGGATCAAATGTTTTCTCTCCGTATGATCACGGAAAAGCTTCTGGCTGTTAACCAGAAGATTTTCTGTGCTTTTGTGGATCTTGAGAAAGCATTTGATAAGGTTGTAAGGAAGAAAATGTGGGAACTGTTGCCGGGGTATGGTGTGGATGGCCGATTGCTAAGGGCTGTGCAGTCTCTTTACTGTGACTGTAAAGCCTGTGTGCGGGTAGGGCATGACCTGTCACCCATGTTTAGCGTCCAAACGGGCGTAAAACAGGGTTGTGTCATGTCTTCCTGGCTGTTCATACTGTATCTCGACAGCTGTTTACAAAAGCTGAAAGATAGCTGTTTGGGTGTGAAATTGGGTGACATAAAAGTAAACTGTCTGCTGTATGCTGATGATGCAGTGCTTATTGCACCATCAGAGGCAGAACTGCAGGCATTAGTCACGTGTATGAAAGAGGAATGTGAAATTAAAGGTCTCCGTTTGAATGCTAATAAAACTAAGGTTCTGGTATTTGAAAGGGACGAAGAGAGAACGAAGTGTGAAATATGGGTAAATCAGGAATGTCTAGAACAGGTAAATGAAATTGTATACTTGGGGAGTGCTTTTAGCCGGGATGGAAGATGTGATTTAGATGTGGACAGGCGTGTCGCTGCCGGGAACAAAGTCAATGGTGCCCTGACTGCGTTAGTCAAAAGGCAAGGCGTAGCGAAGAGTGCACGCCTTGCAATACATAACGCAGTGTTGGTACCGACTTTGTTATATGGCAGCGAAACCTGGGTATGCCAGAAGAAGCATAAAAGTAAGTTGAATGCAGTGGAGATGCGATCTCTTCGTAAAATGTGCGGCGTTACTATGGCCGACCGAAAGCGAAACGAAGAGATTCGCAATATGGCAGGTTTGAAAGATGACCTTATCACAAAAATTGATAAGGGCGTGCTTCGGTGGTTTGGGCACGTTGAGCGAATGAGTGAAGACCGAATGGTGAAGAAAATATATAGCGCGAAAGTTAATATTAAAAGGTGTCGAGGTAGACCGAGACTAACTTTCGAAGACCATGTGAGCAAATTGCTCGAAGAGGGTAGGGTCAAGAGTACTCGGATACCTAGACGTGCATGTATGAAGAAGATAATGAATCTGAAAGAAGCGAAAGAGATATGTAAGGATCGTGACACTTGGCGATCTGTTCTCTCTGGCTACCCCGTCAGGGATTGTGCGTGAAGATAAGTAAGTAAGTAAGTAAAAAAAAAAATTCCTCGTGTCGAGTTTTGTTGCTTTATAAAATAAAAATCAATAATGTTTTAACATACTATTCCATCACAAGTTCAGTGCTGAACACAGACCTCCGAAAGGAAAATGTTTCCACATAGGTTTTGTAGTACAAAACACGGTTATGAGCCTACTCCCGCGATTTCCTGCATGTTTTGCTAAGTTAGTGTCTTGTGTGCGGCAAGTTGTGGCGTACAAGAGAATTTATCTGTACACAGGATGATACTACCCCGCGTCGCAAGCAATAATACAAGATGGGGATGGGGCAGCAGCATTTTCCCGATGAAAACTTAAAATAATAAAAACTGTGGTGGCCAACTAGCATAACGCATATTTTCACGCAGGCGTGGCAACTATGGCAAAAGTCATCCTATGAGGATATCTATGGAAGGCCTTTTTTAGGTGACTTACTTATGGTTAGGTGGCTTAAGCATGTTACATAATGGTTAAGGTGGTTAAATGTTTTAGTTGTACGTTGTAAAGCATCAGCAAAGGGTTTGTTTTTGTATATGTTGGTATATAAAATAAAAACGAATGTTTTATATTATTCTATTTTTATTTACCATGCAGTGTAAGATTATCTGCTACCTCATATCATTCCATGGGTGGTGTATGAGGCGACATAGGGAAACATCAAAGAAGATAAACAGCAGCAGTGTCCTGATAACAGCTAAATAAAAAAAAAACAGTGGTTGACAACCCGCTTTCCAAGCGTTGAAACTATGCCAAATAACTATAATCATGTTTATGTTCAACAGTGGACTTTTGATAGGCTGTAAAGATATATATTCTATTTAAATGAAAATATATTGAAATTTAAAAAGGAAAAGAACTAAATTTTGTGTACTCACACAACATTTATAAATATTAACAATGTTACATTAAGTAAAACAAATGAAAACACAATTATATATTAAATATAATTCAATAAAATTAAAATAAACAAATGATTATTTATGTTCAAGACAAGATAAACAAATATTTTCCGTTGGAACCCAAACTAGGATAATCCTGTATCTTGGGGTCCATATATATATATATATATATATATATATATATATATATATATATATATATATATATATATATATATATATATATTATATGCCTTGTATATAATATATTTTAATGGTATAAATATTAAGGTACAACTTCTAAACTATACTTAGATAGGTAATACTAATCTCTTGTCAAAAACATCTTTATTACATTATTTATGACAATTATTACCTCACTGTCATAAATAATGTAATAAAGATGTTAGATAGAAATTATCATAATTATTACATTTATTTCTTAATTTATTTACACATTATTGTTTATAACACCTTTATAAATAGGGTTAAGCATTCCCAGTCAGTTTTACAATTATTATTGCATAATAAATTATTCAGTTGTATATTTAGGTCAGGACTTTAAATTATTTATTTATTTATTTTATTTAAGTGTTTATTTGCATGAAATATAGTAGTACAGATAAAGTTCCAACATTTTTGAATGAGGATTCATGTTTAATCAATAACATTTATAAGTAAATATTTTGTCATAGTCATGCACCCAATTATTACAAGTCATAATAATACAGAATGTCAGCATTTGAAAATAAAAAAAGCAATGCCAGTCAATTTTTAATACATACAGAACAATGTCAAAAATCATAACTACCAACAAGGTCATCCTTATATCACTTATGGAGAAACAACAAACAACACACTTATGGAGAAAAATTATCTTAATTATATTATAAATTACATAAGTTAAGCATATTTAGTCCACCTAAAACAATGAGGCTCAAAATGTTTTGAGCATACACTGCTAAGTTTTGTTGGTTACCTATAATCACTACCAGTAGCGATTATCCAACAGTTACGGATAGCTGATTCCTTAGGAAAGCTGTGAAATAATATATTTAAAAGAAATTAATATATTAAATATATAGTACACTTTTATATCAAGGTATTTAACAAAAAATCGGTTGTCTGTAAAGTCGGTTTACTGACGATAGTTGAACGTGACTACGCCGATTGTGCCTCTTTGTCGCTCGTTCCGTGCTCTTGCTTGCATTTCAAGCCTTAAATGGAACGCCTTAGAGCGAAGTAACGCCGCATGAGTCATGTTTTTTTGTGCGTGCAGCCAGCTTCATCGAATTAAAAGACGTTGTCACGTCAAAAAAATCAAGTATGTGTATTTGTGTAAAAATACAATACCTATAACAATTAATACAATATCAATTGATTTAATTAAATAGAAAGTATATGTAAATGTAATGATAATATTATTTATACCAAACATTTAAAAAAATTATGTACATATTAAGCTTTAGATATTGTTAATTAATACATTTACAGCCTAACAAATGTTTTACACAGCTGAACATAGAACATAGACCTCCCACACAGTTTGTCTCCAAATAACTGCAGTTGCCAATTCTCCTGCCAAGCTAGGCAACTATCACAAAACCTATAACTTTTGACTTTTGATACTGACTAATGGTAACGGTAAGTATATTATCATCAAATTTTTTCTACATCATTAAATGAGAATATTATTTTATGTTGTTGTGTTATTGTGTACCTTAAGATTAAGACTTATTTATTTATTTATTATTTTATCTATATTTATATTTATTTTTATATTAGCATGACTTTTTTTTTAATAAATATTGTAATGTAATTGTTGCTAATGTATAATAGAAATAATGGAATGCAATAAAGTTTTGTGCATCTGATTTCAGGCAATACATATTTTGTGAAATTAAATATACTTTGCCCAATATTTATGTACTTAAATCCAAACGTGTTTTCAGATTGGTACTTACATATTATTTGTGACGTCTATGTAATATGGAAAATGATTGAAGAGTTGTAGGGCAATAAGGAGTTTCCTTTAAAGCTGAACATAAAAGTGTATGTATATGTATAACATTATGTGATTCATATTTATGGACATAACTACTAATCACAATAACAATTATTATTGAACAATGGGAAAACATTATTGTACTCGCTGATATCCCTAAAGTTTCTATAATCCTACCAAATCAAAAAGTACACGTTTGTTATGACTTTAAGCTTTCGAATGACCGTTCAAATTGGGGAGCATTACCATGAAGAATTTACAATTTGGGAGTCCAAGTATTTGACAAAATACATCACAAAGTTCATTAAGAACATGAAATGTTACACTTTATATTCAAAACAATAGATATTAATCAGTACAAGTAGCAAATGTAAGCACAAAACAAACTTACCTATGAAAGGTAAGTTAATATTATCAATTTTTCTTTCACTGATGCTGTTGCATCCTAAAATGCTACAACTTATCTTTTTCACCTTACCTAATAATTAAGATCCACAAAAAACACTAAATTCAATTACTTGTTTGTTTAAAATATCAATATTATTCAAAAGAGCTTGACATCGTTAATGTCAAATAAAGGAGGGAAAACAATCAAAAACGCATACCTAGGAAAAGACAAGAAATATAGATTTGCTTCTCCCTTACTCTTATGTCTAACTATATACGTGCATTCCTTTCACACGCTGATGACGTCACTGAATGTTTAGTCTATAAGATACTACGTCTATGCAAATTGTATGTGATTTATGGGCAACACCGTTTTTGTCTACCGATCGACCCTTACGAATGTGTGCATGCGAAATGTAATAAATAGTAACAGCTAGTATTATAATAAAATAAATACGTATTTCATCATGGACTATAGAACACGTGTTAAAACTATATAAAAAAACTAAACGTATGTACTAATAATGTAAGTTGTTATATTACCTAGATACCTGTAAAACAATAATAAATAATTGAAATAAAAAAAAAAAAAACATTGGTAAATCCAGTTGTGCATGCCCTAAGCGCATTAAATAATTACATATAACGTGGTTATACGTAAAATTAATAAAAGTAGTTTAAATACACACAAGTTTTCACTAATAACCTTACTGTTATACTTCTAATTTTCCAATAATTTTATGTCAAACTTCAATTTAATAAAAAAGTTTGGAAAATCTAAAAGTGCACAACTCATAATGCTCATATGATCATCATATCATCATTCAGGTCACTCCATAAAGTCCAAGAAGTATTTAAGTATAAATATACTTAAATATATACATCCTACTTACTTTTGGTACGTAATACTATTATTTATTCTATGCTCTTAAAATATTGTAGCGTAAAATGGGGTGAATAGACACAACTTTCAACCTCTACACTTTTTTCTTCCATATATTGTATTTATGCTTATAACAAAACACTTTAATGTTGTGAGTCTTAATGATTTCTTATATTTACGCGAACACTACACATTGAATAAAACTATTTTCACGGATTTTATCGCGTTTAATTAACTTATTTTATATTCCCGACGTTTCGGTTGCTTTCCAGCAACCGTGGTCACGGGAGACTGAGGTGACTAACGTCCCGACGTCAGTGTTAAACCGGAGTACCTTCAGCTTTTTTAATTAATAATTTTGGTCCGATCTACGCAGAATGAACTAACTGTGTCTTGAAGTCTTGCAGTGGTATGCTTGGGTTTGGTTTCAATTTTATGAATTACAACATCCCAAGCAGGTGGTAGTACCCAGCCTCCCTCTCTATTGAAATTAGGATGTCTTTTAATGTCAATAGCCTCACGTATCATCCTTGGCAGGAATCGATGTTCTTTCGCAAGAATTTGTGGAAACCCGTGACCACGGTTGCTGGAAAGCAACCGAGACGTCGAGACTATAAAATAAGTTAATTAAACGCGATAAAATCCGTAAAAATAGTTTTATTCAATGTTGTGAGTCTTGTTGTATTTTATCGAATATTGATGCTTCAAATGAAAAAAAAACATGTCAATTCATTTTATTTTAGAAAAAAATAGCCTGTTTCTGTATACCGGAAATCCGGGGTTCATAGATACGACATAGGGGTGAATAGAGAAAAAATGCTAGGGTTGTCAAATTTGCTTTTGTTGTAGTATGTAGGTTGTGAGCTTGTGAGTCAAATGAAAGAAAACATAACTACCTCAAAATTTATACAATTACATATTATATAAATTAAATAATCAGAGTAATGTAATTTAACTGCTTTGCAGCGTAAGCATTTCAAGCAAAGCCATCAGATAAATAAGCCACTGCTTACATAGTTTTGAAAATATTTTTTTAATTAATGAAGATAAAAATAAAATAAAATGTTTCTATGTTTGTTAAACTATATAACACTAATTATAATACTACGTGTTTTGATTAATAACCGTTGGTTATTTTAAGTTGTAGGTAACAAGACGAGATTATAAATCACTATTACTTATTTATAAAATTATGTAAGCACTAAACACAAATGTAAATTGACATAATATCGGGACTTAAAGCTGACAACTCACGTCACACTTATAGCGCATCGCTTAGATACTTTTTTAACTCGTATACCGAGCGTATCTGTCAAACAATAAAATACAAATATAATGAGTGATATTATTACCTATTAGCACACTAGGTATATTTACTGCAGGAACTTCTATCTGGTGTAATGGTAAAACCTCAAGTATTTGGAATTTTAATGTATTACAAATATAAAAAAATAAGTTTCGGTCCTCTTAAAAAGTCTGCAGATCTACGGATATTTTGAAATAGCATCTACTGAATTCTACAGAATTTTTATAACAATCTACGGATTTTGAAAAATTTGAGTTGGTAACACTGCCCCTACGTACGGCCCCACGCCCTCCGAACTAGTAAAAATTACGGGAAAACCGCAGCCCTTTCCAAACGTAACACATATGTTATCGCATAAGCAATAAATTAGAGAAGGTTAGATAAGTGAGAGCTTTTGTGTTTGATACCTATATTATTATTCGTCCCAAAATAAAATGTACGACCACTTGTCTCGTGATATTATGACGTGTTTTGAAATATCCTACAAAGGGTTAGGAGCACTGGCCTCTATATATACAAGGTTAGGAGAGAGTTATTCCTTATAAGTACATTTTTTAAGTATAATGTTCTCCAGACCGAATTTCGGTCACGGCGGCCAGTCTCAACGGAGACTAGCCAACATTTTTAAACAGAAAATGCTACTTTATAAGTTTTATATGAAAAAACTGTGTTATATTTTCGTGTAAATTATAAACCCTTTGAATTTTTTATTTACGGATACTTACTTGACATTGAATAAAATTAATTTTACGGATTTTATAGCGTTCTATTTAGTCGGCAGGTAGTTTGCAGTCTGTGAACATGTTTAAGGTCGTCTTCACAGATTCAGATTTGATAGTGCACAAATCCACGCAAAAGAAAACCAATTCCTTTCAAGGATGATTCGCGAGTTTATTGAAATTAAAAAAAAAAACATACAAATTTAATAAAGGAGCTGGGTGCTACCATCTGCTTGGGATCCTATAATTAATTAAATTAAATCCTATCCCAAGCATACTACTGCAAGATACTGTAAACTCGTTCTGCGTAGAGCAGACCAAAATTTAATATTCAAAAGCTTAAAATGACCCAGGCTACCTATGTCAAACACCTCGGTTCTTCCCCTCACGCCCCCAGCTCCTCGTCACTCTTTGTTAATAAATAACATAGCAAGCTTATCAAATGGCCCTATTTCAAATTACAAGCTGCTAGCATTATGAGTTACGCTTTGAATAAATCTTTCAATCACTCAAGCAACGTACTAAGCTAAATGAGAATCTAAGGCAGATGTGTTTTATGTAAATATATTAAGAAAGATAATATATCTCTTTCCTTTAAAAAAATATATTTCTGATTAATATTATGAAAATGATAGTTATTGTTGCCGAGTTTCGATTACGGCAACAATTTCTGAATAAACAGAAACTATCAACTGCCCAGTACTAATCGTAGCGACGAACCCGGAGATACTTAGTTGTCATAACCTATCAGTGCCTGACGTTAGATTATAAAATCGGATGTAAACTAGGGCGTAGTAGCATAGCATATACGCGTGAGGTTATTATTTGCAGAAAAAGTGATCATACTCCCCTCTATCAGAACATAGTGTTTAATTTTCTCGAACGACCATATTATTCTCAATATCTGGCTCCTGATGAGCAGCTTGAAAGCAATATTAAAACAAAAATGTTTTAATGAATTTTAAGATCCCAAGTGGTCTAGATCATCGATTTAGAATTAAAACGCAGACGCGTTACCATCCTTGAGAACTAAAATGTAATGTCTTCTTTCCAGTGAAAAGGTTATCTGGTTCTCTACACTCAAGATACATAGCAGCATGTTATGTACCTTACGAAACACAACAGCATTGAGCTGCTATTTTACGCTGGTATTCTGTGAGAGCCGATCCAGATGCAACCATATTATGCCAAATATAATAAGCTGCAGCGTGGCTCTACCACGTGTAGAGATGCTGTGTAACTTTACTTTTTACTTAAAGCGGCCATTATTAGATTTTTTTTAATTATACGTGGTAGCTTTCGTATATTTATTGTAACATAGACCAAAATTTGCAAAAAAATGGTTAAATAGATTTAATGAAGTTGGGTAGATGTATTGTATATTGTGTGTCTTGTATGTTTAATTTTGTTTCATTTAATAAAACTACATTAAAGTATGCTTTAATGTATGTGTTAAATTGTCAATTAATATTCGATAGTGTTTCATTATCATGCAATTTTGCAGCTGTTGGCTTTATGCCATTGTGTTATGCAAATGACTTATGTAAATTCCTTTCGACTTTGCATACGCTTGTTGGTACAGGTATCGTCCCTTATTTTTCAGCCGACTTCAAAAAAGGAGAAACATCTCATTTCACCAATCTTCATTCGAGTGTATTTCCTTTTTTGTCACGTATGTTACTCTATACATTCGTCAATTATAAACCAGTTTAAATCGTACTTATTTTTATTAAATAGTACTATACCTCAAGGATGGTGGCAAATATAAGTGGAAAAAATATAATTTAAAGAAAAACCTCCACTTCTAAGGACGGAATAATAGACTGTTTCTATTTAGATAACATTACAGCTTTTGAAATTCCTTGGTCCACTTAAAAGGTTAAGAAATTATAATTTTAATTAAAAGTAAAGGCCAACTTGAAGTAACTAAAAAGAATGAAATATTTGGTCTGAAAAGTTCCCGACCTAACAAAGATACAAGACATTTTTATTTTTTTTTCTACATAGTCTCCTTGTAACTTTACACAATATAGCTATATGGTAGATGCACATACACATCCCAACCAATCTCTCTTAATATTTGCTGAGTGGCCAAATATGTGTGTGCTCAGGCGTTATCATGATGAAAGACTACTCCCTTTCTGTTGGTGAAGTCCGGAGGTTTATCCTCAATTTCTTGCTTGATTCTCATTAGTTGTTGGCAGTATAGATCCGAATCGATGGTTTTACCCGGCGGTAAAAGCTCATAATAAACGATGGCCTTCCAATCCCACCATACACACAGCATCACTTTATTGCGTGTTAATACAAGTTTCGCTACAGTCTGTGGAGATTAACAACCTTTTGACCATAATCTTTTTCGCACATTCTTGTCGTAGGTGATCCAATTTTCATTAACAGTGATCAATTTTTTACCTTATTGCGTGTTAATCCATGTTCATGTTAATTACACAAAATGGCCTGCAGCATCTTTCTGACAACATCCATTAGTCTATATCACAAATTAATTAAGTATAAATAAAATATTGATTTTATCCGATATTCCGGTATACAATAATATATGTCTAATAATATTAGTGTAGTGGCGGTCAAGAATATCCACTACCCCATATCCTCCCGTGGGTGTCGTAAAAGGCGACAAAGGGAAACAGGCAGGAGATGGGCAGCAGCATCATCCTGATAATAGCCAAAATTACAATAAAATAAAACTGCGGTTGCCAACCCGCTCGCCAAGCGTGGAAACTATAGCAAATACCACCCAACGATTAAAGCAACAAACAAACGGCCCCCAACCCCCGGCGGCCCCGCTATTCCTGGCCACGGTGGCGACCATGGTAACGGCGGGGCAGGGGGTGTTATGAATCTCCGGTGGAGGTTCGGTTGCCACCTTAGACGACTCGACCTGGCAACGTACAACGCATGCACCCTGAGGACTGACGAGAAGATCGTGGAGCTGGAAGAAGAGATAGACAGGTTGCGCTGGCATATTATAGGATTATCCGAAGTCCGAAGAGAGGGGGAGGACACGGTAATCCTCGAATCCGGCAACTTGCTCTATCACCGGGAGGGCGACCATCTGTCCCAAGGAGGTGTCGGATTTATCGTCCACAAGTCTCTCGTTAACAACGTTGTAAAGATCGGGAGTGTGTCGACGAGGGTTGCGTACCTTATACTCAGAATCACCAAACGGTATTCGCTGAAGGTCATACAGGTTTACGCACCAACCTCGGCACAGACCACAGCCAGCAGCAGACCGACTTCATGGAGAAAGAGGGACTCTTTATGATGAACTCTTTCTTCCAGAAGCGGCCCCACAGGAAGTGGACCTGGTCGAGCCCCGACGGTTCGAGAAAAAATGAGATTGACTTCATTATGACGACCAGTCGACAACTGTTCAGTGATGTCTCCGTGATCGCGAGGGTGAAAACTGGAAGCGATCACCAAATGGTTAGAGGCACACTGAACCTAAACGTTAAGTTGGAGAGGTCGTGTCTAATGAAGTCAACGCTCCGTCCCCCTCGTGCTCTAATCCAAAGTTCCGAAACCTTTCAGCTCGAGTTACAAAACCGTTTTCAGTGCCTAGAAGACTGCAATGAAGTGGACGATATGAATGACAAGCTTGTGGAAACTGTCCATGCGGTCGGAGCTAAGTTCTGCAAGACCCGCCGCAGAAGAACACAAAACCTCTCCGATCACACTCTTATTCTCATGGCTGTTAGACGGGAGATGAAGCTACATTCTTCAACAGACTTAAAAGCATACAGGCATCTGAACAGACAGATCTCCAAATGCATGCGGCGGGACATACGCAACTTCATACGCAACTACAGCTCGTATTGAAGAAGCGATCGAGCGGAACCAAGGCTCCAAAGTCTTTGCCAGAGATCTGTCTGCCAGAAAGAGCCAACTGTCGAAGCTGAAGACAGAATGTGGCAGCATCGTTTCCGGGATACCTGAGATTTTGAGTGAGATTGAGAGGTTCTATGGGCAGATGTACACGTCATCGTTGGAGCCACATGCAAGTGTGAGTAACGATCCAAGAGCGAGTCTCATCCGACACTATTCCGAAGATATCCCGGACGTCAGTCTGAGCGAGATTAGAATGGCTCTCCAGCACCTTGAAAACGGTAAGGCCCCAGGCGAGGATGGAATTACAGCGGAGCTTCTGAAAGCGGGTGGAAGACCGGTACTTGAAGTCGTTCAGAAGCTCTTTAATTCCGTCCTCCATTGTGGCATTACACCGGAGGCGTGGAGCAGAAGTGCGGTGGTCTTGTTCTTCAAGAAAGGTGACAACGTTCTCTTGAAGAACTACAGACCGATTTCCCTTCTGAGCCGCGTCTACGTGCTGTTTTCGAGAGTTATTACGAATCGTCTCGCACGCAGACTTGACGACATCGAGCCTCCCGAACAAGCCGGTTTCCGAAAGGGCTTTAGCACCATAGACCACATACTTACCCTTCGGCAAATTGTACAGAAGTCCGAAGAGTACAATTTACCACTCTATCTGGCGTATGTGGACTATGAGAAAGCCTTTGATTCCGTCGAAATTTGGGCGATACTGCAGTCCCTTCAGCTGTGCCAAGTTGACTGTCGGTATATCGAAGTGTTGAAGGCTTGTACAGTAGGGCTACGATTGCTATCCGAGTACAGAACCAGAGAACGAAACCTATCCAATTGCAGAGAGGTGTAAGACAGGGTGACGTCATATCCCCAAAACTCTTCACTGCTGCATTGGAAGACGTTTTCAAGCTTCTGGACTGGAAAGGATACGGTATCAATATCAATGGCGAGTACATCACTCACATTCAATTTGCCGATGATATAGTCCTTATGGCAGAATCGCTGGAGGACCTTAGCACTATGCTCAATGACCTCAGTAGTGTTTCCCAACGGATAGGTCTTAAGATGAACATGGACAAAACAAAGATCATGTTTAATGTCCATGTCACACCTATGCCGGTAGTTGTTGGGAACACTAAGCTCGAAGTTGTTTACGATTATGTTTACCTGGGACAAATAGTCCGACTAGGTAAGTCCAACTTCGACCGAGAGGACAATCGACGGATTCAACTCGGCTGGGCAGCGTATGGGAAGCTACGACACATTTTCTCGTCAGACATACCTCAAAACATTAAAACGAAATTGTACAACCAGTGCGTGTTGCCAGTGATGACTTACGGAACTGAGATGTGGTCCTTCACAGCTGGCCGCATGAGGAAGCTCAAGGTTGCTCAGGAAGCTATGGAGAGGGCTATGCTCGGAGTTTCTCTGCGTGATAAACTTAGAAATGAGGATATCCGCAGTAGAACTAGAGTAACCGACATAGCCCAACGGATTAGTAAGCTGAAGTGGCAGTGGGCCAGCCATATAGCTCGAAGAACCGACAACCGATGGGGAAGAAAAGTTCTCGAGTGGCAGCCTCGTACCGGTAGGCGAAGTGTAGGGCCACCCCCCACGAGATGGAGTGACGACCTGGTAAGGCATGCAGGAAGTCGATGGATGCTGGTGGCTCAGGACCGTGCTTTGTGGCATTCCTTGGGGGAGGCCTATGTTCAGCAGTGGACTTATGAAACGCTGTAATGATGATGATAATGATTAATAATATTAGTCTAATAATATTGTTGTTTGAAATGAAATATTTAAAATTTCATTTCAAACAAAAATAACAGTGAATTGATACAATTTAATCGATATAATTTATCTGATTAACTTATATCTAAATAATAAATAAGTATTAAAACGTTTATTATGTCCATTTACTCAAGTTTCACTACGTCCATTAAGTAAAAGAAGTTTCCTCAGGGTTTATTAGTTTGAGCAATAAAATAAATTTAAGAACATGGCATAAGTTAGTTTAAAGACATTTATTCTCATAAAGACTTACATTAGTCACTTACATGAGAACATTAAAAAGAATAACAAAATTTTAATTCGTTATGTTCGTGATTGTAAATTTGTGCGTACTCAATTAACACATTCGTCTATTTTGTGTAATTTTTTAAAACGTATTCTGCTTTTTTATTTTGAATGTGTTAAATGTACACAAAATGTACACTCAACATTTTTAATGTGTGCAGGTATTTTATTATAAACCTGCGCTCCTTCAAATGTTAATGTTTTTCTACTATAGGACGTTCTAGTTTTAGGTAGGACAAGAAAGCTGGCTCTTCTCGTTCTTCGTTGTCTGAGGTGTTTTGCTTTTGTGAAAGTTATACTGGAGTGAATGTTTTTGTTAATAATTTTCCGGATTAAAATACATGAGTGATAAATGTATAACTGTTGTATGGTCATAATTTTTGTTTCACTATAGATTTTTGATGTGGTTGTTCGAAAAGGATATGGGAAGAGTATTTTTATGACTTAATTTTGAGCGACTTGTAGGTTAGCTAGTTTAGTTTTGGTAGCACTTCCCCAAAGTTCTATAAGGTACATAAGGTGTGGTTTGACAAGAGTGTTTTAAATGGTGTAACGTTCGTTTCGCGAAATGCATCCTACTAAATTTCTAATAGAACCAGAGGCAGACACTAGTTTGCTTCTTATGTGTTCAATTTGATTGTTCCAAGTCAGCTTATTGTCAATTCTTAATCCTAAATATTTTCGTTACTTATTTGTTGTATAGGTATATTATTAACTGTAAGAGGTTCATGTGGTGGTATAAATTTATTTTTAGCACGGGTGGCAACGCATCTGCATTTTGATTCGCAAACGAGGATAGATTTATTATGAACTAGCTGTTCCCCGCGACTTCGCTCGCGTGTTAGGGTTTTGAAGTTTTTGTGCGGAACCCTAATTATTTTTCTAAAATAAAAGTAGCCTAAGTTACTCCTTATGATATCAGCTATCTGCCAGTGAAAGTTCCGTCAAAATCGGTCCAGCCGTTTCGGAGATTACCCGGAACCAACAGACAGACAGACAGACAAATATTTTAAAAATTGCATTTTAGTTATTAGTACCGTATTTAATTTCATATGCATTTAGTAAAAAACTGTAATTTTTACATTACAAACAGACACTTAAATTTTATTTATTTGTATAGATTACATAGAATTGACTCAGTATTCATAAGTAAAGTACATCGCTTTTCTCAAAAGAAGGCAATTTTACATTCATCAGTTCATGTATTCATTATGTAACACATATCTTGAAATTACGCAAATTGTCCGCGACCTCAGTAATATACAGTAAACTAACTCGAATCTCGATAAGCATGTTGAAATCATATTAAGGCATTTAGTAAAATCGGATTTGTAGCATAGCAGTATATAAAATTAGCTTGCGTGCTAATATCTAAAAAAAACTATATACCTATGTATATAACGACGAAAAAAGATTTAAATGAAACTAGATTTTACGGATTTATTCACATATAATAACTTATTTTATACAAGCTGTTCGCCGCGAATTTGTCCACGTGGAATTTCTTGCGATTGGATTTCATGGGTTTTAATTTTTTTGGGCGGAACCCTAATTGTTTTCCTAAAATAAAAGTAGCCTAAGTTACTCCATATATATATATAAAATCAGCTATCTGCCAGTGAAAGTCCCATCCAAAGACAGATAGATAACGACGAACTGTCTACTGCAGCTCCAATTCTAAGTGCATATTTTGCGTGTGAGCAGGAATAATGTAATTATTCGAGCCATGACATCTCCCCGAAGAAGTTCAACAGGCCTTTGATGTTGCGAGCAACTTCGAGGAGTGGTCCCGGTTTTGCCCTATATGCAGCGACCTCCGGACATGTCAACGACACGTGACATATCTTAATAATAAATAAGTATTAAAACGTTTATTATGTCCATTTACTCAAGTTTCACTACGTCCATTAAGTAAAAGAAGTTTCCTCAGGGTTTATTAGTTGGAGCAATAAAATAAATTTAAGAACATGGCATAAGTTAGTTTAAAGACATTTATTCTCATAAAGACTTACATTAGTCACTTCATGAGAACATTAAAAAGAATAACAAAACCGTTTCTTCCTCCCCCATACATGCCCAGGACAGGGAACTATCTGTAACACCTATGGTAAATAAATATTTGTTAAAAGAGACATGTCATATGATAGCACTTGTTACTATCCTGATCTGTGGCTTGTTCAATCTCATTTGAACCTTGGTTAAACGACTGCTTATTTTAGGCGGATCCTCCCAAGCTTGTCTACAGTCTACTAAATTTTTCCAAAGGTGAGCGTGTTGATTAGTGAAATTTTTACGAACCAGTGAACGAACGTTACCAAAGGGGATTGTTATGATTGGTTCCGGCCCTATAACGGCCAGAGGCAATCCTCTTCTGTCCAGTTTGTCTGCTACATCTTTGCTCCTGGATCCACTGTGGCCCTTCATCCATTACAGAATCACATTGTTGTATTTACATAAACTATTTACTCGCTGATGGCATTCATATATTAGGTCCAAGTTTACCAAATTGCAACACAGGGCTTATAGTACCTTTATGCTCTCGGTCAGTATTCTGATGGAGGCTTCTTTTACCTTCCTAGCATCTATTGCTATGGCCGCTTGGATGATACCCATACATTCTGCCAGCTTTGTACATATGTGGATATTGAGGTCTTCTAAGAAAGTTCCAGATCTTATACCTTCATTGGATCCATCCGTGAAATTTCTGATTTATTTTGGGTTTAAACCCTCCGGCTGATTTGTTTCATTTAATTGTAACTTGTATTTCTTATCAAACACAAATTGGTTAGAGATCTTATAGTTTTGCAGTAAATTCTATCAATTATAGCTGTATGGGGTACTCTACTCTTATTCCATAGATTTAGCGTCTTGAGTTTAATTGTAGGGCGAATGTCAGTAGATGAGTTAAACAAGCGAATGGTGATATAAGACTCGTTTTATTGTATTAATAAACTTGTTTATGTAGGATTATTATTACAATGTGTGTGTACTTCTATATACTGTTACTACTACTACTACTCCTTCCATCCAAAAGAAAAAAAAATGTGACAATACAAGGATACATTTTTTATATGTACCATACATATATTAAAAGATATTATTTTTGTAAATATTAGGAACAGTTACATTATAAAATAATATAATAGGTATTTATTTTCAAGAACATTTTTTAGTGATATATTGCATGCCGTAAGCGCAAAGCGCGAGGTGTGTTCTACTAGGGCCTAAAATTAAGATTCCAACGTTTTGTCGCATGAAATCGTATATAGCAATCATATCATACATATAAATGATATAAATAGCACATTGTCAGAAAGACTAATAAATTTTTTGAGTTTATTAATTTTTTTTAAATCGAATAATTGCTACTTTTACATAAAAAAGGGGATTTAGTGGCTAATGGTGTGGATTTATCCAGTATGCGGTCTTTGTAAACACGATAACTTTTGAAAATATCAATTGTTCAACTCAGTATATTTTTAAAACTTTTCATCTATTATGTGGAAAGCCATGGAATGTAAATGGCAGTTTAATTTTGTTTTGTTTTGTTATAATTATTTTTTTTTCGGCTAAGAAACTTTTCGGCTTAAATAATTTTCGGTGTAGCCTTGTACCCAAATTATTTTACTAAATACACTGTTTCACTCCGTCATTCGTCAATATTCGTCATTCCGGCCTCGGTCGCTGTTGTGAGTGGATATTGTTTCGCTTGTTTGCAGCGAAAAAGATCGCCGTAGAAATATTATAATAATTCCAAAAACCGAATTTGATACATACTTGACCAAGGTAAGATATGATTATTATTTTTATAATCACAGATTCCTATTACAATATTATGTTTTCCTAAAAGCCAATGAAGTATAATGTACTTACGTACTAAAACAGCTATTTCAAACAAAAACTGTGCGCTACTCTATGTCGTTGCGCATGCGACGTAAATATTCTTACCGGGCATGCGCGGTTTTTTTATCATAATAGATTATGCGTAGGTAGAATGATCAGTAGGTATTTAATTATTGTTATTTAGAATACATAATTATATTATTAATTTATTTAAACAGGTTCAATTTTTAATAATTTGTCATTTATTTTGCATGATATGAGGTAAATTAATATGATAATATATAATATTATCACAATAGCATTTTAATTACACTTTTATATAAATATTTCATAAGATAACTATATAAATTGGAAGGAATAGAAGCTAATGCAATATATTTATTTAAATCTAGAACTGGGTCCCCAAAAGCCCTAAGCTAAGTTCGCGTGAGGCATGGACAATGAGCTTATACTTTTTATATTATGCCTTATGAATCACTGTGAGAAAACATAGTAAAACTTTAAAAACTTCTACCATTTCTGGTTACATATGAATTATACGTATATACACTTATTTGTTGTTTTTGCTAAAAATAATTTCAATTAATAAAATGTAAAAATGTTATTGAAAAAAAATATATTAGGAATTTATTTAAGTGCCTTTAAAAATATAAATATTGTTAATTTTTGCCTTCTTCGTACTATATTTATCCTCTTCCTTAAAATGCAAGGAACAAACGTATGTATGATTTGTTGGTAACCACATCTCTTCTCTACGATTATTTTGGACGAATTTAATCCACCTTTCTCGGTTTTGTGGCTTGGAAGTGGAAACCTAAAAATAAAATAAAAGAATAATCAGCAAATATAAATGTAAGAAATTTAGCCTACTTATAAATACTTCTATTTATTTCTACAAAAAAAAATGTGCATAATATAATCGTCCTACACCTGCTCATAGAAATGTCGTATCTGAAAAAAATACTTTCATAATCTATATGACACAAGTTGGCGCCAAAAAAATAACTTTTTAATTATTAATCTACAATGTTTTTTTTTATTATTTAAGTATCTTACTTAGCAACGAAAAGTGATTCCTTGGTTTTTACTAACATTTTGTGATTATTTTGTGCAATATCTAAGATCACACCCCGGCATATTTTATAATGAGATTTTTTTTTAGTCAACATAACACGTGACAACTCTACAAGCGCCTAGCGAGCGATTGATTAAAGTGCGGTGACATTGCCGCAGGTGAATGTAACAGCGTAACTTAGTGCAGTGTCGCCTCTAGTACGTAGTACATAATAACTCAATGCTAAAAGCACGCAGGGTTGATATTTTTTTTAATAACTGGCTTTACGGCTCTGGGTTCTAGCCCTTCTGAGCCTTTAGTTACAAAGTTTAGTTATCCTTCATAGTACACTGCTTCACAATATGTTGATGCGTCACATTGTGCAGCCCTTGGGAGATTTTGGCGGTAGCTTGAGCCAGCAGACAGCTTGTCAGCTTGTTGGCGATGGCGATGGTACCTTATCTTAAGAATCACATCACCATAAGAGCACTTGTTTTATCGTTTCCACTAATTGTTTACATGCGCAGACACTTAATACACAAAATCGCAACAATGTTACATATCAAAATCAACTTCAAACCATTATTTAAACAATAATACAGGAGCAGCAAGCCGCTGCCGTTCAAGTTCCCGCCAAAACTCATTTTTATAAATTATACTTATACGTCTTGGACTTTATAGATCTGGAAGATTAATTTTATACTACTTATTTTTCTAGAATGTTCTTACTTTTTAACTATTTTTTCATACCAACGTTTTGATAAAAGCCATGTCTGTAATGACGGTACTTCATTATATGCAAAGCTATGTCTATACTTTATTTTTTCAGTTTTTTACTTTGTCTTTCATACTCTTAATACCACGTCATTATCTGAAGGGTTATCATACGGCCGATGTGAAGAAAACCAAGCGATATTTGGGTCACTAAAACATCAGCCGATAAGGTTTTATAAAGTTGACAACAACGTTAACATAACGAAATCCTTAGGTACAGGTTTCGTATGTTAACGTCGAAACCTTAATGTTTCCTTTCTTTTATGTAGTATGTGTTTAATAAATTGCTTGGAGATATGAAGTTGTGTAAATATTTTTATTGAGTTTACTTGAAACTCACTACTATTAATAGAAAACATACTATGTATATATATGCAATATTCTGTAATCATATCATCCATCTTAACTATTAATACCTTTATAACTATCCTTATAAGTCTTATACCTATTATATACCCTTTAGATTCGAATACAGCAGTGCAAGCGCTGCTATTTTTCGTCAGTAATAGGTAAAAGTGTCTTACATACCCAGACGGAATTCTAAAAAGTAGTCTGCTGAAGGATCACTCCATTCGTATACAGGCCGGTAGCATGGCGCTTCTTTTGAAATAAAACTAATTTGGTGGACTTCCATAAGAACATACTACAAGCCGCCGTAGAAAATTAGTCAGTTATTATCATCCACCAAGTGGTCCAGTAGTGTACAAGCTTGATTATGAATGTGTTCTCTCTTACCTACTTTGCTCTAAATATAAATGTGATGAAATCAAAGTTGATATATCAATGCTACGCGAGTTCAAAGGTGTGTGCATTCAACAGTGTGATCTGGCAATAATTCAAAGGTACCAGTGGATCTAGAAACAACCACGCAGCGGAAGTACAAATCCGAACGGGATCAGGACTAAATGCGACTTGGATCACACTAGTTATACCGATCTCCTTTGAGTAAATAGGTTCACTGGTAAAAATTATACTTCAAAAACTAACACACAGTTTTGTACAAGCCATAAGGTATGCAGATAAGCTGTGACAGGTAAACTAGTCCGCACTTTATATTACTACGGGTTGTCAGTTTCATCAAGATTTTGCTAATCTTTTTTAAATAGATTTTATGACGCAAATAATATTTCTATCCAATATACGCGCAAAACACACTCCTTAAACATAAAGTTAAGTAAAATAGCTCGTTGCAAACAATAAATAGTTTCTTTTCCGCGACTTAAATACATATTTCAGTAATGTGGAACAGCATTTAGAATGATTTAAGAATGTAATTTGTTTCACAAATAATCCACTTGATAATCGAGGGAGTACAGGAGATAACCTAAAAATTTTGTGTAACTCATAAGTCAATCAATTTTATATGTAAACTTACTGTTTTATTGCTTTTCAAAATATTTTCTATTACTTTTTAAACACTTTTTCATTCGCCCAAACCATTGTTGAAAACATAAAGTATCATTAGTCTGAAGGGATGTGCTGGTTAAAAAATATCTCGGCCTCTTCTGATTTCTCAAATGTCGAAACTCTAATCAAATCTATGATTTTTGGGAAATACAAAAATCGCATGTTACGAGGCTTGGATTGTTTGTCGGATAGGTCACAAGTGCCACCTTTTCATAAACCAAAAATCTATTTGTATTATTTGCGGTGTGATTCTAAGCATTTTCATGGTGCAATAAGTTACGAATTCATGATCGTTTTTTTCTATCATACTATGCAAACAAATGCTGCAATACCGCTCAGTATTAACCCTGTTTTGCTCAAGGAGAGGGATCGTGCAGACAAGATCGATCTAGGAGAAAAAAACAATAATTTTTTGCCTCCATTTTTGTTCTGGAGTGTGTTCATGAGAAATCCAACAGCAACAAATTTTTCTAACATTCAAATGTTAATGTAATATTTTTTGAAAATGGTTTATACCAATACTCAAGTGTCCTCGAATGGTCTCATATATGATGCGCCGGTATTCTTCAATTAGTCGCCTGACATTTACCACATTTTCCTCAGTGATCGCAGTTGAGGGTCGACCTTCACGAATTACATCATGGAGAGAAATATGGCCACAATAAAATACTTTGCACCAACGTCTTACGGTGCTAAAATGAGGTACTTCTCTCCCAAAGACATTGTGGAGTTGAGATCTGTTGTATTTTTACATCATAAATATTCAACGTCCTAAAATATCATCTCGTTAATTCCTAATTCCAACTTGAACTTGTGATAAAAATCAAAAATTATTTCAATCAGTTTGTGAGTTTCTTAACTTATAAAAAGTTTACCATTCGAATTTCAAACATTTATGAACGACTAGGAGCGCAGAACTTTCAGTGTGCCCTATATAGTGGCAGCATGAGAGAATTCATCGCCCTATTTTATTTCGTGGCTATTAAAAGACGTGTTTCAGTGAAATGCCCGCAAGATCTTATGGCATCTGTGAGAGTTTCAGTATTGCAATGGCAAATCCGCTTACCAAAAGCGGCAGTGACGTAAATCTATATAAATATTTTTTTTATATAGAATAGGGGGCAAACGAGCATGCGGCTCACCTGATGGTAAGTGACTAACGCCGCCCATGAACAACCGCAACACCAGGGGAATCGCAGATACGTTGCCGGCCTTTTAGAAAGGTGTAAGCTCTTTTCTTGAAGGTTCCTAAGTCGTATCGGTCCGGAAAATTCGCTGGTGGTAATTGATTCCACAAGGAAGTTGTGCGAGGGAGAAAACTTCTTCTAAATCGCACAGTGGTGGACCGCCAATCATCCAGATGGTATGGATGGTAACGCGAGTTTTGTCGCAATGTGCGATGGTGAAATTGAGCGGCTGGAATTAGTCCGAACAATTCCTCAGAGCACTCCCCGTGATAGATGCGATAAAATACGCAAAGAGATGCAACATCTCTACGCAGTGCCAGTGTATCGAGCCGATCAAAAAGAACTCGGTCGTCGACGCTCTGCGCTGGATGCAGTCAATTGGAAGGAGCTGGCACTGGGTGCCCCGGCCCAGAGATGAAAACAGTATTCCATGTGGGGCCGAACTTGTGCTTTGTAAAGTTGCAAGCGATGTGCCAGCGTGAAATATCGTCTTGCTCTGCAGAGCACGCCAAGCTTTTTAGAGGCCAATTTGGCCTTCCCTTCCAAGTGACCACGAAACTGCACACTATTCGATATGTCGATGCCAAGGATTCCGATACTGGCTGAGGCAGCAAGGGGAGTACCTTGAAACGGAGGAGATACGACAAAGGGGTTCTTTTTAGCGTAAACGCGCAAATTTGGGTCTTCTGGGGTTTGGACTGGACTAGATTTAGTCGGCCCCAATCCGAAACTTTGTTAAGCAAAGACTCGACTTCAGACACAAGTTTGTCCCGGTACTCGGCGACGTTTGCCTGAGAAATATTGGCACGGCCGGTATATAAGGCATCACCAGTGCTGTCGCCTGCATAGCAATGAATGCTACCAGTTAGCAACATATCATTGATATTGTAACGAACCCCCCCCCCATCTTTTTTCTTTTCTACTATATCCCACTTATATTTGTATTTCTTTAGAATCTATATCTGTAAGATATATAAATATATCAAATTTACGTGACCAGTATAACTTGATCTTTCTAAAGGTTTAAATATAGGCCGTTTAAATTTATGGCGTGATCGTCTTAGTTAGGACCCCTCTTTACGTTATGTTTGTATAGTAACTTAGTTCTTTTAGGTGTATCTTGGAAGAATGAATATTCACGAAAGCAATCGAAAGCTGTTGGTAGAGTCTTATAAGCTAAAGAACCCCGTTCACGAAGACAGAGCTCAAAAAGGTTAAGAACAATAAATTGTCCCTATTCCACTTGTATCTGGTTCACAACAGTCAATTCCTTATTAATTAATCCCTTCCCGCATGGAAAAGGCTCACAATATTTATATCAAATACCAGTAACAAGGGCTTCGCTCTCCCACATTTTAAAAAAAAATGTGGAGGAGGTACACGGCCCCACACACGCCGCGCACGGTGAGCGCCAACCATTTTAATGCGCTCCCCCCGAAGGGTACGCAAAGTTGGGAACTGGACCGTAGTCCACAGCAAAATAACTGGCGAACCAGTAAAAGAGGACTTGGCCCCTTGATAGTGCGTAAGCACAAACATCGACCGAAGTCGCGCATGTCAATGCGTGTAAACGCCATACAGAATACGATCAAATCCAGTCACAGTGAATGTACGTCACACGGGTTAGGCAACAATAGGCACACTGACCATAAAAAGCCTTCCGTGAGCGCCACCACCTGCCAGACCGCCGTTCCTGCAGACGTGATGTAAGTGTAAGGCATCACCACCAATTGCATGGTCAGCACGGCCAATTGGCCGCAGAGCGTGTCATGAGTCTACCGCTCACCTCAAGGGAATGGGGTCCCACGTTGCGCGGCTTTCGGCCGCAGCCTTGAGAGCCTCCTCAGATTCTCCCTCCAGCTACCACCCGCATGAGGTCAACACATATGCTCCACCAACCAATACAATGGCAGATATAGCCAATAGGCAGTTATAAGATAATATTAATAATTCGCCATCAGAAAGGGTTTGTGTCACTGACGTTGAGTATATGCATTTTTCGATCATGTTTGTCTCACCCACCAACAAGTTGCCTTCAATCTCTCAAAGGTGGGAACTTTATAGAGATATATTATTAAGTTGTTATATAAAACATCATGGAGGGCAGACAGTCTGCAGCCCCGCAATGAAGGGACCCGACTTGGGCAAAGCTACTTAGGTTGTGAGTCAAACCAAGACGCAGAGAGCGCCATTGAGAATAGCGACCCGCCAAACAACCATCGTAGAGACGCAATGCTACAGAATGCAACAAGCATCAATACGACTATCGTCGGGCTTACACCATCCCAAGGTCCCCCATACAGTCCCAGCAGACATCACCACCCGCATACCTCCATCGACCAGAACCACAAGATGCATCGAATCAGGTGCAGCACACCCGCAGATCCATCACAAGACACAATACTGCAAGTAGCAGTAAGCATCAATGCAACTATCATACGGATGGCGCCCCCTCACAACACACCCACATGATCCCTATCGACTTTGGTAACAAAATTTGATAATGTTGTTAACTAAAAATACCACCGACGTATCATAGTAGTACGGTACTAAGACGTCAGTAGCCAAAACTCCACGTATCATAGCGCTATTGCACTAAGACATGAAGT
Source organism: Parnassius mnemosyne (assembly GCA_963668995.1). Taxonomy (NCBI): domain Eukaryota; kingdom Metazoa; phylum Arthropoda; class Insecta; order Lepidoptera; family Papilionidae; genus Parnassius; species Parnassius mnemosyne. The sequence continues at coordinate 26,417,581 of CAVLGL010000159.1, forward strand.
TGAGTATGCTTGCTGCACTTAAAAGTACTACCAAACACACTCACCCTAATCCGAAAGATAGCCGACGTATCATAACGCTGTGCGCTAAGACGCCGCCCACAACCGGTAGGGGTGTGCGATGTCCACGGGCAAGTCGTATTGCTACAACAAACCCGCTTACCACCGGCACTAAGATGATATGTCTAGGACACATCGGTTAGTGAGTCCAAGTTTACCTCGGTCTCAGAGGCTGCGAAGCAACCTACACGCCACTATAATAATCCTTTTCAAGTCCCATTTCTTTCAATATGATGCTTTTACATATTTGAGACCTTCCACATATTTGCTTTATTTCATAGACCATACTACTGTATGTCTTATTCATATGGGACTTCAAGTCATAACTCTGCTATCATAATGCTTATGCATCATAGAGACCTTCTATATTAATGCTTTGGTTCGTCAGACCTTACTATGTTAAGTCCCTAATATAGGACTAGTCATTGTGCAACCTTAGTACTAGCAGTCGGTCAGCCGACCACCCCATATATATGTACAACCTTGGGTATGTGTCTCCGACAACGCCCCAATATAAGGGAACATTACAAGAACACGTTCATTAACTTAGAAATTTTCCAATTATTACACGAACACCTTCATCAACTTAGAAAAATTTTAATCCATTTTTTCTATTATATTACAAATGTTATTTATCTTTGTTATTGCAATATAATCGCCTTGTATTTATATGATTTGATACATTTTGAACATTTTAAGCAGGTTTTTAATAAATTTAGAGATTTTTAGAGACATTTTATGCGTTTACTAATATATATAATATTCAATATTCCAAATGGATATTTTTTAACTCTATGCTTATTATTTGCATTTTATTGTTTAAATTATAATTTCTAAGACATTTTTAAATGTCTGTATAATGAATTTAATTATTATTTATTAATAATAATTATGAGGCGTCACAATCCACCCCCAAATTTTATGTTAATGATCCACATAGTGGAGTCCTTAATATAAAATTTTAGTATTTTGAGAGCATATACACTACACTCAAATAATTGTTTATATATCTGTTCTTTCCTCTTTTAATCTGTTACAATACGGCATATGTTATCAAATCCCCCTGCCCCAGAGAATGGCCGCCACCAACACCCCTTCAACCACAATTATCACAATGTGATAACACCATAATTCAAGTTATTGTATATCGTGTTGTTAATAAAGTTTGCAGTCAATTGTCGATTTCTTATTTTATTAATTTATCTTTAAATCTTTGAAACATTATTTCGATAGTGTCACACTTTATGTGCATACAATCCAGTTGGATATTTGTTGAGGTCAGTTCGATACCACATAGGATAAATGTGTTTGAGCCATTCGCCCTGACCCAACTCCCATATTTATTTAATAAAAATGATTACAAAATTATCTTACAATCTATATTTATAACTCTTCATTATTTATTAATAACGTTCTTCTATCATATAACAAATCTCTTGCTCATAACTTTAATAATTTTAGACCTTTAACTTAAACAATTATTTCCATGGGCCACCCACAAAACCCTTTTATGTTACAATATTTATTTAATTACTCTAATTTATACAAAAAGAAATTATTATTTAAAATATTTTAATAAGTGAATAGCATTGAAAATTCCTCTAATTTCGTTTGTCTCTGGATTTGCTAAGGTATATACATTGTCAAATGGTACGACTGCTATTACATAAGGTCCTTCATATGCCAAATTGAACTTACTCATAACTTTATTATCAGCGTCTGATCTACTAGATCTTGAAATTTTTACTAAGTCACCAATATTATATTTTATTAATCTATTTCGCTTATCAAAATTTGTGTTTCTTATTCGACTTGCCTCTTTTAAATTTTTACGCACTTGTTGTCTAATTTGTTCGACATTATGTTTGTCTTTACTTTTGGAAATTACTTTGTCAAAAGACATCTCATTAGACTCACCATAAAGAATCTCACAAGGCGTGAAGCCTGTACTATTGTGATAAGAATTATTATACAATTCTTCTAATTTCGGCAATATTAACGCCCAATCTTTGTGGTTAGTATGACAAAGCGTCCTAAATAATCTGCTCAACTCTTTATTTACTCGCTCTGTTGTATTTGGTCTAGGATTTCTAACTGTGGTATATATTGGCTTTATATTTAATTCACTCATTGATTGTTTCCAGTGATTACTTACGAACTGTTTTCCATTATCTGTCATTATTGCCTTGGGCTTTATAATCTCAACAAAATGCTTTACTTTTGTTACAACAGACTTTGCTGTTGACTGTTTTAAAGGATATAATTTGATAAATTTACTGAATGAATCTTGAATGACAAATATGAAAGTGTACCCAAAGGTACCTGATACAAGTGGTCCATATAAGTCTGCCATGACTATATCGCCAATGTTTTCTGTTATTATAGATTTGCAGGGACCCACATATGTTATATTGCTTTTCTTAGATAACTGACATAAATGACAAGCCCTTAATTGGTTTTTAATATCTTTTGTTAAACCTTTCCAAAAGAATCTGTCTCTCACATATTTAATTACCTTATAGGGTCCTTGATGACCCATTTCGACATGCACTTGATTTATAATATCTTGTCTCAATGCTTTAGGTAAATATATTACTTCTTGTAAATTCGTTTTGTAATATAATACATCATTTTTCAAACTATACCTTTTAAATTTATTGTTTTGTTTTATTATGGAAGTGTTTAATGTCTTTAACTTTTCAATAATAGCCAACGACTCTGAATCTTGTAATTGATATACTGTTAAGGATTTTAATTTTTCTATCAACTCAATATTCTGTTCGCTCTCTGTGTAAGCAATTTCTAAACTATTATTTTTATCCTCTTGTATTAAATCGCCATCAGGAGGATAACGTGATAGCACATCTGCAACAATATTACGTCTACCCGATATATGCTGTACTTCATAATTAAATTGTTCTATATACAAAATCCATCGGGTTACTCTACCATTGAATAACTTCATATTATTAATAAACAATAATGCTTTATGATCAGTTAGTATTATTACTTTACTGCCCCTCAAATATGTTTCAAATTTCTTTAGGCAGCTTATTACAGCATAAAACTCTTGTTCAGTAACAGACCAATTTAATTCGGGGCCTTTTAAGGCTTTACTATGATAGCCTAAAATTCTCATTTCATTATTATCATCTATCTGATATAGTACTCCGGCCATACCCACACCGGAACAATCTGTTTGTAAATAATACGGCTTATTAAAGTCTGGATGATGCAATTGTATTGTATTAATAAATTGTTGTTTTATAAAATCAAATGCCTTCTGTTCTTTACCGCTCCATTGGAACTTTCGTCCCTTTTTAAGTAATTCACAGAGCGGTATTATGCTCTCGCTGTAATTTGGTATAAACCTTCTATAAAAATTGCATAGACCTAAAAAGGCCCTTAATTGTTTAATCTTTTTAGGTGCTGGATACTCTTGGATCGCTCGAATCTTATCGGGATCTGTCTTTATGCCTTCTGTTGAAATTATAAAACCCAGCATTTTAATTTCTTTACAAATAAATTCACATTTCTGCAAGTTACACGTTAAGCCAGCTTTGTTCAATTTACTTAAAACAATATCAATGTGCTCCAAATGTTTATCTAACGTTCCTGTTGTAATAATGGCTAGATCATCTAAATAGTTCACACAAAATTCTTGGACTTCTGGTCCTAATATTAAATTCATGGCTCTGCTAAAGCTTCCTACTGATGTTTTTAATCCTTGCGGTAAAACATTATATACATATGACTTTCCATTGAATGTGAATCCAGTATATTTTCTACCATCTTTATTTATCGGAATTTGAAAATATGCATTATTTAAGTCAATGGTAGTGATATAATTCGCTCCGTGAAATGAATTCAAAATATCTAATTGTATAGGTGGTTTCTCTGTTTCTGCAACCATTTTCTTATTTATGCTTCTGGCATCAAGCAGAACTCTAATTGAGCCGTCTTTTTTAAGAGTGAATGTCAATGGACTACTGTAAGGCGTTGATGTCCTTGTGATGATACCAGCTTGTTCCATTTCATTTAACTTTTCTTCCATTTTCGCTCTATATGCATATGGAATGGGATAGGACCTAGTAACTATAGGTTCATCATCGATCATTTCAATTTTATGCTCATAGCAATTGGCTCTTCCCAATTTGCTCGAAAACATATTCTTATGCTTTTCCAAAACCTTACTAAGTTTTGCCCTTTCAGAGACCTCCAATGTAGATCCTATTTTTATATTTATTAAGGGATCATCGGTACATTGTTTGATGCAGTTATTATGTAATACAGTAAGGTGTTTAATATGCTATTTACATTGTCGTTATAACCAAGGCCTTCTCTGTTAAAATTTGCTTTTAAAGTAATAGGTTTTCGCAACCCTCTATTGTTTTTACCCAATGTTTGACCAGGTCGCCAACCCAGTTTTAATAACATATTTAATGCTTTGTTCCCTTTTACATTGTAAGGGGTCGAATTGGGAACTAGTTCGACCTCTACAGCTCTAAATTTGGCTCAGGGGCCGTAACATCAGGTTGGTCATTAGTGAAATGTATTTCATGTACTTCATTAACCTTCTTTTTTCCCTCTTCGGGTTTACGCCATATTTTGTATGATTGTTGTATTTCTTTATGTTTTTGCTCCGTATTATTATTAAACTTCCTCCTTTTCTCATTATAGTAAGGTTCACGACCTTCATCTTGTTTGTCGATGTCATCTAAGTTTCTTAAGAAATCTGTCGTGTCTATTATTGTCTCAATATTAGCTATTCTCCATAATTGCTGCACAGTTTTAGGATAATGTCTGATGACATCAGTTACTAATTGTTTTTCAGGTATCGGATATGATAATGTTTGTGCCTTCTTAACAACATAAAGAAAATAACTAACCATGGTGGGGTGTGTACTTCTATTCCATTTATTTTGCACAAGGAATCTCTTTACTTTATTTTGTTCTTCTTCACCCCAAAACACTCTTAGGAAGTCAGCTTTAAAATCATCAAAAGTTGTCCAACGCACATTATTAATGCGAGCCCAATACTTGGCTTCACCTACTAAGCACTCTTGTGCAATCGAAATTTCGAGACCATTAGATGGAACTTTCTTTAAATAATTGGTGAGATCTTCCAAAAATGATACTGGATGAGTATTTCCATTTCCAAATTTCGGCTTTTCTATTGTTACATTATGTACATTATATACAATATTTTGTCTAGGATCATTTACATGAGAGGTGCTCGCCCCGGACACCTCTCCTTGATTTATTTTAATTTGGTAATCTTTCGTTTGGTTAATAAATTTTTCCTCAAGATCCTTTATTTTAACCTCAAAGGTTTTCACTGCATTCTTAATTAATTTCTGAAGCATTTTCATCTCATCTTTAGGCTTAGCCTTAATTGAGGTTGATTTTTTCTTATTTTTAGCCATTTTTAATTTTTATTTCCACTTGTTTTTTTTTTTTTTTTACACTTTTTGTGTCCTTCACTTACTTTAATTGAGTTTTTCCACTTATTTCACTTTATAATATATAGTATTGCAGTGTTTTTTTTTTTTTTTTTTTTTTTTTTTTTTTTTTTTTTTTTTACACCTGTTGTGTCCTTCACTTAGTCTAATTGAGTCTTTCCACTTATTTCACTTTTTATTATTTCGCTCCGTTATGCACACACCTCCTATATTATTACTCCATTTTAATATTTAAGCCCCACCCCCAGACTCTCAACCACCCCCAGCAAACACCACTCTCCAAGACACCTCTCCATTTCACGGACAACAAATTGTAGGCATATAGCCTACCTCATAATTTTATATTACCGGCCTCCTATTTAAAATTTAACCTCTATCCTGGTCACGGCACCAAATTGTAACGAACCCCCCCCCCATCTTTTTTCTTTTCTACTATATCCCACTTATATTTGTATTTCTTTAGAATCTATATCTGTAAGATATATAAATATATCAAATTTACGTGACCAGTATAACTTGATCTTTCTAAAGGTTTAAATATAGGCCGTTTAAATTTATGGCGTGATCGTCTTAGTTAGGACCCCTCTTTACGTTATGTTTGTATAGTAACTTAGTTCTTTTAGGTGTATCTTGGAAGAATGAATATTCACGAGAGCAATCGAAAGCTGTTGGTAGAGTCTTATAAGCTAAAGAACCCCGTTCACGAAGACAGAGCTCAAAAAGGTTAAGAACAATAAATTGTCCCTATTCCACTTGTATCTGGTTCACAACAGTCAATTCCTTATTAATTAATCCCTTCCCGCATGGAAAAGGCTCACAATATTTATATCAAATACCAGTTACAAGGGCTTCGCTCTCCCACATTTTAAAAAAAAATGTGGAGGAGGTACACGGCCCCACACACGCCGCGCACGGTGAGCGCCAACCATTTTAATGCGCTCCCCCCGAAGGGTACGCAAAGTTGGGAACTGGACCGTAGTCCACAGCAAAATAACTGGCGAACCAGTAAAAGAGGACTTGGCCCCTTGATAGTGCGTAAGCACAAACATCGACCGAAGTCGCGCATGTCAATGCGTGTAAACGCCATACAGAATACGATCAAATCCAGTCACAGTGAATGTACGTCACACGGGTTAGGCAACAATAGGCACACTGACCATAAAAAGCCTTCCGTGAGCGCCACCACCTGCCAGACCGCCGTTCCTGCAGACGTGATGTAAGTGTAAGGCATCACCACCAATTGCATGGTCAGCACGGCCAATTGGCCGCAGAGCGTGTCATGAGTCTACCGCTCACCTCAAGGGAATGGGGTCCCACGTTGCGCGGCTTTCGGCCGCAGCCTTGAGAGCCTCCTCAGATTCTCCCTCCAGCTACCACCCGCATGAGGTCAACACATATGCTCCACCAACCAATACAATGGCAGATATAGCCAATAGGCAGTTATAAGATAATATTAATAATTCGCCATCAGAAAGGGTTTGTGTCACTGACGTTGAGTATATGCATTTTTCGGTCATGTTTGTCTCACCCACCAACAAGTTGCCTTCAATCTCTCAAAGGTGGGAACTTTATAGAGATATATTATTAAGTTGTTATATAAAACATCATGGAGGGCAGACAGTCTGCAGCCCCGCAATGAAGGGACCCGACTTGGGCAAAGCTACTTAGGTTGTGAGTCAAACCAAGACGCAGAGAGCGCCATTGAGAATAGCGACCCGCCAAACAACCATCGTAGAGACGCAATGCTACAGAATGCAACAAGCATCAATACGACTATCGTCGGGCTTACACCATCCCAAGGTCCCCCATACAGTCCCAGCAGACATCACCACCCGCATACCTCCATCGACCAGAACCACAAGATGCATCGAATCAGGTGCAGCACACCCGCAGATCCATCACAAGACACAATACTGCAAGTAGCAGTAAGCATCAATGCAACTATCATACGGATGGCGCCCCCTCACAACACACCCACATGATCCCTATCGACTTTGGTAACAAAATTTGATAATGTTGTTAACTAAAAATACCACCGACGTATCATAGTAGTACGGTACTAAGACGTCAGTAGCCAAAACTCCACGTATCATAGCGCTATTGCACTAAGACATGAAGTTGAGTATGCTTGCTGCACTTAAAAGTACTACCAAACACACTCACCCTAATCCGAAAGATAGCCGACGTATCATAACGCTGTGCGCTAAGACGCCGCCCACAACCGGTAGGGGTGTGCGATGTCCACGGGCAAGTCGTATTGCTACAACAAACCCGCTTACCACCGGCACTAAGATGATATGTCTAGGACACATCGGTTAGTGAGTCCAAGTTTACCTCGGTCTCAGAGGCTGCGAAGCAACCTACACGCCACTATAATAATCCTTTTCAAGTCCCATTTCTTTCAATATGATGCTTTTACATATTTGAGACCTTCCACATATTTGCTTTATTTCATAGACCATACTACTGTATGTCTTATTCATATGGGACTTCAAGTCATAACTCTGCTATCATAATGCTTATGCATCATAGAGACCTTCTATATTAATGCTTTGGTTCGTCAGACCTTACTATGTTAAGTCCCTAATATAGGACTAGTCATTGTGCAACCTTAGTACTAGCAGTCGGTCAGCCGACCACCCCATATATATGTACAACCTTGGGTATGTGTCTCCGACAACGCCCCAATATAAGGGAACATTACAAGAACACGTTCATTAACTTAGAAATTTTCCAATTATTACACGAACACCTTCATCAACTTAGAAAAATTTTAATCCATTTTTTCTATTATATTACAAATGTTATTTATCTTTGTTATTGCAATATAATCGCCTTGTATTTATATGATTTGATACATTTTGAACATTTTAAGCAGGTTTTTAATAAATTTAGAGATTTTTAGAGACATTTTATGCGTTTACTAATATATATAATATTCAATATTCCAAATGGATATTTTTTAACTCTATGCTTATTATTTGCATTTTATTGTTTAAATTATAATTTCTAAGACATTTTTAAATGTCTGTATAATGAATTTAATTATTATTTATTAATAATAATTATGAGGCGTCACAATATGCAGGAGAAATAGCGTTGGTGATAGTACGCAGCTTTGTGGAACACCAGCGTTGATAGGCTTGAAATCAGAGCATGCACCGTCTACTACCTCGATGCTCCGATGAGCAAGGAAACTGGTGACCCATTTGTACAATTTCACGGGAAGCCCATATGAAGGAAGCTTCGAAAGAAGCGCTTTGTGCCAGACCCGATCGAAGGCCTTCGCTATGTCCAAACTAACGGCCAATGCCCTTGGACTCTACTGCCTCCACCCATCTATGAGTAAGGTAGACTAGAAGATCACCAGATGATCGACCCCGACGAAAACCGTACTAGCGGTCACTAATCAGCTGGTGACCCTCAAGGTATCTCATGAGCTGGCAGTTTATAATGGATTCCATTATTTTGGAGAACAAGGAGGTGATGGCGACAGACCTGTAGTTGGATGGGTCTGAGCGGTCGCCTTTTTTAGGGATCGGGTGGACCAAAGCTGTCTTCCATGAATTCGGGACTACGCCTTGGGAGTAGGAGTACCGGAAAAGACGCGTTAAAACCGGTGCTAACTCCGGAGCACACGTCTTCAGCACAATGGGAGGGACTCCATCGGGCCTACTCGACTTGCTGACGTCCAGGGAGAAGAGTGTTTTGCGAACCGAGCGCGGTGTTAATCGTACATCCGGCATGGAGCACTCACATCGCGGGATGGTCGGCGGTGTGTTCCCGCCGTCATCTAGAGTCGAGTTTGACGCAAAAAGAGAGCTCAACAGATCGGCTTTCTCCTTTGTTGCATGGGCCAGTGAGTCATCCTCTCTGTGAAGGGATGGAAGAGATGGCTGACAGAAGTTCCCTTGGACAGCCTAGGCGGGAGACCAGAATGCACGGGTTCCCGAAGGAAGGTGAACTAGCTTCTCGCCAATTCTGCCGATGTGCTCAGACCTTGCCTTAGCAGTGACGCTTTTGAAGGACCTGGAGGCGGATTTATACTTCTTTTTAAGTGCGCTGGTGTTTACATCCCGAGACGTTGATGCGTCAGCCCAGGACCAGTAGCACTCCTGCTTATAGCGTGATGCTATTTTACAGGAGCGAACAAACCATGGCTGGGATATGCCTCCGATGGGCACCACAGAGTATGGAATAAAAAGTACCATACCCTGAAGTACCACATCAGCAACAGAATCGGCAGCAACGCTGGGATCTTCCGGCAAGTAGCAAACCTGCCCCCAAGGGTAAGATGCAAAAAAAGACCACATCCCGTCCCAATCAGCTGACCTATAGTGCCAAACACGGCGGCAAGCTGCAGATCGCAACTGCAATTGGAGCGTGAGTGGCACCGTACTCCGGATCAGACAATGGTCCGAAGAGCCCAGAGGGGCATCGACGGAGACCTGATATCCGTCCGAATGAGAGGTCAGCAGAAGGTCCAACAGGTAAGGTATATGGTCTTCCACATTTGGGATCCGCGTAGGCGAAGTAACCAGTTGTGTTAGACCATATGCCAAAGCAAATTCATAGACAGGTCTACCCGCATGATCGGTTAAACGAGAACCAAGCCATTCAGCGTGGTGGGCGTTGAAATCACCGAGTATCACGATCTCTGGGGATGGGACCTGTTGTAGCACGGAGTATGCAGCCATTTGGACGTGGTCGACGAGTCGGTTTGTGTCGGAATTACCGCTATGGGACCTATAGAGGCACCCGTAGACGCGGGGATGGTCGTCGCTGTCTACGCGCAGCCATAGGATGGGCAGGTCCGTACCTTCAAGACTGCCGAGGCGTCGAAAACAGATGTCCTCTCTGACGTATACGTAAACTCCAGCCCGGGGCACAAACGAGTGTTCCAATTTGTACCCCGGGTAGGAGAGATATGAAGTATCAGCCGGAGAGGACACTTGAGTCTCGGTTAAAAAGAGTAAGGCCGGCTTCGCCGTCTCTAGATGGTAATGGACAGCGTTAAGGTTGGAATGAAGTCCCCTGATGTTGCAAAAATTCACGGATAGCGTGACAGGGGTCACAAAGGGGACAGTAAAAATATACTTACATTATTTTACAGAAATTGATTTAGTATTGGAGCCTATCCAATACTAAAGCAATTTCAATTAGTATCATGTAGATCACTCTGATCAACAATATATTTGTAGCACTAAAAAAGGGCTTTAAATATGTTGTCGATGTGATTACCAAAGCGTAAGAGTAAAAATTTTATTGATTTTGTGAACAGTAAAAGCAGGTGAATCCCAGAGTTTTAAGTATTGTATGTACGAAGAAGAAACGGTAATTTAACTTAGTTCTAAAGTATGAGAATACTAAATTATATTATTTAAATGCTTTATTTATTAAAGGAATGATAATTGATAACATAGATAAAAATATTAGTTTGCACAATTAGAATTTTATGAAGGTGAAAGGAACCGATTTTTTTTGAAGGATATGATTGTGAAACGAATACACAGTCCACCTTATGGTAAGCGGGTGCTATGACCCCATAGATCTCTAGATCTATTAGCAATAAAAAAGGAAACGTTGTCACCCTTAGGGACTGAGATGGAATGCCTCATTTCTATAAATAAATGTCTTCACGATTCTCTACACTCACAATATAAAACACAGCAGTTTTGTACACATACACAGCAACATGAGCTGCTATTTTACGCTGGTATTCTGTGAAAGCGTGGTCCTTGCCCGGTCGAGGCGAACCTTTCGTGCTACGACCATATATAATATAGCTGCAGCGTGAACCTTTATCTATGGACGTCATGTTTTTGTCACACTACGGTCTCTCGGGCCGCTATGTTATGAAGCCAAAATATTACATAAATATTAATTTTATTTTCTCTATTCTTATCTAGTGAAATCTAATTATAATCTAGGCATATTAAAATAAAATAATTTGGATGCTTGCTTTTAATCAATCTTTATCTATATCTTATATAATTTAATCATATTAACTGTTAAAGGCACTATTTGGCATAAATTAGCTTAAGATCAGTTTTAAGACTGAAAACTTAAATCAACTAAACTTTTAAGAAAAATTTACATTATTTTCTTTAAACAAGGCTTGTACTAACATAAAAACAAATTAACATCTTCTCAAAATAAAATATAATAATTCTGACAATAGTTCGATATGTTTTTTTTTTATAGTATAAGGGTTCGATATGTATCAAATTATTGGTAGTCCTTGCACAAGGGCTTGAAACACTGTAAACATATAACCTGTTTACAATTTATACAAGTATAGTTGGACTTCCTCTTTAGTTTTGGGGGACAAAGACGACATATGTTTTCGCTTTGATGTGTCAGTCTCATGAGCAGGAGGTTTGTCTGGAGGTATATCTACCCCTAAAACTCGCTTCAGTGTCATTTTTAAATAGTTTGCTCTATTTGACTTTATTGCACGTCTTTGTATATGTGGAATGACTAAAGATCGAGCAAATTTTTTTAGAAAATCACCTATTTGTATATTTTTGGCCGAATGCTGACTGAATATAACATAAGCATTGACACCACATAAGTCAAGAATTCGATATAAAATGACCATAGGCCACCTTCACGTTCGTCGATTGCTGGAGTAAATGGGGCATTTCTTATCTGTCTCATTCACTCCTCCTTTAGTGGAGTGGTAGAATTTTATAATCTTTGGTACTTTTGTAATGTTATCAATATTGATATTGTAATGAATTGAGGAAATCAATAGTACAGTTTTGTTAGGCTTTGGGATTAGAACTATGTGAACACATAGTTTTGTTTTTCATGAAACCAAATAAAGTAGAACCAATTTTTCGAGACTTGTGTGGCTGAAATTGTTTCGGGATCTCCCTCTTATTTTTTTACAGTCGCAACATAAGTAAGTTTTCTCTTGGACAACTCATCTGCTAGTTCGATTGATGAAAACCAGTTATCAGCTGTCATATTGCGGTTCGACTATTGAATTGGTTTTATTAAACGAAGAACACACTGACTGGGAATGAGCAATTTTTCTCTTCTTCCGACAATAACCATTAAAAAATAATAAGTTTTTGCATCACATAAGGCTCGTATAATCAGTCCATATTTTCCAGGGTTTTTTTGCCATATATATGAGGTCATATGGCTCCTCCCACGAAACTTTAATAACATTTCATGAACAGTAATGTGTTCGCTAACTTGATAATATTTTTGTGAATCAGAAATAAACTTCTCAAAGGTTGAAGAAATCGCTGCCAGTTTTTCATTCTGTTGTATTTCTGTACGATCAGCTAGATTGTCGAAACGTAAGCATTGCAAAAGAATCAAGAATCTAGTTTCCGACATGCAGCACCTGAAAATTTCACAGCCGGTACCATTTGTTGCAAAGATGTAACTGAAACTTTCATGATTAAAAAAAAAGCATTTAGTTCAATCATATCTAATTCCTTTAGTTCAGGTATATTTTATCACTTGAATTTTACTTTATATTTAGCGATTTTTACATCGGTCCATGTCAAAATATTCTGTCGCATTTCTTCGTCAAATAGTTTATTCCAAATACTGAATTACTGTCTCCCTCAGATAAGGGTAACACAGATCTAGTTGTAACTATATTGTGCTGAGGAGTTCTGACCCTGCTGGAAGGTGGATTACTGGCCCATTTGTAACGGTTTTTTCCGTAGTAATAATTAGGTTGCCGCCCATGTAGTTCTGAAAGGGGCACATTATCATCTGAGCTATCACAATTGGAACTGATACTTCTAATAATGTTATCGTCTATGGTAGAGACAACAGTATTTTCTTCATAGTCTGCTTGGTTACTTCTTTGATTCTAGATAAAATCAGCTTCAGATATCAAGCAATTTTCAATAGTTTCCTCGTTGTCAGACTGGTCCGACTCTAAAAGTAAATCACACAGTTCTTATTCGAATGCAGAGTTATCGAATCGACAAATTTTGCTCGCAAGATGTTGTAGTGATGTCCTACACGTTTGTTTTGATGTGGATGCACTTGGAGACTAAATATTTTTTATGAAAATAACCTAAAAAAATCCGTCAAGATTTTATATATAAGAAACGTGGACGTGCGGTCCCACAGACCGCGGTCAAAGTTCAAAGTAAAATAACTCAGCTAATTAGCAGCCGGCGACACAACTTCCCACCTTAACACCTGTTTCGCTACTAAAACTAAAGCTACTGAGCGCTTAAGATGCGGAGCGAAGGGAACGGGGTAAACACGAAAATTACAAACTGCGAGTGGCCTGTGAGACCGCGCGTCCATAGTTAAAGGTTAAGCCCGTAATAGTCCATAATAGTAGGGAAGATTATCCAAAAATTTAACCTTGCTGGGTCAAAAATTATATAGGTTTTCCAATATAAACAAAACTAATGTTCCACTGTGTTTAATAGTAATAGAATAGAATAGAATATTTTTATTCAAAATTGATCAGAAATACTTATTGAAAGTATTTTATGTTGCTATTTACCACTTACTAGGCGAAACAGCAAAAAAAAACCCAGCGGGTCTTTGTTTTAACTTAGTAACCTTTACTAATTTAGAGACATTTTCTACTTATTTCTCACGTTAACATTCGGGGAACACACAAAAGCAAACATAAAGGTTTCGTACCATTTTATAAATCAATAAATTCAGATTCATCTATTATTTCTCCTATACAGCTATAGCAATACAAAAATAATGGCATTACTGCAATAGTTATTTTATTTTCAAAGTATTTTTGTTCTTAAAACCAGGCATTTAAATAGGTAGTCGCATGCAAGAACAGCGATTAAATTTAAATTCCCTTAAACAATGAGCGCTAAGGGAACGTGCTCAACTGACGCGTGAAGACTGAACGATAATAAATCTCCGGGATGAAAATTGTAAGGTTTATTATTTTCATGCTCTAATAATTAATTTACTCGTTACTTTCTTAGTACGGATATGACAGTAACAAGAAAAATATATCTTTATTTATACGATAAGTAAAAACAAGGTTTGTATGTGGTAGATCCATTCTGCAGCTGGCATGGTTGTAGCACGAATGGATCAGCTTGACCGGATAAAAGCCACACTCTTACAGAATACCAGCGTAAAATAGCAGCTCAATGTTGCTGAAAAGGCATTCCATCTTAGTCCTTAGGGGTGGCAACGCATCTAGATTTTTATTATTTACTTTTTTTTTTAAGGAGAGGGGCAAACGAGCATGCGGCTCACCTGGTGGAAAGTGACTACCGCCGCTTATGAACAACAGCAACACCAGGGGAACCCGGGGAATTGCAGATGCGTTGCCGGCCTTTTAAAAAGAGTAGGCTCTTTTTTGAAAGTCCCTAAGTCGTGTCGGTCCGGAAAAATAGCTGATGGTAATCGATTCCACAAGGAAGTTGTGTGAGAGAGAGAACATTTTCTAAATCGCACAGTGGTGGACCGCCAATCATCCAGATGTTGTGGATGGTATCGGGAGTTCTGCCGCGATGTGCGTTCGTGAAATTTGGCGGCCGGGATTAATCCGAACAATTCCTCAGAGCATTCCCCGTGGTAAATGCGAAATAAATGCAAAGGGATGCAAAATCGAGCCGATCGGAAAGGACTCGGTGGTCGACGATTCGAGCCGCTGTGGGCAGATGTAGATATCTATGAGCCACAACATCTACTTACAATCAGATGGACTTTTTGCTTGTTTTTAACCCTTAATCATTAAAAAAGGTAGAGATATGGATAGATCGCCGTCTGTTTTTAGCTTTTTATTTCATTCTTAACGAAAGCACGTAAATGTTTTAAAAAGATTTAATACTTTAGTTGTAACACGTTAAAAGCACAAAGATCGACTGAAACTAAAACTTTCCCTCTGATAACAGCAAAAAATAATCCACCTACCTATTTCATAAGAGTCTGAAGAACGATGGAAAAGAAATATGAGTAGGTAAAGCTTTATAACCTTAGACAGACGGTGTAGCAATCATCTCGTATACTTATCAATATGACAGATATTATATAAATTATTGTAACAAAAGTGCAAATTCAAATCTTAAATCTAAATGTAGTAACATTATAAGTATAGGTAACTACAAAATATAAACGGCCTTCCAAGTTGAAGACTGTGTATATCTTATTGTGTAAGGACACAAAAGGTATCATAAAGAGAATATTTGCCGTAGTCTTCACGCTTTGCAGGCAGGGTTGACGATCGCAGTTATTATTATTTTGAGTCTTATTAGGAAGACGCTAATAGTAATTTCCTGTTTAATTTCCCTGGATTGAAACGAAAAAATGTAAGGTTTTTTCCACAATCAACTTTCCTAAAGTTCTTTAACATGCATATATAAGTTAAAGAACTTTAGGATTAGGGGAAAGTTAATAGAATCAGAAACCTTGCGGAAATTATTCCGTGAGAGCGTGGACCTTCCCCGGTCATGTCAACCTATTCGAGCAGCAATCATAATTCAGCTTTTTTATAGGATAGGGTGACAAACGAGCACACAGTCCACCTGATGGTAAGTGGTTGCTGTGGCCCATAGACATCTATATCTATCCTCGCTTGCGAATCAAAATGCGTATGCGTTGTCACCCGTGACGACTAAGATAGAATGCCTCTTTTCCAGTAAAAAGGGTCTCCCGTTCTCTACACTCACCATACGAAACACAGAAGTTTTAAACTGCTATATTGCGCTGGTATTCTGTGAGAGCGTGATCCTTCCCCGGTCGAGCCGATCCATTCATGATACAACTACAGTAATAATATAAGCATGGCTCTACCACGTATAAAAAACTGCAGCATGTCTCTACGATGTTTAAAAACCCTTTGTGCTTACAAAGCTAGGCACACGTTTCCATCCATTTCTTATAGATACTTCTTCTTATAGTCAAATTTGAAAACAAAATAGATTTTCTTAAAAGCATCAACTTTTAAGAAAATCTATTCTGCGTGTCCCGTGTAGTGGCAGGTAAGAATACCCATTACCATCTTCCCGTGGGTGTCTTAAGAGGCGACAGAGTGAAACTGAGTCAGATGCCGTCATCTGTCTCAGTTTCACTCTGTCGTCTGTCTGTTATAACATATAACAGCAAAACAACAATAAAAAACTGCGGTTGCCAAACCGCTCGCTGACCGACTTCATTGAGAAAAAGGGACTCTTTATGAACTCTTTCCTCCAGTTTAGCACAAAATGAGATTGACTTCATTATGACGACCAGACGACAACTGTTCAATGATTTCTCAGTGATCGCGAGGGTGAATACTGGTAGCGATCACCAAAGCGGAACCAGGGCTCCAAAGTTTTTGCCAGAGATCTGTCTGCTAGAAACAGCCAACTGTGGAAGCTGAAGACCAAATGTAGCAGCATCGTTTCCGGGCCCCTTAGATTTTGAGTGAGAATTTTAGGTTCTATGAGCATCTGTACTCATCATCGTTGGAGCCACACCAAGTGTGAATGACGATCCAAGAGCAAGTCTTTTCCGACAAATTCTAATAAAAACTCGGACATCAGTCTGAGCGAGATTAGAATGGATCTCCAGCACCTTCAAAACGGCAAGTCCCCGAGCGAGGATAGAATTACAGCGGAGCTTCTGAAAGCGTGTGGAAACTCCGTACTTAAAGTTCTTCAGAAGCTATTTTATTCCATCTTCCATGGTGAGTCTACTACGAAGGCGTAGAACTGAAGTGCGGTGGTCTTGTTCTTCAAGAAAGGCGACAATGCTCTCTTAAATACCTATAAACTGATTTCCCTTCTGAGCTGCGTCTACGTGCTATTTTCGAGAGTTATTACGAATATTCCGAACAACATACATATCCTTCAGCAAATGGTACAGAAGACCGAGGAGTACAATTTGCCACTATGTCTTGCACATGTGGACTATGAGAAAGCCTTTGATTTCGTCGAAATTTGGGCGGTCCCGCAGTCCCTTCTGCGGTGCCAAGTTGCCTGTCGGTATAACAAAGTGCTGAAATGTTAGGGCTATCAGTGTACAGAACAAGAGTACGAAACCTTTCCAACTGCAGAGAGGTGTAAGACAGGGTGACGTTATATCCCTGAAACTCTTCACCGCTGGAAGAAAATTTTAAGTTACTAGTTTGGAAAAAGTAAGTATCAAGGATCAATGGTGAGTACATCACTCACCTTTGATTTGCCGACGATATAGTCCTTATGGCAGAATCGCTGGAGGATCTAATCACTATGCTCAATGACCTCAATAGTGCCTCCTAACGAATAGGTCTTAAGATGAACATGGACAAAACAAAGATCATGTATAAGGTAGTTGTTGGGAGCATTTAGCTCGAAGTTGTTGAAGAGTATTGTTACCTGGGACAAATAGTCGGACTAGGTAATGCAACTTCGACCGAGAGAATAAATATATTTTCTTGCTATAGACCAGGGGTCGGCAACCTTTTGAGTCAGAAGAGTCAAAAAGTACAATTTATAATATTTCAAAGTTTTTATAAAGCCACAATTTTTTTTTCTTGCCAACCATAAATACTATTTGCATAAATAAAGTTTTGATAAAAAAACTAATCTATTTATTCATAAGAAAGATATTTATTCATATATAAATAGCGTTTTTCACAATAAATTTGCATCTAATTTCTATTATTATCTAATTATTACATTATATATATTTGTTACTGTCATTCATAGGGGGGTATTTGCCATAGTTGCCACGCTTGGCGAGCGGGTTGGCAACCGCAGTTTTTTTTATTGTAATTTGGCTTTTATCAGGAAGATGCTGCTGCCCATCTCCTGCCTGTTTCCCTTTGTCGCCTTTTACGACACCCACGGGAGGATATGGGGTAGTGGATATTCTTGACCGCCACTACACGGCACACAACAACGTTGTAAAGATCGGGAGTGTGTCGTCGAGGGTTACGTACCTTATACTCAGAATCACCAAACGGTATTCGCTGAAGGTCATACAGGTTTACGCACCAACCTCGGCACACCCCGATGAGGAGGTGGAGGAAATGTATGAGGATATCTCTAGAGCCATGCATTCCTCCAAAACCCAATATACGGTCTTAATGGGAGACTTCAATGCAAAACTAGGCACAAGAGAGAACGGTGAGCTGAAAGTAGGGAAATTTGGAATAGGGCAACGGAACCCAAGGGGCCAGCAGCTGGCCGACTTCATGGAGAAAGAGGGACTCTTTATGATGAACTCTTTCTTCCAGAAGCGGCCCCACAGGAAGTGGACCTGGTCGAGCCCCGACGGTTCCACCAAAAATGAGATTGACTTCATTATGACGACCAGACGACAACTGTTCAGTGATGTCTCCGTGATCGCGAGGGTGAAAACTGGTAGCGATCACCGAATGGTTAGAGGCACACTGAACCTAAACGTTAAGTTGGAGAGGTCTCGTCTAATGAAGTCAACGCTCCGTCCCCCTCGTGCTCTGTTCCAAAGTCCCGAAACCTTTCAGATCGAGTTACAAAACCGTTTTCAGTGCCTGGAAGACTGCAATGAAGTGGACGATATGAATGACAAGCTCGTGGAAACTGTCCATGCGGTCGGAGCTAAGTTCTGCAAGACCCGCCGCAGAAGAACACAAAAACTCTCCGATCACACTCTTAATCTCATGGCTGTGACGGGAGATGAAGCTACATTCTTCAACAGACTTGACAGCATACAGGCATCTGAACAGACAGATCTCCAAATGCATGCGGCGGGACTTACGCAACTTCAATACAGCTCGTATTGAAGAAGCGATCGAGCGGAACCAAGGCTCCAAAGTCTTTGCCAGAGATCTGTCTGCCAGAAAGAGCCAACTGTCAAAGCTGAAGACAGAATGTGGCAGCATCGTTTCCGGGACACCTGAGATTTTGAGTGAGATTGAGAGGTTCTATGGGCAGCTGTACACATCATCGTTGGAGCCACACGCAAGTGTGAGTAACGATCCAAGAGCGAGTCTCATCCGACACTATTCCGAAGATATTCCGGATGTCAGTCTGAGCGAGATTAGGATGGCTCTCCAGCACCTTAAAAACGGTAAGGCCCCAGGCGAGGATGGAATTACAGCGGAGCTTCTGAAAGCGGGTGGAAGACCGGTATTTGAAATCCTTCAGAAGCTCTTTAATTCTGTCCTCCATGGTGGCATTACACCGGAGGCGTGGAGCAGAAGTGCGGTGGTCTTGTTCTTCAAGAAAGGTGACAACGCTCTCTTGAAGAACTACAGATCGATTTCCCTTCTGAGCCGCGTCTACGTGCTGTTTTCGAGAGTCATTACGAATCGTCTCGCGCGCAGACTTGACGACTTCCAGCCTCCCGAACAAGCCGGTTTCCGAAAGGGCTTTAGCACCATAGACCACATACATACCCTTCGGCAAGTTGTACAGAAGTCCGAAGAGTACAATTTGCCACTATGTCTGGCGTATGTGGACTATGAGAAAGCCTTTGATTCCGTCGAAATTTGGGCGGTGCTGCAGTCCCTTCAGCGGTGCCAAGTTGACTGTCGGTATATCGAAGTGTTGAAGTGCTTGTACAGTAGGGCTACGATGGCTATCCCAGTACAGAACCAGAATACGAAACCTATCCAATTGCAGAGAAGTGTAAGACAGGGTGACTTCATATCCCCGAAACTCTTTACCGCTGCATTGGAAGACGTTTGCAAGCTTCTGGACTAGAAAGGATACGGTATCAACATCAATGGCGAGTACATCACTCACCTTCGATTTGCCGACGATATAGTCCTTATGGCAGAATCGCTGGAGGACCTAAGCACTATGCTCAATGACCTCAATAGTGTTTCCCAACGGATAGGTCTTAAGATAAACATGGACAAAACAAAGATCATGTTTAATGTCCATGTCACACCTATGCCGGTAGTTGTTGGGAGCACTAAGCTCGAAGTTGTTGACGAGTATGTTTACCTGGGACAAATAGTCCGACTAGGTAATTCCAACTTCGACCGAGAGGTCAATCGACGGATTCAACTCGGCTGGGCAGCGTTCGGGAAGCTACGACACATCTTCTCGTCAGACATACCTCAAAACCTTAAAACGAAATTGTACAACCAGTGCGTGTTGCCAGTGATGACTTACGGAACTGAGACGTGGTCCTTCACTGCTGGCCGTATGAGGAAGCTCAAGGTCGCTCAGCGAGCTATGGAGAGGGCTATGCTCGGAGTTTCTCTGCGTGATAAACTTAGGAATGAGGATATCCGCGGTAGAACCAGAGTGACCGACATAGCCCAACGGATTAGTAAGCTGAAGTGGCAGTGGGCCGGCCATATAGCTCGAAGAACCGACAACCGATGGGGAAGAAAGGTTCTCGAGTGGCAGCCTCGTACCGGTAGGCAAAGTGTAGGGCGTCCCCCCACGAGATGGAGTGACGACCTGGTAAGACATGCAGGAAGTCGATGGATGCAGGTGGCTCAGGACCGTGCTTTGTGGCATTCTTTGGGGGAGGCCTATGTTCAGCAGTGGACTTGTGAAGGGCTGTAATGATGATGATGATGACATTATATATATAGTATTAGTAGATAATCAGTTATTATTTAAGTAAAAAATTAAAACAATTTAACATTTATAGTAGCCTTGGCTTTCTATGGTTATTCAAGTAGAAAATTTAAACTTTACTAAACAATGTAACTTTTACTTAAAAATAAAAAAAACAATAACATACATTTAAGCAAACACATTCAATGGGAGCGTTGGTTTTGCATGGTTTTAGAAAGTTTGGATGAATTTGGCTCATAACTTGTTGTTTTAAGTTGCAAACACGACTCTGAATTTTCATCGGACTTCTTACTTTACTTTTAATTATATTCATGCAAGAGAACGCTTGCTCGCACGAATATGCCGATCCGAAGATTGTCAGCAATTCAAATACCAACTTCCTTACCTCACTGTAGCAATCTGGAAGACTATTCCATGTATAGAATATAAGTGCCTGGAATTTCTTTTAAAGCTGTTCATTTTTGTTGCGTTACGTACATACATTTCTGGACCTCCAACTCTTTCGCATTTCTAGAGATCCAGTATCAACTTCAAATGGCTCAGTATGGATCGATTTTAAATGTTTTTTTTTTTATAAAATAAATAATTTTTGCGTATGAAACTAAAGAGCCGCAGCTTCAAGCTTCAGCTTCTTCCAAAGAGCCGCATGGGACTCGCGAGCCGCAGGTTGCTGACCCCTGCTCTAGACAATGACTTTTCATAAAAATCATATCATAATATTACCGTTACCGTTACAGCCTATTGAAGTCCACTGCTGAACAAAGGCCTCCCCTATGCCTCATAAAAGGGTACTTGCCATAGTTTCCACGTTGGGGCAAGCGGGTTGGCAAACGCAGTTTTTATTTTAAGTAGTTATTAGGAAGACTCTTTTGCCCATCTCCCGATTTGTTTCTCTCTGTCGCCTCTTACGACACATACGGCATGATAACATGGGGTAGTGGATATCATAATATTATGGATAACTATTTATTATAAACGCTGTAACTTGTTATTCGCTCGATGTACAACTTTTATTCAATTGAAATTGATTTTAAGTATACTAAATAACCATTTTGGCACTACTTGAATTAAACTAAGACTTAAATTAAGGTCATTAAGTGAACTTTGTTTATGAAATTTCCTGTGAAGGGTCCGATTTTTTCCAATTAAAATATTCGACACTTCACGTTTTAAGCCCTCTAGCGCCCGATTCCATTATTTAAAATGGGGTAGTTCTACGAGTATATACGTTCGTACGTTCGTATCTTGTGAACAAATAAAGATATCGACTCCTAAACGATTTTATTCCACGCTTGATTGCGTAATGAAGAGCTGATTATGTTTTTATTTTATTTTATAGTATATTTTACCCTTATTCTATGACACAAATTACAATAATTACAGACTATGAGACATTTTAGTAATCAGAAGTGACAATTTAGTATCCGTAGTGTGTATCTGTTTTTTTATATATTTTATTTATATTTAGCTTCCTTTGTTTGAAGTGGGCTGCACTGCAGGTGTCCATGGAGTGTATAAGCTACTTAACATTAGGTGAATTGAAAATTCGTTTGTATCTGCAGTTTAATAAAAAAAGGAACACAGTTCACCTTAGGATAAGTGGATTCTGTAGCTTGCGGATTGGAGTGGATTCTGTAGATTGTGGACATCTATGCTAATAGTTTTTTGTTTGGTGGGTGCTTATATTCGATATAAAGATTATTTTACAAAAATATCTGCAAAAAAATTATAAGAATAACAGTAATTGTTCCGGTATTGTAGCGGTAAGTCGCTAAGCCCAGTAGAATATAGTACAGTAATTTTTTTTCATCTGTAGCAATCTCATGTGAACAAATGAAGATGCTAACTCAAACCGGTTTCATTCAGCGAGTTATTTTGTAGTGAAGAGCTAATTATAGGTTTGCATTTAATTTGATAAGGTAGCTATTATTTAACAAAAATATTAAAACAAAAAAACTACAAAAAGAACCTAAATAAATGATACAAATATTTGTATATCATTTATTAATAATTAACGTCACAATAATTCAATAAATTATATATATGAATAACTGCATCGGCAGTCTTTAAGGGTACCAAATTGGAAGCTTACTCTTTGGATGCACTAGTCGCACCCATCTTCTATTTCAGTATGTTAGTAGCTATGTATGTATTACGTTTTATTTCTGAGAATCTAAAAGAAACGTTAAGTTGATGCTTTTTATTTTAGAAAACATTGAAATTTATCAAACACCTAAGTATAATTTGAAATTAAAAATGTTGTACAACCGACTTCAATATAAATTATTAAGAATAACTCAAAAACTATTGGTCAAACCTTGATTAAATTTATATAAAATTACACGTGAAATACCAGCTTTCAAATAAAAAAAAAAGAATCATCGAAATCGATTCACCCAGTAAAAAGTTATAAGGTACTCGTAACACACATAAAAAAACATACAGTCGAATTGAGTACCGACTCCTTTTTGAAGTCGGTAGAAAATAGAATACCAGGGCTACATAGCCTGTAACATTACTATTAGTACAATATTCAAGTTTTATCTATATGAAACGTGTACCCAAAGCTATTAACCCGGCTTTGGTCTTCTCTATTCGACGCAATAGGGATTCATTAAGCTAAGAGTGAGCATGCCTTTATGCGATTAATACACTAACAGTTTGATCCTTTCTGTTACAACACGTTAAGGGATATTGTTAGGAACCATAACTTTCGGTTAATGTGTTGAGTAGAATTACAGAAATGCTTGTCAATAATAAAACAAGCACTTCATGAAATATTTTTTGTAATATCCTTATACAATACTTATCCTTACCCTAATAATGAAATTAATATGAAAGTTTGTCTGTTCCGATGTTTGTTTTTCATAACGCTCACGCATTTGAAGAAATTATCATGATATTTGTCATAGACGCACATTTTAATGTACAAAAGTTACAAGTATTATTAAACAAAGAACTACTTAAAAAATCTATCGAAGTGCGTGTCGGGCTACGCACAATGTAGAGCTAGGGTTCCGTAGTTGCCCGTCACAATACGTGGGCTTCCTTGATAATGAGCATAATAAGTAAGTTCGCGGTTTGACCGCTATAACGACTTAAAATGGGCCCAAATAGGAAAATCGTAACTGAGGGACTTATTTTCAAATTGGACTTATAGAGAGTGGTATTCAAAAAAGATTAAAAAAACTTATCGGATTTGAAAATAATACTGTTCGCGCAAAACACTTTCAAGGATTGACGCGAGAGGGCGCTCGGCGCGGTGCATTCATACCGGTTTGACTTTCGGTCGTGCGAAAAACGCCCAAGGGCAGTCAGTCGTCCTTAGGCAGTGCTCACGATTGGCACGCTGCCAATTAAGCGCGGGAACTCGGAATAATTAAGCGCGGACAGTAAAAATACGGTCTAGGAATTTTGTGGCGCGTATCCCTACTGGAGAGCTTCCCCGGGACTTATTGGGTCCGACTCAGAATCTGTATAAGTGCATTCGACAATATTAGCTAGTGCGGCCTCTGTATTCTAGAACTAACTGTTGCAACGCGAAACGGTAGTGACCTTTGATCCAGAAACTCCGTGCGTGTTTTGTGCGGTAACCTTATACCCCGCGATAGTTAGTGGCTTCTGTAAGTTAGTTAATCGTACGATAGAGTTAATTGACTGTCATCGTGACGAGAGAAGAAAGTGACTGTGGTCCGGCGCCGAAGCAGTCTGAAGCAGTGTGGCAGCATTTTGGAGCAGCCTGGAACTCGGCAGCGGCTGGTTGCCTATGCTTGACAAGGCCCCACACATTCACCCCTCACTGTACACTACTCTCCATCCACTATTACACACACTCACGGCCTGCCCAAGCCTTGGTGCGAAGTTAGCTTCGGATAATGGTAAGTACTATGTCCTTCTAACGTCCTCCCATCTGGTTTATTGTAATTAGGAATTTCCACGTGGCCACATTGAGGCCCGACCTACGTTTGCTCGGGAAGTCTTCTGCTCATGGGCCCCAGAGGGTTGGATCCTTTAAGGGAGCAACCGTAGGCCGTAACAAATACAATTTACATTCAATCATTCATATTCCAAGGTACAAAGATGATCATAGTTGACTGTCTATCTATATATTCCCGACAATGCAACCATAATATATACATACATATGTATGTATATGTCCGTAAAGAACCTTCACGTAAACCACCAAACCCAAACCAAAAACCAAAAAACCCAAGAGTATGACGAATGAAACTGTATGAGGCTATATGATTGTATGAATACTTTGAATGAGGTCTACAATAACTACCAACTAAAAAATAAGTGAAAGTAGTAAGTAAGTTAGAAAGATCCTTTCTGCCTATCCGCAAATGAAAAAGTAAAGCAGTAGTAGTGATTCATATAAATCGTTTTATTCATAAAATGTTTATTTTAAAAGTTTACAATAACATTACAAAGTTACAAAGCAGCTAGTTTTTAGAGTTGTAACAAAATTCTTACTTATACAAGTGCATTTTATAAGTTGGTCGACTATTAATCGTTAACTTGTTAATTCTACTTAGCTGTGATAGTTTTCCTCTTAACTTCATTGTGTATGCTACTATCGAGTATTCTTTTCACTTTTCCAAAAACAGCGGTGTAGTTAGTAGACGGGGGGGGGGGGGGGGACACATGACTAATGAAAAATACAACTTAAAGCTAAATATTTCGCAAACGGACTCCTGAATCGAAAATATGTTATTCCACACCTCCAGTGTTTTTGAAAGACCTATCCAATGATACCGCACATGACGAAATAGACGGGAAAAAAAATATCCTACATTTACTTGTATGGGAAGTACCCAAAATAAAAATATTTTTTAACATTTTATTTCACAGATTTCTAGACGTGATCAATATTTATAACTATCACAAATTACAGATTTATAGCATCTAGGGTCTCCGAGTAAAACCGCGGACGGATGGACAGACGGACGGACATAGCTAAACTATAAGGATTCATTATTGTGTAACTACGAAACCCTAAAAATATGCTTCCATGGAGTATAAGCACAATTTAAACATTTTATATTGTGTCATAACGTATATTACATGAAAATAATTAGATCCCTTTATGTTCTATCTAACTTCTTTATTGTGCCCACCGTTCTACAACTAGCTTATTTATTATATATTATTGGAATGAAAAGCAAACTAACAGTCCCCATGGTGAGACTGCTCTGGAAGCCAGTAATTGGACGGCGGGAAAAGAGGTCATTACCCATTGCCCTCCGCAGCCGAGTCAGAGACAAAAGGGTAGAGTACTAGAGTGGCACCACCACTGACGCAATGTTGCAGCGGGGGTAGAAGAAAGGATGTATTACGGTATGCGGCACTCCGTGGCTGAAATGTGATCAGTGGTAAAGTCCAAAAACTTAATCCAGCGTAGGTAAATACTGCAGATTATTTGGTACTCGAGTTGAAACTAACAAATATTTTGTCACCGTATATCTTTGCATTCGATTACAATGTGTAACTTTTCTCTAGCTAAACTTTTCTCTAGCTTTATTATAAATAAAATTTCGAGCCGAATAAAGACAAGATTTAGTACATTATATTAACTTCAATGTTACAATACATAAAAAAATATAATTGAACGAACTTCGTTGCAACTGGTTATTGGTTTATGTTAAATTGCAACAATTTTAGTCAAATCAAGCGTAAATTCTGCTATGTTCAATTTACAGAACAACGTAAAAGTTTAATGGCGGCTGGCGAAAGATAACAAGAAAAGGCAAAACTCGTTTACGTTTTAGATCTCATATCACGCGATAGCTTTGTTTATGATAGAAAAGCAATTTTGATTTTGAAAATTTGAATACGATTTATAAAAAAATAAAAATAGAGTAGTAAATTTTAAATAATAGAAGGTATCCCCTAAGATTAAAAGTTCAACAATCAAGGTCAGTAAAAATGCGAAAAAGTATATTTTGCCTATCCATACCCGTCTATAATAAAATACCTAATGATAGATATAAAGAAAATAAATAATATACAAACCTTCAAAAAATCATTAAAAACATTATTAGTTAATAAGTCTTACTATTCTATTAATGAATATCTTAATGACATAGAAATTACATAATTTTTTTTATTTTTTATTTATAAAAATTAAAAAATACATAATTACATTATTTGTATTTGATTTGACATACCATGTCCTACATTTATATATTTGACATATTATATATTGATGACGATAACCCGATGATATCGAAATTTTTAATTTGTATTTTTTTTTAATATATATAGTTTATGACATTTTTATTTACTTCAGTTTCTTTTTTTTTCTCAATATAGACGTAAAGGCGCCATTACGAAATGTGTTATTTGTTATGGCTATCATTGCACGATGTTTTTCACATTTGAATATTTAATACTACTTACACATATGATTATGGTATTTTTGTAATGTGCAATCAATTTCAAAAGTATTACTTTTGCTTCTATTGACAATATCGTAATGAATATTTGTACACCACACCATGGTAGAATACACGATACCCAATGTAAATTTTACGAACACCAACTTACTGTATTCACAAATAAATAAATGAATTTGAAAAAAATTGAATTTAGTAAATATTATTATTTTAATTTGTAGTATGTGAATGTAGCGTTCAACAAATATTTATAAAAATATTTAGTTAACTAGCTGTGCCCGCGGCGTAGCTCGCGTATACAGGTTTTACATAAAGAATTTGTCGTTTAGGTAAGAGAATATTAAACGATTTATATCATTACTGTATCAATAAGTGGTAACAAAATAAATCATTATCATCAAAGTTCTAAGTCGTTTATGATAGAGCTTCTGTGTAAACGACGTTAGAAGTAGGCTTAGCCGGGGTGTACACAAAAAGGTTACGGAGGCTACTAACGCGGGAAAAAGCAACATAAAGTTCGCCATGTGCAAAACAGTCAGTACTGAGGTACACTCCTACAACGCGTAAAGTTTGACCTTGCGCTTTATTTACGGTCATCGCATAACACACGCTCACTGTAACTGGGAACTGAACGCGCTTAAAACTGAAAGGAAAGTTACTTCTTAATAGAGGGTTTTTGGGCAGTGCTGCCAGATAAAAAAAAAACTCATTCAGCTCTAGGACAACACAAAAAGCGCTAGATTTCATGAAAACAGCGCTTTAAAAAAGCCCTAGATTTCGCGCTAAATTAACTACAAACAAAGTTTGTGTTTTTTTATGTAATCATCATAAAGAAAACAACATTAAGTTTTTTTTCTGGCAATATTTTTTTGATGTATCAATACTTCGCAGGACATCGACTTATAATTATGGCAATTGCTGTCAACAGTAGTTAGTACTGTACGAACAATAAAAATGTCATTAATTGTTTTAAATTGCAATGTATTTCGCAACTTAGTTTCAGATGTCAGCATCTGATTGCGGTTGCTACACAGTTTCTTTGTGTTATAACTTCTAAGTAACTTTTAACTTAGCTGTGCTCTAAGCAACTGACTGAAACTGAATAAAGCAAAATAAATGCGTTGCCAAAACCATGAACGAAAACTTTAATAAAGGGGATTTCCCCGCTTATAGTCGTCGGTAAAAAAATCAAGTTGATCATCCTAAAAGGGAAGCCAGGAGATCCATAGCACAGGGTATCCTAGTTTGGACTCGTCTCCCATGCTCTTTGTTTTGTGGAAAAAATATGTTTGAAAAAGATAAACTGCAATGTACTATTTGTGGGAAAAAATAATAAAGGTCATTATTATTATTATCGGTAATGTGGACTAACAGTCCCGCTAGTCGCTAAAATATTGAAATGTGTGCTAAATACACCAAAAAGCGCTGGATTAAGCGCTAGGTGCTAAAATTTCGAAATGCGCGCTATACATTCCAAAAAAGCGCTAAATCTAGTTCCCAAAGCGCTAAGATGGCAGTACTGATTTTGCGTATATTATAAATACAATATCACGACATTTCGTTGCAAAATTTTTATTTTTGGTCGGGTTCCGTTGTATGGCTTCGATGGATACAAATTTCTTAAGTAAGTCTCAATACGATTCATCGGCGAAAAATCTCAACACAGCAATTAAGAAAAGTTTGTAATTTGTACAACTCCATCTATTACGTCCTTTGTGTGAGAAAACATCCTTTTTAAATCTCTTTTTGTGTTTTAAGTATAAATATATTAATTATTATGGAACGTTTTTTTTACACACAAATCTTTTTATTACTATTTCTGAGATCTGAGATTTTATGGCGCCATTGAACAAATTCGAACCTACATTTCAAAATAATAATCATTACTTTCGATAGAATTAACCAATTTTAATAAAACAAAGATTAAATGTAACTCGAAGATACGCTTTATGATTTTCTTAACGATTTCTTTGAAAATAAAAGATGTTTACTTTAGACGTGATGCGTTCATATAATAACAGACAAATAGACAGACAGACAATTCTAAAAATTATAAAATGTTCTTATTTAATTATTTTCAGTTCCCCATAATGATTTTAGCCACCAAAATATATATACAATGTACAGAAAGAGACACAACATGTTATCATCATTTTTATTATATGTATATATTTAAAGAAAGATGGCGCTGCTAACATCAATTCTAAAAATAAAAGAGATTAATTGACGCGATTGATACATTATATAAAACGTAAGAGAACTTATAAATCAGTGCCTGCACAATAAGCAAAAAATAAAGTTTGACTCTCGCCAAAACCAACGCAATTGTTAATAGCTCTTTTAAAATTTGATTTACCACATAGAGTACTCGGCGGTAAAGAATAAATTGAGTTTGTCAACACGCAGCGAGTAATATAATAAAGATTAGCAGTAAATATGAAAATTCATCTACAGGAAAAAACCACATTGCAATTGCATTACATTTTCACAACATCACCATCTATCGAAGAAATGGGTTAACTATTGTGCTTCAGATTTAGTTAATAAGGTTAATATATTTTTGTATAATATATTTAATACGTTCTTTAATACTTTTGTTTACTGCGTTTTAGATATACATAATTATATCATTATTTTACATAATTTAACTATGATTTATGATATGATATTAGTTTAAAATGCACTTGATGACTCAAACAAAGCCACCGTTGGGCAAATTCGTACCTATACTTCCCTACCCATACTTCAGAATATTTATCATAACTTTTGATGGAATGAACTGATTTTAATGAAATAAAGACTAAATGTAACCCGAAGATACACTTTATAATTTCCTTAACAATTCTTATGATATAAATTAGTACTTTATACGTGATACGTTAACAAACAAACAGACAGACAGACAGACAGACAGACAGAAAATTCTAAAAATGGTAGAAATGTATTTAATTACTTATTTTTAGTACCCCTCAATCACTTTTATTACAAAAATATAAAATGTACAGACATCTGCTATTTACAGTTTTATTATATGTATAGATTAGACGTTTTTAAGAGAAAAAAGTATTATCTTTCTCTAATAGCAAAGAACTTACTTGAATGGCCCCAATTAATATATTATACATAAAATGAAACAAATAAATAATGTTTCTTGCACTGCTAAACGGAATTAGAGTAGAAGTTGGTCTGCTTTTTCAGGTCGATGGCGCGATGAGTTTCAATCCGGAATTTTTACAGTTTTAAATATAAAATTTATTACTGACTGGAAAATAGCACCACCGATTGGATAAATATTTGACTATTTTCTTTTTCGGGCACTGAAGCAACATAATTTATTGTCATAATAAATTCTTTTTGTCCATAAATAAAGAATATGTTATTATTTTCTAATTACTTGACTACAGCGCCAGCTATTGGATCCCAGCATAGCTATCAAACCTCGTTTTAACAAAAATTAACATGATAGAGCCATGCTGCATATATACAATATGTAACAAAAACGCAGTGGTTCCCGTTAAGTACGTTATCAGGATCCACCAAGACACCATCCACCATCCAACAGGACCATATCTTTTTTTAAATATTATATATGTAGGAAGTATAATTTAGTATAGTACAGTGACTGATTTTGTAGTTGGGAATAATAATTAATTCGTTTACACGAATTAATTATCCAACGAGTCGAGGATAAACTAGTAACGGAATACGACAAGCGCACCGTTCCACGTCAGAGCCAAAACTGTCGTAACGGCGGCCGCCGAGTCCGTTTTATACAAGCAGGACGGGCAGCAACGCAGGTGCAATGCCGCAGCTGTGCGGTACACGTGTCGTTTACAAGAATTCTGTCTAGCTAGACCGACGCCACCGCATCTACAACGGTGCAGGTGCTGTCACGGCCATACTGACATGCGTGCGTCCTCGCACGCGCTCCATCACAATTTTAGTTATCTGCAACAACTGTAATCTGTAAAACATCGTTCGATTGTCCTGAAAAAACAGCGTCTGGTCCGGTCTATACTGACCCTTCAGACTCGGGTGATAATCAGTTTTGTTCCGGCAGTAAGCCCTACAAAACTTTTATCACCTTTATGCTAGACCGGAACGATTAGTCTGTAGCTTTTTCTATTTTCTCTTTTTTTTTTCAAGTACTGTTTTCGCTAGTCCGGAATCACTATTCCCTATAGCTATATCACTGGACCGGCACAAAGCCCTGCAATGATTGTAAGAACTATTCTTTTTTCTTAATCTCTTTTTTTCAGTACTATTTATGCTAGTCCGGAATCACTATTCCCTGTAGCTATATCATTGGACCGGCAAACGCCCTGCAATGATAGTAAGAACCACATTTTTTTTTCTTACTCCCTTTTTTTTCAATTCAGTATAGAACAGTTACAGACCAACCATACCGCAAACATGTCCCCGTCACAATCACACAAAAGTGTATCGTGCGGGACGTAGTGACACGATAACATCTAAGTATGTAAACCAACATCAACTCGACACATATCCCAGTGCAGCACAGACCAGCCTCCCCGCAACTTCATGTTCCTTTCCTGCACTAGAATAATTACTTCGCTAGAGTGTTGCAACGTCTCTAGTATTTTCTAGATGCACAGATACGGCTACCTCTGACTGTCGCACGTCCTCGTGCGGTTGACAGTGAACAGCATACGGTATATCAGTTATCATCACCTGCTAACATATATTAACTCTTGTTAAATATTATAACGGTCGACCATCCCAGACTTTTAAGTCATGGACGCGACGATATGGCTACCTCCAGGCAAACACACTCCAACTTTCCGTTCTGCTGCGTTCGTGCCACATTCGCGCTAGCGAGCCGTCGCACCGTACTGGCGCTAGCAAATCGTCGTACAGCTTTGCAAAGTTAAAAGAAATCGATATGAAGGTATTGCGAACCATGGAATTCCGAGCTTCCAAAATTCATCGCATATTCTCTTAAGAAACGGCGACTGTATGACATTTGAAAACATTGCAATAAACGGTAACTATGTGAAGAGACGGATACCATCACATATTTCAAAGGGAAGGAGGCAACTGCGCAAAATCTACGAAAGCCAACTAAGCCTCAGACGTTCATTTACAGCACCAAAGGACCATGTGTTCGGCGGCCGCTTGAATTGCCTTGCTGTAAGATCTGCCGATAAGTTACAGACTATAGCGGTGTAGGATCAATCTTACTAGCGCTCGGCCATACCTGACCATGTTCGATTAGCCGTCACAACATCTTCCTCATTGATCATTGTTGTAGAGACTTCTACAAATCTCTCGACATCAAACCCCAATCTTGTCGACCACACAGTATTCGGAGCAAACTGCAACACTGATCAACACATTAAAACACAAAAATGTCACTTATTATTTTTAATTCCTAGCAATTAAAGTTAATCCTTTATTTTGGTACATCGCTTAAACGTTTTGAATTTCAAAATATAACAGATGATAATCATGTTTCGCATGAACTATCAAATGGAACAAAACTTCAACAAGTTAATTTTTCATTCAATGCAAACGATGACTCGTCTAGAAAGCCTCCGACATTTCTTTCATTTGTTAACATATTTAGGTACGTCAGAAATAATGAAAATACTTGAGGGTACTTTTGATACAAATCGAACAAAAGGATTTATCTTTTGGCTTAAATAATTTCACTTTATCTTTTCTCTACAATTTAATGATACGACAATATCGTAAGTAGGACAGCAAACTTCATTACGGTAATTAACATAAAAAGAGATCCATCAATGCGAAATGCATTATAGCCTTTACAAATGTAATAATTCTCATACTTTTAGAAGATTATATGTGGGCAATAAGGGGGACTTTATCCCACTTCTGATGTAGGAAGTATAATTGAGTATAGTACAGTGACTGATTTTGTAGTTGGGAATAATAATTAATTCGTTTACACGAATTAATTATCCAACGAGTCGAGGATAAACTAGTAACGGAATACGACAAGCGCACCGTTCCACGTCAGAGCCAAGACTGTCTTAACGGCGGCCGCTGAGTCCGTTTTATACAAGCAGGACGGGCAGCAACGCAGGTGCAATGCCGCAGCTGTGCGGTACACGTGTCGTTTACAAGAATTCTGTCTAGCTAGACCAACGCCACCGCATCTACAACGGTGCAGGTGCTGTCATATATATATATATATATATATATATATATATATATATATATAATTATACTAGCTGTGCCCCGCGGTTTCACCCACGTCATCACGTGTCCGAGGTGCGCGACATGACCTAGTTCAAGCATTTTATAACGGCTAGGGTTTAAGCGTCGTTCGCGCGCCCAGCCAAGTATTGAATTATTTTAATTTTACATTATCTCTTAAACTATGCGTCCAAATAACATGGTATAAAGAACAAAGTTTATCCACATAAAATTGCCGTGATGATGAAGTAACTTTCGTTCGTAAGCATAAATAGGCCATGCCTAATAATAACGCTCATAAATCACTATCTTTTATTATTTACTATTTTTGTCACAAAATACCAAATTATGGCTTATGTATAAGAAATAGACATATGGTATCCCGGCCTTTTCTTAAAACGGAGTAAAGGTCTATATTTTCTCTAGAACATTGTATTTACGTATCGCTAACGGTAACACCAGCGTACGCGGATAAATCATTTCGGGAGTGCTTTTTCTTCTGACTTGCTTAACAAATATCCATATTTAAGGCTAGCTGAGTGACATAGCTTAATGCTAGATAGCCTATACTATTCCACATGAATCTGGCTATAATATAATTCCAGAGATTAGCGCGTTTAAACAAACAAAAAAACTCCACTTTATAATATTATATATATATATATATATATATATATATATATATATATATATATATATATATATACAGTTATATATAGTTGTAACACGAATAAGTCGGCTCGATTGGGGAAGGGCCACGTTCTCACAGAATAATAGCGTCAAAAAGCAGCTGAACGCTGCTGTTTCGTATGCTAAGTGATAAGAACTGGAGACGCTTTTAACTGGAAACGAGGCATTCCATCTTAGTTCTCGCGGGTGATAACGCATTGGCATTTTGATTTTAATATATGTCTAAGGGCCACAGCATTTACTTACCATCAGGTGGACTGTATGCTCGTTTGTCACCCTTATCCTATAAAAAAATGTCCAAATATCGCTATAATCGGTCAAGTCGTTCAAAATTACACGATCGCCAACAGATGCACCAACGATTATATATTATTAAAGATAATATATAAATAATAAAAATAAACAGTAAGAATGTTACTGAATAAATACTAGTTTAAAAATATCACGGGACATAAACGATACTTTTATGGCGCTGTTACCTTTGAGAGGCCATTTAGTTCACAACGCTCTACGTGATATAGTTGAAAATAAGAATATCAAAACTGTTGATATTCCTTTCAATATTACTAACTCACTTTTTCCTGCGGTTTTAGTCAGTTTACCGACTGATACATGACCGAGTGTTCCATTTAAAAATTAGCCAAATTGAATACTTATTTCGATGTATGCCTGTGTGTCAATTATATACGTTTTTCTCAGGGACTATTTAGATGACTGGAATTTGGTATAGTTACGAGTATAACAACTCCAATACGAAAGTAATTTCGTTCATAATTTGGAGGCTCTAAAATGGAAAACTAAAAAAAAATACTTTGTCTGAAGAGTCAAATAAAAGCTCGTTGAACCGCCATTTTTGAAACATATAAATCATTATTTTATGTTTAATTTTATTGCCCTTGTTTAACGAAATAAAGCTTCAATGTTGCAAGACAACACCGTATCTCCAAAAGAATTATTTAAACGAAACCGAATGTAGATAAAAAGTATACATAGCAGCAAACTTATCACATATATTTTATTTATTTTTCACCCTTTTATATATTTTATCATCATCACCATTACATCATATTAGAAGTCAACTGCGAAACAAAGACCCGTCATTTTCACTTCAGTTTTGACTACATTACAACGATTAAAATATAATAACTAAGCAATACGTACGACATAATAAAAATATTTGTTAAATTGCCGTTTAGTATTCCGATGCGTCTTAGAATTTATATTTTTTGTTTGTTTTAAGATGTCCTTTATGTTAAATGCATCTCTTTGGTGGCAAGAGCCGTGGGAATACAGAATGCGAGTAATCCGAGTTCATTACCCTTCGGCGCCATTAAGATTGTTAATTACAATTTTGAAGTACTAATTGAAGAAAAGAGTTACAAACGAGCACACACTTACATCTATCCTCGTTTATAAGTCAAAAGTTTGATGCGTTATCACCCCTAATGACTTAAATAGAATGCCTCGTTACCAGTAAAAAGTGTCTCCTGTCCTCTACACTCACCCTTCGAAACAAAACTCCATTATGCTGGTACTTTACAGTGGTATTTTGCAAGAGCGGTATATATCCTGATGGGGTCAAGCCGTTCGTGCTCCATCAATAACATAATAACTGCTGTATGGCTCTACCATGTTTAGTGCTTGACGGTAAAAGAAAACATGATATAACCTGTATGTCTGTGGAATATAATATTCGGAGGATTAATGAAGTCCGCCTAAACGTAATTTTACAGTGCTGCAGACTCCACAACGGCAGACCTCCTAAAAAGATATTGGCTTATCTCACCTGTGGGAGATATGTGGTATGTTTACTCCACTTAACGTTAAATGTCTAGATAATGTTCAACTTGCAAATTTACCTTTTTATAGAATAAGGGTTACAAACGAACACACAGTTCTCCTGAAGATAAGTAGATGATGTAATGCCCATAGACGTCCACATTTATAATCAATTAAAAATCAAAATTCTGAGTAACAAGAGCCGTGGTAGCTCAGATGGTTAGCACTCGCTGTAAATATCACAGTACGCGAGCAACCCGGGTCCACCGGGGATCACCCGGTGGCACAAATGCTCGGCGGTGAATGAAAACATCGTGAGGAAACCTAAATGTCTGAGAAATGGGAAAAATATTTCGAAGGCATGTGTAGTTCACCAACACGCATTAGGGCAGCGTGACGGACATTTCCTTGCCCTAAAACCCTCTCAGAAATGAGAGGAGACCCGCGCCCAGCAGGTGGCTGTAATAATAGGCTGTAACTTTAACTTTAATAATCAAAATTCAGATGCGTTGTCACCCCTGAGGACCGAGATGGAATGCTTCATTTCCAATAAAAAGGGTCTCCGGTTCTCTACACTCACCATAGGAAACACAGCGTGTGTCTCCCCTGTGGTTCTTCCCCGGTTGAACCGAGTCATTCGTGCTACATCTATAATATAGCGATGATGAGTTCTTAGTGATGTTTTTATTGTAATGTTGTACAGATATATTAACGGACAAAGGCTATCCAAGAGTTTAGTAGTTTTATTTATGAAATTACTGGCTATATTCAACACTGGACTATTTACAGGCTTATTATAAGGAGAAAAACCAAACATAATGATTTAATATTGTTTTAATTGCAAAAAATATTTGTCGATACGCATGTTTTTTGTATAAAGAAAAAATATATTTTAGTCATGACTCGTACGATGTCGCGTCGAGGGTCTAAATAATCTACTTAAACCCTCTTGACTTCAATTTCGTAAATTTAATTTGTTCTCGCACGAAAAAAAGAAAACAGACTATAATTCTGCAGTGTATATCGGAATCATACATACATACATACATAAACACTCACGCCTGTCACCCAGAGGGGTAGGCAGAGACTACGGACTTCCATTTGGCGCGATCCTGACACACCTCTCTCGCCTCTTTCACATCCATATATCTACGCATACACGCTCGTCGGTTAAGGGTACTCCTAATCTGGCCCATTTTCAATGTATCGCCGATCTGGTCGATAAACCTTCGTCTAGGGCGTCCCTTCCCGACCCTGCCGTTCACTTCTGCAACATAAATTTGCTTTGTCACTCTTTCCTCGTTCATTCTTTCTACGTGACCAAACCACCGAAGCATTCCTTTCTTAATCCTTGTCACAACGTCATCTTGCAAACCACACTTTTCTCTTATTACACTATTTCTCACCCTGTCATTCAGATTCAGCCTTAGCATACTCCTTAAGGAACGCATTTCTACAGCATTTATTCTACTCTCATGCTTCTTCTGCCAGACCCAACTTTCACTACCGTACATTAAAGTGGGTACTAACACAGCATTATGAATTGCCATACGTGCCTTAGTTGACACATTCTGACTCCTCATAATAGCGTGTAGAGCCCCATTCACTCTATTTCCTGCGTTCACTCGTCGTTCTATATCCTTATCATATCTACCATCCCTGCTAAATAAACATCCCAAATATACAACCTCATCCACTTGCTCAATCAACTCCCCTTCTATTCTTATTTTACATAAAGTTTTACTTTCTTCTCTTTCAAAAACCATCACTTTCGTCTTACTTGCGTTCACTTTCATACCCCTTTCTTTCAATGAACAATTCATTAAAGTAACCATCATTTGCAACTCGGCCGCCGACGATGCAAATATGACTTGATCATCGGCGTACAAAAGGCATTTGACGGTTGACTCACCCATTCTCAACCCACATTCTTCAACTTTCAAAGTTTGCAAACAACTGTCCATAAATAGGTTAAACAGCCACGGGGAAGCCACACATCCCTGTCTGACACCTTTATGAATGCCAAACCAGTCCGAGTAGACGCCGTTGATCCTGACACAAGCACTAGAGTCCCTATAAAGAGACCTTAATGCCTGCAAATTTTTCCATCAGTTTCTTCCATAACTCTTTCAATTAATACCTTAGCATACAGTTTACCCACAATGCTAAGCAAGCTGATACCACGGTAGTCTTTACAGTCCTGCTGCGACCCCTTTCCCTTATATATTGGGACTATAACGGCTTTGCATCAGTCTTCCGGTACCCGTTTCAGTTCCCAACATAAATTAAACAAGGTGTGCAGTAGGCCTGCAACCACACCCTCACCAGCCCTTAGCATTTCGAGTGATACTCTATCATATCCGGCTGCCTTACCTGCTTTCATGCTTTTCATTGCTTTCATTATTTCATCTACACTTATCTCCCTACCTCTCTCCACTTCTTCCGGAATTTCTATTTCACTTATTTCAGACGACTCTTCACTCTTAAACACGCTTTCAAAGTATTCCTTCCATCTCTTTAAATTCGAAACTTCATCATTCAGCATGCAGCCATTCTCGTCTCGTATAGCATTCATTCTAGGCTGTTTTGAAATTCCCCTGGCAGTTCTTATATCGGAATCAACTTAACTATATAAATCTTTCGTACCGTATTTGTACGTAGAATTATAACAAATGATATTTCGATCGATTTGTTGTTATTGGGCAAATAAAATACAGGTACCTATGTAATAACTCGAGTCCTTACGCCTTAAAGTAATAACATACATTGTTTACTCAGAGTAAGACTCAAGTAAAAACTATAATGTGATGTTATCATAAAACAAATATGGTGGACATGAACTCTCAATAACGAGAGATATTAAGACTATTAATAACAAGAATAAAATAGGTTTTTCGCGGGACCCTTATCACCGATGAATTGCTGCTCCTGTTTTATCGTTTAAATAAATGTTTGAAGTGGCTTTTGATACGTAAACGTGATGCAATATTGTGAATTATGTGACTGCGCATGTGCACTATTAGTGGACACGACGAAACAAGTTCTACGATATTGATATAAATATTTGCTGGCTTAAGTTGTCGTCAATATCTCCCAAAAACTCAATAATGTGATGTTTCAATATGCATATAAACTGTGGAGAATTTTTTGAAAACATTATATTAAGGAGTAATTTTGTATTACTATCCATTGGTATAAGTAGTAGGAGTCCATTACAAAAGAAAAATAAGCAAATGTATCATAGACTTAGAACATACTGGCATATAAGTCTACGAAATGTATCGTGTATCGATATCATATTTTGTATACTTGTCAGTTGATTTCTCTGTTTTTAGTAATAGTTTTCTTGTTAGTTGACTTATGTTAAAAATATGGCGGCTTACTCTCAAAACATTATAAGTGTCTATGGATCGTCGCACCTTGTTACCATCAGAGAGACCAAAAAAGTATAAGTAAAGGCTACTAAAGCCCCATATTAAGAAATAAGAAAATGAAAGGATGTTTATTTTTTCTGTTAATATTATCTGTTTTCTTATACAAATTCTATTAATATAAAATTTACGCTACTTGCTTTACGTATAAAATTTCCGTTTGTTCAGCATACAAGTATACGTATCATACTTTATTATTATTGAATATAATTGTGCTTGATAAAAATATCGACTATATGTCACTGTGGCCAATTATCCATTGCAGAATCACATTTTTGTGTTTACATACCCTATTTACTCGTTCATGGCATTCATATATTAGGTCCAAGTTTACCACATTACAACACAAAGCTTATACATTCATGCTCTCGGTCCTTATTCTGATGAAGGCTTCTTTTACCTTCCTAGCATCTATTGCTATGGCCGCTTGGATGATAGTCATACATTCTGCCAGCTTTGTACATATCTGGATATTGAGGTCTTCTAAGAAAGTTCCAGATCCTGTACCTTCATTGGATCCATCCGTGAAAATTATGAATTATTTTGGGTTTAAACCCTCCGGCTGATTTGTTTCATTTAATTGTATCTTGTATTTCTTATCAAACACTAATTGTTTAGGAATCTTATAGTTGTGGAGTAAATTCTATCAATTATACCTGTATGGAGTACTCTACTCTTATTCCATAGATTTAGGATCTTGTGTTTAATTGTAGGGCGAATGTCAGTAGATGAATCAAACAACCGAATGTTGATATAAGACTCGTTTTATTGTATTAATAAATTTGTTTATCTAGAATTATTATTACAATGTGTGTGTACTTCTATATACGCTTACTACTACTACTACTCCTTACATCCAAAAGAAAAAAAAATGTGACAATAAAAGGATACGTTTTTATATGTATAGATACATTAATAGATTTTATTTTTGTAAATAGTAGGAACAGTTACATTATAAAATAATATAATAGGTATTTATTTTTAAGAACATTTTTTGGTGATATATTTAATTTAGAATATTTATCATTAAGTTATATTAAGTAATACAAATAGCACCACAGAAAGAAATAATAATAATAAATGTACTTAGAAAAAGCAAATAAAATATGTTTTATTTATTATTGGATACACAATTTCGTGCGGTTTTTATGTACTAATTCAATTTTACTATTCTTAATTAATTCTACCAAATCACCTGTGTTGTGATCGTATTATAGGCAAACGACCAAAATAGTAACCAATCGCTCCATGTTTCAAGGTGATTATCAATTTGAATGCGAAGAAAAACATTTAAATTTTTATGTGACACTTACAACGCACCTAGTGATTGGTGGTGGTAAGCAATCAAATTCAATTGTTTTATTTGAAGCAATTTACCTATCTCTTGGAATATTGATGTAATAAACTCTTTCGCTCTGTCAGTAGTTATTACTTTCGGTACTCCATGCCAAAGAATAAAGTTTGTAACAAAACTCTTTGCAACTTCGTTGGTTTTTTAGAAATTAAGGGATATGCTTCGACATTCTTAGTGAGTTCGCATTGTAGCGTTAAAGCATAAGAGTAATTACTATTATCAACTCCAAAAGAGGTCCATTCCTACTAGGTATAAATATATCTTTTCAAACGCTGTGTTAGCTGTCGTTGTTATTTCTAATGGTTCTCTTACGGGTAACGTACATTTCTGGCGCTGACATTTGTCACGACGCCTAACAAAGTTCTTTACATCATTTTCTAACCCAGGCCAATAATAATACTTTTCTATACTGCATGGTCACTGCTAGGTAGGAAATGGAATCCATTTAATATCACTTTTCTGTCATCCTTATTATCGTTTTTACATTATTTATTATATGTACATTTGGACCGGTCCTATCATTTATAGATTTGATTTCTTCAACTAGTTTTTTTTATAAATTCTTTATTACCACCCTTCGTTATTATACATAAACTCACAACAAAAATACCTAAGTTCTGACTCACGTCACGTCATTCGTGAGTCAGAACTTAGGTATTTAATATAAATTATCTTTTCCTTTTCAACATAACAAAATGTATTATTTTCTTTACTAATATATGTCTTAATTTTCTCAATGTTTTCAAATCATCTTTATTAACCATACGTAACTCCACTGATTCTGCTGGTTTGATATGATTACTTAAAACTTTCGGTTGATCAGGCCTCAAGTCTGTGGGTATCATGTCCAGCGAGGGGGATTCTAGTTTATTTATTTTTCGCGATTTTGCTCGTGTCATGACATTAATAATGTTCTCATTTAATTCTTTTAACCCTTTTGAATTAAAAAATATTCCAGATAACGCATCTACAGCTGCATTATCTGAACCTTTTACATACTCTACGTCAAAATTATATTCCTCTAAACGACACCATAAGTCTGCTCAACGGATCTTTCATACCAAATAAGTATACTAGAGGTTTATGGTCAGTCCAGATTTTAAAATAATGCTATACGGTCTGAAAGGTTTGACGGCACATGCTATCGCTAACAACTCTTTTTATATAACTGAATAGCTTGATTCAGCCTTATTTAGAGATCTGATGGTAAAAGGTATTGGTCTTCCATTTTTATTCGATAAAACTGCTCTAATTGTTTTATCAAGTTTATCACTTTGTAAACTGAAATAATTTTCATTTGAAAAATCAGGGTAATCTAAAACTGGCAGGGACATATTACGTTTTTTCAGTGTTTCAAAAGACTTTTGATGTTTTTCAGTCCAAACGAAATTAGTATTTTTTCTACAAAGTTGGTTAATGGTTGCGCAATTTCAGAAAACTTGGGTATAACTATCTATAGTAATTTGTGAACCCCACAAATTTTATAACTTCGTCGGCATTCTGCGGACAAGGATAGTTTTTTTACTGTATTTATTTTTTCAGGATCAGGTAAAATCCCTTCGTTGAAAACAGTATATTTTCGACAACTTTTATCTAAATTAACATTGTCGTACCCTTGATATAAATCTAAATGTGTAAAATATACACTTCCAGACAAAGATTTTAAGATTTCTGTAATATCAGTAATAGACTTTGATTCTTTAATCCTGGAACTG
Organism: Parnassius mnemosyne; assembly: GCA_963668995.1. Classification (NCBI taxonomy): domain Eukaryota; kingdom Metazoa; phylum Arthropoda; class Insecta; order Lepidoptera; family Papilionidae; genus Parnassius; species Parnassius mnemosyne. The sequence continues at coordinate 26,460,102 of CAVLGL010000159.1, forward strand.
ATTTGTACTGATTGGTTTACTATTTTTAAGGACTGTAAGGACGTCAATGATTTTGTTACTGAATTTTGTAAGAAACTGAGGAGTTAAATTGTCAACTACGTACCCAAACACACATCTAAGCCAACTCGGAACCCACCATAGTTTACGAAAAATTTAATAAAACTTATAAAAGATAAGGAAAACTTAGAAAACAGAGATAAGTGTGAGTACAATCTTCTTCGCGAACGATGCCATAAACTTGTCAATATCTGCTACAATAATTACATGACGAAAATTGAGTCTAGCATCTGTAAAGATCCGGACGAATTTTGGCATTTCATCAAAGGTAAACGTAAAGGTATTTCTTTACTTCCCGCTAAAATGATTCTGAAAGATTCAACTGCATCCTCAGGCACCAATATAGCGAACCTTTTTGCAAGTCACTTTTCTTTTGTGTACTCAAATAATAGCATTACCGATGTTTCTCATAGTGATGATATTGCGAATAGGAGTAATTCCATTGCTAAGCTTAAACTGAGCGAGTCACAAGTGTGCACGAAAATACAACACCTCTATGAAAAAATAAAGGACCTGGCCCTGAAAACATACCACCCCTATTTGTGAAACGCCGTGAATCCGTTCTTGCCTTCCTATTGACATTAATATTTAATCGCTCTTTAAGCGAAGGAAATTTCCCTATGAATGGAAAAAAGCCAGAATTATTCTTATTTATAAGAAAGGTGACAAGAATGATGTCACGAACTATCAACCTATCTCCATATTATCGTGTTTTTCTAAATTATTTGGAAGCCTTATTTACCCCAAAGTCTACAGCCATACTGAAAACATTCTGATTTCCAACATGGTTTCAGGTGTGGTCGTTCGGTAGAATCTAATTTGTCTTCCTTCCGTCCGCGGTAGCACAGAACGTGGACAGCGGACTGCAGGTAGACGCAATTTAAACAGACTTTTCAAGTGCCTTCGACAAGATTGACCACCAAACCTTGCTGTCTAAACTAAGAGGAATATGCATAAGTGGTTCACTGTTGCCGTAGTTTGAATCTTACCTGGCAATGAGACCTCAGCAAGTGGCTATAGATGGATTTGAGTCCGAAATGTTTTTGGCTGAGTCTGGTATTCCCCAGGGATCCCACTTAGGTCCTCTACTCTTTTTTTATAGGATAAGATGACAAAAAAGCACACAGTTCACCTGATGGTAAGTGGTTACTGGTACCCATAGACATCTACATCTATTCTCAATAAAGACTCAAGATGCAGATATGTTGTCACCCGTGAGGACTAAGATGGAACGTCTTTTTGCCAGTAAAAAGGGTCTCCGGTTCTCTACACTCACCATATGAAACACAGCAGTGTTATGCTGCTATTTTACGCTGGTATTCTGTGAGAGCGTGGTCCTTTCCCGGTCGGGCCGACCCATTCGTGCTACAACTATACTACTAATATAGCTGCAGCATGGCTCTACCACGTAAAACTCTCTACTCTGTACTCTTTTTAGTATTTATGCATGATATAGCTACAGATATAGAAAATAGTAATTTATCTATGTTTGCTGACGATCTTAAATTGAGTAGAACGATCAAAGGTCCCGGGGATGCTGACCTCCTGCAATCTGACTTAAACAAACTCATGGATTGGTGTGCAATCAACGAAATGGTTTTAAATCCTAATAAATGCTACCACATAAGCTACACCAGAAAAAGACGCCCCATCACTATTACCTACTCATTGGGTGACGTGACCTTGGTGGAGGTGAAGGAGATCAGGGACCTTGGTATCTTGTTGGATTGTAAGCTGAAACTGACCGCTCACACTGATAATATCATCAAAGAGGCGGCTCGTATGTTGGGAAGAAATGCGAAAGGCTTCCGATGTGTCCAAAGTAAGAAGGTTCTTTTCAATGCACTAGTACGTAGCCACCTTGAATTTGCAAGTGTCGCATGGAACCCAGTCTATAGTGCATTTTCTCAGCGAATCGAAATAATTCAAATAGTTTTTACGCGCTTCCTGGCTTTTTCGACTCCAGGCATATTGCATAGAAAGCACTATAGTCAGAGACTAGCATTTTTTAAAATGACGACCTTACGTGACCGATATCTCATTGCAGACTTATTGTTTCTACAGAAGTTACTGCATAACAAAATAAAAAATACGCATCTCCTCAATCGCATCAAATTGATTATCCCGTATAGATATCCCCGATACCCATTTCGCAAACTATTTAGCATACCTAGCCACAAAACAAATTTATTATTATAAATTATAATTAAAAGCATTATATTTGCTAATGAGTTCATTAATATATTATATTCCACGTTCATTCATTTCATTTATATTTCACAAGAGAGGTGAAGAAACCCCACTCTGCGGATAGCCTTTTTTGATCTGGATTTTTTGAGATTCACCAGCAATATTTATTTTTCGTGTACTGAGCATATTTATTATTCAGTCAATCAGTGCCGGTTCAAATTTGTGCCCAATTAGTGCAACTTTTATGCTGGAGAAATTAATTCTGTCAAAAGCACCTTCTATATCTATGAAGGAACCTAGATATATTACTTTGTTTTATATAATCTTTGTTATTACCTAGTGAAGTGCCACTTCTGTCGATTTATCTATGCTCATTATGGCAACAAGTCTGACTATTAGGACTTTAACCCCCCACTGTAGGAGTGCCGGGAATATGCCGTCACATCCTGCCGCTTTATAAGGGAGGAAACTGTGAATGGCCCAATAGATTTTATCCATCATTACCACTCTCTGTGCTAAATTCCAGTCTTCTGCTATTGGTGTCAGTATATCATGCCGGTTTACCCTCTTAGTTATGCAGAAACTTTTTATGATTAACGTGTTTCTAGCCAAATCTCAATATTCTAGGTAAACGTACGTATCATCAAATCTATGTAACATCAAAATATACGACCTAAATGACCTTTGAATGCGTTAATTTAGCAGCTTGAATTTTTACACCTCCTAGGCAGCGTAGACCTTAGCATTTGATAATTATTTAAACTTAATACCTCTATCCATCCCAGAAATTGACACCTATGCTGGGGCTTGACAGAGGGATAGAAGAACAACAAAGTGATCCTATAAGGGTTTTATCTCTCAAGGGGCTTCCTTTTAAAAACAAACTTCTTTCCATCATCTTTAGCAAAATATTATGTAAGTTATTAATTATATTCCCACTCACCGCGGTATAGTGCCAAGAATGCTGGCTGCGTTGCCTGAATGGCTACGCCTTTGAGCGAGAAAAGAACTAGCCCTTTTATCACCACCAGCTACGGCCAGTCAACTATGTTCAATAAAGGTAATTATATTCAAAAGCTGTAACATACATTATGTAATAGAAATTTATACATGTGTTTTAGTTATTATTTATCCTAATATTATCATCAAACCACTACCAAAGGTTAAGGTTGTATGGTAAATTAAGCAATACGAAATTTGCGCTTGAATAAATACAACCATTTATACGTAACAAAATTTAATTAAGAGGGCCTTGTTCATAATTTACAATAATTGTTTTAAATAATTTGTAAGCATATATTTTTCTTTTAAGACGTGTCCCCTTCAAGAAGGAGCTCTTTGCTGATTCTATCGGTCGTGAAGCGAGCGTGACTGCTAAGCGAGATACTAGTACTAATTTAATTTAACAACATCCTTATTCACGCGTTTTTGTTTGTTTGTTTCATTTCATATTTTGAGATTTTTAATACCGATAGAATTAAAAAAATATATAAATATTAAATTCACTATTTTATTGTCACTACTCGTAGTGTTGACAAATAGGTGGAATATATTTTAATTTTTTCTATTTCACTAGTTTTCCTAAATTGATTGATTATCTAGACTTTTTAACATTTTTATTTTATTTAATTGTTATGTAGTTGGGATAAAAATAGCATATTAATACTTAGCCTTTTTTACTTAAATTATTTAACACGAAAAATCAATCAAAATTATCCAAAAAATAATATACAACCTAACTTAAACCAAAAATAAACCGGTATACAGTAATACTAAGCAAGTGCATATTATTTATAAACTAAATAATATGTATCACATACACATACATTATTTATTACAAATCTTGAACCAGTGTCAGGGTAGCTTTGATACTTAGAGCACAACTCTCGCGCGGTGGCTGTTTTGCTCTAAGCTCTAAGAGTAATGTCAAGAGCACATTATAATCACTTTCAGGTAATTTAATACACCTGGCCTTAGTTTACCCAGTGGGTCCGAAAGTCCGAACAAATAAATAATAAGTAGTTACTTTAATTATTATTCTACTTCTTCGGACTCATAACATATCTTATATATAAACATTAATGTTTGTTTGTTCGTATCTAAGATACAGCGTAATGTGCTGCCATACCATTCATCAGATTGCGGTAAAACTTTGTCAATTTATTGCTTGCACTTGCACGAAGGTTATAGTCATAGTACAATTAACTTATAGTAGATGGCGCGCGGCTTGGACAGACAAATTTATTTGAAAATTATATTTCATTCACTTTCAATGAATTTATTATCTTTCCTTATTAAACCATACAAATATTTTTTCTTATTTCTTCTGCGGCAGCAACGCGCTGGGTACTAACTAGTGATATATAAAAACCTTTTTATCACCAATCAAAAGTATAATACTGATTAATACAAAATTAAACAAATCAGATTTAATGAAATTATTATTCATGACATTTGATTTATTTTAATTAAGCGTCCACATAGGGTTCTCAGCTGTCAAAATACATTCTGTGTGAATGCTGATTAATAAAGGGTTCGAATTTAAAATCTAATGAAAATATTTACACAAAAGCATTAAGCAATTAATAATTCAAATCAGTAAATCGAAAATTGTTATGTTATTTATTATATTGTTTTAAACAAGCAATCCACCCCGGATTCGCCTGGAGCTATTAATATGTATTCATTTACATTTAAGATAATCATCAAAGACCATTCATTTTATCAATTTTTTCATTTCCCAAAAAGTTTGGGTTTTTCGCGTAAAATATAGTGTAGATCACTCCTGGCATTGCTTCTCATCTCATTATCATCTGTTCGTCAAGTTTCATTACAATCGGTTAAGTTATTCCGAAGATTAGCCCGGATAGACAGACAGACAGATATTTTTCTAATAATTAATAAAAGCTGAAAGTTGCCCGGAAACAACTAACAATAGAACAGCATATTAGTGTTAAACACTTTGACTATTCCTCATCGATGAGCGGGATTTCGTAAATAAATATGTTTTTTATAGAAGAGGGTGCAAACGAGCATGCGGCTCATCTGATATTAAGAGTCGTAATTCTTCTCTAAGCCATGATTTGATTATAATATGTTTTTAACTGAGTTAGTGTATTATGAGTATTACTAGTGTTCGCGCAAAACACTTTCAAGGATTGACGCGAGAGGGCGCTCGGCGCGGTGCATTCATACCGGTTTGACTTTCGGTCGTGCGAAAAACGCCCAAGGGCAGTCAGTCGTCCATAAGCGGTGCTAACGATTGGCACGCTGTATTCTGTTAGGGAACTCGGAATAATTCGGCGCGGCCAGAAAATATACGGTCTATCATTGTGACGCGCATTCCTGCTGGAGAGCTTCCCAGGGACTCATTGTGTTTGACTCAGAATCGGCATAAGTGCATTAGGCAATATTAGCTAGTGCGGCCTCACGATATTCTAGAACTAACTGTTGCGACGCGAAACGGTAGTGACCTTTAATAAACTGTAAACTCCGTGTGCGTTTTGTGTGTTAACCTTATAACCCGCGATAGTTAGGGGCTTCTGTAAGTTAGTAAATCGTACGATAGAGTTAATTGACTGTCAACGTGACGAAAGAAGAAAGTGACTGTGGATAACCTCGAAAGGCCCCCTCAAGTTGGAGCGGTGTCGATGCTCGGGCTGCTGCCGACGGCTAAGGTCTAGGTTCAATCACCATCAGTCACACCCAGATACACACCACATCACCATTCTTTCCCTTGCACTACACAACCACATGCGACCTGACCGACTCCGGAGGGACCAGTCGCCTTGGATAGAGGTAAGTAAGCTTCGTCCAAATTCCTTCCGGTCGATTGGCCGTAGTATAACGCTCCCCCATATATTTTAGTGTAATTAGAGAGATTCCACGTGGCCACATTGAGGCTCGACTTACGTCTGCTCGGGAGGTCTTCAGCTCATGGGCCCTGAGGATCTGATCCTTTAAGGGAGCAGCCGTAGGCCGTAACAACTAGTATAGTTACGAATAGAAATTAGAATCGTTATAAAGGTAAGATAATAAGAAAATAGAAAGAGAGTATTTCCACTGCACTTTAATGGAGTGTAACATAAGGAATCTTTATTAAGCTTACAAATCAATAGTGGAATACGGATATAATAGCTCCCTTGTGATTTAGCTAATAGCGTTCGTAAAGATTCAGACGATTTATTTTATAGGTTTTCTTTAGTAATCTATACCCCGCTTATTTTTATTACAAATACTTGTACCGTCGTATTACATAACTAGAGACCCGCCCCGGTTTCGTCTAAATAGGATCTATCATTGTAGCGTTATTTAGATGTAAGATAATGCAAATGACCGGAACAAACTTGTGTCTGAAGTCGAGTCTTTGCTGAACAAAGTCTCGGATTGGGGGCGACTAAATCTAGTCCAGTTTAATCCTCAGAAGACACAAGTTTGCGCGTTTACCGCTAAAAAGAACCCCTTTGTCGTATCTCCTCAGTTTCAAGGCACTCCCCTTCTTGCCTCAGCCAGTATCGGTATCCTCGGAGTCGACATATCGAGTTTCGTGGTCACTTGGAAGGGAAGGCCAAATTGGCCTCTAAAAAGCTTGGCGTGCTCAGCAGAGCGGGACAGTATTTCATGCCGGCACACCGTCTGCAACTTTACAAGGCGCAAATTCGGCCTCACATGGAATACTGTTCCCATCTCTGGGCAGGACTCCCCAGTGCCAGCTCCTTCCATTTGACCGCATCCAACGCAGAGCGGCTCGAATAGTCGACGACCGAGCCCTTTCCGATCGGCTCGATTCATTGCCACTGCGAAGAAATGTTGATTCCTTTGCATTTTCTTTCACATCTACCACGGGGAGTGCTCTGAGGAATTGTTCGGATTAATCCCAGCCGCCAAATTTCACGAACGCACATCGCGGCAGAACTCCCGATACCATCCACACCATCTGGATGATTGGCGGTCCACCACTGTGCGATTTAGAAGATGTATTCTTCCTCGCACGACCTCCTTGTGGAATCGATTACCATCAGCGATTTTTCCGGACCGATACGACTTAGGGACCTTCAAGAAAAGAGCGTACTCCTTTTTAAAAGGCCGGCAACGCATGTGCGATTCCCCTGGTGTTGCAGTTGTTCATGGGCGGCGGTAGTCACTTACCATCAAGTGAGCCGCATGCTCGTTTGCCCCCTCTCCTATAAAAAAAAATAAAAACAAACTTAATTAATGTCTGCAAAAACTTTATATTTTGTCGGTAAAATATAGCCAAGATCACTCCTGTCATTGCTTTCTGTGTGTCCATGAAGTTTCATTATAATCAGTTCATCAATTTCGAAGATTAGGACAGGCAGACAGAGAGACATCCTTTAAAGAAATGGTTATTCATATCTTAATGGCATGCATTTAACGCTATTAGCTCAATAAAAGGCAGTAATTGCGATATCACGCGAATACACTAAAATGTTTTATAGATGTAGTTTATAATTATACTCTTAGGTTTAAACTAGAGTATGTTTCAAATTATTGTAAAGTAAAATATAAAAATATGGAATTTGCAACAAAACCCAATTTACGCGAAGTCGTCGCGGATAAGTTCTTTATACTCAAGACTATCAATAATCCACGTTTTGTAATAAGGCCACATTAGTGATATCAATCCTTGCAGTTAAATCCTCAGTAGTTAAATATTATTCATAATATCAATGAATATTAACCTTTCTTATGTTTAAAAACTGTTAATAATATAAGATCACGCGATCTCAGTGGCTATAACGCTCATTTCCAAGTTGCTCACTTAAAGGAAACAACTTTATGAAAATATCACTTGAATGGTATTTTATTAATTAGTTACGAGTACTAGCGATTCCCAACATTTTATCATAATATCTTTTATGAATATGATGTATCAAAAAAGTTGGGAGATTGCTATTCAATTTTTTTGTAATTATTTTGCTATATGTACTTATCTATAAGGCTTTTCATTTTTATCGCTATAAACCAGTGCTTTTTTACATTATTTTTTAAATGTTTAAAGTTTAAGATAAAAAAGAGAGATTTGATTCTCAAATTATTTCGTTTCTTTCCATTTTTTGATAAATATTAAATTAACCTGTTCTTAAACCTTGTTTTAGTATTCTTCAAACTATTTTAACGTTACATTTTATTTTACCAAAATACCGACGATAAGAAACAATCCGCCACGTGCCGTATAGATTTGCTCAGTATTAGACTAACAAATGATCTACAAATAAACGTGAATCAGCAGACAGATTTTACATAAGTTTTACGATAGTTTATAGATAGTGAAAATTTAAGCATTTGCGTATTTCGTAACCTTTATGGTAAAATTGTGAATGTGCACAACCACGTTTTCTTACGTGGTAGAGCCATGCTGCAGCTATATTAATAGCATAATTGTAGCAGGAATGGGTCGGCTCGACCGGGGAAGGACCACCTTCTCACAGAATACCAGCGTAAAATAGCTGCTTAACACTGTTGTGTTTCGTATGGTGAGTGTAGAAAACCGAAGACCCTTTTTACTGGAAAATAGGCATTCCATCTTCGTCCTCTCGGGTGACAACGCATCTGCATTTTGATTCGCATCACAGCAAAGAAAAACATTTTTTAAATTTTGAAATGGTTCCCTTTGACTGGTATTAGATTAAATAGGTTTTTTAGTTATAAAATGTTAATCATTACATTAAGATCTATGTAATAGCGTAATATTTTAGCGCATTAGCCATATAATTACTTTCACTACTCTAATTCCTCTGAGAAAAAAAATTAAAATTAGTTTTTTGGCCCAAAGTAAATTTACATAAGTGTCATAATCGCAACTATACAATAATTATTTGCAGATGGGCATAAATTATTGCATTTTAAACGTGCGTATTTATTAGGAAACTGTATGCTATTTTTAGTTAGATAAAATATTTTAATTATTCTAATTGAATTTCAGTGGTAAGTTTTTAGTATGCATTATTTTATTAAATCGTCAATGATATGAAATGAAAAACTGATCATAGTGTGAAAAAATTATTCTCCTTTTAATAACCTTTTAAACAAACCTCGATCTTTTTATTATTATTGACTTGTCTCACAATAACCAGTCATTTATAAAAAATAACATCTTCTGGTATTAAAATATAATTATGTATTAACGTTTTTAACATACTCAAAATATAATTTAAAATATAAACAAAAAATAAGACTGTCAAAATAAAAAAAAAATCTTCAATGTGAGGTTTTGGTAAACGATCCGCCACTGTTTCAGATACTGGCAGGTTCTTATAATATTGATGATAGCTCCTTGGGTTTAGGAGATCCTGGCGCAATTTGACTAAATCTGTTTTTTTCGCTTTTGAAACAGGCATTTAACCACTGTAAGCAGATTTAAGTGTTATACAGTTACTTTTTTCTTTCTTTGCCTTCAGTTTTAGTCTTTCAGTCTTAACTCAGTGAACCCTTCGCTATTGTAATCAGCTTCTATAAAAATTGATTTCGAGTTTTTATGTCAACCTTGAAACTTTGGAACTTCAAGAAGGGTTTGCTGGATTTTTATGTTATTTTTAATACTACTCTAAACTGAAAAGCGGAAGAGTTGAAATTTAAAAAATCATTATGCATTAATGTTACGACATCAAGGGCGACAGTGGTAGAGCCACGCGGCAGCTTTTGCTGTCACACGGGCCGGCTCGAACCGGGGTGGTACCACGACCTCACAGAAAACCAGCGTGAAGTAGAGGTTTACCTCTGCGTTTCGCTTGGTGAGTGCAGGTGGCCGGAGGCCCTTTTTACTGGAAATGAGGCATTCCATCTTAGTCCTACAACGCATCTACGTTTTGATTTGTAATAGAGGATAGATGTAGATGTCTATGGGCCGCAGCAACCACTTACCATCAGGTGGACTGTGTGCTCGTTTGTCACCCTTAGTCTATAAAAAAAGTTCTTGCCATCCTTATAACCCATCCATCTGGTGTATAACAGGACTGTATTTTTTTACTTTTATTTTATTTTAGGATGAATAGAGTCGATTTCATATGGCTATGTCCTGATTTAAAAAAAAAACACGTTGACAGTAACTTTTATTGTTGGGTGGTTCACATCTAAAGTTGTTTTTTTTTGCTGTCTACCGCAATTGTCCGTCATATTACTATTAGTGTTAGCTATTTTTTCAGATATGGAACCTTCGACAGAGTGGCGTTTACGTGGCGTTCAAAACAAACAATTCACTTAGAAATGTCTGTAATTATAAGTATAAGTTAGATATTCGTCTAAAATCTGGTGTTTATAAACTTGTTTGTGACGAATTCCACGCCGTTTACGTGGGTCAGACTGGTCGCAACTTCGAAACATGTTACAAAGAGCATTCACTGCTAAAGAGTCCCGACAGTGTTGAGGGTGAGGGAATAGAGGGTGCACCTGTGCTTGGGCATACACTCGGGCACTATAATTCTGTCTAGCACAGATCCTGAATATAGATCTGGTTAACGTTATTATTATGGTGATTTTTTAATCAGATTAGGCGAAACGTAGAATGGGGAGCAGCATTACATGTGCCTAACTTCTGGTACTGTGATCGTTAGTCCGCCTACCAGGCTAGGAGGTTAAGACAAATCCTCCCTGAGCGAGACACATAACTATCTACTACTTTTAAAGGCTTATGATGAAGAAGACAAAGTAAACCACGTCTTATAAGTACTAAAATAATTATTTCATTTCACATCTTATTTAAAAAATAGGAAAATAAATTAAAGATGTAAGCAAGAATGATTGCGCGTCTCGTTCATTTGATTACTGCATAATGAGGTTATAATATTTTTTTCATTTTAAGAGTTAAAAATTAAATTAATAAGAATGGCTCGTGGAAACATTGTGTTGAAATAAAGAAAAAATATTGAAATATTAAAAAAACACTTTAATTTTCAGATGAATTACTTTACAAAAACTCTGTATATCTTAGTGATTAGAGCTTACACTTAAATACATAAAAGTGACACAGTTATTAGACTACTGTTTACTAAGTGCTCTTTTTATGCTTAGGATTCCGTCGTTGTATGTACTACTCTCTTACTCTATCTCTGTCGTCATATAGCATTGTCTGCACTGCTATGTTCCAGTCTAAAAGGTAACGAAAAGCATTATAATTACGGGCTTTAAGGAAGTCCATGTATGTTTTCAGAGGTGACAACATATCTGTAGTCCATAGGCTGCAGTGGCCAATTACCATGAGATGGATTGAAAATTTGTTTATCTATTAATTAGTATAATTTTTGTATTTCGACTACTCGGCTGACTGTAGAATAGTCCATGAAGGCTAGCAAATACTTAATAGTCAAACCCTTAAATGACTTTAAGCTATTTATGAGAGCGTCAAGCGAGCCTTCAAATCGCTCACCTAACGAAAACGAAACGTTAAATACTCAAAATTTGGTCGTATAATATGTCGCGTATATATCGTATATAGCGTATAATTCGTATATATCATATGATAGTGTTTTAGGTATATGCGTAGCTTAAAGCTACAATCAAAATAATTCGGCATATAATACATCTATTTTTTATATCTATTTTTGTAAAAGTGCTTCCAGATTATTTTGAAAGAATGTGAAGGTCAAGTTGAAATTACACTGAGAATAATTATTCATCGATCACATTGAAATTATACTGAGTTTTCATATGTCCAGTATATATTACAGGAAATATATATACTTAAATTATATTAATGTTAACTTAAATAAAGCTTAACTTTTATCCAAACTGTTATTTATAAACAAAAAGGGATAGAAGTAGCATTTCTTTTCACAGCAACTCTGTTGTATTATTAAAAGTAAGTTGTCACCTGGAACTACGATCCTCCGATGTAGTTCATTCGGAAACTATCCGTAGCGGAAACCAACTTTAAGTATATAGACCATTAACGTTATCGTTACCGTTACAGCCTGTTAATGTCCACTGCTGAACATAGGCCTCCCCTATAGATTGCCTCTTAGGGGTGATATTTGTCACGCTTACCAAGCGGATTGGCAACAACAGCGGATTTTTAGTCGTTATTAAAAAGACACAGCTGCTCATCCAGATTTGTTTTCCTCTGTCGAATATGTATTTATCACTAAAATTGTTGCATTTTTAAGAATCAATCGCCCCCATATATTGGGCAACGGTGCCGTCTAGACAACGTGGTTGTGTATATCATAATATATTAATTTAAACTTTATTTCACAATCTCAAAAAACTTTCATATTTAGACGTCAACAAGTCAAGTGTGATGGAATCCCTTCAGTAATAAAGACATGCGATCCTGAGTTAGCGACGGTTCTTAAGCGCCTTAGCGTAAGCTCCTTCTCCTTAAGCATAGTCCCGAACACATGAAAGACAGTTTAAATGCATCTGATTCCAGGAAAATTCAAAAGACACCTAGCTTTACAAGTTCACCGCAGCCCTCGAAAATGCTTCCTGTTCCTTCAGGCTATTCTCTGCGCTACAGTGTTCGGTACGACTCTGAGTCTTACTGCTCGCCTCTGCTTTACGGCACTCTCGCAGATTACTTTCCTTCTTCTCGACTTACCGCAGACTATTATGCTATTCCCTGGCAACTTGCACATTTGTCGACATATAGACTATACTTAAGTGGGGAGCAGTTGCGTCAGCTGGCTGCATAAATAGCAGTTGTTTTGGTTTGCCGCTCACTTAACGGTCAGCCAAGTCCACATCACCTAAAGATGTCTCGTGTAGAGGCAAATCTCCTATCGTATTGTCGTCAGTGGTGTGTAGTGGTGTTGGGAGTAGTGGTACTGGGATTAGTGGTAACGGGGATAGTACACGCAATTGAGGGAGGGCGGGGATGCTCTTCAAACTAGGTAAGACACATCATTTTATTTTATCAAACGAATATACGCGAGGTAATTTTTACCAATTTGAACAGCCGGAATTCATTCAATGAATGGGTGACAGTAGGAATACATAAGAGCAGACATAGGTTATATGATTTTTACCACGAAAGGTCATATAATCATAGCGTTTAATTTAGGGAATATGTAAAAAAATATTCATAAATATTTAAAAGAGTGTGCTCCACAGCCAAGTCTTTGCATTTGAGCAACAAAATTAAGACGACTTCTAGTAAAATTAAAATCAATCACTAAGTCACTGAATTCTTCTCCTGCCGTCGCCGAATCATTACTTAAACAAAATGTAAATGCGTGTACAAAGAATTTTACATTTCATAAAGTATCATCATAAGATATTGTAAAATATTTCAAAACTATTGATGTTAAGAAAACTTCGGATCTGTGGGGGATTTCCCTTAAAGTTATTGCGTCTATAATAGATACAATCGCGCCTCATTTAGCTATTATTTTTAATACTAGTATCGAATCTTGTGTTTCCTGATTTAATGAAGCATAGTAAAGTAATACCTTTATTTAAATCTGGTAGTACATTAGACCCTGCCAATTTTAGACCTATTTCTCTACTACCCACACTTAGTAAGATTTTTGAAAAAATTATTCTTGATCAAATGTTAAATTTCTTTAATACGAGTAATTTACTTCATAAAAATCTATTTGGTTTCACAAGGGGTCGCTCGACAACTGATGAAGTGTTGAGCTGATTAAATATATATTTAATGCATGGGAGAATTTACAGGATGCTTTGGGTATATTTTATGACCTATCCAAGGCCTTCGATTGTATTCACCATGAAACATTAATCAGGAAACTTTAACACTACGGTACAAGAAGTGATGTTGTTAAATGAATTATTTCATATTTAAGTAAGAGAACGCAAAAGTTATCGATGTAGTTAGTCGATGGTACAAATGGGCGTGCCTCAAGCCAATTCTCGGCCCCTTTCTGTTTCTTGTATACATTAATGACTTACCTTACATAGTAGGAGATAACCATGATATAGTATTATTTGCAGATAACACTTCCTTTATTTTCAAATTAAGTTGATAATTACTTAAACATGACGAAGTAAATAATGCTATATCTAAATTAGTAAATTGGTTCAATGTTAATAATTTGCATTTAAATAGCACTAAAACGAAGTGTATGAAATTCATGACTCGAAATGTCAAGCAATTAAATACTAAAGTAATTTTAAATGGGGAGAAACTGAGTCTTGCAGATACCACCATTTTTCTAGGAATCACACTAGATGCGAAGCTCCATTGGAGCACCCATATATCAATACTAGCAAGCAGACTTAGTTCTGCAGCATAAGCTGTAGAAAAGATTAGAAGTCTTATCAGTGTTGAAACAGCTAGACTAGTTTACTTTATCTATTTCCATAGCATAATGTCGTATGGTATGGGGACACGCAGCTGACACTAAAATTATATTTGTTTTACAGAAGAGGGCCATAAGAGCAATTTATGATTTAAAGGCTGAAGAGTCGCTGCGACAAAAATTTAAGGAAATTAATATATTAATTTTGGCCTCTCAATACATTTATGAAAATGTAATGTACATACACAAAAATAAAAGTAGTTTTACAAAAATAAGTGATATTCATTCTGTAAATACTAGGAACAGACACAAGCTAGTAGTACCAGTTACTCAACTCCACCGAGTCAGTAATTCATTTTTGGGGCGATGTTTACGCTTTTTCAACAAAGTTCCAGAAAAGTTTGACCTGCTCAAAGTTCAAAAAATTTATTAAACTAAGTTTGTATATAAAGGGTTATTATAATATTAAAGAATTTATGGATGATAATTACCCCTGTAAATGACGTGATCGCTACCAAGCTATTTCTAATTTTTTGTGTTGTTAATTTATGTAACATACATGATTGTAAGCTGTAATTTTTAAAAATAAGTTCCGCTGTGTTTCTTGCTGGTTCTTCCCAGGACAGAGTTTTTTTTCGAACCAGAGGTAATTAAAGAAAAGAGTAACTTTCAATAAGTATTATTTATAATCTATATTGAAAAAAAAATTCTGTTTTAATATAATGGATTTCCGCAAAGTAACGCCTGATTCCATTAATTAATTTTATATTAGTTAAAGGTAACGGATACGGAAAATTAAAATAACATTATTTAATAAAATCTATCGATCACATAATTATTATCACTTTTATTGAACACCCTTAGTATAGTTAGTTTACAAAAGCACAATGTATGACGACCTCATTTGTTTAATGATGGCTGCTTCACAAATACGTGTTTCTATAACTGCAATTTGTCACGTGAGTGAGAGGCATAAAAACCGTTACATTTTGTAATAGATACTACTTTATCAAATACTAATTAAATGTGCGAACGAACTTAAACATAACAAAATTAAAATAGCGTAATTGTTAATTGGCTCATGGCTGTTAGTCGGGAAATAAAACGGCAATCTTCAGCAGGTATAACAGTATACAGGAAACTTAATAAACAAATCTACAAATGCATGCGGCGGGACTTTCGCAACTTCAGTACACCTCGTATTGAAGAAGCGATCAAGCGGAACCAGAGTTCCATAGTCTTTGCCAGAGATTTATCTGCCAGGAAGAGCCAACTGTCGTAGCTGAAGACTATATGTAATAGCATCGTTTCAAGGACACTTGAGATTTTGAGCGAGATTGAGAGGTATACGAGCAACTGTCCACGATATCGTTAGAGCCACACTCAAGTGAGAGTAACGGTTTGACAGCAATTCTTATCAGACACTATTCCGATGACTTCCCGGACGTTAGGCTGAGGGAGATTAGAATGGCTCGATAGCACCTTAAAAATGACAAGGCCCCGAGCGAGGGTGAAATTATAGCGGAGCTTCTGAAAGCGGGTGGAAATACAGTACTTGAAGTCCTTCAGAAGTTCTTTAATTCGGACCTCAATGGTGGCACTACCCTGGAGGCGTGGAGCACAAGTGCGGTGATCTTGTTCCTAAAGAACGGCAAGAACTCTCTCTTGAAGAACTACAGACGGATTTCTCTTCTAAACTGCGTCTACGTACTGTATTCGAGAGTTATTACGAATCGTCTAGCACGCAGACCCGATAACTTCCAACCTTACGAACAAGCTCATTTCCACAAATACTTTAGTACCATATACCACATACATACCCTTCAGAAAATTGTACAGAAGACCTAATAGTTTAATCTGCGTATGTAGACTACGTAGGTATTCTTTGTCTTGTGCATGTGGACTACGAGAATGCCTTTATTTCGTCGAAATGTAAGCGGTGCTACAATTACAGGAGGGCTACGATGGTTATCCGAAAACAGAACCAGATAACGAAACCTATCCAACTGTACAAAGGTGTAAGACAGGGTGAAGTTATAACCCCGAAACTTTTCACTGCTGCATTAGAAGACGTTTCCAAGTATCAATGGTGGGTACATCGATCACCTTCGATTTGCCAACATTATAGTCCTTATGGCAGAACTGCTGGATGTCATAAGCGCTATGCTCAATAACCTTAATAGTACCGCCGAACGGATACGTCTTAAGATGAATATGGACAAATCAAAGATCATGTGTAACGTCCACATCACGCCCATGCCGGTAGTTTTTGGGAGCACTAAGCTCGAAGTTGTTGACGAGTATGTTTACCGGGGCAAATAGTCTGACTAGGTAAGTGCAACTTCGACCGAGAGCCCAAACGACGATTCAACTCGCCTGAGCAGCAGAGGGAGATTACGACACATCTTCTAATCAGGTATACCTCAAAACATGAAAACAATATTGTAGAAACATTGCATGTTGCCAGTGATGACTTATGGATCTGAGACATGGTCCTTCACTGCTGGGCATATGTCAACGTTCAAGGTCGCTCAGCAAGCTATGGATAGAGTTATGCTCGGCATTTCTAACTTATGAAAAAATGAAAATGAAAATGTTTATTTGTCTCAAAACAGTTACATGAATTATAAATGAGACATCCCCAGTAAGTAATTGATAATACTTTTGTTGGGGCTATCTCGCTCTTTCTCTTAATTATTAACAATATTGAGACTATTATACAAAACGTAAGTAAAGATAAATTTATGAAGAAAAAATAACAGTAAGTGACTTATAAAGTAATTATTAGCTCTTTGTGTGACTGAAGTTGTACGCCTGTGTGAAACTGTAGTGCATCTTGTTTTTAAACGTGCGTGCGTGTGTGTGTGTGTGTGTGTGTGTGTGTGTGTGTGTGTGTGTGTGTGTGTGTGTGTGCGCGCGTGCGTTTATGTTTGTGTGTGTGTCTTCTTTGTAGTGCCGGTGTGTTCGAAGTGCATGTAATAGATTAAGCTCGGTGAGTACGTACATTATTGATAAGAAAGAAGAAAAAAAAACTTAGAAATGAGGATATCCGTAGTAGAACCAGAGTAACTCACGTAGCCCAACTGATTAGTAAGCTGAAGTGGCAATGGGCCAGCTATATAGCTCGAAGAACCGACAACTGATAGGCAAGAAAGTTTCTCGAGTGGCAGCCTTTTAGCGGTGGGCGAAGTGTACGCGCGGACTCCAATATATGGAGTGTGCTCAGGACCGTGCTTTGTGGTATTCCTTGGGGAAGGTGAACTTTTGAAAGGCTGTAATGCATTATTTCATATTTTTTAACTGTATGACATAGGTATTTGGAAAAATGCCGTTTTACCATCTTTTTTAAAAGGTGGAAGGGTAACAAACGAACATATGTACAGTCCAACTGATAGTAAGTGGATGCTACGGTCTATAGACATAGGCATTCAGAATGAAAGTTACTATTTTAAATGATTATCTACGCTAACAATATTACATCACATATTCTAGTAAATATTATTTAATTACAAGTAAACATTCTTGATACATTCAACTGGGAAAAAGTTTTACAAAAGACCTCAAAATAGCCATGGTCAGTAACCATAGTATTGTCATGGATATAAGTAATGCTGTTTAAATTTTGCTGTCGTCTACAATTTGGCCGGAACATCATATTCATTAACTTTTTTTTTATTCAAGTCTTTAATAAATTTAAAATTATATATTGCGACGCATGATTGTAGTAATGTGTTCATGTTGTCGTTTATTTATAAATAAAAAAGGGAAAAGAGATAAATGAGAACAAAATCTACGCATTGAAAGGAAGGAAGGAGAAGGAATGCGAATTAATTTTAGTTTTTTTTTTTTATGGGATATGCTAAGTAGCTGCAAAATACTATCGACCCTTTAGTAAACCGGTTAGTTATGATGCAACAAATTGAAATAAGACCCCGAGCTTTTTAGCTTAATGTTGAAGGAACACGCATTGACTGTGAATTGCCTAATCGTATTGTGAAAAAACAAAAGTGAAATTTATTTAACTGCGGTTACAGCAATCAAGTCACGAACACTCACAAATGTATTCTGAATACAAATGATTGTTAATAGTCTTAGTTTTCGTAAACAAAATTTTCAAAATTTGTATTTATTGCAAAAGGCTAGTTAAAAAAAATAAATGATAGATAATTGAAAGACTTTTTAGTCAATTAGGTCTTGTATTTGCACATTATAACTCCAGTGGCACATTTCAAACTTCGAAAAATTATTAACACTAATTAGTTCACTAGGTAGGTAGGTAACACACTCTCCTGTATCTACCGCCAAATAGCTCGGCTTTACCCACACGTACGTTTATGTATCACTTCAGTTTTATACAAAAAAATAACACCTCTAATACCTCTACAAATTATATTTAAACAAAATGGCAACTATTGAGCTTTACATACTCTACACTCTAACATCAAAAACTTATTTACAAATCTGACTAGGTAATATATAAGGTATGTTGTTTTAAGTTCGTATTTAATTAATTATAATGGCAAGATATGAATATGTTTTGTAAAGCAAGCATATAAAATATACGGGCTCAGGCCAACAAAAAAAAATTAGACGGTACGCTGCGTACATATCAAGTGATACCGAAACTGTGTTCAACTTTTTAAAGCGCACTCACGCCGTTATCTTTCTTATTTCTTTTATTATCAGCCCGTATAAGTTCACTGCTGGACGAACACATATATACGCTCTCACAGAATACTACAGTGAAATAGCAGAATAATGCCAAATTTCTTATGGTGAGTGTAGGGAACTGGAACCCTTTTTACTGGAAACGAGGCATTCTATGTTTAGACTTCGGCGGTGACAATGTATCTGCATTTTAACTCTTAATCAAAGATAGATTTAGATTTCTATGAGCCACAACATTCATTTACCATCAGTTGGGCTGTGCCCTCATTTGACACCCATATTCCACAGTCAAACTACTACTAACAGTCGGTTATTGAAGGCGTCTAGACGGGGCAATCGTGTGGTGCGGTGTGGGGGGGGGGGGGCGAGACGGGGGTGGAGACCTTCCTTGTTTGCCAGGATTGTCCTATTATGCAAATAAATTAAAATGGTTCACTCTACATGTGCGGTAAAAAACTGTGGGTCAAAAAACAAGTGTTTAACTAGATTAGAATATATAGATTTATAATAAGTTGTTACGTTTAAGATTGATGCTCAACTTGTATTGTGTATAGGGTATAAATTGTCGTGTGAAGTTCTAGACTAATAGAGAAGCCATTTGTGCTGTTGTTGAAGGACAAATGTCATATTTGTCCTTGGTGGGCGATTATATTATTTTTATATTATTTTTATATACATATATTATGGTCGGATACAATCAGCTCAGAGTGAGACGGGAGTTTGCCCTGGCTGCACACGTAGTGAAGTTGCTTCGTGGCGCCACGTGCAACCAGGGGGTACTGCGCTAGCTGTGCGCACCGGACCGGACTTGGCCATCGCATGAAAACACAATATATCTCACAAGTAATACATATCATATTGAATTAGATTGCTAAGTGCGATTGCCAAGTCAATCTATGTAATTAAAACATAAAAGATTTTTAATATTGATATGATCACTATAAGATGTTGTTAGGTTAGCTAATTACACAATAACTTGAGACAGAAGGATCCAGTAGGGACTGAATAAATTAACCGACTTGATATTACATTGATCTCACAACTTTTTACGGTAGAAAAACTGAGTTGCGAGACTTGGCTTTTTTTACAAGTTATGTTTTTGATGGCATCTCATTTCTTTTTGTAGATAGTCCTACTTTTTTCCTTTCCGATACCATCTACTTCTTGAATACTAACTACGGATTTTCGGGCAATTTAGTCTACTTAATACTTTGCGGGATTTTGGTACAACTTCATAAGACATGTCCCATTCTTGCTTTTTCATTCGGTTGACCATTTTACAAGTTACCTTTGAACACAATTATATCTAGGTACCTATCTACATATATTATTCCATTTATATTATACATATTATACAGGTACACTGATCCATACACTGCAAATGTAACTTTGTAATCCTATATATTTATATAGGATTACAAAGTTCTTTATGCAGTTGGTGTATCTAGAAAACTGGACCGAAATTACAAAATATTTTATTTTTCCTTGATTTAAACACTAAACATTAATTGTATTCCAAATATGAAGCTTCTGCGTCTGCTAGAAGTGCCTTGGAGTTTTGATGATCGGTCAGTCAGTGAGTGACAAAATTTAGAAACTTTGACTAGTTATTCTTAAACTACTGGTTCAAATTGAATGAAATTTGAAATATGAAGTGTTTATACAATGCATGCTTGGTTACTATAAAATTCAGGCTTCTATATTTATCCACAACGAAGTTATAGGGTTTCGAAAATGGCCTGAACTGCTTCGAGAAAAGGATGGTACGGTCGTGCCGCTTTTTTGCTCGACTTGGTGGGGGCACTGCCGTGCCTCCAGATATATTACAAAAACACTTATTCAAAGTCATTTCCATGCTTAAGCCACTGATTCAAAAAAACCTGTGTAATGAGAAGGCATACAACCAACAGAGGGAAACTGAAACCGGAGATGGGCAGCAGCATCTTCCTAATCACAACCTAAAATAATAAAAAACCGTTAGTTGCCAATCCACCTACCAAGCACAGCATATATTATGGCAAGTTCCGTACAATGAGGCAATATATGGGGAAGGCCAATATTCAACAGTAGTCTTTTATAGTCTGTAAAGGATAGAGGGAATGAATTCCTCAGATAGCATACGAGAACTACCTCGAAGTACGGGTTCTGCCATTAAACGTCAAAGTGGTGAAAATTTGTCCGCATTATGGATTGAAAGTTTCGAGTAGCAGAACTAGGAGAGTCAAGATCCTTCTAGAAATTTCCATGGAAGAACTTTCTAGAACTATCGACCGACAGCTAGTCTATCGGGACCGATATGTACTCAAACATTCTAGATGCTTCTACAGTGGAAGGTTATCGAAACTATCTGAGGTCCTATATAAGGCCGGTATAGACTTCGACCGAGTCAGTATTGAATTGGCGATACAAGCGAATACTTCGAAGCGATAAAATTGCGAACGAAAGTGATCTGTAGTACAATTGCTTTATTATTATTGTGGTTATAAGTTGTAATTATTGTTCTCTAATTAAAATAACAATTTTGGTAATTCACTCGGCAGTTTTAAATTGTCTCGAATCCCAAGATCGTAGCAATTGATGTCAGGTGCCGATTTTACCAAAGGACGACACGGAGGGTATCCGTACCCGAAGTCAACGCCAGCAGGAGACGAACCAGAGACGATTTGGTGGTGCAACGCCGCAGACGTCGGACGGCCAGCTGCTGACTACGGAGGCCAGCCCGTTAGCGGCTCCTGCATCTGCAGTACCTGACTTGGGTGCTCTCATGATGATGCTGTAGGAACAGGCCCGCAGACAGGAAGAACAGGCTCGTCGACCTGAAGAACAGGTCCGCTGACAGGAAGAACATGCCCGCCGAAAGGAAGAACAGGCTCGTCGACCTGAAGAACAGGTCCGCCGACATTAAGAATATGCCCCCCGACAGAAAAAACAGCCCCGTCGTTTGGAAGAGCAGCTCAAACGCGAATAAGAAAGAGCATCTGCTCTTTGCTTCGAGGCCCTTCACGCTACCTTCGGGAAAGATTTAAGGGAGGTGGGGTTGTTCAACATGACAACCGCCTTTCGGAAGCAGAAACCCGAATCGACCAAGTTAACAATCGGGTTCACAACGTGATGGCTAACGTGAAGAAAAGGCTGGACGACCTCAAATTTGGGGATGGAATTACAGCTCCTGTGGTAGTTACAACTTCGCTACGTGGATTCAAAGTGCCGCCGTTCGACGGGCGCTCGCACCTGGAACACGTCTTTCGTGCGCAGCTTAAAGATCGCGTGCAACGCAGCAACGAAACCTGCAGCATTGGGCCCTTGAGGTGGAGAATCTTGTTCGAAAAACATACCAGTCTGTACCTGTGCTCATTGTAGGGAACCTGGTGCAGACATTCATGAACAGCATCCGCAACTTTGAAGTCAAAGTTGTTGTGAGGTTCGGGCACTACGAGACGCATAAGGACGCGTTGGCCCATGCAGTAGAGGTGGAAGCCGTGCGACAAGGTCATAGTTCTCATCGCTTTAGGGAGGTTGCAGCAGCTACAGTTCGTGACTGCAATAAAGGATACGACCCTAGGTGCTACGGCTATGGGGAAAGGGGCCACCTTCGATCCAGCTGCCCTAAGCTAACTGTAGAAAGGGAAGGTGATCAATCTCGAGAGGGTAGTGCGGCTAACAGCACCGCCCAGCGCAGCGGTATATCTTATGGCAACGCAGCTGCATTGTCAAGAAGACCTTGTCCTGAAGATTGCAAGCATTGTACTAGGCAAGAGGGTAAGAAAGTGGTATCTGTGAGGATGCTCAGAACAGACCAGCTCAGCAATGAGTGGAAAGACAGCCTACAACATGCACAGTAGGAAGATTTGGACATCAAGCCGATTCTGGAATGGATGATGGCCATTGCTTCTAAGCTCTAGTGGAGCGTCGTCTCAGCGATGAGTTCAAGCACGAAAAGCTATTGGACCCAATGTGACAGCTTGCTGATTCAGGATAGAGTCCTTTAACGTAAACTGGAAAATGGTCGGGGAGACAGCAAATGGTTGTCCCTAAAGCTGAAGTACCGGATGTTTTATAGCTATACCATAATGGTTGTTCAGGAGGCTACCTGGATGTTAAATGAACTCTGCTGAAGATCCGAGAACGATTTTACTGGGTTCACTGTCGTGACGATGTCGAGAACTGGTGTCACAAATGTACAAGTTGTGCGGCTGTAAAGGGACCTCAGACTCGTAGTAGGGGTGCATTGAAGTTGTACAATGTTGGTGCACCATGGGAGAGGATAGCCTATGACGTTGCGGGGCCGTTTCCGGAAAGTGAAAGTGGTAACAAGTATTTCATGATTGTGATGGATTACTTCACTAAGTGGCCAGAAGTCTTGGCCATTCCAAATCAATAAGCTTCAACAGTTGCAGATAAATTAGGTCATCATCGAGGACGGAATTTTGAGTCTCAAATATTCCAGGAAACTTGCCGAGTTATGGGTACTCACAAAACGAGAACTACTTCTTACCACCCTGATGAAATGGTAAAAAGATTTAATTAGACATTGGAGAGGTACCTAGTAAAAGTTGTGAAAAGTCGGCATAGAGACTGAGATAAGCACATACAACCGTTTTTTTGTCATATCGAAGCGCTGTTCACGAAAGTACATTAGTGACACCAGCTTTTGCAAACTTTGGAAGGGAATTAAGGCTGCCTGCAGATCTGATCACCGGAATATCACCTGATGCCCCACGCAGTACAACCGATTATGCAAATGGCTTGCGGAACAAAATTAATGACATTTATGAGTACGTCATACAATCGGGCCAGCAAATGTCAGAAAATATGAAAACCCGGTATGACCGTAAAGTGAACAACAAAGGGTTCGACAATGGTTCACTAGTGTGGTTGCACAATCCAGTTCACATCAAAGGGAAATCTCCTAAGCTTCAAGCTAAATGGGACGGATCGTGCCGGATTGTGATAAGGATCAATGACGTAACCTACTGAATAGAAAAAGATGCAAGTGGTACTCCTAAGATCGTCCATTTGGATCGATTGGCGCGTTATTATGGGCCCGACAAAGCCCGGGACGAGCATGTCTTAGAAGGGGGCAGTGTTGAGCGCCACTAAGTATCGAGTATCGGAACTTGGAGAGTTAAGACCATTCTAGAAATTTCCATGGAAAAATTTTCTAGAACTAGCGACACCTAGTCAATCAGGACTGATATGTACTTGAACTTTGTAGATGTGTCTACAGTAGAAGGTTCTTGAAACTATCTGAGGCCCTATATAAGGACGGTATATACCGCGACTGAGTTGACGTTCCGCTTGCGCCGCCACCCCGTGCGGCCGTGCGCTAGCGGGGCCCGCTAGCTGACCGAGCACCCGTCCCCGTACGGGAATTCCGCGATCGATTCAGTCGAGGAATATAACGTCAGTCTCGTCCCGTCCCGCCGCAGCTAACGCCGCCACCCCGTGCAGTTGTGTTAGCTGTCCACGTTCACCGTCTCCGTACGGTGGGTGCCCTCCCGCCTACGCTAGCACCGCCGCACCCGTGTGGTTGTGATAGCGGTCCGCGCTCATCATCCCGTACGGTGGGTACTTTCCCGCCTCAGCTAGTGCCGCCGTCCCCGTGCGGTGGTGTTAGCTGTCCACGCTCACCGTCCCCGTACGGTGAGTGCTTCCCCGTCTCCGCTAGTGCCGTTGCCCCCGTGCGGTGGTGTTAGGTGCCCGCGCTCACCGTGCGGGGTACGGTGAGTGTTTTACCTCCCCCGCTAGCGCAGCCACCCCCGTGCGGTTGCGTTAGCAAAACCTGCTCACCGTGCCCGTACGGTGAGTGCATTCTCGCTCAGGCGACTCCCACTTCTTCACTCCTCTGGCACCGCTACTCCTGTGGGGCTGTGTTAGTTGACCCTCGCTCCCGTCCGGGTACAGTTGTGCCTTGATGCGGCGAAGAAGCCATACAGGCCAGACCCAGTCTCACAGATGGTGTTTAGTGTGTAGGCACTTCTTAGTGAATCCAACATGACCACGCAGCTGGCTGCGTGTTATGCTATGAACATTCACCACCTCCCTCCTCCGCTTACGGAGGGTAGCCTTGCATTAGGTGCAAAAAAAGCGACTGAGTCAGTATTAAATTGGCGATACAAGCGAATACTTCGATGCGATACAACTGCGAACTAAAGTGATCTGTAGTACAATTGTTTTGTTGTTAGTGTGGTTATAAGTTGTAATTACCCTTGGGGGCGGGGTTTCTTCTCGCCGGAAGATCCCAGCGTTGTTGCCCATTCTGTTGCTGATGTGGTACTTTTCAGGGTATGGAACTTTTTATTCCATCCTCTGTGGTGCCCATCTGAGGCAGATCCCAGCCATGGTTTAGTCGCTCCTGTAAAATAGCATCACCTGGCCTGGCCTGACGCATCAACGTCTCGGGATGTAAACACCAGCGCACTTAAAAAGAAGTATAATTCCGCCTCCAGATCCTTCAAAAGCATCATTGCCAAGGCAAGGTCTGAGCACATCAGCAGAATATGCAAGAAACTAGATCGCCTTCCATCGGGAACCCGTGCATTCTGGTCTCTCGCCAAGGCTGTCCAAGGGAACTTCTGTCAGCCATCTCTTCAATCTCTGCACAGAGAGGACGACTCACTGGCCCATGCCGCAAAGGAGAAAGCCGATCTGGTGAGCTCTCTTTTTGCGTCCAACTCGACTCTAGATAACGGGGGGAACACACCGCCGACCATCCCGCAATGTGAGTGCTCCATGCCGGATGTGCGGTTTACACAACGCTCGGTTCGCAAAGCACTCGTCTCCCTGGACGGCAGCAAGTCGAGTGGGCTCGATGGAGTCCCTCCCATTGTGCTGAAGACGTGTGCTCCGGAGTTGGCACCGGTTTTAACGCGTCTTTTCCGATACTCCTACTCCCAAGGCGTAGTCCCGAATTCATGAAAGACAGCTTTGGTCCACGATCCCTAAAAAAGGCGATCGCTCAGACCCGTCCAACTACAGGCCTATTGCCATCACCTCCTTGTTCTCCAAAATAATGGAATCCATTATAAACTGCCAGCTCATGAAGTACCTTGAGGATCACCAGCTGATTAGTAACCGCCAGTACGGTTTTCGTCGAGGTCGATCAGCTGGTGATCTTCTGGTCTACTTAACTCATAGATGGGCGGAGGCAGTAGAGTCCAAGGGGGAGGCATTGGCCGTTAGTTTGGACATTGCGAAGGCCTTCGATCGGTTCTGGCACAAAGCGCTTCTTTCGAAGCTTCCTTCCTATGGGCTTCCCGAGAAATTGTGCAAATGGATCACCAGTTTTCTTGCTGATCGGAGCATCAAGGTCGTAGTAGACGGTGCATGCTCTGATTTCAAGCCTCGCAACGCTGGTGTTCCACAAGGCTACGTGCTATCACCAACGCTGTTTCTCCTGCATATCAATAATATGTTGCTAATTAGTAGCATTCAATGCTATGCAGACGACAGCACTGGTGATGCCTTATATACCGGCCGTGCCAATATTTCTCGGGAAAACGTCGCTGAGTACCGGGACAAACTTGTGTCTCAAGTCGAGTCTTTGCTTAACAAATTCTCTGATTGGGGCCGACTAAATCTAGTCCAGTTCAATCCCCAGAAGACACAAGTTTGCGCGTTTACCGCTAAAAAGAACCCCTTTGTCGTATCTCCTTAGTTTCAAGGCACTCCCCTTGCTGCCTCAGCTAGTATCGGAATCCTTGGCGTCGACATATCAAATAGTGTGCAGTTTCGTAGTCACTTGGAAGGGATGGCCAAATCGGCCTCTAAAAGCTTGGCGTGCTCAGCAGAGCGAGACAGTATTTCATGCCGGCACATCGCTTGCTACTTTACAAAGCGCAAGTTCGGCCCCACATGGAATACTGTTCTCATCTCTGAGCCGGGGCACCCCAGTGCCAGCTCCTTCCACTTGACCGCATCCAGCGCAGAGCGGCTCGAACCGTCGACGACCGAGTTATTTCTGATCGGCTCGATACACTGGCACTGCGTAGAGATGTTCCATCTCTTTGCGTATTTTATCGCATCTATCACGGGGATTGCTCTGAGGAATTGTTCGGACTGTTTCCAGCCGCTCAATTTCACCATCGCATATCGCGACAAAACTCGCGTTACCATCCATACCATCTGGATGATTGGCGGTCCACCACTGTGCGATTTAGAAGAAGTTTTCTCCCTCGCACAACTTCCTTGTGGAATCAATTACCACCAGCGAATTTTCCGGACCGTATACGACTTAGGAACCTTCAAGAAAAGAGCTTACACCTTTCTAAAAGGCCGGCAATGCATCTGCAATTCCCCTGGTGTTGCGGTTGTTCATGGGTGGCGGTAGTCACTTACCATCAGGTGAGCCGCAGGCTCGCTTGCCCCCTCTTCTATAAAAAAAAATTAGTGTTCTGTAATTAAAGTGTCAATTTTAGTAATTTGCTCGGAAGTCTTTAATCGTCTAGAACCCCAAGCTCGTAACAATATTTTATCCACACTGAATTTGGTCAATGCCACAGTAACTCCGAGTAAACAGATACATGGCACGTTTGTTGATTTGTTATTTCAGATCAGTATTTCAAGCGACTAAGCTTTTAAAATAAATCTATATCTGTGAAACCGATTTAAAATATTTCTGACAAATGAATTCTTGTATGGCAGATTATATTTATTTTTAAATTATTCCATAAATTGTGTATTAAACTATTGAAAATCACACATTTGATATATGATATTAAAGCGATAATTTCATAGTGTTAATCAAGGAAATATGTACATTAGCATAGTTCCTCTAACAAAAATCACAATACAGGATTATAAGATACACACATTATAAGATACATCTAAGAGCCATGGCATTCATCTATGTCTCCTACGTGTCTCTTTGTCACACATCTAGGAAAAGGTAATGACAAACATAAGAATTAAGTACTTATGCTTCCTATCCACATTAATCGAAACAAAACCTCTAAGATGTGTGGTCTAAATGTACCATCAAAATTCGAACTAAGTTTGCTTAAGTATATACAAGCGTCAGGATACTAGTAAATCGTGAAGGAATCTGCATCTTTGAAACATATAATTTGAGGATTTGTGAAATCTGCTAACCCGTACTTAGCTGCCTATTAGATTTTCCTATAGTATAAAATGTTTTCCTATTACTAATTAAATGTTTATACTTACAGTGTAGAGTCGTGGTAACTCAGGGGTAATCGCTTGCTGTAAATGTACGGCACCAATGAAATTGTTAATTGCAATTTTAAGTGGTGATTTACCATGTGCTTGGTGGTGAAGGAAACATCATGTGAAAACCTGCATATCTTACATACTATAACAAAAATATTTTGAAGACACATGAAGCTCGCCAACACGCATTAGAGCAGTGCGACAGACACTTCCTTGCACTAAACCCTCTCAGAAATGAGAGGAGGCCTGTAGCCAGAAGTGGGGCGTATATAGGCTGTAACTTTAACTAACAGTAAAGCATTTAAGACTTCATTAACAAATATATTAAGCACTTGATATTTTAGTTTTAAAGTAAATACAATACACGGCTTTACGTATTGAAATAGCGTTGATAATTTAAACAAATATGAGGTTGTTTAAAAATTTCGTAGAAAGTATAGATAAAGCAAAGTAAATTAAAAACTCGATATGAAGCAGTCGATTTTCTGCTCTACTGCGCAGTCAAATTTTTAATCACAAAACTGTTTGTTTCACGGGCTTCTAGTAAATGTTTTTGATGTTTATATCGTGTTTATTGTTAAATGTTAATTACAATTTTATTTAAATTTACATCAAGCCTGAATTTAAAAAAAAATGCATAACAGTAAATGAATTTTAATGTTAAAATGCACTATATTTGTAACCATTAAAAAAAAAACCCTAAAACTAAACCTTGTGTCATACAGTCCATTTCGCGCGCCATAATATCAAAAACTCTATTAGCGTTCTTGATATTATGCCGGTAAACGAATCTAAAGGATATAAAAATAAAATAGAAGTAAAATGGCTATACGTAGCATTTGAGCATGAAAATTATCTGCCCTCTAATCAACAGTAACGACGACAAGTCGCGGATACAGTTCTATAAGGAACTTCACCGCACGTTAAACCCACGGTTCAATATTCTCTACTGTAAATTTTAAAGTAATCATGCGTTACGCAATTTCGGATATCTTACTTATTACTAGGTTTTCGCCATAAAATTTATTATAATAGAAAAATCGCCTGCTTCAGATCGAGCCTTACTATTTAATTTCTTTTGTTCTATAAATACAACATAAATATACGTACAATGTGCAATTATATATGCATACAACTTCAACACCAGTTTATTAAGAAATAATTATCGCATCCAAAAAAAAAAAACTTTGGTCGGTCTTCATCATCATCATCATTACAGCCGTTCAAAAGTCTACTGCTGAACATAGGCCTCCCCCAAGGAATGCCACAAAGTACGGTCCTAAGCCACCTGCATCCATAGCCTTCCTGCATATCTTACCAGGCCGTCACTCCATCTAGTGGGGAGACGCCCTACACTTCGTACGCCGGTACGAGGTCGCCACTCGAGAACCATTTTTCCCTATCGGTTGTCGGTTCTTCGAGCTATATGGCCAGCCCATTGCCACTTCAGCATACTAATCCGTTAGGTTGTGTCGGTCACTCTGGTTCTACTGCAGATATCCTCATTTCTTAGTTTATTACGCAGAAAAACTCCGAGCATAGCCCCCTCCATAGCTCGCTGAGCGACCTTGAGCTTTCTCATCTGGCCAGCAGTGAAGGACGACGTCTCAGTTCCATAGGTCATCACTGGCAACACGCACTAGTTGTACAGTCTCGTTTTCAAGTTTTGAGGTATACTTGACGAGAAGATGTGCTGTAATTTTTCGAACGTTGCCCAACCGAGTTGAATCCTAGTACCTAGTCGGACTATTTGTCCCAGGTAAACATACTCGCCAACAACTTCAAGCTTAGTGCTCCCAACAACTACCGGCATAGGTGTGACATGGACATTAAACATGATCTTTATTTTGTCCATGTTCATCTTAAGACCTATCCATTGGGAAACACTATTGAGGTCATTAAGCATACTACTTATGTCCTCTAGCAATTCTGCCATAAGGACTATATCGTCGGCAAATCGAAGGTGAGTGTTGTACTCGTCGTTGATGTTAATACCGTATCCTTTCCAGTTCAGAAGCTTGAAAACGTCTTCCAATGTAGCGGTGAAGAGTTTCGGGGATATAACGGTCGGTCTTGGAATCATTCAATTTCTGCATTATTTCGTTACCGAAAACCCACCACAAAGTCAGCAGTGATGATTAATAGATTGACCTTTCGACTTCTTCTTCCGACCGACCTAAGCATAGACAGCTTTCTGCCTCGTGTTTTTCACGTCATGACCTAATTCCCTTTTCTTATAGACCTCCAAAATACTCTCTTATTATTACACCTCTATTCTGTTTTTTTCGCAATTTTTCCAAATGGAATATTGATCAACTTAAAGATGACGTAAATAGATGACAATATGTCCGTCCTGAATAGTATTGTTGTCAAACTTAATAATGTTCATGCTTCTATTCATTAAATGAGGGTAAAACGTTCTACTGCACCTTGTATGAACAGGGGCGTAAGGGTGGCAATAACGAAACGGAACCGAGGCTTTTAGAAATTTAATAAACAACATACAGGAAAATTCGGCTGGTTTAAAAGTTTTAAGAAACAGATGTAATGAGATTGTGCGAATTCATGAAAATATCCTTACTGCGACCGTAGGCATGTGGAAATTTCTTGGATTTCTTGGTATTTTACTAAGCCGCTTTTAGCGGACTTTGACTTTCCTTCACTAAATTTGTATGACATTAATCGCAATTTTGCTGCCATTGCCCCTGTTCTCTTTAGTCAAATGTCATACTATACATTATTAATAATGAATTGAGAAATGACAAAAATATTATCACTTCTATGGAAATTGTCTCTATTCTATTTTTGAATTTTATCCCGTAACTCAAGATGATATTGCTAAGACATTATCATCTATTAACGCTACGGTTGTGATGAGATCAGCAAGCCTATGGTAAAAATACATGAATTCTTTCTCACAGAAATATTTTCACATATTATAAATTACCCCTTGGACTCAGGTCAATACCCAAACTATCAACTACCTAAAATATCAAGTGTTTTATAAATTTATTAATGAAGTCTTGAATATTTCACTATTAATATACTTTCAATTAGCTCGTAGTTTTACCTTGTTACTTGACAAATTCTTAAATTATTTCGTAAGGATACAGATTTCCTTACGGTATTTAACTTCAGAGTCCGGACGCTTGTAGACCCGCTTCTTAGAACTGAGATCCGGAGCTTTGCAGTAACGTGCGTCTATTTTGGCTTGGGCGCAGTCGATGTTTAACCACGCGTGAGTTTTGTCGCCGATAGGTACGTCAGAATAGTGGATAAAATACTCATCGCTTGACGCATCATGTCGGTTATAACAACCACACAGCTTAATGGGTCTTCATAAGGGAAGCAGACCCTTCACCAACACAAAAAAGTGCTGCATCTAATACCTATCTGCTGACTTACACCGCCTTGTTCGTCCAACACCTCGGGGATGGTAATCAGGTGGGGAATATGACGATACGATGAAATCTTCACCAGATAATGGTCAGAAGTATCCAAATGGAAGGTAAAATATCAACAGAAGGTCCAAGTAGTTGGATGTTTATCCTTCTACAACGGGTACTCTAGTCACTTGCTTCACTAGCTCGGTAAGGCCTAGCCGCAGGGCAAAACTCCACGCGTCTCTCACAGCATGGTCGTTTTTCTGGTTTAGGAACAGCCAGTCTTGGTAATGAGCATTAGTTGCAGCAAGCATGATTTAGGACCAAATCAGCAGTCTCTAAAAGTTATTCAAATGAACGATTTATATCCTGGTTATTGCTGTGCGATAGACACAGGTATTAAGGATTTTATTACTACACGTGTCTACCATCACCCACATAATCGAGAAATCAAGAAAGAATACAGGACAGACTATATGTACTTGTAGTTACGCCACATTGAAAACATTTCGTGCGACGGTTTCAATAAATATTATTTATAATCTATTATGAATAAACAAGTTTCAGTTTCTGTTAACATTTCAACATATTTAAAGCTTTTCTAAACTATGATTTTATTATAATTCACTTTTTCTTCGTTAGCCTGTAAATAGTCTACTGTGAGATGTTATACATGGAATAATCGCCACGCTTACCAGGCCTAAGGTAAAAGCAGAACTAAATGTTCATACTTTTGAAATTGCTCTTCGTTCGACTTTAAGTATTATATGTCTTTATTTAAAAAAGTATATTAGCAGTGGTGTTACCACTACTAACGTCCCGTTGAGTGCAAGTGGTACTCCTAAGATCGTCCATTTGGATCGACTGGCGCGTTATTATGGGCCCGATAATGCTCGGGACGAGCATGTCTTAGGAGGGGGCAGTGTTAAGCGCCACTATTAATGTCTAGTACATGGCAATACTAGTTATCACTAGCGCCCTCTAGTATCGAGTATCAGAACTAGGAGAGTCAGACCATTCTAGAAATTTCCATGAAACAGTTTTCTAGAACTATCGACACCTTGTAAATCAGGACCTATATGTACTCGAACATTGTAGATGTTTCTACAGAAGAAGGTTCTGGAAACTATCTGAGGTCCAATATAAGGCCGGTATATACCGCGACTGAGTAAACGTTTCGCTTGCGCCGTCCCCCCGTGCGGTCGTGCGCTAGCAGGGCCCGCTAATTTAACGAGCACCCGTCCCCGTACGGAATTTCCGCGATTGTTTTAGTCGAGGAATATAACGTCAGTCTCGTCCTGTTCCGCCGCAGCTAGCGCCGCCGCTCCCGTGCGGTTGTGTTAGCTCTTCACGCTCACCGTCCCCGTACGGTGGGTGCCTTACCGCCTCCACTAGCATCGCCGCTCCCGTTCGGTTGTGATAGCGGTTCGCGCTTATCATCCTCGTATGGTGGGTGCCTTCCCGCCTCAGCTAGTGCCACCGTCCCCGTGCGGTGGTGTGAGCTGTCCACACTCACCGTCCCCGTACGGTGAGTGCCTCCCCTCCCCCGCTAGCGCCGCCGCCCCCGTACGGTTGCGTTACCAGGCCGTACTTACCGTGCCCGTACGGTGAGTGCATTCTCGCTCATGCGACTCCCACTTCTTCATTCCTCTGGCACCGCCACTCCCGTGCGGCTGTGTTAGTTGACCCGCGCTCCCGTCCCCGTACGGTTATGCTCCGTAACCCCTTCCCTAAAGAAGGCTGCATTCGATGCTGCGAAGAGGCCATACAGGCTAGAGCCAGTCTCACAGATGGTGTTTAGTGTGTAGGCACTTCTTAGTGAGTCCAACATAACCACGTAGCTAGCTGCGTGTTATGCTAAGAGCATTCACCACCTCCCTCCTCCGCTTAAGAAGGGTAGCCTTGCATTAGGTGCAAAAAAAAAGGGACTGAGTCATTATTGAACTGGCGATACAATCGAATACTTCGAAGCGATACAACTGCGAACTAAAGTGATCTATAGTACAATTGTTTTGTTGTTAGTGTGGTTATAAGTTGTAATTAGTGTTCTGTAATTAAAGTGTCAATTTTGGTAATTCAATCGGAAGTTTTAATCGTCTCGATCCCCAAGCTCTTAACAATATTTTATCCAGACTGAATTTAGTCAATGGTCGATATTTGCCACAGTAACTCCAAGTAAACAGCTATATTGCTCGTTTATTGATTTGTTATTTCAGATCAATATTTCAAGCAACTAAGCTTTTAAAATAAATCCATATTTTTGAAACCGATTTAAAATATTTCTGACAAATGCATTCTTGTATGGCAGATTATATTTATTTTTTAATTATTCTATTAATTGTGTATTAAACTATTTAAAATCACACAATTGATATATGATATTAAAGCGATAATTTCATAGTGTTTCATTATAATGAGCGTAAAGATAAAGAATATGTGACAAGTTTTACTAGCAAAATCTTAGTCCAACAGTCTTCGACAATGCGTAATTATTTTGATTCTTAATCAAGGAAATATGAACATTAGCATAATTCCTCTAATAAGAATCACAATGCAGGATTATAATAGACACATAAATCTAAGGGCCACGGCATCCACCTATGTTTGCTACGTGTCCCTTTGTCACACATATATGAAAAGGTAATGACAAATACAAGAATTATACACTTATAATCATATCCAGATTAATAGAAATAAAACCTTTATGGTGTGTGGTTTTAATGTCCTTGTTGTGGTACCATCAAATTTCAAACTAAGTTTGCTTAAGTACCATTGCATACAAGCGTCCGGACACTATAATAAATCGTGAGGTAATCAGCATCTTTGCAAAATATAATTTGAGGATTTGTGAATTTTAGTAACCCGTACTTAGTTGCCTATAAGATTTTCCTATAGTATAAGATGTTTTCCTATATCTAATTAAATGTTTTTACTTACAATGTAGAGTCCTGGTAGCTCAGGGTCGAAGCGGTCGCTGTAAATGTCACAGTACGGTCGATTCGATCCCCGGCGGCACCAAGGATATTGTTAGTTGCAATTTTAAGTGGTGATTTACCATGTGCTTGGCGGTGAAGGAAAACATTGTGAGGAAACCTGCATATCTTATAAACAATAACAAAAATATTTCGAAGACACGTGAAGCTCGTCAACATGCATTAGAGCATTGCGACAGACACTTCCTTGCTCTAAACCCTCTCAGAAATGAGAGGAGGACTGTAGCCTGCAGTGGGACATATTTATATAGGATGTAACCTTTACTAACAGTAAAGCATTTAAGACATTATTAACAAATATATTAAACACGTGATATATTAGTTTTAAAATAAATACAATACCCGTCATTACGTATTGAAATGGCGTTGATCATTTTAAACTAATACGAGGTTGGTTAAAAATTTCTTACAAAGTATAGATAAAGCAAAATAAATTAAAGACTCGATATGAAGCAGTCGATTTTCTGTTCTACTGCGCAGTCAAATTTTTAATCACAAAATTGCTTGTTTCACGGGCTTCTTGTAAATGTTTTTGATGTTATATCGTGTATTTTGTTAAATGTTAATTGCAATTTTATTCAAAACTTTTATCCAGCCTCGATTAAAAAAAATAGATAACAGATTTTTATATAGGAGAGGGGGCAAACGAGCATGCGGCTCACCTGATGGTAAGTGACTACCACCACCCATGAACAGCTGCAACACCAAGGAGGGAATCACAGATGCGTTGCCGGCCTTTTAAAAATATGTACGCTCTTTTCTTGAAGGTTCCTAAGTCGTATCGGTCCGGAAAAATCGCTGATGGTAATCGATTCCACAAGGAAGTCGTGCGAGGAAGAAAACATCTTCTAAATCGCACCGTGGTGGACCGCCAATCATCCAGATGGTGTGGATGGTATCGCGAGTTCTGCCGCGATGTGCGATCGTGAAATTTGGCGGCTGGGATTAATCCGAACAATTCCTCAGAGTACTACCCATGGTAGATGCGAAAGAAAATGCAAAGGGATGCAACATCTCATCGCAATGCCAATGAATCGAGCCGCTCTGCGCTGGATGCGGTCAAGTGGAAGGAAATGGCACTGGGAATCCCCTGCCCAGAGATGGGAACAGTATTCCATGTGAGGCCGAACCTGCGCCTTGTAAAGTTGCAGGCGGTGTGCCGGCATAAAATACAGTCCCGCTCTGCTGAGCATGCCAAGCTTTTTAGAGGCTAATTTGGCCTTCTCTTCCAAGTGACCACGAAACTGCACGTCACTCGATATGTCGACTACAAGGATTCCGATACTGGCTGAAGCAAGAATGGGAGTGCCTTGAAACTTAGGAGATACGATAAAGGGGTTATTTTTGCGGTAAACGCGCAACAGTAAATAAATTTTAATGTTAAAATGCAATATATTTGTAACCATTTAAAAAAAAGATAAAACTAAAACCTTTTGTCATACAGTCCATTACGGCATAATATCAAAAACTCGATTATCGTTCTTGATATTATGCCGAGAAACGAATTTAAAGGATATAATAATAAAATAGAAGTAAGATGGTTATACGTAACCTTTGAGCACGAAAATAATCGGCCCTTTTATCAACAATAACGACGACAAGTCGCGGATACAGTTCCATAAGGAACTTCACCGCACGTTAGCCCCACGGATCGATATTCTTTACTGTAAATTTTAAAGTAATCATGCGTTGCGCAATTTCGGATATCCTACTTATTACTAGGTTTTCGCCATAAAATTAATTATAATAGAAAAATCGCCTGCTTCAGATCGAGCCTTACTATTTAATTTCTTTTGTTCTATAAATACAACATAAATATACGTACAATATGCAATTATACATACATACAACTTTAACACCAGTTTATTAAGAAATAATTATCGCATCCAAAAAATTCGGTCGGTCTTCATCATCATCATCATTACAGCCGTTCAAAATTCTACTGCTGAACATAGGCCTCCCCTAAGGAATGCCATAAAGTACGGTCCTAAGCCACCTGCATCCATAGCCTTCCTGCATATCTTACTAGGTCGTCACTCCATCTAGTGGGTTTCACTACTCACTGGTAGTCTCGTTTTAAAGTTTTGAGGTATACTTGACGAGAAGATGTGCTGAAATTTCTCGAACGCTGCTCAACCGAGTTGAATCCTAGTACTTTGTCGGACTATTTGCACCTGGGACAAATACCAGGTAAACATACTCGCCAACAACTTTGAGCTTAGTGCTCCCAACAACTACCGGCATAGGTGTGACATGGACATTAAACATGATCTTTGTTTTGTCGATGTTCATTTTAAGACCTATCCGTTGGGAAACACTATTGAGGTCATTAAGCATAGCACTTAGGTCCTCTAGCAATTCTGCCATAAGGACTATATCGTCGGCAAATCGAAGGTGAGTGATGTACTCGTCATTGATGTTAATACCGTATCCTTTCCAGTTCAGAAGCTTGAAAACGTCTTCCAATGCAGCGGTGAAGAGTTTCGGGGATATAACGGTCGGTCTTGGAATCATTCAATTTCTGCATTATTTCGTTACCGAAAACCCACCACAAAGTCGGCAGTGATGATTAATAGATTGACCTTTCGACTTCTTCTTTCGACCGACCTAAGCATAGACAGCTTTCTGCCTCGTGTTTTTCACGTCATGACCTAATTCCCTTTTCTTATAGACCTCCAAAATACTCTGTTATTATTTATTACACCTCTATTCGGTTTTATCGCAATTTTTCCAAATTGAATATTGATCAACTTAAAAATTACGTAAATAGATGATAATATCTCTGTCCTGAATAGTATTGTTGTCAAACTTAATGATGTTCATGCTTCTGTTCATTAAATGAGCGTAAAACTTTCTCCTGCACCTTGTGTGAACAGGGGCGTAAGGGTGGCAATAGCGAAACGGAACCAAGCCTTTTAGAAATTTAATAAACAACATACAGGAAAATTAGACTGGTTTTAAAGTTTTAAGAAACATATGTTACTACATTCATGAAAATATCCTTACTTCGACCGTAGGCATGTGGAAATTTCTTGGATTCTCTGTATTGCTCCTGTTCTCTTTAGTCAAATCTCATACATTATACATTACATTATACATTATTTATAACGTATTGAGAAATTACAAAAATATTATCACTATGGTAATTGTCTCTATTCTCTTTTTTGAATCTTATCCTGTAACTGAAAATGATATTGCTAAGGCGTTATCGTCTATTAATTCTACGGCTATGATGAGGTTAGCAAACATATGGTGAACATGATAAGTGAATTTCGTCACGCAGCAATATTTTCACATATTATAAATTACCCCTTGAATTACTCAATATCCAAACTATCAACTACCTAAAATATCAAGTGTTTTATAAATTTATTAATTAAGTTTTGAATATTTCACTATTGATAAACGTTCAATTAGCTCGTATTTTTACCTTGTTACTTAACAAATACTTAAATAATTTCCTTACGATATTTAACTCTACAGTGCGGATGCTTTTAGACCTGTTTCTTAGAACTGAAATCCGGAGATTTGCAACTACGTGGGTCTATTTTGGCTCGAGCGCATTCGATAATTAACCACGCGTGAGTTTTGCCACCGATGGGTATGTTAGAATAGTGGATAAAAAAATACTCATCGCTTGACGCACCATGTCGGTCATAACAACTACGCAGCTCGATGGGTCTGCAGAAGGGAAGCAGACCTTTCGCCAAGGATAGGATGCAAAAAAGTGCTGCATCTGATAACAATCTGCTAACTTACAGCGCCTTATTCGTTCAACACCTCGGGAATGGTAATCAGGTAAGATATATGACAATACAAATTTCACCAGGCAATGGTCAGAAGTACCCAAATAGGAGGTAACATGTCAGCAGAAGGTCCAAGCAGTTGGCTGTGAATCTATCTACAATGGGTACTCTAGTCACTTGCTTCACTAGCTCGGTAAGGCTTAGCGGCAGGGTAATATTCCTCGCCTCTTTCACAGCATGGTCGTTTTTCCGATTTAGGAACAGCCAGTCTTGGTAATAATCATCAAAGTTCCCCATTAGCTGCAGCAAGCACGATTTCGGACTAAATCAGCAGTCTGTATTAGTTGTTCAAATGACCGATTTGTATCCTGGTTACTGCTGTGCGATAGACACGGGTATTAAGCATTTTATCACTACCCGTGTCTACCATCACCCGTATGATCGAAAAAACAAGGTCTTCAAGGGGATAGAGAATTTAGAAGCAGATGTGATTGCGAACGAACACACGGATTCAGGTGGCATGCATTTGTGCTCAAGAGAGAATACAGGGTAGACTAGTAACGCCGCATTGAAAACATTTTCTGACACGGTTTCAATAAGTTACCATTTGAACATATTTAAACTTTTTAAACTATGATTTTATTATAATTTAATAACTCAGCTTACCACTTTTGCTTCGTTAGCCTGTACATAGTCTAACGTTAGACGCCCTCTCCTACATACATACGAGAGACTTGGAATAATCGCCACGCTTACTAGTCCTAAGGTAAGCGCAGCACTAAAGGTTCGTACCTTTGATATTGCACTTCGTTCGACTTTTAGTATTACATATCATTATATCCCCTTGAAACACCTCATTTATGCTTAAAATGTTTGTGTGAACACATGACCTTAGAAGATTCTTAACCTGTACATTCAACGATGACTGCTGTCGTTTATATCTAGCATATATGAGATTATTATAACGCCATCTATCTGCCACAGTATCTTCTTAGCCTTCCCGTATTTTACTTTTATGGTACCCTCAGCAGACAAATAAGAATGAATTCTCTTTAATTGTCACTAGACTTTGATGTATACTTTCTATTATTGTTTAATATTATATATATCATATAATTTTAAACACAAAAAAACTTTTTGAATTAGATGATTATATTAATTTTTTTAAACAAATTACTAAAGCGTTATAAATGCTATTCTTTGATAACTTATATCAAATTCGATTAAAACTTGTTTACTTGCGAGAAAGTTGTAGATTAGCCTAAATAAATGTTTTAGAAAGCTATCACAAGGGATTCGAAGCGAGAAAACGACTACTAACAAATCTTAGTGCTTAAGATATTTATCCATTTATATACCCCAGCGATAAGGTATATTACACAGGTTTTGTTAAGATTTGAAACTCCATTAGGATCTTCTTCTTCTTAAATATAAAAATCAATTGATGGCCGTTTGTCTCGCAAAAACTCGAAAATGGTTCGAACGATTTTGAAAATATTTTTATGTGCACTTGAATGAGTCCCCTGATAGTTTAGATTCCCAATTGGACCCGATAGGTGGCACTGTTGTCAAGATCCAGAAACCATCCGTGCAAAGCCAAGGTGGATCGCCAGTATTAAATACAAACTAAAGGAAAAAGATCGCCACTACACGGTGGCAGTATAAGAATATTCACTACCCCATATCATCCCGTGGGTATCAGTAGCGGGAAAGTGAATCAAAGGATCAGCGTCTTCCCGATAACAAGCTCAATAAAAAAGCTGCGGTTGCCAACCCGCTTGCCAAGTGTGGCAACTATGGCAAATATAAGCTTTTGATAGGCTGTGATGGTAAAGTGAGAGTAATAAGAAGCTTTATACTAAAACACATATTTAATTCTAGATTTTTTCTTCTTCTACATAATTACATATACACTCGAAATACATTACCCTCCTTCTGGGGTAGTCGGTTAAATAATCAATTATATTTTTTATTTAATTCCCAAAGAGAAAATAATAAATAAAACACACGTTATTACTTATTAAAATTAAATTATTTACAACAAAAAACCTTGAAGGTAATACTTTTTACAACTTAGATTTTTTAGATTCCGATGCTCATAAATATAAAAATCATGTAAAACGCGTCCACGGTAGAGGAGAAAATACTAATTTTATAGGTATATTGGATATTGCAAAGGATTCTTCACAAAGTTCTTGAATATCTCATTGCAAAGTTTCTAAATTCTAACGACAGCATCGAAATTTTGTCATTTTGACTATTTCAAATTTCTCTTCAATCTCTTCAAATCTATAAGTAATTTTTTGTTTAAAAATAATACAAGAAAAGCAAACCGCCTGCGATGAGTTACAGCCAAAAGTCTTGTTTCAAATTCTCATTGAATTAAATAATAACAATATAAATTGTGATTTTCAAATATAAAAAAAAACTTGGAAGACCGAATAACTTAAGTGTGACTGAAATGTGCTTCTTGGTCTACTTTTGAAATTAACACATCCAACTTGCGAGAAATTTGGTTAATATAACCTCCTTCATTCTAAAATTATTGAAAAATGTAACCTCTTGCGCCGTAAAAGCCATTTTAACTTTTATCTTTTATCTATATGATATTGTTTATATTCCACTTTTTTAAATTTAAACATTTTTTCATGAATGTATATTATTTGATACATTCAACTTATTAAAATTCTTGTAACGTGATTGATTTGTCTGAGATTCAGGGAAGTGGTGTCGAGGTGTAGAAGACACTCCTACTACTAACAAATCTTAGTGATAAAATTGTTAGGTATGTGTTAAAATTTGATAATTTGTTACAATGTATTTTTTTGCGTTCTCTTGATTATTTATAAGAGCTGGTAAATGAGCCTATATGCATTAAAATAAATAAATAAAAATAAAACTTAATAATTTCCATAGTCATATTTTGATAAGTTAATAAATAAAATCAACAACAACCGATGGGAAAGAAAAGTTCTTGAGTGGCAGCATCGTACCGCTAGGCGGTGTAAAGCGACCAACCACTATATGAAGTTTCGACCTGGTAAGTCATGCAGAAAGTCGATGAATGCAGATGGCTCAGGACCTTGCTTTGTGGCAATCCTTGGTGGAGGCATATGTTCAGTAGTGGACTTATGAAGGGCTTATAGTAGAATTTTTATAACCGTGATCACAAAATCAATAATAGAACCCGTAATTGTAATATAAATTTAATTTTTAAAAATTATATATCTACAAAACTCGCAAAAAATAATTATGAAACTAGCAAAATTTAATAAAAAAATCCTAATAAAAAAAATTGTAAGATTAATTCTATAGTAAATCTTACAAAACATCGCGCTAAAACCAAAGTTTTCTCCTCCGACACTTGAAATGCTTTCCTAAAATATTTATAGTGTAATCTTCTACCAACAAAGTGATCCTGAGATCGCAATAAATCGTATGGAAAGTAACGTTCATCATTTGATGACGGTGGTTGACGGCCGTTTTGCCTACAAGCCAGCCAGCCTATTTTACAACGCTATTTAGATTAATAGCTTGAAATAATGTTATTAGCCATAACATATGTATTAAGTAAGCACTTTTTATAAATTATAGTTGAGAAGGATTTAAATAAACTACAAAATTCTTGGTACATGACAAAAATGGTTTTAAAAAATTTTAAGGGATGGGATGCTATCCATGCGATGTGCCAACAAGAAAGTGTCACTGCATTTGAAAGTAAGTGTATCTTGTGTTAAATTTAATCAGAAATTTCAGAATGAATTCCAATATACAAAAATTATTATTGTTGAAATTATTATGCCGTGTAGGGGCGGTTAAGAATATCCACTACCCCATATCTTCCCGTTGGTGTCGTAAAAGGCGACAAAGGGAAACAGGCAGGAGATGGGCAGCAGAATCTTCCTGGTAACGGCAAAAATACAATAAAAAAACTGCGGTTGCCAACCCGCTCGTCAAGCGTGGCAACTATGGCAATATACCCCGCATAACGAAATATACGAAGAGACGGCCCCCAGTCCCCGGCGGCCTCGCTATTCCTGGCTACGGTGGTGACCATGGTAACGGCGGGGCAGGGGGTGCTAAGAATCTCCGGTGGAGGTTCGGTGGCCACCTACGACGACTCAACCTGGCAACATATAACGCACGCACCCTGAGGACTGACGAGAAGATTGTGGAGCTGGAAGAAGAGATAGACAAGTTACGCTGGCATATTATAGGATTATCCGAAGTCCGAAGAGAGGGGGAGGACACGGTAATCCTCGAATCCGGCAACTTGCTCTATTACCGGGAGGGCGACCATCTGTCCCAAGGAGGTGTCGGATTTATCGTCCACAAGTCTCTCGTTAACAACGTTGTAAAGATTGAGAGTGTGTCGACGAGGGTTGCGTACCTTATACTCAGAAACACCAAACGGTATTCGCTGAAGGTCATACAGGTTTACGCACCAACCTCGGCACACCCCGATCAGGAGGTGGAGGAAATGTATAAGGATATCTCTAGAACCATGCATTCTTCCAAAACCCAATATACGGTGTTAATGGGAAACTTCAATGCAAAACTAGGCACAAGAGAGAACGGTGAGCTGAAAGTGGGGAAATTTGGAATAGGGCAACGGAACCCAAGGGGCCAGCAGCTGGCCGACTTCATGGAGAAAGAGGGACTCTTTATGATGAACTCTTTCTTCCAGAAGCGGCCCCACAGGAAGTGGACCTGGTCGAGCCCCGACGGTTCGACAAAAAATGAGATTGACTTCATTATGACGACCAGACGACAACTGTTCAGTGATATCTCAGTGATCGCGAGGGTGAAAACCGGCAGCGATCACCGAATGGTTAGAGGCACACTGAACCTAAACGTTAAGTTGGAGAGGTCTCGTCTAATGAAGTCAACGCTCCGTCCCCCTCGTGCTCTAATCCAAAGTCCCGAAACCTTTCAGCTCGAGTTACAAAACCGTTTTCTGTGCCTAGAAGACTGCAATGAAGTGGACGATTTGAATGACAAGCTCGTGGAAACAGTCCATGCGGTCGGAGCTAAGTTCTGCAAGACCCGCCGCAGAAGAACACAAAAACTCTCCGATCACACTCTTAATCTCATGGCTGTTAGACGGGAGATGAGGCTACATTCTTCAACAGATTTGACAGCATACAGGCAACTGACCAGACAGATCTCCAAATGCATGCGGCGGGACTTAGGCAACTTCAATACAGCTCGTATTGAAGAAGCGATCGAGCGGAACCAAGGCTCCAAAATCTTTGCCAGAGAACTGTCTGCCAGAAAGAGCCAACTGTCAAAGCTGAAGACCGAATGTGGCAGCATCGTTTCCGGGGCACCTGAGATTTTGAGTGAGATTGAGAGGTTCTATGGGCAGCTGTACA
The DNA here is from genome assembly GCA_963668995.1 of Parnassius mnemosyne. Classification (NCBI taxonomy): domain Eukaryota; kingdom Metazoa; phylum Arthropoda; class Insecta; order Lepidoptera; family Papilionidae; genus Parnassius; species Parnassius mnemosyne. Next base: position 26,503,900 of record CAVLGL010000159.1, read on the forward strand.
CGTCATCGTTGGAGCCGCACGCAAGTGTGAGTAACGATCCAAGAGCGAGTCTTATCCTACATTATTCCTATGATATCCCGGACGTCAGTCTGAGCGAGATTAGAATGGCTCTCCAGCACCTTAAAAACGGCAAGGCCCCAGGCGAGGATGGAATTACAGCGGAGGTTCTGAAAGCGGGTGGAAAACCGATACTTGAAGTCCTTCAGAAGCTCTTTAATTCCGTCCTCCATGGTGGCATCACATCGGAGGCGTGGAGCAGAAGTGCGGTGGTCTTGTTCTTCAAGAAAGGCGACAACGCTCTCTTGAAGAACTACATACCGATTTCCTTTCTGAGCTGCGTCTACGTGCTGTTTTCGAGAGTCATTACGAATCGTCTCGCGCGCAGACTTGACGACTTCCAGCCTCCCGAACAAGCCGGTTTCCGAAAAGGCTTTAGCACCATACACCACATACATACCCTGCGGCAAATTGTACAGAAGTCCGAGGAGTACAATTTGCCACTATGTCTGGCGTAAGTGGACTATGAGAAAGCCTTTGATTCCGTCGAAATTTGGACGGTGCTGCAGTCCCTTCAGCGATGCCAAGTTGACTGTCGGTATATCGAAGTGTTGAAGTGCTTGTACAGTAGGGCTACGATGGCTATCCGAGTAGAGAACCAGAGTACGAAACCTATCCAATTGCAGAGAGGTGTAAGACAGGGTGACGTCATATCCCCGAAACTCTTCACCGCTGCATTGGAAGACGTTTTCTAGCTTCTGGACTGGAAAGGATACGGTATTAATATCAATGGCGAGTACATCACTCACCTTCGATTTGCCGACGATATAATCCTTATGGCAGAATCGCTGGAGGACCAAAGCACTATGCTCAATGACCTCAATAGTGTTTCCCAACGGATAGGTCTTAAGATGAACATGGACAAAACAAAGATCATGTTTAATGTCCATGTCACACCTATGCCGGTAGTTGTTGGGAACACTAAGCTCGAAGTTGATGGCGAGTATGTTTACCTGGGACAAATAGTCCGATTAGGTAAGTCCAACTTCGACCGGGAGGTCAATCGACGGATTCAACTCGGTTGGACAGCGTTCGGGAAATTACGGCACATCTTCTCGTCAGGTATACCTCAAAACTTGAAAACGAGACTGTACACCCAGTGCGTGTTGCCAGTGATGACATACGGAACTGAGACGTGGTCCTTCACTGCTGGCCGGATGAGGAAGCTCAAGGTCGCTCAGCGAGCTATGGAGAGGGCTATGCTCTGAATTTCTCTGCGTGATAAACTCCGAAATTAGGATATCCGCAGTAAAACCAGAGTGACCGACATAGGCCAACGGATTAGTAAGCTGAAATGGCAATGGGCCGGCCATATAGCTCGAAGAACCGACAACCGATGAGGAAGAAAGGTTCTCGAGTGGCAGCCTCGTACCGGCAGACGAAGTGTAGGGCGTCCCCCCACTAGATGAAGTGACGACCTGGTAAGATATGCAGGAAGTCGATGGATGCAGGTGGCTCAGGACCGTGCTTTATGGCATTTTTTGGGGGAGGCCTATGTTCAGCAGTGGACTTGTGAAGGGCTGTAATGATGATGATGATGATGATTATTGTTGTGGTCGATGGGGATAGTAAGCTATCAAATTTATTGTATTATAGTTTAGTTGTACACACATTTAAAAAAAAACAATAAAAAAATTTGTACAACACAACAAATACCCAGTGTCATTCCATACTTCTAGTTTATACTGTATATCTATTGGCCATACACATACTAATACTAGTAGTGTGCACTCCTCCCATTGTCGCCGTTACACCATGTTACACCACAGGTCGCTTCGTTTCTGCTTTATGTCATCAAGTATTGTTTTTTTTAAAATTATTATTGAAAAGCACAAAAATAGTTTTTATTGTGTAATATATGGTCTATAGACAAAAAAGAAATACGAAGGGAAGTCCAAAGTCTACAGAATAGAAGAGTCGTCAATTAATTAAAACAACAAAAATTTCTTCGTGGGTTTCGCAATGGGCGACAGATGGAAACAAATCATGAGATGGTCAGCAGCGTCTTCCTAATAACGACTAAAACGGATAACAAATATTAAGTTACAAATCTTCAAAACAAACCACATTCTAGAATTTTCTTTTATATTACTTTGTGTCTGTATAAACAGCCGGTCTTGATGGAAAATATATATTTTTATGCAAAATCATTTAAAATATTGTGTAACAATGGAGATATCTCCAACAAGCCAAGATCTCTCGTTCAGCAAAGAACATAAAATAACGTAGAATAGGAAGTGTTGTGCTCTCAGGATAGTTAGGCAGTATAACGGGTGCTGTATATATTGTTTCGCTTGTTTAATAACTTTATCATAATCTTTAACTTTTTCTGCGTGTTTCGGTAATGAATCAGCGGCGTAGCAGTGAGAAGAGGTGTTAAATTATGCCAGAATAATACAAAACTCTAAAACTTGATTTTGCCTGAATAGTTTTTATTTAAATATAACGGAAACTGTACCATTAAAGTTAATATTCATTATTATATATGCAACTAATACACGTCCCACTGCTGGGTTCGTGCCTCCTCATAATTCTGAGAGGGTTTTAGGGCAAGGAAATGTCGGCCGCGCTGCCCCAATGTGTGTTAGCGAACTTCACATGTCTTCAAAATATTTTTTTCTTATTTATTAGACATGCAGGTTTCCTCACGATGTTTTCATTCACTGCCGAGCACGTGGTAAATCAGCACTAAAAATTGCAGTTAACAATTTCATTGGTGTCGGCTGGGATCGAACACGGTTTGCTCGCGTACTGTGAAACTTACAGCGAGCGCAAAACATCTGAGCAACCACGTGTTAATGTTCCGCAGGAACGTCATGAAAGCCGAAAGAGATAAGTAATCAAAAGGTATATTATCTGCCTTACGAGGTGAACGACATGAAGGGTGGTCTGCCGACCGAAATTATTTCTATAGTCGTTTCTGGACTATAGGAATAACTTATATAAATAGAAAATATTAATTAAAATATTACAATCAAGGTCCAAATAATTACTCAGGTTATTAATCACTTATCTGAATAGGGCACTAATTAGTCAATATATGATTTTTTTAGGAGAGGGGGCAAACAAGCATATGGCTCACCTGATGATAAGTGGAATGCCGCCGCCCATGAACAAGTACAACACCAGGGAATTGCAGGTGCGTTGCCGGCCTTTTAAAAAGGAGTAAGCTCTTTTCTTGAAGGTCCCTAAGTCGTATTGGTCCGGAAAAATTGCTGGTGGTAAGCTATTCCACAGAGAAATCGTACGCGGAAGAAAACTCCTAGTAAAACGTACAGTGGTGTACCGCCAAGCATTTAGATGATTTGTATGGTATCGGGAGTTTTGCCGCAATGTGGGATCGTTAAATTTGGCGGCTGGGATTAATCCGAACAATTCCTTAGAGCACTCCCCATAGTAAATGCGAAAGAAAATGCAAGGGGATGCAACATCTCTTCGCTGCGCCAGTAAATCGAGCCGATCAGAAAAGACTCGGTCGCCGACGATCGAGCCGCTCTGCGCTGGATGTGGTCACGTGGAAGGAGCTGGCACTGGGGAGTCCCATTCCAGAGATGGGAATAATATTCCATGAGAGGCCGAAGCTGCGCCTTGTAAAGTTGCAGGTGGTATGCCGGCATGAAATACTATCCCACTCTGCTGAGCACGCCAAGCTTTTTAGAGGCCAATTTATCCTTCTCTTCCAAGTAACCACGAAACTGTACGTCACTAGAAATGTCGACACCGAGGATTCCGATACTGACTGAAGCAACAAGGGGAGTGCTTTGAAACTGAGGTGATACGGCAAAGGGGTTCTTTTTAGCGGTAAAAGCGCAAACTTGTGACTTCTGACTTTGTTTAGCAAAAATTTTACTTCAGACACAAGTTTTTCCAGTACTACTAACGAAGTTTTCCTGAGAAATATTGGCACAGCCTGTGTATAGAGCATCACCAGTGCTGTCATCCGCATAGCAATGAATGTCACCGGCTTGCAACATATCATTGATATGCAGAAGAAACATCGTTGGTGATAGCACGCAGCCTTGTGGGACACCAGCGTTAATAGGCTTGTTATCGGAGCATGCACCGTCTACAATGATCTTGAGGCTCCGATCTGCAAGAAAACTGTTGATACAATTGCACAATTTTGGCAGGAAGCCCATAGGAAGGGAGCTCCGAGAGAAGCGCTTTGTGCCAAACCCAATTGAAGGCCTTCGCAATGTCCAAACTAACGGCTAATAACTCCCCCTTGGACTCTACTGTTTCCGCCTATCTATGGTTCAGGTAGACTAAAAGATCACCAGTTGATCGATCCCGACGAAAACCGTATTGGCGGTCACTAATCTACTGGTGATCCTCAGGGTACCGCATGAGCTGGCAGTTTATAATGGATTCCATTATTTTGGAGAACAAGGAGGTGATGGCGATAGGCCTGTAGTTAGAAGGGTCTGAGCGGTTGCTTTTTTTAAGGATCGGGTGGACAAAAGCCGTGTTCTTTGATTTCGGGATTACTTAAACTTAAAATACGAGGAAATGAAGAAATAATAATATACAATCAATTGGTATCTTCATAAAATCCGCATCTATATATTTTTTATAGTATAAAGGCGACAAACGAGCACACAGTCCACCTGATGGTAAGTGGTTGCTGTGGCCCTTAGACATCTACATCTATGTTTGTTTGCGAATTATAATGCAGATGCGTTGTCAGCCGTGAGGACTAACTTAGATAGAATGCCTCTTTTCCAGTAAATAGGGTCTCCGGTTCTCTACACTCACCATACGAAACGCAGCAGCATTCAGCTGCTATTTTACGCTGGTAATCTGTGATGTCCTTTCCTGGTCGAGCCGACCAATTCTTGTTACAACTATACTATTAATATAGCTGCAGCATGACTCTACCACGTAAAATGTTTTAAAATGTTAATGATGTTTCTAAATTGAAGACCACGCGAGCGAAGCCGCGGCTAAAAATCTATTACTACATATTTATAACTATGTTATCTATAAATAGTTTGGAGTTAATCTCAAAATAATTTTAATAAAAGAAAGTTAAAATAAAAATTTGAAGTTTGTCATCACTCTCTGGACCATTGCAGCGGACTAATCTATTCCTCAAATTTATGTTGAAAATGAGAAGGGTTAACTTTTGATGAAAGCGATAAAAGAATTAGATAACAAAACATATCAGTATTTATAAAGGCAATTAATTCAACTGTTTTGAAAAATAAAAACAACAATAATTTTATTATCTTTTTAAGCACCTGGCGGCAAATATTTAATTCAATTAACAATCTAATAACTAATGTAAAATAATAGGCAGATATATTGAATGAAATTTTGAATGGACCTTTTGAATTGCTAAGTATAAACAGAGCAACTTACGAGTACTTGAGCTTCTTACAAAAGCATTAAAGTAATAGGTTGGAATTATTTCATAATCAGCTCCTTCCCCCGACTTAAACCCTATTTATGACTTTCTGAATGGAATGGTTCAGTACTAAAGCAATAAGTTACTTGACGTGCACCTACATCAAAGATGAATTGGGTAAATAGTAAAGCTAATTATATAAAAGCGTTACCTAACACTAGAAACTTCGAGTACTATCTTGAAAGCAAGGTATATTATTAACTTAAATTTTGATTATTGTATTTATTATTTTAACATATCACTCAAATGATAATTAAATTCACATCGGTACGTAGATTATTTTTTTGATATACAATAAGGTTGACATTTTTATGTTAGCGATCATATTATATTATCTCCACTTTTTTAATAGATATTAGAGTACTATAAACCCATTAATTTATTAGGATTTCGTAACCAAACTGTAAAATGGAGCCCGGAACGGAGTTTTTAATGTCACTCTGTCTGCTTGTATGTCCGTCCATATATCACGGACCGTCCGTCTAAATATAGCTCGTGAACGAAAGGAAATTCAGAATTCATGGCTTTTCTCTCTCTCTCTCTCTCTCTCTCTCTCTCTCTCTCTCTCTCTCTCTCTCTCACTCTCTCTCTCTCATAGTGTTTAAACAAAAATCGAATATTGAAATAAAAATTTAATAAAATAATTTTTCAGGGAGTGAATTTTTTTATTTTATCATGTGAGGTATTTTTCTCAGAGTTTATTTGTTAGAATATAAATATATTTTTGAACTCTTTTATCTTCAAAAATAAACAAATTGAGATCCTTTGCAGTTACCAGTTCTAACTATTTAACTATTCTGCAGTTCAAAATATTTTTATTGCAGTACAGAGCCTATGCCAAAAACTTATACTCTATTACAACAATAAATAGTTAATAAATCGTTCATAATAATGTACGTATAAGCTGTGGCCAAAATACACACACATTTATTTAGGGTATTTTGTGTAACAACTTACATAGAGTTTGCTTAATAAAATTCAAAAAAAAGCCCAGACGGTTAATTAGCAAAAGACAAGCTTCGTTCGAGAAATATATTATGTGTTTATCAATTTCAAACAGCCATTAATGTTTTGCTGATATATCATGCGCACTGTGCAATAAATTACTTTATCTACAAAAGCGTGTTAATTTGCAGATGGCAGTTGTTAGCTCTAGTTTACATCTAGAATTGGTTTAGGACAGTGACGTAATCCCCCCCGAACGGGTTCCCACCTTGTCGTGGCGGGGGGGCTTAGTAGCCGTGGCTTGGTCACCCGCGGTGAACAAAGAGGAGCCCGTGGTGTAGGGCCGGCCCAAGGTGGCCACTCCGAGTGGGCTTGGCGAGCCCACTTTGGATGTGTGTCGGTGGGCTGCGGTGGGTGGGGTGTCCGCTCCCTTTACCGCTGCAGCCGCGGTGGAGTCGCGGAGGAAGAGGAGTGTTGGTATGGCGATGCGCCACTCGCCCTATTCTCCGCGACTCTGACGGGGCCGCACTGTTAATGATGCGGTGGTGGTGGGGCTGCGGGGGAGAGGAGTGTCGGTATTGCGAGGCGCCGCTCTCCCTACCCTCCGCAGCCGAATCTTGGTAGGCTGCGGAGCCATAGACCAGATCCGCCGCTGGGGTCAGGAAGGCTGGTGCTTCTGAGTGCTAGTTTTTTCTGGCCCCATGGGCTTCGCGCATCGGACACGGGGACTTCTGTTGCGCATGTTAAGTTGGAGGCCGAGGAGGAGGGCGCGCCATGTGTTCTGGTGTGCTTTACCTTAGAAGGAGATGGGGGAGGAGTAGTCCTCTCCCAAGGAGAGGCCGCCATGGAGCGGTCAGCGCAGGTGGGGCCGCGGATGTGTGCGAAAGCGTTCTCGTGGCCCTGCCAACATACGACGAGGGTGGAACACCATGAGGTTATAGTCGGTGCGAGTCCGACATAACCCGTCCTTGTCCCCGCGAGGCGAGTATGTGTAGGCATTTCCCCATGTAAAAAAATGGACAGTGACGTGTTCTAGATGCTTAAATACTATTAAAACCTGAAATTTGAGATAAGTGTGTACAGGTGGTTGTTGATACAATACTACATGAATTAGCCGATAACACTTGAACTGAAAAACGATTTTACGAACAAACCATTTAAGCCAAGATTAGTGAAAATGTCAACTCAACTACCACTTTGACCTGACCAGGCTAGATTAATCCTTGTTGTTTAAAGTCTAGAAAATTTAAGACGTTCCAGGGAATGAGTGGTTGATATAGGAAAATAAAAATTGCTTTAAGGTGTCTTATGTCCAATAAGTTTCTTTCTAAGAATGTTCGGTCTCGCATAAGCAACACAATAGACATATATGAATTAGTACATGTATCCTTCGAACTACCTAATCGCCACAGCAGCACAGAAGCTGCTTATTGTAAGGATTTAAATAACGATCCAAGTGTTTAACATGGTTCTTATCATCAATGTGATGCAAGATTCTGTTTACATTCTCAGAGCATGCAATGTACTGCACATGTAACTGTTTATTCTGTGGCTTGAATATTATGTAAAAGTGACATTAAATACATATATTATTGGGGATGATAAATACTATTGTGTTTGCATAGACTATTAGACGTTTGTGACTGAAATCTGGCGGAGATTAGAATTACATTAACATCATATGTTATTATGAATTTCCATTTTATGGGTTATGTGTTTATGGGTTTTTATTTTAGAACCCTATTTTTTTAAAGAAAATTAGCCTAAGTTACTCCTTATAATAGCAGTTATCGGCCAGTGAAAGTCCTTTTCCGTTTCGGAAATTAGCCGGAACAAACACACAAAGAGACATTTTTTATAGGTACAAGTATTTAGTGAAAAGCTGTTATTTAGACGATACAAACAGACACTTCAATTTTATTTATTTGTATGAATAGTGCTACTGATGGAAAGTGGAATCCACGGACATCTGCAACAGCAAAAAAAATGTTATTATTTTAAAACTAAGACCAAAAACAGAACAAAATTATTTAAATATACATCTGTGCAATTTGTGTTCTAACGAGCCAACAAACACTATCTGCGTCAGTTGAACCAGCACGTTCGTTAAATAACTTTCATTTTACTTTGAATGGTAAAAAATTTACATAGCAAACAAAACATGTATCAATTGTTCTTTTTTCGTTTTCAACTGTATACATTTTTGCACATAATCAAGATTGGACGAAATTCAAAATCTCTCATTGCTAGAACAAAGATTAATGCTTAATACGAGTATGCAGTCTAGCGCTTAATTTATTAGTTCTGCTCAATTACAAACCTTCTATTTAAACAGGGTTCTTTCGATTATACATCGCTTGTGATTTAAAATTGTTGTCAATCTAGAGATGTTTTCTGAGCTTTTATGATTTAACTAAGGCTAAAAGGTGATTATCTTATCAATTCCGTGCTGCAGTCCTTGTCAAGCAATCAATCATTTATTTCAGACTTAGCTTATAAAAATGAATCAAATATAAAAATGTAAAGTTATATTAAAATATAGATATATATAAATCAATTGCAGTTCATTTGTTTTGCTAAAACTCGAGAATGGCTGGACCGATTTGGCTAATTTTGATCGAGAAATATTTGTGGAAGTTCAAGGAAAGTATAAACGATGAGAAACATAAATAATGTTCCTAGCTTTAAAATGAGGTCCGATCGTTTTGATTTGTTCATAGCTGTGAATTCTGGTCAGGTCTCTTTGGTCTGTTTTGTTTCACAATTAAAAAATTGTGAAAGCGTCTGTTAGTTGTCAAAATAGAACATAAATAAATTTCAGGACGATTAATAAAATCTATCATCAGTTTGTCAGTGCACTTTTTATTGTTATTGTTAAATGTCAAGGAGAAGACGAACTGACGTAGGTCGTCGAAGTCAGTCAAATGTGCGACGAGCTACCTCACATTCAAACCGCACTGACAACCAGCAAGAGACAGATAATAATAACATTTATATTGGTACGGCAGAACTTCGTTCCACAGTAAATAATGATGAAGTAGATAGGCTTAGAATGGAACAAGTTCGGGTACACGAAACACAACAACAGCGTACACGACACAATGAAATAGAGCGATTCCGCAGACGTAAGTCTTCCTGTAAACCTGGAACGAGTAGCATTACAATACAACCCGAAAATAGATTATTGAGCCAACCAATCCGTAATAATTATGAAAATGACAACCATTTGTCAATATTGTAAAGCGCTATAATACAGCGGTGAATCTGCTGGATCATTCATTCAATTGTGGAACATTTGAACGAACTGTTTCGGGCAATACTTCAGTATTGTATTGTTGTATTCTTTGTAACTCGTGGTTAAATGCATCGCACGTAGGATGGTTAGCTGCATTCATGCCCAATCACGACAATACTTTATTTACCATCAATAAACACATATCTTCTATGGTGATCATGTTGCTGCTTATATAGCGACCCATCTGATACTGAGATACCTCATCATCATTTGCATTTGTTACAACAAAGATGTTCATTTCGCTACCTTTGTTAATGTATTTACATATATACTTTATCGATTTGACGGAGTTACAATGTTTCACATTGATGTGAGCTTCAAAAGCTTTGGACAATATTCGCGAGTACGACACAATCAAACGATGGTCTATTTTAAAATCTTGACGTTTTACCTTCACAACTACCGATCACCCACCGTCCGCAACTGATCGCCGACGCTACAATGGGTAACCGTCATTTCCCGTGCTGATTTCAGCAATCTGGTCTCTCGGGTATCGCTTGGAGCACTTGCCGTCGACCATATAGGTTGAGTTGTTATTAAAAAATTCCGCTAGGTCCATGTATCATATGTTTAGTCATATGTTACAGATATTAACTAAATTAAGTATTTATATTCACAAAAATATTTATAATTGAATATAAACTTAAATTATATTACTTATATTTGAACGAAGTCGCTCCAAACCCGACGCACAATGCACCCTCGACGAGCTTTAAAGAGCTTCTGCCGTCTTGAAGAAATCTTGCAAAATATGACAAAGATAGGTAGTCTCTGGGGAAAAACTTTTATTAAATCCTCTTCAGTTACAGTTATTGAAATTTTTTTGAATGAATTCACATTTTATTTAAAAAAATATAACCTGACCTATTCTAAGAATAAAGGTGGATCGATACTTCCTAGGGACTCTTTATGATGAACTCTTTCTTCCAGAAGCGGCCCCACAGAAAGTGGACCTGGTCGAGCCCCGACGGTTCGACAAAAAATGAGATTGACTTCATTATGACGACCAGACGACAACTGTTCAGCGATGTCTCAGTGATCGCGAGGGTGAAAACCGGCAGCGATCACCGAATGGTTAGAGGCACACTGAACCTAAACGTTAAGTTGGAGAGGTCTCGTCTAATGAAGGCAACGCTCCGTCCCCCTCGTGCTCTAATCCAAAGTTCCGAAACCTTTCAGCTCGAGTTACAAAACCGTTTTCAGTGCCTAGAAGACTGCAATGAAGTGGACGATTTGAATGACAAGCTCGTGGAAACTGTCCATGCGGTCGGAGCTAAGTTCTGCAAGACCCGCCGCAGAAGAACACAAAAACTCTCCGATCACACTCTTAATCTCATGGCTGTTAGACGGGAGATGAAGCTACATTCTTCAACAGATTTAACAGCATACAGGCAACTGAACAGACAGATCTCCAAATGCATGCGGCGGGACTTACGCAACTTCAATACAGCTCGTATTGAAGAAGCGATCGAGCGGAACCAAGGCTCCAAAGTCTTTGCCAGAGATCTGTCTGCCAGAAAGCGCCAACTGTCAAAGCTGAAGACAGAATGTGGCAGCATCGTTTCCGGGGCACCTGAGATTTTGAGTGAGATTGAGAGGTTCTATGGGCAGCTGTACACGTCATCGTTGGAGCCGCACGCAAGTGTGAGTAACGATCCAAGAGCGAGTCTTATCCGACATTATTCCGTTGATATCCCGGACGTCAGTCTGAGCGAGATTAGAATGGCTCTCCAGCACCTTAAAAACGGCAAGGCCCCAGGCGAGGATGGAATTACAGCGGAGCTTCTGAAAGCGGGTGGAAAACCGGTACTTGAAGTCCTTCAGAAGCTCTTTAATTCCGTCCTCCATGGTGGCATTACACCGGAGGCGTGGAGCAGAAGTGCGGTGGTCTTGTTCTTCAAGAAAAGCGACAACGCTCCCTTGAAGAACTACAGACCGATATCCCTTCTGAGCCGCGTCTACGTGCTGTTTTCGAGAGTCATTACGAATCGTCTCGCGCGCAGACTTGACGACTTCCAGCCTCCCGAACAAGCCGGTTTCCGAAAAGGCTTTAGCACCATAGACCACATACATACCCTTCGGCAAATTGTACAGAAGTCCGAGGAGTACAATTTGCCACTATGTCTGACGTATGTGGACTATGAGAAAGCCTTTGATTCCGTCGAAATTTGGGCGGTGCTGCAGTCCCTTCAGCGATGCCAAGTTGACTGTCGGTATATCGAAGTGTTGAAGTGTTTGTACAGTAGGGCTACGATGGCTATCCGAGTACAGAACCAGAGTACGAAACCTATCCAATTGCAGAGAGGTGTAAGACAGGGTGACGTCATATCCCCGAAACTCTTTACCGCTGCATTGGAAGATGTTTTCAAGCTTCTGGACTGGAAAGGATACGGTATAAATATCAATGGCAAGTACATCACTTACCTTCGATTTGCCGACGATATAGTCCTTATGGCAGAATCGCTGGAGGACCTAAGCACTATGCTCAATGACCTCAATAGTGTTTCCCAACGGATAGGTCTTAAGATGAACATGGACAAAACAAAGATCATGTTTAATGTCCATGTCACACCTATGCCGGTAGTTGTTGGGAGCACTAAGCTCGAAGTTGTTGACGAGTATGTTTACCTGGGACAAATAGTCCGACTAGGTAAGTCCAACTTCGACCGAGAGGTCAATCGACGGATTCAACTCGGCTGGGCAGCGTTCGGGAAGCTACGACACATCTTCTCGTCAGGTATACCTCAAAACTTGAAAACGAGACTGTACACCCAGTGCGTGTTGCCAGTGATGACATACGGTCCTTCACTGCTGGCCAGATGAGGAAACTCAAGGTCGCTCAGCGAGCTATGGAGAGGGCTATGCTCGGAGTTTCCCTGCGTGATAAACTCAGAAATGAGGATATCCGCAGTAGAACTAGAGTGACCGACATAGCCCAACGGATTAGTAAGCTGAAGTGGCAATGGGCCGGCCATATAGCTCGAAGAACCGACAACCGATGGGGAAGAAAGGTTCTCGAGTGGCAGCCTCGTACCGGCAGGCGAAGTGTGGGGCGTCCCCCCACTAGATGGAGTGACGACCTGGTAAGATATGCGGGAAGTCGATGGGTGCAGGTGGCTCGGGACCGTGCTTTGTGGCATTCTTTGGGGGAGGCCTATGTTCAGCAGTGGACTTGTGAGGGGCTGTAATGATGATGATGATACTTCCTAGCGGAGAAAAATAAGTAATTTACATTTTCAAGTAATTTAAAATGAGTTATTCAAATGTGATTTTGGAGAGCACAGTACTAAAATAAGCAAGCGCGGTGGGTGCGTAATTGCAGTTTTTAAAATTAATAAGGAGTAAAAAGTAACTAAGGTGCAGTAAGGAGAAAAATCCATTCACTATATTTAAAAACGACTAACACACATTATTTAAAACAACGAAACTTTGTGACGCTAATGAAAATATTCCAGTTTTCAAACATACCACGCTAAATAAAATACTACACGAGATTGGTTTATTGGTTTCGTTTTAACAAATAGGAAAGTAGATCATTATTAGTAGAAAGAGAAGACATTGTTATACGGCGGCTTAAATATCTCAGACAAATTAAAAAATACAGAGAAGCAATTAAAACCATATAGGTACTATAAACATAACATATACTATCAAAATATTAATTGTTTGAATTTATATTCCACTGAATATAACTTACCCTGCACTTGTACTGATGACTTACTGTTTTCTTAATGTTAATCTTTCTATATGTCTCATTGCAACAGGCCACCTTTCATTTCTGAGAGGGTTAACAATGTTATTGGTGCCGTCAATCTCCGAACCAAGTTACACACCTAATATGAAATTTATAGCGTTTAATCCCCGAGCTACTACGGCTCACATAATTATTTTTATGTATTATGTGTTACAATATTCTTAAACTTATTTATGTCCATTTAGACTTGAAATTCAATCAATTACTACTTATTATTCATTAAATTTCTGTTGATTTTTTTACCAACCCTTAATTCTGAGTTGAGAGGAGGTATTTCACATTGGAGCTCGTTTATCTAACGTTAATATAAGTACTATTTATCAGTATAAAATTTTATAACAAAATAAATCACATTGATGTATAAAAATGTATTTTTATTATTATTTTTAAAACAAATCCTAGTGTAGGAATTACTTTTTTATCGGTTTTATTTATTATTGTTAACTATACAACTAACACTCGGTACTAACATAAGTTATAAACTGGAGCCTGCATGTGACGCCAAGGGTTAACAAGTGTGCAACAATTGCCAACCCGAGTCCAGTTCAGTTCAGTTACAGTAGTAGTATTTTGTTAATATATTTAAGTTTATTGTTCAGGGTTCAGAAAATTCGTCTTTTTAGATTAGTTTAAAATAATAAATATTTTCTATTTATATTTTTATACAAATGCTAAAGGCGAAATTTTTTTACAAAAAATATCGTTTTATCGTTAGCCTAGCTCAGCTATTCTGACTTGACATTTTTGGTGGTATTAATCATTGGTATTGGCATAAATCAAAGGTACTCGCCATTAGGAATACTTTAACACTTTTTTCATTTTGAAGAAAAATGCAGCCCAACGATTTCAGTATTCCCATGTAAATTAAAAAATATATTATCAAAATTCCACTACATTTTACAAATTTCATTGGAAAATCCTTCACCATTCAGGCTGCACGTCTCTGGAACGCGTTGGAAAAATACCTAATAAGACTGCTTTTAAAAGATGTGTACGTGAATACTTCTTAATGGCAATAGATGTTAGTTATCAGTCGTATCATTTGGTTAGCTTTGTTGTAAGTGTATTTTAAAGTTTTTGTTATTTTATATCTATTTGTATTTAAAATATGTATTTATATATGTTTTGTGTATATATATTAAAGATTAATTTTCAAAGACTAGCCAAATTTTAAACTTAATTGCAAAAAACGTTTTTGCAGTATTTGACAATACAAGTAAATAAGGCTTCCACTTTTATTTGAAGTTATTCCAACTGATTAATGGGCAAAAACATGATTACCAATCGACCCTTACGAATGTGTGCGTGCGCAGTAAAATCAGTTAAAATAATGCATTTCCAAATATTTTTAATTTAAAGATAAAAACGACGGAACGTTTGACATTTTTTATTAATTAATTTTTCTTTACCATTTGCCTGTATTGCTTTTTTAGAACTTTTTCTACAAATTTGGCCCGCATATTTTTTTATTATAACAACATGAAGTCGAGTTTCATAATTTAGTTTAAAAGTAACATTTGCTCAACAGAAGTTGCTTGTATGTAAGAATTAATTGGACTAGTAGTGAATTTGTATTTTAAAAATATCTCAGATTAAATATAATGTTCATTGATGGCGTGACCTTTTTTCCACTGACAATTTGTAGGATACAGTTATGAACTCCTTGTATATTTGTGAATCGAACTGAAATATTTATAATATTATTTTAACGCGGTATAGCCAGCCACGTTGAATTCATATTATGGTTGCAGCACGAATGGGTTGGCTAAACTATAAGAGGAACACGCACTCACAGAATACCAGCGTAAAATAGCAGCTCAACTTTGTGTTTCGAAGGGTGATTGTAAGTGCCGAAGAGCGGAGACCCTTTTTACTAATTACTACGCGTTTCATTTTATAAATGTATGATTAGTCCTCATTGGAGACAAAGCTTCTAAAGCTTCTTCAAAATTATTATTCATAATCAAAGATAAATAAGCGTACAAGATGTTGCGCATCCTAGAGGCGAGTACTTTAGATAGGACAGCTCGACAGTAGTTAAGCGTTTGGTTGCGGCATTGCGAGGCTATATAATTAGTTATTTATTTATATGGCCTACAAATAACTTCTCTGGGTTTGGTTATACGTCCATGTGTATTTTTATGTGTATAAAACGTCTCTATGATACAGTGAAAATTTCTAGCGAAGGGTAATACTAAAAAAAGAAATGTGTTATTTAATTACCTGTTATTATGTCGCATAAAATTATGTTACAAAAGAAAAGTTTCAACAAGTTCAGAGGATCTAATTCATTGAACTAGTAACTGGCTTGTAAAGGAGAAGAATAATTCGAATCTGAAGGTTGTTTTCAGAATATTTTACGTTTTATTGCACAAAATCTATAATTATATGTCAGAATAACATTTTGACAAAAGAAGACAAGAATTCCTCCGTAGTTTGATACCGCCATTGTTACGAAACTTAATCTCACCCACGTTAATATGACAAGAGATAGGTAAGCACGTTCACTTGTTCTCTTGAATATTGTAGAGACTTAACATCGACTGTGGCAAATTAACAAAATAATTTCAACTGCAATATTCACCTTTCTAATTTTTGGAAATTTATTATACATGCAGACAAAAACGTTCATTTTTCTATATTCAAGAGCATAGGAGTCACAGGTGCGTTACTGGCCTTTGAGGAATTGGTAGATAATTTTCTTAAAGGCCACTAAGTAATAAAATCGCTGGTGATTACAATTCCCACGAAGTAGTCCACCAAAGCCTAATAGACTGTTACTCCACTGTTGAACCTAAGCCTCCCCTGAGATTTTCTCATAAGGGTGATATTTACTATAGTTGCCAAGATTGGCCAGTGAGTTGGAAGCCGCAGTTTTTATTTTACAGTTGTTATTAAGAAGGTTTGTTTTCCTTTGATGCCTTTTTTTACACACACGGTACGATATAGGGTAGTGGATATTCTTATACCGCCTCCACACGAACAAGTAATAATCTTAATAATAAAAAATTGATATAATAATAAAAAATTGCATCGGTGTTAGGAGAATAAGAGGCTACAATACGTTCTAATAATTACTCTTGTTGACTAAGGCGTATGGTTGAGCAAAATGTCGCGCTAGTCGTCTTTTTTGCAGTTTTAGGAGCTATATACTTTTTGATAAAAAGATATATCAACTAATAAAAAAACACACTATATTTCTACATAATCTTGATTCCATAAGAGTTAGATCCAATTTTTTTCAAAAGGAATAAATATTAAAATAATCTCTTTACAACGAAATCATATAAATGTGAAATTATTATTCATCGTCGTAAAGTAAGCATTATTTTATTTTGCGATTGACACTAATGGATAGGAAATTTATTAATAAACATTTCTATCATACAATTTTTCTCAAAAGACAAAAATATTATTTTATTAAGAAATTATTTTAAACACTGCCCACAGGGTTGTTGGAGTCAGTGAGCGCTAAGCTCTTGAAGGTGAAACCAGTGTCGTTAGTCACGGCGTCGGCCAGCGCACACGCTCACGTCATCTTATCAGTCGATAATATTATTATTACTTATTAGGTTTTTTAAAGGTAGTATTATTTGTTAGTTTTGGGTATAATTATTCGTATTAGTTATACATATATTTGTTGTGTTTATTACTGCGCGATGAAGCTTTTTGCGTGTATTTTCTTTGAAGTAAATGCAAATATAAAAATAAAGCACCATTAGCATGTAAGGTTTGAGTCCATAATTAACATTTCGACAAATATTATAATTTACACTACAAAAAACTAATTCAATATCTATCAGTATAATATACAGTTAAAAATAATCCTAATAGCTAACCACAATATCTTAGTCGGTATAGTAATTCGGTAAAAAGTATCTAAGTAGGTATTAATATACCTACCCAGTATAACTAATCACAATAGATACTGTATGTAATGTAAGGTATTATGATTGGATAAAAGGTACTGATCGAAATAGTTACCTATTTATACTATTAAAAAAAGTACAAAGTCAAACAGTTGAAGTGCTCACGGCTGGCCGTCCAGTACCAGCCGAGACATCCTTTAGTCTGGGCGTATTTAACTTTTCTTTAAATTATTTCTGCTTTAGTATTAATTCGCTTGACAATTGTGGAGGAGAGCGAGTTAAAGATTTACTATCTAGTCTTGTAGTACACGTTGTACTACAAGAGGGCCTTAGGTTTTTTTTTTAATACAAAAGTGGACGTCAACAAGTCGAGTAGACTTGACAGAGCACTCTTATTGTACTAAAGACGCGTCTCCAGGATGTGGCACCGGTTCTTGTGCATGATTGATGCTTCTACTCAAGGAAAAGATGAGCAAAAGCAGAAGAGGCAAAGAGGAATGCTTTAGTGGTTAGTTTCGACATAGCGAAGGCCTTCGATCAGATTTGACACAAAGTGCTTATGTCCCTCCTATGGGATTCGATTCCCGAGAAATTATGGGATTTGATGACTATTTTTCTTGCAGATCGAAGCATCAAGGTCGTAGTAGATGAGGAAAGCTCCGACTTCAAGCCTATAAATGTTGATATAACATAAGGCTGCGTGCTCAAAACATAATCAGAACTAATATTAATAAACAGTTTTCTACCGACTTCAAAAAGGATACGGTACTCAATACGCCTGTATGTTTTTTTTTATGTGTGTTAGCTCATAACTTTTTTCTGGGTGAACCGATTTCGATGATTCTTTTTTTTTGATCAAGGTCTAACTAATAGTTTTTGAATTATTCTTAATAATTTATATTGAAGTCGATTGTACTAAATTTTGTAATTTTAAATTATTAAATTTTTTTATAGGATAAGGGGCAAACGAGCATTTTTTTTATAGGAGAGGGGGCAAACGAGCATGCGGCTCACCTGATGGTAAGTGACTACCGCCGCCCATGAACAACTGCAACACCAGGGAGGGAATTGCAGATGCGTTGCCGGCCTTTTAAAAAGGAGTACGCTCTTTTCTTGAAGGTCCCTAAGTCGTATCGGTCCGGAAAAATCGCTGATGGTAATCGATTCCACAAGGAAGTCGTGCGAGGAAGAAAACATCTTCTTAATCGCACAGTGGTGCCAATCACCGTGGGACCGCCAATCATCCAGATGGTGTGGATGGTATCGGGAGTTCTGCCGCGATGTGCGTTTGTTGGCGGCTGGGATTAATCCGAACAATTCCTCAGAGCACTCGCCATGGTAGATGCGAAAGAAAATGCAAAGGGATACAACATCTCTTCGCAGTGCCAATGAATCGAGACGATCGGAAAGGGCTCGGTCGTCGACGATTCGAGCCGCTGCGCTGGATGCGGTCAAGTGGAAGGAGCTGGCACTGGGGAGCCCCTGCCCAGAGATGGGAACAGTATTCCATGTGAGGCCGAACCTGCGCCTTGTAAAGTTGCAGGCGGTGTGCCGGCATGAAATACTGTCCCGCTCTGATGAGCACGCCAAGCTTTTTAGAGGCCAATTTGGCCTTGTCTTCCAAGTGACCACGAAACTGCACGTCACTCGATATGTCGACACCGAGGATACCGATACTGGCTGAGACAAGAAGGGGAGTGCCTTGAAACCAAGGAGATACGACAAAGGGGTTCTTTTTAGCGGTAAACGCGCAAACTTGTGTCTTCTGAGGATTAAACTGGACTAGATTTAGTCGCCCCCAATCCGAGACATTGTTCAGCAAAGACTCGACTTCAGACACAAGTTTGTTCCGGTACTCGGCGAAGTTTTTCCGAGAAATATTGGCACGGCCGGTGTATAGAGCATCACCAGTGCTGTCATCCGCATAGCTATGAATGTTACCAGTTAGCAACATATCATAGATATGCAGAAGAAACGGCGTTGGTGATAGCACACAGTCTTGTGGAACACCAGCGTTAATAGGCTTGTAGTCAGAACATGCACCGTCTACAACGACCTTGATGCTCCGATCTGCAAGGAAGCTGGTGATCCAATTGCACAATTTCTCGGGAAGCCCATAGGAAGGGAGCTTCGAAAGAAGCGCTTTGTGCCAAACCCGATCGAAGGCCTTTGCAATGTCCAGACTAACGGCCAACGCCTCCCCCTTAGACTCTACTGCTTCCGCCCATCTATGGGTCAGGTAGACCAGAAGATCACCAGCTGATCGACCCCGACGAAAACCGTATTGGCGGTCACTAATCAGCTGGTGATCCTCAAGGTACCAGATGAGCTGGCAGTTAATAATGGATTCCATTATTTTGGAGAACAAGGAGGTGATTGCGATAGGCCTATAGTTGGACGGGTCTGAGCGGTCGCCTTTTTTAGGGATCGGGTGGACAAAAGCTGTCTTCCATGAATTCGTGACTACGCCTTGGAAGTAGGAGTACCGGAAAAGACGCGTTAGGATCGGTGCCAACTTCGGAGCACACGTCCTCAGCACAATTGGGGGAATTCCGTCAGGCCCATTCGACTTCTGGATGTCCAGGGAGAGAAGTGCTTTGCGAACCGAGCGCTGTGAGAACAGCAAATCCGGCATGGAGCACTCACACCGCGGGATGGTCGGCGGTGTTTTCCCCCCGTCGTCAAGAGTCGAGTTGGACGCAAAAAGGGAGCCTAAAAGGTCAGCTTTATCTTTTGCGTCTTGGGCCAGTGAGTCGTCCTCCCTGTGCAGAGATGGTAGTGATGGCTTACAGAAATTCCCTTGGACAGCCTTGGCGAGAGACCAGAATGCACGGGTTCCCGAAGGAAGGCGAACTAGTTTCTCGTCAATTCTGCCTATGTGCTCTGACTTTGCCTTGGCAATAACTCTTTTGAAGGACCTGGAGGCGAAGTTATACTTTTTTTTTAAGTGTGCTGTTGTTTACATCCCGAGTCGCCGAAGCCGCAGCCCAGGATTGATAACACTCCTGCTTACTGCGTAATGCAGTCTTACAGGAGCGACCAAACCAAGGCTGAGATCTGCCTCCGATGGGTACCACAGATGATGGAATAAATAGTTCCATTCCCTGTAGCACCACATCAGTGACAGAGTCAGCAACAGCGCTGGGATCATCCGTGCATTCTGGTCTCTCGCCAAGGTTGTCCAAGGGAATTTCTGTAAGCCATCACTACCATCTCTGCACAGGGAGGACGACTCACTGGCCCAAGACGCAAAAGATAAAGCTGACCTTTTAGGCTCCCTCTTTGCGTCCAACTCGACTCTTGACGACGGGGGGAAAACACCGCCGACCATCCCGCGGTGTGAGTGCTCCATGCCGGATGTGCTGTTCTCACAGCGCTCGGTTCGCAAAGCACTTCGCTCCCTGGACATCCAGAAGTGGGTCTGACGGAATCCCCCCAATGGTGCTGAGGACGTGTGATCCGGAGTTGGCACCGGTCTTAACGCGTGTTTTCCGGTACTCCTACTCCCAAGGCGTAGTCCCGAATTCATGGAAGACAGCTTTTGTCCACCCGATCCCTAAAAAAGGCGACCGCTAAGACCCGTCCAACTATAGGCCTATCGCGATCTCCTCCTTGTTCTCCAAAATAATGGAATCCATTATTAACTGCCAGCTCATCCGGTACCTTGAGGATCACCAACTGATTAGTGACCGCCAATACGGTTTTCGTTAGGGTCGATTGTAGTATGGACATTGTAGTATGGACGTTAGTATGGACATTGCGAAGGCCTTCGATCGGGTTTGGCACAAAGCGCTTCTTTCGAAGCTCCTTTCCTATGGGCTTCCCGAGAAATTGTGCAATTGGATCACCAGCTTCCTTGCAGATCGGAGCATCAAGTTTGTTGTAGATGGTGCATGTTCTGACTACAAACCTATTAACGCTGGTGCTCCACAAGGCTGTGTGCTATCACCAACGCTGTTTCTTCTGCATTTCAATTATATGTTGCTAACTGGTAACATTCATTGCTATGCGGATGACAGCACTGGTGATGCTCTATTTTTTTTTATAGTATAAGGGTGACAAACGAGCACACAGTCCACCTGATGGTAAGTGGTTGCTGCGTCCCATAGATATCTACATCTATCATCTGTTACAAATCAAAATGTAGATGCGTTCTCACCCGTGAGGACTAAGATGGAATGCCTCATTACCAGTAAAAAGGGCCTCCGGCCACCTGCACTCTCCAAGCGAAACGCAGAGGTAAACCTCTACTTCACGCTGGTTTTCTGTGAGGTCGTGTTACTACCCCGGTTCGAGCCGGCCCATCCGTGCGACAGCAAAAGCTGCCGCGTGGCTCTACCACTGTTAAAACCGGACGTGCCAATATTTCTCGGGAAAAGGTCGCCGAGTACCGGAAAAAACTTGTGTCTGAAGTCGAGTCTTTGCTGAACAAATTCTCGGATTGGGGGCGACTAAATCTTGTTTAATCCTCAGAAGACACAAGTTTACCGCTAAAAAGAACCCCTTTGTCGTATTTCCTCAGTTTCAAGGCACTCCCCTTCTTGCCTCAGCCAGTATCGGTATCCTCGGAGTCCACATATCGAGTGACGTGCAGTTTCGTGGTCACTTGGAAGAGAAGGCCAAATTGGCCTCTAAAAAGCTTGGCGTGCTCAGCAGAACGGGACAGTATTTCATGCCGGCACACCGCCTGCAACTTTACAAGGCGCAGGTTGGGCCTCACATGGAATACTGTTCCCATCTCTGGGCACGGGCTCCCCAGTGCCAGCTCCTTCCACTTGACGGCATCCATCGCAGAGCGGCTCGAATCGTCGACGACCGAGCCCTTTCCGATCGGCTCGATTCATTGGCACTGCGAAGAGATGTTGCATCCCTTTGCATTTTCTTTCGCATTTACCATGGGGAGTGCTCTGAGGAATTGTTCGGATTAATCCCAGCCACCAAATTTCACAAACGCACATCGCGGCAGAACTCCCGATACCATCCACACCATCTGGATTATTAGCGGTCCACCACTGTGCGATTTAGAAGATGTTTTTTTTCCTCGCACGACTTCCTTGTGGAATCGATTACCATCAGCGATTTTTCCGGACCGATACGACTTAGGGACCTTCAAGAAAAGAGCGTACTCCTTTTTAAAAGACTGGCAACGCATCTGCAATTCCCTCCCTGGTGTTGCTGTTGTTCATGGGCGGCGGTAGTCACTTACCATCAGGTGAGCCGCATGCTCGTTTGCCCTCTCTCCTATATAAAAAAATTCATTTATGTACTATGTTTGTTTTTTTTGTTTTTTATAAGTAGAAGATTTGCTGCAGCGGCTAGCAAAACGTCCTCTTGTGTCGACGTTGTGAATAACACTGCAGAACGACAATCGACAATGTCATATAACTTTGTTATAATGCATTGTTATTCTAATGTGTACAGTATTGTTATATGTTGCAATGTTGAAAAACAATGTGAAAATAATGTGGATGTGTTATGAAACAAAAGTTACACAACATGTTACTTAATCTGTACGCACCCTTACGCAAATAAATTAAAATGGTTCACTCTACATGTGCAGTAAAAAACTGTGGTTCGTCCTCATTTAAATATGAGGAATTATTTTCATAAGTTTCCATATAGGTACACATTAATGTGTTTAAACGTGAAATAAAATAAAATCAATTTTTTATTTTTTATTTCATCCGATTTTGACAAACATAGCAATTTATGGTTTATGTCGGCTTTCCAACAATATTAAATGCGACGACTGACTGTATATTCTTCTTAGGCTGTGCCTATGCTATAAAAATAATGTAGAATGCGAAAAATTTTAGATGCGTATGAGTGTCTGAACGCGTGCTTTTAGAAAAAGTAGAATATGGTTTTAGCTTGGTTTTTGAATCACGCCGCGTTACATCTATATTTCTTTGTTGCCTAAAGCACAAGGTTGCATGTATCAGATGATCTGGGTGGATACGGTATGGCGCCATTTGTTAATTTTTTTCTCATCCTCCAGAATATATAACTGCTGCACTGTCTACATATAAAGACACAAAAGCCATAAAAGATGCATTTACCAATTAAGTACTTCGTTTGTATTAAAGAGTCTTCTATTTTTGTTTTAAATATTCAGATTCTGACCACGATGGTTTTCGGAAATATGAAGCAATGCAGATATTACTCTTAACTGTAAACCCTAACCCTGACAGCCGAAAAACAAAATTTGTTACATTATCTTGCGATCTGAAAGTGAGCTTTATCGATTCTGATTTTATTCTGTTACCTATACAAATAATATAATAAAATCTCGACAACATTTTTGCACTTTGGATATTGTATTGACGAAATTTTCTTTTAAAGATGAATGATGATAAAATAATTTAAGTGAGTATATAAGAATAAAATTAAATCACGTTACTAGCGATCCGCCCCGGCTTCGCACGGGTGATTTCTGAATCACGACAACAGTGAACTATCTACCGGGCCCAATTGTGAGTTTAAATCATTCTAGAATTACACATAAAATTTCATCAAAGTCGGTCCAACCTTTTAGAAGGAGTTCAGTCACATACACACGGACAGAATACATACATGCATACATATATATATATAAAGTTATACATAGAATAGAATAGTACAAGGATACTTATTCAAAGTCATTTCTATGCTTAAGCCACTGGTTCAAAAAAACTTGTGTAATGGGAAGGCATACAACCAACAGAGGGAAACTGAAACCGGAAATGGGCAGTAGCATCTTCCTGATCATAACCTAAAATAATAAAATACTGTTTGTTGCCAACCCACCTGCCAAGAGTAGCATAAATGCCAAATTCCGTACAATGCGACAATATATGGGGAACGCCTACATTCAGAAGTAGACTTTTATAATCTGTAAAGGATAGAGGGAACGGATTCCTCAGACAGCATACAAGAACTACCTGGAAGTATGTGTTCATGTGTTCTGTCATTAAACGTCTGTAGTGAAAATTTGTACGCATTACGTATTGCTGCTGCTGTTATCGTTCATTTCCACTTCAAACAATAATAATTGTTTATAATAAAGTGATTGTACCAACATTTCCAATAAAAACATGGGTACATTAATATTTTATCCAGGCTAAATTTGGTCAATGGTCGATTATTTCCACAATAACTCCGAGTAAACAGCTACACGGCACGTTTGTTGATTGTTATTTCAGATCAGTATTTCAAGCGACTCAGCTTTTAAAATAAATCTATATTTGTGAAACAGATTAAAAATATTTCTGCCAAATGCTTTCTTGTGTGGTAGATTACATTTAATTATTCCATAAATTGTGTATGTTCAAAATCAAAATCCCGCAATTGATATATGATATCAAAGGAATAATTTCATAGGGCTTCATTATAATGAGCGTAAAGATAAAGAATCTGTGATAAGTTTTACTGGAAAAATCTTAGTCCGACAGTGTTCGACAACGCATAATTATTTTGATTCTTAATCAAGGACATATGTACATTAGCATAGTTCCTCTAATAAAAAGCACAATACAGGATTACAAGAGACACATAATAATCTAAGGGCCATAGCATCCACCTATGTCTCCTACGTGTCCCTTTGTCACACATCTATGAAAAGGTAATGACAAACATAAGAATTAAGTACTTATACTTCCTATCCACATTAATCGAAACAAAACCTTTAAGGTGTGTGGTCTTAATGTACCATCAAAATTCGAACTAAGTTTGCTTAAGTACAATAGCATACAAGCGTCAGGATACTAGTAAATCGTGAAGAAATCTGCATCTTTGAAACATATAATTTGAGGATTTGTGAAATTTGGTAACCTGCACTTAGCTGCCTATTAGATTTTCCTATAGTACAAAATGTTTTCCTATATCTAATTAAATGTTTATACTTACAGTATAGAGTCATCGTAGCTCAGGGGTAAGCGCTTGCTGCAAATGCACAGTACCGTTGATTCGATCGCCGCCGGCACCAATGAAATTGTTAATTGCAATTTAAATGGTGATTTACCATGTGCTTGGCGGTAAAGGAAAACATCGTGAGGAATCCTGCATATCTTATATACAATAACAAAAATATTTTCAAGACACGTGAACCTCGCCAACACGCATTAGAGCAGTGAGGTATACACTTCCTTGCACTAAACCCTTTCAGAAATGAGAGGAGGCCTGTAGCCAGAAGTGGGAGGTATATAGGCTGTAACTTTAACTAACAGTAAAGCATTTAAGACTTCATTAACAAATATATTAAACACTTGATATTTTAGTTTTTAAGTAAATACAATACACGTCATTACGTATTGGAATAGCGTTGATCATTTTAAACAAATATGAGGTAGGTTAAAAATTTCTTACAAAGTATAGATAAAGCAAAATAAATTAAAGACGCGATATGAAGCAGACGATTTTCTGCTCTACGGCGCAGTCAAATCTTTAATCACAAAACTGCATGTTTCACGAGTTTCTAGTAAATATTTTTGATGTTTATATCGTGTATTTTGTTAAATGTTAATTGCAATTTTATTCAAATCTTACATCTAGCCTCAATTTCAAAAAAATACATAACAGTAAATGAATTTTAATATTAAAATGCACTTTATTTGTAACCATTTAAAAAAAAAACCTAAAACCTTTTGTCATACAGTCCATTTCGGTCGGCATAATATCAAAAACTCTATTAGCGTTCTTGATATTATGCCGTGAAACGAATCTAAAGGATATAACAATAAAATAGAAGTAAAATGGCTATACGTAGCATTTGAGCATGAAAATTATCTGACCTCTAATCAACAGTAACGACGACAAGTCGCGGATAGTTCTATAAGGAACTTCACCGCACGTTAACCCTACGGATCAATATTCTCTACTGTAAATTTTAAAGTAATCATGCGTTGCGCAATTTCGGTTATCCTACTTATTACTAGGTTTTCGCCATAATATTTATTATTAAAGAAAAGTCGCCTGCTTCAGATCGAGTCTTACTATTTAATTTCTTCTGTTCTATAAATACAACATAAATATACGTACAATATGCAATTATGCATACATACAACTTCAACACCAGTTTAAGTAGTAGTTTAAGTTAAGAAATAATTATCACATCCAAAAATTTCGGTCGATCTTGGAATCATTCAATTTCTGCATTATTCCGTTAAAGGAAACCCACCACAAAGTTGACAGTGATGATTAATAGATTGACTTTTTGACTTCTTCTTCCAATCGACTTAAGCATAGACAGCTTTCTGCCCCGTGTTTTTCACGTCATGACTTAATTCCCTTTTCTTATAGAACTTCCAAAATACTCTGTTATTATTTATTACATCTCTATTCTGTTTTATCGCAATTTTTCCAAATTGGATATAGATCAACTTAAAGATTACGTAAATAGATGACAATATCTCTTTCCTGAATAGTATTGTTGTCAAACTTAATAATGTTCATGCTACTGTTCATTAAGTGAGGGTAAAACTTTCTCCTGCACCTTGTATGAGTTATTGTACAGGTAATTGTAAGGGTGGCAATAGCGACATGGAACCGAGCCTTTTAGAAATTTAATAAACAACGTACAGGAAACTTTGACTGGTTTTAAAGTTTTAAGAAATAAACATCTGTTAATCAGATAGTGCGAAATGCTGAACGCAATTACATTAATGAAAATATCCTTACTTTGACCGTAGGCATGTGGAAATTTCTTGGATTCCTTGGTATTTTACTAAACCGCTTTTAGCGGACTTTTGTCCCACACAAAATTTGGATGACATCAATCGCCATTTTGCTATCATCACTCCTGTTCTCTTTAGTCAAATCTCATATTATATACATTATTAATAATGTATTGAGAAATGACAGATATATTATCACTATGGAAATTGTCTCTATTCTCTTTTTTGAATTTTATCCCGTAACTGAAAATGATATTGCTAAGGCGTTATCATCTATTAACTCTACGGCTGTGATGAAGTTAGCAAGCATATGGTGAACATGATACGTGAATTTCTTCTCACAGCAATATTTTCACATATTATAAATTACCCCTTGGACTCAGGTCAATACCCAAACTATCAACTACCAAAAATATCAAGTATTTTATAAATTTATAAATGAATTCTTGAATATTTCACTATTAATAAACGTTCTATTAGCTCTTATTTTTACCTTATTACTTTATTAATCTTTAAATTATTTCCTTACAATATTTAACTCCAGAGTCCGGACGCTTTTAGACCCGCTTCTTAGAACTGAAATCCGGAGCTTTGCAACTACGTGGGTCTATTTTGGCTCGGGCTCATTCATTGTTTAACCACGGGCGAGCTTTGCCACCGATAGGTATGTCAGAATAATGGATAAAAAAATCGCTTGACGCACCATGTCAGTCATAACAACCACACAGCTCGATAAGTCTACAGAAGGGAAGCAGACCTTTCGCCAAGGATAGGATGCAAAAAAGTGCTGCATCTGATACCAAGCTGCTAACTTACAGCGCCTTATTCGTTCAACACCTCGTGAATGGTAATCAGGTAAGGTATATGACGATACAAATTTCACCAGGCAATGGTCAGAAGTGCGAGGTAACATGTCAGCAGAAGGTCCAAGTAGTTGGCTGTGTATTGATCTACAACGGGTATTCCATTCACTTGCTTCACTAGCTCGGTAAGACCTAGCGGCAGTGAAAAATTTCACGCCTCTCTCACAGCATGGTCGTTTTTCTGATTTAGGAACAGCCAGTCTTGGTGATAGGCATCAAAGTCCCCCATTAGTTGCAGCAAGCACGATTTCGGACCAAATCAGCAGTCTCTATTAGTTGTTCAAATGACCGATTTGCATCCTGGTTACTGCTGTGCGATAGACACGGGTATTAAGGATTTTATCACTACCCGTGTCTACCATCACCCATATTATGATCAAAAAAACAAGGTCTTCAAGGGGATAGAGAATTTGGAAGCAGATGTGATTGCGAACGAACACACGGACTCAGGTGGCTTGAATTTGTGCTCAAGAGAGAATACAGGATAGACTAGTAACGCCGCATTGAAAACATTTTCTGCCACGGTTTCAATGAATTAATATTTCAACATATTTAAAGTTTTTCTAAACTATGATTTTATTATAATTTAATAACTCAGCTAAACACTTTTTATTCGTAAGCCTGTAAATAGTCTAACGTTAGACGCCCTCTCCTACATACATACGAGAGACTTGGCATAATCGCCACGCTTACCAGGCCTAAGGTAAACGCAGCACTAAAGGTTCGTACCTTTGATATTGCTCTTCGTTCGACTTTTAGTATTATAAATCATTATATCCCCTTGAAACACCCCATTTATGCTTAAAATGTTTGTGTGAACACATAACCATAAAAGATTCTTAACCTGTATCTTCAACCATTAGACTTCTGTCGTTTATATCTGGTATATATGAGATTATTATGATGCCATCTATCTGCCACAGTATCTTCTTGGCCTTCCCGTATTTTTCTCTTATGGCACTCTCAGCAGACAAATAAGAATGAATTCTCTTTCATTGTCACTAGACTGTAATGTATAATTTGTGTTATTGTTTAATGTTATATATATCATATAATTAAAACACAAGAAAAACTTTTTGAATTTGATGATTATAATATTAACTTTTTAAACAAATTTCTAAAGCTTTATATAATTGTTATTCTTTGTTAACTTATATCAAATTCGATTAAAACTTGTTTACTTGCGAAAGAGTTGTAGATTAGCCTAAACAAATATTTTAGAAAGCTATCACAAGGGATTCGAAGCGAGAAAACGACTACTAATAAATCTTAGCGCTTTAAATATTTATCCATTTATATATCCTAGCGATAAGGTATATTACACAGGTTTTGTTAAGATTTGATACTCCATTAGGATTGTCTCTATCTTATTCTTCTTAAATATAAAAATCAATTGATGCCCGTTAGTCTCGCAAAAACTCGAAAATGGCTCGAACGATTTTGAATATTTTTTGTGTGCATTTGAATAAGTCCCTTGATAGCTTAGATTTGCAACTATCCCGATAGATGGCACTGATGTTAAGATCCAGAAACCATTCGTGCGAAGCCGAGGTGGATCGCTAATATCAAATACAAACTAAAGGGACAAGACCGCCATTATACGGTGGCGGTATAAGAATATTCACTACCCCACACTATCCCGTGGGTATCAGTGGCAGGAAACTGAATAAAAAGATAGGCATCAGCATTTTCCCGATAACAAGCTAAATAAAAAAAACTGCGGTCGCCAACCCGCTTGCCGAGTGTGGCAACTATGGCAAATATCAGCTTTTGATAGGCTGTGATGGTAAAGTGAGAGTAATAAGAAGCTTTATACTGAAACTCATATTTAATCCTAGATTTTTTCTTCTTCTACATACATTCATACATGTACACTCGAAAAACATTACCTGTACACATATTCTGGTGACTGCCCCACTCTTTGGAAAAAGTATAATAGATTATTTAACCGACTGCGGTTAAATAATCTATTATACTTTTCCCAAAGAGAAAATAATAAATAAAACAAACGCTATTTCTTATTAAAATTAAAATGTGTACAACAAAAAAAAAACTTGAAGATTTTTTCAACTTAGATTTTTAGCTTCCGATGCTCATAAATATAAAAATCATGTAAAACGCGTCCACGGTAGAAGAGAAAATTCTAATTTTGTATAGGATATTGCAAAGGATTCTTAACAAAATTCTTTAATATCTCATTGCAAAGTTTCTAATTTCTAACGACAGCATCGAAATTTCGTCATTTTGACTATTTCAAATTTCTCTTCAATCTCTTCAAATCTATAAGTAATTTATTATTTAAAAAATAATACAAGAGAAGCAATCCGCTTGCGGTGAGTTACAGCCAAAAGCCTTGTTTAGAATTCTCATTAAGTTAAATAATACTCGTAATAATATGAGTTGTGATTTTTAAATATAAAAAAAAAACTTGAAAGACCGAATAACTTAAGTGTGACTGAAATGTGCTTCTTGGTCTACTTTTGAAATTAACACATCCAACTTGTGAGAAATTTGGTTAATATAACCTCCTTCATTCCAAAATTATTAAAAAATGTAACTTCTTGCGCTATAAAAGCCATTTTAACTTTTATCTTTTATCTATGTGACATTGTTTATTTTCCTTTTTTTTTAATTAAAACATTTTCTCAGGAATATGCATTTTGTATGTCATCAAGTATTTTAATAAGTTGAATGTATCATCATTTGATACATTCAACTTATTAAAATTCCTGAAACGTGATTTAAATGTACAACTTGCTGCGCTGCGTTTCGCTTCCGCCGCAGCCATCGTGGTTATTTTTTTACCGCCCCTAAATAGGTACTTGAACACCCAGAAATCCTTACAGTTCTGATAGGGGACACCCCCGCTCCCCTATCCCTTCCCTTCTCCTACCGGAGAGAGATCAATGTTATCATTGAGGTTAGTTCTATGGAATTTTCTATGTAATTTTTGTTTGAGATTCATAGTAGTGGTGTCGAGGTGTAGGAGACACTCCTACTACTAACTAATTTTAGTGATAAAATTGTTAGGTATGTGTTAAAATTTGTTCATTTGATACAATGTGTTTTACAATGTACTTATCTAAATAGTTATCTATTTATATATACTATTAAAAAATACAAAATCGTACAGTTTAAGTGCTCACGGCTGGCCCATCCAGTACCAGCCGAGACATCCTTTAGTCTGGGCGTATTTAACTTTTCTTTAAATTATTTCTGCTTTAGTATTAATTCGCTTGACAATTGTGGAGGAGAGCGAGTTAAAGATTTACTATCCAGTCTTGTAGTATACGCTGTACTACAAGAGGGCGTTAGGTTTTTTTTTGTACAAAAGTGGACGTCAACAAGTCGAGTAGACTTGACGGAGTCCTCTTATTGTGCTAAAGACGCGGCTCCAGGAGGTGGCACCAGTTCTTGCGCATCTTTTCCGATGCTCCTACTCTAGGAAAAGATGAGCAAAAGCAGTAGAGGCAAAAAGGAATGCTTTAGTTGTTAGTTTCGACATAGCGAAGGCCTTCGATCAGATTTGACACAAAGTGCTTATGTCGCTTCCTATGGGATTCCCGAGAAATTAGGATTTGATGACTATTTTTCTTGCAGATCGGAGCGTCAATGTCGTAGTAGATGAGGAAAGCTCCGACTTCAAGCCTATAAATGTTGATATAACATAAGGCTGCGTGCTCAGAACTTAATTAGAACTAATATTAATGAACAGTTTTCTACGGACTTCAAAAAGCAGACGGTACTCAATACTGTAGGGTATATTATAGTTATTTTTGTTATTGGGTATGTAGGTAGTTGGTATCAATAAAGCTTCCAGTTCGCTGTTCAACTCTGCCTTTTATTGACGTTACATTGGCGACGAGTCCGTAACCACGCGTTGTTTCGTATTATCCAAAACGTTATAAAGTGGTCGTAATTATGCCTATTGGTAAATTAGAGCCGTTCGATTTAGCCAGTAAACAGTGGCCCGCGTATATTCGTCGAGTTCAACAATTTATATTGCTAAACGAAATCAAGTCTGAATTACGAGTTCCTATGTTAATAACCGTGGTCGGCGAGGCGACATATTCGTTGATGTGCGATCTATGTTCTCCTGCACACCCGGAAGACAAAACTTTCGAAGAATTAGTGAGTTTAGTGTCGAGTCACTTAGAACCACAGCGTTCCGAGATTGCAGAGCGCCACGTGTTCCGCTTGCGCAGGCAACTCGGAGGTGAATCACTTGCCGAATATTTGCAAAATCTGAAACATTTGGCTTCGACCTGCAATTTTGGAGTGACACTTGAAGAGAATTTGCGGGACCAATTTGTATCAGGTCTTGCGAGCGAGGCGATGCGGTCCCGTATTTTTGCCGAAAGAAACATTCGGTACAAGGAGGCGGTGGAGTTGGCTTTTGCGCTGGAGGCTGCGGAGAGACACGCGGAGGTGAGTGGTGCCACGGCACCAGCTTCGACCTCAGGTGTTCGGAGCAGCAGTCTAGAAAGAGGCGAAGGTTTACATCAGGCCGGGGAGCGCCGAGGATGGGACGCCGAAAAAAAAATACGGGACCCGTTTCTTATAGGGTCAGCATGGGGGATGGAATCGAGTGGAAAAGACATATCGACCAAGTGATACCAACCAATCGTAAAAGTCGTTATTCCCTTTCGAGGCCTAGCATTAGCGAATTAAAAGAGACCGAGGAGACCCCACACCTGAGGCCTGATAGTGGCACCGATGACTTATTTGAAGATGCAACCGGAGAGGGCAATGACCAGGACGAAAAAGGCAGTTCGAATATTACAGATAATGCAGAGAGAAACTCCTCGTCACCGCCTTCACCGAGTGTATCGGCTAGAGCACTGCGTGCTTATATTCGAGCCAAGAAAAAGGAATTGTAATTATTTTCTTTTTTCTGTGTAATAGGAAAGAATCGGAATTAATGTACAATAACATAACATCCTTTTGTTGGATGATAGAGTTAGATGTTTTTATTAAATGTTATGTCACTTAGTCATTTAAAGGGGGAATGTGTAGGGTATATTATAGTTATTTTTGTTATTGGGTATGTAGGTAGTTGGTATCAATAAAGCTTCCAGTTTGCTGTTCAACTCTGCCTTTTATTGACGTTACAAATACGACTGTATGTTTTTTTATGTGTGTTACCTCATAACTTTTTTCTGGGTGAACCGATTTCTATGATTCTTTTTTTATTTTAAAGCTGGTGGTTCGCATGTAGTCTCATATAAATTTGATCAAGGTATGACTAATAGTTTTTGAGTTATTCTTAATAATTTATATTGAAGTCGCTTGTACAAAATTTTGTAATTTTAAATTATTATTTTTTTATAGGAGAAGGGGCAAACGAACATGCGGCTCACCTAATGGTAAGTGACTACCGCTGCCCATGAACAACTGCAACACCAGGGGAATTGCAGATGCGTTGCTGGCCTTTTAAAAGGAGTAGGCTATATGAATGAATATTTAATATTTGCTATCCAAATGATAGCACCGATAACACTTTTTACACCGGCACTGTGAATATTTCTTCGGCGCACGACATCGACCACGCCATGTCTGAAGCTAAGTCTTTTTTTAAACAAAGTCTCATATTGATATGACTAAATCTAGTCTAGTGTAATCTTCAGAACATCAAAATCCTCGGCATCCGCTTGCAACTGTAAAAGGCGCAAGTTCAACCTGTTCTCATCTCTGGACCAGGGTACCAATGTGCCAGCTCCTTCCCCTTGACCTCATTTAACGAAGAGTGGATTTAATTATCAAGGACCAAGTTTTTTCTGATCATCTCACTGATTCTACGAAATGATGTTACATCCCTTTACGTTACTTATGTATCTCAATTCTTCGTATTTATTCTAGCTGCCAAGTTTCACCAACGCGATTCGACATCCACGCCATCTGTGTTCTTGGCGGTTTACCACTGTGAGATTAACCGAAAGTTTTCTTCCTCGCACGGCTTTTTTGTGGAATCGGGTCGAACCAGCGATTTCTTCGGACCGATAAGACATAGGGTCATTCAATTACTTATAAATTCACCAAGTTATAATTGGTTTAGCACTTGGCAAAAATAATGCCCCCGCTGAGAGGACACACAAGAATATAAACAATTATGCTTTTCCTGTTTTAAAAGACTGGCGACACACCTGTTATTCCCCTGGTGTTGCAGTTGCTCATGTGTGACGGTAGTAATATACCAATTACCTTCAGGTGAGCTCCATGCTTGTTTACCCCCTCTTCTATGTGAAAAATAAACAATATTCGTTCTAGTGTAACTTTTTGAGTGCCATTAGTTGTTATGAGGCTGCACTTATTTGATCTATTTTAAAAGGTGAAAGGGTAACGAACGAACATATGTATAGTCCAACTGATCGTAAGTGTTCAAACAGAATCAAAATTACTATTTTAAATGATTATCTACGCTAACAATATCACATCACATATTCTAGTAAATATTATTTAATTACAAGTAAACAATCTTGATACATTCAACAGGGAAAAAGTTTTACAAAAGATTTCAAAGTAGCCATGGCCAGAAACCATAGTATTGTCATGGATCAAAGTAATGCTGTTTAAATTTTGCTGTCGTCTACAATTTGGCCGGAACATCATATACATTAACTTTTTTTTAATTCAAGTCGTTAATAATTTTAAAGTTAAATATTGAGACGCATGATTGTGGTAATGTGTTTATGTTGTCGTATTAAAAAAAGGGAAAAGAGAAAAATGAAAACAAAATCTACGAATTGAAAGGAAGGAAGGAGAAGGAATTCGAATTAATTTTAGTTATGCTAAATAGATGAAAATACTATCGACCCTTTAGTAAACTGGTTAGTTATGATGCAACAAATTGAAATAGGACCCCGAGCTTTGTGGCTTAATGTTGAAGGAACACGCATTGAATGTGAATTGCCTAATCGTATTGTGAAAAAACAAAAGTTAAATTTATTTAACTGCGGCTACAGCAATCAATTCACGAACGCTCACAAATTTATTCTGAATACAAATGATTGTTAATAGTTTTAGTTTCCTTAAACAAAATTTTCTAAATTTATATTTATTGCAAAAGGGTAGTTAAAAAAAATGATAATTAATTGAAAAACATTTTAGCCAATTACGTCTTGTATTTTCACATTATAACACCAGTGGCACATTTCAAACGTTGAAAAATTATTAACTATGTAGGTAGGTAACACACTCTCCTGTGTTTATCGCCAAAAAGCTCGGCTTTAGCCACACGTAAGTTTGTTTGTCACTTCAGTTTTATAACAAAAAAATTACACCTCTAATACCTCTACAAATTATATTTAAACAAAATGGCAACCATTGAGCTTTACATACTCTACACTCTAACATCAAAAACTTTTACAAATCTGACTAGGTATTATGTTTTTTTAAGTTCGTGTTTAATTAATTATAACTGCAAGATATGAATATGTTTCGTAAAGCACGCATTTAAAATATACAGGCTCGAAACTGTGTTCAACTTTTTAAAGCGCACTCACACCGTAATCTTTCTTATTAAGTGGCGAAGCTTGCGAAGTCACTTATTGATTTCACGATGTCTATCCGTCTGTCCGTCAGTCCGTCTGTCCGTCTGTCCATCTGTCCATCTGTCCGTCTGTCCGTCTGTCCTTCTTTCCCACAATTATCTCGAGAACGGTTTCGAATTCTCAAATTCTGTTTTCAGCAATCGATTACTGATCACCCAGGCATCTTAACCTCTTATTTTGAAACTGATTTCTCAACGGCCACCGTTAGAAACCGCTACAAAGCTGATTGCTTCGCCACTTTGCTATGCCGTTAGCTTGCTAGGTTTATTTCCTTTATTATCAGCCCGTTTAAGTTCACTGCTGGACGCACACATATATACGCTCTCACAGAATACTAGAGTGAAACAGCAGAATAATGTCAAATTTCTTATGGTGAGTGTAGGGAACTGGAGCCCTTTTTACTGGAAACGAGGCATTCCATGTTTAAATCTCAGCGGTGACAATTTATCTGCATTTTAATTCTTAATCAAGGATAGATTTAGATTTCTATGAGCCACAGCATTCACTTACCATCAGTTGGGCTGTGCCCATATGCCACAGTCAATCTACCACTACCAACAGTCGGTCATTGAAGGCGTCTAGACGGGGCAATCGTGCGGTGCGGTGTAGGGCGAGACGGGGGCAAACAGGAAAGGTCTCCCTTCCCTGTTTGCTAGGATTGTCCTATTACTGTGCGTACATATTATATAACATATCATGTTACATGAAACATAGTTATATAACATGTTTCAATAGTGTGGAGACTTAATGTTTGAAACGTGTTATATAACGTGACCTAAATGTTATATAACTAGAGAATATTTTTCTCTAGTCAATAAACAAGGACGAACCCAGTATCACTATGTTTATGTTATACCATGTATGTAGTGTGTTC
This sequence comes from Parnassius mnemosyne, assembly GCA_963668995.1. NCBI lineage: Eukaryota > Metazoa > Arthropoda > Insecta > Lepidoptera > Papilionidae > Parnassius > Parnassius mnemosyne. Next base: position 26,540,164 of record CAVLGL010000159.1, read on the forward strand.
TTTTTTTGTTATTTATAAGTACAAGATTTGCAGCAGCAGCTAGCAAAACGTCATCTTGTGTCGACGTTGTGAATAGCACTGCAGAACGACAATCGACAATGTCATATAACATTGTTATAATGCATTGTTATACTAAAGTGTACAGTATTGTTATATGTTGCAATGTTGACAAACAATGTAAAATAATGTGGATGTGTTATAAAACAAAAGTTACACAAATGTTACTTAATCTGTACGCACCCATACGCAAATAAATTAAAATGGTTCACTCTACATGTGCGTAAAAACTGTGGGTCGTCCTCATTTAAATATGAGGAATTAGTTTCATCAGTTTCCACATACACATTAATGTGTTTAAACGTGAAATAAAATAAAATCATTTTTTTATTTTTATTACATCCGATTTTTACAAACATAGCAATTTATGGTTTAATATTAAATGCGACGACTGACTGTATATTGTTCTTAGGCTGTGCCTATGCTATAAAAATAATGTAGAACGCAAAAAATTTTAGATGCGTATGAGTGTCTGAACGCGTGCTCTTAGAAAAAGTAGAACATGGTCTTGGTTTGGTTTTTGAATCACTTGAAATATACGCCGCGTTACATCTATCTTTCTTTGTTGCCTAAAGCACAAGGTTGCATGTATCAGATGATCTGGGTGGATACGGTATGGCGCCATTTGTTAATTTTTTCTCATCCTCCAGAATATATAACTGCTGCACTGTCTAAATATAAAGACACAAAAGCCATAAAAGATGCATTTACCAATTAACTATTTCGTTTGTATTAAAGACTCTTATATTTTTGTTTTAAATATTCAGATTCTGACCACTTTGGTTTTCGGAAATATGAAGCAATGCAGATATTGCTCTTAACTGTAAACCCTAACCCTGACAGCCGGAAAACAAATTTTTTTACATTATCTTGCGATGTGAAAGTGAGCTTTATCGATTCTGATTTTATTCTGTTACCCATACAAGTAATATTATAAAATCTCGACAACATTTTTGCACTTTGGATATTGTATTGACGAAATTTTCTTTTAAAGATGAATGATGATAAAATAAATTTAAGTAAGTATATAAGAATAAAATTAAATCAAGTCACTAGCGATCCGCCCCTGCTTCGCACGGGTGATTTCTGAATCACGACAACAGTGAACTATCTACCGGGCCCAATTGTGAATTTAAATCATTCTAGAATTACACATAATTTCATCAAAATCGGTCCAACCGTTTAGACGGAGTTCAGTCTCATACACACGGACAGAATACATACATACATATATACATATATATATATATATATATATTTATAAGATATTACAAGTATACTTATTCAAAGTCATTTCCATGCCTTAGCCACTGGTTCAAAAAAATCTGTGTTATGGGAAGGCATACAACCAACAGAGTGAAACTGAAACCGGAAATGGGCAGTAGAAACTTCCTGATCATAACCCAAAATAATAAAATACTGTTTGTTGCCAACCCAACTTCCAAGCGTAGCAAATAAGTAAGCAAATGCCAAATTCAGTACAATGCGACAATATATGGGGAACGCCTACATTCAGTAGTAGACTTTTTATAATCTGTAAAGGATAGAGGGAACGGATTCCTCAGACAGCATATGAGACCAACCTGGAAGTATGTGTTCATGTGTTCTGCCATTAAACGTCAGTGGTGAAAATTTGTCCGCGTTACGTATTGCTGCTGCTGTTATCGTTCATTTCCACTTCAAACAATTATAATTGTTTATAATAAAGTGATATTACAAACATTTCTAATAAAAACATGGGTAATTTAATATTTTATCCAGGCTGAATTTGGACAATGGTCGATTATTTCCACAATAACTCCGAATAAACAGCTACACGGCACGTTTGTTGATTTATTATTTCAGATCAGTATTTCAAGCGACTAAGCTTTTAAAATAAATATATATTTGTGAAACAGATTAAAAATATTTCTGCCAAATGCTTTCTTGTGTGGTAGATTATATTTAAATATTCCATAAATTGTCTATGTTCAAAATCAAAATCCCGCAATTGATATATGATATCAAAGCAATAATTTCATAGTGTTTCATTATAATGAGCGTAAAGATAAAGAATATGTGACAAGTTTTACTAGCATAATCTTAGTCAGACAGTGTTCGACAACTCATAATTATTTTTATTCTTAATCAAGGACATATGTACATTAGCATAGTTCCTCTAATAAAAATCACAATACAGGATTATATCTAAGGGCCATGGCATCCACCTATGTCCCTTTGTCACACATCTATGAAAAGGTAATGACAAACATAAGAATTAAGTACGTATACTTCCTACGAGTATCTACATTAATCGAAACAAAACCTTTAAGGTGTGTGGTCTTAATGTACCATCAAAATTCAAACTAAGTTTGCTTAAGTACAATAGCATACAAGCGTCAGGATACTAATAAATCTTTAAGAAATCTGCATCTTTGAAACATATAATTTGAGGATTTGTGAAATTTGGTAACCCGCACTTAGCTGCCTATTAGATTTTCCTATAGTACAAAATGTTTTCCTATATCTAATTAAATGTTTTTACTTACAGTATAGAGTCGTCGTAGCTCAGGGGTAAGCGCTTGCTGCAAATGCACAGTACGGTCGATTTGATCGCCGCCGGCACCAATGAAATTATTAATTGCAATTTTAAGTGGTGATTTACCGTGTGCTTGGCGGTAAAGGAAAACATCGTGAGGAAACCTGGATATCTTATATACAATAACAAAAATATTTTGAAGACACGTGAACCTCGACAACACGCATTAGAGCAGTGTGGCATACACTTCCTTGCTCTAAACCCTTTCAGAAATGAGAGGAGGCCTGTAGCTAGAAGTGGGACGTATATAGGCTGTAACTTTAGTTAAGAGTAAAGCATTTAAGACTTCATTAACAAATATATTAAACACTTGATATTTTAGTTTTTAAGTAAATACAATACACGTCATTACGTATTGAAATAGCGTTGATCATTTTAAACAAATATGAGGTTGGTTAAAAATTTGTCACAAAGTATAGATAAAGCAAAATAAATTAAAGACGATATGAAGCAGACGATTTTCTGCTCTATTGCGCAGTCAAATCTTTAATCACAAAACTGCTTGTTTCACGGGATTCTAGTAATTGTTTTTGATGTTTATATTATGTATTTTGTTAAATGTTAATTGCAATTTTATTCAAATCTTACATCTAGCCTCAATTTCAAAAAAATACATAACAGTAAATGAATTTTAATATTAAAATGCACTTTATTTGTAACCATTTAAAAAAAACCTAAAACCTTTTGTCATACAGTCCATTTCGGGCGGCATAATATCAAAAACTCTATTAGCGTTCTTGATATTATGCCGGGAAACGAATCTAAAGGAAATAACAATAAAATAGAAGTAAAATGGCTATACGTAGCATTTGAGCATGAAAATTATCTGCCCTCTAATCAACAGTAACGACGACAAGTCGCGAATACAGTTCTATAAGGAACTTCACCGCACGTTAACGCCACGGTTCAATATTATCTACTGTAAATTTTAACGTAATCATGCGTTGCGCAATTTCGGATATCCTACTTATTACTAGGTTTTCGCCATAATATTTATTATAATAGAAAAGTCGCCTGCTTCAGATCGAGTCTTACTATTTAATTTCTTTTGTTCTATAAATACAACATAAATATACGTACAATATGCAATTATTTAATTATTCCGAGTACAGAACCAGAGTACGAAACCTATCCAATTGCAGAGAGGTGTAAGACAGGGTGACGTCATATCCCCGAAACTCTTCACCGCTGCATTAGAAGACGTTTTCAAGCTTCTGGACTGGAAAGGATACGGTATCAACATCAATGGCGAGTACATCACTCACCTTCGATTTGCCGACGATATAGTCCTTATGGCAGAATCGCTGGAGGGCCTAAGCACTATGCTCAATGACCTCAATAGTGTTTTCCAACGGATAGGTCTTAAGATGAACATGGACAAAACAAAGATCATGTTTAATGTCCATGTCACACCTATGCCGGTAGTTGTTGGGAGCACTAAGCTCGAAGTTGTTGATGAGTATGTTTACCTGGGACAAATAGTCCGAATAGGTAAGTCCAACTTCGACCAAGAGGTCAATCGACGGATTCAACTCGGCTGGGCAGCGTTCGGGAAGCTACGACACATCTTCTCGTCAGACATACCTCAAAACCTTAAAACGAAATTGTACAACCAGTGCGTGTTGCCAGTGATGACTTACGGAACTGAGACGTGGTCCTTCACTGCTGGCCGTATGAGGAAGCTCAAGGTCACTCAGCGAGCTATGGAGAGGGCTATGCTCGGAGTTTCTCTGCGTGATAAACTTAGGAATGAGGATATCCGCAGTAGAACCAGAATAACCGACATAGCCCAACGGATTAGTAAGCTGAAGTGGTAGTGGGCCGGCCATATAGCTCGAAGAACCGACAACCGATGGGGAAGAAAGGTTCTCGAGTGGCAGCTTCGTACCGGTAGGTGAAGTGTAGGGCGTCCCCCCACGAGATGGAGTGACGACCTGGTAAGACATGCAGGAAGTCGATGGATGCAGGTGGCTCAGGACCGTGCTTTGTGGCATTCTTTGGGGGAGGCCTATGTTCAGCAGTGGACTTGTGAAGGGCTGTAATGATGATGATGATGATGATGCAATTATGCATACATACAACTTCAATACCAGTTTATTAAGAAATAATTATCACATCCAAAATTTCGGTCGATCTTGGAATCATTCAATTTGTGCATTATTCCGTTAAAGGAAACCCACCACAAAATCGACAGTGATGATTAATAGATTGACCTTTTGACTTTTTCTTCCAACCGACTTAAGCATAAACAGCTTTCTGCCCCGTGTTTTTCACGTCATGGCTTAATTCACTTTTCTTATAGAACTTCCAAAATACTCTGTTATTATTTATTACACCTCTATTATGTTTTATCGCAATTTTTCCAAATTGAATCTCAAAATCAACTTAAAGATTACGTAAATAGATGACAATATCTCTTTCCTGAATAGTATTGTTGTCAAACTTAATAATCTTCATGCTTCTGTTCATTTAGTGAGGGTAAAACTTTCTCCTGCACCTTGTATGAACAGGGGCGTAAGGGTGGCAATAGCGACATGGAACCGAGCCTTTTAGAAATTTAATAAAGAACATACAGGAAACTTTGACTGGTTTTAAAGTTTTAAGAAACAAACATCTGTTAATCAGATGGTGCGAAATGCTGAACGCAATTACATTCATGAAAATATCCTTACTTTGACCGTAGGCATGTGGAAAGTTTTTGGATTCCTTGGTATTTTACTATACCGCTTTTAGCGGACTTTGGTCCCTCACAAAATTTGGATGACATTAATCGCCATTTTGCTATCATTACTCCTGTTCTCTTTATTCAAATCTCATATTACATACATTATTAATAATATATTGAGAAATGACAGATATATTATCACTATGAAAATTGTCTCTATTCTCTTTTTTGAATTTTATCCAGTATCTGAAAATGATATTACTAAGGCGTTATCACCTATTAACTCTACGGTTATGATGAGGTTAGCAAGCATAGGGTAAACATGATACGTGAATTTCTTCTCACAGCAATATTTTCATATATTATAAATTACCCCTTGAACTCAGGTCACTACCCAAACTATCAACTACCAAAAATATCAAGTATTTTATAAATTTATAAATGAATTCTTGAATATTTCACTATTAATAAACGTTCTATTAGCTCTTATTTTTACCTTGTTACTTCATTAATCCTTAAATTATTTCCTTACAATATTTAACTCCAGAGTCCGGACGCTTTTAGACCCGCTTCTTAGAACTGAAATCCGGAGCTTTGCAACTACGTGGGTCTATTTTGGCTCGGGCTCATTCATTGTTTAACCACGGGCGAGCTTTGCCACCGATAGGTATGTCAGAATAATGGATAAAAAAATCGCTTGACGCACCATGTCGGTCATAACAACCACACAGCTCGATAAGTCTGCAGAAGGGAAGCAGACCTTTCGCCAAGGATAGGGTGCAAAAAAGTGCTGCATCTGATAGCAATCTGCTAACTTACTTCGCTTTATTCGTACACCTCGGGAATGGTAATCAGGTAAGGTATATGAAGATACAAATTTCACCAGGCAATGGTCAGAAGTACCGAAATGCGAGGTAGCATTTCAGCAGAAGGTCCAAGTAGTTGGCTGTGTATTGATCTACAACGGGTACTCTGTTCACTTGCTTCACTAGCTCGGTAAGACCTAGCGACAGTAAAAAATTCCACGCCTCTCTCACAGCATGGTCGTTTTTCTGATTTAGGAACAGCCAGTCTTGGTAATAAGCATCAAAGTCCCCCATTAGTTGCTGCAAGCACGATTTCGGACCAAATCAGCAGTCTCTATTAGTTGTTCAAATGACCGATTTGCATCCTGGTTACTGCTGTGCGATAGACACGGGTATTAAGGATTTTATCACTACCCGTGTCTACCATCACCCATATGATCAAAAAAAACAAGATCTTCAGGGGGATAGAGAATTTGGAAGCAGATGTGATTGCGAACGAACACACGGACTCAGGTGGCTTGAATTTGTGCTCAAGAGAGAATACAGGATAGACTAGTTACGCCGCATTGAAAACATTTTCTGCCACGGTTTCAATAAATTAACATTTCAACATATTTAAAGCTTTTTAAACTATGATTATATTATAATTTTATAACTCAGCTATCCACTTTTGCTTCGTTAGCCTGTAAATAGTCTAACGTTAGACGCCCTCTCCTACATACATACGAGAGACTTGGAATAATCGCCACGCTTACTAGGCCTAAGGTAAGCGCAGCACTAAAGGTTCGTACCTTTGATATTGCTCTTCGTTCGACTTTTAGTATTACATATCATTATATCCCCTTGAAACACCCCATTTATGCTTAAAATGTTTGTGTGCACACACAACATACCCACATAACCATAAAAGATTCTTAACCTGTACCTTCAACCATGACTGCTGTCGTTTATATCTGGCATATATTAGATTATTATGATGCCATTTATCTGCCATAGTATCTTCTTGGCCTTCCTCTATTTTACTCTAATGGTACCCTCCGCAGACAAATAAGAATGAATTCTCTTTCACTGTCACTAGACTTTGATGTATACTTTCTATTATTGTTTAATATTGTATATATCATAAATTTTAAACACAGAATAACTTTTTGAATTAGATGATTATATTAATTTTTTTAAACAAATTACTAAAGCGTTATAAATGTTATTCTTTGATAACTTATATCAAATTCGATTAAAACTTGTTTATTTGCGAGAGAGTTGTAGATTACCCTAAATAAATATTTTAGAAAGCTATCACAAGGGATTCGAAGCGAGAAAACGACTACTAACAAATCTTAGCGCTTAAGTTATTTATGCATTTATATACCCTAGCGATAAGGTATATTACACAGGTTTTGTTAAGATTTGATACTCCATTAGGATCTTCTTCTTCTTAAATATAAAAATCAATTGATGGCCGTTAGTCTCACAAACACTCGAAAATGGCTCGAACCATTTTGAAAATATTTTTATGTGCACTTGAATAAGTTCCCTGATAGTTAAGATTCCCAATTGGACCCGATAGGTGGCACTGTTGTCAAGATCCAGAAACCATCCGTGCGAAGCCGAGGTGGATCGCCAGCATTAAATACAAACTAAAGGAAAAAGACCGCCACTACACGGTGGCAGTATAAGAATATTCACTACCCCATATCATCCCGTGGGTATCAGTAGCGGGAAAGTGAATCAAAGGATCAGCGTCTTCCAAATAACAAGCTCAATAAAAAAGCTGCGGTTGCCAACCCGCTTGCCAAGTGTGGCAACTATGGCAAATATCAGCTTTTGATAGGCTGTGATGGTAAAGTGAGAGTAATAAGAAGCTTTATACTAAAACTCATATTTAATCCTAGATTTTTTCTTCTTCTACATACTTACATATACACTCCAAATTCATTACCCTCCTTCTGGGGCAGTTGGTTAAATAATCAATTATACTTTTCCCAAAGAGAAAGTAATAAATAAAACACACATTACTTATTAAAATTAAATTATTTACAACAAAAAAACTTGAAGGTAATACTTTTTACAACTTAGATTTTTTAGCTTCCGATGCTCATAAATATAAAAATCATGTAAAACGCGTCCACGGTAGAAGAGAAAATACTAATTTTATATTGGATATTGCAAAGGAATCTTCACAAAGTTCTTGAATATCTCATTGCAAAGTTTCTAAATTCTAACGACAGCATCGAAATTTTGTCATTTTGACTATTTCAAATTTCTCTTCAATCTCTTCAAATATATAAGTAATTTTTTTTTAATAATACAAGAGAAGCAAACCTCTTGCGATGAGTTACAGCCAAAAGCTTTGTTTCGAATTCTCATTGAGCTAAATAATAACAACACAATGGTGATAACAATAACAATGGTGATATAAATTGTGATTTTTAAATATACAAAAAAAACTTGGAGGACCGAATAACTTAAGTGTGACTGAAATGTGCTTCTTGGTCTACTTTTGAAATTAACACATCCAACTTTCGAGAAATCTGGTTAATATAACCTCCTGCATTCTAAAATTATTGAAAAATGTAACCTCTTGCGCCGTAAAAGCTATTTTATCTTTTATCTATATGATATTGTTTATATTCCTCTTTTTTAAATTAAAACATTTTCTCATGAATGTATATTATTTGATACATTCAACTTATTAAAATTCTTGTAACGTGATTGATTTGTTTGAGATTCAGGGGAGTGGTGTCGAGGTGTAGGAGACACTCCTACTACTAACAAATCTTAGTGATAAAATTGTTAGGTATGTGTTAAAATTTGTTAATATGTTACAATGAATTTTTTTCCTTTCTCTTGACTATTCATAAGAGCTGGTAAATGAGCCTATATGAATATAAATAAATAAATAAATAAAAATAAATAATTTCCATAGTCATATTTTGATCAGTTAATAAATAAAATCAACAACAACCGATGGGAAAGAAAAGTTCTTGAGTGGCAGCATCGTACCGGTAGGCGGTATAAAGCGACCAACCGCTATATGAAGTTTCGACCTGGTAAGTCATGCAGGAAGTCGATGAATTCAGATGGCTCAGGACCTTGCTTTGTCGCAATCCTTGGTGGAGGCCTATGTTCAGTAGTGGACTTATGAAGGGCTTATAGTAGAATTTTTATAACCGTAATCGCAAAATCAATAATAGAACCCGTAATGGTGATATAAATTTAATTTTTAAAAATTATATATTTACAAAACTCTAAAAAAAAAGAAATAGCAAGATTAATTCTATAGTAATACTTCCAAAACATCGCGCTAAAACCAAAGTTTTCTCCTCCGACCCTTGAAATGCTTTCCTAAAATATTTATAGTGTAATCTTCTACCAACAAACTGATCCTGAGATCGCAATAAATCGTATGGAAAGTAACATTCATCATTTGATTACGGTGGTTGACGGCCGATTTGCCTACAAGCTAGCCAGCCTATTTTACAACGCTATTTAGATTAATAGCTTTAAATAATATTATTAGCCGTAACATATGTATTAAGTTATCACTTTTTATAAAAAAATGTAATTAGTTGAGAAGGGTTGGGATAAACTAAAAATATTCTTGGCACATAACAAAAATGGTTTTTAAAAATTCCTGGCTCATTAAACTTTTTAAGGGATGGGATGCTATCCATGCGATGTGCCAACAAAAAAGTGTCACTGCGTTTAAAAGTAAGTATATCTTGTGTTAAATTAAATCAGAAATTTCAGAATGAATTCCAATATACAAAAATTATTATGTTGTGGTCGATGGGGATAGAAGGCTATCAAATTTATTGTATTATAGTATAGTTGTACACACATTTAAAAGAAACAATAAAAAATTTTGTACAACACAACAAACACCCATTTTCATTCATATCTATTGGCCATACACATACTAATACTAGTACTGTGCACTCCTCCCTTGGTCGCCGTTACACCATGTTACACCACACGATTGGTCGCATCGCTTCTGTTTTATGTCATCAAGTATTGTTTTTTTTAATTATTATTGAAAAGCACATAAATAGTTTTTATTGTGTAACTCAAATATATGGTCTATAGACAAAAAAGTAATACGAAGGGAAGTCCAAAGTCTACAGAATAGAAGAGTCGTCAATTAATTAAAACAACAAAATTTTCTTTCTGTACAAAGGCCTGCCCCATAGATTGCCTCATAGAGGGGATATAGTAGCCGTGTATTAGCGATGTAAGAATATCCACTATCGCATATCATCTCGTGGGTGTCGCAATGGGTGACAGAAGGAAACAAATCATGAGATGGTCAGCAGCGTCTTCCTAATAACGACTAAAACGGATAACAAATATTAAGTTACAAATCTTCAAAACAAACCACATTCTAGAATTTTCTTTTATATTACTTTGTGTCTGTATAAACAGCCGGTCTTGATGGAAAATATATATTTTTTATGCAAAAGCATTTAAAATTTGTTATTGTGTAGCAATGGAGATATCTCCAACAAGCCGAGATCTCTCGTTCAGCAAAGAACATAAAATAACTTAGAACAGGAAGTGTTGTGCTCTCAGGATAGTTAGGCAGTATAATTGGTGCTGTATTATATTGTTTCGCTTGTTTAATAACTTTATCATAAACTTTAACTTTTTCTGCGTGTTTCGGTAATGAATCAGCGGCGTAGCAGTGAGAAGAGGTGTTAAATTATGCCAGAAAAATACAAAACTCTAAAACTTGATTTTTCCTAAATAGTTTTTATTTAAATATAACAGAAACTGTACCATTAAAGTTAATATTCATTATTATATATGCAACTTATACACGTCCCACTGCTGGGTACGTGCCTCCTAATAATTCTGAGAGGGTTTTAGGGCAAGGAAATGTCGGCCGCGCTGCCACAATGTGTGTTGGCGAACTTCACATTCTTCAAAATATTTTTTTCTTATTTATTAGACATGCACGTTTCCTCACGATGTTTTCATTCACTGCCGAGCACATGGTAAATCAGCACTAAAAATTGCAGTTAACAATTTCATTGGTGTCGGCTGGGATCGAACACGGGTTGCTCGCGTACTGTGAAACTTACAGCGAGCGCAAACCATCTGAGCAACCACGTGTTAATGTTCCACAGGAACGTCATGAAAGCCGAAAGAGATAAGTAATCAAAACGTATATTATCTGCCTTACGAGGTGAACGACATGAAGGGTGGTCTGCCGAGCGAAATTATTTCTATAGTCGTTTCTGGACTATGAGAATAACATATATAAAGAGAAAATATTAATTAAAATATTACAAACAAGGTCCAAAGAATTACTTAGGTTATTAATCACTTATCTGAATAGGACTCTAATTAGTCGATGTATGATTTTTTTAGGAGAACTTTTTTAGTGGAATGCCGCTGCTCATGAACAAGTACAACACCAGGGAATTGCAGGTGCGTTGCCGGCCTTTTAAAAAGGCGTAAGCTCTTTTCTTGAAGGTCCCTAAGTCGTATTGGTCCGGAAAAATTGCTGGTGGTAAGCTATTCCACAGAGAAATCGTACGCGGAAGAAAACTCCTAGCAAAACGTACAGTGGTGTACCGCCAAGCATTTAGATGATTTGTATGGAATCGGGAGTTTTGCCGCAATGTGGGATCGTTTAATTTGGCGGCTGGGATTAATCCGAACAATTCCTTAGAGCACTCCCCATAGTAAATGCGAAAGAAAATGCAAAGGGATGGAACATCTCTTCGATGCGCCAGTAAATCGAGCCAATCGGAAAAGACTCGGTCGCCGACGATCGAGCCGCTCTGCGTTGAATGTGGTCACGTGGAAGGAGCTGGCACTGGGGAGTCCCATTCCAGAGATGGGAAAAATATTCGCCTGCTGCGCCTTGTAAAGTTGCAGGTGGTGTGCCGGCATGAAATACTGTCCCACTCTGCTGAGCACGCCAAGCTTTTTAGAGGCCAATTTGGCCTTCTATTCCAAGTGACCACGAAACTGCACGTCACTCGAAATGTCGACACCGAGGATTCCAATACTGACTGAAGCAAAAAGGGGAGTGTTTTGAAACTGAGGTGATACGGCTAAGGGGTTCTTTTTAGCGGTAAACGCACAAACTTGTGTCTTCTGACTTTGTTTAGAAAAAATTTTACTTCAGACCCAAGTTTGTTCCAGTACTCGACGACGTTTTCCCGAGAAATATTGGCACGGCCGGTGTATAGAGCATCACCAGTGCTGTCATCCGCATAGCAATGAATGTTACCGGTTTGCAACATATCATTGATATGCAGAAGAAACATCGTTGGTGTTAGCACGCAGCCTTGTGGAACACCAGCGTTAATGGTCTTGTTATCGGAGCATGCACCGTCTACAATGATCTTGAGGCTCCGATCTGTAAGAAAACTGTTGATACCATTGCACAATTTTTTCGGGAAGCCCATAGGAAGGGAGCTACGAAAGAAGCGCTTTGTGCCAAACCCAATTGACGGCCTTCGCAATGTCCAAACTAACGGCCAATAACTCCCCCTTGGACTCTACTGTTTCCGCCTATTTATGATTCAGGTAGACTAGAAGATCACCAGTTGATCGATCCCGACGAAAACCGTATTGGCAGTCACTAATCAACTGGCGATCCTCAGGGTACCGTATGAGCTGGCAGTTTATAATGGATTCCATTATTTTGGATAACAAGAAGGTGATGCCGATACGCCTGTAGTAAGACGGGTTTGAGCGGTTGCCTTTTTTAGCGATCGAGTGGACAAAAGCCGTCTTCTTTGAGTTCGGGACTACTAAAAATTAAAATCCGAGGAAATGAACAAATTAAAATTTTTAATCAATGTGTATTTTCATAAAATCTGCATCTATATTTTTTTATAGAATAAGGGTGACACACGAGCACACTGTTCACCTTATGGTAAATGGTTGCTGTGGCCCTTAGACATCTACATCTATCTTCGTTTGCGAATTAAAATGCAGATGCGTTGTCAGCCGTGAGGACTAACTAAGATAGAATGCCTCTTTTCCAGTAAAAAGGGTCTCCAGTTCTCTACACTCACCATACAAAATACAGCAACATTAAGCTGCCATTTTCGCCGGTATTCTGTGATGTCCTTCCCCGGTCGAGCCGACCCATTCTTGCTACAAATGTACTATTAATATAGCTGCAGCATGGCTCTACAACGTAAAGTGTTTTAAAATGTTAATGATGTTTCTAAATTGAAGACCACGCGAGCGAAGCCGCAGGTAATTAGCTATTACTACATATTTATAACTATGCTATCTATATATAGTTTGGAGTTAATCTAAAAACAATTTTAATAAAAGAAAGTTAAAATAAAAATTTGAAGTCTGTCATCACTCTCTGGACCATTTCAGCCGACTAAATATTCCTCAAAACTGTGTTGAAAATGAGACGGGCTAACTTTTGATGAAAGCTATAAAAGAATTTGATAAAAAACATATCAATATTTATAAAAGTAAACCGAACTGTTTTGAAAAAGAAAAACAACAATAATTTTATTAACTTTTTTAAGCGCCTGGCGGCAAATATTTTATTTAATTAACAATCTAATAACTAATGTTAACTAATAGGCAGATATATTGAATGAAATTTTGAACGGACCTTTTGAATTGCTAAGTACAAACAGAGCAACTTACGAGTACTTGAACTTCTTACAAAAGGATTAAAGTAATAGGTTGGAACTATTTCATAATCAGCTCCTTCTCCCGACTTAAGCCCTATTTATGACTTTCTGAATGGAAATGTTCAGTACTAAAGCAATAAGTTACTTGACGTGCAACTACATCCAAGATGAATTGTGTAAATTGTAAAGTTAGTGATATAAAGGCATTACCTGAAAATAGAAACTTCGAGCACTATCTTGAAAGCAAGGTATCTTTTTAAGTTAAATTTTGATGATTGTATTTATTAATTTAACATATCATTCAGATGATAGTTAAATTCACATCGGTGCGTAGATTATTTCTTTAATATACAATAAGGTGTACATTTATAAGTTAGCGATCATATTATATTATCTCCACTTTTTTTAAAAATTTATTAGAGTACTATAAATCCATTAAGTTATTAGGGTTCCGTAACCAAACTGTAAAATGGAGCCCGGAACGGAGTTTTTAATGTCATTGTCTGTTTGTCTGTGCGTCCATATATCACGGACCGTCCGTCTAAATATAGCTCGTGAACGAAAGGAAATTCAGAATTTATGGCTTCTCTCTCTCTCTCTCTCTCTCCGTCTCTCTGTCTCTCCCTCTCTCTCATAGTGTTTAATCAAAAATCAAATATTGAAATAAAAATTTAATAAAATAATATTTCAGGGAGTGCCTTCTACGTGTGAGAGGAGGATTTTTTCCCAGAGCTTATTGGTTAGAATATAAATATATTTTTGAACTTTTTTATCTTCAAAAATAAACAAATTTGGATTCTTCGCAGTTGTCAGTTCTAACTATATAACTATTCTGCAGTTAAAAATATTTTTATTACAGTACAGAGCCTATGCCAAAAACTTATACTGTATTTAAAAAATAAATATTTAATACATCGTTCATAACGTACGTATAAGCTGTGGCCATAATACACACACATTTATTTAGGGTATTTTGTGTAATAACTTCACATAGAGCTTGCTCAGTGAAATTCCAAAAAAAAAGCCCAGACGATTAATTAGTCAAAGACAAGCTTCGTTCAAGAAATATATGGGGTGTTTATCAATTTCGAACAGCCATTAATGTTTTTGCAGATATATCATGCGCCATGTTCAATAAATTACTTTATCCACAAAAGCGTGTTAATATGCAGACGGCAGCTTTTAGCTCTATATGACATCTAGAATTGGTTTAGGATAGCGACGTATTTAAATGCTTAAATACTATTGGAAACATTAAATTTGTAGATAAGTGTGTACAAGTGGTTGTTGCTACAATACTACATGACTTAGCCGATTACACTGGAACTGGAAAACGATTTTTACGACCAAACCATTTAAGCCAAGATTGGTGAAAATGTCAACTTAACTACCACTTTGAACTAACCAGGCTGGATTAATCCTTGTTGTTTAAAGTCTCGATAATTCAAGACGTTCCAGGGAATAAGTGGTGGATATAGGATTACTCCTTGTTATATCAGCTATCTGCCAGTGAAAGTCCTGTCCCGTTTTGGAGATTAGCCGTATAATCAGATAGACGGACATTTTTTTTATAAGTAACATAAACACTTTCACATGCATTTAGTGGAAAGCTGTAATTTTGACATTACAAACAGACACTTCAATTTTATTTATTTGTATAAATAGTCCAACTGATGAAAAGTGGAATCCACAGACATCTGCAACAGTAAAAAAAATTATTATTTTAAAACTAAGACTAAAAACAGAACAAAATTATTCAAACATACAGCTGTGCAATTTGTGCTCTAACGAGCCAATAAACACTATCTGCGTTAGTCGAACCAGCGCGTACGTTAAATAACTTTCATTTTACTTTGAATGGTAAAAAATTTACATAGCAAACAAAATATGTATCAATTGTTCCTTTTTCGTTTTCAACTGTATACATTTTTGCACATAATCAAGATTGGACGAAATTCAACGTCTCTAATTGCTAGAACAAAGATTAATGCTCAATACGAGTATGCAGTCTAGCGCTTAATTTATTAGTTCTACTCAGTTACAAACCTTCTATTTGAACAGGGTTCTTTCGATTATACATCGCTTGTGATTTAAAATTGTTGTCAATCTAGAGATGTTTTCTGAGCTTTTATGATTTAACTAAGGCAAAAAGGTTATCTTATCAATTCCGTGATGCAGTCCTTATCAAGCAATCAATCATTTATTTCAGACTAAGCTTATAAAAATGAATCAAACATAAAAATGTAAAGTTAGATTAAAATATATATATATATATAAATATGAATCAATTGCAGTTCATTTGTTTTGCTAAAACTCGAGAATGGCTGGACCGATTTGGCTAATTTTGATCGAGAAATATTTGTGGAAGTTCAAGGAAAGTTTAAACGATGAGAAACATAAATAATGTACCTAGCTTTAAAATGAGGTCTGATCGATTTGATTTGTTCCTAGCTTGTGGTCCGATCTCTTTGGTCTGTTTTGTTTTACAATTAAAAAATTGTAAAAGCGTCTGTTAGTTGTCAAAATATAATATAAATAAATTTCATGACGATTAATAAAATCTATCATCAGTTTGTCAGTGCACTTTTTATTGTTATTGTTTTAAAATGTCAAGGAGAAGACGAACTGATTTAGGTCGTCGAAGTCAGTCAAATGTGCGACGAGCTACCTCACATTCAAACCGCACTGACAACCAGCGAGAGACAGATAATAATAACATTTATATTGATACGGCAGAACTTCGTTCCACAGTAAATAATGATGAAGTAGATAGGCTTAGAATGGAACGAGTTCGGGTATACCAAACACAACAACAGCGTACACGACACAATGAAATAGAGCGATTCCGCAGACGTAGTCTTCCTGTAAACCTGGAACGAGTACCATTCCACTACAATCCGAAAATAGATTATTGTGCCAACCAATACGTAATAATTGGAAAAATGACAACCATTTGTCAATATTGTAAAGCGCTAAAATACAGCGGTGAATCAACTGGATTATTCATTCAATTGTGGAACATTTGAACGAACTGTTTCGGCCAATACTTCAGTATTGTATTGTTGTATTCTTTGCAACTCGTGGTTAAATGCATCGCACGTAGGACGGTTACGTGCTGTCATGCCCAAACACGACAATACTTTATTTACCATCAATAAACACATATCTTCTATCATGATCATGTTGCTGCTTATATAGCGACCCATCTGATACTGAGATACCTCATCATCATTTGCATTTGTTACAACAAAGATGTTCATGCCGCTACCTTTGTTAATATATTTACATATATACTTTATCGATTTGACGGATTTACAATGTTCCACATTGATGTGAGCTTCAAAAGATTTGTACAATATTCGCGAGTACGACACAATCAAATGATGGTCTATTTTAAAATCTAGTCGTTTTACCTTCACAACCACTGATCACCCACCGTCCGCAACTGATCGCCGACGCTATAATGGGTAACCGTCATTTCCCGTGCTGGTTTTAGCAATCTGGCCTCTGGGGTATCTTTTTTTTTATAGAATAAGGGTGACAAACGAGCACACAGTGCACCTGATGGTAAGTGGTTGCCGCGGCCCATAGACATCTACATCTATCCTCTATTACAAATCAAAATGTAGATGCGTTGTCACCCGTGAGGACTAAGATGGAATGCCTCATTTCCAGTAAAAAGGGCCTCCGGCCACCTGCACTCACCAAGCGAAGCGCAGAGGTAAACCTCTACTTCACGCTGGTTTTCTGTGAGGTCGTGGTACCACCCCGGTTCGAGCCGGCCCATCCGTGCGACAGCAAAAGCTGCCGCGTGGCTCTACCACTGTTATCGTTTGGCAAGTGCTCCTAGCAATACCACTATATTATTTTAAAACTAAGACTTCAGTTTAATTATACAGTGGTATCGCTTGGAGCACTTGCCGTCGACCATATAGGTTGAGTAGTTATTAAAAAATTCCGCAAGGTCCATGTATCATACGTTTAGTCATATGTTACAGATATTAAATAAATTAAGTATTTATATTATCCCAAAATATTAAGTTGTATGTTTATGTTAATTAATAAATTTGTGAGAGAAAAGAATAAACTTTATTATTATTATTGGGGTATCTATAAAGTTTTCTCATCTGGTTGGGCAGTATAAATATATAATTGTAAATGAAAATGGTAAACATACATAAATATGAATAAAATAAAATAAATACATAAAAAATACATAAATATATAAAAACCCAACCAGATGGAAGCCCTCGGCAGGGGAGACCAGACGGCCGAGGGTTAGGGGGAAAGGGAAAGAAACCGGCGGACGTTGCGGGTGGTATCGAGGAGCACCGTCTTCTGCAATTGAGCCTGGAGCGGTCCGTCACGGAGTCCCAGTCGCCTCAGATGACCCGGGAGACTGACTGGGATTAACCCGTTCGCAGAAACGACCACAGGAGTAATTTTGGTCGGCAGACCACCCCACATGCCTGTAACCTCGTGAGCCAGGTCCAGATATTTTGTCACCTTATCTGTTTCGGCTTTCACGAGGTTCTCGTTATAAGGAATGGTAATGTCGACCAAAAAGATCCTTGACTGTGCCCGGTCCATCAGCACAATATCAGGCTTATTCGCAAGAATAGTCCTGTCTGTGATGATGGCCCGGTCCCAGTAGAGCCTGGCGCGGTCATTTTCGAGCACGGCTTCCGGCAAGTACTTATAATACGGCAGTTTCCGATCCACGAGGCCGTATTTCAGAGCGAGCTCCTGGTGTAGAATCCTGGCTACTAGATTGTGTCTATGCAAATACTCAGAATTAGAAAGCGCCGAACAACCGGAGATGACATGCCTAAGTGACTCACCGGGATGGCGACAAGCTCGACAGATGTCGACGGCGCCATCCTTTAGGATGTATCTCCGATAATTGTTGGTCTTAATAACCTGATCCTGTATCGCACAGACAAAACCCTCGGTTTCCCCAAAGAGGTCACCGAAACGTAGCCAGTGAAGGGAGGCGACTGTGTCTACGAAAGGCTCATGTAGAGCCTTGTAGAACCTCCCGCGGAGCTCCTTCTCCTTCCATACGGCCTCCCGGTCGGAAATGCACTGTACTGCTGGGTCTTGCCATTGCTCGTTGGCTAAGGATAGAGGGGTCAGTCCTTTATCACAAGAAATAACGTCCCTATAGTATGGATCATCCGCTCTCGTTAGAAAGTAATTACGGAGGCTGCACACTTCGCGATTATGCATGGTAAGCGTGCTTAAAAAGCCGCGCCCACCATGCTTACGCGGCAAGTACAGCCTCATTACTGACGATCTCGGATGATGCATCCTGTGGGAAGTCATTATAGTGCGGACTTTTCTGTCCAGAGCGATTAGTTCGGTCTGAGTCCACCTAAGTATGCCAAAGGTATACATGAGAACAGGCATGACCCAACCGTTATATGCGTGCGTCTTATTCACACCGGACAAAGGGCTGTTAAGCACTTTGGTCAAGCGTGCATAAAACACATCGCAAACTGACTGTTTCATACCCGCCTCATCTACACCGATGTTCTGTGACATACCCAATATAATATCACAAGCCATACCCATATAATAAAATCACAAGTGATGTTTAGCAATTCCACAAGATGAGAGCGACTGGAGGCGAATAACTTGAGATCATCCATATAGAAAAGGTGGGTCACTTTTGTACCTCCTCTCCGAAGCTGAAATCCCCTCCCGGAGCCCTCCAGTAAGGTACTGAAAGGGTTCAGAGAGAGGCAGAACCAGATTGGACTCAGACAATCGCCCTGGAAGATACCCCTTCTTATCCTTATGTGGTTCTCCGCAGCCGTCATCCGCTCGCCTAGATGACAAAGGATCGTACTCCACTGCCCCATACACTGCCCGAGGAAGTCTCTAACTGTACAGTCAACCTTGTACAGCTCGAGGACCCTCTTCAGCCATGTATGAGGCACCGAGTCGAATGCCTTTTTGTAGTCTATCCAGGCGGCGGATAGGTTCCGACGGTTGCGTTTAACCACTTTGCCAATAACCGCGTCAATGAGGAGTGGTTCCTTGGTTCCACGACCACCGCCCCGACATCCATTTTGAGCGCGCGACATCACCTGATTTGAGTTCGGGTGACGAGTGATTCTCGCGCTCAAAATGGATGTTAATGTCTTATATATCGTGGGTAGACACGATATATAAGACATTAACATCAATCAAATCATATTATTATTATTATTATTATTATATTATTATAATTATTATTATATTAATATAATTATTATTATTATTATTATTATATTGACAAAAATATTTATAATTGAATATAAACTTAAAAAACTAAAATATATTTGAATGAATTCGCTCCAACACCCACGCGCAATCCACCCTTGACGAGCTTTAAATCTCTTCTGCCGTCTTGGAGAAATCTTGCAAAATATGACAAAGATAGGTAGTCTTTGGGGAATTTTTTTTAATTAAATCCTCTTCATTTACACTGTATTTTTTCTTTGCGGATTAAATGAAGTTAATGAGATTTTTTTGAATGAATTCACATTTTATTTAAAAAATTATAACCTGACCTATTCTACGAATAAAGGTGGATCAATACTTTCTAGCGGAAAAAATGAGTAATTTACATTTTTAAGTAATTTAAAATTTGTTATTCAAATGTGATTTTGGAGAGCACAGTACTAAAATAAGCAAGCGCGGTAGGTGCGTAATTACAGTTTTTAAAATTAATAAGGAGTAAAAAGTAACTAAGGTGCAGTAAGGAGAAAAATCCATTCACTATATTTAAAAACAACTAACCAACATTATTTAAAACTAAGAAACTTTGTGACGCTAATGAAAATATTCAAGTTTTTAAATATACCACGCTTAGTAAAATACTACACGAGATTGGTTTATTGGTTTCGTTTTAACAAACGGGAAAGTAGAGCATTTTTAGTAGAAAAAGAAGACATTGATATACGGCGGCTTAAATATCTCAGACAAATTAAAAAATACAGGGAAGCAAATAAAATCGTGTAGGTACTATAAACATAACATATAATATCAAAATATTTATTATTTGAATTTATACTCCACTAAATATACCTTACCCTGCACTTGTACTGATGACTTACTGTTTTCTTAATGTTAATCTTTCTATATGACTCATTGCAACAGGCCACCTTTCTTTTGTGAGAGGATTAACAATGTTATTGGTGCCGTCAATCTCCGAAGCAAGTTACACACCTAATGTGCAATTTATAGCGTTTAAGCCCCTAGCTACTACGGCTCTCATAATTATTTTTATGTTTTATATGTTACAATATTCTTAAACTTATTTATGTCCATTTAGACTTGAAATTCAATCAATTACTACTTATTATTCGTTAAATTTCTGTTGATTTTTTTACCAACCCTTAATTCTTAGTTGAGAGGAGGTATTTGACATTGGAGCTCGTTTATCTAACGTTAATATAAGTACTATTTATCAGTATTAAATTTTATAACAAAATAAATCACATTGATGTATAAAAATGTATTTTTATTATTATTTTTAAAACAAATCCTAGTGTAGAAATTACTTTTTTATCGGTTTTATTTATTATTGTTAACTAAACAACTAACACTCGGTACAAACATAAGTTATAAACTGGAGCCTGCATGTGACGCCAAGGGTTAACAAGTGTGCAACAATTGCCAATCCGACTCCAGTTCAGTTCAGTTACAGTTGTATTTTGTTAATATATTTAAGTTTATTGTTCAGGATTCAGAAAATTCGTCTTTTTAGATTAGTACTACGTGGTAGAGCCATGCTGCAGCTATATTATGGTTGTAGCACGAATGGGTTGGCTCGACCGGGGAAGGACCACGCTCTCACAGAAAACCAGCGTAAAATAGCAGCTTAACGCTGCTGTGTTTCGTATGGTGAGTGTAGAGAACCGGAGACCCTTTTTACTGACAAAGAGGCATTCCATCTTAGTCCTCACGGGTGACAACGCATCTGCATCTTGAGTCTTTATTGAGAATAGATGTAGATGTCTATGGGTCACAGTAACCACTTACCATCAGGTGGACTGTGTGCTCGTTTGTCACCCGATCCTATAAAAAAAAAGTTTAAAATAGACGTAATGATTTTACAAAAAATATCGTTTTATCGTTAGCCTAGCTTAGCTCAGCCATCCTGACTTGACATTTTTGGTGTGCATTAATCAAAGGTACTCGCCGTAAGGAATATTTTCTTTACACTTTTTTCATTTTTGAAGAAAAATGCAGCCCAACGATTTCAGCATTTCCATGTAAATTAAATAACACATTATCAAAATTCCACTACATTTTACAAATTTCATTGTAAAATCCTCCACCATTAAGGCTGCACGTCTCTGGAATTCGTTAGAAAAATACCTAATAAGACTGCTTTTAAAACATGTGTACGTGAATACTTCTTAATGACAATAGACGTTAGTTAGTGTGGTCAGTTGTATCATTTGGTTAGCTTTGTTGTAAGTGTATTTTAAAGTTTTTGTTATTTTATATCTATTTGTATTTAAAATATGTATTTATATACGTTTTGTGTAAATATATATAAAAGACTAATTTTCAAAGAGTAACCAAATTTTAAACTTAATTGCAAAAAACGTAATTGCAGTTTTTGAAAATACAAGTAAATAAGGCTTCCACTTTTATTTGAAGTTATTCCAACTGATTAATTGGTAAAAACGTGATTAGCAATCGACCCTTACGAATGTGTGCGTGCGCAGTAAACTCAGTTAAAATAATGCATTACCAAATATTTTTAATTTAAAGATAAAAACGACGGAACGTTTGACATTTTTTATTAATTAATTTTTCTTTACCATTTGCCTGTATTGCTTTTTAGAAATTTTTCTACAAATTTGGCCCGCATATCTTTTTATTATAACAACATGAAGTCGAGTTTCATAATTTAGTTTAAAAGTAACACTTGCTAAAGAGAAGTTGCTCGTATGTAATAATTAATTGGACTAGTAGTGAATTTGTATTTTAAAAATATCTCAGATTAAAAATAATCTTCATTGATGGGGTGACCTTTTTTCCACTGACAATTTGTAGGATTCAGTTATGAACTCCTTGTACATTTGTGAATCGAACAGAAATATTTCTAATATTATTTTAACGCGGTATAGCCAGCCACGTTGAATTCATATTATGGTTGCAGCACGAATGGGTTGGCTAAACCATAAGAAGAACACGCACTCGCAGAATACCAGCGTAAAATAGCAGCTCAACTTTGTGTTTCGAAGGGTGAGTATAAGTGCCGAAGAGCGGAAACCCTTTTTACTAATTACTACGCATTTCATTTTATAGATGTATGATTAGTCCTCATTGGAGACAAAGCTTCTAAAGGGTCTTCAAAATTATTATGCATAATCAAAGATAAATAGTTATTAAGAAGGTTTGTTTTCGATTGTCGCCTTTTTCTACACCCACGGGACGATATAGGGTAGTGGATATTATTATACCGCCTCTACATGAACAAGTAATAATCTTAATAATAAATAGTTGATAGAATAATAAAAAAATTGCATCGGTGTTAGGAGAATAATAGGATACGCTACGTTCTAATAATTACTCTTGTTGATTAAGGCGGCTAGTTGAGCAAAATGTCGCGATTGTCATTACTTGTGCAGTTTTAGGAGCTATCTACTATTTAATGAAAAGATATATCAACTAATAAAAAACACACTGTATTTCTAAATAATCTTGATTCCATAAGAGTCATATCCAATTTTTTTCAAAAGGCATAAATATTAAAATAATCTCCTTATAACGAAACCATATAATTGTGAAATAATTATTGATAACATGCATCTCGTCGTAAAGTAAGCATTATTTTATTTTGCGATTTACACTAATGGATAGGCAATTTATTAATGATTAATGAACATTTCTATTATAATTTTTTATTCAAAAGACCGAAATTTGATTTTATTAAGAAATTATTTTAAAAACTGTGCGTATTCACTGCCCACAGCGTTGCTGGATTCAGTGAGCGCTAAGCTCTTGAAGGTGAAACCCGTGTCGTTAGTCATGGCGTTGGTCTGCGCACACGCTCACGTCATCTTATCAGTCGATAATATTATTATTACTTATTAGGTTATTTATGGGTAGTATTATTTGTTTGTTTGGGTATGATTTTTCGTATTAGTTATACATATATTTGTTGTGTTTATTTCTGCGCGATGAAGCTTTTTGCGTGTATTTTCTTTGAATTAAATGCAAATGTAAAAATTAAGCACCATTAGCATGTAAGGTTTGAGTCCATAATTAACATTTCGACAAATATTATAATTTACACTATAATAAGCTAATTTAATATTATCAGTATAGTATACAGTTAAAAATAATCCTAATACCTAACCACAATATCTTAGTCGGTATAGTAATTCGGTAAAAAGTATATAAGTAGGTATTAATATACCTACCCAGTATAACTAATCACAATAGGTACCTATGTAGGTATTATGATTAGATAAAAGGCACTTATCCTATTACCTACTTTTACTATTAAAAAAAATTACAAAATCGAACAGTTTAAGTGCTCACGGCTGGCCCATCCAGTACCAGCCGAGACATCCTTAAGTCTGAGCGTATTTTACTATTCTTTAAATTATTTATGCTTTAGTATTAATTCGCTTGACAATTGTGGAAGAGAGCGAGCTAAAGCTTTACTATCTAGTCTTGTAGTACACACTGCACTACAAGAGGGTCTTAGGTTTTTTTTAATACAAAAATGGACGTCAACAAGTCGAGTAGACTTGACGGAGCCCTCCTATAGTGCTAAAGACGCGTCTCCAGGATGTGGCACCGGTTCTTGTGCATCTTTTCCGATGCTCCTACTCTAGGAAAAGATGAGCAAAAGCAGTAGAGGCAAAGAGGAATGCTTTAGTGGTTAGTTTCGACATAGCGAAGGCCTTCGATCAGATTTGACACAAAGTACTTATGTCGCTTCCTATGGAATTCCCGAGATTTTATGGGATTTGATGACTATTTTTCTTGCAGATCGAAGCATCAGGGTCGTAGTAGATGAGGAAAGCTCCGACTTAAAGCCTATAAATGTTGATATAACATAAGGCTGCGTGCTCAAAACATAATTAGAACTAATATTAATGTACAGTTTTCTACCGACTTCAAAAAGGAGACGGTACTCAATACGACTGTATGTTTTTTTATGTGTGTTACTGGGTGACTTTTTAACTGTAACTTTTTTCTGGGTGAACTGATTTCGATGATTCTTTTTTACTTCAAAGCTAGTGGTTCGCATGTGGTCTCATATGAATTTGATCAAGGTATGACTAATCGTTTTTGAGTTATTCTTAATAATTTATATTGAAGTCGCCTGTACAAAATTTTGTAATTTTAAATTATTATTTTTTTTATATAGGAGAAGGGGCAAACAAGCATGCGGCTCACCTGATGGTAAGTGCCTACCGCCGCCCATGAAAAACTGCAACACCATGGGAATTGCTGATGCGTTGCCGGCCTTTTAAAAGGAGTAGACTGTATGAATGATTATTTAATATTTGCTACCCAGATGATAGCAATGATAACGCTTTTTACACCGGCACTGTGAATATTTCTCCGGCGTACGTCATCGACCACGTCATGTCTGAAGCCAAGTCTTTTTTTCAATAAAGTCTCAGATTGAGATGACTAAATCTAGTCTAGTGTAATCTTCAAAACATCAAAATCCTCGACTTTCGCTTGCAACTGTATAAGGCGCAAGTTCAACCTCAAATACAACACTGTTCTCATCTCTGGACCAGGGCACCAATGTGCCAGCTCCTTCCCCTTGACCTCATTTAGCGAAGAGTAGATTGAATTATGAAGGACCAAGTTTTTTCTGATCATCTCACTGATTCTACGAAATGATGTTACATCCCTTTACTTTACTTATGTATCTCAATTCTTCGTACTTATTCTAGCTGCCAAGTTTCACCATCGCGATTCGCCATCCACGCCATCTGTGTTCTTGGCGGTTTACCACTGTGAGATTAACCGAAAGTGTTCTTCCTCGCACGACTTTTTTGCGGAATCGGATCGAACCAGCGATTTCTTCGGACCGATAAGACATAGGGACCTTCAACTACTTATAAATTCACGAAGTTATAATTGGTTTAGCACACACAAGAATATAAACAATTATGCTTTTCCTGTTTTAAAAGACCGGCGAACACCTGTTATATCCCTGGTGTTGCAGTTGCTCATGTGTGACGGTAGTAATATACCAATTACCATTCGGTGAGCTTTATGCTTGTTTACACACATTATTACATTACATTACATACATTACATACAATATTCGTTCTAGTGTAACTTTTTGAGTGCTATTAGTTGTTATCAGGCTGCACTGATTTGATATTTTGATTTGTAACAAAATCTGTATTTTAATATTTAAATTTAATTCTACCATATTATATTAAATAAATACATAATGAAATGAATGAAATATACTTTATTGTACACCAAAAATACATATGAGAAAAAAAAACATAATTTATTTAAAGGACGGCTCCGTGGCGCAGTGGCTTAGCAATGAGTTGCTTGCGCTGGGGGGCGCGGGTTCGAATCCCGCACGGAACAAGTATTTGTATGGCCTACAAATAATTGTTCCGGGTCTGGATGTTTGTCCTTGTACAATGTGTGTTTGTAAACTGCCTCCACGATACAGGAGAAAATCCTAGTGTGGGGGTAACGTTTTTTAAAATAAATAAAGGTACAATTGGCGGCCTTATCGCATAGAAGCGATCTCTACCAGGCAACCATTGCAAAGGATAAAATGACCTGTGAGAAAGGGTAAGGGTGTACGTAGGTTGTTAGAAAATACACACGACATATATAATAATTATATAATCAATAAATACATACATACTATAATAAATAAATACATTTTAAATACAAAAATAGATACATACATATACGAGAGCAGAAAGGATTAAACAAGTGAAGTCAAAGCCTAATCGTAAGGAAAAATGAGTAGGTAGTAATTTTTTAGAGGAATGACTATTTAAGGAGGAAAGAAGTGCGCTTTGACAAGTTTTTTAAACTTATCAATAGACTGCGCACTTCTAATGTGCAGCGGTAGGGAGTTCCAGAGCCCAACAGCTTCAACAGAAAAGGATTTAGAATAGAAGGAAGTATTATGAGATGGAATTTTTAGGGTGAGGTTTTTATCAGAGCGAAGAGAGCGACAGTGAGTGTCACCAAGAAACTCAAACCGCTCTTTACGGTAAGTAGGGGAAGTGGGATTGAATAGTATACAGTATAAAAGAGAAAGAATGTGAGTATTCCTGCGAAGACGGATCGGAAGCCACTTGAGTTGTTCGCGATATTCGGAGACATGGTCATATTTTCGAAGTTCAAATATGAACCGTAAGCAAAGATTCTAAATGCGCTCAAGTTTATTAAGCAACTCCTCATTTAAATTGAGATAACACGTGTCAGCATAATCGAGAATCGGTAAAAGAAGTGATTGAAGACATAATATATCTGAGTAAAGTTTATCTATGCTACTCTCAAATGAAGCCTTTAAATTTTACTTGTTAATAAATAATATTATGTTTCTTTAATAAAGGCACTAAACAACTTTCGTAACATCGTAAAATGTTAAGCCCAGCTCCGCAGACTATGTTTAATTCAAATCTCTCAATCCCTTAGATAAATGAGCAACTAAGGTATGACAAAGTTACGTATTATCTCTGTTTTATTATTTTTTTATATTATCATTTTAATAAATCACAGTTCTGTCAAAATAAACTTTTTCATTATTCTTCAGTAGTTAAAGCATAAGTATCATTAGTTAGATTACTACAGCCTTGTTCTTGGCTTTATAATTGTTATTACCGTTACCGTTACAGCCCATCAAAAGTCCACTACTGAACTTGCCACAGTTGCCACGCATGGCAAGCGGGTTGGCAACCACAGGTTTTTATTGTATTATTAATATAACAACCAGTAACACCTCATTTTCTTCACCTACACTCTATGATAATACTATAACCAAGCAGATTAGTTTAAAAGGTAATGCATAAAATGTAAAAAATAATGTTAATGTATATAGTGATGATATAGGCAAAAACTTGGGAATATCATTAAATAACTGTTTAAATGGGCAACAGATAAGTAACTACTGCATGCCTGGAGCATCATTCAGTGATATTATAAAATTTGAACTAGAACATTTTGCCTTAGTATATTATTCATTCTTGTTAGGAGAAAAGGCAGTATGAATAAGAATCAATTATCAAAATATATGGAATATCT
Source organism: Parnassius mnemosyne (assembly GCA_963668995.1). NCBI lineage: Eukaryota > Metazoa > Arthropoda > Insecta > Lepidoptera > Papilionidae > Parnassius > Parnassius mnemosyne. The sequence continues at coordinate 26,568,160 of CAVLGL010000159.1, forward strand.
TAATAACTTACTCCATCAACTCCTCCACGTGCTAGTTTCCTTTTAATAGTTTACTGTAGGTAATATGTTTGTTTAAAATAAATAATATGATAATATTGGTCAAATAATAATATCTACTATTTTAATCTATAAGATTCCCACCATTGCACTAACACCAAGAAAATAAAAATACAGCAACAACTATATTATCAAAAAAAAATTAAAAGGCTCCAAGCCAAAAATCTTCTTTTATCAACTTAAGAAACAACTTAAAAGTGGGAAACTCTCACGAGCTAAGTATTCACCACAACTGTGACGAACACTGTGCTTTAACTTTCTATACTGATACAAGAATTTCTTTTATTTATTTATTTATTTATTCTTTATTGCATTCCTTAATCTAAAAGAATACAAAGGGCGGACTTAATGCCTTGTGGCATTCTCTACCAGTCAACCCAAGGAGTGGTGAGAATTTGAAGTAGGTGTAGCAATATAGAATAAAAACAAAATAGAAATGTATACTTAATTACGTTATATATACATTTTACTAATATATACAATAAATAAACTATAAAAATATATCCTATTTATACATGTATACAAATATATACGTACATACATAAGCATACATATATCCAAACCAACATACATATACAAATAATACATATAAATAACTATAAATATATACGTCTAAAATATAAATGAAATGGATGATTCATCTAAGAAGCGTTGTCTTTAACAGATGTTGCGTTGTCTTTAGCACCAACTTTTTAAAAGCAAACTTATTGGGAGCTTTTCTGATGTCGTCAGGCAAGGAGTTCCAAAGACGTGCAGCCTGAACTGTAAAGGAGTTACCATAGAACTCGGTGAAGTGAACTGGAATACATATTTTATTGTTAGAAGACGAACGTAGAACCCTATCATGAGATGAGGAGAGATAGTGAAATTTATTCTTAAGATAAGAAGGCGAAAATGGGTCATTTAATATGGAAAAAAGAACAAGTAATATTCTGGAAATACGCCTCTGCCGGATTGTAAGCCAATTAAGCTTAGATCTATATTGCGAAATATGGTCATACTTACGAAGCCCGAAAATAAATCTATTTATACAGTTATTGAGAAGGCGTTCCAGCTTGTTCAGAAGATCCTGGGACAGATCCGGGTAACACACATCTGCATAATCAATTATGGGTAATATGAGTGATTGGACAAGCATGATCTTAGACTTTGTGGGGAGAAAATGTTTTAAACGATACAGAGTACGTAACGTAGCAGTGACTTTACGACTGACTTCAGTAACCTGAGTTCTCCAATTCAGCGTGCTGTCAATGTGTAGGCCAAGATTTTTTACAGACTTACTGAACGGTATTGTAATCCCATTGTAGTAGATAGAGGGTATGTCTGCAAGATTAATCTTGGCTAGCATCCTTGAGCTACCCACCAGTATAGCTTGGCATTTTGAAGGATTGACCAATACTCCATAACGAGTAGACCAATCCTTGATAGCTTGTAAGTTGTTATTTAATTTTTTAATCCCATTATGGATATCCCCAATTTCAGCTTGTACGTATAGCTGAAGGTCATCGGCATACAGATGGTACGAGCAATCGAAGATGGAGGTAATATAGTTTATAAAAATAGAAAAAATTATAGGAGAAAGAATACCGCCTTGCGGTACACCAGATTCCACATCAGACCAAGCTGAGTTTATTTGCCCCACACAGACTGACTGCTGTCGACCGCGAAGATAAGATGCAAACCATTCCAATGCTGTAGGGCCAAAATTTATTTGAGACAGTATGGATACAAGGATTTCATGATCAACTGTGTTAAAAGCATTTGAGAAATCAACTAGTACCAGTACTGTTACTTTTTTTTCTTCCATACCGTTTCTAATATCGTCTGTGACGTTAATTAAAGCAGTACTGGTACTATGACCAGGGCGAAACCCAGACTGATATATACTCAGTAGGTTATGTTTCGAAATGAATGTAGAAATTTGCTTGTAAACACAGGATTCTAAAATTTTGGAAAGAAAGGGTAGAATGGATATAGGGCGAATTTCTTAATTAAAAAAGCGAAACCACAAAAATAAATTAAAAACTAATCAATTTTCAAAACCTGTGATCTATAGAGTTCATTTATAATGAACTCTTTCTTCCATAAGCAGTGGACCTGGTCGAGCCCCAAAGGTTCGACAAATAATGAGATTGACTTCATTATGACGACTAGATGTCAACTATTCAGTGATCGCGAGTGTGATAACTCGCAGCAATCATTGAATGGTGACAAGGCACACAGAACCTAAACGTTTGCAGAGGACACGTCTAATGGAGTCAATGATCCGTCCCACTTGTGCTCTAATCAACGTCCCAAAAACTTTCAGCTTGAAATACAAAATCATTTTCAGTGTCTAGAAGACTGCAATACAGTGGACGATATGAATTACAAGCTCATGGAAACTGTTCATGCGGTCGGAGCTAAGTTTTGCAAAACCCATCGCAGAAGAACTCAAAAACTCTCCTATCACATTCTAAATCTCATAGATGTTAGACGGGAAACGAAGCTGCAGTTTTCAGCAGACATGATAGCATACAGGCAACTGAACAGACAGATCACCAAATGCATGCAGCGGATTTTAGACAACTTCAACACAGCTTGTATTGAAGAAGCGATCGAGCGGAAACAAAGCTCCAAAGTCTCTTTCAGAGATTTGACAGCTAGGAAGAGCCAACTATTGATTCGACCGAGAGGTTAGTTCTGGAGATTACACATATCTTCTCGTCAGGCATACCTTAGAAATTCAAAATAAGATTCAACAATCAGTGCATGTTGCCAGTGATGACCTATGGATCTAGGAAGGGGTCCTTCTTTGCTGGCCGAATGAGGAAGATCAAGGTTGCTCAGCGAGATATGGAGAGGGCTTACTCTGCATGATAAACTTAGAAATAAGGAAATCCACAGTAGTGCTACTGAAGTGGCAATGGCCAGCCTTATAGCTCGAAGAACCGATAACCGATTGGAAAGAAAGGTTCTCGAGATATAGTCTCGTACCGGCAGAAGAAGTGTAGGGCGCCTCGCCATTAGATGAAGTAACGACCTGGTAAGAGATGCAGGAAGTCCATGGATGCAAGTTACTCAGGACCGCGCTTTATAGTATTCCTTGAGGTATTTCACAAATCCACTGCTGAATATGGCCTATATTCAGCAGTGGATTTGTGAAATACTGTAATGATGATGATAATCATGGGTTGACTTATATGCCTAATGTCATTAAGTACGCGTATTGTATTAATTTCTTATAGGAAATGAAATAAAGAATAAATAAATAAACACGCAGTAGAAGTGGTACCTTTAAATAAAATGAATTATAAAATAAAAATGTTTCACGGCAAATGATTTATTTGATATGATTATTTTCAACCATCCAACCAAGTGTAACATAATATACAAGATAAACTTTTATTTTGTAGCAAATAAATTTTACAACAAAAACAGATCAAATTTTAGTGTAATAAATCATATTTGATTTGATGTCTCTTTTTAGTATAGTTTTTTCGTTTCATCGAGTTTTCATTTCAAATAGCCACATAATCTGTCGGACCTTCCTTATGGTCACCTCAAACAACACTCATTGGTGGAATTGGGGTAATGGAACCCCTTTTGGGGCCACCACAAAGCTTACTTAAAGGTTAATTTTTTATATTTTTATTTTCTGCCATACTACTGTCTATAATTTCAAATTTGTAGTCGCTAAATCTCTACCTAAACAACAGTGTTCGCGCCAAACGCTGTTTTCGGAATCGACGTCAGAGGGCGCGCGGCTCGGAGCCATACCGGTTTGACGTTCGGTCGTGCGTAGTACGCGCGAGCGCCGAAATCGTCTGCCAGCTGTGCTAACGTCAGCACGCTGTCAATTTTTGTTCGGTAACTCGGAATAATTAGGCGCGGCTAGTAAATATACTGTCTAGGATTTGTGACGCGCATTCTTTGCTGGAGAGATTCACAGGGACTCATTGTGTCTGACTCAGAATCTGTATAAGTGCATTCGACAATATTAGCTAAAGCGGCCTTTGATATTCTAGAAATAACTGTTGCTACGCGAAGCGGTAGTGACCTTTGATCCGGACACTCCCTGTTCGCTTTGTGTGTTAGGCTTTGTAACAGACGAGAGTTAGTGGCTTCTGTAAGTTAGTTAATAGTACGATAGAGTTAATGGACTATTATCGTGACGAACGAAGAAAGTGACTGTGGACGGCGCCGCGGAAGAATTCCTCAATTTGGAGCGGTGCTGACGCCCGGGCTGCTGCCGACGGCAAAGGTCTACTAAGGTCAATCACCATCAGTCACACCCAGATACACATCACAGCACCTTATTTCCCTTGCACCACACAACCACATGCGACCTGACCGAATCCTGAGGGACCAGTCGCCTTGGATATAGGTAAGTAAGCTCCGTCTAATATTCTCTCTGTTGAATGGCCGTAGTATAGAACGCTTCCCTTATTGTTTAGTGTAACTAGAGATTTTCCACTTTGGCCTTAGGAGGCCCGACCTACGTCTGTTCATTGAAACTCTGCTGAATGGGCCCCAGAGGATTTGACCTTTATGGGAGAAGCCGTAGGCCGTAACAAACAGCGTACATTGGTAAAGGCCTTGAGCCAGAGAGAGAGAGAGAGAGAGAGAGAAAGAAAGAGACAGAGAGAGAAGAGAGGCTATATCAGTATAGGCTAGCAGAAATCCATCCAAAAAAATTTGGCGCTAAGACTTATTACTTCATATTTAACATATTATGTAATAGAACTCAAAAAGTCGTAATCAATGGTAAAGGTTCCTCCGGATCTGTAGTATCAATGGGCGTTCCTCAGGGCTCGATTCTGGGCCCTTTTGTTAATCTATATGAATGACTTACCTTATCTTGTAGGGTACAATCACGATATAGTATTATTTGCTGACGATACCTCTTTAATTTTCAAACTCAAACGGCAGTCAATTAATTATGACGATGTAAATAATGCTCTATCGAAATCAGTACACAATACCAATGTAAAATATTTGAAAACCAATGTGCTCTTAAATGGGGAGGAGTTGAGTCTTATGGATACCACTGTTTTTCTTGGTATTACTATTGACGCGAAACTTCAGAGGGGCCCCCATATATCTAAATTAGCAAGCAGACTTAGTTCTGCAGCATATTTTGTAAGAAAGATTAGAAGTCTCACAGATGTTGAGACAGCTAGGTTAGTGTATTTTAGTTACTTTCATAGCGTTATGTCTTATGGAATTTTGCTATAGGGTAATGCGACTGATATTGAAGCTATATTTGTTTTGCAAAAGAGAGCCGTACGGGTGATTTAAAGAAAAAAATTAAAATAAATAAACATATTAACTTTGGCATCGCAATATATTTATGAAAATGTAATGTATGTACATAAAAACATAAATAGCTTTAATAAGAATAAGGATGTTCATACCTTAAACACTAGGAACATACATAAGCTTGTAATGCCAGTTACTAGACTCCACAGAATTAGTAATTCATTTATGGGGCAATGTATACGACAAAATCCCAGAACATGTTGTCAACAAACAAGTTTAAAAGTTTTTTTAAAAGATAAACTGTACAAAAAGGGTTATTATAATATCAAGGAATACATGAATGAAAATAACCCCTGGGAATAAGGTGATCGCCACCAGGCTGGTTCTTCATTAAATTCAGAAAATTCATTTAAAATTGTATAAACAAAATGAATGTTAAGTGAAATTACGTTTAAAAAAAGTCCAGCTGGGTTTCTTGCTGGTTCTTCCCAGGATAGAGGTATTTTCCGAACCAGTGGTAAATAAAAAAATTACTTTCAATAAGTATTATGTTATAACCAATATTGAATAAAAATCATTTTATTCTATTCTATTCTATTCATCATCGTCTTAAGAGTGGCAACTAATCTTCATAAAGTTTTTTTGATTGGTTGCGAGTGTTAATTTTCATTGTCTGCCATTACAATCAAATGAACGGTAACCCGCGAAATATATAAAAGACTCCGAAATCAATTTTATCGAAGTAGATGCACTCACACTGTGGCATATTATAGTTGCAGTATAGTTAGTTTGACTTGACCAGATATGGACTCGCCCGAATAACAGCGCATTGACACCAGTGACAAAAACCTAAATAACATTTTACTAGGTATTTTACTTGGCAGGGTTATAAGGCGGGCTTAATTCTTAAATTATTCTCTGTAGTCAACCTTAGAGCAGTGATATCACTACGAAATGTGTTATAGAAAACATAAAAGAAGAGAAAGAATAAAAAGTTAACTTCAAGAAGTTTTCTACATTGTAAAGCCAAGCTGCAGCTATATTATGGTTGTAGCATGAATTGATCGACTCGACCGGTGTAGGACTACAGGAAGGACAGTGTAAAATGGCAGCTTAATACAACTGTGTTTCTTATGGTGAATGTAGAGAACCGGAGGCTCTTATTATTGGAAATGAGGCATTCCATCTTCCTTCTTTCCTTACTCCTCAATTGTTAAAACGCATCCGCATTTTGATTCTTGATTGAAAATGGATGAAGATGTCTATGAGCCGCGGCATCCACTTGCCATTAGGTAGACTGTGTGCTTGTTTATCACCTATATTTTATAAAAATAAAAACTGTATTTACCTAAGTAATTCATTATTATTATTCTGTTTTCTGAGCTGGAACCAAACCGACTTAAGCATAAAAAACATTCTGCAATTCATTTGTACCAATAATAAGGATCAAATATCGCTAAGACACATTATGTCGTAAATAAGGACCATGAAACAAACATGTTGTCAAAATTAAAAGAAATTTTTTATTACATTGACGTAACAAACAAGCTTTCACCTGAAAGTAAGTAAGTACTACAGCTTACGAACATCAGCAACCAATATCAAACAAAGATTGATGTCACCTTCACGTTGGTATTCTGTGAGAGCGTGAAAACTCATTCGTGCTACAACTATACTACTAATATAGCTGCACTATGGCTCTACCACGTATAAAAAATTTAGTGCGACTACTTAATATTTGTACCTAATTTTCATTTTTTTTGTAAATGTATAATAAAATAAAGACGTTTAATAGTTTTAAATATTAAAAATCCTAGGAACATTAACTTTTTTAGCTTATAATTACATCAGCTTCATCAGTCACTAGGCAGGTAAGTATTAGAAAGAAAACATATCATGAGATAGTAAATTTATTTAATTTACTTTTTACTTTAATCTAAAATTGGTGTGAATTTTCCATGCAAGGGGATACATAAAGAGTCACCTTACATACTTTGCACATGAACTTTGAGCGCTTTTCTTCTTTTCTAGTGCTACAGAACACCTCCAATGATATGATGATGTTTCCAAATAACGCTGTCATATGCGACCCAATATTATTTAATCAGGTAAACCGAATATATCTTTTGTTATAAGATATTTTTTGTTTTTGAAAACCATAGGGTTTTGGTTTTGGATATTCATGTAACCAGACTTTAAGCTTCTGGCCAATCTCAAACGAAAGTCTCGGTGTATATTTTGTTTTTTTTTTCATTTTTATGTTTGTATAAGATATATGAATTTATAACAGCACATTCGAATAAAAACCAAAATAGTTTTAACCACGACATTTTGGGATTTACGTCCGATCGAATATATTTCTCGAAACGCTTACACAAAATTTTTGACAACCCTAAACCCCAAACCTTCTTCATTGGGTTCATTATTATCTTTACCAGAGTAAATGTCGCACTGGTGAAGAAGTCCAGTCTTACCGTCCGCATTTACGACACAGTTCTCCCACATACTTTTAGAGGTGGTTGTAAAAAAGTTATCCAGTAATCTGCACAGAAATATGACAAAGCCACAAGAAAAACTCATAATCTACAAAATATAAAAAATAGTACGACTTACCTTTCGCAATTTCGCCATTATTTACAAAAATGTCTCAACTTGTTCAAAAATCTATACACTCGACGACATCACGAATTCAAATGATTGTCACTGTGACATTTACGTTCCGATACAATTTCGTTCACTTTCGTTTCATAGATAATATATTTGGGATGACATTCTATTAGCTTGTGGATTTTATAAAACCGGAAACTGGTAAAAATTAAGTATTAACGATGTGGGAGCGTGATAACCCAAGTCTGGTTAAGGGTATGTAATTTATATTTTATATTCATCATCATCATCATCATTACAGCCCTTCACAAGTCCACTGCTGAACATAGGCCTCCCCCAAAGAATGCCACAGAGCACGGTCCTGAGCCACCTGCATCCATCGACTTCCTGCATGTCTTACCAGGTCGTCACTCCATCTCGTGGGGGGACGCCCTACACTTCGCCTACCGGTACGAGGCTGCCACTCGAGAACCTTTCTTCCCCATCGGTTGTCGGTTCTTCGAGCTATATGGCCGGCCCACTGCCACTTCAGCTTACTAATCCGTTGGGCTATGTCGGTAACTCTGGTTCTACTGCGGATATCCTCATTCCTAAGTTTATCACGCAGAGAAACTCCGAGCATAGCCCTCTCCATAGCTCGCTGAGCGACCTTGAGCTTCCTCATACGGCCAGCAGTGAAGGATATTGTTATAATATAACTAATATAACTTATATATATATATATATATTAGATTGTGCATGGTTAATTATAAGTAACTATGTACAATATATTAAGCACAAAATAAGCAAAAAAAATAATCAAAAAAAATAATGGTTTCCATATTTGTGAAAGATGCTTCAAGAGCTTTTATTTGACACCTCACATAATTGTCTTTAAAAAAGTTCATATTTTATTAAATGTATAAATTTTGAACGTCACTTTTTGTTAAGAGTGTTTTCATAAGTATTTTTATTTGGCTAAACCGAAGGTCGCACAAGCGAAGACGTGGCAAGGCTAGTATAATATGTGAACCTTAATTTTATATTTCATAATTTAAAAACATATAAAATAATAAAACAGTCATCCAATATGTTGTAGCACTTTACATGAGAGGCAATTTATATTTTTGTATAACTGTTATTCTATGCTAACATTATTTGAATTCACAATTTTTTGCGTAAGTAAATATAAAATACATTGTCGGATAAAACCATTCGTCTGTATCAACATGATAAGAATTTGGGTAACCTAAGTCTTGAAACAAAATTGGAACACGAAATATTATGCAAATTATAAAAATTGGTCAGAGACAATTCTCACCAGTCGAGGTTATAAATGTTTTATTTCAATGAAGCTGAAAACAAAGAAGAGATTTCCATGCTAAGTGGATAAATTTTATCTTATTTCTTTCGTAAATTGAATTTCGTAACATTTTCAACTTTAACTTATTCACTAACTATTTCCAAATATTTTATCTCACTTGATAAATTGTATGGATATTATCTAAATTTATTTACGCCAAGCTCGTTCTAAATTATTTCTCTTATGCCTTTATCTTATAAGCCTTTTTCTCATGGATGTCTAATGTACAGTGCGCCTGCCAAGCATGACGATTGTTGATGTCTAAAATGGCGTGGTCCATGTTCAGCAGTTATTGCTTAGGTACAGTTCATCTGATTATTTTACGGGCTAAAGATAAAGAAGAGGAAATATTATATGCATATACGATTACCGTAATTATTAGGTAAGTAATTATTTACACATAATGTGCTCCACACCGAATTTCAGTCATTTTCGCAGTTTCATGCTGTATATTTTTTAATTTATAGTGTTGGTAAAAATTTCTTTTTATTTATATTTTTGCATATAACTAGTTTTTATATTTCGTTCTGCATGCTTCAACTGGGATAAACGCATTTCTTTCTTTATCTCCATTAAAACATGAATAACCATTTCTCTCTTCTGTACGGGCTAATCTTCAGAATATATAAATCGATTGTAATGAAACTTTACGAAAAGATAGAGAGCAATGCCAGAAATAATCTAGACTATATTTTATCCGAAAAACTTAGAGATTTTGCTTAAAATCGAAAAATTGATGATGTTTTAAGATTATCTTAAAGCTAAGTTACACCTCATTAATAGATTCTACTCAGGCGAAGCCGGGACGAGTCGCTAGTATTGTATACTTATATAATTATATATAAGTGTAGTATATTTATATCCATGTATGAGAGTATTTATGAATATATATTATTGTTATTTTATTTTTAGGTATTATTTAGATATGTCTGTTTAATTGGTTTCTGATATATATAATAGTCACGGTAACTATTTCCAGTTAGTTACGCCTATTTACGTCTCACTTCTGGACATAGGTGAATTCTTATAGAAATAAAAATTAATGAATTGCTACAAGAATATTATTATAAGTAGTTATAATTCGTAATTCTTATCTTACTTTCCTTTGTTTTGCTTTATTGGTTTTTCATTAATGTAATAAAAAGTTAATGAAGGATCTTTTAATTACTGTAATGCATTTGCTCATTGGTTGTCTTATGTTTTTATATTTAACTAGCTGACCAGGCAGACGTCGTTCTGCTCTTTGCGACGACCATTTGATTTCCTAAAAAAACTCTTGAAATTAGCAATAAAAAAATTGAGTGTCACTTATCAGGATAAAAACTATCCTATCTCTCAAGTTGGACCAAATTGCACACAGTGTGCAAAATTTCATTGAAATCAGTTCAGTTGTTTAGGAGATCATCGCTGACAAACAATGTAACACGTAATCTATACTTAATATAATAAAGCGGAAGAGTTTTTTTGTTTTTCTTGTTTGTTTAAACGCGCTAATCTCTGGAACTACCAGTCCGATTTAAAAAAATTCTTTTTGTATATTACAGCCAGATTCATGTGGAAAAGTATAGGCTATCTAGCATTAAGCTATATCACTCGGCTAGCAGAAAAAGCACTAACGAAATGATTTATCCGCGTACGCTGGTGTTATCGTTAGGGGTACGTAAATATAATGTTCTAGAAAAATATAGATCTTTACTCCGTCTAAAAAATTCCGAGATACCATATGTCTATTTCTTATACATAAGCCATAATTAGGTATTTTATGACAAAAAATATTAATAATTAAAAAGTAATTTATGAGCATTATTATTAGGCATGGCCTGTTTATCCTTACGAACGAAAGTTACTTCATCATCAAGACAATTTTATGAAGATAAACTTTGTTCTTTATGCCATGTTATTTGGACGCATAGTTTAAGAGATAATGTAAAATTAAAAATAATTCAATACTTAGCTGGGCCCGCGAACGACGCATAAACCCTAGCCGCCCAGTGAAAACTCCGAGAAGCCAGTACAGAAAGTTTCTAAGAGCGAGGTTAGTTCAATCATTATAGCTAAAATAAATTAAAAATTAATTGAGTACTTTTATGACAATGATTAGTTACATCTTTATTTCTGAACTCTTTCATTTCACATTGCTATGGTATTTTGAAAATTTAATTGATTAATAAGTAGTTAGTATTAATAAGTAGTAGTTTGATAGCAAATTTATCAAAAATCGTTTCATGCCTATAGACTTTTCATGTATCGTGTACGGTTTTCTTTAACACTGGAAAAAACCGCGCTTCGGGACACTCTTTGGTATGTGGGGGGAGTGGAGGAAAGTGGATAAAACTTAACTACGCTCCACATCATACATAATATGCCGACAGATAAAAGTACTCCATTAATTGTGCCAATTTTTCCATACATAGCTATCAAATAAAATGTTTAATTGCAATTAGAAAATGCTGTCATGTCAATTATGTCGCGCACCTCCGACACGTGATGACGCGGGTGAAACCGCGGGGCACAGCTAGTTTTTATACATAAAGATAACAAGATATTTAAAAACAAGGAAATACCGATGGAAACCTGCTAATCAGAGAAATAAAAATATTCCGAACACACGTGAATTCCACCATCACGCAGCGGAGCGTGTCGTTATGGAGCACCTTTCAGAAATAATAAGAGGCCTGTGCCCAGCCGTGGAACATATATAAGCTGTAAATTTACTTTTTTAATGACGTATATATGCACAAACAATATACGAAAAAGGAACTAACGAAGTCGTTAACAAATACTAAAACACTAAAATGATAAGAATGGAAAGTTGCCGTGTAGTGGTAGCGTGAAATTATCGACCACAATCTTTCATTTCATAGGTTTTGTAAGAGACGACTATGCGAAATACCAGAAAAACCTAATGGCTTCCAGTGTATGGCGGTAAGTATTCGTTCAAACTTAAAACCCAGTTCGGCGAGGGGCAGTGGTGCCGAAAGTGCTCACGTCTGGTATTTCGATAGTCAGACCGTCTTCTAAGCATGACGATTAAGGTAAATCCTCGCTATAGCGGAAGAGTCTCATATCCAGAAGTGGACCTATGATGAAGATGATAAATATTCCTAATTATTTTGTAAATTCTGGGTCATGAAGTAATGCGCCTAAGATTTAAAATAAACATGTATTTTTAACCTGTAAAGCAATCCATTTTAAATGACCATATTTTAATCAGACAGAAAAAAACTACCAAACTAAATATATTCCATTTGAAATATAACATTGCTATCATTCATTACTCAATTCTTACATTTAGATGAAGGAATGTTTTATTTATTTTATTATTTTATGTATACTCCTTATTGCACACAAAACACTACACAACACAGCAAACTTAAATTTATAAACGAATGTACAATTAGGTGGCCTTATCGCTAAACAGCGATCTCTTCCAGGCAAACCTTGGTGAAGGAGATAATTTTCATTTAAATATATAGAAGTGTGCATAAATAGTAGATAAACAAGCATATATTAAAAGTACATGGTATATACAATATATAAGAAAACTTAATAATCAAATAAAATAATATTATATATACATATATATACATATACAAATATATACACATACATGTACACATATACCTACATATACATACATAGAATACATACACTTTTAAATATTTCTGTCATATACATAAACCTTATCATGAAAAGTAGATATGACAATAAAATATATTAAGTAGAACACATATTTAAATAATAACCTTTAACCATATTTTTGAAAGACTCAATGCTTTGGGCTTTTTTAATTGTTAAAGGAAGCGAGTTTCATAATTTGATTGCTTTGACACAAAAAGAGGAATGAAAAAATTTTGAGTTGTGAGCAGGCATACGCAGTAAAAGTTTATGAGCTATTCAGGAATGATCTTTATTTGCGCCCATGAACTCAAATTTTTCTTTAAGGATCAAATAGTACACAGTACAGTAGAGATAGAATATGAGTATTCCGACGAAGCCTCATGCATCAGCATAATCAAGGATAGGGAGTAACAAAGACTGTGCCAGTAAAATTCTAGTAGGAATGTTGTAAGTGAAACTTGAGCCTCCGATCCCCCCAAACTTTAGATTACCAGCACTTGGTATCGTTTAAGCCGATAAGGGGAATTAAGAGGAATTCAGGATATTTGTATAATAATTTACTAACACAACTCATGGTGATGCCAGTGTCTTACACGTTCGTTTACGAAACAACTAATTTGAACTGAATACCAACCAGAATGAAAATTTTGGATTTCTATTCTATTATATTAAAAATAAACAAAATACAGTGATAAATGTTACATCATCATATAATCATCTGAAAAAAATATTGCATATTCATTCATCCATTCATTACAGCCTATAAAAAGTCCTATACTGACGAGCATATGCCTACTCCATAGATTGCCTATGAGGCATTCTATAGTCAACGTATGGGAATGTATGTGCAGCAGTAGTTCCCACTATGTAGTGGTTACATAAGAGAAACCAATACGCCATATCATCTAGAATAGGTGTCGAAAGTAGAATAGAAAAAGTAGAAATAATTAAAAAAACTGCGGTTACTGTCCCATTGGTGGTAACAATGGCAAATACCCCACATACAAAACTCGAATTGAATATAATAACTAATAAGTAGTCGAAAAATATGTAAGCATTATTTTTTTCTTTTCATAATTTAAATCCGATATTAATGAAAATTCATAAACAATTTTTTTAATAAATATAAGACACCTGTTAAAAATGTCCTTTTGTATCCTCTGACACCCTCACAACGTGTTTTATATGAAAATATAATGTATAGTTTTAAATTATGAAACATAATGTTGATATACTACCATAATACGATATATTTTATAGGAACAGAAACAGAAAGAGAAAACTTTTTATTCAATAAAGACTATATTGAAAGTCACTCTTTTCTATAATTACAACAGGTTCGAAAAAAAAACCTCTGTCCTGGGAAGAACAAGCAAGAAACTCAGCAGGACTTTTTTTTTAAATAACAGCTAACAATCATGTATGTTACACAAATTAAAACCACAACAAATTAGAAATAGCTTGGTAGCGATTTGGACATTTCCAGGGGCTATTATCATCTATAAATTCTTTAATATTTGTCGTGAGGCGACAATTAAAAAAATAGAACCTAACCTAAGTACAACAAAACAACAAAAGTAGAGCCAGAAAACAATATATTTAAATTTTTAAAAGGTATTTACAATTTTATAAAAAAAATGAAATGAGGATGATGATGAATGAAGTCAGAGTACAATTAGATTACAAAAAAAAATAAAAGTAGGAGAATAGGGGAATATAGAATTGTAGTAGAGCCTAAAAGTCGAAGCGACACACGTTGCGATTGTAGAGGTAGGTTTCTTAGCAGCGACGGCACGTGGCGCCTGAAGCCAGCACACGCCGGTTGCGCTTGTAGAGGTAGGTTTCTTAGCAGCGACGACACGCAACGCCTGGAGACAGCACACGCGGCGTCCGGAGCCGGCGCACGTAGCGCCTGGAGTAGGTGCGCTCAACGCTTAGAGTCAGCAGTTGCAGCGCCCAAAGGTAGCACCGGCAGTAGGTGCACTCGGCGCCTGGAGTAAGCAGTCGTAGCGCCCGGAGTAGTGTGGCCCCCACGCTTGAAGTAGACTGCCGACGACTTCCGAGGTAGATGGAGGCTTGTAGGATTCCGGAGTGGTGCGGCTCCGCGTTTGAAGAAGGCTTCGCCGAAGACTTCACGTGTAGGTGGAGGCTTGCAGGATCCCGGGGCAGTGCGGCCCCGGGATAAGGCCTTTAGGAGATACTTCCAATTCGCGAACTGAAGCGAGACTGCCTTTCATCACCGATTGTTCGGCTTTTATACCTTTCTAGAGAGAACGGAAAAATTATTTAAATTAAACGCAAATTTTTTGTAAATGGTCAAGAGAAAAAAGTATTTATGTGGAATTATCGAAATAGGAACAACAGATCGGTAGCAAATTTGAATATAATTACTATAGCAACAAAATAAATAACAATGACAAAACATGTCAAATTTTGGTTTTAGGTTTATAATAAGAAAACGGTAAGATTTAAGTGGAAAATGAGATATTATTGATATAGGAAAAAAGGTAGCGCAGCTGCCCACACAAAGTCCAAGATTGTAGAGTTACGGAAAACTAGCTAAAAGATCGAAAAAAGGTAGACTCCATTGACACCAATTTAAAAGTGCTGATAATGTGAAAATACGAAGTAGAAATGATTTGTTATTGTGTTCTTATGGTTTAAAATCGTTACAGGATCCTATGGAAATAAAGGTGATGTAAAATATCCAGTTTTGAGGTGAATGCAGAAAATCGAAACAGAATGGAAAAATGAATTTAAAATAATGTAAAATGATATGTAAGTAGCATAACACTACATTTTCCCCCCGACCCTGGAAAATTTTTGACTCAGCAAAAATTTTGATATATACATTCTAAAATAAACCATAAAAACACAGCTTTGCAGAAACAGACATCATCAGGCAAAATGAGATATACTATCTCTTACATTCATCATCTGCCATTCAGGTAAGGGTGGAGTTCACATTCAATGACTACCACTCTAAAAGTGTGTTTTCAAAACGACATTAAGGCTTATTTAAGGAGTAGTCATCCGCTCCTGCGTGGAAAAAAAAATAAATTAGTCGAAGAAACACCACTTTTAAAAGTGTGTTTTCGAAAGGACATTCAGGCTTATTTAAGGAGTTGTCATCCGCTCCTGTGTGAAGATAAAAAAATTATTAAGGGAGTAGCAGCCGCTCCCAAGTGAAGATAAAGATAAAGGAATCAATCTTAAGCAAGCTTTAGTCGCTATGACTTAAGTAAAGATTAAGAACGGCCAGAGCGGTAGGGCTCAAAGCCAGAGATCAGCAACATCACTAGCGAGATGTGTCTGAAATAAAAAGTGAAGATTAACCAACGAAAGTTCGAGGTCCTAAAGGAAGATGTGTTGAAGAACACTGGATCATCAAATAAACAAACAAATTAAAAGAAATAAAAATAATAAGGTGAGAATGATGGTGATATTTATACATATATACAAATTAACAGTTAGTAAATGCTTAGAAAAGTTATGAATCGTCTCGCTTCAGCTTTGAAAAACAATTTTATATAAAGTGTAAAGTTCAAAGTTAAGTTTAAGAAATAAAGATTTAATTGAAAAGTTATACCTCTTTAAGTTACCTAGAAAAGAAATATTAAAGTGATGAATGTAAGTGTTGTGTGAAATGTAGGTCTAAATATAATCCAGATAAGTTGAAACACTAGATGAAGTGTTGTTTTAGAATTTGGAAGGTATGAAAAGGATGAATAAATGAATGATAAATAATGAGTTAAGAACGAAAGGGAGATCAATTAAATCAAAAGGGAATGAACAAGGCGCAGTAAAGGTGAAGAATTAAGAGAGAAAGAGGACTTTTACGTTGGGCGCCAAATGTCGTGAAGCGACAATTAAAAAAAATAGAACCTAACCTAAGTACAACAAAACAACAAAAGTAGAGCCAGAAAACAATATATTTAAATTTTTAAAAGGTATTTACAATTTTATAAAAAAAATGAAATGAGGATGATGATGAATGAAGTGAGAGTACAATTAGATTACAAAAAAAAAATAAAGGTAGGAGAATAGGGGAATATAGAATTGTAGTGGAGCCTAAAAGTCGAAGCGACACACGTTGCGATTGTAGAGGTAGGTTTCTTAGCAGCGACGGCACGCAGCGCCTGAAGCCAGCACACGCCGGTTGCGCTTGTAGAGGTAGGTTTCTTAGCAGCGACGACACGCAACGCCTGGAGCCAGCACACGCGGCGTCCGGAGCCGGCGCACGTAGCGCCTGGAGTAGGTGCGCTCAACGCTTAGAGTCAGCAGTTGCAGCGCCCAAAGGTAGCACCGGCAGTAGGTGCACTCGGCGCCTGGAGTAAGCAGTCGTAGCGCCCGGAGTAGTGTGGCCCCCGCGCTTGAAGTAGACTGCCGACGATTTCCGAGGTAGATGGAGGCTTGTAGGATTCCGGAGTGGTGCGGCTCCGCGTTTGAAGAAGGCTTCGCCGAAGACTTCACGTGTAGGTGGAGGCTTGCAGGATCCCGGGGCAGTGCGGCCCCGGGATAAGGCCTTTAGGAGATACTTCCAATTCGCGAACTGAAGCGAGACTGCCTTTCATCACCGATTGTTCGGCTTTTATACCTTTCTAGAGAGAACGGAAAAATTATTTAAATTAAACGCAAATTTTTTGTAAATGGTCAAGAGAAAAAAGTATTTATGTGGAATTATCGAAATAGGAACAACAGATCGGTAGCAAATTTGAATATAATTACTATAGCAACAAAATAAATAACAATGACAAAACATGTCAAATTTTGGTTTTAGGTTTATAATAAGAAAACGGTAAGATTTAAGTGGAAAATGAGATATTATTGATATAGGAAAAAAGGTAGCGCAGCTGCCCACACAAAGCCCAAGATTGTAGAGTTACGGAAAACTAGCTAAAAGATCGAAAAAAGGTAGACTCCATTGACACCAATTTAAAAGTGCTGATAATGTGAAAATACGAAGTAGAAATGATTTGTTATTGTGTTCTTATGGTTTAAAATCGTTACAGGATACTATGGAAATAAAGGTGATGTAAAATATCCAGTTTTGAGGTGAATGCAGAAAATGGAAACAGAATGGAAAAATGAATTTAAAATAATGTAAAATGATATGTAAGTAGCATAACACTACATATTATGATAACCCTTTTTATACAAACTTAGTTTAATAAAGTTTTTGAACTTTGAGCAGGTCAAATTTTGTACATTTTCTGGAATTTTGTTATAAAAGCGTATACATCGCCCCAAGTATGAATTACTGACTTGATGGAGTCGAGTAACTGGTACTACTAGCTTGTGTTTTTTCCTAGTATTTACAGAATGAATATCACTTATTTTTGTAAAACTACTTTTATTTTTGTGTACGTACATTACATTTTCATAAATGTATTGAGAGGCCAAAGTTAATATATTAATTTCCTAAAATTTTTGTCGCAGCGACTCTAGGCTTTAAATCATAAACCGCTCATATGGCCCTCTTCTGTAAAACAAATATAATTTCAGTATCAGCTGCGTGTCCCCATAGCAAAATACCATACGATATATATGGAAATAGCTAAAGTAAACTAGTCTAGGTGTTTCAACACTAGTTAGACTTCTAATTTTTTTTAAGACATATGCTGCAGAACTAAGTCTGCTTGCTAGTTTTGATATATGGGGGCTTCATTGAAGCTTCGCGTCTAATGTGATTCCAAGAAAAATGGTGGTATCTACAAGACTCAGTTTCTCCCCATTTAAAATAAAATTAGTATTTAATTGTTTGACATTGGGAGTCATTTATTTCATACATTTCGTTTTAGTGCCATGTAAATGCAAATTATTAACATTGAACCAATTTACTAATTTAGATATAGCGTTATATACTTCGCTATATTTTAGCAATTGTCGACTTAATTTGAAAATTAAAGAAGTGTCATCTGCAAATAATACTATACTATGGTTATCTCCTACTATGTAAGTTAAGTCATTAATGTATACAAGAAACGAGAATTGAGCCTTGAGGCACGCCCATTTGTACCATCGACCCGGAAGAACTCATACTGTTAATGACAACTTTTTGCGTTCTCTTACTTAAATATGAAATAATTCATTTAAGAGCATCACTTCTCACACCGTAGTTTTGAAGTTTCCTGATTAATGTTTCATGGTGAACACAATCTAAGGCTTTGGATAGGTCACAAAATATACCCAAAGCATCCTGTGAATTCTCCCATTCATTAAGATATATTTAATCAGCTCAACACCGACATCAATTGTCGCGCAACCCCTTGTGAACCCAAATTGATTTTTATGAAGTAAATTATTTATATTAAAGAAATTTAACATTTGATCAAGAATATTTTTTTCAAAAATCTTACTAACTGTTGGTAGTATAGAAATAGGTCTACAATTGGCAGGGTCTAATATACTACTAGACTTAAATAAAGGTTTTACTTTGCTATTCTTCATTAAATCAGGAAACACACCAGATTTGATACTAGTATTAAAAATAATAGCTAAATGAAGCACGATGGTATCTATTATAGACGCAATAACTTCAACAGAAATCCCCCACAGATCCGCAGTTTTCTTAACATCAATAGTTTTAAAATATTTTACAATATCTTTTGATGATATTTTATGAAATGTAAAATTCTTTGTACACGCATTTACATTTTGTTTAAGTAATGATTTGGCGACGGCAGGAGAAGAATTCAGTGACTTAGTGGAATTATCGGAATATCAGTAAAATATTTCTCAAAACCATTGCAACGTCCTGATATAATTTGGTTAATTTGTTATTAACACTTAACTGGTAGTTTGAATTGCGAGAGTTGATCTTACCAGTTTCGCTATTAATTATATTCCATGTCATTTTAATTTTATTTGAAGCCGTCTTAATTTTGTAGCTCAAATGCAAAGACTTGGCTATGGAGCATACTCTTTTAAATATTTTTGAATATTTTTTTACATATTCCCTAAATTCGACGCTATGATTATATGACCTTTCATGGTAAAGATCATATAACCTATGTCTGCTCTTATGGACTCCTACTGTCGCCCATTCATTAAATAACTTCCGACTGTTCAAGGATAATGTTTTAGAAGTAAAATTATTATTAAATTCATTGCAAATAAGCTTAAATAATGTTCCATACGAAAAATTTGGATCATCTTGGTATGAAAGTGATGGAAGTTTTTTTCACTATGTTACTTCTAAATATCTCCAAGCGACGTGCATTTACTGGAACAAACACAACTTTCTCATCTACTTGCTTTTTGTGAACATAAGGCAACGAAACTACTTGTCCACTATGATCAGAACTTAATTTTTGAATTATATATTTATGCAACGGCTTCACATTTGTTAAAATGTTATCTATACATGTTGCACTAGATTGAGCAATACGCGTTGGCTCTTAAAATAAATTAAAAAGACCATATGATTTAAACAATGATCTAAATTTAATATTGATTGAGGAAGCTTCTAGGAGATTGATATTAAAGTCACCACATATTACAACATATTTATTCTGTTTATTAAGCTTAGCAAAAACTTCCTACATAATTTTTTCAAAAGTATCATATATAGAACATGGGGGTCAGTAGACGCTCACAACAATGAGGTGCTCAAACTCAACACATGCCATTTCCACAGTTCGCTCAACAGAGAGGCTCACGATATCTTTACGTTCTTTACATGACAATAATTTACTAGCCAATATTAAGGAGCCACCTCTTAAAACCGTTTCTCTATTGAAAGAATTGACCACCTGGTGATTACTGAAGTTAAACATTAAGTTATAAGCTTTTAACCAATGTTCAGTAATATATAAAATATGAATATTGTTGCTATTTAAGAACAACTCAATTTCTAGCTATTTGCCTATCATGCCTTGTATATTTTGATGCACCAGGTGTAAACAAATTTCATTATCACGCTGTGGAGTCATACAATTATAGATTTGTAAGCTACATTCTAAATTATTTAAATTATTAAAACTGCTAGAGATTACCTCTATTGTCTCATTTTCTAATTTTAATTACATGTAACTGATTCCAAATTGCATATTAAGTAATCATTATACTGCTCAAAAGAAGCAGATGTCTGGGTAGCCAAGTCCTTGGCTGAGTTGTCTTATAATATATTTAGATAGGTAATACCTATATAAATATATTGTATATATATATATATATATATATATATATATATATATATATGTAAAAAATATCTTAATTAAATTATTTATGTCTAATAAATTAAATGTATTATTATAATTATAGCAATTAATTGTCAAGTTTAAACTATTATTACATGAAAAGTTATTAATTAATCAATTTAAATCATACCTTATTTTATTTTCCTGCCGCCAACCCTGTATGTAAGGCAATGTAAACAAGATAATTTTATGTACATCTAAAGTATTTAGATTATCAATTTATTTTAATAATTGATTTTTGTTTACATTGCCTCTTCTCTCAACAAGAATTATCAATGTGCTATTAGGGCAAAATTTACTAGCTAAAACTTTATTCATTATATGACTGCAGGATGCTCCAGGCATGCAATAATTACTGATCATATGTCCTTTTAAACAGTTATTTAACATCATGCACAAATTTTTGCCTATGTCATCACACTACATAATAACTTTATTTTTTAATTTTGACGTTGCTTTTCTTTTGTCATGGCACTGTCATAGAGTATAGGTGAAAATAATGAGTCCTTACTGTTTACTTTGTTATTTTTTACACATATTGTCCCCGATGAACCTGGTATAGAGCGCTGATGCTCACTCTGATGTTTTATTAAGGAGTCAAAGCGCTCCTCATTATATTTTCATGATTTTACCAGATCATTTATGGCCAATATGTGTTCTTTTATCTCATCTTGAGCCGATCCATATTAATTTGATACAATTTGTAGGGAGTTTTTAACTGATAAAATTGTTGAATTTAGACACTATATCAGTCTCATAACAGTGATTCGTATTTTCCACCTCAATTGAATATATTTTAGTTTATTAATTAATTCTGGCTTTTCTTTGCATACATTTATATAATTTTTAACATTAATTTTTGTTTTAATTAATTTTGCAGTTTTCTAATATATTTATTAATTTTTATATATATTTCTTTAATTTTCTTCTACTGCAGGTAGTCCTTGCTGCTGTACTTGATGTGACATAATCATCACCAGTCAAATCAATTGTTGTGGAGGATTGCAATGCTTTAAAAGATTCACATTCTATGAGCTCATTGAACAGACTTTGAGTTTGGGACGCTTTCATGTTGTCTATGTAATGTTTTAATTGCACAATCTGCTCATTAGCCTCACTTAACTGTAACTGCAATGCAGCAATTAATGTGAGGGATTCCTCATATTCCTTGCTGTATTGGTCAAACTCATCGACTGTTCTCTGAAGTTGATCCCTTTCTTTTGAAACAAATGTATATTATGTATGCAACTTAACCATGTCACTTTTTAGCTCAGTATATTTAGCCATTATATTTATTATTTTCTTTTCATTGTCATCCCTTTCTTTACATAACAGCTCACACTGCTCCTTTGACGCCTTAAGTTCTTGAAGCGCCATTTGAAGTTGGTTCTCCAATTGGCGCGTTTTGTCGTTGCGTGTATTCATTTTACTATTAAGTGTAAATAGCAAAAGAAAACAAAGAAAGAAAACCAAAGAAGCAGAGTAAGCAAATGTCTAAATGTATGGGTTTATTTACAGATCTCAAATTAAATTATCATGTAAATAATTCAAAATGAAATCCAGAACAATACTTACTTAATAGGTAAATCTTAAAATGTTAAAGGGATAACAAGAATTACACTTACAGTAAATTTAAACGATGTTCGTTACAGCTGTTACTTTTGGTTGGAACTTGGAACACTAAATACAATGTAATTAAAATAGGTACTTCTAACTTTTATTTATTTCACAAATACAAATAAGTCGTATTTAACAACTGTAACTCAAAATTGAGGTGGATGTTATCAATTTACAATAAAAAATAGTTGGGAGCAATTATTTTACAACTTGTAACCGGGGTTGCCACAGCAAAAAAAAACCTAGGTCTTTGCGTCTATAACAGACGATTTATGGTGCGATGTCTAAGAGACATCTATTTTGGTAGTTAAACAGACCGATGCGATGACATGTTATACCGCAGGCTTGACAAGAGAATTTGCGGCAGATGATATTGAAAAGACTTTATGCAGTTTCTATCTCTCTTGTCAGCAAGTGCCGTGAACCTGGCATTATTGCAAAACTTGCAAATCTCCAATATATAATATACCATCTATAGGGTATTTTTATTATTATATTTATGGTCATCGGCATACTCAACCAACTGATTTGGCTAGTGAAGTGGATAGTAAGATTAAACTTCTAGCTTTCTTCATTACTGGTGCAAATGTTTCAGTTTTAAGATGGTGATTTATAATGTTTAAACGTTTCACTATGTCGACGTTCTTTCCCAGTGCGATGACTTTTGAATTGTGAGTTACGATCATTAATAGACTTGGGGTGTTAAAGAGAAAGTCATCATTACTGCCTATCAAAGTCCATTGCTAGACATAGGCCTTCCCATGGATTGTCTCATAAACATCACCAATATCCCATGGATTGTAAAAAAAAACATCCTCTATATTTACCATAGTTCTTGGTTTTTTCCCTCTGTCACTCCTTATTACTCTCACGGGACAGTAATATGAGGTAATGGATATTCTTACACCGCCACTACATAGTGACAAAAGCAAAGAAAATTCATTATTTTCATTTATGAACAAATTTTAACAAACCCTAATATACAGTTAAATTTGCTTTGTGGATATTTTGATTCAATTGTGTTATAAGTTATTAAAATTATCAGAAATAAAATTATAAACAATGAAATAAGGTCAAATTTGAACGAATTTGAAGGAGTCAAAATCATATTTATTCAGAGCTTATTATTGAGAAAAAAATATATAATTAGTTCTTAAAGGTTCTATTATATGATTAAAAGTACAAATGCAAATATAATTTTTATAACTCAAATGACGAAAAAGGATTTTAATTTGCGAAATTAATTTTCGTCTCAAATATAATGGATTTCTATTACGTTAAGCCAAATTTAATTAAAAATCTTAAAAACTTAAGTAAGTAGAAATAATTATAGGAGTTCGGCGTGGTAGCTCATGGTAGGCAAAAGCGTTGGTTTTAAAATTCCATTGTACGTGACCAATCCGAGTTCAGTTCCCGCTGGCACCAAATATATTTTAGCCAATGCAGCCTGCTGTCAAGTTTTTCTTTTATTTAACTGCAAGTTAACCCAGTCTGTATTAATATGGAAAAACAATATTACTGTATACAAATGAAAATTGTTGAAAAGGTTTTGTAAATGCTCTGATGCCCAAAAACTTCTTCAGGATACGAAAAAAATTCATACCTTTTTAGGTATCCGAGATAATGCACCAATTTATAGAACATGAGTTTTATATCTATATATTTTATACTTTGTAATAAAAAGTTTTATACAAAGTTACTAAAAGTATAGAGTTTGGCTATTTACACGAGGAAAGTTTTCAAACCACTGTTGTCAAAATGCTATAACTAAGAAAGTGTAATATTAAACGTGTTAAAAGAAATACTATAAAGTTACCGGCGGCGAAAATTCCGTAAGTCGTAATTTATTTTTCTGGTATTTTGCCTACATACAAAAAAATTATTTCCCATGTCGATATTCACATATTAAAAAAAGGTATCAAAATACATCTCATTGGAAGTAATTGGATGTAAAGGCTTTAGAAATGAGTTAGGGGGGTGAATCGAACTTTAGGTTTAGTCAGTTTGAATAGCCTATCATGTAGAGGATGTCATGGGAGTCATGGTTGAATAGGGGCAAAAATTTCTCATTACACGACTAAGGGATCAAAATGACCAAAAACTAAAAAATTTAAAATTCTTATTTCGGCTATAACTCCACCTCATTCGGAGGTTCTTACACAGTCTTTACTTCCCGCATGACACTTGTTGGAATTAATGACTAGGAATGAGTTGGGGAGTGAGTCCAACTTTAGGCCTAGTCAGTTTAAATAGCCTATCATGTAAAGGATGTCATAGGGGCCATGGTTAAACAATGAGCAAAAACTTCTCATTACACCCCTAGGGGGTCAAAATGACCAAAAACCAAAAAATTTAAAATTCTTATTTGGTTATAAATCCGCCTCCTTCAGAAGTTCCTACACAGCATTTACTTCCCTCATCTCACTTGCTATGCTATATATAGAATTTATTAAATAATAATTAATTATAAATCAATATTAACATATGTATGTATCATTGAGATGATAATTAAATTCACATCGGTGCGTAGATTCTTTCTTTAATATACAATAATGTTTACATTTTTATGTAAGCGGTGATATTATATTATCTCCACTTTTTTACTAGTTATTTGAATATAAACCCATTAAGTTATTCGGGTTCCGTATTCAAACTGTAAAATGGAGTCCTGAACGGAGTTTTTAATATCATTCTGCTATTTGTCTGTCTCCCTGTTCGTTTATCTGTCTGTTCGTCCGTATCTCACGGACCTCTAGCTCGTAAAAGAAATGAAATTCAGAATTCAAGTTCTCCTTTCTTTCTCTCTCTCTCTCTCTCTCTCTCTCTCTCTCTCTCTCTCTCTCTCTCTCTCTTCTCATAGTATTTATCATAAATCGAATATTCTATCATGTTGGGTATTTTTCCCAGAGCTTATTGGTTACAATAGACATATATTTTTTGAACTTATTTATCTTCAAAAATAAACAAAGTGAGGACCTTCGCAGTTGCCAGTACTAAATTTGAACTATTCTTCAGTTAAAACTATTTTTATTACAGTACAGAGCCTATGTCAAAAACTTACACTGTATTTAAACAATAAGTATTTAATACATCGTTCATTATGTACGTATAAGCTGTGGCCAATATACACACATATTTATTTAGAGTATTTTGAGCAATAACTTCACATAAAGGTCGCTCAGTGAAATTACAAAAAAGCCCAGACGATTAATTAATCTAAGACAAGCTTCGTTCAAGAAATATATCGGGTGTTAATCAATTTCGAACTGACATTAATGTTTTTGCAGATGTATCATGCGCCATGTGCAATAAATTACTTTATCCATAAAATCGTGTTAATTTGCAGACGGCAGCTTTTAACTCTATTTTACATCTGGAATTGGTTTAGGATAGTGACGTGTTCTAGATGCTTAAATACTATTAAAAACCTGAATATTGTAGATAAGTGTGTACAAATGGTTATTGCTACAATACTAAATGAATTAGCCGATTACACTGGGACTGTAAAACGATTTTTACGAACAAACACTTTAAGCCAAGATTTGTGTAGATGTCTAACAACTCAACTACCACATTGACCTAACCAGGCTGGATTAATCCTTGCTGTTAAAAGTCTCGAAAATTTAACACGTTCCAGGGAATGAGTGTTCCAATAAGCTTTTTTCCAGGTATGTTCGGTCTCGTATAAGCAACACAATAGATATTTATGAATTAGTAGAAGTACGCGGCGAAGTATCTAATCGCCACAGCTGTTGCACCGCAGAAGCTGATTATTTAAGGATATAAATAGCGATCCAAATAGTTTTCATGGTTTTTATCATCAAGGTGATGCAAGATTCTGTACCAGAATCTCGGAGCAGGCAATATACTGCACATGCAACTGTTTCTTTCAGTTATATTTACCTTAGACATAGCAGCCTCCTCATCCATCATTGTCTATTCTGTGGCTTGAAGCTTATGTAAAAGTGACATTGAATACATATATTATTGGAGATAATAAATACTATCGTGATTGCATAGAAGCTCAACTCAAACTCTGGATTAGTTGTGGTCACAATGATTTTGCCATGCGTTCTCTATAACGGGCACAAGGACAACATTTGTGGTCACGAACAACCAATTAATAATGGTCATTTACTGAATGATGACGATAAAAAGTTATTCCCAAACTAGCTTCTTACCCACGGTTTCGATCGCGTCTGCTCTAATTTAGGAACATTGTTAATACCGCCCCGTGTCAAAATTAGCAAAATTTTATCACTTGTAGAGTCACCGGTGTCTGTGTTTGAGTACTTTTTAAATTCTTTGAGACGATTGGACGTTTGTGATTAAAATCTGGCGGAGATTATAATTGCATTAACATCATATGTTATTATGGGTTTCCATTTTATGGGTTATGTGTTTATGGGTTTTTATTTTTTGCACAGAACCCTATTTATTTTTTTTAAAAACCTAACTTACTCCTTATAATATCAGCTGTCTGATAGTGATAGTCCTGTCCCGTTTTGGAGATTAGGCGGAATAGACAGACAGAAAGAAATTTTTTTTATAATTACCATAAACACTTTCACATTCATTTAGAGAAAACTGTTATTTAGACATTACAAACAGACACTTAAATTTTTTTATTTATATAAATAATCCAACTAATGGGAAGTAGAATCCACGGACATCTGCAACAAGAAAAAAAATTAAATTATTTTAAAACTGAGACCAAAATAAGAACAAAATTATTTAAACATACAGCTGTGCAATTTGTTCTAACGAGCCAACAAATACTATCTGCGGCAGTCTGCGGACTAGTTAAATAACTTTAATTTTACTTTAAATTGTAAAAAATTTACGTAGCAAACAAAAAATCTATCAACTATTATTTTTTGGTTTTCAGCTGTATACATTTTTGCACAAAATCAAGATTGGACGAAATTCAACATCTCTCATTGCTAGAACAAAGTTAAGCGCCTAATTTATTAGTTCTGATCGATTACAAACCTATTTGAACAGGGTTCATTCGATTATACATCACTTGTCATTTAAAATTGCTGTCAATGTCAATCTAGATTTTCTGAGCTTTTATAATTTAACTAAGAACAATTAATGAATCAAACATAAAAATGTAAAGTTAGGTTAAAATATCTATGTATATAAAAATCAATTGCTGTTCATTTATCTCGGTAAAACTCGAGAATGGCTTGACTGATTTGGCTAATTTTGACATAGAAATATTTATGGAAGTTCAGGGAAGGTTAAAACGGTGATGAACATAAATATTAAGTAACATAAAATACTTAAAACGAAAATTTAGTTTTTTCAATACAAAATTTTCCTAACTATGAAGTGAGGTCCGATCTCTTTGGTCTATTTTGTGTCAGAATTAAAAATGTAAAAGTGTCAGTTAGTTGTCAAAAAAATAAATAAATTTCAGGACGATGGATAAAATCTTTTTATCTTTTCGTATTTTTTGTGCCAAAATAATGCAATATTTTTGAATATGTAGGAAGTATAATGGGTATAGTACAGAGACTAATTTTGTAGTTAGGAATAATAATTAATTCGTTTACACGAATTAATTATCCAACGGGTCGAGGATAAACTAGTAACGGAATACGACAAGCGTACTGTTCCATGTCAGAGCTAAAACTCCCTTAACGGCGGCCGCTCCGTCCGTTTTATACAAGCAAAACGGGCGCCACCGCAGGTGTAATGGTGCAGGTGTGTGGAACACGTGTTATTATAAGAATTCTGTCTAGCTACACCAACGGCGCCGCACGTGCAATGGTGCACGTGCCGTCACGGCCATACTGACATGCGTGCGTCATCGCACGCGCTCCATCACAATCTTAGTTATCTGTAGACAGAAAAACATCGTTCGATTCTCCTGACAAAACAGCGTCTGGTCTGGTCTATATTGATCCTTCAGACTCGGGTGACAGTCAGTTTTGTTCCGGCAGTAAGCCCTACAAAACTTTAATCATTTTTATGTTAGATCGGAATGAATAGTCTGTAGCTTTTTCTATTTTCTCTTTTTTTTTTTCAATTACTGTTTTCGCTAGTCCGGAATCACTATTCCCTATAGCTATATCACTGGACCGGCACAAAGCCCTGCAATGATTGTAAGAACTATTCTTTTTTCTTAATCTCTTTTTTTTTCAGTACTATTTATGCTAGTCCGGAATCACTATTCCCTGTAGCTATATCATTGGACCGGCAAACGCCCTGCAATGACAGTAAGAACCACATTTTTTTTCTTACTCTCTTTTTTTTCAATTTAGTATAGAACAGTTACAGACCAACCATACCGCAAACATGTCCCCGTCACAATCACACAAAAGTGTATCGTGAGCGACGTAGTGACACGATAACACCTAAATATGTAAACCAATGACACATATCCCAGTGCAGCACAGACCAGCCTCCCTGCAACTTCATGTTCCTTTCCTGCACTAGAATAATTACTTCGCTAGAGTGTCGCAACGTCTCTAGTATTTTCTAGATGCACAGACACGGCTACCTCTGACTGTCGCACGTCCTCGTCCGGTTGACAGTGAACAGCATACGGTCTATCAGTTATCACCACCTGCTAACAGATATTAACTCTTGTTAAATATTACAACGGTTGACCATCCCAGACTTCATTTAAGTCTGGAACGCGCCGATATGGCTACCTCCAGGCAAACCCACTACAGCTTTTCGTTCTGCTGCGTTCGTGCCACATTCGCGCCAGCAAGCCGTCGCGCCGTACTAGCGCTAGCGAATCGTCGCACTGCTTTGCAAAATTAAAAGAAATCGAGATAAATGTATTGCGAACCATGGAATTCCGAGCTTCCAAAATTCATCACATATTCTCTTAAGAAACGGCAACTGTATGACATTTGAAAAGATTGCAAAAAAAATGGAAACTATGTGTAGAGACGGATACCATCACATATTTCAAAGGGAAGGAGGCAACTGCGCAAAATCTACGAAAGCCGACCGAGCCTCAGACGTTCATTTACATCACCAAAGGACCATGTGTTCGGCGGCCACTTGAAATGCCTTGCCGTAAGATCTGCCGATAAGTTACAGACTGTAGCAGTGTAGGCTCAATCTTACTAGCGCTCGGCCGTACCTGACCATGTTCGATTAGCCGTCACAACATCTTCCTCATTGATCATTGTTGTAGAGACTTCTACGAATCCCTTGACATCAAACCCCAATCTTGTCAACGACACAATACTCGGAGCAAACTGCAACACTAATCAGTTTAGAACACATTAGAACACAAAAATGTCACTTATTATTTTCAATTCATAGCGTGTTAAAGTTAATCCTTTATTGTAGTACAACCCTTAAACGTTTTGAACTTCAAAATATAGCAAATGATAATGTTTCGCGTGAACTATCAAATTACAAGAAAACTTGAACAAGTTAATTAGAAAGCCTCCAACATTTCTTTTGACATTTGTTAACATATTTAGGTACGTCAAGAAATAATGAAAATACTTGCGGGTACTTTTAATACAAATCTTTAATGATACGACAATATCGTAATTAGGACAGCAAATTTCATTATGGTATTTAACATAAAAACAGAATCATCAATGCAGAATGCATTATAGTCTTTCACAAATGTAATAATCCTCATACTATTCGAAGATTGTATGTGGGCAAAAATGGGGACTTTATCCCACTTCTGATGTAGGAAGTATAATGGGTATAGTACAGAGACTAATTTTGTAGTTAGGAATAATAATTAATTCGTTCACACGAATTAATTACCCAACGGGTCGAGGATAAACTAGTAACGGAATACGACAAGCGTACTGTTCCATGTCAGAGCCAAGAATCTCTTAACGGCGGCCGCTCCGTCCGTTTTATACAAGCAAAACGGGCGCCACCGCAGATGTAATGGTGCAGGTGTGCGGAACACGTGTTATTATAAGAATTCTGTCTAGCTACACCAACGGCGCCGCACGTGCAATGGTTCACGTGGCATCAAATACATAAATAACGCTATTAATTACCATAAAAAATGTCCTTTTTTAACATTTGCAATATGTGGGGCGTTTCATGGTCAGAATTGAACATTTCCATTTGTGGGAGACGCGAGTCCTAACCCTGTGCTATGGATCTCCCAACTACCCATCTAGGATAATTAAATTGTTTATAATTTATCAAAAACAATTATGGTATACTACCTCGAAAGTAGACATGCAATTTTCTTGTACAATATGTGTTGCGCAAAACGACGTCATTTGAAAGCAATTGTTATATTTTTGGATGGTGGCCAAGAACTGTTTAGAGTTATCTCCTACCCCAGAAGCTAATGAGCGTAATTGATCTGTTTTATACTATCTCGTTCTGAATTTTTACTATCTCGTCTTATGCGCGGTCATCTAATGATGCTTCAAGAGCATTTTTATATAAAAGACTAGTAATGCTATTAAACATTACTAATATTTCTTTTATCCACTTCTGGTAAGCTTAAAATATTTGTGTTAGGAGTGGTTCACGACAATATAAAAGCTTTTAGAAAAATTTACTTCGCAAATATCCGCGTTATAAAATAAAATGATGTGTCTTACCTAGTATGAAGAGCACCTCCCGCCCTCCCTCAATTGCGTGCACTATCCCCGTCACCACTAATCCCAGCACCGCTACTCCTAACACCACTACACTAGGCAAGACACATCATTTTATTTTATAACGCGGATATTTGCGAAGTAAATTTTTCTAAAAGCTGTTATATAATGGATTTCCGCAAAGTAACGCCTGATTCTATTAATCACGACAGTAGTGGAATGGCGGATTCGAACCTACGACCTATCGAGTTCGCGGTCCGCGCTCTGCCATAAAGCTAAAAGTTTTATCATTGTGACTTGGGAATATAATCCGAAGCTCCGCTCAACCTCTTGGGGAAAATAACGTGATGCTATGAATATTGTACTGAAGTAACCGTGAGGCTGTGCGGTTGGTTAAGTAATGTCATACATTTATTTTGGTTGATAAATAGATACTTAGTTGGATTCATAATGGCTTAAAGACGATAATCTCAAGATTTTTTTTCTTTTATGTACTACAGTTTTATATATATATAAAAATCTGTCTCCATTTTTATCTAAAATTTTATAAGTTTAATTTTTAAAGTCTTATTAAAATAATATTACTGGTACAAATAATGTAGAAGTAACTCCTTTTAATAAAATTGTTTTCATTCTCCTTTCTTTATCTTTTTTTTCTTCTTTTTTTAAAAAAAAAACGTCACCCACACACTAGGATTTTCTCCTGTGTATGGAGGCAGTTTACAAACATAAATTGCACAAGGACAACAAACATCCAGACCCGGAACAATTATTTGTAGGCCATACAAATACTTGTTCCGTGCGGGATTCGAACCCGCGGCCCCCAGCGCAACAACTGAACTGATTGCTAAGCCACTGCGCCTTTTTTTATACTTGTCAAGAAATTGTTTGCTACAAATTGTTGAGTTCTTTTTTGGATTCCAACCAACCCGTCCAATTAACCTTAACCATTTTTTATAATTATAAAATCCAGAGAGAATGTGTTTGTCAAACGGCAAAATATAATTACATTTTAAAATGCAAACCGAGGATTTATATTCTTGTTGTGTGGGCAAGTCTATCGATTCATTATAAACAATCAAGATAAATATCGACATTAATTTTGACATAGTTGAGTCAACCCCTAGCGTATATGTAAAATATTTTGCTTAAAAATGTATTACCAAATTCATGCAATTTGCCATTAAGAAAATAATTGAAAAAAATATTTTAAAGAGTATATAACATAAATTTTAACCAAAAATAAACGCATGATAAGATTGACGACGTCTTGAGAATTTACCTGTGAAAGGTGCAGTTATCAGGATTATTTCTATTATTAAAACCACATTCACTCACAGAACAAGTAAACATTTTGGAAAAAAATTACTTACTAAAATAACCACTATTACACACTAAAAAATTACAAAATATCTAGGAGCAATTTCTTGTGTGCCGACTTGTGCCGACCAAATTCGAAATCGGTTACAGAGTCATGAGATTTGGTATTCTTTTCTGTCTTGCATTTTTGCCATAAGGAATTTTCTTCTCCCTTGCACACTATGTTGGTCTACTGTTGTATACTGACGTATACTCTAAGTCTATGGATCAAATGATCAAATACAAGGCCGTAATGTATCGTTTTCAAACGTTTTCGAATCGAACATTTGCGATTGTTTTTACCGATTTTTGGTTTGCCGCGTAAAAGAAGGTAGATATTAAATAGTTTGTGGTGTGAAAAAAATGTATCGAAGTGGTGTGATTTTTTAATCTCTTTTGATATAATGTTGTATTTTTATGCAAATAAAGCAAATACCATTTTATGTAATGGCTTAGTTTCATAATCAACATATATATATATATACACCGAGATTGACAATATTATAAAAATAGAATTTTAATAGAATTTTATGAAAAACATAATATGGTCGGGCACATGAGGGGATACGCAACAATAAAATTACGTAGGTATTAAAAGCTATCGATATCTAAGTAACAAGAGCATGTTGGTCGTTTTGCATCTAAATTATATACAAATGCATTTTTTGATTTAACTAATCAACGTCGCGGCGAAAATTTCTTCTTCTTTGGGCACTTTAAATATTAATTTATTTAGAAAACAATAGTTCCAGTTACCGATGTACAAATATAAACTAAATTAAGTATTTCTATTTATATTTTTTTATAATTGAGTATAAACTTAAAAAACTAAAATATATTTAAACGAAGTCGCTCCAACACCGGCGCGCTTCCCACCCTCGACGATATCGGAAAACGAAACGCGACAGAGCTTTAAAGAACTTATGCCATTTTGGAGACATTTTGCAAAATATAACAAAGGTAAGTACTCTTTGAGGATTTTTTTCTAATAAAGGATTGACAAAAGTACTATTTTATTAAATTAAAAACATTTATTAAATCCTTTTGTGGTTAACCTCTATTTTTTCTTTGCGGATTAAATGAACAGTTACTGTGATTTTTAAGATTAAATTCACATTTAATTTAAAAAAATGTTTACCTGACCTATTCTAAGAATAAAGGTGGACTGATACTTCATAGCGGAGAAAGATGAGTAATTTATATTTTTAAGTAAGTTGAAATGTGTTATTCCTACTGTCGTGAACTACTTCTAACAAGAATTTTAAGCTTACCAGAAGTAGTTTAAGGGAATATTAGTGATTTTTAATAGCATTACTAGTATTTAAAAAAAACGAAATAAACACGATGTGTCCCAAATTGAAGTTTTTAAAACTAATAAGGAGTAAAAAGTAACTAAGGTGCAATAAGGAGAAAAATCCATACATTATATTTAAAAAAGACTAACCGAAATTATATAAAACTATGAAACTTTGTGAAGCTAATGAAGATATTCATATTTTTTAACTTAACACGCTTCATAAAATAATACTCGTGATTGGTTTATTGGTTTCGATTTAATAAACAGGAAAGTAGATCATTATTAGTAGAAAGAGAAGACATTGTTACATGGCGGCTTAAATATCTCAGACAAATAAAAAATACAGGGAAGCAAATAAAACCATAAAGGTACTATAAACATAAACATATTCTATCAAAATATAAATTGTTTGAATTTTTACTTCACTGAATATACCTTTACTCTGCACTTGCACTGATGACTTACTGTTTTCTTAACGTTAATCTTCGTTAATCTTTCGTGGTCACTTGGAAGGGAAGGCCAAATTGGCCTCTAAAAAGCTTGGCGTGCTCAGCAGAGCGAGACAGGTTTTCATGCCGGCACATCGCTTGCAACTTTACAAAGCGCAAGTTCGGCCTCACATGGAATACTGTTCTCATCTCTGGGCCGGGGCACCCCAGAGTCAGCTCCTTCCACTTGACCGCATCCAGCGCAGAGCGGTTCGAATCGTCAACGGCCGAGTTCTTTCTGATCGGCTCGATACACTGGCACTGCGTAGGGATGTTGCATCCCTTTGCATTTTCTATCGAATTTACCACGGGGAGTGCTCTAAGGAATTGTTCGGATTTATTCCAGCCGCTAAATTAAACGAACGCACATCGCGTCAAAACTCACGATACCATCCTCACCATCTGGATGCTTGGCGGTCCACGACTGTGCGTTTTACTAGGAGTTTTCTTCCTCGTACAACTTCTCTGTGGAATTAATTACCACCGTCAATTTTTCCAGACCGATACGACTTAGAGACCTTCAAGAAAAGAGGTTACACCTTTTTAAAAGGCCGGCCACGCATCTGTAAATCCCCTGGTGTTGCGGTTGTTCATGGGCGGCGGTAGTCACTTACCATCAGGTCAGCCGCATACTCGTTTGGCCCCTCTTCTATAAAAAAAATATTTCTATATGTTTCATTGCAACGGGCCACCTTTCACTTCTGAGAGGGTTAACAATTTTATTGGTGCCGTCAATCTTCGATTCAAGTTACACACCTAATGTGAAATTTATAGCGTTTAAGCCCCTAGCTACTACGGCTCCTTTAATTATTTTTATGTATTATATGTTACAATATTCTTAAACTTATTTATGTCCATTTAGACTTGAAATTCAATCAATTACTACTTATTATTCGTTATATTTCTGTTGATTTTTTTACCAACCCTTAATTCTGAGTTTAGAGGATGTATTTGACATAGCAACTGGTTTATCCAAGATTAATATAA
This sequence comes from Parnassius mnemosyne, assembly GCA_963668995.1. Taxonomy (NCBI): domain Eukaryota; kingdom Metazoa; phylum Arthropoda; class Insecta; order Lepidoptera; family Papilionidae; genus Parnassius; species Parnassius mnemosyne. Next base: position 26,603,538 of record CAVLGL010000159.1, read on the forward strand.
GTATTATTTATCAGAATTAAATTTTATAACAAAATTATTCATTCTGATGAAAAAAAATGTATTTTTATTAATTATTTGTAAAGCAAATCTTAGTATAGGAATAACTTTTTTATCGGTTTTATTTATTTTTGTTAACATTGATTGTGTTTACCAAAATGGTTCTTCTTTCACTACAACTAACACTCGATACCAACGTAAGTTATAAACTGAAGCCTGCATGTGACGCTAAGGGTTAACAAGTGTACGAGTACACCATTTGCCCCGACTGCAGTTCAGTTCAGTCACAGTAGTATTTTATTAATAAAAGTTAAGTTTATTGTTCAGGGTTCAGAAAATTCGTCTTTTTAAAATAGTGTAAAATAATAAAATGTTGTATTTATATTTTTATACAAATACTACAGACGTAATAATTTCACACAAAATATCATTGTTAGCCGACTCAGCCATCCTGACTTGACATTTGAGGTATGCATTAATCGAAGATATTCGCCATTAGGAGTATTTTAACGCTTTTTTCATTTTTGAAGAGAAACGCAGCCAGCAGATTTTCAGCACCCCCATGTAAATTTAAAATTTTTCATTATATTTCATTATCAAAATTCACTACATTTTACAAATTTCAATGGAAATTCCTTCACTATTCAGGCTGTCTCTGGAGCTCGTTGGAAAAACACATAATAAGACTGTTTTTAAAATATGGATACGTGAATAATTTTTAATGACAACAGACGTTAGTTAGTATGGTCAATGATATCATTTGGTTAGCTTTGTTGTAAGTTTATTTTAAAGTTTATGTTATATCTATTTTTATTTAAAATATATGTTTTTATAAATATGTTTTGTGCATCCAAATTTTAAACTTAATTGCAAAAAACGTTATTGCGGTTTTTGAAAATACAAGTAAATAAGGCTTCTACTATTATTTGAAATTATCCCAACTCATTAATGGGCAACAACGTGATTACCAATCGAAACTTACGAATATGTGCGTGCGCAGTAAAATCAGTTAAAATAATGGATTACCAAGTATTTTTAATTTAAAAGATAAAAACGACAGAATATTTGACTTTTTTTATTATTTTATTTTTCTTCACCATTTGCCTATATTGCTTATTCTGAACCTTCTCTGCAAATTTGGCCGGCATATCTTTTTATTATAACATCATCGTCGAGGTTCATAATTTAGTTTAACACTAGAAGCGCCGAAGCTTAAGACCCCCCTTGGACCGCCGTCGTGACATTTTTGTCCCAGTGAAGGACCACGTCTCAGTTCCGTATGTCATCACTGGCAACACGCACTGGGTGTACAGTCTCGTTTTCAAGTTTTGAGGTATACCTGACGAGAAGATGTGCCGTAATTTCCCGAACGCTGCCCAACCGAGTTGAATCCGTCGATTGACCTCTCGGTCGAAGTTGGACTTACCTAGTCGGACTATTTGTCCCAGGTAAACATACTCGTCAACAACTTCGAGCTTAGTGTTCCCAACAACTACCGGCATAGGTGTGACATGGACATTAAACATGATCTTTGTTTTGTCCATGTTCATCTTAAGACCTATCCGTTGGGAAACACTATTGAGGTCATTGAGCATAGTGCTTAGGTCCTCCAGCGATTCTGCCATAAGGACTATATCGTCGGCAAATCGAAGGTGAGTGATGTATTCGCCATTGATGTTGATACCGTATCCTTTCCAGTCCAGAAGCTTGAAAACATCTTCCAATGCAGCGGTAAAGAGTTTCGGGGATATGACGTCACCCTGTCTTACACCTCTCTGCAATTGGATAGGTTTCGTACTCTGGTTCTGTACTCGGATAGCCATCGTAGCCCTACTGTACAAGCACTTCAACACTTCGATATACCGACAGTCAACTTGGCATCGCTGAAGGGACTGCAGCACCGCCAAAATTTCGACGGAATCAAAGGTTTTCTCATAGTCCACATACGCCAGACATAGTGGCAAATTGTACTCCTCGGACTTCTGTACAATTTGCCGAAGGGTATGTATGTGGTCTATGGTGCTAAAGCCTTTTCGGAAACCGGCTTGTTCGGGAGGCTGGAAGTCGTCAAGTCTGCGCGCGAGACGATTCGTAATGACTCTCGAAAACAGCACATAGACGCGGCTCAGAAGGGAAATCGGTCTGTAGTTCTTCAAGAGAGCGTTGTCGCCTTTCTTGAAGAACAAGACCACCGCACTTCTGCTCCACGCCTCCGGTGTAATGCCACCATGGAGGACGGAATTAAAGAGCTTCTGAAGGACTTCAAGTACCGGTTTTCCACCCGCTTTCAGAAGCTCCGCTGTAATTCCATCCTCGCCTGGGGCCTTGCCGTTTTTAAGGTGCTGGAGAGCCATTCTAATCTCGCTCAGACTGACGTCCGGGATATCATCGGAATAATGTCGGATAAGACTCGCTCTTGAATCGTTATTGTAACTGTATTAAATTTATTATTAGAGCATTTTGACTATACTTGACATTTCTTGTATCTCTAGTATGTGTTCTTGAATTGCTACAGGAATGCTCGTTTTTCTACTAGTTATATACTTTGCTTCCATTTCTTTTCCCAATTGCAATAAAAAGTCTCTGTGTTTAATTTTGCTGATGTTAATAATTTGATACAATACACCTATGCATTTATACCCACTAAATCTAACAAGTTACAAAATTTATGAACTGGGCAACATCTTGAAGGCGCCTTTACACTAATTTAAAATCGAGCTGTTGAGCGACATTTACTTACTCCAAATTCGAGCTATTGTAAAATAACACAGTTTCAGGTTTTTTCTTTTACCTAGAGTCTATTGTTATGTCGGGATGCATGGTGCTGATCATTAGGAATATTCAATGGTATATTTATCACCTGTTCTTAGCAAATATGTACTAAATTCTGTTTTTGCAGTCTTCACGGAAACTGGTATTTCTCTGCGAGCTGTATTGATTTCACCCACGTTACTAGTATTTTTAGACTTCAAATACTCTACTAATAAAAGGGAAGTGATAAAGTTGTCATAAGTAACATTTCTGACGTTATTGATGTAAGGTAATGTAAGGTAAATTTCTTCACAACCTAGTCACCTAAATGCTCATTTGGTCTATTATCATTTTTCCAAGATAAGGAAACGCATTTATCACAACATTTGATTTTTGTCTTCAGCCACCTAAAACTATTGTCCGTATTTATTTGATTTAGAGTTCATAAACTGGATGAATCAGCAGCGGCACTTATACGGAAAACATTTCTCGTCACTTGTTATGTATGACTCTGATATGTATCAAGCTACTGCCTTAGTAACAAACTTGTAACATATTTCGAGGATCCTAGCAAACTTACTTTCGCTCAGTCTTTAGCATCTATCAGACTTGTCATTAAATCGAAGTACTTTATTTTCTTACGAAAACGATTACGAGACATTGTATGAACTCCCTTATTCATTAAAACAGCGACGGGACAAAATGACCCAGAGGCAGTTCTAGGTAAATCGTTTTTTTTTTCATAAACTATTCTTGATATAAAAGTAAAAACATTTTATGTTAGTTCACTATATAAAATTAATAAAAGTCATAACGTTTCATCGACCTAAATAAAAAAAATAAAAAAGTTACAGGCGATCAAACTTGCGGGTGGGACAAAAATGGGACGGCGGCGCTTCTAGTGTTAAAAGCACATTTGCTCACCAGAAGTAGCTCGTTTGTAATAATTAATTGAAGTTGTAGTGAATTGGTGCTTTAAAAATAAATCAGATTAAAAATAACTTAAATTAAAATTAGAGGAGTGGCCATTATTCCAATGACAATTTGTAGGATGCAGTTAAAAACTGCTTGTACATTGTGAATCGAACAGAAATATTCATAATATTATTTTAATGCGGTATAGCCACGTTGAATTCATATTATGGTTGCAGCACGAATGGTTTGGCTCAACCAGAACAGTACACGCGCTCACAGAATACCAGCGTAAAATAACAGCTCAATTCTGTGTTTCGAAGGGTGAGTGTAAGTTCCGAAGAGCCGAGACCCTTTTTACTAATTACTGCGCATTTCATTTATATTTAGACGTCTGATTAATCCTCATTGGTGACAACGCTTCTACAGTATTATTCATAATCAAAGATAGATAAGCATACAGGATGTTTGATACATACTGTTTTTTTATTTTATTATATTTTATACGTGGTAGAGTCATACTGCAGCTATATTAATAGTATATTTGTAACACGTATGGGTCGGCTCGACCGGGGAAGGATCACGCTCTCACAGAATACCAGCGTAAAATGGCAGCTGGACACTGCTGTATTTCGTATGGTGAGTGTAGAGAACCGGAGACCCATTTTACTGCAAAAGAGGCATTCCATTCCTCACGAGTGACGACGCATCTGCATTTTGATTCTTTATTGAGGATAAATGTAGGTGGCTATGTGTCACACCAACCATTTACCATCAGGTAGACTGTGTGCTAGTTTGTTAACAAACCTACCTTAAAAAACCTTTGTATCCTATAAAAAATATTTAATCACATTACCAACGATTGTTACATTGACATGGTAGAGCCATGCTGCAGCTATATTACTGGTATAGTTGTAGCACGAATGGGTTGGCTCGACCGGGGAAGGACCACGCACTCACGGAATACCAGCGTAAAATAGCAGCTTTATGCTGCTGTGTTTCGTATGGTGAGTGTAGAGAACCGGAGACCCATTTTACTGGAAAAGAGGCATTCGATCTTAGTCCTTACGGGTGACAACGCTTCCCCATTTTGATTCGTAATCGAGGATAGATGCAGATGTCTATGGGCCACAGCAACCATTTACCTTCAGGTGGACTGCGTGCTCGTTTGTCACCCTTATCCTATAAAAAAAGCTTAGTATCTAGGAAATAATGCACAATAACTTAAAGGTAATCATCACTTACACGTTGAAACATTAACTAATAAGGCTATAAACTAATAAACTACATCTCAAAAATTATTTTCTTAAAGTTAGTCACTGTCATACAATGTACGTCAAGAATTTTGTGATAGTCACAGCATATGTTGTAAAGTTGGCACATTCTAGAGATTGAGAAATTTGATACTGGTAACGTCCTAAGGAATGGCAAAGTATACAGGCGTGATCGAAGCCTGAAGTATTCTAAACTCCGCGGCACTCTAAACCAAAACTTTTAGAGGAGTTCTGTACAAAATACGTAGTTTCTAATAATTTTATAGAAGAACATTAAGTTAATATCTTCGTTTAGTGACGTCAATTCAAATAATTCTAATTACTTTGTGTACGAATAGGGATTTCTCAGCTTGACAACGGAGTATGACAAATAGTGTATGAAACTTTTTTGAATTTGTTCAATTCTCAGACTAAGAGAGAAAATGGGGACGCCATACTACGTTTCCGTAATCTAAAATTGAGCGCACTCGGGTGCAGTGTTTTTAAAGTTATATACTGGCCTTGCTGAAACTGTTGGACTAGAAGGCCACCTTTAGTTGCATTGTCTCTAAAAGTGCAGAGTTACACTGAAAGCAGTAAACTACTCAAGTAAAGACAACTCGACAGTGGCTAAGCGTTTGGTTTTTTTTCTTTTTTATAAGAAACAAACAAGCATGCGACTCAACTGATGGCAAGTGACTACCGCCGCCCATGAACAACTGCAACACCAGGGGAATTGCAAATGCGTTGCCGGCCTTTTAAAAAGGACTATACTCTTTACTTAAAGGTCGCATAGCAATGAATGTTACCGGTTTGCAACATATCATCCAATTGCACAATTTCTTAGGAAGCCCATAGGAAAGAAGCTTCGAAAGAAGCTCTTTGTGCCAGACCCTATCGAAGGCATTTGCTATGTCCAAACTAACGGCCAATGCCTCCCCCTTGGTCTCGACCGCCTGCGCTCATCTATGTGTTAGGTAAACAAGAAGATCACCAGCTGAGCGACCTCGACGGAAATCGTACGGTGCTCCTCAAGATTCCGCATGAGCTGGCAGTTAATAATGGACTCCATTTTTTCGAGAACAAGGAGGTGATGACGATAGGCCTGTAGTTGGACGGATCAGATCTGTTATCTTTTTTAGGGATCGGGTGCACGAAAGCTGTCTTCCATGAATTCGGGACAACGCCTAGGGAGTAGGAGTACCGGGAAAGATGCGCGTTGCAGCATAGCATATTATAACTGATGGTTCAGAATATTTTATTTTTTATTGCACAAAATCTATAATTATATATCAAAATAACATTTTAACGAAAGAAGACGAGAATAGTTCCTTAGTTTGACACCGCCATTGTTACGAAACTTAATCGCACCGTCGTTAATATGACAAAAGCCAAAGTTAGCACGTTCACTGATGTTCTCTTGAATATTGTAGAGATTTAATATCGACTGTGTCAAATTTACAAAATAATTTCAACTGCAAAATTCACCTTTCTAATTTTTGAAAATTTATCGTAGATGGAGACAAAAACGTTAATTTTTTTATCTGCAAGAGCATAGGAGTCACAAGTGCGTTACTAGCCTGCGAGGGATTGGTAGATAATTTTTTTGAAGAACCCTAAGTAATAAAATCACTGGTGTCCAACATAGCCTATAAAACTTCACTGTTGAACATAGGCCTCCCCTGAGATTTACTCATAAGGGTGATATTTGCCATAGTTACCACGATTGGCCACTGAGATGGCAGCCGCAGTTTTTATTGCATGCTTTAACACGTTCAGTGCGGAACAGGGCCTAATGCACCTTGTACATGTTTCGCCTGTGATATGAATTTGATCATGGTCAGACCAATAGTTTTTGAGTTATTCTTAATAACTTATATTGAAGTCGGCTGTATAAAATGTTTAATTTTAAATTATTTCATCTATCATGTGGGAAGTCATGGAATGTAAATGGCAGTTTAATTTTGTCTTGTTTAGTTCTTATTAATTTTTCTTGGCGTCTAAAATGGCGAACTTTTCGTTGGTTAGATAGCCTTGTATTCATTTATTTTCTAAATATGCCGGAGCCGCACTTCGAGGTCCGAGCCAGAATACTTTACTCCGGCCACAAATCCCGTCGTGAGTGGTTGTTTATTACAGCAGCTCGTGCTGAAAAATATATAATAGAAATACAAAATATTCTAAAAACCAAATTTGATACATCCTTGACTAAGGTAAGATATTATTATTATTTTTATAATCACAGATTTTTATTACAATATTTTGTTTCGCTAAAAGCACGCAGGATTTATACATAAATAAATATACTTATACGTCTCGGACTTTACAAACCTGAAGGTGTATCGGTATTTGCTACTGGAACTTCTCGACGAGGAAAACTAGATGTGCTGAGTTTGGCCTCGTTTTGTTAGTTATGATGAGACCTTAACTCAAGATTTGACGGAGTGACTTTAAAGTGTACTTTGATGACTAGAATAGAATAGAATGATTTTTATTCAATATAGATTATTACATAATACTTATAGAAAGTCATTATTTTATTTACCACTGGTTCGGAAAATACCTCTGTCCTGGGAAGAACCAGCAAGAAACCCAGCGGGACTATTTTTTTAAACATAATTTCACTTAACAATAATTTTGTTTATACATGGTTGGCGGCGGACCTGGTCCCTGGCTCCGCCGCCAACCATGTTTCGGCCGCGGAGGGTAGGGAGAGCGGCGCCTCGCAATACCGACACTCCTCTCCCCCTGCGGCCCCACCACGACCGCATCAACGGTGCAGCTCCTTCTGAGTCGCGGAGTATAGGGCGAGTGGCGCATCGCAATACCAACACTCCTCTTCCTCCGCGACTCCATCTCGGCTGTAGCGGTAGGGTGAGAGGACACTCCTCTCACCGCAGCCCACCTACATACATCCGAAGTGGTCTCGCCAAGCCCACTCGGAGTGGTCACCTCGGGCCGGCCCTACACCACGGGTCAGCCAAGGGGTTCCTCTTTGTTCACCGCGGGTGACCAAGCCACGGCTACTAAGCTCCTCCGCCACGACAAGGCGGGAACCCGGTCGGGGGGTAAATTGGACTTACCTAGTCTGACTATTTGTCCCAGGTAAACATATTAGTCAACAATTTCGAGCTTAGTGCTCCCAACAACTACCGGCAAAGGTGTTACATGGACATTAAACATGATCTTTGTTTTGTCTATGTCCATTGGGTGACACTATTGAGGACATTGAGCATAGTGCTTAGATCCTTCAGCGATTCTGCCATAAGGACTATATCGTCGGAAAATCAAAGGTGATTGATGTACTCGCCATTGATTTTAATACCGTATCCTTTCCAGTCCAGAAGCTTGAAAACGTCTTCCATTGCAGCGGTGAAGAGTTTCGGGGATAAAACATCACCCTGTCTTACACCTCTCTGCAATTGGATAGGTTTCGTACTCTGGTTCTGTATTCGGATAGCTATCGTAGCCCTACTGTACAAGCACTTCAGCACTTCGATATACCGACAGTCAACTTGGCACCGCTGAAGGGACTGCAGCACCGCCCAAATTTTTAAGGAATCAAAGGCTTTCTCATAGTCAGACATAGTGGCAAATTGTACTCCTCGGACGTCTGTACAATTTGTGGAAGGGTATGTATGTGGTCTATTTTCGGAAACCGGCTTGTTCGAGAGGCTGGAAGTTGTCAAGTCTGCGCAAGAGACGATTCGTCTTTCAGGGCTTTGCCGTTTTTAAGGTGCTGGAGAGCCATTCTAATCTCGCTCAGACTGACGTCCGAGATATCATCGGAATAGTGTCGGATAAGACTCGCTCTTTGATCGTTACTCACACTTGCGTGTGATTCCAACGATGATGTGTACAGCAGCCCATAGAACTTCTTTTTTTTTATAGGATCGGATGACAAATGAGCACACAGTCCACCTGATGGTAAATGGTTACTGTGACCCATAGGCATCTACATCTATCCTCAATAAAGACTCAAGATGCAGATGCGTTGTAACCTGTGAGGACTAAGATGGAATGCCTCTTTGCCAGTAAAAAGGATCTCCGGTTCTCTACACTCACCATACAAAACACAGCAGCGTTAAGCTGCTATTTTACGCTGGTTTTCTGTGAGAGCGTGGTCCTTCCCCGGTCGAGCCGACCCATTTGTGCTACAACCATAATATAGCTGCAGCATGGCTCTACCACGTACAATCTCAATCTCACTCAAAATCTCAGGTGTCCCGGAAACGACGCTGCCACACTTGGCCTTCAGCTTCGACAGTTGGCTCTTTCCGGCAGACAGATATCTAGCAAAGACTTTGGAGTTCTGGTTCCGCTCGATCGTTTCTTCAATACGAGCAGTATTAAAGTTGCGTAAGTCCAACCGCATGCATTTGGAGATCTGTCTATCCATTTGCCTGTATACTGTCAAATTTACTGAAGACTGCAATTTCATATCCCGTTTTACAGCCATGAGATTAAGAGTGTGATCGGAGAGTTTTTGTGTTCTTCTGCGGCGGGTCTTGCAGAACTTAGCTCCGACCGCATGGACAGTTTCCACGAGCTTGTCATTCATATCGTCCACTTCATTGAAATCTTCTAGGCACTGAAAACGGTTTCGTAGCTCAAGTTTCGGGTCTTTGGATTAGAGCACGAGGGGGACGGAGCGTTGAATTCATTAGACGAGAACTCTCCAACTTAACGTTTAGGTTCAGTGTGCCTTTCACCATTCAATTATCGCTGCCGGTTTTCAACCTCGCGATCACTGAGACATCACTGAACAGTTGTCGTCTGGTCGTCATAATGAAGTCAATCTCATTTTTTGTAGAACCGTCGGAGCTCAACCAGGTCCACTTCCTGTGGGGCCGCTTCTGGGGGAAAGAATGCGTCATAAAGAGTCCCTCTTTCTTCATGAAGTCGGCCAGCTGCTGGCCCCTTGGGTTCCGTTGCCCTATTCCGAATTTCTCTACTTTCAGCTCACAATTCTCTTTTGTGCCTAGTTTTGCCTTGAAATCTCCCATTAATACCGTATATTGGGTTTTGGAGGAATGCATGGCTCTAGAGATATCCTCATACATTTCCTCCACCTCCTCATCGGGGTGTGCCGAGGTTGGTGCGTAAACCTGTATGATCTTCAGCGAGTATCGTTTGGTGATTCTGAGTATAAGGTATGCGACCCTCGTCGACACGCTCCCTATCTTTACAACGTTGTTAACGAGAGACTTGTGGACTATAAATCCGACACCACGTTGTGACAGATGGTCGCCCTCCCGGTGATAGAACCATCTGCCGGATTCGAGGATTATCGTGTCCTCCCCCTCTCTTCGGACCTCGGATAGTCCTATAATATTCCAGCGCAACTTGTCTATCTCTTCCTTCAGCTCCAGGACCTTCTTGTCAGTGCTCAGCTCCTCATATATATATATATATATATATATATATATATATATATATATATATATATATATATATATATATATATATATATATTAGTGTTAAGGTAGAATAAGATCAGTATAATTAAAGTTCTTGTACAAGCAACACGTCTCCTTCATTCAGCACCTTCCGAGTTCCGACATTACATGGCTACCCTGCCAGACGGTGCGCTGCTACAATGAACGCGCACCGCCGCGGCCTACAAAATCATTAAAATTACAATATAATTTAATTATTGTAATTTACTTAAATTGACACAATTATATACCTGGACCACACGGAATATTCACCCGGATGTGATGAAAAAATAAATAAATATGAATACAAGAATAGGCCTTAATTATAATTTTACAGAAGGTGACTGAAAAAAAAATTATAATGTATATGAGTAGTAGTACTATGAAATCAACTAAGAGGAAAATAAAGTGATTTTTTATATAAGGACTAAATTTCAAGAAACAGCAGATTCATTTTGAAAGAAAAGAAACATTTGTACTTTTACAAGCTTCGTCCAGAAGAATATGAAAATTGATTCAAAAAGAACAAAGAAGAAATTAAAAGGTAACTTCGCGCCTGTGTGATTTTAATTCCATTTTGAACTTTATTTATCAATTTGTGATTGTTTTTATGTTCTTTTTGCTATTATATTTGATGAATTTAAGTGGTGTATATTCTGTATTTAATATACCTATGTTTAAATTGAGAGTAATTATCAGATAGTTTACGATTCAATTGATTTTTTAAATATTTTCCTTACTGTATCTGAAAAAATAATCAAAACGCCATAATTATAAATTAAGTTACGTATGCACTTCTGTAGCATGTTTTTATTAAGGTACAATACGATTTTATATTCACTTTTATTCAGTTATTGTTGTATATTATTTTTTTACTGTGTCGTGCAAAAATAATGAAGTAATGTCATTGATTACATTTCTACGTCCTTAAATTTGCTATAGTTCATCATAAATAAAATTTTTCATCTTTTATAGTTAAAATAACACTTTCCTTTAACGACCACAAACTAATCTAGATAAGTTAAATTCAATTTCAATTTGAAATTTAAATGTAACAAGAATCAATCTTTACACAGTGAATATAAAAGGTCTGCTAAACTTTTCTTATGAATGATATATCTATAACATGTAATGTTATGCAATGAGCTTATTTTAAAATAATAGAGAGCAATATGCGATATATGAACAGGTGCATAAAAATAAATCATAACAACACTCTAATAAAGACGAAAATAATAACTATCAGAAAATAAATAAGAAATGATTTGTTATAGTATTTACATAAATATAAAAATAATGAAATACAGTAAAGTAAAAAATAAAATAATTAAGAGGTTTAATAGTAATGTTCCTTAACAGTTAAAAACGGCCAACAAAATTTTTTTGACTGACAAAAATGTTATCCCATTTGTACAAAATTAGAATGTATGTAATTAAAAGATATGAGGAATGGAAGAAAAGAATGTTCGAAAGTGTGAATACGATTGATTGAGTTGCTAAGTTTCCTCAATATTGGACTGATCACCCAAATATTGATGAATGCTTAAACTCCTGGTATGAAATTCATTATGAGCGAGAATAATGCAAGTTAGTATATGGAGCATGCAAGTGAATAAAAAATAACCGATACACTCAAATAGATATTAAGATGTTAAAAAAACACGGTTATGTATAAATAAAGAAGGAAATAAGATTTATAAATAGAATAGAAATAAAACATATGTTGACCTTGATAAACAAGTAATGGAGAGATACGGGTACGTCCATCACTGGTAAAGCATATAGTCCTCGAGCAGGGTATGTTTCCATGATTGAATAATAAAATCGGGTGTAACGGGTACTAGGGAACAATACCTTCAGTACAAGTAAGAACGAGTTTACTCATATTAGTACTGTTGGGGACCAGAGAAGTCTTAATATTGTTACCCTTAATAATGGTACATAGAGGTCTCATCCTTCATTGGATCATAGTGTGAACTTAGTTTTCCTCCGTGACAATTGTTGGAGTCCTTTTAAAATGACTTAAAAGTTGACCTCGAGGTTGTGCGCACAACCCAAGATAAACTTTTACCTTGATATAGTATGAAAAAAAAGTTTATATACCAATAAAATGAAATAAATGTAGTGAAAATGTAATACAATACCCAAATAAATAGGGGGCCCTAATTTATAAAGTACCCGCGTGATAAATGTCACGAAATAAAATATAAATTAAATGAATTTATACTCTGATTCCCGGTATCTAAATAATAAATAAATATATAAGTGAATAGAGAGAAATAGAGCTAGTTAAAGGTCAAGAAACAATCAAGAAAAAAAAGTGCGTGCAAGAATTATGAAAAAAAAGGGTAATAAAAGGCCTAACAATCAAAAATAAGGAATGAGATGAAAAGTATGAATAAATATATGTATAAGAGCAGAGTATTTTAAAATATAAATGAATGTACAACTATACTAGAACTTCGCGAATTACCTAATTATGTCAAATAAGTATGTTGTATGTATACATGATACATCATACCAATTTTATTGTGACCTTGAAATTACTATGGGGTAGAGGGATCTGGCCACCCGAACTACCCATAGAATATACCTATATTTTAATTTTGTAATTTATATTTAGGTCAAATAATATATAATTACATTGAATTTTTGTAATTTTTATTAATAATAAACATATTTTATATTTACTTTTATAAGTTTAAAAAAAAACAAATGTATTCATTTATCTTTATTTTTTTGTCGGTGGGAGGTGTAGTGTAGTATAGCCCCCACGACTATATATATATTAGTGTTAAAGTAGAATAAGATCAGTATAATTAGTTCTTGTACAAGCAACACGTCTCCTTCATTCAGCACCTTCCGAGTTCCGACATTACTGTACATGTACATCCCACTGTCGCCTCTTACGACACCCACGGGAATATATGGGGTAGTGGATATTCTTAACCGCCACTACATGGCATGGTAATATGGTTGAAATATTGGTTGGTATTAATTTAAACAAAGCGCGTCAGTTAAATATTATTTTCTTTAGTTTACATTTTCATCAAAATATTACAAGGGACTTATATAAAAAGTTGGAAAAAAAATACTAGGGAAGTTAATTAAGATTTGTTTTGGTTTTTTATTATTTAGTGTGCATAGTGTACAAATATAAGAGTTAAGTTAAGAGTTTAATTTTCACCTTTTATGATGCCGAGACCACAGAGTAGTTTTTTATACAGGGAAGACGAGACGTAATACAGCTGTGGGACCATTAATTTTGAAAAATGTGCCGGAGGCGAAAAAATGGCAATATGTAAAAAATTATTGTAAAAACACTTTATCGTACAAATATTATTTCTGAACATTAATAAAATATAACTATCATGTCTACTCAATAAAAAATCAATTAAAATAACAAAATAATTTAAAAACCCGGTGCGGCGCGAAGGACGACGCTCACGCACACATGCACGCGCCGTGACGCGCGTTTATTCGAAATTTATTCGAAACGAAAAGTTTTGCTATTTTGTTATTTGTACGCCAAATGGGATGGAAAATGATATAATTTAAAGAGTTGCTGCGTTTTGGACGAAAGACATAATTTTAAAATTATTTATTTATTTAACAATTCATGTATTTCAACTGATGTACACACAAACAACGGAAAGGATACAACATGATGAAGAGTTTGGTATGTAGAGTATGGTAGAAGACACAGACAAATAATGTTCTTTTACACGATTTTTGAACAATGACACTTTTTTCCTTTCTCGAATGGATGGAGGAAGTGAATTCCAGAGTTCCTTACTGCATGTACAAAAAATGAACGGGAATATGAATGAGCTTTAAATGATCGGAATTTTAAGAGGGTTTTAAGGTGAGATCTACAAACTGCATCTGGAGATTTAAAAAAGGTAAATCGATTACGAGGTATGAAGGGAAATTCAGACTCTGTAAGATGTTAAAAAGAAGACGGAGGATACCGAGGGTTCCTGCGAAATCGGATCGGGAGCCACTTGAGCTGTTTTCTGTATTTAGAGACGTGGTCAAACTTCTTGAGTCCAAAAATAAATCGAATGCAAAGGTTTTGCAATCGTTCGAGTCTGTTTGATTGCTCCTCTGTAGCATCTAAAAAACAGACATCAGCGTAATCTAAGATTGGCAAAATGAGAGTTTGAAGAAGAGAGATTTTAGTTGATAAGGGTAAAGCAACTTCGTCATAAATTTATCATAAATGTGTTTTACATGAGCTAATGGATCCCCGTTACCCTCGCAAACTACAATTTGGAGATCGTATCTAAATTAAATTGACATAAACACAGACAAAAATATAAGAATATAAATAAAATATTGAAAAAAAAAGATCCTAAAATTTTGTTAATGTTCTGTTAATGTAATTGTAATTTTATCTGTAACTGTGTCAATTTGATTTATATTCGATTATAATTATATTCTCAGACATGCAGGTTTCCTCAGGATGTTTACCTTCACCACCGAGCACGTGGTAAATCAGCACTTAAAATTGCAAAAATTTAATTGGTGCTGGCGGGAATTGAACCCGGGTTGCTCGCGTACTGTGATACTTACAGCGAGCGCCAACCATCTGAGCTACCATGACTCTCAATGAAAATGTTATAAAGAAAATAAATAATCAATAAAGATTTACAAAACAGTTTCATTATTTATTGGACGACTTTGCGGCGGACAAACTAGGTATATTATGTGGGATTATCATAGGTACCTACTGTTATTACCTAGATACCTAGTCAAGTTATGCAGGGGCCGGAGAACGTTTTAAAAATACTAATTTTATTAATTAAAAGATGTTTAATCGCTACAAGAATTCGCTTAAGACTAACATAATATTCTATGCTTAAAAACTAATGCATGAGAGCCCACACAGGAGCTCGGCAGTTTCCGTTTGTCCACTCAGCACATGCCTGTGGTCTACAATCAGAATATTATGCTGATGCGAACATCTTGGTGGGTCTCGCCACCCGTAACACCTTCCTCCTCAAGTTCGAAGTTCACGTTTACAGGAGAACTTCGGATACAAAAATGAAACAAGTGTAAATGATACTTATGAACTAAGACACAGGTCACAATAATGAATAACAGTCCATACAATAAAATGGTCCATAGGGTAACACTTTTAATCACCACAATTGCCTTTTCACTTTCACTGTTTTTAATTTCACTTTTTCTTAATGCAACTGACAGAATTTTGAGGTCCGTAAGATCTATAACTTCTAGGTTCAGCTGCACCGGGGATGACATCTCGAGGGATGAGTTTATTGCAGGTAGGTTAATCATAGGTAATATTGGGGGTGAGATGCTTTCAATTACCACAGGGTCACTTGTTAGGTTAATATCATTGATTTTGGCTGCACAGTTATCGTCCAATGTTAAGATAAATGTGCCTTGGATTTCCGCCTTGTTATTTCATTATTACAAATCTCGGAGAGTAAAGTAGACCCTTTGGTGTAGATAATCCATCTGTTAGGTTGTATAAGCTGCACCCTTACAGCTTCCAAAATAGCTGGAACTTGGATGCATGAGGATATATTTTCAGCATAAGTCATCAGTTCTGTGATGCAATCGTCCTTAATTAGTTGGGATGTGTCATCCTCAGGACAGAGGTAACTGTATTCATCGGCTTCCTGACAGGGATGAGTAAGTCTAATCTTCGACCCTTTCACTAAAATGTACGGGAATTTTGGTAAAATGACAGTGGTACGGTTGTGGGATAGTACGGGTAAGGGATAGAACTTATAATAAATATAAGTGTCCTTAGTGACGAGAGGTATCTCCAAAAGATATGTAATGCTATTTCCTTTTAAATAAGCTTTTACCATTATAGTTCGTTCTATTTTAACTAAATCTTCTAGTGTAGGAGTGTATAATAGATTCGCCAATGTACCAATTTTTTCAAGTAAAAATAACATTCTTTTAGACTCTATTATAGACTGATGTAAGATTCCTAATCTACTTAAAGCTATAGTGGTTTCTATCTCATTCAGTTTTATAAGGATAACCTAAAAGTTATGAATCAATAGGTTGTACGTACTTAAAATCCGTGTCTCAATATGATTAGAGTGTTCTCTTTCAACTATACTACTTAAGTTATGTGATAATGTTATAATATCTTTATTAATTTTTATTAGATTTTCATTTAATTTTAATGTAGAATTTGTCAGAGATTGTATTATTTCTGTGATCAACGTCATTCTGTTGTCATTACTATTTTGTTTGACTTTTACTTCTATAATTAATTTATCGTATCTAACGGCATCATCATTATCGAGATTTCCAGTGACTATCTTAATTAATGAACCTAGTGGGTTAAGTATACCGCGCCTTGTTCTAAAAGAAGGGGTTATTTGTTCAAGCTTATTAATAGTTAAATTCTTAATATATTCTACTTGTGTATTAACATCTACAAAGTTATATGTAAAATTCTTATTTAAATTACTAACTATCTTATTTAATTCGGAAAACCTTAGTACATTGACTTTTACATCCTCTATGAATGGTTTGAGGTCTATTATTTTGGCAATGATCCATTAATCGTTACTGATGACGGCAGTTCCTTGTTCCACGGGCAGTATTCCAGGATTGCTATTTAATTCCTGAAGTTGAAGGGTCTGGAGGCGCGTCACCATGGCTACTACCAGGACGAGCAAGAGGTGCCTGTGAAGGGCGTTTTACGTTCTTTAGAGGAACTTTACTATCACGTCCTTTAATGTTTATGGGAACAATATTTCTACTAATGGTGTCGGTTACTAGGGCCTTTTGAAAACGTGGCTTATCTTTACTACACCTTTCATTAGTACCTTTTGCATAAATAATGTCTCCAGGTTCTATCTTAAATTCCATTTCTCCACCTCTCTTTTTAATAATCTTTTCTTTTTTTTTGTATGGCTTGTTCTGTGAGATGTTTTTAGAGATATTTAGTACGCTTTGCGTGTTCTTTAACTGACTGTTTTAAATACTGTTTTTCAAAATCTACGTCAAATGCATGTCGTGAGTCTGTACATCCTAATAAAACTTCAAAAGGTGTTAAGCCTGTGACAGAGTGTATGCAATGATTGTATGCCATTATTGCGTATGTCATTATGGAAGGGGCGTCTATATATTTGTGTTCATGCTTTGATAATCTATATATTTCCAAGATGGTTGAGTGGAATTTTTCAACCAATCCCATAGAGTTAGGGTTGTTAGGGGTACCAATATGAAGTTCTATTTTATAAAAGGTAAGTAATTCTTTAAGTAACGCATTGTTAAACTCAGATCCCGGATCTGAACTTATTTTGTGGGGGACACCGTAAAAAGAAAAATATTTAAGAAGAGCTCTGACGACTTCGGGCGTCGACCTATTAATTATTTCAAAGGCCTGTCCTAATTTGCTAAAGGCATCGATTATTGTTAGCTAATAGTGATCTTCGATTTTAAAGAGATCTATGAAAATTTCTTCAAGAGGTTTATTTTGGGTTTGCGTCAGTTGGAGTTTAGGTTTCATGGGGTTGCGATCATATTTCATACTTTTACATGCGTCACATGCATTTATTACACTGGATATGATTTGGGCCATATTATGCCAAAAGTATGACCGTTTGATGTGGGCTAGGGTTTATTTGATACCACGATGGCAAGTTTTTCCGACGTGAAATTTCTGAAATTTGTCTGTTTGTTCTTTTTCATTATTTACGTATACAACTCTTTTAGTGCATTCGAAAAATTGTACAAGTTTCCTTTTAAATAAGAACATTACTAATTCCGAGAATTGTTTACGATGTTCTTCCTTTTCGAAGTAAATGAAGTATTTAGTTTTGTTCCTAGTGTATTCTTTCAGAAATTGCTTTACTAAATCTGGTCGGTTTAAAGGTAAGTGTACTTGTAAGATTCTTTGTTTTTCCCTAGACAAGTTTTTTACACATAATTTGTCTATGTTGCAGCTGAACACTGAAATTTGATTGGGTTTGGTATCGATCGCTTCCTGTAAAATTGGAATTCCTTGTGATTCAGTGTCTTGTCCTGAATGTGCGGTTTCTATACTAGAGGGTTTTTCAGAGGCGGTAACTGTGCTACTAGAAGCGTACGGTATGGAATAATCAGATTTAATTGATAGGGTTTTATCTGAGTCGGTATCCTCTATAACAATAGCCTTCTCAGAGTCTGTGTCTCAAATAGACATAGATTCCGGAGGTGGTGGTCTAAATGTTCCTTTTTGCAATTCATCTAATTCTTTAATGTCTTTTATTAAGTCCTGAAGTTCCTTATTTTTATCTTCGTCTTTATCTACATTTGCATGAGCGGATGAAATTTCCTTTTTTTCTAAGGCTTTAAGTCTAATTCGCGACAAAACGTCTGCATTGGAGTTGTGCTTACCGCTTTTATGAACAATGCTAAAATCATATTCGGCTAGCCTTAAGCGCCATCTAGTCAGTCGGCTATTTGTTTCTTTAAGAGAGTTTAACGAAGCAAGAGGTAATGATCGTAAACTTTTTGCCATAAAGATATGGACGGAAATGTTTGATAGCCCAAACTATTGCTACGAGTAGCAGTTCTTTTTCAGTTGTAAGTTGTACACTGTAACGCGTTTCGGCAAGGTTTCTTTTCGTTAAGGGTTCGACTAGCATAGGCAACTGGTTTGTCTTGTCCTACTGGTCCTTGTGAAAGGACGGCACCTAAAGCAAATTCTGAAGCATCTGTAGTTAATATAAATGGCTTCTCAAAGTCTGGGTACATTAATATGGGGGCATTTGTTAGAAGTTCTTTGCATTTTTGAAAGGATTCTACGTATTTACTGTCGTGAAGAGGCATTGAGCGTTTCTTTTTCAAGCGTGCTGTCATGGGTTGAGTTACTTTAGCGAAATCTTTTATAAAACGAGGGTAATAGCCTACCAAACCGAGGAAGCTTTTAATTTCGGTTGTCGTCTTTGGTAAGGGATAATTTAATACGACTTTAATTTTGTCATTGTTGGATTTTAGTACATCACAAGTAATCATGTGTCCTAGGTACAATACTTCTTTTCTTAGAAATTCTGATTTGTCTAGCTGAACTTTTAGGTTTGTCTGTCGTAGTCTGTCAAATACAGTTCGTAGTTTGTCTATATGTTCCTGTAAGCTTGTGGAGTAAATTATTATGTCGTCTAGGTACACGAGGCAATGTAAACCTTGCAGGCCTCGTAAGACATTGTCCATGGTGCTCTGAAAGGTTGCTGGAGCTGTCTTTAAGCCGAAAGGCATACGTGTGAACTCATAGTGTCCTGACTCGGTACCGAAAGCTGTTTTTTACAACAACTACGTCCTAATTTGACAAACAAGTCGGTTATGTTAGGCAAGGGGTATTTGTCGTCTATTGTAATTTCGTTAAGTCGCCTATGGTCAATAACTAATCTATATTTCTTTTCGTTACTTGCATCGGCCTTTTTCGGAACTAGGTGCACTGGTGCACTCCAGGGTGAAAAAGATTGTCTAATTATGTCGTTTCCTAACATTTTTTCTACTTGTTTATTTATTTCGTCGTTTATAACTCGTGGCTGTCTATAGGGTCGAATAAAAATGGGGTCTTCATTATGAGTTCTAATTTGATGCTTAACGTCATTCGTAAAAGTATGTGGTAATTGTTCTGAGTCAAATATGTCCTTGTATTGTAAACAGTTTTCGAATACTATTTCGTTCTTCTTGGTTCATGTGGTCTAACCGTAGTTTATTTAGGTTTTCAGTTAAAATTTTGTCTATTTCGAGGTCGTTTCTGTTCCGTAAATTATTAATTTCAACTTTTACGTCATTACATATGTCTATTCACATTCAAAGGTTTGGTTAGAACTAATGAAATTTTCGTGTCTAAAGTATTTTGTATAACTGTTGTCGCGTAACCGTTCTCGCATTTAACAAGAGCACTGGGCATTCTAACCCCATCACAAAATTCGGTATAATTTAATATAGCTTCTCCGTTAAAGAAATTGGTTGGTAAACTAACTCTTTGTTCGCAACGCGGAGCTATTTTAATTTCGTTAATCGGATTATAAATTATGGGTATGTTTGCTGAATTTGTCTGTAATATTTGGTTTTTCATATCAATGTTGGAATCTAGTTGTTTAAGGAGATCACTTCCGATAAGTCCATCGTAACGGCCGTCTACATCGTATATATAAAACTTATGTATCTGATCACTATTGAAAGTTGAAAATAACGATATAATTATTACTTCATCGTGTAAACTAGATGCGTGAGTTCTGATAACTTCAAATGGATCGTAACGTTTAAAATTCGCAAAATATTCGTTTGTTTTAGAAGGACTTATGAAACATCTAGAACTCCCGGTGTCTATCATAAATTTAGCACTAATTTCGGGTATTTCTGTATATGGTAATTTTAATTTAGGTTTACAATTTATGTGTATTATCTCTGGGTTTGATTTTAGCCTTCTATTTGAAAATTTTCGATTTCAATTGTTAGTTCTTGTTCATTATATTCGGGTATTTCAGGGTGTTCGCTATAAATAATTTCGTCTTCCGTTTGCGTGTGGTCTTTGTCACAGTACTGGGTGTCATCATAAGTATCGTCACCATCTTCGTTAAGCGCGTATAACTCGTTCATACGAAAACCTTGAGGTTTCACAGGTGGGGCTGTGCGCATGCTTACATCGGTTGATTGAAATTGTGGTCGTTGTAAATGAGGTGGTGGTCTATAACCAGTGGGTTGGTGACCTTGGTTAAAGTTTGGTCTATATCCGAACTGTGGTATTACACCTAATTGCGGTTTATATCCTATGGGTTGTCGAGGGAGTTGAGACCTAATTCCAAATTGTTGGGGTTGCTGTGTTGGTAGCTTAATTTGCTTGCTTGGCGGTATTCCAAATTTAAATCTTGGTTGAAATTGCATATTACGTTCTGATTGAGATTGCTGAGGCTGATGAAAGTGAGGTCTCGTGTTCGGTGTGTTTTGGGGTGTGTTAATTTTAAAACTTTGTTGTGGTATTTGTGTATTTTGTGAGAAAAATAGTTTGATTGAAAATTGGTCACTGAAGGGATTTTGAGACACTGGCTGAGGTTTATGTTGGGCGTTGTTCGGTAACCGTAACATTTTATTTCTCGCCTGATATTGGTATAAGAAATTAACTTCTTCAAGCACTATGCTTAAAGCACTTTCTAAAGTGTCACATCCTTTTAACCGTACGATGCGCAATAAATCATCAGGCAAATTATATAAGAAAACATTCATAGACATATGGTTATATTATTAGAAACTATTACACTTCTGATGTTAAAAATTATTCTCAAAAGTGTTTACATAAAATAATGTTACTCGTATTAGAATTTACTCTGAAGGTTGATTGTTAAAAATAATAAAAGTGTGAGAGCGGATGTTCAACTTGCTCTCTTGCTTACGCAATTGATCATTATCAGGAATAAGACAGCGTACATCTCTACACATTCAGTATAGAGCAAATACAGTTCGACCAACCGTAATATGTACCAGACACAATCACACATTAGTGTAACGTGAAGGACATAATTACATGATAACACCAAAGTATGTAAAGCAACAGCTACACTAGTCCTTTTGATGTAACATCGGGCAGCCTCTCAGCAACACGATCTTCCTTGCTTACACTAGAAGAACTACTACACCGTATCTCCGTGTGGAGGTAATGTTTTAGCCCAACGGGCATAGTAACGATATGTGACTAGTAGAGTTACAGACTGACTGACTGACTGACTGATCCCTCTTAGTCAACTGCGTGATACTTTATACTGCTAAAACAAGTGGGAGATTATAGTTCTACCTTCAACATTTCTTATTTTATTTTATTATTTTACCCTCAATTCTAACACGGCCTTTCCTGAGAATTCACACGTCCTCGTGTGAAGCCTAGAGTAACGTTACCGGCTTTAATGTAAATTTACCGTCTCGGTCTTTTCTGACCATGAAATACTTTCTAAGTTTTTGCAGAATTGAAAACATCGTTCAAATCAGATTTTAGTATACAACTTCATACTAGAGCTTAACACACGCACACTGCACAGATCGCACTATACACTGAAGACACAGGGCACCCAGCTAAACGCACTCTAGCAAGCGGTTCCGCTGCGTTCATCATTCGCGTAGCACTCGCACTAGCGAGCTGTCTCGGCGCACTCGCACTAGCGAGCTGTCTCGGCGCACTCGCACTAGCGAGCTGTCTCGGCGCACTCGCACTAGCAAGCTGTCTCGGCGCACTCGCACTAGCGAGCTGTCTCGGCGCACTCGCACTAGCGAGCTGTCTCGGCGCACTCGCACTAGCGAGCTGTCTCGGCGCACTCGCACTAGCGAGCTGTCTCGGCGCACTCGCACTAGCGAGCTGTCTCAGCGCACTCGCACTAGCGAGCTGTCTCGGCGCACTCGCACTAGCGAGCTGTCTCGGCGCACTCGCACTAGCGAGCTGTCTCGGCTTCAATACTGTAGGGATAGGCACCAAGTTTGCATACCCCTCAGTGGCCTTCAGTGGCTGTTGACATAGATACAATGTTAGCGTATCACACAGACTTCAACACTGTAGGCATAGGCACCAAGTTTGCATACCTCTCAGTGGCTGTTGAGACATACAAAATTGGCGTTAATTAGTACCTGAAACCTTTTTCATATTGGATTTTACGACAAGTAGTTTTTATGTAAAATTTTAAGTACACAACAGCCCAACTAAAGGACAGGGAAACAATTACGTTAGATGCACAAGCGTGCACTCAAGTACATCCAACACTGATTTCAAAAAATCAGATGACTAAAGTAATTCAAGATTGGAATAAATGTAAAACGTTTCAGGTGCATAAAACATAAATAATTTGCTTTGCAAAATTAAAAGAAATACCATAGAATTCCAGACTCCTAAGATTCACCACACATTGTCATAAGAAACGCTAAACGGTAACTGTGTGCATGGCACTCACAAACCACTATACACATTGCAAAAAGGAAGCTGCATGTAAAGGCGTAGGCCAGGCTGTGCGCCAGTAACAGACTGCGACGCACCCAGCGTGGCCGCTGCGACACGTAGAAGCGCCACACGACACCATGGACATACAGCACATTCCATAGGTAGCCGCCATAAGGCAAGCGCACGTGGCCAAAACAACAACATAGGGCGTGCCGCACTCGCACAGCGAGCTGTCGCGCCGCACCAGCGCCAGCGAGACGCTGCGCCACGTCACGTACTCGAAGCGTCAACAGGAGCAGCACCAGAGATCTCAAAAGCGTCGTCGGGATTGTAGTCATCGTGATCTGCGTGAAAAACAAGTTGTTAATTATCAAGACAACATACACCGTTGCCTATTCTCTCATCCATCACGCATACGAGGCCCACAAACAGAAATACGCTCTCATACCGCAGACTATAATAAAGAACTTCGCTTTCACAAGTATGCATACATCTCCATACGAAGTATCTCTTACATACTCATACTTGAACTTGCATGTTCCCACGTTAAAGACGTAAACTAGGACAGCGCCTGCCAGGACAGCGCCTGATGCATGTTCAGAAAACACGACTTCCGCGCACACAGCGCATCGCACACAGCGACCCAGGACAGCGCCTGCCAGGACAGCGCCTGATGCATGTTCAAAAAAACACGACTTCCGCGCACACAGCGCTCGCGCACACGGCGCCACGCTCACAGCGCCTCAGGTCAGCACCTGATGCATGTTCACAGAACACGACTTCAGCGCACACAGCGCCCCAGGACAGCGCCTGCCAGGACAGCGCCTGATGCATGTTCAAAAAATCACGACTTCCGCGCACACTGCGCTCGCGCACACGGCGCTCGCGCACACGGCGCCACGCTCACAGCGCCTCAGGTCAGCGCCTGATGCATGTTCACAGAACACGACTTCAGCGCACACAGCGCCCGCGCACACGGCGCCACAGGACAGCGCCTGCCAGGATTATTTCGTAGGCTACGTATTTTCATATCACTTCACAAAACATCAAAACTCGACAGTCTACAATTACAATAAAACTAGAACAAGTTAAGTTTTCACTGGATGCAAACTAACAAATTTAGTTAAAACCTCTTTTCAACAGTTCTTTCAACATTTGTTAACATATTTGGATACGTTAAGGAATAACAAAAGTACTTGCGGGTACCTCTAATATAAATCGACAAGTCGAACAAAGAGTTTTAACTTATTGCTCAAAACATTTGACTTTAAGCTTTTACTTTACACTTTACTGGTGCGTCCATATCGTAAATAGGACATCAAATTTAATTACTCTCAAGTCTTTCAAGAACGTATTAAAAATTAAACAAAAGGATCTAACTTTTGGCTTAAAACATTTCACTTGTATACTCTCACTCTACACTTTAATGATTCGTCCATGTCGTAAATATGACAACAAACTTGGTTTAAGAAATTGAACATAAAAACAAGACGCGATGCGCGTCACATTCTTTCACCAACGTAATAACCCTCAAAATATTCAAAGTTTATACGTGGACAGTTACAGGGACTTTATCCCACTTCTGATATTAGAAACTATTACACTTCTGATGTTAAAAATTATTCTCAAAAGTATTTACATAAAATAATGTTACTCGTATTAGAATTTACTCTGAAGGTTGATTGTTAAAATTAATAAAAGTGTGAGAGCGGATGTTCAACTTGCTCTCTTGCTTACGCAATTGATCATTATCAGGAATAAGACAGCGTACAGCTCTACACATTCAGTATAGAGCAAATACAGTTCGACCAACCGTAATATGTACCAGACACAATCACACATTAGTGTAACGTGAAGGACATAATTACATGATAACACCAAAGTATGTAAAGCAACAGCTACACTAGTCCTTTTGATGTAACACCGGGCAGCCTCTCAGCAACACGATCTTCCTTGCTTACACTAGAAGAACTACTACACCGTATCTCCGTGTGGAGGTAATGTTTTAGCCCAACGGGCATAGTAACGATATGTGACTAGTAGAGTTACAGACTGACTGACTGACTGACTGATCCCTCTTAGTCAACTGCGTGATACTTTATACTGCTAAAACAAGTGGGAGATTATAGTTCTACCTTCAACATTTCTTATTTTATTTTATTATTTTACCCTCATTCCTAACAATATATAGTAATTTTACTCTTACGAAGGTTAATATCTACTAGTCTATTAACTTTCGCTATTAACGTACTCTTTATATATTGTATTCTATTGCAGAAATCGAGATATGATTCGCCGTTATTAATTTTTAAAGTTTCCAACTCTATCGCGATACACTCTTCAGACCGTGTATCACCGAAATGTTGCTCAAAAGTTAATTTTAATTCTCCCCAGGTTTCAATATCTGGTCTTTCACTAATAATAGCGGCAGCTCTACCTACTAACTTTGACGTAATCTCTTGGAATATTTCCTATTTCTAGTATTTCCTATTTCTCTACACAACTGTATAACATATTCACATTTACGAATGAATAGGTTAAGTAAATTTTCATCACCGTCAAATTTTGGAATAATACCAGAGAGTTCCTTGGGAATCTGTGTTATTTTAGGCATTTTTATTAAAGTATATTTATAATTAGTTTAATGTAATAGCAATATTTAATAAAATTTATAGTAAATTTTTAATTTATAAGTTTAATTTAATTTAATTTCTTTATTTCTAAATAAAAGAAATAATAACGCACTTCGAATTTTGGAAATAACGCTACCACTTTCTAGACACTTATAATTAAAATGGAATAGGATTGGAAAATGCAAATGGAATAGCGATTGAGTCTACTCACATACTGCCTATGTCCCTCCGATGAGTCTTAGTTCTGTAGCGTGACGTCCTCGCTGCTTTTCTTCTCGACGAATTTATTTGGTTCGTGGATTTTCGTTGAAAACGTTAGAAAACACTCGTCGTATTTAACTGAATTTAAGTAAAACGCGACGCGAAAATCCTATCGGCTGCGTCAGTCAAGTTATGCAGGGGCCGAAGGACGTTTTAAAAATACTAATTTTATTAATTAAAAGAAGTTTAATCGCTACAAGAACTCGCTTAAGACTAACTTAATATTCTATGCTTAAAAACTAATGCATGAGAGCCCACACAGGAGCTCGGCAGTTACCGTTTGTCCACTCAGCACATGCCTGTGGTCTACAATCAGAATATTGTGCTGATGCGGACATCTTGGTGGGTCTCGCCACCCGTAACAACCTACAACCTACAATACAACAAAATGTCACAAACCGTCGCCGCGTCGTGGAAACTAAAATGTAAACTTTAGGTAGGTACATCTATCCTCGTTTGCGAATCAAAATGCAGATGCGTTGTCACCCATGAGGACTAAGATGCCTCTTTTTCAGTAAAAAGTGTGTCTGGTTCGAGCCTACCCATTCGTGCTACATCATCATCTGAGGCATTACAGCCGCGGGTGGGCCTTAGCCTGATACAGCAAAGCTCTCCAATCCGATTTGTTAAAGGCTTTCCTTCTCCAACTTTTTACTCCCAAGATCTTGATATCTTGTTCGACGCCGTCGAACCATCTGAGCTTGGGCCTGCCTCGACTTCTGCGGCTCTCCGGTCAGCCTTCTAAAAGGCGTTTGGGTACTCTGGCCTCGTCCATTCGCAAAACGTGCCCTGCCCAACGCAGGCACCCGATCTTTATAGTTTTAATTACCTTTGACTCATCGTACATTTGGTTTAGCTCGTGGTTATAACGCGTTCGCCATCTCTCATTTTCCATCACAGCTCTGAAAATGCGTCTTAGTATTTTCCGCTCAAATACCAACAAGGAATTTTCGTCTTTTTTGCTCAGCACCCAACATTTGGAACCGTAGGTGAGTATAGGTCTTAGTAAGGTTTTGTACAAGAGGAGTTTTATGTTTCTTGAAAGAAGTTTCGAACGTATATATCTTAGTAGTCCGAAGTAGCACTTATTAGCCGCTATTATTCTCGTACTTATTTCTGAAGACCCATCGTTGTTATCGGTTACTAAGGATCCCAGTTATATGAAATCATTGGCGCTAGCGAAGGTGTTGTTGCCAATATTAACTCCTTGTAGTAGAGTTTGCTGGTCTTTTGACGCTTTCAGGTACTTATTCTTAGCCATGTTAACTTGGAGACCAGCCTCCACAGCTGATTTTTCAAGAGCAAGGTATGCACTCTCCATTGCAGGTAGAGATCTTCCTATCACGTCGAGGTCATCCGCATACCCTAGAATTTGAACAGATTTGTGATAGATAGTGCCATTGGTCTCGATCTTTGAGTCGCGAATACACTTGTGGAGAGCGATGTTGAATAGTAGGCACGAGAGCGCATCCCCTTGTCTTAACCCGTCATTGGTTCTGAAGGGTTCTGATACATTTGTTTGAACTCTAACAACGCTCTGAGAGTTTTTAAGAATCATCTTCGTCAGGCGCACGAGCTTTGTTGGGATGCCAATCTCCATCATAGCCTGGTACAGGAAACTTCTGTGCACATTGTCATAGGCAGCCTTAAAGTCTACGAAAAGGTGGTGAGTGTTCACGTTGTGCTCAATCGTTCTTTCAAGGATATGCCTTAGGGAGAAGATTTGGTCTACTGTGGACCTGTTTGGACGGAACCCACACTGATACTCTCTCAAGCTGGATTCTACATATGGCTTTAGTTTATTAAAAAGCATATTGGCAAAAAATTTATAACTGGTGTTCAAGAGAGATATGCCTCGGTAATTATTGCAATTCAATATGTCGCCTTTCTTATGTAGGGGACAGATAACAGATGTATTCCAATTATCAGGCATATTTTCATTGTTCCAAATTTGGAGCACCAGATGGTGAAACTCTTTCTGGAAACCAGTTCTTTCATATTTTATAAGCTCGCCTTCGATATCGTTCATTCCCGGAGATTTGTTATTTTTAATGGATTGAATGGCTCGTATAGTATCTTCTATGGTGGGGTACAAAGATTCATCAGTCTCTTGATTGTTTAGTAGAGCTTCAGGTACTGGTACAGGTACAGAGAGTAGACGAGTTTGCACTGAACTGTTAAGGAGTTCACGAAAGTATTTAGCCCATCTTTGAACGATCTCATTTTTGTCATTAAGTAGCTGTCCATTCTTACTTCTCCACGCCGTGGATCTGGGTTTGAATTCTTTCCGTCCCCTATTCACTTGGTTGTAGAAGTTTCTAGTTTCCTTTTGTGTGTAACTAGTTGCAATCACACGCAGTTGTTGTTCTTCGTACGATCTTTTCTTTCTCTTACGTAGGTATTTTTCTCGTCTTCGTCGCTTCTTATACTCTTCTCCACGCCCGCGAGTGTATTTCTGTTGCATTAATCTGTACGCATCTGTACGCGTGTATTCGTGCTACAACTATACTACTAATATAGCTGCAGCATGGCTCTGTCATGTTAAAAAGATGTGCATCGTGTTCGTGTTACTTTGTTTTTGTTCGAACAGTACGGAACGCCGCTCGAACAAGACGTGCGTGAAGACTAACTGCTCATCACTGATAACATCTCTGTCGGACACGATGCCAGGTGAGATAGCGTGCTTTTTGGCCACACCCACCAGTGAGTTTGAGCCCGCAACTTGTTCCACCTTAAGGCATGCACAATTGGATTTACCAATATATTTATGTTTATTATTAAGACGGTTTATATTCCTTTGATGCCTTTTACGACACCCACGGGACGATATAGGGTAGTGGATATTCTTATGCCGCCTCTACGCGAACAAGTAATAATCATAAAAAATAATCATTTTATAATAAGAACTATGACAAAATAAAAAGAGAACGGTAGTGGACTGCTAAACATTCTGATGGTGTGGATGGTATTAAAAATATTGCCACAACGTGCAATGATAAATCTTAGCGCTCGAGAAATTTCGGAGCACTCCCCTCGTACATGGGATAAAAATGCATAGTGCATCTATGCATTTTGTTACTACTCGTAATACGTGTTTTTATTTAAAAAAAACCATAATATGAGCTAGATAGGTAAATTTAAATTATGCACAGTTCACACTACGTAGAAAATTATCTGTGCTAAGTTCATCCAAATCGAAAAATTAGTTTCAGAGGATATAATATTAAAAAATTGCATCGGTGTTAGAAGAATAAGAGGCTACGCTGCGGTCTAATAATTACTTTTGTTGATTAATCTAAAATACTACAAAAACAGCTTTGAAATTTTAATTTTTGAAATTTCGTTAGTACGTTACGATAAAACAACTTTATCACATTAAATAGGGATCTGATGATGTAGCCCGGATAGTTTTTTCTCGACTTAGTTCTCTAATAGTAACTGGTGTTGTCTTGAAATTTGGTATGCATATTGAGATGAATTAGGTAATGCAACAATTTTGATGACCAGTTTAATGCAATTATACGCTGCGTAGGAGTGACCTTAAAACAAAATCTCATTATATCATATTTATTAGGGATATTTGGCATATTGGCTACGATGGTTGTGGGTTTGGGAAATATCCCGTCTTCTGTTTTAGTTGTCCTTTGCCGCCTCTTATAATGCTCACGAGATGATATGTAGCAAGTGTAAGAATACTTATTATTTTATTTATTTGGTCTTATTAATATTTTATTTTATCAAGCAACTTCAAAAAAGGTATTTTTTAAAAAAAAGGTTGTTTCCTTTATTCAAGGCGTATTTTTAATGTATGTATGTTTACGAATTTCTTGAAAACGGTTTAAATTATCCTTTTTTTATAAAATTTAAAAGACTAGCCTCAAGGGTGGTCTAATTTAAATTGACAAAATTCTACCCCTAAGGGAGGATCTTCTTTGTCCATTCAAAAGCGTAAAAAATTAAACTTTTAATAAAGTAAAAACTGACTACAAAAATATAATCATGATCAAATATATCATGCTAGACCAAATAATTGTATGTTTTTTTACTGCTCCATAACTCTCACCTATAAAACCTATTAAAGTTTAACAGGCAGCGAGTGCCATTATAGCATCAAGGCATCGTTGCAGTACTTTTAAGCTTTTTTAAACCTTTGTAAAATTACGTAAGTTTATTATTGCGCAAAAACATCATTATTTTAAAATTCAACATACGCAAAATTATTATGTGAAAACAAAAACGCGAACCATAATAATTGGCTCCATAAAAAAATCTATGATACTTAATCCTTACAGAAATTCCATAATAAAAACGTGTAAGGCTTATATCGATTAAATATTTTAAGTACGGCATCTTGGAAATTAATTTTTACAAATTCATTTTTAATTTGTATGTTATGAAAAAATATTGCAAAATCGAACAGTTTAAGCACTCGCGGCTGCCCCATCCAGTGCCTGCTGAGACATCCTTTAGTCTGGGCGTATTTTATTTTTCTTTAAATTATTTCTGCTTTAGTACTAATTCGCTTGACAATTGTGGAGGAGAGCGAGGTAAAGTTTTACTATCTAGTCTTGTAGTACACACTGTACTACAAGACGGCCTTAAGTTACTTTTTGTACAAAAATGGAGGTAGTAGACGATCAAAGCTCCGACTTCAAGCCTATAAATGTTGGTGTAACATAAGGCTGCATGCTCAAAACCCAATTAGAACTAATGTTAATGAACAGTTTTTAAATATGAATACGTAATAATTGCGATGCAGATGACAGCACTGATGATGCTTTTTACACTGGCACTGTGAATATTTCTCCGGCGCATGTCATAGAGCACGTTATGACAGAAGTCGAGTTTTTTTAAAAAGAAGTCTCAGATTGGTGATGACTAAATAGATTTAGTCATCACCAATCTGAGACTTATATAGTGCAGAACATCAAAATTCTCGGCGTCCGTTTGCAACTATATAAGGCGCAAGTTCAACCTCAAATACAACACTGTTCTCATCTCTGGATCAGGGTACTAATGTGCCACCTTATTCCCCTTGATCTCGTTCAGCGAAGTGTAGCTTGAATTACCAACGACCAAGTTTTTTCTGATCATCTCAATTCATTGATGCCGCGAAAAGTTGTTACATCCCTTTACGTTACTTATGTATCTCAATTGTTCGGATAAATTCTAGATGCCAAGTTTCACCATCGCGATTCGCCATCCACACCATCTGGTTGTTTAGCGGTTTACCACTGTGAGATTAATCGAAAGTTTTGATGAGACCTTACCTCTGGGCTTGATAGCGTATCTTGAAAGTGTACTTTGAAGACTACAACTGGAACTCAACGACGAAGGGAACTAAATGTGCCGAGTTTGGGCTTGTATTATTACCTTTCCTCCAGACTTGATGGAGGGACTTGATAGTGTACTTAGATGACTGCTACAGGAACTCCGCGACGAGGAGAACTAGATGTACCGAGTTTGTTATTTTTTGTGTTAGTTTACTAAATAAACTTTGTTGTCCTCACTCCGGGCCATAAACAATGTACTGTATAGTAAAGATGGTTAATATGTATTTTAACTGTTGAAATGGACAGTTAGAAAAATTAACAATTTGTTAAATTAATAAAATTAACCATAATTAATAAAATTATCATATTCCAATCCATTCAAAACGATCCACGACGTTACTGATTTATATTAGCGGTATATATTTATGCCATCTAGCGTCTTCCTTACGTACCATGACTGAATTAATGAAATGAATTTATTTACCAATTGAATGGATTAATTATATGGCGGTTTACAAAGTCATTTTCTTTATTCGAAAGAAAAAATTCTTTAAAAAACATCTATACATGTATTCTTTTGATTTATTACATTAAAATTTGGGCTTTACATGTATAAAAAATGAGGATTGTAACAAATATTTGCTATAAAATCAAACGTATATCCAATATTTTATGCTCAAATTGTGGTTGAAAATTATCATTTTAAATAAATTGTTTGCCGTTAAATCTTTCGAAGTGTTATTTTTATTAAACTGTACGAAATTAAATTTTTAACACAGATGAAATAATTGACTGAATTCATTAGTGGCTGATGTTAATTTTATGTACTTTGTTTTTACGCTAGTAGCTGAAACATTGTTTGGTATTAATGTAAACGAAGGGCGTCAGTTTAATATTATTTGGTTTAGTTTATATTTTCATCATAATATTACAAGGGACTTATATAAAAAGTTGGAAAAAAATACTAGGGAAGTTAATTAAGATTTGTTTTGGTTTTTTATTATTTAGTGTGCATAGTGTACAAATATAAGAGTTTCATTTTCCCCTTTTATGATGCTGAGATCACATAGTAGTTTTTATATAGGGACGACGAGATGTAATACAGCTGTGGGACCATTAATTTTGAAAAATGTGCCCGAGGCGAAAAAATGGATAAATGTAATTATTGTAAAAAGACTTTACCACACAAATAATGTTTCTGAACATTGATAAAATATAACTATCATGTCTATTTAATAAAAAATTAATAAAAATAACAAAATAATTTGAAAGCGCGGGTGCGGTGCGGAAAGACGCTCACGCACACATGCACGCGCTGTCACGCGCGCTTATTCGAAACGAAAAGTTTCCCTACTTTGTTATTTGGACGCCAAATGGCGTTGAAATTGATATAATTGAAAGAGATGATGCGTTTTGACAAGAGACAAAATTTTAAAATTATATAACTTTTATCATAAATGTGTTTTGCCGGAGCTAATAGATTCCCGTTACCCTCGCAAACTACAATTTGGAGATCGAATGTAAATCAAATTGACATAAGCACAGACAAACATAGAGGAATATAAATAAATTTTTGAAAAAAAAAAGATCTCAAAATTTTATTAATGTTTTACGATTATGGGTAAGGGAAAGATACTCCAAACGTTCTTTTAAATAATGAGGAGCGGAAAGATTAAACAGCCATACAAAGAGGAGAGAATGTGAGTATTTGGTATGTTTCCTGATTTTTCAGACATAGTAAAGTAAAACTTTATTTAAATCTGATAGTACATTAGACATCGCCAATGTTAGACTAATTTCTGTACTGCCATCACTTAGTAAGGTTTTTGAAAAAATTATTCTTGATCAAATATTAATTTGTTTTTAATGTAAATAGTTTACATCATAAAAATCAATTCGGTTTCACCAGGAGTCGCTTAACAACTGATATTGGTTTTGAGCTAATTAAATATATTTGAAATGCATGGGAGAATTCATAGGATGTTTTGTGTATATTTTGTGACCTATCCAAAAGCCTCCGATAGTTTTGAGCTTGAAACATTAATTAGGAATCTAACACTATGGTGTAAGAAGTAATGCTCTAAAATTAATTGCTTCATATTTAAGTAACAGAACGCAAAAAGTTGTCATTAATAGTATGAGCTCTTCTGTCTCGATAGTACAAATGGGC
Organism: Parnassius mnemosyne; assembly: GCA_963668995.1. NCBI lineage: Eukaryota > Metazoa > Arthropoda > Insecta > Lepidoptera > Papilionidae > Parnassius > Parnassius mnemosyne. The sequence continues at coordinate 26,637,136 of CAVLGL010000159.1, forward strand.
GTGCCTCAAGGCTCAATTCTCGGCCCCTTTCTATTTTTTGTATATATTAATGACTTACCTTACATAGTAGTGCAGAATCATAATATAATATTATTTGCTAATGACTATTAATTTATTTTCAAATTAAAATGACAATTATTAAAATATGTAAATAGTAAATAATGCTATATCTAAATTAGTAAAATTTAAATGGCACAAAAATTTAATGTATGAAATTTATGACACCATTTTTCTTTTCTATTTTCTTTTTTTTTATTATTAAAAGTACAAAGTTTGGTTTATAATATACATATTCCCGCAAAACTGCTTACGCAGTTTATCTGGTGGAATAACACTAGACGCGAAGCCTCAATGGAGCCCCATATATCAAAATTACCAAGCAACTTAGTTCTGCAGCATATGCTGTAAAAAAGATTAGAAATTTTACCAGTGTGGAAACTGCTAGACTTGTTCACTTTAGCTATTTCCATAGCATAATGTATGGTATTTTGATATGGGGACACGCGACTGACACTGAAATTATATTTGTTTTAAAGAGGATGGCCATATGAGCTATCTATGATTTAAAACCTAAAGAGTCGCTCCGACAAAAATTTAAGGAAATCAATATATGAACTTTGGCCTCTAAATACATTTATGAAAACGTAATGTACGTACACAAAAATAAAAGTAGTTATACAAAAATAAGTGATATTCATTCCGCAAATACTAGGAACAGACACAAGCTATAACAGATAAAAATATATTATATTAATTAATTTATTAATGTCCTCCAGACCGAATTTCGGTAACGGTGGCCAGCCTCAACGGAGACTAGCCATCTGCGCAGGGCAGGATTATAGTGCCCAAGTGTATGCGCAAGCACAGGTGCACTCTCTATTCCCTCACTCTCATAGTCCGGTGGGACGGTAAACCGACACGACCGGAGAGAGATCAGGGGCAGGACCAACGGCTTAACGTAATTTCCGAGGCACGGGGGTGAGACACCGCCAACTTATTGACTCCGGGCAGCTACTGAGAATTTCTTGATAGAATAACTCAATAACTGATTTTTTCGGCCCGACCCGGGGTTCAAACCCGGGACCTCATGATCAGCAGTCGCACTACTACAACCACTAGACCAACGAGGCAGTCATATATATTATATAATTAGTTATTAAAGTTAACATTCAATTATATGATTAAAAGTTCACTATGTCATTCAGATTCGTCCCTAACATTCTCCTTAATGACCGCATTTCTACAGCATTTATTCTACTCTCGTGCTTCTTCTGCCACACCCAACTTTCACTACCATACATTAAAGTAGGGACTAACACAGCATTGTGAATTGCTATACGTGCCTTTTTGGACACATTCTGACTTCTAACAATAGTAATAGTAGTATAGTTGTAGCACAAATGGGTCGGCTCGATCGGGGAAGGACCACGCACTCACAGAATACCAGCGTAAAATAGCAGCTCAACACTGATGTATTTCGTATGGTGAGTGTAGAAAACCGGAGACCCTTTTTACTGGAAAAAAGGGATTCCATCTTAGTCCTCACGGGTGACAACGCATCTGCATTTTGATTCGCAAACGTGGATAGATGTAGATGTCTATGGGCCACAGCAACCACTTACCATCCGGTGGACTGTGTGCTCGTTTGTAACCCTATTCTATAAAAAAAACAACATATTCATCCATTTGACAACGTAAAATTTTAAAATAGTATTGTCATCAATTGTGTAAAATGCACCTCCTAGTTTTTAGGGAAAGAACATTCGTGTAACAGAAACAGAAACAGAAACTTTTTATTCAATATAGATTATAAATAATACTTATTAAAAGTCACTCTTTTGTTTAATTACCACTGGTTCGAAAATAAACCTCTATCCTGGGAAGAACCAGCAAGAAACCCAGCGGGATTTTTTTAAAATAACAGCTTACAATCATGTATGTTACACAAATTAACAACACAACAAATCAGAAATAGCTTGGTAGCGATCACCTCCTTTCCAGGGGTTATTATCATCCATAAATACTTTAATATTATAATAACCCTTTTTATACAAACTTAGTTTATTAAAGTTTTTCAACTACGAGCAGGTCAAATTTTGTATCTTTTCTGGAATTTTGTTGTAAAAGCCTATACATCGCCCCAAGAATGAATTACTGACTCGATGGAGTCGAGTAACTGGTACTACTAGCTTGTGTCTGTTCCTAGTATTTACAGAATCAATGTCACTTATTTTTGTAAAACTACTTTTATTTTTGTATACGTAAATACGCCAAAGCGACTCTTTAGGCTTTAAATCATAAATTGCTCTTATGGCTCTCTTCTGTAAAATAAATATGATTTCAGTGTCATCTGCGTATCCCCATAGCAAAATACCATACGACATTATGCTATGGAAATAGCTAAAGTAAACTAGTCTAACTGTTTCAACAATGGTAAGACTTCTAAACTTTTTTACAGCATATGCTGCAGAGCTAAGTGTCTGCTTGCTAATTTTGATATATGGAGGCTCTATCGAAGTTTGGCATCTAATGTGATTCCAAGAAAAATGGTGGTATCTACAAGATTCAGTTTCTCTACATTTAAAATTACATTATTGTTTAATTGTTTTACATTTAGAGTCATAAATTTCATACATTAAATAGTTTTAGTGGTTTTTTTTGTGTTACTTAATAATAAGCTTAATTAAAATACAATATGGAATATACCAGCTATGATTAGCGATAAAAAATGTAAGATTATTGTTCTAGCATACGTCTAAAATATTACTTTAAGTCAGTTACTGTCTAAAAGTTGGTAATGTTTTTATTTTGTGTAAACATTTATCAATGTTAGAAGGAGATAAAATACAAAACTCGGTGCCTCTCTTTCTAAGAAATATGAGGAACGCTTACAATGTTCCAAGCACTCACTCCCTACATTATATTATAACCTCCTTGATAATAATAGAAGCTTCATAATTTCCTGCTGAGAAAGTTTCACATGGATTATAACTTAAAAACACAATCATATCATAGTGTGTCAACTAGGCTGCCAAATACGCTGCCTTTCGTCTGACCTGGATAGCGGACGCAAATATAGGTTGTTTATGCATGTCACGCTTCGAATTTTTAAGCAAACAAAGTTGCCATATTAATGAATAAACTTATAAATTAATATTTTTCATTTCATTTTAATATTTAAACAGTAAACATATACGTAATATAGATTTTAAAAATGAAAACACTCAACAAGCGAAAAAATATCAACTACTCATTGTGTTTATCCAGAAAATCCTACGTATACATATAACTACGATGGTTAGTACTACGCACTAAGTTAAAATATTTGAAAAATAGGTTAATTCTATTTCTATTTTTTTATGATTTTTAATATTCAACAGCATTAGTTCTACAACTTATACAAGGATTTTAATTACTATTATTAAATTTTGATATGAAATAAAATCAAGTAAAAATTATGTTTTATTTAATCATTTTTAAAAGTTCTAAAGGCCGAAATTCATGTATTAATAACAACAATGCAATAAAACAAAGTACACGAAGTTGTTGCTTAATGTGCTCTTACAAAATATATATCAGCGACCACAGTCCAAAACCACTGTGAAAAATTTGTGTTATTTTATAAAATTAATAATTTAAATAAATGGTAAAAATGAACTCTTACAATTTTTGAGTGTTTCAACATATAAGCTAACATTATCTATAGAGAAAGAAAAGATAATAACAGATTGCATTCAAACGTTGATGCTGAGACACAATGAGAAATAAGAAATATTTAATCGAGAAAAAATAATACATACTGCAGTTGCAATTAGTTCTAATTTATTAGTTTGTACCTAGTGCCGATAAGTTCATAGTATAATAAAAACTCATCTGCACTATCGCATCACACTTACACATCGCAATAAAACACGGTTAAGAATAACCTACGAGTAAGTAGTATATAGTTTGTTGTGATTAATAACACAATTAATATATTATTTTCATGCAATTTAAGCACACAAATGGCGTTTTTTAATAATATAGTTAACCATTACTTTGTATTTGATTCATTTATTACGTCGATGCATAACTAATCAAGTATATAAGAATGTAAACAAAAAAGTTAATAATCAAGTAAAAAACAAGTCAATACCTAAGTATGAAGGTATATATATATATTCTAATCATTAATCAATTCAATAAGGTAATAAACAAGCAAATAAATATTAACATAAATAATCAAGTAAATAAGAAAGTAAATACAAGTCATAAAGGTAAATAAACAAATACAATTAACAATTACATAGGCAAGAAAACGGTTAAGTAAATACGCAAGTAAATAAATAATCAAACATAAAAACAAGTGAAAAGGTTGGTAAATAAGCAAGTTAATAGGCAAGTAAATAAGTAAATAAATAGGAAAGAAAATATTACAGTAAATAAGCAAGTAAGCAGGCAAGTAACCATGCAAGTAAAATACAAGTATATAGGCAAGTAAATACACAAATAACTTAGTTAAGTAGATAAGCAATTAAATAGTTTTATATAGCCTAGTAAAGTGGTGTAAGAATATCCACTACCATATCATTACGTGAGTGTGGTAAGAGGCGACAGAGGAAAAAATAGATGGGTATCAGCATCTTTCTAATAATGATTAATAATAAAAAAAAACTGCGATTGCCAACCCACTTGCCGAGCGTGGCAATTTTAAATATCCTCGCTATGAGGCAATCTATGGGGAGGCCTAAGTTCAGCAGTGGACTTTAATAGGCTGAAACGGTAACGGTAGTGTAGAAAATAAGCAAGTTAATATTCATGTAAATAAGCAAGTTAATAGCCAAGTAAATCAAGGAAAATTGCATGTAAATAGTCAAATAAATAAGCATGTAAAAATCTAAATATTAAATCTTTTAAAAATTACTGCTAATACATCATCATTATCATAATAATTGCAGCCCTTTACTAGTCTACTGCTCCACATGGGCCTCATCCATGCAATGTCACAAAACAAAAATTACTATTATTTAATAAAGAAACCACACAGATACATCTACAAAATGTATTCTTTTTATTAAATAGTTTAAATTACCTTATAATATTATAATATAGGCCTATGCATCAACTAAAAAGTATTTTTAATATACTTTCTGATGAAAAATAGAAGCATCAAAATTCTCGACATTAAAAATAATAAGTGAGTGAATGATGATAATCTCATATTATTATATTCTTTATTCTTTTATTTTTTATATTAAAAAAAAACTACTTATTATATATAAGACGTAAGATATATTGTTTTTAGGGTTGACTAAAATAAACTATGTTGTGTTGCTCTGTAAACAAAGATTTATATTTTATTAATTTTAAGTTCCATTACGAAACTACACTATTACAAAAATAACTAAAAACAAACCTGTAAACAAAGAAACGACATTTAAAGTTTATTCCTTAATATGTCCATTCCCTTTGTAACAATTCTGTTTTTAATAAACTTAAATTATAATTTTCTACAGGCAGCTTATCATTGTCAACAGTCAATACAGTTTTTTTTTTGGAGTTTATGGCCTGGTATCTAGACCTTTAGGCCAAGTCTTAAGTATTTTTATTCGGTTTATTGTAATTTCCCCACTCCTTCATAGTATACTGCTTCACAATATGTTGATGCGTCACATTGTGCAGTTCTTGGGAGATTTTGGCGGCAACTTGATCCAGCAGACAGCTGATAGTTGGCGATGGTATCTAAAGGTGCCTATGCAAACAAACAGCTTATCTTGAGAATCCATCACCATCAGAGCACTTGTTTCACTGTTTCCACTAATAGTTCACATGCGTAGACACTTAATACACAAAATCGCAACACTTTTACATATCAAAGTCCACTTCAAACCATTATTTAAACAATAATACAGGAGCAGCAAACCGCCGCCGGTCAATTTCCCGCCAAAACTCCCGTCAATACAGTTTTTTTTTTGGAGTTTATGGCCTGGTATCTAGACCTTTAGGCCAAGTCTTAAGTATTTTTATTCGGTTTATTGTAATTTCCCCACTCCTTCATAGTATACTGCTTCACAATATGTTGATGCGTCACATTGTGCAGTTCTTGGGAGATTTTGGCGGCAACTTGATCCAGCAGACAGCTGATAGTTGGCGATGGTATCTAAAGGTACCTATGCAAACAAACAGCTTATCTTGAGAATCCATCACCATCAGAGCACTTGTTTCACTGTTTCCACTAATAGTTCACATGCGTAGACACTTAATACACAAAATCGCAACACTTTTACATATCAAAGTCCACTTCAAACCATTATTTAAACAATAATACAGGAGCAGCAAACCGCCGCCGGTCAATTTCCCGCCCAAAACTCCCCGTCAATACAGTCAATATGTTATTTCACAGATTCTATCTACACTACACAAATACAGATAAAACCACAGATAAAACACACAGACAAAATATTAAAGAAATACATTTTCTTTAATATTTTGTCTATTATTAATATATAGTATTATTAAAATAAAGCAAATCATATTTATTAAGACATAGACATAAAGACATAAAGACATTTATTCCAACACTTACATCTACACACATGACAAATTACAATTAAAAATAATACAAGTGACTTATAAACAAACAAACAAACAAAAATGAATAAAGAACAGTGCGTCCATTCAAAATAAAAATAAAATAAAATAATATAAAAATAAAATGGTGTGCTATGATGAAGTGGTGGAAGGGACCGTCTCAGCATATGCCGCGAGCTTGCAGCGCTGATTTTCAGCCGGCCCCGAAGAAGTTCTGACGGTCAATTTTATGCGAGCGAGTATTTTTTTTTTAAAATCTTATTCTATACCTCATGCGAGATGTGCCATAGACGGTAGTATGCAGAGTCCCTACGTTTTACTAAAATGTTAATGATAAATATATCATTATATACATATACACACACACACACACACACACACACACACACATATATATATATATATATATATATATATATATATATATATAATATAGACAAGTATTATAAATATATATAGATGGTAATAAATACAAAGTAACAGGTACATATTAGATATACATTAAATAAACACTTAGTAATCAGTAAATTATCATTAAAGGTATAATTTAAATTTATGATTAGAAACACTACATAAGTAATTCTTAAATAAAGTATGTTCAAACATTTATACTTCCCTTCTATTCCTTTAATAAAAATTTCTTTAAATGTATTTTAAAATTCCCTATTGTCTTTAGATTACGTAGTGGTGAAGGTATATTATTCCAGCAGTGGGTGGCTGTATATTTGTAACTACCTCTGAAGGCCGCCGAACTATGTCGAGGGACACTTAATATGCGAGAAGAAATACGCGTCAGATACTTATTGTGTTCACGACACCAGTCTAGTTTAGAGTACAGATCAACTTCATATTGGCTCATATATTTTTGTTATTCTTATATATATATATATATTATAGCTATATTATTGTTATTCTTATATAGTACTTATAAACATTACTGCCTCACGAAAGATACAAATGTTATAAGCAGTTAAAAATCATAGCAGTTGTCAACCAAGAATAATGGTGGCAAGTCTCCAATTTGCATTCCCAGGTTAAAAGCCGTGTCAAAGTGGGAATTTATGTTGCTTCAATAAAAGACTTATTTATAAGATTTATGAAAAATTTTAAAATAAAAATGTATAACTTTATAGTAGAAGGCCCTAGCAGAAAAAACAAGGAAGCCGAGCAGATTTAACCTAAATGCTCTGATATCGCCGTAGTCCACAAGTTCCTGGTCTTTGTTCAATAAGAAATGGACATTATGGACCAGGTGTCTCTGAAGCAGATACTTATCACTAGTTTCACCAAGGACGAGATCATCCAATCGAAGAAGGTGTTACAGACTCTATCTTGACCAAATTCGTCTTATCAAACATCACAGGGATGGACGGCGTAAGAAAGACCTGAGAAACATTTTCAGGCTGTTCAATGTCAGCTATCTGCAAATCTGCTCGGCTTCCTTGCTTTTTCTGCTAGGGCTTGCCACTATAAATGTATACATTTTTATTTTAAAATTTTTCATGTCTTGTAAAGAATATTTAAATTTATTTTTTATATTTTTCTTATGCATTGTTTCCTTTTTATTATAGACTAACAGAATTGTTAATATAAAGGGTGTCCGGTGGCAGAATTAGGATTTCAAAATTAAATAATAAAAAAACTGCAAAATATTTTTTTTTATTTCAATGACTATAACAAAGAAGGGAAGTGCGGGTTTTATTTCTTAAAAATTATTTCGTCTAAATGTTGACCATCACGTCGGACACACTCTTGGAATCTGGCTTCAGTATTGCGCGCCACTCGCTGGAGAAGGGACGTCGGGATGCCATTAACCTCGCGAACGATATTTTCTTTTAATGCTGAGATGGTCGGTGGGGCGGTTTCATAAACTTTACTTTTGAGGTACCCCCACAGAAAAAAGTCCATGGGGGTAAGATCCGGCGACCTGGGTGGCCAGGGGATGTCAGCAAAACGGCTTATCAATTTGTTAGGGAACAAATCACGAAGAAGCGCCATGGTCTCTCTAGCAGTGTGAGGCGTGGCGCCATCTTGCTGAAACCATGTCTGTGAACTGTAGGCAGGATGTTCTCTTAATATTGGCAGGAAAAAATCGTTAAGCATTCGCCGATAAGAAACGCCGGTTACAGTAATGGCTTGTCCTTGACGATTTTCAAAAAAATAGGGTCCGATTATTCCTCTGCTTGACAATGCACACCAAACCGTCACTTTGGGACTGTGAAGTGGCTGTTGATGTTTCAATCGCGGGTTCTGTCCTTTAGGTGACCAATAACGGCAGTTCTGTTTATTTACACTTCCATTTAAATGAAAATGGGCTTCATCGCTCCAAAAGATTGTGTTCACTGTACGAAATCGCTGCAACATTGTTTCGCAGAAACTTTTGCGCCAATTGTAATCATTAGGCTTAAGCGCTTGCACAATTTGAATTTTAAAGGGGTGAAGTTTAAGGTCCTTTTTCAATATTTCGTGCACAATCGTTTTTGGGAGCCCTAGAGCAGCCGCTCTCTTACGCACGGACTGTCGCGGGTTATCGCGTAAACTGTTTGCGACAAGTTCGATGTTGTCATCAGTCCTCGACGTTCTGCTGGATCCCGGCCGCGGATTATTTGCTGCTGAACTTGTTTTTCTGAACCTCCGCACCCACAATCGAATCAAATTTTCGCTTGGCGCATCACGTAACCGTCGGATATTGTACCGCGAACAAAATCTTCGACGAGCAATAGCACAGGAATCGTTTGCTTTAAAATAAGCTTCGATTGCGAACGCACGTTGTTCACCCGTCCACTGCGACATCGTGACTAAGGAACCCGCACGAATGACGAATCGAACGTGACCCCCCCGCCCGCCCCTCCGCTAACGGTTCGAAAACAGTTCGAAATTTAAATCCTAATTCTGCCACCGGACACCCGGTATTAACGTTAACAAAATACTATTAGAGACATTTTTCTCTTGTTTAAGGCCGCTTAGTTCTCTCGTTATTTGTTTTATATACTTATCCACAGAATAACATACCCCAGCTAATACTTAATGACCTATGAGGGTGTAGTTGTTACTAACTATACAATTTTATTAAAGAAGAGCTATAAACGGAAGAATTTATTGTCAGTGTCTAGTTTAGAATGTTGTAATGACAATTTTAGCTATTAAGTACTTCGCAAAGCAAGTTTTTATATATTAAGATTAAGCTACACAAAATTTCGCGATCACTTTTTTATAATATTTTATCACTAGAATCGAGTTTTCTGAATTAAGTTATTTCTATACATTACAATACTGATTCTGATAACGCACTTAACGGGAACCACAGGATTTTTGTTACATGTCGTATAGTATATGGATCACGCTATTCTTCAAGCATACCTGTACCACAGTAAATAGGACCATCGCATTTATGAAAAGAAGCCTGCGCCTCACCTTTTTTACAAATTATCGTAAGGGTAGCGATAAGAAAACTGTAAGTTATTTTAACTGCCAACATAGTTTGAAATTATGTATTTCTACCGTATGTGGTAGGTCATCATTCCATTTTATCCACTTTAATAATATGTAGTACAATGAGTGTTATAAATAAGCCTTTTATTGAAGCAACATAAATTCCCACTCTGACACGGCTTTTAACCTGGGTAACGAATTTGAACGTGAAATGCAAATTGAAAACTTGAAACTATTATTCATGGTTTACAACTGCTATGAGTTTTAACTACATACTATAGCATTTTACTACCGTTACCGTTTCAGCCTATTAAAGTCCACTGCTGAACTAAGGCCTCCCCATAGATTGCCTCATAGCGAGGATATTTAAAATTGCCACGCTCGGCAAGTGGGTTGGCAATCGCAGTTTTTTTTTATTATTAGTCCTTATTAGAAAGATGCTGCTACCCATCTCTTTTTTCCTCTTATGACACTCACGTAATGACATGGTAGTGGATATTCTTACACCGCCACTACACGTTCAATTGCAATTTTAACAGTGGTAGAGCCACGCGGCAGCTTTTGCTGTCGCACGGATGGGCTGGCTCGAACCGGGGTGGTACCACGACCTCACAGAATACCAGCGTGAAGTAGAGGTTTACCTCTGTGTTTCGCTTGGTGAGTGCAGGTGGCCGGAGGCCCTTTTTACTGGAAATGAGGCACTCCATCTTAGTCCTCACGGATGACAACGCATCTGCATTTTGATTCGCAAGCGAGGATAGATGTAGATGTCTATGAGCCGCAGCAACCACTTACCATCAGGTGGACTGTGTGCGCGTTTGTCACCCTTATCATATAAAAAAAAATTGCTTTCTATAATACCGTGTTGACTAGACTATATAATAATCTCCTTAACTAAGTTATTTGCGTATTTACTTGCCTATATACTTGTATTTTACTTGCTTGTTTACTTGCCTGCTTAAATGCTTATTTACTTTAATATTTTCCTTCCTATTTACTTGCTTATTTACTTGCCTATTTACTTGCTTATTTACCAGCCTTTTCACTTGTTTTTATACTTGATTATTTATTTACTTGTTTACATGATTATTTACTTAACCGTTTACTTGCCTATGTAATTGTTAATTGCACTTGTTTATTATCCTTATGATTTGTATTTACTTTCTTATTTACTTGTTACTTACTGTAATATTTATTTGCCTGTTTATTAGCTTATTTAATTGATTGATGATTAGATTATATACTAGCCCACCCATTTGCATATTTACTTGCTTTTTTCCTTTTCCATTTCCTTATTTACTAGTCTATTTAGGTGCTTATTGAGTTGCTTTTTTTACTTGCTTTCATATTTAACTATTGACTTGTTTTTTACTTCATCATTAACTTTTTTAGTTTACATTCTTATAAACTCTTTTTTAATAGGATAAGGGTGACAAACGAGCACACAGTCCACCTGATAGTAAGTGGTTGCTGCTGCCCATAGACATCTACATCTATCCTCTATTACAAATCAAAATGCAGATGCGTTGTCACCCACGAGAACTAAGATGGAATGCCTCATTTCCAGTAAAAAAGGCCTTCGGCCACCTGCACTCACCAAGCGAAACGTAGAGGTAAACCTCTACTTCACGCTGGTATTCTGTGAGGTCGTGGTACCACCCTGGTTCGAGCTAGCCCATTCGTGCGACAGCAAAATATGCCGCGTGGCTCTACCACTGTTAAACTTGATTATTTATGCATGGACGTAATAAATGAACAAAATAAAACGTAATGGTTAACTATATTATTAAAATACGCCATATGTTTGCTTAAATTGCATGAAAGTAATATATTAATTGTGTTATTAATCACAACAAAATATATCCTACTATAATACTACTTACTCGTAGGTTATTCTTAAGTGTGTTTGAATGTGATGTGTAAGTGTGATGCGATAGTGCGGAATGAACTTTTACTATACTATGAACTTATCCGCACTAGGTACGAACTAATAAATTTGAACTAATTGCAACTGCAGTAAGTATTATTTTGTCTCGATTTGATATTTCTTATTTCCCATTGTCTCTCGGCAACTTTTGAATGCAATCTGTTATTATATTTTTTACATTATTTAGCGTGTTTTAATAGACCTACGAGTATGTTAAAATACATGTTATGTTAACTTAAAAGCCGGATTACTAAAAGGCTCAGTACAACGTCCTAACCCTTAAACTTCATAGTGCACACGTAGCCTAGGTTCGATCTCCAACAGCACAAATAATTAGTTGTATTTCTAGCTGACACTCTTATTTACCTGGTATTTATCTTACCATAGTTGCTCGTTTGCCTCCTCTTCCATAAGAATATGGAAGAGACCTCCTGTTCCACAAAAATGGCAATTTTAAATCCTGATTTACCATGTGCTCAGCGGTGAAAATCCTCCATGTGTAAAAAGTAAAATAATTAGAAAACATGTAAAGTTCATCATCATCGTTGGAACAAATCGCACCACCACACCTTCAGAAATAAGAAAAGGCTTGTACCAAGCGGTGGCCCACCAAAATTAATAAAATCTAACGTAAATATAATATTTAAAAAAAAAATTGCATTTAAATGACGAACGTTTATGGAATATATCAGAATTGAAACGTATAATATGAAGTGTTTCAAATTATTATTCTTTTATTTTATTAAATTATATTCGAAAATGTGAATTCCTCCTTTGCAGGAAAAATACCATAACAATAATAGCATAAGCGGATTGGCGAGTATCAGTTGATGATTATATTTACGCGAACACTACACATTGAATAAAACTAGTTTTACGATGTATTCGTTGTATAGCACCTTAAACCCCGCTCTTCCCCAATGGTCTACTTTCCTGGCATCTCCGTCTTATGAAATAAAGCGATAGATTATCTTTTTTTATAGGGTAATGGTGACAAACAAGCATACATTCCACCTGATGGTTGGTGGTTGCTGTAGCCCATAGACATCTACATCTATCCTCGCTTACGAATACAAATGCAGATGCATTGTCACATATGAGGACTAAGATGGAATGTCTCCTTTCCAGTAAGAAGGGTCTTCGGTTCTCTACACTCACCATACGAAACACAACAGCGTTAAGTTGATATTTTACACTCGTATTCTGTGAGAGCGTGGCTTTTCTCCGGCCGAGACAACCCATTCGTGTTACAACTACACTACTAATACAGTTGCAGCATGGCTCTATCACGTAAGAAATTTCTTACATGGTAGAAACATGCTGCTCTCTTACGCATCTCACATCACACGTCTAAAGGTAACTTAAGGAAACTTAGTAAATAATATTTTAAATAAAACAAGTTTTTACGGATTTTATCGCGTATATTAACGTATTTTATATTCCCGACGCTTCGAGCACTTTACAGCACCCATGGTCACGGGGGGTACTGAGGTGTTTGACGTCCCAATGTCATAGTTAACCATGGTTACCTCTAGATTAAAATTATTAATTTTTGTTCCGATTTACGCGGTATGAACTTAAACTATCTTGGATTCTTACAGTTATACTTAAGTTGGGATTTATTTTATTAATTATAAGATCCCAAACAGATGGTAGCACCCAGCCATCTTCTCTATTGAGATTAGGATGTTTTTTGATTTCAATAGCCTCGCGAATCATCCTTGGAGGGAATCGGTGTTCTTTAGCGAGGATTTGTGGTCTATCAAATCTAATGTGATTCTTCACATCAGCTATGTAATCTTTAACGCGGGATTTTATTGATATATTAGTTTGTCTTACATAATAGAGACCACATTCACAATCAAGCTTGTATACTTCTGCATCTTGCAGAGGGACATTACACTTGACTGATGGTAAAAACTGACTTATCTACTGGCGACGACGAACGTCGCCTTGAAGTATGTTTTAATGGAAGCACGCTTCAAGATGTAGCCAATCTTGTCAGTGAGACCTCTGACATATGGTAGTACAGCAGAGACTCGATCGACTGTGACCGGCTTCTCTCGTTCACTGTGATGTAGGCGTGGTACCCGAAGCTTGTTGTCGTACAAAACTTGCTTGAAGTGATGGAGCTCAGCGGTCAGATGTTAACTGACACAGATACCTCGTGCTCTCTGAAATAAAGATTTATGCACGTTAGCTAGAGAATCACTGTTCAAATGTCTGTCTGTATTACCCATTATTTTTTGCATACACAGTGTGGCTCAAGGTGTTATCAGCATTCCGACTTCCTAACACATCTAGCAAAGCTAAAGATTTGTTTTCCTCTAACTTCATTGTAAACTGAATTTTAAAATTTATAGAGTTAAGATGGAGGAAAATGCAATTACTATATCAAAAGATAGAATAGTGAAAGTGTTGTATACGTATCGATTGTACAATCTTGGATTTACGGGAGTAGTAAGCTTTCTCCTCAAAGTATTCCATGGATAAATCGGCGACATTGGGAAACACAGGTGTGCCCATCGTCACACCATCTACTTGCTTGTAGAACTCTTCCTTTCACAAAAGGTAGCCCTTCTTCGCCAATACGTAATGCACATAACATCGCATTTCATTGCTTTGCTTTGTGCTCGCCCATCACCCATTGTTGCTAGTGGAAATCGAAACCGAGCTACTCGCATTGTGATTTTTTTAGTATCTTTCTTTATAGGATATACTTCGTATTTTTATTAAAATATATACATTTGAACAAAAAAATATATTGTTCTCGTACAAAACAAATGGCCCCATGCGTACGAGTAAGCTACCCTAATTTCCTTTAATTTATTTTCTAAACGTGTTTCGAAAATTTTACGTTGAACCCTATTTATTTTTTAGCACTATGTTTCAAATATATTGTTATAAAAATAAAATTTATTTCATATAACCTGTTAAAACTTTCGAAGACAAATATTATTTCGTTATCGTCTGATTTATCGACCGTCGGTAGATTTTGACGTTCAGAAGAGCTAAACTTATTACATTAAACTTTGACTTCAATTATAAATTATAATCATATATTATTTATACCCCCAAAATTCGTATTCGTGTCACATGAATTATATTCTTTATTAATGAAAAAGGCTACTTCAGTGTGGTTTTTTTACAAAGCACACTATAACACGCTAATGAGCATTACAAAGCACATGTCTTGAAGCACAAAGTCTCTGGAAGTTTAACTGTGACGTTTCTTATTTAATTACTGTACCATAACGGTCTTTAAACATCTTATTGCTGGTTAAAACCTCCTCTCGTTTATAAGACGCTAATGGATAAAGTTTCCTATTTATGAGATCTGCAGACAATATCTCTCGTGTCATAATCATTTAACCAAAAAACGTCCGGTTCATGTACAGCTACTTAAAGAAGTTCTAAATATTATGTCTGTATCAAGTGCATTAATCTATGTTTATAGATTACATAAAATTAAAGTGTGTGTCTGTAATATCGAAATAACTAACTGTTCCATTAAAAATTCATAAAGAAAAAGAATAAAATATAAAGGATTTTTTATATTCATTATACATTTTTATATATATAACTATAAATAAATAAGACCCTTTAACTTTTTCGATATTAATTTTTAAAGGATCTAAAAGCCACAAATTCGGATAAATCGGAATAGTTTTCGGCAGTCATGCGTCGATTCCTCCTGTACTAATAGAAACAAAATTGCTTTTGTTACATGTTCACGTCCTGAGTTGCCCCGACAAAGGTTGACTGGACTAGGGCCCGTCAGTAATCCAATCGACGGGCAACAGAGGACAGGGCCCAACGGCCTATGGATAAATGTACAAAAAACGGCTGACAAATAAGCAAGCACTTACCTATTTCAGGAGGTAGGGTTGACCACAGGGTACCAGTCAGGTGATAAGTGATGTGCATGTAAGTAGTGTTTATATATGTGACCTGACGGCCCGATTTAAACGGACAGAAGATCCACCGGAGCTGATGTTCTCCCAATGTGCGCTCCCTCCAGTCGTAGATCAACAATGGAAAATTTCTGCCTTCATTTCACTATTTCAGTTTATCCACTTTATTGTACATTTAATTAACTTCAAAGTCAACCAACTTAACGTTCTTCGAAATTAAAACAAGTGACACACGACACAAGTAACAAACCGTCATTCAAAGTTTAATATTCAAGGTTCCGGGTTCACGTAGCACAAATTTACAAACACGGGAACGAAGCAGCCTCTTCTCGAGTCTCAAAGTTCAGCGTTCCCCGCGATGAGCTAAAATTCTTTCATACGATATTAAAATACTAAGCCAGCAATAAGAACTCAAAATCAGCCTCGCAGATACGCAAAATTAACTAAATAGTCAACACACAAAAGGCACTTAACGCGACGTTACAGTTCAACATTAACTTCCAAAAACAACTAACCGGGCCACGCCCTCGAAATGGAATGCGAGCATCAAATTCCAGACAATCTGTCCACTCACGTCACACAAGCAAGTTAAATATTGCAAAATGCACTTCAAAATGCAATCACTATACAAATTGACGTAAATTACTTGCAAACGAAGTAACTTTAATCACTCAAATTCAATACAAGCCTCTTGTCATAAAACGTACAACTTAGACAATCAATTCGAGGCGGTCTACACGAAACCCAAACATTCAATAGCAAATAAGACGCGCACAAATATTCAAATTCTAGACCACCAAAACCAAAAACTGACCGCGCGAAACCGATCCAGCGGTCACAAATAAATACACTAGTCGACAGAGCCGCTGCGGTCAAACTACTGACTTCGCACTCGTGTCCGGCGCTCGCGCCCTTTGCCGAGCAACCCACACCGGAGAGGGGGCGACGGTGACCTTTACAAAGTCAGCGGAAGGACACGCGTGTTGAATTCAAATTTCAAATGCCCATGTTTCGACTAAAACAAACCCCCCTCCCGGACATAAGGAAATATGTCCGCGAGTAAATTGGCAAACGGGATAGGGTCGCGACGGCACGTTGCAAGACCGAATCTACAACCAAACCTAGGCCACCTTAGGCACCCTATCAAATCTTGCAACCTTAACCACCGCCTCAAAAATACCGCCCCAATGTGGGCAAGCCGGAGGGTCGAACCTCCACTGGATGCCCTTCCTGGGCATCGCAGCACCTAAATAAGTCCTGTTGCGGACAGAAATTTGACGACCTCCTTCAAATATCTATCCGTGCCCCTTATAATGTTCCGTGCTGAAGGCACTTACAAGTTCCAAATGAACGGCCTCAGTCGAGAGGCACACGAAACGCACAGATAGTCCTTAGTATGATTTTTAACGCAGTAAACCCCCCCGCCCGTGGGGGTCAAGGGACTGGCAGAGCCCCGAGAGGAGCCGCCGTTCGCACCCAGGCACAAAACTGCATGGTGATTGCCCTGGCAATGCGGACAGGGCCGCTGGTGCGAGCAGTCTCGCTGGAGGTGCCTTTCCAAACACGAGTAGCACCAGCGGCGCTCCTTCGCGATAGTTCGTCTAGCCAGTACCGGCTTACCTAATAACTTCGGGCACGACGTCACCCGTTGATCGGAAGCTCGACAATAGGAACAGGGGGGCGCCTCCCTGGCCACTAGGCCACTGTAAGATGGCAGGGAGCGGCGCCCTCTCGCGGGAGCTCCGATCGGCTTTAGGGGTGTTAACGACGACTTGCCCGGTGGATCCCGCCTCTCGCTGGGCACGGCTCGTAAGTCGTCAACGGTGCCCGCCGCGTTCTCAATTTGCCAGCACTGCTCCTCCAAGAACCGCAGCAGATCACTAAAAGGCGGAATATAGGAGGCGCTGTCCCCGCCATACCTCTCCTCAAAATGTATCCTAAGGTCGAGAGGCAGGCGGGACAGCACGATGTGGAGCAACAAGAAGAACAATTCATCCACCGGTAAATCCAGCCGCCTCAACGCATTACAGGCCACCAAGACTGGATTCACGATATCCGGGCGTAGTCTGGCCCGGTCCCTAAGCAGTGGGAGGCTTAGAAGCTGCCTGACATATTCGTCCGCAATTCGCCGGACGTTGGCGTATCTTCCGGTGAGGAGGTCCCGAGCAGTCTGGTAGGCGTCGTCCGACAATCTCAATTGGCCGACGATGCCCAGGGCCTCCCCCTCCAGTGAGGCTAGGAGGTACGCCATCTTCTAGCTTGGTGTCAAGTCACTCCGGGCGTCCCCTAGGCTATCAAAAAGCCCTACAAAAGTCATCCAGTCGGAGAGGACCCCGGAGAACCGTGGCAGGTCCAGAGTTAGGAGTCGTCCCAACAGCTCCTGCTGAGTAAGCCGCTTCCGAGGGGACTCGGACAGGCCACTCATCAGAGCTTCACGTGCTTCCTTAGCATACTTGGCCCCGGCCTCTATCAAGTCATCCGTGAGCGAAAAGAACTGCTCGTAGTCCGCGAGGCAGGAGTCCAGGACTCCCTTTTCCGCATCCGAGGCCTCGAGCTCAGCGTAAGCCTCCTCCACTACGGTCCCCCGGGCCATGACCTGCTCGAGCCGCTTCTCCAAACTATAGACCCTATCCGGTCGCCCTATCAAAGCATGGGCGCTAGCGGCCCAGCGCAGCTCCGCCTTCAGGCGACGAATCGGTAGCATGAGCGAAGGCATCACTACTAAATACAAATTACTACGCGGCACAAATACAAATCAAATTAACAAATAACAAATACAATTACTATCAAATCAAGTTAAATACAATTACACAAATACAAATTACTATTTATTAAATTAAATACAAATTACACTACAAATAAAGGTACACACTACAGTCAATCAGCAAAGATGCCTCGCCCTGGCGACCGACCCTTCGACAATTAATCTACTATAATTATACTATAACGATAATTATCCGTTTATGTGATAACAATTATCTACCTACTCAAAATACCTGACGCGTACCTAGCCCTGAAAAATTGTACATCAAGCGGGTCACATATTGTGCAACTAAGGCGGGACTACTCAATAGACGTCAGTTTGGCTTCAAGGAACAGACCAGCACGACTGCAGCCATAGACACTGCGCTCAGCATCGTAAAAGCAGCTAAGAAGAAAGGTAAACAGGTGCTGGGCGTTTCTTTGGACATCCGCTCCGCGTTTGACAACGCGTGGTGGCTCGCACTATTTGAGAGATTACGTGCAATACGATGCCCTAAGAACATCTTTCATTTAATAGAGAGCTATATGACGAACTGCACTAAGCGCAACACTAAGGGCTGCATCCAAGGGTCGGCATGCGGGCCCATTCTATGGAACGTGATTCTGGATGAGTTACTTGAGGCTGAACTTCCAAGTGGATGTCATTTGCAAGCCTTTGCGGATGATGTCTTACTTATCGTCTCCGCAAAGGATGTAAATACTTTACAAACAAACACCAACCGTGCTTTGAAAATCATCATGGAATGGGGGCAAAGTGTCAAATTGACCTTCGGACCCACTAAAACGCAAGCGATTGCGTTCACGCGCAAGGCGGAGGAAGCCCACCTTATAATGGAGAGACACACTTTAGCATTTCAAAGGAGCATTAAGTTCTTTGGTGTGATCATCGACCGGAAGCTCCTATTCGCTGATCATGTTAAGTACGTTGTCGGAAAGGCGATGAAAATTTTCAACAAACTATGCATTTACACCCGACCAACCTGGGGAGCCCATCCTGATAACGTACAAACTATCTATCGACAGATTATTGAGCCTATAATTACATACGCGGCAGGCATCTGGGGTCAAGCTGCGAAAAAGCGATATGTAAGGAAGCTTTTGGAGTCGGCACAAAGGGGATTTGCGATAAAAGCAATCAAGGCCTTTAGAACTGTATCAACTGTGGCGGCAGTCGCTCTGGCTCAATTCGCGCCCTTGGACCTCAAAGTCCTTGAGGTACATGAAGTTGAGACAGTTCGACTACAGGGCGGCAGCACCTTATTACCAAGGGATATACAATATGAAAGGCCCACTCCCGTACATGAGCTATTACATCCTTCAAAGAGGATAAGCATTGATTATGCAGACCTGAAATCAGAGGATCAAGAACAAGAGACATCCCTTATTCAAATTTACACAGATGGAAGCAAGCTTGAGGATGGCAGTGTAGGGGCGGCTTTCGTCTGCTTTGAAGGCTCAAAAGAAATACATAAAAAAAGACTGAAACTACACACAAGCTGCTCTGTATTTCAAGCGGAGCTCTTAGCGATCAAAGAGGCCTGCGAGTGGACTTTGGACCGGAGATTGAATCAAGGTGATGAAACACATCAAAGAGGCAAAAGGATGCACACATACTGAAAGGAGATTATTCAGATCTTGAGTGACTCTCAGGCTGCATTGAGCGCACTCCAAATGAGATCCAACACCCACCCCATTGTGGCAAAGACCCATTATATAATATACACAGCGGTCCAAATGGACCTTAATATCATGTTCTCATGGGTTAAGGGACATGCAGGCAACGTAGGTAACGAAATCGCCGATGAGACTGCCAAAGGTGCTGCCACGCAACATAAAAACCCTGATTATGCGAAATTCCCGATGAGCTTTGTAAAAAGGACTATGAGAGCAAACACTTGGAGAACTTGGCAGTCAAGATATGAAAGCGCTGAACAAGGGACGCATACAAAAAAAATACTCCCAAAACTGACGGACCTTTGTGCACTGTGGAAAGCAACCAAAGTATCATTTCAAATAACTCAGGTTTTAACGGGTCACGGCTACCACAAGGAATATCTGCATAGGTTCAAAATCGCCGCTGATCCCTTCTGCCCTTGTGACAATACCACTCCTCAAACAATTACTCATTTGTTGAGGGACTGCCCTAGGTTTGAGTATAATAGAATAAAACATGAGATGCTCTGTAGCAATTTACGTATACCACCATACCATCTGACGAAACTCTTGGATAAACAAAGTACAACTGAATCCTTCGTTATATTTACCAAATCCATTATAGATAAGCTTAAAAGATTCAATAAATTGTAACTAAAAGATATAGACAATGTGTATATATTTTCCCCTTAGTTTCATATTTCAAGATAACATATATAATTATTACTCCTCCTTTCTAATTTTATCTTTATTCTTAAGGATACAATAATATGTAGATTAAGCACTTAGGCTAGTTATTTTAAGGTAATTACAAATTGTATATATATACTCATAACTATGCACAACTTTTTTATTATTATCTTTTACAAGCTAACCGCACCTGAACAATTTTATGACTCATAGATTCAATTTTCGACTATAAGATATTAATATTAATGATTGCCATCAAATCATAAGCTAAAGACAAATTATAAGCAATAGATATAAGAATACCCTGTATTTTACTTATATTATTTTGTATTTCTATAGGCAATCCCTTTCATTTAACCTATGTTCATAATATTTTTTTTATAATTTGCAATTAAGTTATAATGTTTAGAGTATACATACGAATAATAGATCTTGCTTTGTTACTATTAAGTTCATTTTGTGTAGAATAAATATGTAAGTGATAACATGATGAAGATTGATACCACATCAATGTATCAAATCGCATTGATGTAGCGTTATCTTGTCTTAGAGATTAACAATACATGCAATATATTTTAAGCAATTTTATGTAAACCTCACTGTGTAAAACTGTCAATAAATTCCCAACAAGAACGGTTTACTCCTTGTTGGAAAATCAAAAAAAAAAACAAACTCCTGCTTGCGCTGCCTAACGGGCGTGAATCCTAAATCTACCCACCAATCCGTTACCAAACATAGGAAGCAAACAACAAAAGAAAATATTTTTATTATTACGTATTACGGCCAGGCGTGATTGTAGAAACAATCAACCACGCTCTGCTACCAAAATTGTTCACGCCCTGAGTTGCCCCGACAAAGGTTGACTGGACTAGGGCCTATCAGTAATCCAATCGATGGGCAACAGAGGACAGGGCCCAACGGCCTATGGATAAATGTACAAAAAACGGCTGACAAATAAGCAAGCACTTACCTATTTCAGGAGGTAGGGTTGACCACAGGGTACCAGTCAGGTGATAAGTGATGTGCATGTAAGTAGTGTTTATATATGTGACCTGACGGCCCGATTTAAACGGACAGAAGATCCACCGGAGCTGATGTTCTCCCAATGTGCGCTCCCTCCAGTCGCAGATCACCAATAGAAAATTTCTGCCTTCATTTCACTATTTCAGTTTATCCACTTTATTGTACATTTAATTAACTTCAAAGTCAACCAACTCAACGTTCTTCGAAATTAAAACAAGTGACACACGACACAAGTAACAAACCGTCGTTCAAAGTTCAATATTCAAGGTTCCGGGTTCACGTAGCACAAATTTACAAACACGGGAACGAACCCAGCCTCTTCTCGAGTCTCAAAGTTCAGCGTTCCCCACGACGAGCTAAAATTCTTTCGTACGATATTAAAATACTTAGCTCGCAATAAGAACTCAAAATCAGCCTCGCTGACACGCAAAACTAACTAAATAGTCAACACACAAAAGGCACTTAACGCGACGCTACAGTTCAACATTAACTTCCAAAAACAATTAACCGGGCCACGCCCTCGAAATGGAATGCGAGCATCAAATTCCAGACCGTCTGTCCACTCGGCGTGCGCGCAAGTTTTCACGTCACACAAGCAAGTTAAATATTGCAAAATGCACTTCAACATGCAATCACTATACAAATTGACATAAATTACTTACAAACGAAGTTACTTTAATCACTCAAATTCAATACAAGCCTCTTGTCACGAAACGTACAATTTAGACAACCAATTCAAGGCGGTCTACACGAAACCCAAACATTCAATAGCAAATCAGACGCGCACAAATATTCAAATTCTAGACCACCAAAACCAAAAACTGGCCGCGCGAAACCAATCCAGCGGTCACAAATAAATACACTAGTCGACAGAGCTGCTGCGGTCAAACTACTGACTTCGCACTCGTGTCCGCGCTCGCTCCCACTGCCGAGCGACCCACACGGGAGAAGGGGCGACGGTGACCTTTACAAAGTCAGCGGAAGGACACGCGTGTTGAATGCAAATTTCAAATGCCCATGTTTGGGCCTAAACATTACATGACGAATTTAATTTTTTTTCTCTTCTCCCGTAAAGCAGAAAAAGTAGAGTTCACTGTTAAAACGGAAAAGGTTTTACTCAAATACTAATTTTTATTAGAATATCCTGATTTGAGTGATACGTTGACACATTCTTAAAATAAGGCTTACTTTATCTGTTAACAAGCTCCTTGAAAATGAATGTAAAAGACAAAATTTATCGCAATATTCCTTTAAGTATAATACATTTGGAAAAAAATTAAAGAAAATTATTTTAAGTTACATCATAAAGTATTTGAATGGATCTTAAAGTACTGGCTTTGAATCCAATCTCCATAATGGACGTTTTGTAAGTGTGGAGACAAAACCACCGGAAGCTGCATAAAACCATCGACAAACTGATGAAACTAACGAGAATGTAAATGTACTCACACTTGTTTCATTATAAATTTAAGTAAGTAATATTTAAATCTTTATTAAGATCGGAAATAAATGAGATGAATGTATAAGCGTACGGTACGGCTTTTATGAATGGTTTAAAATTGTGACACCTTACACTTTCAACAACAGTTTGTTTTTAATGTGGTCTCAATCAAGTTCTCACAATTAATATACTAATTAGTGAGTCTCATAGTACCTTACTATTTTAAATCATCAGCATATTACCAAACTTAAAAAATTATAATTAAATAAAAAGTAAGAAAATTTACAATAAAAATAATATAGGGCCATGGCAGGTCAGAGACTCGATAATTCTCAGTATCCGAGGTAGTACCTTGCCATTACTAGTAAAATTGTTAACTGCAATGCTAATTGTTCATATGCCATTTCATAAGAAAAATATTCTCAAGAAACCAGTATATGTCAGAGAAGTTAAAAATATTTAGGAGACGAAAGAATCCCGCAGGAGATACAAACGTAAATATACTATGACGCGAAACAAAATTAAAAAATTAACAACGGTATAAAATGTAAAATCGTTCTCCTACACATCCGTCTACATCACTGTTGATAGTTCAAATGCAAATGTAATTATGTATTTGTAAAAGGAAATATATTATTTATCTACAAATTTAAGTTTTTCGAATTTTTTTCTTCACTTTTGCTGTGGGATATTTTTTCTTGCCCAATTTCATGGTCCTAAGTCATCGGGATTACTAACGGAATATGGGACTATAATTTTTCATGAGTGAGTTTGCGAGTATCAAAAATGTCATCATCATCATCACTACATCCCTGCACAAGTCCACTGCTGAACATAGATCCCAAGTAATTTCACAAAGCACTGTCCTGAGCCACCGGCATCCATCGACTTACTGCATGTCTTAACAGGTCGTCACTTTACGAGTAACGTATCTAGTGGGGGGACGTCCCTCGCTTTTTATTGTACACCTTTAAGGACTTTAGTATTTAATACTAATTTTAACTTGATACTTCTACCCGTTCCTGAGAAGACTATGATGTACGAACAGACGAACGACAAAGTAATCCATTAAAGGTCTCTCTTTTTTTTTGACGTACACAACCCTCATAATTCTTTAGAATACGCTCACCCCTCACATTTAGTTATTAGTAGTCGAGATCACGCAGAAGTTCATTTTTAGGCGGCTCATTGATATAGTCGATGGTACAAATGGGCGTGCCTCAAGGCTCAATTCTCGGCCCCTTTCTGTTTCTTGTATACATTAATGACTTACCTTGTATAGTAGGAGATAACCATGATATAATATTATTTGCAGATGATACTTCTTTAATTTTCAAATTAAGTCGATAATTGCTAAAATATGACGAAGTAAATAATGCTATATCTATATTAGTAAATTGGTTCAATATTAATAATTTGCATTTAAATGGCACTAAAACGAAATGTATGAAATTTATGACTTTAAATGTCAAACAATTAAATACTAATGTAATTTTAAATGGGGAGAAACTGAGTCTTGTAGATACCACCATTTTTCTTGGAATCACACTAGACGCGAAGCTTCAATGGAGCCCCCATATATCAAAACTAGCAAGCAGACTTAGTTCTGCAGCATATGCCGTAAAAAAGATTAGAAGTCTAACTAGTGTTGAAACAGCTAGACTAGTTTACTTTAGCTATTTCCATAGCATAAAGTCGTATGGTATTTTGCTATGGGGACACGCAGCTGACACTGAAATTATATTTGTTTTACAGAAGAGGGCCATAAGAGCAATTTATGATTTAAAGCCTAAAGAGTCGCTGCGACAAAAATTTAAGGAAATTCATATATTAACTTTGGCGTCTCAATACATTTATGAAAATATAATGTACGTACACAAAAATAAAAGTAGTTTTACAAAAATAAGTGATATTAACTAGGAATCCTTCCAAAAGTGCGGTAGTACTTTAGTTTGGACAGCTTCTGACCCTGTGTTGCTTTGTAAATAGAGTTCAGTTCATATACTGAGGAGTACTGCTGCCATAATAGGTCTTTTGCTGATAAATACCACTAAATTTTGATTTCGTGAAGAGACTTGTCAGTAGACTTAATGATGTCCTTGATTAGGCGTCTACTAAATTATTTAGTCATAGACCTGTATTGACCAGTCTCTTTGTGTTCTATAGCCCCTAATCTGTCACATTTCAATAAATAGAATACATTTGGAGTGCGTGTGTTAAGAAACCTTTACCAGCCCCTATCTATCGTAAACAACAAGACACACGGCGGGTTTCCAACGTATAAATTATTTTATTTATAATGATTTCTTATATTTACGCGAACACTACACATTGAATAAAACTAATTTTACGGATTTTATTGCGTTTAATTTACTTATTTTTATTAGTTCCCGACGTTTCGGGTGCTTTACAGCACCCATTGTCACGGAGGACTGAGATGATTGACGTCTCGATGTCAAAGTTAACCCAGAGTACCTTCAGCTTTTTTAATTATTAATTTTGGTCCGATCTACGCAGAATGAACTCACTGTGTCTTGAAGTCTTGCAGTGGTATAATTGGGTTTAGTTTTAATTTCATCAATTACAGGCTCCCAAGCAGGTGGAAGTACCCAGCCTCTCTTTTTTTGGCACTAGTTCATTATAAAAAGTCAAAAAACAAACAAAATTAAAATGTTCCCAAATTCATAGTCTTTTATTTAAACAATCACAATTGAAGCCATCCAGACATTTTAATTAAATTACTGCAGTCGTGTTGTCTGATTTAAGGAATTATAGAAACTTGGTATAAGGGTGAGTTCATAAGGCTTAATAAAAACTTAAACAAAATTTTGATACTTCTATAAATCGTTAAGGGAATATAAATCCGGCTTCAATATTTTGAGATATGTGATAGGGGTTAAAACTTTTTATTGTAGAGAAAGACGGTCTAACATTTTCCATTGACAAAATTTAGTAATTATATTTATTTTTAATGTTGATTCAAATTTGATTTGTAAGTTTTCATCTATTAACTATATACTTAAAGGCTTAAGTTACCCAGGCAGACTTTATAAAACATGGATTCTTTATATCATTATTTGTTTACAAACGTGAAAAGCGTGGCTCCCGCCTTCCATCGCTACCAACTCGCCTGCCGAGTATTGAAGGTATGGCAGTGGGAGGTTCCAAGAAAAACATTTTTCTGACTTTAGTAGTAGTCATGAACATGGAAATGCAGATGCGGATAGAGTGTGAAAAATATTTAGTGTGTGGTCGAATAGCAACAATGACTAATACATTATTTTATCTAAAGTACGATGATAGGGTGCAGTAACTTGTTTCATTAATGGAAAGGCCACCATCGTCTACAAGGAAAAATTCTTTTCCGACCATTGTCTGGTCCGGAGTACAGTGCTGCACACATTCTCATTGCGAGTCCGATCTGCAGACTGCCGCCATGTTTGAAATGTGGGTTTTTGTTTCTTGTTTCAGCATTCTTCCCATAAAGCAAACCCATACTGATTTGCTTCTAGTAGCACGATCCTGACTCCGTTGCTCAATCCGTCGTCAATGTGGTGCTTTAGGTAATAGAATTCTTCATCCCATTATCTACAATGTATATCACCAGCACATCCCAACCTTGATTTGATTGATCCTGTAAAATTGCAACACGCCAAAATCAAGAACGTTATCAGGCCTGGGCCGTGGTACCGACGTCAGGACATTTTGCTTCCAGGTATTCCAAAAAGTAATTGCTAAAGCATTGTAAGACTACATTGGCAGAACAGTGTTAGGAAGTACTCTTAAAAAGGCGTTTTAAAACATTTTAAAAACCAGTTTCTGGAAACTACAAATCTATTCATTTTATAATAATAAAATAAATATAAAATCTATTCTATTCAAATCAAAACTATTTATAACAGGTTGAAAACTGCACACTTTCTGCTTTTTTAATTTAAAAATTAAATAAAAAATATTAACAATCAAATCAAATGCCATATATCAATGTCTACGTAGAAATGAAACGTAACCGTTGACTACAGACGCAAACAATAAACAACGCAAGGTCAAAAAAATCAATCAAAAATCTGTCGAAACAAACTTTGGACGAACTAACAATAAAAGTTCTATCGAAGGGCTTGAATTTTGCAATAACACCTAAAAAATCCCGTACGAAGAAATTATCTGTAGTGTTGAGGATTGTCTGTTTAAGAATAATATCGGTAAGGAAGATTTAGAGGCCATACCTCAAGACATTTCGTCCTAGTTACGTACACCCCAAAGACGAGGTTAAAACGTTGTACAACTTACGCAACAGACCAGCGCTCACGATTCCCCGCGCGGATAAAGAAAATGCTACGGTAATAATGGACATATCAGAGTACAATTTCAAAATACAACAACTTTTGTCGGACGTAAGTACATACAAAAAGGTCAAAATAGACCCTTCAACTAATACACTCAAAACAACTACCAAATTAATAAAGGATGACTCCGAAAATTAAATCTCGACATGAATCCGACAATACCATCATGTGCTAAACCACCGAAGTTTTATGTGTTACCGAAAATACACAAACCAAACGCTCCACTACGTCCCATAGTAAGCCAGATCGATTCACCAACTTATAAGTTAGCTCAACACTTGGCAAAAATATTGTCACCACGGAGAGGACACACCAGAGCACACACAAAGGATTCCTACCATTTTGTTAGTGAGATATAAGACCTACATCTCGCTGGCAAAGAAACTATGGTCAGTTTTAATGTTCAGTCACTATTCACATGCTTACATATTGAAGACTGCATCTCAACTGTAACTAGGAAGCTAGAAGATAACAACCTGCCTACAGAATATGCAGTATTACTCAAACATTACCCCACATCTAGCTATTTATTGTGGCAGGAAGAATTCTACAAGCTAGTAGATGGTGTGGCGATGGGCTCTCCCGTATTTCCCGTAGTCGTTGACATATTCATGGAGGACTTCGAGGAGAAAGCCCTTCTTACTGCTCCTATAAATGTAAGATTCTATAAGCGGTACGTGGACGATACTGCATTTTTAGACTACCTTAATTCCATAAACTCTAAAATAGAATTCACAATGAAGTTAGAGGCAAACAATTCTTTAGCTTTTCTACATGTTTTAGTCATCCGAAATCCTGATAACACTATTGGTCACACTGTGTATAGGATAAAGACCCATACCAACCGATATTTAAATGGTGAATCGCACCGTCATCCATCACAGTTAGCTACCGTAGGAAAATCTTTGTTTTAGAGAGTACAAGGAATCTGTGACAAAAAACATCTGGCCGCCGGGCTTCAGCACGTCGAGCAAGTATTGCAAGACAACAAGCTTCGGATCCCGTGCCTACGTCACAGTGACCAAGTGAAGCCAGCTACAGTCGAGTGTGTGCCTACTGTACTACCCTATGTTAGAGGAGTCACAGACAAGGTTGGCTACATCTTGAAGCGAGGTTCAATTAAAACATACTTCAAGCCGCCGAAGAAGATTAGTCAATTTTTACCAACCGTCAAGTGTCATATCCTACTACAAGATGCAGGAGTATACAAGCTGGATTGTGAATGTGGTCTCTCTTACATAGGACAAACAAAAACATCTATTAAAACCACGTGAAAGACCTGACTGAAGCTGACTTGAAGCATCAACGTTCCGGGAAGTCTGCAGTGTGTGAATATGTTCTAGATCGTCCCCGCCATTACATTAGATTTGATAGACCACAAATCCTCGCAAAAAAACACTGATTTCTACCAAGGATGATTCGCGAGGCTATTGAAATTAAAAAAAAAACTTCAATAGAGAAGATGGATGGGTGCTGTCATCTGCTTGGGATCCTATAATTAATAAATTTAAATCCAAACCCAAGCATACCACTGCAAGACATCAAGATACTGTAAGCTCATTCTGCGTAGATCGGACCAAAAATTAATATTCAAAAACTGAAAGTTGTCGGGCTAACTATGACATCGAGACGTTTTGACGTCAGTCCTCCCCGTGGCCATGGGTGCTGTAAAGCACCTGAAATATTGAGAATTAAAAAGTTAAATTAACCGCATTAAAATCCGTAAAAATTAGTTTCATTTAAGGAGTAAATATGGGTAGATACCATCCATTTTATACAATTTCATATTTCATCTTAGATCAGAGGTCAGAGACCTCATCTGTTGCCATCTTTGTTTCAAGTTGGCTGCATGTGTCCATGGTATTAAGCACTTACCATCTGGTGGACTGCAAGTTCCTTAGTCACCACAATATATTTTTTATTTTCTTTTTAATAAAAATAAAAGCCGACTTCGAAGGTCTGAAAATATTAAAATAATTTCTCATTCTAATGTCGGGGTCTTATTTCTTCTATACTTACACTATGAGTTAGCACCGACTTCTGAATGTATAATAATTGGGTAATTATTTATTTCCATATCCATTACATACAAAATTACAGGCTATAACTTTATTGGCTTAAATAACGTAAATTAAATTATTATATTCTTTTTAGTTCCTTGAAGTCAGTTTTTACTTTTCATTAAGTTTGTTGTATTGCCCATTTGAGTGGACCAAGGAATATCACGGTCTCAGTGTCGTCTAAATAATTACATTAAAAATTTATCACCTATTTTGCCACTCTTAGGGATACAATTCTCTCTCAAATTTATATATTACCACCACTGAAGTATATCCTATTTATTAAAATAAGAATCATCAATGGCAAGTGGTTGCTGTGGCCCATAGACATCTACATTTATCCTCGTTTGCGAATCAAAATGCAGATGCGTTATCATCCGTGAGGACTAAGGTGGAATGCCTCTTTTCCAGTAAAAAGGATCTCTGGTTCTCTACACTCACCATACGAAACACAGCAGTGTTAAGCTGTTATTTGACGCTGGTATTCTGTGAGAGCGTGGCCCTTCCCCGGTCGAGCCGACCCATTCGTGCTACAACTATACTACTTATATAGCTGCAGCATGGCTCTGCCACGTACAAAAGTGAAAAATGAAAAGGAAATGAAACAGAGCAGCCTAGAGTATGCTCTTCACAACCTCTCTTTAATTGTACTTAAAGAATTACAACAAATGATAGAATAACGACAATATAGACTCATAGAAAAAATGATTTAACATTGATCTATTTGCTGTGATGTAAGTGCTGTTAGCGAGTTGTCTTTTATAACTTACGGTATTCTCCTATACACGAATGAGTGTATTGATGATTTCGAACCTCCGTCCGAACAGGAGTGAGCGAACCCCATCTCTGACGGCTTAACTATTGTCAGTTGATGTTCGGGCGGTGGGAACCACCTAAGCAAATGGGTGTACGATAATTCAGGGTATGCCGTTATTTAGATTCAAGGTATACCTTTTATTTTATCAAAATTGCGTTTTTTTTTTTCAAAAAAACAAATATTTAAATTTTTCCGATATAATATAGCCTAGATCACTTATGTCGTTGCTATCTATATTATTTTCGTCGCGTTTCATTACAATCGTGTCAGCCATTATAAAGATTAGTTCGGACAGGTAGATTAAAATTTTACCGAATGTGCTTAATAGAAGGCAGTTATTTTAATATTATAGGCAGACACTTTAATTTTATTTTTATGTAGATAAAATGTGTACTGTTTTATAGCAATGATGAATTAAAAATAATAATTTTAAAAATAAGTTAAGAATTACTGATTACATATAGATAATAAAGTTTTTATAAGTGTCCAATATTTAAAAAATCTGGCTAACAATGAACATTATTTGTTTGAATGCTTGACTAATACTACAGTGTAGAGCCACAGTAGAGTAACAGTGGTAGAGCCAAGCGGTAGCTTTTGCTGTCGCACGGATGGGCCAGCTCGAACCGGGGTGGTACCACGACCTCACAGAATACCAGCGTGAAGTTACCAAGTTAGAAAGAAAAAGAGAAGTTAGAAAGAATACCAGGTTTACCTCTGCGTTGCGCTTGGTGTGTGCAGGTGGCCGGAGGCCCAATTCCCCCCCCCCCCCCCCCCCCCCATCAACATGGTAGTGGAGTTAAATACAAGACTACCCCAGGAGGGTACCAGCACCCCTGGAGAATCCCTCGCTGAGCATCCACGAACAAACTACTTCACTCCTGAGCGTGGGTGCTCAGGCTGATCTGCGTATTCTGGGGGGGGGGGGGGGGGGGGGCAAAATTCCGCTCGTGACTAATGCTGCTCGGGGCAAGCGGAGCAATACAACCAAGGCGACCCCTGTCACGCTATCCGTGAATTTTTGCAACATCAGGGGACTTCATTCCAACCTTAACGTTGTCCATTACCGTCTAGAGACGGCGAAGCCGGCCTTGCTATTTTTAACCGAGACTCAGGTGTCCTCTCCGGCTGATACTTCATATCTCTCCTACCCGGGATACAAATTGGAACACTCCTTTGTGCCCCGGGCTGGAGTTTGTGTATACGTCAGAGAGGACATCTGTTTTCGACGCCTCGGCAGCCTTGAAGGTACGGACCTGTCCATCCTATGGCTGCGCGTAGACAGCGACGACCATCCCCGCGTCTACGGGTGCCTCTATAGGTCCCATAGCGGTAATGCCGACACAGACCGATTCATCGACCACGTCCAAATGGCTGCAGACTCCGTGCTACAACAGGTCCCATCCGCAGAGATCGTGATACTCGGTGAATTCAACGCCCACCACACTGAATGGCTTGGTTCTCGTTTAACCGATCATGCGGGTAGATCTGTCTACGACTTTGCTTTGGCATATGGTCTAACACAACTGGTTACTTCGCCTACGCGGATCCCAGATGTGGAAGACCATGTACCTTCCCTGTTGAACCTTCTGCTGACCTCTCATCCGGACGGATATCAGGTCTCCGTCGATGCCCCTCTGGGCTCTTCGGACCATTGTCTGATCCGGAGCACGGTGCCACTCACGATACAATCGCAGTTTCGATCTACAGCTTGCCGCCGTGTTTGGCACTATAGGTCAGCTGATTGGGACGGGATGCGGTCTTTTTTTGCATCCTACCCTTGGGGGCGGGTTTGCTTCTCGCCGGAAGATCCCAGCGTTGTTGCCGATTCTGTTGCTGATGTGGTACTTCAGGGTATGGAACTTTTTATTACATCCTCTGTGGTGCCCATCGGAGGCAGATCCCAGCCATGGTTTGGTCGCTCATGTAAAATAGCATCACGCTATAAGCAGGAGTGCTACCGGGCCTGGGCTGACGAATCAACGTCTCGGGATTTAAACACCAGCGCACTTAAAAAGAAGTATAATTCCGCCTCCAGGTCCTTCAAAAGCGTCATTGCCAAGGCAAGGTCTGAGCACATCGGCAGAATTGGCGAGAAGCTAGTTCGCCTTCCTTCGGGAACCCGTGTATTCTGGTCTCTCGCCAAGGCTGTCCAAGGGAACTTCAGTCAGCCATCCCTCCCATCTCTGCACAGAGAGGACGACTCACTGGCCCATGCCGCAAAAGAGAAAGCCAATCTGTTGTGCTCTCTTTTTGCGTCTAACTCGACTCTAGATGACGGGGGGAACACACCGCCGACCATCCCGCGATGTGAGTGCTCCATGCCGGATGTGCGATTTACACAGCGCTCGGTTCGCAAAGCACTCTTCTCCCTGGACGTCAGCAAGTCGAGTGGGCCCGATGGAGTCCCTCCCATTGTGCTGAAGACGTGTGCTCCGGAGTTGGCACCGGTTTTAACGCGTCTTTTCCGGTACTCCTACTCCCAAGGCGTAGTCCCGAATTCATGGAAGACAGCTTTGGTCCACCCGATCCCTAAAAAAGGCGACCGCTCAGACCCGTCCAACTACAGGCCTATCGCCATTACCTCCTTGTTCTCCAAAATAATGGAATCCATTATAAACTGCCAGCTCATGAGGTATCTTGAGGATCACCAGCTGATCAGTGACCGTCAGTACGGTTTTCGTCGGGGTCGATCAGCAGGTGATCTTCTAATTTACTTAACTCATAGATGGGCGGAGGCAGTAGAGTCCAAGGGGAGGCATTGGCCGTTAGTTTGGATATAGCGAAGGCCTTCGATCGGGTCTGGCACAAGGCGCTTCTTTCGAAGCTTCCCGAGAAATTGTGCAAATGGATCACCAGTTTCCTTGCTGATCGGAGCAACAAGGTCGTAGTAGACGGTGCATGCTCTGATTACAAGCCTATCAACGCTGGTATTCCACAAGGCTGCGTGCTATCACCAACGCTGTTTCTCCTGCATATCAATGATATGTTGCTAACTGGTAGCATTCATTGCTATGCAGACGACAGCACTGGGGATGCCTTATATACCGGCCGTGCCAATATTTCTCGGGAAAACGTCGCCGAGTACCGGGACAAACTTGTGTCTGAAGTCGAGTCTTTGCTTAACAAAGTCTCGGATTGGGGCCGACTAAATCTAGTCTAGTTCAATCCCCAGAAGACACAAGTTTGCGCGTTTACCGCTAAAAAGAACCCCTTTGTCGTATCTCCTCAGTTTTAAGGCACTCCCCTTGCTGCCTCAGCCAGTATCGGAATCCTTGGCGTCGACATATCGAATAGCGTGCAGTTTCGTGGTCACTTGGAAGGGAAGGCCAAATTGGCCTCTAAAAAGCTTGGCGTGCTCAGCAGAGCGAGACAGTATTTCATGCCGGCACATCGCTTGCAACTTTACAAAGCGCAAGTTCGGCCCCACATGGAATACTGTTCTCATCTCTGGGCCGGGGCACCCCAGTGCCAGCTCCTTCCACTTGACCGCATCCAGCGCAGAGCGATTCGAATCGTCGACGACCGAGTTCTTTCCGATCGGCTCGATACACTGGCACTGCGTAGAGATGTTGCATCTCTTTGCGTATTTTATCGCATCTATCACGGGGAGTGCTCTGAGGAATTGTTCGGACTAATTCCAGCCGCTCAATTTCACCATCGCACGTCGCGACAAAACTCGCGTTACCATCCATACCATCTGGATGATTGGCGGTCCACCACTGTGCGATTTAGAAGAAGTTTTCTCCCTCGCACAACTTCTTTGTGGAATCAATTACCACCAGCGAATTTTCCGAACCGATACGACTTAGGAACCTTCAAGAAAAGAGCTTACACCTTTCTAAAAGGCCGGCAACGCATCTGCAATTCCCCTGGTGTTGCGGTTGTTCATGGGCGGCGGTAATCACTTACCATCAGGTGAGCCGCATGCTCGTTTGCCCCCTATTCTATAAAAAAAAACTATCCCACTTGATATATCGCGAAAGATGTAGAAGCGAATTGGCTTTGCCAGCCAGCTTAGATTTTAAATACCGTTATTATAAACTCCAAAACCACAACATTTTGTTAGTACTTCCTTATAGAAAGAAACTCAGGAAAATTACCTTTTAAGTTACATTTTGTTGCGATTTGTAAGAATAAAACCACAATAAATAAGACCAAATTATGTGATTTATTAACAACGGTATATACAAGAATAAAGCAACTGGAAAGCATTACTCAGATGAGATAAAATTACAATATGTATTATACATTCGTGACGGCATTCACACGCATCGATATGTGAAAGAAAAGTGGATTTTTTTTTGTGAATTTGATTGGATTGCGAAATGCCATTTCTGACATTTGAACCCGGGATCTTCGTCTTTTCTTCGTTCAACCACCAGTTTACGCGGATATCAAAGATTGGATATTTATTGTCTTGAACAGGGATTTTTTCAGACCGAGACTTAGGGACCTTCAAGTAAAGAACCTACTCTTTTTTAAAATACCGGTAACGTATCTACATTTCCCATGGTTTTGCAGTAGTTCATGGGCGGCAATAGCCACTTACCATTATTTGAGCCGCATGGTCGTTTGTCCCGTCTTATATATAAAAAAATAAAAATTATAGAAAATAACTTATTCTGATAGTATATATTGGAAGTACATTAAAAGGATAGACATAATCAGAGAGAGAGAGAGAGGAAAAAGGGATTAAATCAAATCATTAAGTCCTTATATCAAAGTTAAAAAAATATAATTTTATACATAAATCAAAGTAGGTTTTAATGTAATATTCGAGGGTCGGAAAAGTTACATATGCAAGAGGTAATTTTGCCTGAACGTGTGGCCTAATTACACTCTTCAAGTGAATCTCGCATTCCAAATGAGTCAAAACTTTCATTTGGAATGTTCTTAATTATATATATTTCTTAATATATACGCAGACATGTCGTGAAATAATTACGTCTTAACACAGACATTATATTATTTATAGAAAAGTAATCAGCTGCAGATTCAATGTTTGTTGTTTGGTACAAACTAATTTAATTTGTACTGCCATCACAATCTGCACAGTTCTACAAGTTCACAATACAGTGGGGGAAACATGCGTAAATATTGTTTTTTAAATAATTTTAAAATACCTCGTGAGTTGCAATGTCATACTTTCCTCCCTAGTGGCGTATTATACTATTACAAACTATGTAACTTATATTATGATAGTTATTGGTCAAACATAAGATTTTCTAACGAGATCAAAGGGAGAGTAATATTTGGCTTACATACATAAACATACATATATACCTATATATGTTTATATTTTCGTTTCTATATCTACCCCTAACTACTAATTTTGTAAAATAATATTAGCAACAGAGTATGGGAGCAAGCATTTTCAGAAATTATGGAAAACATGGATTGAATAGAAAACCAACGGTTTCAGTTCCATTGCACTTCAATAAAAATATCGCCGGTGTGACGCGGAGAGAGATGTATTAATTAATGTGTAGGTACGACGATTGCTGTTTTATCAAAGAAGATACGGAACACGGATTAAATTTATGACCAGTGAAAAATTTGTAGATCACGATTGCGAAAGTATAAAGCTCTTTCAATATGCAGGTCCGCATCCCTCTGGGGTAACTATATATGTTGTATACTTTTATCTAAGATATACAGGAGATTTACCAATTGAGCTGATGATACAATAACTTTCTTGTATTACTAAGACAATGTGGATCGTGGTCAAAAATAAGTGGTTAATATTTTTGTTGTTATTATTCCTCAATCGACTTGTTTATAGTTCTGCAATTTAAACTTGTGTATTCAAACGATTCGAAAATCTACTGTAATTAAGTATATTATAATTAAATAAAAATAATTAATCCTCCGACTCTAAACACAAAACCTAACAAATAATTGAATTAAAACTTTGTAAATATTTAACCGTTATTTTATTATTATATAATTATAACTACATAAATTGGTTGCCTAGTGGTTGTAATTCAACCACAATTCATAAAATGTTCACGTTTAGAACATATTAAGCACAAGTTGTGTTTTACTTTATAAAAAATCCCAAAAACGCCGCTTTCCGAAAAGGCTTTAGCACCATAGACCACATACATACCCTATAAACAAATTGTACACAAGGCCGAAGATTACAATCTTCCACTTTTCCTTGCGCATGTAGACTATGAGAAAGCCTTTTACTCCGTCGAAATTTGGGCGGTGATGCTTCAGCGGTACTAAGTTGCCTGTCGGTATATCGAAGTGTTAAAATGTTTGTACAATAGGGCTATGATGACTATCCGAGTACAGAACAAGAGTGCGAACCTATCGAACTGTAGGGAGGTGTAAGACAGAGTGATGTTATATCCCAGAAACTCTTCACCACTGCATTGGAAGATGTTTCTAAGCTTCTGGACTGGAAAGGATACGATATTAACATCAATGGCGAATACATCACTCACCTTCGATTTGCCGACGATATAGTCCTTATGGCAAAATCGCGGGAGGTTCTAAACACTGTGCTCAACGACCTCAATAGTGCCTCTCGACGGATAGGTCTTCAGATAAACATGAACAAAACAAAGCTCATGTGCAACGCCCATGTCACACCTATTCCGCTAGTTGTTGGGAGCAATAAATTCGAAGTTGTTACCTACGACAAAATAGTTCGACAAGGTAAGTCCAACTTCGACCGAGAGGTCAATCAACGGATTCAAATCGGCTGGGCAGCGTTCGGGAGATTGCAACAACCGTGCGTTGTGGCATTCTTAGGGGGAGCCCTATATTTAGCAGTGTACTTGTGAAGAGCTGTAATGATGATGAATAAAAAAAATTCTTCGGCGACAGTCTCTGCCATGTGCGACTGTTTGACATAAAAGTTTGACCCTTAGAGTAATAACTTACATATTGTACTTACTTTAAGGTTTGAAAGCAGGCTATTTAGTATTTGATATTGGCCTAAAGCTACTCAAAATTAATATGAA
This sequence comes from Parnassius mnemosyne, assembly GCA_963668995.1. NCBI lineage: Eukaryota > Metazoa > Arthropoda > Insecta > Lepidoptera > Papilionidae > Parnassius > Parnassius mnemosyne. The sequence goes on from CAVLGL010000159.1 coordinate 26,674,749, forward strand.
TTAATAATAATAATGTCTTCCAGACCGAATTTCGGTTATGGCGGCCAGCCTTAACGGAGACTAGCCATCGGTGCAGGACAGGATTAAAATGCCCAAGTGTATGCGCAGGCAATGGTCCACTCTATATTCCCTTACTCACATAGTCCGTTGGGACGGTAAAGCAATACCAACGGAGATAAATCAAGGGCACATGTGGACTGTAAGTCCATAGGTCGCTGGTTCAAATCCCGCTCGAAGGAACAAAAATGTTCGGGTATTGGATGAATGTTCAATAATAATTTAAATTTTATTTGAATGAGACACCGTTAACTTCTTGCACGGAGTGGGCAGCTACTGAGGATTTCTTGATGGAAATACTCAATAACTGATATTTTTTGGCCCGACCCGGGATTCGAACCAGAGACCTCACGATCCGCAGTCGCACTACTACAACTATTATACCAGCGAGGCAGTCACAGTGGCAAAATAATATGTATATAAATTACTCTAAGGTAATAACTTCTTATGCTTGTAGTTGCTTTAAGAGATTGACAGTAATAATTTGTTCGAGTGAAAATCAAAGAGTATTTAATCCTTGGATAAATCATCAATGATATAACTTGGATTAAAGTCCAAGTTATAATCACTACGTTTTTTATCGACAATTATGTGTTTGATATTGAAAATACGAACGTAAAAAATGAACGAATATATATATTTTATTGAAATAAATTGATTTGTATCACATATATGTTAATATATAAAAATTAATGTTTGTTTGTTCGTATTTTGTGCGATGCTATACCGTTATTCAGATTGAGCTACAACTTTGTCAACTTATTGCTTGTACCTGCGCGAAGGTTATAAGCATAGTACAATTAACTTACAGAAGTGGCACGCGTATCGTACCGACAAATTTATTTGAATGTTATATATCTTTCAATTTATGTATTATCATGCCGAATTAAATATATAACTCTTCTAACCTTGAAACAATATTTTCACAATTATTTCTTCTGTGGCAGCAACGCGCCTGGTACCATCTAGTTATATAGCTAGTTATATTTATCTTTTCATACCATGCTACATCTCACACACCTTCGTGCGCACAATATGCTTAAAAAGGGGTGCAAAGTTTGTGTTCGGGTATATATATATATAACTGAACTAACTAGCGACCTGCCCAGCTTCACACGAGTGTTTCCTGGAACCTAACAATAGCGCCACCTACCGGGTCCGATTGTGAATCTCAACAATTTTCAAATCAACTTCAAGTCACACACACAAAATTACATCAAAATCAGTCCAGCCATTTAGGAAGAGCTTACTCACATATACACGGACAGAAGAAATTTATCATTTATTCATAATAACAAACAAATGTATTAAAATTTCCCAGACTGTATTTACCCAATTATAAACATATTTCACCAAAGAATCAAACTAAATAATAGCCAAAGAATGTTTGTCAACACACCAGTGACGAAGATATGTCGCTCATTTAGGCGTTCAATTTCAATTCAAACGCTATTACGTTTATATAAATTCATTTATTTACAACAGGAATTCAATTTAATTTGCCTGAATACTGATATGTTCAAGTTAGAGCTAGAGAACGCCTAAAGTTGAAGCCCACCTATTTACAACAATTTGTGTGTAAATAAACAAATAATAATATTCAAACCATCAACGGCAATTTTATCATCATAGTAAACTCGAACTACAAGCAGGCCTACCTTAAAATATCTATGTATACGTGTGAAAGTAAAGCAACAACATAACCGTCTGGCAGGTCTATTGGTGCTCTGAAGGAATCTCCACAAATTTACGTACACACTAAACCTATGAGTGCAAATAGCGAGTTTCGCTGATCGAGTAACTTTTTCACTTCAATGAAAATGTTTTAGAATAAATCATCTACAAACTTGCAAACCAGAAGAGAAAGTTAATCCTGCTGACATACATGGTTTCTTGAAATTACTAAAAATACGAACTTCTTTCGTAATTTATTCGTGTCAAGCGAATACTATTGCATGACTTAAGCGCAAAGCGCGCAGGTATGTTATACTAGGGCTTAAAAATAAAGATTTCAACTTTTTCTCGTCATATTATACATATTTTTCAACGTGGTAGAGCCATGCTGCAGCTATATTAGTAGTATATTTGTAGCACGAATGGGTCGGCTCGACCGGGGAAGGACCACGCTCTCACAGAAAACCACCGTAAAATAGCAGCTTAACGCTGCTGTGTTTCGTATGGTGAGATAAAGTAGTAGAGAAACCGGAGACCCTTTTTACTGGCAAAGAGGCATTCCATCTTAGTCCTCACGGGTGACAACGCATCTGCATCTTGAGTCTTTATTGAGGATAGATGTAGATGTCTATGGGTCACAGTAACCACTTACCATCAGGTGGACTGTGTGCTCGTTTGTAAAAATATATATATATATAAATGATATAAAAAGCACATTCTCAGAAAGGTAAATGATTGTTGAACTTATTAATATTTTAGTGGCAGTGGGGTTTAGTGCCTTATGGTGTAGATTTATCAAGTCCGCATGACAGCGTAAACATGACAACTTTTGAAGATATCAAATGTTTAACTTAATCCATTTTCTAATCTCTTCATCTATCATGCGGGAAGCCATGGAATGTAAGTGGCAGTTTAATTTTGTTTTGTTTAGTTATACGAGTAATTAATTTTTTCGGCTCTAAAATGGCAAAATTTTCAGTGGTTTTAGCAGCCTTGTATTAATTTATTTTACTAAATAGGCTGAAGCCGCACTCGGAGCCCCAGCCACAGACTAATTTATTTACTCCGGCCTCAAATGCCGTCGTGAGTAGTCGTTTGTTACAGCGAATCGTGCTGAAAAATATCGATCATCGTAGAAATAAAAAAAATATTCAAAGAACCAAATTTGATACCTCGTACTTGACCAAGGTAAGATATTATTATTACTTTTATAATCACAGATTTTAATTACAACATTTTATTTTGCTAAAATCACGCAGGATTTATACAAGCTGTCCCAAAACTCGACGTCAAGCCGGAATCGGGAGATAGGACAAATCATAACAGTTACCAGAAAAATATAAAAAAATCTTAGACATGTATTTTTTAAATTACAATAATTTCTTTTTTTTTTTGAAAAATGTACAGCCTGTGATGGTTTTTTTGCTCCTTTAGCTACAAATATTTACTTTCTTTTCGATTTTTTTGTGTAATCTTGGGTTAAATTCTTAACTAACTGCTCCAACTTAGAAGAAAATGTCACATTTTTCCGAACCAAGAATGAAAAATTAATACTTCGCCCAACCTTAACTGACTCTACTGAAAAAAAAATGTAATATGCCAGTTTAGCAAGTACTTAATAAGGATTCTAAAATGGTATAGCACTTGCTACATTATTTCTTAGATTACAGGGGAAATAATTTTTCTTCAAGAATCCTAGTTTAAAAAAAAATCTTTTTATCTACTAAAAATGATTTTAGTGTAACCAAAGCTTGCCTTAAGCGTAACTAAGATTTCAGTTTTAACGAGAGGAAGTATCATTCCATAAAGTGTGAGTGAGACAGATAGTGACGTTTTCGATTCAGGTGCTAATGGATTAGTGAGATAGATAGTGACGCTTTTGATTCAGATGATGATGGGTGAGTAAGATAGATAGTGACGCTAATGTGTCAAATACCAAGAAAGTCATTTTATGCGGTGTGACTGAGACAGATAGTGACGCCGCTTTTTGTACAGTACGTTACGTTCTTTTGATTACTACGCATCTTTTCGTATTCATTCGTGTTATTTCGTAAATACCGACTTTTTACTTCGCTTATTGGACTTGTTTGCTTGTGATTTGAATTTGGACAGTTTCGATCTTTTAACGATAACCTTGGCTTTCTCCTGGACTATAGTGTGATTGTGTGCCAACATGTCTGTGTACATTATGCAGGAATATGCAAACACGCACTACATTTATGGGGAATGCAGAGGCAATGCTAGAGCTGCGGCTAGACTGTATCGCGAGAGATACCAAAATGCTGATCGCTATCTAGATCATTGAGTTTTTACAAATGAGTACCGTCTTTTCTTTACTAAGGGCAGACTTCCAAACCAAGTACATGGTGAAGAAAGAAGTTCGTTATCTTACGAGGACATAGTACTACAAGCAGTTGAAGAAGACTCTCCCTACGCGCCTACGGCGTTTCAAAAACAGAGCGTTTCTAGGGGTAGGGCAGATAAGCCTACGTGGAGGCGGAGCGTTCTGATTCGGTTTTAGTACAGATTCGACCTATCTTATCTATATCACATATAACTGTTAAATACCAAAAAGTGCCGTCTATACCTCATACTAAGGTCCATATTGCCGTCATCTACATCCAACCTCATTAATATTTTAGCACTTAATTAGCACTTATTCCATGCTATTAATATTTATCGTTACTGCGTTGCTAGCGATACGTTATGCCAGCAACGCGAATTTCAACCGTTTGCTGCGATGAAACCTTTAGAGCACCTAATTTTTAATTTTGGCACCTAATTAGCATCTAAAAAGTCCCTAATTTTGTTTTTTCTAAATCCAATTTTCTGACTGCATTTCTGACGAGACACAGCTATCATCGTCAACTGCAGAGAAGACATTGTCGTCTTGCCGCTTAGCTAATCAATATCCCTATCCTATCAATTTAATCTCAATGTATGTTTAGCGTTGAATACATTGGTGATTAACAACATGCATTGATTATAGTCATACAAGTAATCGTGTAGTTGCAGCGTAACAATATCCACAGCTCTATATCGTCCCGTGGGTATTGCAAGAAGCAACAGAGAGAAACTGAAACAGGATATGGGCAGCAGCATCTTCCTGATCATTATTTCATCATCGTTACAGCCCTTCACAAATCCACTCCTAAACATAATCCCACCCAAAGGAATGCCACAAAACACGGTTTTGAGCCACCACATCCATCGAATTACTTCATCTATTAACAATACCAGGTCGTTACTCCATCTTGTGGGAACACCCTACACTTTGCCTACTGGTACGAGACTTCTACCCGAGAACCTATCTTCCTCATCAGATATCGGTCTTCAAGCTATACAGCTGGCCCATTGCCACTTCAGCTCACAAACCCGTTGGGATATATCGGTTACCCTGGTCCCACTGATTATATCCTCATTCCTAAGTTTATCACGCAGAAAAACCCCGAGAATAGCCGTCTCCATAGCTCACTGAACGACAGCAGGCAGCAGTGAAGGATCACGTCTCAAATCCATATGTCATCACTGGTAAAACGCACTGGATGGAGAACCTTGTTTTGAAGATTTCAAGTATGCCTGACGAGAAGATGTATCGCTATCACCCGAACGCTGCCCAGCCGAGTTGAATCCGTCGATTGACTTCTTGGTCGAAGTTGGACTAATATAGTTGAACTATTTGTCCCATGTAAAATACTCGTCAACAACTTCGAGCGTAGTGCTCCTAGCAACTAGCGGCATACGCTTGAGGTCATTGAGCATAGTGCTTAGGTAAGACTGACAAAGTAATTTTATAAAGAAGCTTTAGAGGGGTCATATGGTATTATACTTTAAAATAGAACTAACTGTAAAGGGATTACATATTTACGAATCATATATATATCGCAAACTATACTAAATACTAAAAGGCTAACCTAAATTTTCCTACCTGCTGTTGGAATGTTTGGTCTCTGAGCTTACCATCTAATCTGCTCATCGTGATGAATATCAGGATTTCCGGAGATCCGGAATTCGTTCCCAGGACTTTATAATCGACAGTCTTGCTTACGACTAGACCGACAAGGCAATTGACAGCCTCGTCGCTCAATTAGCTTTGAGACGCGGTAGCTTGTGATTAAAACGCTCCCCGTAAATTTCACTGTGCGCGCATAACTTAGTTTCGTTATCTGCAACAACGAAATTATTTATTTCAAATTCAAGTACTGATTTACCACGTATTAGGGGGTGATATAATATGTCATGAAGTAGGCTGAATATCTGAGAAATGAAATATTTCAAGGACATGATGTGTGAAGTTTTCCAACAAGCATTGGAGTAGCGCAGTGGTCATTTTAAGATGGGAGTAGGGCGTATAAGCTGTAACTTTACATAATATTAATCACTTAACATACAAGTAGAAAAATATTATATTACATATATGTTGTTTCTAACTGGATTACAGACTTTTGAAAAAAAAATACGTTTTTATATGGAGGCTCAGCAAACACACTTCGCTTTTGCATCTGGCACTAGTATATTATTATCACCGGTACAGCGGTTTCAAATCCTTTGTTTGTCATCGCTATTTATATGATGGACTGTAGGTATAGACATCATGCCCCGTGGGTTTGAAGAAAAAAAAACCCTTTTTATTTTAAAAGTTTTGCATAATTTGCTTCAAATCATTAAAAAAAGACTACATCACAATTTTAATTTGTATACTATAATTAAACAAATTATATAATGTTCTCCAGACCAACTTTCAATCGTGGCCAGTCTCAACGGAGACTAGCCATTTGCGAAGGGTAGGATGAGCACGAGTGTATGCACAAGCCCAGGTGCACTCTTTGTTCCCTCACTCTCATAGTCCGATGGCAATCCGACATGACCGGAGGGAGATCAGGCTTTCCGAAGTACGTGGGTGCAACACCGGCAACCTACTGACTCCGGGCTACAACTGGGAATTTATTTACAGAAAAACACAAAATTTATGTTGGCCGGAATATGATCAGCAGTCATATTTAAGATCACCAGACCAACGAGACAGTCCAAACACATATTACTGAAGACATAGTAATGGAAATACTCAAAACACAATAAATATTGTATTTATTTATGTTGTACCTACCCACGACATAATTTTGGAAGAGTTAAATTCACTTATGTGTGGATATCGTTACGGAATCCCATTGCATAGTCGAAGCGGAGTTGGGGCGAGGGCAACACGGTTAAACACGCAGCAAAATAACGACGTGACTACACCGAGCATCTGCCTCTCGTTGCCGCCGTGAATACGCCTCAGCTTTACCAACTTTTGTCTGCATTTAATCCTAAAGAGAAATACAGAGGAGGTGTGCCATGTCAGTACGCTTTACATTGAAATACTCAGATAAGCGGTGGGAAGTATCGTCCGATTTCCGAGACGTCTGGTACGATCGATATCATGTATTGATGCGTGATGAAGATTAAGATGGTAAAGTAAAAAAAAACCTTTTAAAGGCCCCACAATTAAATATGGATATCTTCGTCCAGTTTACTCCAGACCCTAACATTACATTAAAATTTCCTTAAGTTTGCAGATTTTCTCGCTTTTATCACAACAAAGTTAAATGAAAATTTTAAAAAGGCAAGAAACGGGTTGACTGGCAGATAATGCCGACAGGCATTAAGTCCGCCCATTGTTACCTAAGTTGTAAGGTGTTACAATATTGAAGGCTCTGTGCACCACAGAGCCTTCAAACAATGAGTTGCCGCGCTAAGGGGCGTGAGTTCGAATCCCGCACGGAACAAGTATTTGTATGGCCTACAAATAATTTATTCTGGGTCTGATTATTTGTCCTTGTGAAATCTATGTATGTAAACTGCCCCCGCAATACAGGAGTAAATCCTAGTGTGGATGTATAATTTTTAGAACGATAAAAATAATAATTTTAAAATAAAAAACGTATCAATAACCTTTAATCAAAATAAAAGATTTCAATGTTCTATTAAGATTTTACATTTTCTCTGTTCTTTCTCAATACTTTTTTTATAATTATTTTCAATATTATTTTTAATAAACCCTTATTACTAAAGACAATACCTTGTTCAGAATTTATTGTAGCTAATTAAAAAAGATTGAGACGTCATAAAGCAGAATATTAGTAAGAAAATTTGTAATACTTTCGCATATTAGCGAGGTGTATGTCAAGGGCACAAATCTCATCACGGCAACTCCACGTATTATTAATGGGTATATTCCAAAAAATATTACTCGCTAACAGTGTCTTGAAAAATTGTGTTTATATAACGATATTTGTTTTATAATATATTTTTCAACTTTACATGTATATATGAATGTTAATATCAACTCTCATAAGGTTATTTGGAATTACGGCCTGTTGGTGTATTAAGCTTAAATTTTATATACTCGAACCATTCTAAGACATTTTATTTGGTAAAAGTAATATATTAATGTAGACAGATGATCTCCTCTCGAGAGAGGATCCTTTAAAATATCGTTTAATAAAACATATTTTGTGAATTTTAAGGATTTTTAAACAACGATGCAACATACGCGAATGGGTTGATTCGGGGAATAAAATAGCAGCAAAATTCTGAAGTGATTCGTGTGATAAATGATGAGAACCGGAAACAATCTTTACTGATAACGAGGCATTCTATCATTAAAATCACTAAGCTCAGGGGTGGCAACGGTAGTGCATCATGATTCTTAGTTGTGGTAATATATGGATGTCTATAGGTCAAAAAATTTACTTATCGTCAGGACTGCTCGTTTTTCACCATTATTCCTTTAGAAGATACTCACAGAATGCGACACATATTGATAAAAGTAATTTAATATACTCGAAAGAAATACTGAAAAGAAAGCAGGAAAAAGGAGAAAGAAGTTGTTCATGAATTATTGCTTTAAAGATAAACACAGATATCATAAACAATTTACGGCGTTTGGTAATACGGATGATTATGATTTTGATATTAAGAAAAAAATCCAATTCACATGGAGCATAATATGATAATCCAAATGTATATCGGAGATATGTCAAGGGTTGAGCCCTTAGTTGAGAGCAATAATACAACAAATTCATCATCATCATCATTACCATCACAATTCCCAAGTCCACTGCTAAACATATGCCTCAATTGTGAACAGATTTAAATTATCCTTTTTTTCTAATTTAATCGGTATGATATATATATTAGAAGTTGTCCAATTTAAATATGGATAAATAATTCCACCCCTAAGAGTGGCAAAATGCGGAATAAAGATTCTAATGTAACTATTTAAACAACATTAGAGCTTTTGGTTTTTTTTTCTTTGGAAGATTCCAAAGGGAATTAAATAATTTCCATAAGAAAGGTGTTAAGAGAAAGTGAACAGAAGTCAGGGCTTCAATAATTCTGTACACTGTAAGTACCTTAGCACTGACTCTCGAAATAACATATAATATACAAACAACATATATGCAGCCGAATTGAGAACTTTTTCCTTTTTTGAAATCGGCTGCAAATAATAAATCTAATAGTGAAACTACACTGATCAACAACATTATACCCTCTTTTTTTGCGGAAATACCAAATAAAAAATATAATATATTTTTACAGATATTTTAAAAATACGTACAAAATTTAACTGTCAGTGAGTGATGTGAATTGCACTTTCCAGAGGTTAATAACTCAAGATCTACAATATTACGATTTATACATGAGTGATCATGAGGTTCTAGTTATTTAAGAGATCCTTATTGCTAATAACAACTGCTCTGCTGATCATATAGACCTGGGTTCGATACCCGGGCCAGTCCAAAAATCAAATCAGTCAAAAGGGAAACATCAGGAGATGGGCAGCAGCATCTTCCTGATAGTAGCCGAAATTAGAATAGAAAAAACTGCGGTTGCCAACCCGCTCGCCAAGCGTGGCAACTATGGCAAAAACCCACCTATGAAGAGAGTAACAAAGAGACGGCCCCCAGTCCCCGGCGGCCCCGCTATTCCTGGCTACGGTGGCGACCATGGTAACGGCGGGGCAGGGGGTGCTAAGAATCTCCGGTGGAGGTTCGGTTGCTACCTTAGACGACTCGACCTGGCAACGTACAACGCACGCACCCTGAGGACTGACGAGAAAATCGTGGAGCTGGAAGAAGAGATAGATAAGTTACGCTGGCATGTTATAGGATTATCCAAAGTCCGAAGAGAGAAGGAGGACACGGTAATCCTTGAATGCGGCAACATGCTCTGTCCCAAGGAGGTGTCGGATTTATCGTCCACTAGTCTCTCCGACTAGGTAAGAATTTTTTAAAGAATTTCTCTCAACAAATTAAAAAGTCAACCACTTGTTACTACAAAATATTTTTTCAAAGCAATATTTAAGACAAATTTACATTCCTCACGCATCAAACGTTGGTCGGCAACAGCGGTAAATAATCCGCCCGCGGCGTCCCACACTGACAAAAAACTTCCACTTAAGGGGCTACTCCATGCCAACGACCTTGAGCATTTGGTGTGCCGCGCCGTCTCGCTACAATATAATATCGCGTAAGAAATATGTAAGGCGCCACCTACTGTAAGAACGTAGTATTTTTTCAACATCAATAAACTATTTTATGGAAATACACACAGCGTACAACGATAAATGTATCTAAATTTTTTTATTCGGTATATTAGTAGCATTATATTAGAATTATGTATTCTCATATATTATCTCATTATGAAATTTTATAATTAATTATATATGTAGGAAGTATTGTGGGTATAGTACAGACACTGATTTTGTAGTTAGGAATAATAATTAATTCGTTTACACGAATTAATTATCCAACGAGTCGAGGATAAACTAGTAACGCAATACGACAAGCGCACCGTTCCACGTCAGAGCCAAGACTGTCTTAACGACGGCCGCTCCGTCCGTTTTATACAAGCAGGACGGGTGGCGACGCAGGTGCAATGCCGCAGGTGTACGGTACACGCGTCGTTTACAAGAATTCGGTCTAACTAGACCGACGCCACCGCACCTACAATGGTGCAGGTGCCGTCACGGCCATACTGACGTCCTCGCACGCGCTCCATCACAATTTTAGTTATCTGTAGACAAAAAAACATCGTTCGACTATCCTGATATAACAGCGTCTGGTCCGGTCTATATTGACCCTTCAGACTTAGGTGACAGTCTGTTTTGTCCCGGCAGTAAGCCCTACAAAACTTTAATCATCTTTATGTTAGATCGGAATGATTAGTCTGTAGCTTTTCTATTTTCTCTTTTTTTTTTCAAGTACTGTTTTCCCTATAGCTATATCACTGGACCGGCACAAAGCCCTGCAATGATTGTAAGAACTATTCTTTTTTCTTAATCTCTTTTTTTCAGTACTATTTATGCTAGTCCGCAATCACTATTCCCTGTAGCTATATCATTGGACCGGCAAACGCCCTGCAATGATAGTAAGAACCACATTTTTTTTTCTTACTCTCTTTTTTTTCAATTCAGTATAGAACAGTTACAGACCAACCATACCGCAAACATGTCCCCGTCACAATCACACAAAAGTGTATCGTGAGGGACGTAGTGACACGATAACACCTAAGTATGTAAACCAACAGCAACTCTACACATATCCCAGTGCACCACAGACCAGCCTCCCTGCAACTTCATGTTCCTTTCCTGCACTAGAATAATTACTTCGTTAGAGTGTTGCAATGTCTCTAGTATTTTCTAGATGCACAGACACGGCTACCTCTGACTGTCGCACGTCCTCGTGCGGTTGACAGTGAACAGCATAGGGTCTAGCAGTTATCACCACCTGCTAACAGATATTAACTCTTGTTAAATATAACAACGGTCGACCATCCCAGACTTCATTTAAGTCATGGACGCGCCGATATGGCTACCTCCAGGCCAACGCACTCCAACTTTCCGTTCTGCTGCGTTCGTGCCACATTCGCGATAGCGAGCCGTCGCGCCAAACTAGCGCTAGCGAATCGTTGCACTGCTTTGCAAAATTAAAAGAAATCGAGATAAATGTATTGCGAACCATGGAATTCCGAGCTTCCAAAATTCATCACATATTCTCTTAAGAAACGGCAACTGTACGACATTTGAAAAAATTGCAAAAAAAAATGGAAACTATGTGTAGCGACAGATACCACAACATATTTCGAAGCGAAGGAGGCAACTGCGCAAAATCTACGAAAGCCGTCCATTTACAGTGCCAAAGCACTATTTGTTCGGCGGCCGCTTGAATTGCCCTGCCGTAAGATCAGCCGATAAGTAACTTACTGTAACGCAGTGTAGGCTCAATCTAACCAGCGCTCGGCCGTACCTGACCATGTTCGATTAGCCATCACAACGTCTTCCTCATTTATCATTGTTGTAGAGACTTCTACGAATACCTCGACATCAAACCCCAATCTTGTCAACGACACAATATTCGGAGCAAACTGCAACACTGATCAACATATTAGAACACAAAAATGTCACTTATTATTTTCAATCCATAGCGTGTTAAAGTTAATCCTTTATTGTAGTACAACCCTTAAACGTTTTGAACTTCAAAATATAGCAAATGATCATCATCTTTCGCTTGAATTATCAAATTACAACAAAACTTGAACAAGTTAATTAGAAAGCCTGGAACATTTCTTTTGACATTTGTTAACATATTTAGGTACGTCAAGAAATAATGAAAATACTTGCGGGTACTTTTAATACAAATCGAAGAAATAAAAAAAATTTGCTTAAATAATTTCACTTTATCTTTTCTCTACACTTTAATGATACGACAATATCGTAAGTAGGACAGCAAATTTCATTACGGTATTTAACATAAAAACAGAATCATCAATGGAGAATGCATTATAGTCTTTCACAAATGTAATAATCCTCATACTATTCGAAGATTGTATGTGGGCAAAAATGGGGACTTTATCCCACTTCTGATGTAGGAAGTATTGTGGGTATAGTACAGAGACTGATTTTGTAGTTAGGAATAATAATTAATTCGTTTACACGAATTAGTTATCCAACGAGTCGAGGATAAACTAGTAACGCAATACGACAAGCGCACCGTTCCACGTCAGAGCCAAGACTGTCTTAACGACGGCCGCTCCGTCCGTTTTATACAAGCAGGACGGGTGGCAACGCAGGTGCAATGCCGCAGGTGTACGGTAAACGCGTCGTTTACAAGAATTCTGTCTAGCTAGACCGACGCCACCGCACCTACAACGGTGCAGGTGCCGTCATATATTAAAAATGAAGCATTGAAAATTGTGAGTTTAAAAGATACCTACTCACTATAGGTAAAAAGATAGATAGCTCGCCTTTTGTACAAATATTTGGTGCAATAAAGAGTAAATAAATAAATAGGATGTTTCGCAGAGTAAGAGTAATATAGAATGAGAGTCGTGGAGGCAGTTTACAAACATAAATTGCACAAGGACAAACATCCAGACCCGGAACAATTATTTGTAGGCCATACAAATACTTGTTCCGTGCGGGATTCGAAACCGCGGCCCCCAGCGCAGCAACTGATTGCTAAGCCACTGCGCCACGGAGCCGTCGCCGGGTTATAGCTAAAGTGACCATACGTCCCGTTTTGAACGGGACTGTCCCTTTTCTCGGTCACCTGTCCCATTGTCCCCAAACAAAGCTCCGGGACACAAAATTGTCCCGTAACTCGTTGGATGGAAGTATTCAAAGTCAACAATCTTCAACATAATTTTTTTTAATCGAATATATTTTATGTCTCCCTGGTACAAATGCTCCAGTAGAAAGAGTATTTTTTTATTTTGAATAAATTGTGGACGTCTGAAAGAAACACTTACGGTTCCAGTTCTAAAGGCGATGTTGTTAACAAAGGTAACAATAAAAAAACTTAAGCAGAATTTTATTCTTATTTATAATTATCACCAACTTTATTAAAGCAAATTTAATCCACTGACAAATGTAATTAATAATTAAAAAAAATATGTTGCATTTAATAATTACCGTCTATACCGAATATAATTTTATATTGAACACTAATTGTGTAAAGTTATAGTTTTTAGAGTATAAATAAACCCATGTCCTGTTTTGAGTTAAAAAATAAATGGTCACTTTAGTTTTTTTAGTTAAATTTAGTTTTAAAAAATTTTAGTTTATAGTTAAAAGTAGGTATATTAATACCTACTTAGATACTTTTTGCCGAATTAGGGTGGAAGCCCCTAATACCATTCATGCCCCTAATTCCAGTCTTTTCGCCTTTTTACTCCATAAATAAGATTTCTAGCAGTCTTAACTACAAATATTTTCATCTAAAAAATTCTTTGTACCTAGAGGAAACTATATTTATTCAAATATTACCTCGCAGTTTTAAACCTAACTGTTTTAAAATCAAAACAGGTACGCAACGAAAAACGATCATTTTCCTAATTATTTGACAAGTTATGATCCCGGTAAAATTATGCTTACTTTACATTATCTCATATATAGGCTTTTTGATTTGTATGAATATGACTATAGACATAGTAATGCAGTTATTTTTGTTTGAATTTACAACTTATTTATTTTCTTTTAGTGGAAATTAATGGAGCTGTAATTAGATAATATAAGAAATGTATGGAGTGCATAATGTCAGCCGCCCGGCTGTTATTTGGTTTGACGTACCTAATAAGAAGTACCTAATTTCAGCCACGTAATATAAATCAGGTCTGCCATAAACTGGAATAAATACCATTAATTAGATCATAACTTATTTCATAGCTATGGGAGTTATGATAAATTCGTCTGTTTTAAAATTGGTTTTAGATTTTAAAGTTTAGCAAAAGATGTACTAGCTTTTCTCTCTGACATTTGGCGTATAGAACACCTTATGTACTCAATTATTTTTTGAAAAAGAAGAAAAAACAGGCAATAAATAAAAACAAAAACGGGCCAAAAACTCATAACTGACTTTTTGGCCAGACCCGAGATTCGAACCCGAGACCTCATGATCAGCAGTCGCACTACTACAACCACTAGACCAACGAGGCGGTACTATACCTAATAAGATATTGTGGTTGGATGATAATATTGAATTAGCCTTTTATAGTGTAAATTATAATATTTGTCGAAATTTTAATTATGGATTCGAACCTTACATGCTAATGGTGCTTCATTTTTTTTTTGCATTTACTTCAAAGAAAATACACGCAAAAAGCTTCATCGCGCAGTAAAAAACAACAAATATATGTATAACTAATACGAAAAATTATACCCAAAACAAACAAATAATACTACCTATAAATAACCTAATAAGTAATAATATTATCGACTGATAAGATGACGTGAACGTGTGCGCTGGCAGACGCTCTAACGACACGGGTTCCACGTGTAAGAGCTCGGGGCTCACTGACTCCAGCAAGCCCGTGAGCAGTGAATACACCCAGATTTTAAAATAATTTTATAATAAAATCAAATTTTGGTCTTTTGAAAAAAATTTTACTATAGAAATGTTCATTAATAAATTGCCTATCCATTGGTGTAAATCGCAAAATAAAATAATACTTACTTTACGAGAAGATGCATGTTATCAATAATAATTTCACTTTTATGTGGTTTCGTTGTAAGGAGATTATATTAATATTTATTCCTTTAAAAAAAATTGGATATAGCTTTTATGGAATCAAGATTATGTAGAAATATAATGTGTTTTTTATTTGTTGATATATCTTTTAAATAAAAAGTAGATAGCTCCTAAAAACAGCACAAATAACGACTAGCGCGACATTTTGCTCAACCTGCGCCTTAACAGCGAGCGGTACAGCACAACGCCTTCACACATATTCGTTGATTATATTATGTGGGCGATAACAGGAACTTAATGCCACTTCGGATGTAGGCGACAGAGGATCATCCTTAGATGCACTCATGATGAATGACGCAAACATGCTTTTGTTACAACATAAAATACAAGAAAATATAATAAACAGATCGTTAGCCGTAAATATTTTACAACTTTACAAAATGTGCCCTATTTAAAAGGTGGACCGATTAAATTTGGTATTTGGACTTTTTTGTTTTGTACAAGATAAAAAGGTGTGTTAAAGCGGTTTTCACTATACGAAAGGACTGAGTTAACTAAAAACCTCCATATTATGTAATTTCATACTTGAACGAGGGGCAAAAAGCTAGTAGGTTATTATAAAACCCTCAATGAATACTTTTTTATTTCACGTTAGAGCACAAAACTGCAGAGGTCCAGCAATGTGATTGTGTACCTCTGGTGGGAATCGTGGTTGTGTTCGTTTCGAAATTTGACGTTTGTATCGTTGTATTGAATAATAAATACATTAGTATCGATTATAAAGTCGATATCTGTAATATAAATATATTACAGTTAGCGTTACAGCCTATCTATAGTCAACTGCTGAACACAAGCCTTTCCCATAGATTGTCTCGTAGAGGGGCCATTTAACATAGTTGTCAAACTTGGCAGGCGGGTAGGTATGCTCGCAAGGAGCATGTCAAGACACTGGTCTTCCGCGGACACCTATTGTTGGCATTCCGCATCCTTTCCAGAAGACACTAACATAAAATTCAGTAATTATTATATGAATGTGTTTATGTGACTTGGGTGTCTCTCGAAAGGGTGCACAATACATTTTAGGTTATAATTTGATTGTTTCATGTCCGCCTCATCAATACCTATATTTTTGACATACCTAGGTATCGGTATATTTCAGTCTCGGAAAGGATTCTTATGTTGATGGCATAGATAAGTCTATGCCCTCAGAGTGAACTACTTTTCCCTTCTCAACATGGAGAACCGTACACTTATCCGTCCCCAGCTCCATTCTAATAGAATTGCTAAAATCACAAGTGATGTATAGTAATTCCATAAGATGGGAGTGACTGGAGGTGAATAATAATTTGAGATCATCCACATAGAAAAGGTGGGTCACTTTTGTACTTTCTTTCAATAGCTATAATCCCCTCCCGGAGCTCACCAGTAAGTTACTGAGAGGGTTTAGAGAGAGGCAGAACCAGATTGGAGTCAAACAATCGCCCTGGTTGATATCCCTTCTTATCCTTATGTGGTTCTACGCAGTCATCATCCGCTCGCCTAGATGACAAAAGATAGTACTCCACTGCCCTATACCGCCATGTATGAGGCACCGAGTCGAATGCTTTCCTGTAGTCTATGCAGGTAGCAGAGAAGTTCCGAATGTTGCGTTTAACCACCTTGCCAATGACCGTGTCAATGAGAAGTGGTTCCTTGCTTCCATTTTGAGCGCGCGATATCACCTGATTTAAATTCAGGTGACGAGTGATTCTCGCGCTCAAAATGGATATTAGTGTCTTGTATATGGTGGGTAGACAAGTGAATTTATTTGCTCTGGTCTGTGATATCCTGGTCTTTAGGAACCAAATGAGTGATCCCAGTAGTAGAGAGGCTCGGGAGCGACTTCTGTTCGAGTTCGAGCCTCCTGAAATTGTCGCAGCAGCCCGTTGAGTCCCGGATTTTTCAGTTCGGAGCTTAGGACCGCCTTAGCCTCGTCGTCCGGTATTATAATGACGGGGTCCATGGACGTAACATTCGCACACTGGCTCGCCACAACTTTCGTCTAAGGGCCCTGGTTTACGGGCTCTGACCACAGGCTGCGCCAGAATGTGACATGGTCGGCCTGTTTCGACTCCAAAGATTTATATCGAATCGAAGAGACGATTCTGGTCCATGTCAACCTCTCGGTATAGAACGGCAACATCAAATAGAATTGAGTCCGCCTCACAAAAGTCCCGGCTGGCTACCAAATAGATCACAAACATTGGGTTCAGAGCTCTTACGACAGCCCGATTCCGCTTGTTTAGGGGTATGCGAGTCAACTATAACCGGAGGATCTACAGTTGCATTTGCAGTACATTGCCTGCTTCGAGATTCTAAACAGAATCTTGCATCACCTTGATGATAAGAACCATGCAAAATACTTGAATCGTTATTTAAATCCTTAAAATAATCAAAATATTTCCATATTTTATCAGCTTCTATGTAGTGATTAGGTAGTTCGCCGGATACATGTACCGATTCAGAAATATATTTTATGTGTTGTTATGCAACGAGGCCGAACATTCCTAGAAAGAAAATTATTCGACATGAACCAGATTACAGTAATTTTAAATTGATTTGATTTAATAATTGAGTTGTTAGACATCTACGCTAATCTTGGCTTAAAGAGTTTGTTCTTAAAAAACGTTTTTTTTATTTTCATTGAAATCGGCTTGTTGTACAGTAGCAATTGCGATAATTCCATACACTAACTTCAGGTTTTTAAGCATCAAGAACACGTCACTATCCTAAATCAATTATAGAGCTAAAATAGAGCTACAAGCTGCCTTCTGCAAATTAACACACTGTTGTGGATGAAGTAATTTATTGCACATGGCGCATGATCCATCTGCAAAAAAGTAAATGGCTGTTCGTCATTGTTCAACACCCAATATATTTCTCGAACAAAGCTTGTCTTAAATTAATTAATCTTTGACCTTTTTTTTTTTTTGAAATTTCACTGAGCAACCTGTGTTAAGTTACTACGCAAATACCCTAATTAAATGTTTGTTTATTTTGATCACAGGTTATAAAGTACATTATGAACCGATGTATTTAATATTTGTTGTTTAAATACAATATAAGTTTTTGAGATAGACACCGTAATAAAAACGGTTTCAAAATGACAACTGCGCAGGTCTTTTATTTCTGACCGACAGACAGACAGAAGAACAGGCAACATATAAGCTCTGTTCCGGGTTGCATTTTACAGTTTGGGTACGGTATCTTAATAATCTAATGGGTTTATAGAACCCTAATGACTAAAAATTAAGTGAAGATAATATATTAATGCTAACATAAAAATGCAAACATTATTAAATATTATATTACATAAATATTCTAGACACTCAAGTGATTTTAATTATCGTCTCAGTGACATATTTAAGTTAATCTTAAAAAAGTTGGTCAGGTTCTATTTTAACTTAACGCTTTAACATAAAATATTAACTTAAAATTTACATAATTTATCTTGGATGTAGTTTTACGTCGAGTAACTTATTGCTTTAGTACCGAATAATTCTACTCTGAAATTCATAAACAGGGATTAAACTATTACTTTAATCCTTTTGTAAGAAGCTCAAGTACTCGTAAGTTGCTCTGTTTATACTTAGCAATTCAAAAGGCCCATTCAAAATTTCGTTCAATACTGCCTATTAGTTTACAATAATTATTACATTATTAACCAAATTAAATATCAGCTACTAGGCGCTTAAAAAAAGACAATTAAATTATTTTCGTTTTTCTTTTTCCAAAATATTGAATTAATAGCCTTTCTTTATATTGTTATGTATTGTTGTCTAATTGTTTTATCACTTTCACGTTCAAAAAAGTTTTGATGGATAGAGTAGCCCGCTGCCATGGCCCAGAGAGTGATGGCAGACTTCAAATTTTAACTTTAACTTTCTTTTGTTTCATTCATTTTGAGGTTAACCCCAAAATATGTATAAGGTTGCATAGTTATAAATATATAGTAAAATAAATTTTACAGGACGTTAACATGTATATAATTTTTAAACCTTCATACTATGACTTGACTGCTGATACACAGTACATGGATAGAAAGATATAAGATATTTACCTGGTAGAGCCATACTGCAACTATATTATAGCTGGTTGGCACGAATGGTTTGGCTCGACCGGCGATGAATGACGATTTCACAGAATAACATCGGCAGCTTAATACTACTGTGTTTCGTATGGTGAGTGTGGAGAATCGGAGACTGTTTTTAATGAAAATAAGGCATTCCATCCTAGTTCTCAGACGTTATAACCCATCTGCATTTTATAACAACATTAGATTTCTATGAACCACAGCATCCACTTACCATCATGTGGACCGCGTGCTCGTTTCTCACCCTTACTTTGTAACAAAATATAGCCTGTAACCTGCGGTAGAGCAAGATAATTCCGTCAACGCCTCATTTTTCAAAATATGATAAGTAGAGTGGTAACAGTGGTAGAGCCACGCGGCAGCTTTTGCTGTCGCACGGATGGGCCGGCTCGAACCGGGGTGGTACCACGACCTCACAGAATACCAGCGTGAAGTAGAGGTTTACCTCTGCGTTTCGCTTGGTGAGTGCAAGTGGCCGGAGGCCGTTTTTACTGGAAATGAGGCATTCCATCTTATTCCTCACGGGTGGCAACGCATCTGCATTTTGATTCGCAAACGAGGATAGATGTAGATGTCTATGGGCCGCAGCAACCACTTACCATCACGTGGACTGTGTGCTCGTTTGTCACCCTTATCCTATAAAAAAAGGAGCTTAGATGATATGAGGGAAAATATGAATATATACATACACATATACAGCTCTCTAAAATCGTAATGGCGGTAAAAATAGGATCGATTATTGTGCTTTAAACAATAAGTAAAGTACAGCCTGGGTACAGACTTCCTCCCATTTCTGAGAAGATTTTAGGGCAAAGAAGTGTCCGCAGCGCTGTCCCAATTTGTGTTTGGGAACTTCACATATCTTTATTGTATTTTAATTTCTCAGTTTCCTCACGTTATCTTCTTCCATCACCGAGCACGTGGAGATTCATCGCTCAAACTGCAATTAACCATATCATTGGTACTGGCAGGGACTGAACCCAGTTTGTTTGCATAGTATGAAATTTACGGCGATTATGCTTATACAAATACTATATTACTATTATATATTAATATTTAAATTTAGTCACATGGTTTCATTATAGACATAGTGTTAACGTAGGAAATACATTAAAGTTTCAGCAAGTTATTACATTAATACTAGCGCGCAGTAGTAATAATCATATTTCTCTCTGAAGATTTGAAGTGTTGAAGTTTATTTAATAAACGTACTTACCCCAAATTGTATTGTTTTAACATGCATGATATGTGTTGTATATGTACTGTCTTATTACATAAAGCAGTTTATATTTACACTCAAGCTTCATCTAGTATTTTTCAATAAAGAAGTCCCGTAGAAATATAAGAGCCAAAAATTATTAATTAAATATTTTATTATATACAATATCATCATCATCATCATCATCATTACAGCCCTTCACAAGTCCACTGCTGAACATAGGCCTCCCCCAAAAAATGCCACAAGCACGGTCCTGAGCCACCTGCATCCATCGACTTCCTGCATGTCTTACCAGGTCGTCACTCCATCTCGTGGGGGGACGCCCTACACTTCGCCTACCGGTACGAGGCTGTCACTCGAGAACCTTTCTTCCCCATCGGTTGTCGGTTCTTCGAGCTATATGGCCGGCCCACTGCCACTTCATCTCACCAATCCGTTGGGCTATGTCGGTTACTCTGGTTCTACTGCGGATATCCTCATTCCTAAGTTTATCACGCAGAGAAACTCCGAGCATAGCCCTCTCCATAGCTCGCTGAGCGACCTTGAGCTTCCTCATACGGCCAGCAGTGAAGGACCACGTCTCAGTTCCATAAGTCATCACTGGCATCACGCACTGGTTGTACAATTTCGTTTTCAGGTTTTGAGGTATGTCTGACGAGAAGATGTGTCGTAGCTTCCCGAACGCTGCCCAGCCGAGTTGAATCCGTCGATTGACCTCTCGGTCGAAGTTGGACTTATTATAGTTTTTTATATTGTATATAAAAAACTATAATTATAAGGAAAAACTAAAACTGGCAACTTAATTGTCATACAGTCCTACTGCCTGCGTATCGTACCAAGAACGCTGGCTGCGTTTCCCCACTGAATGGCTATACTTAGCCTTTAAAAGACAAAAGAAAAAATAATATATTTTAAAATTAATATATTAATACAATATAATATTTCAGGCGTGTAGTGGCGGTAAGCCGTGTAGTGGCGGTTAAGAATATCCACTACACCATATCTTCCCGTGGGTGTCGTAAAAGGCGACAAAGGGAAACAGGCAGGAGATGGCAGCAGCATCTTCCTAATAACAGCAAAAAAATAATAAAAAAACTGCGGTTGCCAACCCGCTCGCCAAGCGTGGCAACTATGGCAATATACCCTCCATGATGAAAGTTACGAAGAGACGGCCCCCAGTCCTCGGCGGCCCCGCTATTCCTGGCTACGGTGGCGACCATGGTAACAGCGGGGCAGGGGGTGCTAATAATCTCCGGTAGAGGTTCGGTTGCCACCTAAAACGACTCGACCTGGCAACATACAATGCACGCACCCTGAGGACTGACGAGAAGATCAAGGAACTGAAAGAATAGAGATAGACAAGTTACGCTGGCATATTATAGGATTATCCGAAGTCCGAAGAGAGAGGGAGGTCACGGTAATCCTCGAATCCGGCAACTTGATCTATCACCGGAAGGGCGACCATCAGTCTCAAGGAGGTGTCGGATTTATCGTCCACAAGTCTCTCGTTAACAACGTTGTAAAGATTGAGAGTGTGTCGA
Source organism: Parnassius mnemosyne (assembly GCA_963668995.1). NCBI lineage: Eukaryota > Metazoa > Arthropoda > Insecta > Lepidoptera > Papilionidae > Parnassius > Parnassius mnemosyne. The sequence goes on from CAVLGL010000159.1 coordinate 26,696,883, forward strand.
CGAGGGTTGCGTACCTTATACTCAGAATCACCAAACGATATTCGGAAATTTGGAATAGGGCAACGGAACCCAAGGGGCCAGCAGCTGGCCGACTTCATGGAGAAAGAGGGACTCTTTATGATGACTCTTCCTTCCAGAAGCGGCCCCACAGGTAGTGGACCTGGTCAAGCCCCGACGGTTCGACAAAAAATGAGATTGACTTCATTATGACGACCAGACGACAACTGTTCAGTGATGTCTCAGTGATCGCGAGGGTGAAAACCGGGAGCGATCACCGAATGGTTAGAGGCACACTGAACCTAAACGTTAAGTTGGAGAGGTCTCGTATAATGATGTCGACGCTCCGTCCCCCTCGTGCTCTAATCCAAATTCCCGTAAGCTTTCAGCTCGAGTTACAAAACCGTTTTCAGTGCCTAGAAGACTGCAATGAAGTGGACGATATGAATGACAAGCTCGTGGAAACTGTCCATGCGGTCGGAGCTAAGTTCTGCAAGACCCGCCGCAGAAGAACACAAAAACTCTCCGATCACACTCTTAATCTCATGGCTGTTAGACGGGAGATGAAGCTACATTCTTCAATAGATTTGACAGCATACGGGCGACTGAACAGACAGATTTCAAAATGCATGCGGCGGGACTTACGTAACATCAATATAGCTTGTATTGAAGAAGCGATCGAGCGGAACCAAGGCTCCAAAGTCTTTGCCAGAGATCTGTCTGCCAGAAAGAGCCAACTGTCAAAGCTGAGGACCGAGTGTGGCAGCATCGTTTCCGGGGCACCTGAGATTTTGAGTGAGATTGGGAGGTTCTGTGTGAGTAACGATCCAAGAGCCAGTCTTATCCGACGCTATTCCGAAGATATCCCGGACGTCAGTCTGAGCGAAATTAAAATGGCTCTCCAGCATCTTAAAAACGGCAAGGCCCCAGGCGAGGATGGAATTACAGCGGAGCTTCTGAAAGCGGGTGGAAAACCGGTACTTGAAGTCCTTCAGAAGCTCTTTAATTCCGTCCTCCATGGTGGCATTACACCGGAGGTGTGGAGCAGAAGTGCGGTGGTCTTGTTCTTCAAGAAAGGCGACAACGGTCTCTTGAAGAACTACAGACCGATTTCCCTTCTGAGCCGCGTCTACATGTTGTTTTCGAGAGTCATTACGAATCGTCTCGCGCGCATACTTGACGACTTCCAGCCTCCCGAACGAGCCGGTTTCTGAAAAGGCTTTAGCACCATAGACCACATACATACCCTTCGGCAAATTGTACAAAAGTCAGAGGAGTACAATTTGCCACTATGTCTGGCGTATGTGGACTATGAGAAAACCTTTGATTCCGTCGAAATTTGGGCGGTGCTGCAGTCCTTTCAGCGATGCCAAGTGGATCGTCGGTATATCAAAGTGCTGAAGTGCTTGGACAGTAGGGCTACGATGGCTATTCGAGTACAGAACCAGAGTACGAAACCTATACAATTGCAGAGAGGTGTAAGACAGGATGACGTCATATCCCTGAAACTCTTCACCGCTGCATTGGAAGACGTTTTCAAGCTTCTGGACTGGAAAGGATACGGTATCAACATCAATGGCGAGTACATCACTCACCTTCGATTTGCCGACGATAAAGTCCTTATGGCAGAATCGCTGGAGGATCTAAGCACTATGCTCAATGACCTCAATAGTGTCTCCCAACGGATAGGTCTTAAGATGAACATGGACAAAACAAAGATCATGTTTAATGTTCATGTCACACCTATGCCGGTAGTTGTTGGGAGCACTAAGCTCAAAGTTGTTGATGAGTATGTTTACCTGGGACAAATAGTCCGACTAGGTAAGTCCAACTTCGACCGAGAGGTCAATCAACGGATTCAACTCGTCTGGGCAGCGTTCGGGAAATTACGGCACATCTTCTCATCAGGTATACCTCAAAACTTGAAAACGAAACTGTACAACCAGTGCGTGTTGCCAGTGATGGCATACGGAACTGAGACGTGGTCCTTCACTGCTGGCCGGATAAGAAAGCTCAAGGTCGCTCAGCGAGCTATGGAGAGGGCTATACTCGGAGTTTCTCTGTGTGATATACTCAGAAATGAGGATATCCGCAGTAGAACCAGAGTGACCGACATAGCCCAACGGATTAGTAAGCTGAAGTGGCAATGGGTCGGTCATATAGCTCGAAGAACCGACAACCGATTGGGAATGAAGGTTCTCGAGTGGCAGCCTCGTACCGGCAGGTGAAGTGTTGGGCGTCCCCCCACTAGATGGAGTGACGCCCTGGTGAGATGTGCAGGAAGTCGATGGATGCAGGTGGCTCAGGACCGTGCTTTGACGCATTGCTTGGGGGAGGCCTATGTTCTGCAGTGGACTTGTGAAGGTCTGTAATGATGTTGATGATGATGATATTTTTACATCTCAAGTCTTACATACATTTATAATAACTCAACTTCGACCTCGATGGCTATTGCCTTTATGCAATCATGACTAGCCTGAGGAAATTAAATTTATTATCCTTTAAGTTCTTAAAATGGGATTCTTCATAAACAAAAATTTCTTTACAATATATTATAATATATATTTTTTATGTATTGTTAAAGTTTTCTTTTAAATCACTCCACAAATGGATAATTTTTTATAAAGAATTTCGAGTATTTAACTTAAATTTCTATAAAGAATGATAGAGTTATGGTTTATTAGCAAATGCCACGCTTTAGCCATATCATGATTCAGCACGATGGGTCGGCTCAACTGGGATACGACCACGCTATTACAAAAACTCAGCGTAAAATAACAGCTGCTGTGTATAGTATGGTGAGTATAGAGAACCGGATACCCTCTTCACTGGAAATGAGGCATTTCATCATAGTTCTCAGGGTGACAACGCATCAGCGTTTTGATTCTTAGTTGAGGATAGATGTAAATGTCTATGGGCCACAGCAACCACTTACCACCAGGTGCTCTTTTGTCACCCTCTTACTAAAAAATATATTTTAGTTAACTTTTGCTATAGCATGCCAAGATATATTAATTTGATTTGTTATTTTTCTGGGCTGTTTTTAATGTGGATTTTCTTAGAGAGCGACTGTAATGATTGTATTACATTGCATGATATATAGTTTATTTATATCGTCAACACATATACGAATGAAAGTATACAAGATTGAAAAAGGATGTAACGTACCATAACTTCTAAATACCTAACTTTTAATTCTTATAATTTGCTACAAAAATACTGTTTCATTACACCAATTAAACTTCGTTATGTTTAAGAGAAGTTCATAAATAAACCCAGTAACTAACTACCCCATTTGTGAAAACAGTTTACTTTATTAGCTAACATTGTTTTATTATTTGGATCCTTTTTATTACTCTCTGTTTCAGATGTATCATATGAAAATGATAAAAAAGATTTAGTCAGAGAATAAAATATAGGTAGAATATAATACCACATGGATGAAAGATAAATATAAAATAAAGTAAAACAAATAAAATGATGTTTTATTATAATTACTATTACATATTGAGTAAGATTTGATGGTTAATAAAACATCATATTTAGTATCAATTATTATTTTATACAATAAATAATAGAAACTAATAACAGTCTACATACATATTTGCCACTGTCAAGCACTGATAAGCTATCATTTCTGAGTCGTCGCAGCAGGAAAGGATCCGCAATGATCCCAATGAAACCCCAATGCGTGTGGCGGACACACTTCTAATGGCCAAAGATTTGTTCTTAAAATATTTATATATTATTTTTTTTTATTTTGTACAATTTAACTATAAAATAGATATGTGAAATATGATGTTATAGTTTGTATGATGGACCGATTGACTCGATTGAACTTACTAAAGGTACTCTGTAAATAAAGGTGTGCCAGAGAATGTTCAAATTCGTATTGAAAAAAAAATTAATATTTATTTCAGTTTAAAATTGGTGCACACCCTCTGGAATTAAAAATAATAAAATTCACATTTTAAGCTTCTTCAAAAATCTACCCTTAGGGTCTTAAAACGAGGGTTCAAAGTTTGTATGAAAAATATTGTATTAAGACGCACAGCCCAAAAAGCTCTGAAATTTGGATAGTAGCTGCCTTTTATGAAGTAGACATCCACTTTTTCTAAAGATTAGCATCTACCTTGTTTTGAGATTGTCATAAGTCTAAACAATCCTCAATTACTATTCATCCTTTTCCTATTTGATTTTGAGGAGTTCCCATGTGTATCTTCGAAGTTCTGTCATATCTTCTGTCATGTTTTAATTATATCTTTGAAAACACTACTGTTAACTTTCGATTAGAAAGTTATTAATACGTATTTAAGGACTTTTAAATAGTCCACCCTTAACAGAAAAATAGGGGATGAAAGCTATTATAAAATTGTAAACTATTTTAATGTGGTTTTCAATTTATTAATATATTCCTTATTGCACAATAATACACATTGAAACAAAAACAAAACTAAAAAAACAAAAAAGTTACAATAAGCGGTATTATCGTTCTGAAAGCGATTTCTTACAAACAACGTTTTTACGTAAAGAATTGTTCACAACAATTGGCTAGGAAGTACGTGTATATAAATTATACAATTAAGTTTAAAATTAATAATAATAAAAATACATGGTAATTATCACGATGTATGATGTTAATTATAAGTTTCAATTAATAATCTTTGAGTAGATTTATGAAGGATAAGTTAAGTTTAAGTTATTATTATTAAGTTTCTAGTTTTATTTTTTTAATTTTTTTATTATTATAGTTATTAATATTGTATATAATAAAATATTGTATATTTTGTCATGTTATGTGAGCCGTGGTAGCTCAGATGGTTAGCGCTCGCTGTTAGCTTCACAGTACTCGAGCAACCCGGGTTCGATCCCCGCCGGCACCAATGAAATTGTTAATTGCAATTTTAAGTGCTGATTTACCACGTGATCGGTGGTGAAGGAAACCATCGTGAGGAAACCTGCATGTCTGAGAAATAAGAAAAAAAATATTTCGAAGACATGTGAAGTTCGCCAACACGCATTGGGCAGCGCGGCGGACATTTCCTTGCCCTAAAACTCTCTCAGAAATGAGAGGAGGCCTGTGCCCAACAGTGGGACATAAATATGCTGCAACTTTATGTTATGTAAATAAATGTGTACATTTTCATTAAAAAAAGGATATAGCACGGCGAATATGTAAATGAAAGGAGTTCCACAAGCGTACAGCTATAAGAGAAAATAATTCATTGAAGAAGGAGGATGTGAAAGTACGACGAGGCAGATTGCCAGAACGGTTTTCACTATTCAAAAACCCTCAGTCTAAATTAAAATCTGCGATCATTAACATTCCGAAATATGAGGAAGTTTCTATTGGATAGCTTGAGTTCTCCGTTCTCGTTATGCGATCATGATTTCATTAATAATAAGTATGGGTTATAACTGACTGGACGTTATAACGTGCTTTATAGCATATAAATTGTGCAACGTAATAAATTGATGGGTTTGATTTAATTTAAAATTTATTTTCTTTTTTTTAGAGCGTTTAAATAAAAGCATGTTTTTGAAAATATATTTATTATTAATTTATTTTTTATAATTTTGTTTTTGCTGAACATGTTTCTAAGTCTGTTCATTTAATTTAATGATTCACTGTTACATGGTCGTTTGCCTGTTAATTTAGTACAGTCTAGTTCTTAGCAAACCTTTCATTTCATACCCCCATCTTGATGGTAGATAAGAAGATATTGTGCGCTATCATGGCGCATCTGCTATATTGAATTTGTCGTATTTTTCTTACCAAACCCTTTTCATTGATACATATAACATGGTGATGCTTAAAAATAACTAGTCCACCATCTTTGGGAGTGGATTTAGAATGACGACACTTAGCTGACCATGCATTGATATCTAATTGAAACATGTACGCAAAATTTCAGTTAAATCAGTTGGGGATAACTGTTTTAAAATTCAGTTGCAAGATTTTAACTAAGTAAACAAACATACAAACATCGCAAGTTAAATAAAATCTTGTAATGATAAAATAACCTACCTTATTTATACCTAAAATGCATAAAATATCAAAAAGAATAGTAGAAAAAAGAAAATACACTAACATACATAACTAAAGGAAGAAGTTGCCAGACAATGGAAACGAGACAAAAAATTTACATAGTACTAATTGTTTTATAGAGGCACCTAGACCATAGCCTAAAACTGTAAAATTCAAAAGATAACACTTATATTACCATTCAAAAACTGCTATAATAAACATATTACATTGAATTATTTTAATTCAATTAACTTACAATGGTTGAAATAAATTATTGGTTTACAGCAATGGTGTAATAGCAATATGTAATTTTTCAGTTTTTTCAGTCTTTTCTTTATGTTGTTTCACGTCAATGCCAATATTAGGTTAAGATACTGTGTTTTTTAAAAGTCGGCTGTGGCAGAATACCAGCGGATACCTCAAATCCCCACATAGCTAAGTCACAGCCCAGTTTGTCATGTTACTTTTATGTTACTTAAGTACGTTTCTAAGTTAAGTTTGTAATAATAGAGGATATAAAAGTTTGTGGTAATCTCTTTTATACATTTTTAACAACCATGTGTGAATTGAGACAAATAAAAACTTTATTATTATTAAAAAGCTATATTATTTTCTTTATGTTATTTCACGTCAATGCCAATATTAGGTTAAGATACTGTGTTTTTTAAAAGTCGGCTGTGGCAGAATACCAGCGGATACCTCAAATCCCCACATAGCTTAGTCACAGCCCAGTTTGTCTCGTTACTTTTATGTTACTTAAGTACGTTTCTAAGTTAAGTTTGTGATAATAGTGGATATAAAAGTTTGTGGTAATCTCTTTTATACATTTTTAACAACTATGTGTGAATTGGAACAAATAAAAACTTTATTATTATTAAAAAGCTATATTTATTATTATAATGTGACTAAGCAATTTTTGACTAATATGTGGATGCACGTACGTGTGTTGTGTCTGATTATATATGTATAATTATTCTATGGTCAGATATTAATATATTATATGAGGTTAGGAGTTTAGAAAGCGCCTGAAAGCGATTGTTATAGCTAAAAATTATTTGTTTCAATTATTAATATTAACCTGTCAGACCAACATAGTTAGACCTATAGTCAAGCCAAAGAGTATAGTAGGTCACGCCAAGAATAATTTTTAATGAAGGTAAATATAAGTTAGGGTCACAAAAATTATCAACAACTAAAATATCGAATTATTTGTACGTATGAAGGTCATGTGAGCGCTAGAGAAATGACGATTGCAGGACGTTGTCGATAAATAAAATGTTTTGAGAAATTATCAATTACCGTGTAGTGGCGGTGTATGAATATCGTGTCGTAAGAGGCGACTAGACTTGGGAAAATGTTATTTTTAAATAACCGTCACAGTTGCGTCGTTCTGATTACAGTGAAAAATCATTGTGACTTTGTCACGTTGATAACATTGTGTAACTACTTGGAACATTAGAACGACTTATAACATGACTCCATATAAGCATTTTAGTTTTAGTATTAGGTTTTATTTCAGTGGTCGATTTTTTACCTTCCTTACATAAACTATGTGGCTATGCTATGTACTTTAGGCCGATCACGGTGATTTTTTACCGTGATGTTATTTATCACTCATGTCTAGGGGTGTCAGAGGGACACAAATCAGTAGCGTCTTCCTAATACCGACTGAAAATAAAAAATAAACTGTGTTTGCCAACCCGCTTGCCAAGCGTGGCAACTATGACAAATATACCCCCTATGAGGTAATATAGGTGTGGTTTCATTTTGTAATGGTTTTTAAAGTGGTATTAAAAATGTGGGATGAAGAACAGACAATTTTTTTTTTATTTAATCTCGGCGGAACGCCGATGTTCTGTGCGATGTTTAGGGCAGCGTTGTCGAGGTTGGCGATATTTACGACAGTAAAATTTTGAGCTCCCCTTTATTTCCATGGCCCATTGCCAGCAATGGATGAAAACTGTAAGGAGAGGGGGTAATTTTATTATTTGAAAAAAGTCAGCAGACATCAATATCAAGCAATTTAATAAACAAAAGTTGCATAAACAAGATCAATGGTTAAAACTGTAATAAATAACAAAACCAAACAAGTTTACTGAAAAGAAAAAAATTCAAATATTATAATTATGTCACTAAGACAAATCTAAAGAATCCCCGTATATTACAATCAAATAACTACTACGGAGAAAAAACAATAACATAAAAACACTCGAAATTTCATAAAGAAAAGAAATATATAATGTGTCCTTTCAACCAGTCGCGCGAAATTGTATCTTTGATCAGCTTCACTTAAATCCAACCCTCAACATCAAACATTCATAAGCCTGGATCGAACTAATGCGTCCTTTCTACCAGCCGTGCGGCGTGGCCCGGAATGACATTTTCTTTAAAATGTACCCCAAATAAATCATTTTTCGTATGAACATTAAACTGAGATAACAAATCCAGTAATAACAAGTGACTAAAAACATGAACGTTTGGAAATACCTCCGGAAAATTCCTCAATATTTAATTCTACTTCAACTAGATCAATTCAAAAAAACCTTACTTATTATCACAAAACACTTTTAAAAGGCTGGCAACGCACCAGCAACTCCCTTGGTGTTGCAGTTGTTCATGGGCGGCGGTAGTCACTTAACATCAGGTGAGCCGTATGCTCGTTTGTCTCCATCTTTTATAAAAAAATGTCCAAGAGCCATATCCTTTTTCATCGATCGTTACGCAACAAATATATACTACACTTCATTTTATTTTTACTAACATTCATCTCTATGTTCAGTTGAGATGTAACGGGGACACCGTTACATCTCAACGACGACTGAACTACACCGTTACCAACATCACACGTGCACCGCACCCACTCTTTGACCTACATCTACGATATGGCTGTTGACATAGTCAAAACACAAAATAAAATGAAGTAAGCAACTCTACAATTGAACAGTGTCATTATACACCCAAATAGGCTCAGGTTAGTCAGTTAAAATAAGCTTCGCTTTCAGGCATTTTTCTCAACCAATTAGAAAATTTAACTACTTGTTACTAGAAAATATTTTTTTCAAAGCAATATTTAAGACAAATTTACTTTCCTTACGCATCAGATGTCGGTCGGCAGTAGTGCTGTATAATCCTCTCGCGGCGTCCAATTCAAGAGCGATCAGCATATCGCGATAACAGGAACTTTATCCCACTTCTGATGTAGGCGAAAGAGGATCATCCTCAGATGTACTCATGGTGGATGGAGCAAATATGCGTGCGTTACAACATAAAATACAAGAAAATAAGCAGATCGTTATAAATTCGTCAAAAATATATAATACGCCCTACGATGATGTTTTTCTTAAAAATACTATATACAATAACAGTTTCCACTACCCTCGATCTAGCCAGTATTTTATAGACGTGCCTACATAATATATATAGGGTTATTTTGCTATAGCCTGCCAAATTTGCGGAGAAGTTTCAGAAAATTAATATATGCATATGATGAAGAAAAATTAATTTAAAAAGATGTTATAAATTTTGTCCCTTTTATGTTTCACATTCATAAGGGGCGATTGATAAGCAAAAACGTTGTGAATTGAATCGCACACAGAGAAGCGCGCGTCCATAAATCACATTCAATTTGGAATAGTTTTAAATAAAAGTACAAGCCTTATTTACTCGTATTTTCAAAAACTGCAATGAAGGTTTATCATTATTTATACAATTGAACTTAAGTTTAAAATTTGGCTACTCTGAAAAATTCTCGGAGATTGGTCCGGTGACCACCACAGGTTGTCGTATCAACTAAAATCCAGCAGTTCAGTAAAGTTTGGTTATTGTCTCTGCTTCATTTTAAATAAAATACAATAGTCGTAAATAGACAATAGTCGTAAATAGACAATAGTCGATCATTATTATACCTTCCGCATCCCAGAAGACAGAGGGACGGAGACACTTTGAATCTCTTGTTTGGCGAGGAAGACGATCCTCCCCACACCTTGCTTTGGTTTTTCGTCCCCGCGTCAAAACGGCATACCCACGTTTCACCTATGGTTACAAAACAAGCGCAAAAAGAATCTGGATCTTCTTCAATTATTGCCAAATTTAGCTTAGAAATATCAACACTTGTTTTTGGGCGTCTGTTAACATACGATGAACCCAGTATAAATTAAAATAAATTAAGTTTATTATCCCAAACGAAAACTATAAAATCTCTTCTACCTTAACAATTTCTTCAATTCATTATCGTTTTCTTGCGTAGAGGACACCGTTGGTCGCCCAGAACGTGTGTCGTTATTGGAATGGTTTCTGCTCACCAGTGTAGAATAAGGTATATATATATATATATGATAATGCCACTGTAGAGACGGATGTGTATACGAATCAAATTCACGCCAAATAAAAAATTTGAAAAAAAAACATTGGGTGTAGTTTTTAATTGAGTTTATTCTGGCCTTGACTACTAACGTATTTAAGATTTTTTAGCTCATTGATAAGTATCGTATTCCGAAAAGTTATTTCCTGGTAAGATATGCAGAAAGTCGATGGTTACAGGTGGCTTAGAAGTTTGCTTTGTGTCGTTCCTTCTATGTTCAGCAGTGGACTTGTTAAGGGATGTAACGAATTAATTAATGTAATCACTAGGTTAGCTGAAAAGGAAATCCACCCCTGAACGGGTTCTTGCCTTGTCATGGCGGGGGGGGGGGGGGGGGCAAACCACATGGATAGCCTGCAGTGGCCACTGTGTTTATGGTAGATAATTTACAGAAATTTTAAATTCCTTACTTATTTACTTTTTGAAAGACAGCCTTTATAAAATATTTTCAGCGCTTTTCTCATGGGTATACATGAAAACACCGCTTTAAAAATATTATTATTAAATTTTCAATTTGATATTCCTTTCTGATTTAACATGCTTCTCCATAATATGTCCGAATTTCAGACCTGTAACTCATTCTGTCTACGAGTTAGAGATTTGACATTCGGACGGATAGACGGAGGGGTGACATTAATAGGGCTGCAGATATTTAGATACGGTTCAATAAAGTATGGAATGAATACGATTTGTTATGGTGCAATAAAATATTTAATATCATTGTATTTTTATACTTATTATATTTACCCTTGACAACTGTATACGCAGATTATCTCTATTATATTATTGTTGCGTATGTGCCCAACCATATTATGTTTTTACGCGTCATGTGTCAGGGGTCGTTCGGTAAGTCGCACGATACCGGTAGGCGCTAATGTAAACAATGATATCTGTTACGGCCTACGGCTGCTCCCTTAAAGGATCAGATCCTCAGGGGCCCATGAGCTGAAGACTTCCCGAGCAGACGTAGGTCGGGCTCAATGTGGCCACGTGGAAATTTCTGATGGAAACAAAGAGGGGAAATGTCAATACGATAAGGCACTCACCTGCTCCAGGAGCGGAGACGATCCTCCGAGACCGGCCCGGCTGATGACAGTGTCGTGAGTGTATGTGTAATTGTATGTGCGTGTATGTTAACGGGCCCTGATCTGGATGACGCAATGCCGTCCGGAAGAAGGTATGCGCTGGTAACTTCGGAACTTTCCCCCTCTGGAGGCACTCTTCCTGGGTTGTCACGAAATGGGACAGCTACACGTAGTACTTCAGAGGTAAATCACTATTATGATTGCACAATGAATTTAACGGAGTTAGTAGTTCCTGATGAACGATTCGTTCTCACAGCGATTTACGCGGGTTGATACTTTCTCAACAAGTTAGGAGCGGAAAAAACGTCAGTCTAGCTCGCAAGAAATTCTACACTAATTCTCGAAAAGTCCTATCCCGCCGCGTCAGGCGGCCGGGGGGAGGGGGAGGTGACCTCGATATCGAGGCCAAGCGCGCGCGTTAGAAAACGTTTCGAAGGTAAATTATAAAAATAAATATTCTTGCCTAAACAAACCCCCGCCCCGGACATAAGGCATTAGGTCCGCGAGTAGATTGGCAAACGGGACAAGGTCGCGACGGCACGTTGCAAGACCGAATCTCCGACTAAAACCTCGGCCACCCTAGGCACCCCATCCGCTCCATACGACAATTTAACAATGCGCCCATGGCGCCAATACAAAGGTAGAGCGTTTGGTTCTTTAATCAACACGAGGTCTCCCACCCGAGGAGGCTCCGTCCTGTCAGACCACTTAAGGCGCTGCTGCAAAAGATGTAGGTACTCCAGGGACCATCGGCGCCAAAAGCTTTGAGTCATCTGTTGCAGCAGGGCAAACCTGCTAAGCCGTGAAGCGCTCGTTTCCCTGAAGGGGTACTCGGGCAGAGCGTTAGGAGGCTGGCCAATCAGGAAGTTTCCCGGGGTTAGACCTCCAAATCATTCGGGTCGGAGGAGAGGGGACAGAGGGGCCGAGAGTTGAGTACTGCCTCAATTTTACAGAATACAGTGGCGAGCTCCTCAAATGTCAAAATAGCTTCACAAATAACGCGACGGAGATGCGTTTTTGCCACTTTAACCACCGCCTCGAAAATACCGCCCCAGTGGGGACACGCCGGAGGGTCGAATTTCCACTGGATGCCCCTTTTTGACATAGCATTGCCTAAATAGGTACGGTGGCTAGACAGAAACTCGACGACCTCCTTTAGATACCTATCCGTGCCCTTATAATTCGTTCCGCAATCCGACCGGATCAAGTCCGGCAACCCGCGCCGCGATACGAAACGGACAAGCGTGGCCAAGAAGGCTTCCGTGCTGAGGGCGCTTACAAGTTCCAAGTGAACGGCTTTAGTGGAGAGGCACACGAAGACGCAAAGATAGGCCTTATGCGAACGGGCGTTACGAATGTTAGAGGACTTAACGAGGAAGGGGCCAGCAAAGTCGGTTCTGACTCCAGCAAATGGTCGGATGGCCCTGACGCGGTCGGGCGGCAAGTCACCCATGAAGGGCTGCGATATGGTGGCCTTCAGTTTATAACAGGATAGGCAATTAAAGATGACGCTCCGGATGAGACGTCGGCCAGACAAAATCCAAAACTCCCTCTGTAAAATAGCCGAAAGAGCGTTGCACCCAGCGTGGGTATTTTTAACATGGTGGTGGGCTACCAGCAATCGGACCAGGGCGCCGTCCTTCGGAAGCAGCAACGGGTGTCGAGCCCCGTACGGCAGTTGAGAATTTTTCAAACGTCCGCCAACGCGCAGCATCCCCGCGTTATCCAGAAAGAGGTTCAGGCGGGCCAGGGCGCCCTTGATAACGGAGCCACGCTTCAAGTTTTCAATGACGGGCTCAAATTGCTCCGTTTGGACCATACGGGTCCAGTGCATCAAAGCTTCCCGGCGCTCGCTAGGGGACAAAACGCTATCAGAGAGTCGGTGGGATGGGTATCTCGAATTGCGGACAAAGCGGCGCAACCAAGCAGTAACTCCGAAGAGCTTATCGAGGGAGCTGTACCGTTCCAGAAGAGAGAGATCCCGAGTGGGCTTATCCTTGCCCACTCCGACTCGGGCTCGTAGGCCCGGCAATTCGGTAGGGTCGGAGTAATTGCCCCGGGGCCAGAATGACTGAGACCCAGATAACCAATCGGGACCCCACCACAGTGGGTGGTCAACTAGCGATGGGGCCTCACAGCCGCGAGAAGCGCAGTCCGCGGGATTCAACTCCCCTGGGACATGTCGCCAGTTGAGAGAAGTCTCAGAACTCTGGATTTGAGAAACGCGGTTCGCCACAAAGACCTCGAGATTGTGAGGTGCAGCTCGGAGCCAACAAAGTACGATCTCACTGTCCGACCATGCGTAGACGCCCGTAATGTCGATTACAGGCTTCAAGGAAGAGTGAACGTGGTTGAGGAGTCGCGTGAGGAGAGCGGCACCGGATAGTTCCAATTTAGGGATAGTTAAGCGGGACCTAATGGGAGCCACCTTGCTTTTAGCGAGTACGAGATGGGCAGCAGTATGACCAGAGGAACTCACCGTCCGCAAATATACGACAGCAGCATAGCCCTTTTCAGAGGCGTCGCAAAACCCATGTAGGGTAGCCCGACATTTCCCGGGGGGAAGGAAGCACCTTGGCATGGAAACCCGGTTGATATCCGGAAGGGAGGAGAGCATGAAGAGCCACTCTCGCAAGAGGGCTCCGCCAATCGGCTCGTCCCAACCCAACCCGGACATCCAGAGCTTTTGAAGAAAGCACTTAGCTAAAAAGATGACCGGGGTGATCCACCCATTAGGGTCGAAGGTGCGGGCTACGGTGGACAGCACGAAGCGTTTGGTCCATGCTTTGGGCGGTGGGTCAAGTTTTACTCTATACGTAAAGGTATCCTGAACAGGCTGATATTGAATGCCCAGCACAGTCAACAAATTAGGATTCTCAGGGTGCTCGAACAGATGAGGGTCTTGCTGATCCTCTCCTGGGAGGTCCTTCAAAATATGAGGGGAGTTCGACAACCACTTGCGCAACTCATAGCCTCCAGACTTCAGGATGGCAATTAATTCGTCTCGCAAGACCAGAGCCTCCTCGACGGTGGAAACGCCCGTACAAATGTCGTCCATGTAGACCGAAGTCTCCAAAATAGAAGCTCCCCGAGCGTATCTCAGGCGTTCTCTCTCCGCGAGTTCAAGGAGGGTTCGCATGGCGATATACGGGCTGGACCGGAGTCCATATGTGGTGGTATTCAGCTCAAATACCTGTATAGGATCGCTGGGCTTCTCGCGCCACAATATCAGCTGATATCGGCGGTCATCACAATGGACCACTGATTGGCGAAACATCATCCGAATGTCCGCGACAAAAACCACTTGGTGTCGACGGAATTGGGTCAAGATGTCGGATATGTCCTTGGTCAGTTTAGGACCCGAGTGAAGACACTGGTTCAGAGACACACCGTTTGATGTGGGGGCGGAACCGTCAAAAACTACCCGAATCTTACTCTCAGGGGTCCTCAAGACCGCATGGTGAGGGAGGAAGTAGTGCTCCTGTGAACGCCATTCAAAGTTGGACGGTGACATGTGACCCAGCGCCTGATACTCGCGCATGAACTCGACATATTTGTCGCGAAAGGCTGGGTCGCGCCGCATGCGGCGCTCCATGGAAAGCAACCTCTTCTCGGCCAGAGCACGAGATTGACCCAAAGAGGGGCGTGAGTCCAGAAAGGGTAAGCGAGTGACGAAACGACCGTCAACCCGCCGGCCGGTATTTTTCTGGTAGAACAACTCACACTCACGGTCCAGAGGGTCGACTCGAGCTTGTGGTGGTTCCTCAATTTCCCAGAACCGCTGGACGGCGTCCGATAGAGACACGCCCACGACGGAGAGCGGGACGGCCGTCGGAGGGGGAGGAGACCACATAACCGGTCCAAAAAAGCTGTGCCCAAATATCGTGGAAATGGCTGACAGGCCATCGGGCTGCAGAGCACCTAACAAGAGGACACCCAGCGTGTCGGCCCCCAGTAACAAATCTATAGGCCCAGGTTGGGCCCACCGAGGGTCTGCCGGTCTCAAAGCCGACGCACAGCGCACAGCGCTGTCATTTATACGAACGTTAGGGAGGAACCCTACAATGTCGTCGAGGACATTTACCTTGACTAAAATACGAAGGTGTTCGCTGTCAGGGCTGAACACCAACTCCGCTTGTCCCCTAGGAGCAGGAGGCTCAGCCCCTCCGATACCTACCATCGGACGTGATTCAGAGCTCCAGGGGAGCCCCAGTCTTCCCACCAACCGAGTAGAGGCCACACTACGTTGGGAACCCGAATCCAATAGAGCTCGAACCGTTAAGCGGTCGCCGCTCGGGTTGTAAACCTTCACTGAGGCCGTCGGCAATAGAACAGTTTGACAGGTGGACTGCTGACGAGTTATAGGCTCAGTGGAGGCGGCCATGGCGGGAGCTAGGGCGGCAGCCTCCTATCTGGAGCTGCCTCTGTTGGACCGGCACCCGAACCGGGGACCCCGAGAGCGGCACTCCGACGGCGTCTCGATGACCCTTGACTGGAATTCCCCGAACGGGCCGACCTGGGGAAACTCGGGGATCCTCGGCTCCAAGGTCCGGGGCCGATAAGCAGTCTCCGGAACCCGGTAGTACCGGCACCGACCAAAGGGGGGCGGGCGGCGTTCCAGTCGCGGCCACTCAGCCAACGGGGGTGAGAACGGTCTAGCTGACCGCTGAGTGGCTGCGAATCCACTATCAACTTGCTGAGGGGGGGTGAAGACCCCCCCGCCCCTGGGGGAACGACTCCCAGACCGATCGTCGAGGAGGGACTCCGCTCAGAACGAGGGGCGCTGTGCTCCACCGGTGATCGCCGGGCGTTGCCCGACAGTGGGCGTGGCTGGGCGCCCCCGCCCGTGGGAGTCGGGGGGCTGTCAGGGCCTTGAGAGGACGAGCCGCGCGCAACCAGGCACAATATGACGTGGTGGTTACCCTGGCAGTGCGTGCAGGGCCGCTGGTGCGGGCAGTCTCGTTGTAAATGCCTCTCCAGGCACGAGAAGCACCAGCGGCGCTCCCTGGCGATGGTTCGCCTCGCCGTAGTCGGCTTGCGCAATAACTTCGGGCACGACGCCGCCCGGTGGTCGGATGCTCGACAATAGGAGCAGGGAGGCGCCTCCCGGGTCGCTAGGCTACTATAGGAGGGTACTGGGGGGCGCCCTCCCGCGGGGGCTCCGCTCGGCCTCAGAGGGGTGGGCGCCGCCTTGGCTGGCTGATTCCGCCTCTCCCTGGGCACCGCTCGGGAGGCGGCCGGGGGGCCCTCGACGGCGCCTGCTGCGTTCTCCAGCTGCCTACACTGCTCCTCCAGGAACCGCAGCAGGTCTCTAAAGGGGGGCATGTACGAAACGCCATCCCCTCCGTACCTCTCCTCAAAATGGAGCCGAAGGTCGAGGGGCAGGCGGGACAGCACTATATGAAGGAGCAGAAAAGACCACTCGTCCACAGGTAAATCCAGCCGCCGCAACGAGTTGCACGCTACGACGACTGGATTCACTGTGTCTTCACGTAGTCTAGTCCGGTCCTTCAGCAGCGGGAGGTTCAGCAGCCTCCGAACATGATCGTCCGCAATCCGCCGGACGTTGGCGTACCTTCCAGCGAGGAGGTCCCTGGCGTTTTGGTAGGCGTCGTCCGACAACTTAAGGTGGCCGACGACGCCCCGGGCCTCCCCCTCCAGTGATGCCAGGAGGTACCCCATTTTTTGGCAGGGGGTCAGGTCCCTCCGGGCGTCCACCAGGCTGTCAAACATGCCGACGAAGGTCAGCCACTCCGAGAGGACCCCGGAAAACCTCGGCAGGTCCAGCGTGGGGAGTCGTCCTAGCAGCTCTGGCTGAGTAGGCGGCTTCCGCGGGGACTAGAGAAGGCTACTCAGCCGAGCTTCACGCTCCCTCTCCGCGTCCTTGGCCCCCGCCTCGATCAGGTCGTCCGTTAGCGCGAGGAACTGCTCGTAGTCCGCGCGGCAGGAGTCCAGGACTCCCTTTTCCACCTCCGAGTCCTCGAGCTCAGAGTAAGCCTCCTCCCCGGCAGCCCTTCGAGCATCGACCTGCTCGAGCCTCTTCCTCAGATTATAGACCCTGTCCGGTCGGCCTATCAATTCGTGTGCGCTGGTGGTTCAGCGCAGCTCAGTCCGCAAGCAACGAATTAGTAGCTTATGTGACGGCATACTAAATACAATACAATAACGAATACTAATAACAAAATAAAAGAAATTACGAATACAGTACTACTAATACGATAATATCAATCAAACTACAAGTAAATACGAAAAAATACAAATCAAATTAGCACGTAACAACCCTAGTACGGTCAAATCAAGTTAAATTCAAATTGCGCAAATACAATTACTACTCTTTAGTTCAATTACAAATTACAGTATAAACGAAGATACTTCGAAATTCAGAAATCGATAAGTAATCCACTACAACTATCCGACAACGATAATTAACCGATTACGTAAAAATAACCATCTACATGACGTATATCTCTAGAAAAACTCCCGCTTGCGCAACCTAGGGCGCGGTTTTTCAAACTACCTACTAACCAAAAAAAGGCAAGCAACAAACAACAAAGGGAAATAATTCTATTATTACGTACAAAAAAATATTTTTACGTATTACGGACGGGCGTGATTGTAGATACAAATTAAACCAATCAAACCAACGCTCCCTGCCACCAGAATTGTTTAATGTTTATCAACACTATGGTCGGGATCGACCGGGAATCGAACCCGGAACCGCGTTCTGCTACCAGATTGTTACGGCCTACGGCTGCTCCCTTAAAGGATCAGATCCTCAGGGGCCCATGAGCTGAAGACTTCCCGAGCAGACGTAGGTCGGGCTCAATGTGGCCACGTGGAAATTGCACAATAAATTTAACGGAGTTAGTAGTTCCTGATGAACGATTCGTTCTCACAGCGATTTACGCGGGTTGATACTTTCTCAACAAGTTAGGAGCGGAAAAAACGTCAGTCTAGCTCGCAAGAAATTCTACACTAATTCTCGAAATGTCCTATCCCGCCGCGTCAGGCGGCCGGGGGGAGGGGGATGTGACCTCGATATCGAGGCCAAGTGCGCGCGTTAGAATACGTTTCGAAGGTAAATAATAAAAATAAATATTCTTGCCTAAACAATATCTTTTAACTTTGTATGCGTAGTGAACGATACGGAGCACTGCAGAAAAGCTCTCACTTCGTTTAATGGTTCTTCGAGTTCCGGATCACTGCAACAAGCATGCAGTCAAGAAGTTTCCAGTTCTCCACGTCAAGAAAGCAAGAGTCTAAAACTACCATACATATATATACCGGAAATGGATGCTAATTTTATGATAGATACAGGAAGCACCTGTTTTTTTATAAGCCCCGATAAAGCACATTAATACAACCGTAATTATATAACAAATGAACCCTTTAAAGTTATGGTGAGTGCTTATACATTCATATATCTAGCAAACGCAATCAGGTAATTAAAATTCTACTATTTTCTATATTTCTAAGTAATGACAAACATAAATTTTATCTTTATAATGTCGATTCACAGTATGATGGGTTAATTGTGAATGATTTATTAAAGCAGCAGAAGCTGTAATAGATTTAAAGAAACAAGTACTTACGACAAATTCTACTAGAATATCTATAATACACAATAGCTTAGAATATGTTGTAATACTTCCATCTCATTCTGAAGTTAGAGCAAAATTACCTGCAAACATGTTTTATAGCGAAGGAATATTAAATTATATCCGACTCTATGATGCATTCCTTCTGCATTGCTAAAATGTGAGAATGGCTATGCCACTACAATTATACAAAATACGTTAGATCAACAAATGGAATTATCTATTGAAAACCTTTTAAAATTTGTGAATGTGTGGATGATAAATCGTATGTATAATATACATACGATTCTATGTCTTTCCTCTTCATTCATATGGTTTAGTTGTAACTTGTTTAAACTTTCAAGCAATAACTGGTCGTTAACTAACGTTTCTAGATCATAGTGATCTATAGAATATTATTCTATAGATCACTCTGCTCTAGAAACGGAAAAGTTATTGCTTGAAAATTTAAACAAGTTACGACGAAACCATATGAATGAACAGGAAAGACATAGCATTCGTAAACTATGTGAGGAATACAAGGATATATTTTATTGTGAACAGATACCTTTGAGTTTTAGTAATCAGGTTAAACACTTCATTGTGACTAAAAACGAGGACCCTATATTCACAAAACCTTACAGACAAGCCCTCGTAGAATTAACAGAGATAAACAAGCAGGTCGATAAACTTCTATTAGATAATGTAATTCAGAAATCTTT
Organism: Parnassius mnemosyne; assembly: GCA_963668995.1. Classification (NCBI taxonomy): domain Eukaryota; kingdom Metazoa; phylum Arthropoda; class Insecta; order Lepidoptera; family Papilionidae; genus Parnassius; species Parnassius mnemosyne. The sequence continues at coordinate 26,716,652 of CAVLGL010000159.1, forward strand.
CTCTCCATGGAATTCTCCCATACATCTTGTTCCAAAAAAGACTGATACTTCGGGCGAAGTTAAATACAGAATGGTCATAGATTACATAAGGCTAAATGAAATTACAATTGATGATAAGTAACCCCTTCCAAATATCGCAGACCTTTTCGATAAGCTAGGTAAGAGCACATACTTTTCGATACTCGACCTAGCCAGCGGCTATCACCAAATTGAACTTAATGAAGATGACCGACAGAAAACTGCCTTCAGCACCCAAAATGGACACTATGAGTTCCTGAGGATGCCATTTGGATTAAAGACAGCCCCCGCCACCTTTCAAAGGGGTATGAATAACGTCTTAAGAGGTTTGCAAGGAATCCATTGCCTTGTGTACCTTGACGACGTTATTATTTTTTCCGCTAGTCTACAAGAACACATGAAGGAACTCCGTACAGTTTTTGACCGACTTCGAAAGACTAACATGAAAATACAATTAGACAAATCTGAACTTTCCCGAAAAGAATTTTATATCTTGGACACACCATAACTAAAGACGGACTGCGACCAAACTATGACAAAATTTAAGTAATACAGAATTATCCTCTTCCTAAGACAACCACCGAAATAAAAAGTTTCCTTGGGCTGTTTCGATATTATAGAAAATTTACAAAGGACTTTGCGAAAATCACGCAGCCCTTAAAGTCGTGTTTAAAGAAAAGGAATAAGATAATTGTAGACCAAAACAATATAGATGCTTTTCATAAATTTAAAGAAATATTAACCAGTGTTCCAATACTACAATACCCGGATTCGACTAAACCGTACATATTAACTACCGACGCTTCGAATGTAGCTCTTGGTACAGTACTGTCATAAGGACCAATAGGGTCAGACAAGTCTATTGCATATGCCAGCGGCACACTTAGTGACATCGAGTCGCGATACAACACAATAGAGCGGGAACTTTTAGCCATTATTTGGGCTGTAAAGCATTTTAGGCCCTACTTGTACGGACAGAAATTTCAAATTTATACATATCATAGACCCCTTGCTTGGCTCTATTCCCTTAAAGAGCCTAACAGCAAACTAACACGCTGGCGTTTGCGTGTTCAAGAATACGATTTTACAATAGTCTATAAAAACGGCAAACAAAATACCAATGCTGATGCCTTGTCTCGCATAAAACCTAATGCTTTAGACGACGCATCAATGGATGTTAATGTGGATGACGATGAAATACAAAAATTAATACGCCAACTGAAAGAACTTGAAAAATATAGACCTAAGCCTCAATCAGAGACAGTGATAATTTCAGACTCAGACTCGAGTGTGACGGCTCATATAGAATTGTTCGAAGAAAATTACCCTGTACCATCTGTAACTAGCAGTAGTAGAACAGACACGATACACTCAAATATTGAACCTGAGTCAACAGCAATCCCAATTTTGAGCGAGGCAATAGACACCAAACCAAATCAGATCCTAGTATTTTCTTGGTTCCAAAATAGACTACAACTCAGAAATTTATGTAGAGAAAAACAAGTACTAGAGGTATTTCTCCCACTAGTAAACGAAGAATTAATAAAACAATTTTTAAAAGAATATATAAAATTTAAGAGTCGATACTTTATTTATTTCGAGAACGCTGAGCATAGGAAATTATTTGCGAAAGTTATTATAGAACTCTTTAAGAAGGATGCAGTACAATTCTTTGAATGTACACAACGCGTAGTATATGTGGAGAATGAAAAAGAACAAAAAGCTGTCATTCTCAAACACCAACATGTCATCGCGGTGTGAAAGAAACAATGATAAGAATAAGCAGAAACTATTATTGGGAAAATATGCAAGACAATGTAGCTGCCGTTATAAATGCTTATGAATCTTGTAGATTAATGAAGTACGATAGGAAACCAATAAAAGCTATACTACAACTCACAACAATTCGGGATGCGCCTTTTCAGGAACTATTTATAGATTTATTTACTATTGAGAAGAACTATTAATTAACCGTTGTGGATGCTTTTAGCAAATTAGGGCCAGCCTAAGACATTGCAAGTCGACAAACCGCTGAAGTAGCGCAAGCATTAATTAAATATTTTTCTATGTACGGAATTCCTAAGAAAATATCATCTGATCCAGGCACTGAATTCAATAACGAACTTATGCGTCAGCTCCTATCTATGTATAAAATAGAAACTCATATCACAACTCCCAATAACCCCAATTCGACAGGCATTGTCGAAATATTTCATTCCACTATAATTGAAATATGCAGACTTGCAAAATATGAACATAAATGCACAGACGCTGCATCTGTCATGAAATATTCAGTCATGGGACATGGCATATAATCATACTATTCATTCAACGACAGGATTAACACCCTTTGAAGTAGCATTTAGTCACACCGATTCTGGTAAAATATTCGACGTAGATTTTGAAAAGGCATATACACAGTAAGTCATTAGACACCACGCGAGATGAACCAAATACTTATATAGGTATATTTTCGAAAAAGTCCATACAGATAAAGAAAAGGTAGATAGGAAAAAGAAAAGCGGGGAATCTGGAATTGATTTTAAAGAAGGTTTTTATTAAAAATATTAACATAAGGAAAAGTAAAGATAAGCCTAGATATCAAAAGGCGAAAGTGCAAGGTGATATTGAAAGAAACAATACCTGTAACAATATGGAAAAGCAAAACTAAAGTGCACCTCAAAAATGTGAAACGCTGTCCACAGGTTGTTGGCGATCTTCGTGAACCTGAATCTGATGATCCGGACCCAAGGCCTTCAACTTCTAAAGGTTGAGCATAATCCAGGCATGTTACCCATGACGCAAGGACAAGCATACAAGGAAGTAGATAAGTGGGTTATAGTTAAGCAGTTAGACTTTAGTAGCATAAAAGATGATTTAAATGTTAATATCAATAAATATAAAGAATTTAGAAGTTTAGTAGACATCCATAAGCCATACGTTAATGAATTCCGAAATATGAACACACAAGTAAATTATTTAAGTAGCTTAGCTGTAGAAAAATTTAAACAACTCATACCTTCGATAAGTTTCAAGCGCGGTCTCATTAATCCGTTAGGTTCTGTTATCAAAATGCTTACAGGAAACTTAGACCACAATGATGCAGTAAAATACGACAATCTCATATCTCAATTAAAGACCCAGCAAACGCCTACTAATAAAAAAATAACAATAATCTCGAAGATGCTTGACTCTCTTATAAATAGTACTGGATCTCTACAAGAAAATATGAAAATTATAAATGAACGAATGAAACGTATAGAAAGAATTGTAAAATATATAATTACTAAAGACGATAACAACATATACTCCATATATTATGTTTTAAGTATGTTTAACATGTTTGTCAATAATTTTAGAACTATATACTTAATTTTAAGCGAAATAGAAACGGCATCGGCATTTACTAAACTTCACGTTCTACTACAAGCCATTGTTAGTTACACTGAATTATTAGTAATATTAGAATCTATATTTAAAACAAATAATATTAATAATAATAAATACTAGTTTATTGTATCCTATTACTGAAAACAATTTAGTTAATTTAGAAAGATCTATGTTTGTTAAGTCCTATATAAAAGAAAACCAAACGTTCATCATGGAAATCCCTTTGACTGATAATATTACACACAATTATTTTAAAATGTATGCTTTACCTATGTTTGATCCCACTTATAATAGAACAAGTGTTATTTTTCCCAAATATCCTTACCTCATGGTGAAAGATCACACGTACTTACCCTTACATGGCCCATGTCAGGAGATAGCAGCAAACCAGAGTTCCTGTGTGAGGAAATTGATATCGTACAGTATCCTGAAAACATGCATAGAACAACTTATGAACTTCGCATCAAATCTAAGCCTTTGTAAATTATCAATAGTAGAGCTATAAAGTGTTAAGATACAGTCTATTGGTCCTATTAACTGAATCCTATTTACACTAAATGAAATAGTGCTTACAAAAACGTGTGACGATGACACTCAAAGAAATGCTGTAAAAAAAAATGCTTGGAAATTGATGAAAATTGTGAGATAAAATTAGGCAATATTAAATTACACCGGAAACGATACTATTCAGGAAAACTGCAATATAAGGTGACACCTATTTTAACTCTACCCAAATTGATAGAGCAGCCTACAAATGCGGAGAAAACAGTGAACTTAAATCGAGTTAATTTAGAGAAACTAAAATATCTCTCGTACAATTTGAAAAGTGAAATAGTGGAAAGTGAAAGTGAAAGCTTAGTGAAAAATAAAAGTGTTAGTTTAACTACCGTACTACTTTGTTATATTAGTTTTAATTAGTCTTATTGTATGCAAAACCATCGGAATCCAAATCTTGCCGATAACTCTGCAGTTGAGGAGGGAGGAGTTATGGTTACACCAGCACCACCCATAATATAGATAAAGCGTCCATCGGCATAAATACATAAATGCTGATTGTGTAGTAATTTTAGTAGACTGTAAGCATAGGATTAAGAATTGTAAAAGACAATAGACAGAATAATTTCACATATGTCTCTGTGAACACGTAATTTGTATTTAATTTTAAAAAAGTTCTCGGCAGCTTCCGCAACTTGACAAGCTTGTGTTTGTTCCTAGTGTTTACAGAATGTATATCACTTTTTTTACTAAAACTACCTTTGTTTTTGTGAACATACATTAAATTTTCGTAAGTATACTGAGAGGCCAAAGTTAATATATTTATTTCTTTTAATTTATCTCTAAGATATTCTCTCGATTTTAGGTTTTAAATAGCTCTAATGGCCCGGTTCTGTAAAACAAAAATAGTTTCTGAATCAGCCGCATTTCCCCATATCAAAATCCCATAAGATATTATGCTATGAAAATAACTGAAATAAAATAATCTAGCTGTCTCGACACTTGTGAGAACTCTAATCTTTTTTACAGCATAGGCTGCAGAACTTAGTCTGCTTGTTAGTTTGGATATATGGGGGCCCCACTGAAGCTTTGTGTCGAAAGTGATGCCAATAAAAACAGTGGATTCAACAGGGCTCAGTTCTTCTCCATTTAAAAACACATTGGTACTCAGATTTTTAACATTAGTTGTTGTAAATTTAATACATTTAGTTTTATTTCCGTTTACATGTAGATTATTAACGTTAAACCAATGCTTTAATTTTGATGTAGCACTATTCACTTCGTCACATTTAAATGATTGACGTTTAAGTTTAAAAATCAAGGAAGTATCATCAGCAAATAATACTATATCATGATTATCCCCTACAAGTGAAGGTAAGTCATAAATATAGACTAGAAATAGGAATGGGCCGAGAATCGAGCTCTGAGGCATACCCATTAGTACAGGTGACCCGGAAGAACTTTTACCATTGATAATAACTTTCTGCATTCTATTACTTAAATATGAAATAATAAGTTTAAGCGCTGTGTTCTTGACACCATAGTACTAGAGCTTCCTGATTAATGTCTCATGGTGAACGCGGTAAAACGCCTTGGAAAGGTCACAAAATATACCCAAAGCATCCTCTAAATTCACCCATGCACAAAAAATATGTTAAGTAAGCTCAACTCCCAGTGTCAGTTGTCGAGCGACCCCTTTTAAAACCGAATTGATTTTTATGTAGCAATTTATTAACATTAAAGAAACTTTACATCTGATCTAAAATTATTATTTTAAAGATTTTACTAAATGTTGGTAGTACAGAATTTGGTTTAAAATTGGCGGGATCTAATGTACTACCAGATTTAAATAAAGGTATGACTTGTGTTTTATTAAACTATGTTTCATTAAATCAGGAAAACATATGACTCTGACCTAGAACTCTTTCATAGACCTACGAAGGCCTTGTAATGAGGACTGGGCTGTTGACTCCTTTAAACCATATTAGACAAGTGGGGAGGAAGGAATAATGCTCATCCATCTACATAGGGATGTCGATATCCTTCTTCCTTATCTAGTAAAAATCTTGAAGGCAAGTGTTGCATGGGGACATATTTCAGAACGATGACCAATTTTCATAGCTACATTTATACCTAGGGCTTTATACCTGAGAAAGAACTACGCCTTACCATAGTCTTTTAGACCTTTATATGCCTTTCTTTCTTTCTTCTGAAGACATTGGAGAAGGTTATAGATAGATATATTAGGGATGTAGCTCTAGCAACGATACTTATACACTACAGCCAGCATGCTTACCGCAGAGGCAAATCTACGGGAACAGCCCTGATCAGTGTTATCGACAGGGTCGAAAAAGACCTGGAGGATTTGCCTACTCACGATTATCAAAAAATAACACATAGACGACGTAAACAAATAGATGCAGATTTCGTGTCGTCTTCTCAGCTTACGGAATTGAAAACTGAAATAATGGAATTCTTTAATAATTTCGGGAAGTCACAGAACAAAGAATTTAAGAGTTTGAAAGATGAAGTGTCCCAAATTAAAGGAGTAAAGGATGACGTCACGATAATAAGGGAACAGCTGGAATCTATAAATATTAGTACAGTAAAAATTACTCGTGAGCATAATGTGATGATGAATGATATTTCCGAATTGAAAAACTCATTAACTTATCATTCAGCGGAACAAACCACTCTGACAACACGTATTGATGATGTAGTATCGGAAGTCAAAAAGGTTGATCTGCTGCAGCAAAATATGTCAGAATTGCGAGAAAAATATGAATCTCTGAAAAATGATTATAATTACATGCAGCAACGTGATCGCGCCATGAACATTGAGATCTCTCAGATCCCCGAAAAAAATAATGAAATTATCTCAGACTACGTTATTGCAATAGGCAAATACACGGGGATAGATTTTTCTGCCGAAGACTTAATTAATGCCCATCGTGTTAAATCACGTGACAGCGACAATAAATTACCAAAAAATATTGTGGTTCATCTAAAATCAATCCTCTTGAAAGACAGCATCATCTCTGCTATACGGAAGAAGAAGGGTATAACTACAATCGACATAGGAATCCCAGGAGAGTCGCGAAATATATATGTTAATGAACACCTCATACCGTCTAATAAAATACTGCTAAAACAAACCAAAGCCGCCGCTAGAAGTGCAAATCCTAAATTTAAATACGTGTGGGTACGTAACTGTAAAATTTATAAGAGGAAAGATGACAATTCCCCAAAAATTCACATAAAAACACTTTAGAGTTAAATAAAATTAAATGACTGTTTTACTTTAAGTTGTTGCTTATCTTAAACAGTGTATTCGTTTTGTTTTCTACTATCATGGCTGAATGTTTTCTAAAACCACAAAATTATACTATTTATATGTACACAAACGTTTTTCAAATACTTTATTATATATACTATATAATTATTATTTTAAATTCCGTATACACTTTATTTTTATACCATATTATTATTTATATTTAATATATTATACTCGTACATGCATATACAACTTTTATTGGTCTGTGTGGCTAACTTCTCATTTAATTTTGGATTCATGTTTACAAAACAACAAAAAAATTGTAATTCTTATGTCATTTTTAATGTTAGTGGTGTTGAAAAGTAATCAAGTAGTTTTGTTTTTTGTTCTAAATTCATATATGGTTTTTATTAATATACACATAAACTTTTTTATGACTACAAATTACATTTAATATATACATACAAATGTAACGATTGCTTGATTAGGAGGATTACCATTAATGTAATTTTTTTTATAGGATAAGGGTGACAAACGAGCATACAGTCCACCTGATGGTAAGTGGTAGCTGCGGCCCATAGACATCTACATCTATCCTCGTTTGCGAATCAAAATGCAGATGCGTTGTCACCCGTGGGGACTAAGATGGAATGCCTCATTTCCAGTAAAAAGGGCCTCCGGCCACCTGCACTCACCAAGCGAAACGCAGAGGTAAACCTCTACTTCACGCTGGTATTCTGTGAGGTCGTGGTACCACCCCGGTTCGAGCCGGCCCATCCGTGCGACAGCAAAAGATGCCGCGTGGCTCTAGCACTGTTAAAAATTATCTAATTATAATCTACAAAACTACATAAAATTGTTAACTTCCGACTTTAGTACTTTATTTACAAATACCTACTTAAGTTTATATTCTTACTGTTATTGTAAAGTAAAGCGTATCATTATAAATTGCAACGTAACTCTGAACACATTATTTTTGTTTGTTTATGATTCATTATTTACAATAATTGTTCTTTGTTTTAAAAGTCGTTTTTAGCAATCTAAAAAAGGGTTTAGGCATGTATTATCAAAATGTTCGTGGTTTACGTACGAAATGTTATAAACTATATAACAATATTTTATCTCAAGACTATGACATAATCTTATTGACCGAAACTTGGTTAAAAAGTGATATATATAACAACGAAATATGTGAGCCTAGATATGATGTTTTTCGAAGTGATCGTAATTTTTTATTGTCAGGGAAAAAGGTCGGTGGCGGAGTGTTAGTGTGCGTACGTCGCGAATTGGGTGCAAGTCTATGCGGCCAATGGTCCAGTGCACCTACAACACACGAGTCTGTGTGCGTGACTTTACCTGCACGTGCGCTTGGGTCCTCGATCGACTTACATATAGCTATAGCGTACATTCCACCTGAAGCTAACGTAATACAGAGTGGACTGAATGATATTAAGCAAAAATTATCGCAATGTATTGACAATTATCCCATGGTTAATTTTTTACTTGTGGGATTGTATTGCGCACGTCGACGGTTCATCTTTTATGGATAATTTAGTGATATCTTATGTTGATGATTTAGGGTACCTCGGTCTAAAGCAATACAATTATAATGACAATTCAAAAGGTAATATTCTCGATTTATGTTTTTGCAATTCTCCATTAGTTGTTAGGACCTCTCTACCACTCTTAAAGGAAGATGCATATCATCCTGCGTTAAATATTGAAATACCTGATATTAATATACCGCCTTTTAAAAAACGTAAACAACCGCGTTTTTTTTTTCAAATGTGACTACGAGAAGTTAAATAATTATTTTAAAAATATTGCTTGTCATTCAGAATTAAATGCCACCGACACAATGAATGAAACGTTAGATATTATTTATAGCAAATAACATGAATGTTTCTCCATTTACGTGCCCATTAATATGTATTCTAACAGCCGACATCATTATCCTGTATGGTAATCTTCTTTTTTAATAAAACTCATTCGCGAAAAATGGCGCACTCATTGTATTTGGAAAAAATATCATAATCCGAGAGATTATGATGAATTTTCGCTTTTAAGAGTGCGACAACACAGCATTCAATTTAATTGTTTTAATTTTTTTACTAACAATGCTGAACAATATATTAGGTCCAATCCTAAACACTTTTGGAAATATGTCAGTTCAAAAAAGGCTGTTCCAGTTACCCAAGACAGGATTTGCTTGGAATTCAAGGAGTCCTACTTCGGTGGGTGAGCTCCTATCTTTCTAATCGCTCTCAGGCTGTAGTACTGGGTGGATACAGATCCGATTATGTAACTGTTCCCTTGGGTGTCCCACAGGGATCGCACCTTGGCCTGCTATTCTACAATGCGTACATCTTTGACATTGCCAACTGTTTTTCTCATTCTAATCACCTATTATATGCGGATGATAAAAAAATATAGCGAGCAGTTCGTTCTGTTGAAGATTGTAGATTGTTACAATATAACTTGTTTTCTTTTTATCAACAAAATAAGATCTATGTCAATATTAAAAAATTTCAGATTATAAGCTTTACACGCAAGAAAAATCCAATTGTTTTTTCTTATAACTTTAATAATCAAGTATTAACACGAGTCATTGATGTACGTGATCTCGGCGTTTGTTTTGACTCCAAGATGCTCCTTAATATGCATTATGATAATATAGCAGATAGAGCTTACCGTATGCTTGGATTTGTTCTAAGAACCTGTCAACAGTTTAAAAGTACTTTAGCATTAAAATCGTTATATTTCGCATTCGTGAGAAGTATATTGGAATACGCTAGTCCGGTATGGTCGCCTTTATATGAAGTTTATAAAGCACGCTTAGAGCGTATTCAGAAAAAGTTTTTAAAATCTCTAAATTTCAAGTGTGACGTCACCACGCAAACATTCATGTCTTACGGTGATAATTGTCGTAAATTTAATCTTCGTATGTTAGAAGAACGCCGTGAGATGTTAGACATAGGTTTTTTGTTTGATATTTTATGCGCTCAACTTGATTGTCCTATTCTGCTTTCACAAATCTCCTTTAATGTGCCCCGACGTAGGACTAGACATACACCGTTATTCAGTGTTCCCTTACATCATACTAATTATGGCAAGAATAGTGTCCTCACCAGAATGGTTAAAATTTTTAACAGTAAATTCTCTCATATTGACCCATTTATCCATTCAAAAAAAATTTTTTATAGGAGAGGGGGCAAACGAACATGCGGCTTACCTGATGGTAAGTGACTACCGCCGTCCATGAACAACTGCAACACCAGGGAGGGAATTGCAGATGCGTTGCCAGCCTTTTAAAAAGGAGTACGCTCTTTTCTTGAAGGTCCCTAAGTCGTATCGGTCCGGAAAAATCGCTGATGGTAATCGATTCCACAAGGAAGTCGTGCGAGGAAGAAAACATCTTCTAAATCGCACAGTGGTGGACCGCCAATCATCCAGATGGTGTGGATGGTATCGGGAGTTCTGCTGCGATGTGCGTTCGTGAAATTTGGCGGCTGGGATTAATCCGAACAATTAGCACATTTAAACTAAAGATAGTACATGCTTTGACAGGAGTAGACAATTAATCTTTATTGTTTATGTTAGTATCCGTGTACCATCTCAATTTAGGGTATCCGTAGTAGCATCTCAATTTAGATGTCCAATTCGCTAATTGACATAATAGGAATTTTATATAATGTGTGTATATGTGTGTAATGTGTGTATGTGTGTGTACGTGGGTATATTATATGTATATTTATTTATTTTATGTGTGTATATATATCTTTACCTATATGCATAAGTATTTAAATAAATTTGATTATATGTGATGTTGATGTATGTCTATATATTATATTACCTTATTATAGCATTAATATTTTCCTAGATCAGCCATGACAAACTTAGTATTGTTTTTGATGCTAAATTTTAAAAAAGTGGATGACTGTTATTGGCCCTATGTAAAGACATATTATATAAGAATTATGTATCACAGAATGAAGGCTGTTGTTATCCCTAATAATATAAAATAAAAAATAAAATAAAGTGATAGCTCTGTGTGCCTTTCTTGAGGACATTCAGGGCGCCTTCGACAGTAGCCCTACATCACTGCTGGTTGGGGGCCAGACATCTAAAAATGTTGACCACGCAACCATCAGGTGAGTGAAGTCAATGCTCTCAAACAGAAAGGCAAAATAGAGCTGATTCAAACTTCGATTGAGATTGCAACTACAAGAGGCTGTCCACAAGGTGGTGTTTTGTCACCCCTCCTTTGGACTCTTGCGGTTGACCAAATATTGTGGAAGATGCCAGACCTTCGCATTGACATACTGGGTTATGCTGATGACCTTGTAATCATTGCGAGGGGTTTTTTCCAAAGTACTTTATCATCAATAATAGAAAGAGCCCTAAACACCATAAACAACTGGTGCAGGGATCGGTTAATGCTGATAAAACTGTTATAATACCCTCTAGAAAAGAGACGGTTGGACAAATTAGTCACATCAAAACTTAATGGTAAAGAAGTACCATTATCCACTGAAGTTAAGTACTTGGGCGTAACAATCGACCAAAAACTAACGTGGAACTCTTACCTTAGCAATGTATGTCATAAGGCAAAAATTGCTTTAGGTACGTGCAGTCGCATGGTCGGGAACAACTGGGGCTTACGTCCCAGTATGATCCTATGGCTCTACAACAGTATAATGAGGCCGATCCTTACCTACGACTCCACTGTCTGGTTTAATAACACCAACCAAAAAACGACTGCAGACAGACTAAATAGTCTACATAGGACTGCCTGCTTAATGGCAACTGGAACGATGCGATCATCTCCTGGAGCGGCTCTTAATGCAATTCTAGTCCTAACGCCCCTTGATCTTTACTTAGACAAGACAGCGAAAGCTAGCTTGTATAAGATTAACGCTCAGGCACCTGAGATTTAATAAATGAGTGAGATTGAGAGGTTATTTAGGCAGCTATACACGTTATTGTTGGAGCTATACGCAAGTGTGAGTAACAATCCAAGAGCAAGTCTTATCCGACACTATTCCGATGATATACCGGACGTCAGTCTGAGCGAGAATAGAATGGCTTTCCAGCATCTTAAGAGTTGTAAATCATCGGGCGGTTACAGCGGATCTTCTGAAAGCGGGTGGAAAATACGTACTTGAAGTCCTTCAGAAATTCTTCCGAAACTTCTTTCCGAATTCCGTGCTCGATGGTGGCACTACTCCCGAGGCGTAAAGCAGAAGTGCGGCGGCGGCAATGCTCTTTTGAAAAACTATGGACAGATTTCCCTTTGAGCCATGCTGTTTTCCGGAGTCATTACGAATCGTCTTGCACGCAGACATGATGACTTCCAGCCTCCCGTATAAGCCGGTTTCCGAAAGGGCTTTAGTACAATAGACCACATACATACCCTTCGGCAAATTGTACAGAAGGCCGAAGAGTACAATCTGCCAGTTTTACTTGCGTATGTGGACTATGAGAAAGCCATTGACTCAGTCGAAATTTAGGCGGTGCTGTAGTCCCTTAAGCGGTGCCAAGTTGACTATCGGTATGTTGAAGTGCTGAACTGTTAGTAGGGCTACGACGGCTATCCGAGTAGAGAACTAGATTACGAAACCTACCCATCTGCAGAGAGATGAAAGACAGAGTGACGTTATATCTTTTACTACACATCTAGGAAAGCTAAAGAATTATTTGCCTCTAACTCCATAGTAAATTGAATTTTGAAACGTCGGGAACTAAAAAAAAATTGGATAAATAAGTTAATTAAACGCGAAAAAAATCCGCAAAGGTAGTTTTATTCAATGTGTAGTGTTCGCGTAAATATAAGAAATCATTATGAGAACACTCTTTTCTTGAAGATCCCGAAGTTGTATTGGTTCGGAAAAATCATTGGCGGTAGTCGATTCCACAAGGAAGTTGTGCAAGGAAGAAAAAAAATACTTCTAGTAAGTCGCACAGTGGTGGACCGCCAAATATACATATGGTATAGATGGTATGGATGGTATCGCGAGTTTTGTCGCGATGTGCGGTCGTGAATTGAGTGGCTGCAATAAGTCCGAACAATTCCTCGTAACACTCCCCGTGGTAGATGCGAAAAAATATGCAAAAATATAGAACATCTCTTCGCAGTGCCGGTGAGTCAAGGCGATCAGAAAGAGCTCGGTCACCGACAATTCGAACCACTTTCCGCTGTATACGATCAAATAGAAGGAGCTGGTACTGGGGAGCCCCGGCCCAGACATGGGAACAGTGTTCCATGTGAGGCCGAACCTGCGCCTAGTAACGTTGCAGGCAGTGGGCCGAGATGAAACTGTCACGCTCTACTGAGCTCGCCAAGCTTTTTGAAGAGAAGAAGAGAGGCCATATTGGCCTTCTCTTCCCTACAGTTATTCGATATGTCGACGCCAAGGATTCGGATACTGGCTAAGGCAACAAGGCGAGTGCCATGAAGCTGAGGAGATACGTTAAAGGGTTTGTTTTTAGTGGTAAAGACGCAAACTTGTGTCTTCTGGGGATTGTACTGGACTAAATTTAGTCGCTCCCAATCCGAGACTTTGTTCAACGAATTCTCAACTTTAGACACAAGCTTGTCCCCGTACTTGGCGAAGTTTTTCACAAAAAAATATTGGGACGGCCGGTGTATAAAGCATTACCAGTGCTGTCGTCCGCATAGCAAGCAATAAATGTTACCTGTTTGCAACATATTATTGATGTGCAGAAGTAATGGCGGTGGTGATAACTCACAACCTTGTGGAACACCAGCGTTAATATACTTGTAACTGAGGGCGACAATGAGTTTTTAGAACTGGCCTTTTGTAAACGATATAATAAAAAAATAAGTTAAAATTTTGAAAATGGAAAACTTTGCCAATATTATTTTGTATGTATTTTATTAATTTTTCATTTTTTTACGATTTGGCGGCAAATTGAATATTGTCTGTGTCACGTTAGCATGAATTTAACGCGAGAAAATTTTCGTACAGTGATTTTTTATGACTTTCGATGCCATTTAAGTCAACAAAAAAGTTATGATAGACTTCGATTGGCCTTTCACGATGTATCGCCATTTCATGCCACTGTTTACAACTGATTTAATGAGTTTAAACGTGGTCGCACTAATCTCAACGATGATTTGCGTGAGCGACGGCCTTTTACGGCGATGGCTGAAGATCACATCAGTGTTGTGCGGCGTATGATAGAGACCGACAAAAGAGTGACTTATCAGCAGATTCGGACAAGCTTAGGCATCGGTATGAGTCAAGTGCACAAAATCCTCCATGAACATTTAGCGGTTAGGAAGCTTTGTGCCCGGTGGATACCGCACAATTTGACAGAGGCCCAAAAACTCCGTCGTGTTGATTGGTGTCGTGAAATGGTTCAAAGATATAACGGAGGTGACTCAAATTCTGTGTTCAGCATACCTATAGGGTAACGAAAGCTGGATTTATTATTATAATCCTGAAACTGAGAGACAGTCTGCTGTCTGAGTGTTTCGTTCCGAGGAGTTGCCAACTAAAGTGAAGAGAGGTCGAAGTGTGGGAAGAAGATGGTGGCCTCGTTCTTCGGAGGGATAGGTCATTACGTAACAATTGTTTTAGAGGATCGAAAAACAGTTACTGCAGAGTGGTACACTAACAATTGTTTGCCATTTGTCTTGGAAAAAGTTCGCGAGAATCGACCTTGCATTAGGATCCTCCTTCACCACAACGCAAACAATCGACTACTTGGCGATTTTAGACGTGGAATTACTGGATCACCCGCCTTATAGCCTCCACCTCGCATCTTGTAATTTTCATTTATTTCCGAAAATATAAGAAAACCTTTCAGGAAAACGTTTTATGGATGCCGAGGAAGCAGTGGCTGCGTTTCAAAATGCCGTCGAAAAATCACCTAAAGACGAGTGGAAAAAGTGCTTTTCTCAGTGTTTCCATCGGGTGCAGCGATGTATTGATGGAAATGGACACTATTTTGAAAATATATAATAAAAGTAACAACTTGCTAGTTTGTTCAGTTTGTGGTTTTCTAAGAACTTTCAGTGTCACCCTCGTCATTGGAGCATGCACCGTCTACTAGGACATTGAGGCTCGGATCAACAAGAAGGCTGATGATCCAATTGCACAATTTCTCATGAAGAAGCTTCTAAAGAAGCGATTGAAGGCCTTCGCAATGTCCAAACTAAAGATCAATGCCTCCCCCTTGGACTCTACTGCCTCCGCCCATCTATGAGTCAGGTAGACCAGAAGATCACCAACTGAAGCCTCAAGATAACACATGAGCTGGCAGGTTATAATGGATTCCATTATTTTGGAGAACAATGAGATGATGGCGATAGGCCTGCAGTTAAACTGATCTGAACGGTTGCCTTTTTTAGGGATTAAAACCGGTTGCAACTCCGAAGCACACGTCTTCAGCACAACAGGAGTGACTCTATCAGACCCACACGACTTCTGAAGGTACAAGGAGAGGAGTGCTTTGCGCACCGAGCGAAGTGTATACAGCACATCCTGCATAGAGTACTCACATCGCGGGATGATCGGCGTCGTGTTTCCCATCGTCATCGAGATTCGTGTTGGACGCAAAGAGAGAACTTTGTGGTATAAGCCAGTGAGTCGTCCTCCTTGTGCGGAGATGATAGAGATGACTGACAGAAGTTCCCTTGGACGACCTTGACGAGAGACCAGAATGCACGTGTTCCAGAAGGAAGTCGAACTAGTTTCTCGCCAATACTGCCGATGCGCTCGGACTTTGATTTGCCTCTTTTCTTTTTAGGGACGCTTGTGTTTGCATCCGTTGATGTGTCACCCCAGGCCTATTAGCACTCCTGCATAAGCAGCAAAAATCATTTCTATAAAATTGCATTACACCAGGTGTGATGCAATTTTACAGGAGTGACCAAGCCATGGCCGAGTTCTGCCTCTGAAAGGCACCACAGATGATGGAATAAAAATTGCCATTCCGTGAAGTACCACATCAACGACAGTATTCGCAACAACGTTGGGGTTATCTGGCGAAAAGCATACGCAACCCCAAGGGTAAGATACAAAAAAAGACCGAATACTGTCCCGATCGGCCAACCTATAGTGCTTAACATTGCGGCAACCCACAGAACACAACCGCGAGGTTGCGAGAGTAGCACCGTCCTCCGGATCAGATAATTGTCCGAAGAGGCAAGAGGAGCATCGACGGACACCCATATACGTCCGGATGAACGTCGGTAGAAGGTGTAACAAGGAAGGTTCATGATCCTCCACATCTGGGATCCGCGTAAGCGAAGTAACCATATGTGTAAGACTATATGCCAAAGCAAAGTCATAAACACATCTATGATCGATTAAACGGGAACCAATCAAATTGTGGGCGTTAAAGGTACCGAGGATCAAGATCTCCTCATACATTAAAGTTGTTTGTTACAAAAGAATTCGCATCCTATTTATTCTGCCGTTTCCGGCGTACAAATATTTTCATATAACAGCTCTTCAGCGTATCAGAGCATGCCTTGAGCCTTGACAGACATTTAAAGCCTGGATAATGTCATAACAAAGACTAACAGTTCTATGAATTATAGAAAGTGAAACTTTATGTTTCACTTTCTATAATTCATTCAGTTAGATGGCTAGGTCAATCATTTTGTGGATACTTAAGGTAATATAAATAAAACCGCTTAATTTTTTTATTTTCTTTTTATTTATCCTACTACAAAATCCTCTCTTACTAAAATGCCATTCAGAATTGAGGTCGCTGCGGTTATGGTATTTTGATACCGAGCCCCTCCCAAATACAAAACAACGGTCATTTTGTGGGCACAGCAACCCACTGTCCGTTTTCCAAAAGTTTCATAGAACTTATAACAACTTATTACACCCCCATAGGGGTTGAATTTTTTTAAAATATAAAAAATTATTATATTAAAATATTTAAGAACAGACCGTGGGCATGTAAACGTGAGTCCGCCATCACGCATTTCATTTCGGATTCTTTATTACTACGATGACTGCGAATTGATGGCTTATCAGTACTTGGCATTGGAACGTACGTATGTAGACGGTTGTTAGTTTATTTTATTTTATTGTATAAAATTGCAAAACAAAAAACAAAACAATTGATACAATATCTGATTTTGGATTAACCATCATATCTTAATAATTATGAAATAATAATGAAACAAAATTTACTTATTTTACTTTATTTTATATTTATTGTGCATTCATATGATTTTATATCCAACTATTAGTAATTATATCGAACCCATATTTTATTCTATGATTAAATCGTATTTAACATTTTCATATATTTATATATCTTAAATAGAGTATAATAAAAAAGATCCTAATAATAAATTAATCAATGTTAGCTTAAATAATATAAAAGTTAAGTAAACTGTTATAACAAATGGTCCAATTAAATACTGGGTTTGTTTACGAACTTCTCTTAAACATAACAAAGTTTAAATTGGCGTAATGAAACAGTATTTTTGTGGTAAATTATGTGAATTAAGTGTTGGGTGTTCGTAAGTTAGTCCTTTTTAAACGCTGTGTACTTTCACTAATTTTATATAACTATGTGTTGATGATATAACTAAATTAGATATGATATGTCTTAGCATGCATATGACAAGAGTTCATTAATTTTTTTTATATAATAAGGGTGACAAACGAGCACACAATCCACCTTATGATAAGTGGTTGCTGTGGCCCATAGACATCTGCATCTATCCTCGATTGCAAATTAAAATACATATGCGTTGTCAGCCGTGAGGACTAAGATAGAATGCCTCTATTCCAATAAAAAAGGTCTCCGGTTCTCAACACTCACCACACGAAACACAGCAGCATTAAGCTCTTATTTTACGCTGGTATTCTGTGAGAGCATGGTCCTTCCCCGGTCGAGCCGACCCATTCGTGCTACAACTATACTACTAATATAGCTGCAGCATGGTTCTACCACGTATAAAATTAAAATTAAATTTAAGCGTTACACACCCTAAATCACAAGTCATAAGAACCAAATTAATTTTACGTTAAGGTCATTTTAAAAGGCACAACAACTAATTTAAAATGCCAGAACGGGTTAATTAAGTGAACCCGCAAGGTGTGAAATTGTACGCGTTTGTGAAAACGTACAGCGGTTGCCTTGCAAAGTGAAAGGCTTTGTCACCTGCAACATACCTCGACTAATTAGTTGGAACTTATTTGTAATATTTCAACTAATATTTTTTATTAATATATTTACATAGATTACATATGTAGATATATATATATATATATATATATATATGAGTTCATGACCAAGTTACTTGATAATAAAGTATGATAGCAGTGACTAGATTGCTTAGTTGAAACAGCTAGAAGGCGAGCCTGTTCTTGATCAATATGAAAATCAAATCTTTAAGCACACTTCATACCAATGAAATAATCTACTCTTTAACTGGTTAACTGTCACAGGAAAATTTACACTTGAAGTGTTAACCACGTCCAACTTGTCTCTACTTTAATGAAAATATAAACACAATAATGATAAAACTACATTGATGGACCTGCCACAGTCACAAACTGTTTTTATTAGACATTACCATTCATTATGATCAGAACCTCTTTTTGATGGGAGAGGGGGCAAACGAGCATTCGGCTCACCGGATGGTAAGTGACTACCACCGCCCATGAACAACTGCAACATCAGGGGAATTGCAGATGCGTTGCCGGCCTTTGGAAAAGGAGTAAGCTCTTTTTCCAAAGGCCAGCAATGCAACGACAAGTTTGTTCCGGTACTTGGCGACGTTTTCACGAGAAATACTAACACGGCCGGTGTATAGAGCACCATCAGTGCTGTCATCTGCATAGAAATGTATTTTACTAGTTTGCAACATATCTTTGATATGCAGAAGAAACAGCATTGGTGATAGCACGCATCCTTGTGGAACACCAGCGTTAATAGGCTTGTAATCGGAGCACGCACTGTCTACTATGACCTTGATGCTCCGATCAGCCATAAAACTAGTGATACAATTGCACAATTTCTCGGGAAACCCATGAGAAGGAAGTTTCGAAAGAAGCGCTTTGTGCCAGACCCGATTGAAGGCCTACGCTATGTCCAAACTAACGGCCAATGCCTCCCCCTTGGACTGGATCGCCTGCGCCCATCTATGTGTTAGGTAAACAAGAAGATCACCAGCTAAGCGACCCCGACGGAAACCGTACTGGCATTCACTAATCAGCTGGTGCTCCTCAAGGTACCGCATGAGCTGGCAGTTAATAATGGACTCCATTATTTTCGAGAACAAGGAGGTGATTGCGAAAGGCCTGTTATTGGACGGATCAGAGCGGTTAACATTTTAGGGATCGGGTGCACAAATTGTCTTCCATGAATTTGGGAAAATGCCTAGGGAGTGGAAGTACCGAAAAAAAACGCGTTAGAACCGGTGCTAACTCTGGAGCGCACGTCCTCAGCACAATTGGCGGGATTCCGTCATGCTCATTCGACTTGTGGATGTCCAGGCTTTGCGTACTGAGCACTGTGTAAATCGCACATCAGGCATAGAGCACTCACACTGCGGGATGGTCGGAGGTGTGTTCACCCCGTTATCACGAGTCGAGTTGGACGCAAAAAGGGAGCCTAAAAGGTCGGCTTTCTCTTTTGCGGTGTAGGCCAGCGAGTTATTCTCCCTGTGCAGAGATGGTAGTGATGGCATACGGAAATTTCTTTGGTCAGCCTTGGCGAGAGACCAGAATGCGGGAACGGGTTCCCAAAAGAAGGTTAACTAGTTTCTCGCCAATTCTGCCTGTGTGTTATGACTTTGCCTTGGCAATAACTATTTTGAAGGACCTGGAGGTGAAGTTATACTTCTTTCTAAGCATGCTGGTGTATACATCTTGAGCCGCCGAAGCCACAGCCCAGACCTTATAACACTCCTGCTTACTGCGTAATTTAGTGTTACAAGAGCGACCAAACCAAGGCTGAAATCTGCCACCGATGGGTACTACAGATGATAGAATAAATATTTCCATTCCCTGTAGCACCACATCGGTAACAGAGACAGCAACAGCGCTGGGATCATCCAGCGAGAAACAAACCCATCCCCATAAGTAGAATGCAAAGAAAGACCGCATTTCGTCCCAATCTGCCGACCTATAAAGCCAAACACGGCGGCAAAATGCAGAACGCAACCACGAGGGCAGTACACTCCGGATTTGACAATGGCCCGAAGAGCCGAGACCGGCATCGACGGAAACCTGATATCCGTCTGGATGAGAGATCAGCAGAAGGTCTAACAGGGAAGGTTGGACGATCCTTTGAAGGATCCTCTACATCTGGAATCCGCGTAAGCGAATTAACCAGTTGTGTCAGACCATATGCCAAGGCAAACTCATAAACAGATTTCCCCGCATGATTGGTTAAACGTGAACCGAGCCATTCAGCATGGTGGGCGTTAAAATCGCCAAGTATCACGATCTTTACGGATGGGATCTGTTGTAGCAACAAATCTGTAGCTATTTGGACGTGGTCGAAGAGTCGGTCTGTGTCGGTATTCCCGCTATGGGACCTATACAGGCACCCGCAAACGCGGGGATGTTTTTCGCTGTCTACGCGTAGCCAAAATATGGACAGGTCCGTACCTTCAAGACTGCCGAGGCGTCGAGAACAGATATCCTCTCTGACGTATACGCAAACTCCAGCGCGGGGTACAAAGGAGTGTTCTAATTTGTACCCCGGGTAGGACAGGTACGAAGTATCAGCCGGAGAGGATAACTGCGTCTCGGTTAAAAAGAGCAAGGCTGGCTTTGCCGTCTCTAGATGGTAGTGGACGGAAGTCCCGTGATGTTGCAGAAGTCCACTGATAGCGTGGCAGTGCAGCGTTAGTATAGAGTGGGATTTTACCCCCCCCCCCCCCCCCATAATACGCGGGGCAGCCTCAGCACCCACGTTTAGGAAGTAGAGGGTAGCTTGAAATGCTCAGTGTGGGATTCTCCATTACCAGGGGTTGCTGTTACCCTCCTGGGATATTCTTATTTATATTCCGCTAACACGTTATGGAGGGTGGGGGGGGGGGGATTTGGGCCTCCAGCCACCTGCACTAACCTCTGAAACGCAGAAGCATAGTTTCTATTTTACGTTGGTATTCTGTGAGGTCGTGGTACTGCACCGGTTCGAGCCGGCCCATCCACGCTACAACAGCAGCTGTAGCGTGGCTCTACCACTGTTGAAAAGCCTCACGAAAGCCAAAACCTCATGAAAGCCAAAACCTCATGAAAGCCAAAACATATAAGTGAAAAAAACGTATATCTAAACTTGCCTGATGACGTGAGTGACATGTGGGATGGTCGATAGAAAGAGGTGGAGAAAAAATGTAAATAATTAGTTGTAGAAAAGATAGCTGAGCTAGGAAGCCGATGATATGTTGACGCTATTTAAATAACGCTTATGCAGGCGGCGTGAGCGTAGCGTCTAGCATTGAGAGCTTTTATAATCGGATTGTTCGGTTAATATGCAGCATAATAGGCAGATCATTAGCGGTAGCATTTTGACAAGGGTAGTAGAACTATGAGGTTTATATGGACGTGCCTAAAACCCGTGCGAAGTAAGATGAAAGTACCCCTAGGTGAGGATACGACTCGGATTACCTAGGAACGCTGACAGGCAATACAAGTTTTAGCCCAAACTCGACAGTCCTTACTCATACCTGGCATTCTTTCAGTACAATGTAGTTTTTTTTTAAAAGTACTGCAACCAGGAATGTTGTACTGTTAAAAGCGGAGTGATGACAAACCAAGTTTTCGTAAGCTGGGTAAGTTCTACGTAATTGGCTTGAAACTCTTGAAACACTGAGCTGGCGAGATCAACGGGTGCGTCCAATTCCTCAACGCGACGTAAGGTGTCGGCAATAATGTTATCTTTGCAAGATATATGCCTTATGTCGGTTGTTAATTGGGCTATGAAGTCTAACTGCCTATGCTGACGAGGCGAGCAGTTGTCTTTCCTTTTATGGAATGCAAAACTGATCGGTTTATGGTCAGTGTAGATGGTAGAGTGACTCGCCTCCACCAAATGGCGAAAGTATTTAATACCTTTATATATAGCTAATAACTCTATTTCATATGGGGAATACCTTTGCTGAGTAGGGCTCAACCTACGTAAAAAGAACGCAAGTGGTTGCCATGCTCCCCCTTTGAGTTGCTAAAAAAAGGCACTTATAGCTACGTCGGAGGCAACACATGCCAATTTGGCTTCGCAGTCTAGATGGGCTAATAAAGCTGCATTAGATAGACTATGATTGCAGTCCTCAAAAGCTTTGATTTCCTTATATGTCAAAGTTATTGGCTGGCGACCTAAATGGTACCCAAAAATCTGCTTAACTGACGTACCTCCTTGGGTTGTGGCTACTCCAGAATGGCCTATACCTTTTCTTCAAGGGGCTTGGTGCCACTTTCCAAAATACGGTAACAAAGGAAAGTCCCTTCGTCAACATCAAAAATACACTTAAAGGTGTTTAAATCCATCCCGTATCTCTTGAGTCTGAGCAAAGATGTTATTCATTTCGTGAAATAAGTAAAGAGTCATCAAGGTAACAGTAGCAAAATTCTAAGCCCCAGGTCATCTCATCCACGAATCGTTGGAAGATTTGCGATGCATTGCACAAGCCAAAAGACATGTAAGGAAACTCATAAAATCCAAACGGTGTGGCAATTACAGTTTTCGGGATGTCGCACTCAGTGGCAGGTATTTGGTTATAAGCCTTAACCAGATCGATAGTGCTGATGACATTAAAACCAGCTATACTATGGATAAAGTCGTGCATATGTCTGATTAGATACCTGTCAGGGATCGTGCGATCGTTGAGCATTCTATAATCTCCGCAGGGGCACCGTGGTCTTTTTTCGGTGCAAGATGAAGAGGCGATGACCATAAGTTTTCTAAGGGCCAAGCCGTACTATTGACTATCACGGATTCGAAGTCTTGTCGAGCAATTTTGAGCTTGTCGGGTGCTAAGCGTCTTGGGGAAGAAGTTACTAGTGGGCCTGGTGTCGTGCGAATGTGGTGTACAGTGTTGTGTGATATCGTGTGTTGTGTGACAGCGGGTTGCGTGATTTCAGGAAACTCACCTAAAATTTTATAATCCCGCGAGCTGCCAATTGAAACCTTCACAGATAAACAGAATCTGGACAAGAAATTAATTATACATTAGTAACTAAAGTAGTTTTACTATCTATTAATCTTTGGTTACGACAATCTACAATTACGTTTTAAAATAACGAGAAATCGACACCAATTATAGCTTTCGATACATCAGCTACCACAAA
The DNA here is from genome assembly GCA_963668995.1 of Parnassius mnemosyne. Taxonomy (NCBI): domain Eukaryota; kingdom Metazoa; phylum Arthropoda; class Insecta; order Lepidoptera; family Papilionidae; genus Parnassius; species Parnassius mnemosyne. The sequence continues at coordinate 26,740,127 of CAVLGL010000159.1, forward strand.
ATTCCACTTAAAACTACGTCGCAGTCCAACATCTAAGCTAAAGTGAGCATAGCCGTAAGTCTTTATTGGACTCCCGTTGACTGCATAGAGTAATTTCTTAGTTGGTGTCTGCACGACGATCTCGAATCAGGGACCTTGGATAAACACAGATGTCACTCTCCTGTGTCGACCAAAAATTGTGTTCTTGAGGTGCGGTCCGTGACGAATGCCAAATTTGCCAACAATTCCAACGACGCGTTGGGTTGCGCGGCTAGCACGGTCTGGATAGTCTTCGGTAGACGGCACCCAGTTCCTCGTGCATAAGGAACCCTCCGTGCTTCACTTTCTTTTCGTGTGAGGTACTCAAACGCTTTATGAGCTATGTATTAAGCTTCATATACTTATTACTAGCTGGTGGTTGATAAAAATACCTTTGACCTCTTTGGAAAATTGATGTTCTAGCTGACCGATGACGTAACTGAATTTTGTGGAATCGCTCGTGATACCAGAAATAGCAAATTGACCCTCAAAAACTTCGGATGACGTATCGGAGGCGTCATTGGAAGTGCACTCTCCGCTTACCCCCAGTTTGGATTGTTGGGTATGGTTGCCGCTGCTTACATCTTCAAATCTATCTCTGCAATCCATTATCTAGGTATTCAAAGCGGGTGTCACCAATATAGGTTGCGTAGGTGAAATAAAAAGTTACTTTCAGGCTTTTTAGTCTCAGTAATTACTACAAATTACAACGCAACACTATATATACATACAGAAGGAGGATAGCACAAGCACAGACAGCAGAAAATAAACGGTACAGAGAAGAAGCAGAGAAATTTCACAATAAAAGTTAACAGTTAAAGCAACAGTACGTAAGCGAGCAATTTTAAAGCATCGAGCGACATGCATTTCGCGTCAGGAGCAGGTTCCGACTGGCGGGAGGTCCCTAGAACTCGGACAATGGGCATGACGAGGTGTCGAAAACAAAGGAACCGATCTGCTGAGTATAATAATGTATTGTATTTGTTAATATAAAATTAATGTAATAATAGTAATGGTGGGACAGTAGTTGACATTGGACTTATGACGTGTTTGATAAATTACGCTCTTCATAAATAATATTTAAAAATGTAAAATAAACCCGGACTGTGCCTTTACAATCAGCCCAAGTCTGCTTATGTTTGAGCGGAGGGTTGTGGATATTAATTCAGTTGAGTGACCTATAGTTTTTACAAGGAAACATCTTGTTTGTTTTACAAATTTTTGAAATCTGTACGCCAAAGAGCCGTCATAGAAAAAAGCAGCAGTTGCCATGGTGACGATCAATCACCGATATTCCTATTGGTTGGCAACCTAGTAATACGTTACTGTCTACGGTCCACGCCTGCGCCAAAGAAAATATAACCACTACGTTTAGCCTGCGCTTTCCAACCGAGGGGAATTTATATGACATATATTTAGAGACATTTTCTTTTTCTTTCAATAATTTATTTATTCTAATTCTGTAAATGAGTGTGTTGGTGCTGTAAATACAATGTTTCTTTTTTATACTCTAGTTCTGTAAGTACATTTTATTACTTTATTATATTTTTTTATTATCTTTGTTTATAGATATGTGTTAAATGTAATTAGGTTGAATGTCTTTGGCTGATAAGCTTTTCCCAAGGGAGAGGTCAGCGGCGACCGCATCACAAGACCACGTGCAGTGTAGAGACTGTTCACAACCACGCTTTTTCAAAGGGCAAAGAGGCTTAAATATTCACAAAAACAAAACGCACAAGCCATTACAAGTTCAAGATTGCCTCCCACAAACAGATTCCCCATCAAACGAAAACATTTCCTCAAAATTAAGTTATTTAAAGTTCAATTGTCCAGTTATAAAAAGAATACCAAGGGGTACAAGAAACACTGTAGTCCTCTCATTATCATCTTATATCAAAGACATAATCAATAAAAATGATTCAGAAAGCTGGAAAAAATTACTTACTTTTTCATATCGTACACTGCACGTTGCTAAAGATGACGTAGGCAATGGCATCTCTCTCACACAAAGAATAAAAGATAATTGTTTTAGCTCGCTAAACTCGCTCGAGAAAACTAATCCAGATGATGAATTTAAAGATAAAATTAGTAAAAATATAATTAAAAAAACTGAATCAAAATTTAATGATGGCGATTTGAGAGGTGCGGCTAGCCTTCTTTTCTCAATTGATGCGTTAGCCCCTGACACTCCGGAAACTTTGTATTCCTTGAGGGCTAAACATCCACTCCCATCGGCTGCCTTAAATTTACCAGATGCTCCCGATCCTTCTGAGCGTACACTGGAAGCTACTGCTGAGAAAGTACAGGCTGCGATCAATTCCTTTAGTAATGGATCGGCCAGTGGCCTCGATGGTCTTTCACCTCAACATTTAAAAGATCTTCTATCAGGTGCTAGGGGATGTTTCCCCTAGCACTGGGAAACATTCTTCCCCTGGCCGAGACCTTCTAAATGTATTGACTCAACTAACTTGTAAATTTAATGCTTTCCGGAAAAGTTTGCCCAAATATAACGCAGATACTTCATGGGGCAAACCAGTGCGCTCTTAAGAAAAAGGATGGGAGTATTCGGCCCATAGCAGTTGGTAACACAATTCGCCGCATTGTTTCAAAGGTTTGCTGCAAATATATCCAGGCAGACCTCGCGGCCATATTTCAGCCTGTGTGTTTGTGTTTCCAGCCAGCTAGGTTTCGGGATTAAAGGCGGATGCGAAAGGGCTATACATGCAGCGCGCACCTTTCTGAAACACGGCGGCGGTGAGGTGCTACTGAAGATGGATGTTGAAAATGCATTTAACTCAGTAGACCGAGGCACTCTGTTGACACAGGTAAAAGAAAATATCCCATCCATTTACCATTACCTCTGGCAATTTTATAAGTACACCATCTACACTCATGTACAAAGAACACCAAATTTTATCATCTGTCGGATGCCAGCAGGGTGACCCGCTCGGTCCGGCAATTTTTAGTTTAGCAATACATCCATTTATTTCCGTTCTCAAGTCAAAATTCAATGTCTGGTATTTAGATGATGATGAATGTGTCCCACAAGGAGGCGAAGAGAACTCAGTGCTTGATGATTTAACCAGTTTTATTCTTCTTTTAGTTCTATTGGCCTCAAATTGAATTTTTCAAAGTGCGAACTTTTTATTAGTGAGAATTTACCATCGTCCGAAAAAGATCAAATTGTTAACAAATTTAACTCCTTAGCCCCAAATATAAATATAATTAACAGCAAATCGCTTCGCCTTCTAGGTGCTCCTATTCTGGATGAGTCCTTTCAATGTTTTGTCAGTGAAAAGATTTTAAAATTTGAGGAGTCATCCAGTCGTCTGAAAGAAATTAGCCCACACATGGCATATGCCATACTAAAATTTTGTCTTTTTGTGCCAAATTTTACGTACGTGCTGCGGTGTTCAACTCTTTGGATGCATGTCCTATTTTTAAATAGTCTCGATGATATAATTAGGAAAACTATGATTGAAATTCTAAATTGTCCATTAAATGAAAATTCCTGGGTTCAGGCCACACTTCCCGTTAGACTTGTTGGTCTAGACATCAGAAGAGTTTCCAGCGTAGCACTTCCAGCTTTCTTGTCTTCAGTTCATAGCACGTCAGACCTCATTGGAACAATTATTAACCCATCACTCGGTGATGTAGAGGTCTCCTGCTTGGCTGAGGCCAAGGAAGCTTGGAACAATAAGACAGGGCCGGACCAGGTTTTTCCGACAAACTCAACTTCGCAGAGGCTTTGGGATGAGCCACTCAGTATCCAGGTTAAAAAAAATCTTTTAGAAAACTGCGGAAACCCTACAGAGCGAGCTCGTCTCCTAGCTTCTGAGGAGAAGGAGTCTGGCTATTGATTAAATGCACTGCCCTCGTCAAATATCGGAACACTCTTGGATAGGACTACTTTCTCTCTTTCTATCAGCCTGAGATTAGGTTTAAAAACCAATGAGCTCCATCGCTGCCGCTGTGGTAAAGAGGTCGACATTCTCCGACACCACGGCCTGGCATGCCAGCGAAGCGCCGGTCGCATCCCTCGCCATGCAGCCATTAATGACGTCATTCGACGGTCTTAAACCAGTGCCAACGTATCTGCAATTTTAGAGCCAAGCGGTATATTGCGGGACGATGGCAAGAGGCCTGATGGAATGATGCTTATTCTATGGAAAAATGGGCGCTCATTAGTATGGGATGCGACTTGTGTTGACACATTAGCGCAATCACATCTCGCGGCGACTGCACAGAAGGCAGGCACGGCTGCTGCTGTTGCCGAGTCTAACAAGCGGCGCAAATATGCAGCCCTCAGAGAGGGATACATGTTTGTGCCGTTTGGTGTAGAAACACTGGGGCCGTGGTGTCCTGAAGCAAGGCGTTTGTGCAGAGATATCTCATCACGCCTTGTCGATGTCTCTGGTGACCCAAAAGCTGGCAGATATTTTGGTCAGCGGATCAGCCTCGCAATACAGCGAGGCAACTCAGATAGTCTTTTGGGCACACTACCAACAAACGGCGACGATTTAGCTAGTATTTTTTACTTAAATTAAACTTTACATACCGTATAAAATTTGTATAATATTTTTTTCCTTTATTTTATTTATTATGTTAATTAGAAGTATTTATGTTTTAATTTGAAAAAAAAAAATATACATATTATTTGAGATAAATATTATAGACATAGGTTTGATATTAATAAATAAATATAACAGTATGATGCTAAATAATTAATGTTATAAACGTAGAAGAATAGCCTACACACCATCGACAAGCGCAGAAAAAGTTTAGGTTTAAACAACACAATACAGCACAAGTAACTGCAGATCTGCAGACTCCAAACATAAAGGGTGGATACTCCCTACCAGCCTTTTAACGACAATTTTAAAGTTGTGTCTCGCCAGCAACGCAAATTCGGGAATTCGCATTTGAAAAAATCTAAAATTAGGGGCTTTTTAGGTGCTAATTAGGTGCCAAGTTTAAAAATTAGGTGCTCTAAAATTTTCACCGCAACGAACTGTTGAAATTTGCGTTGCTAGCAAAACGTCTCGCTAGCAACGCAATGAAGTTATTAGATATACGATAAATATTAATAGCAAGGAATTAAGTGCTAATTAGATGCTGCAAGCATACGCAATAACAAGGCGCCCCTAATAAAAATAAAGTCGTTATTCAGAACATAGCATATGCAAAATTCAGATTTCCTGAATATCAAAATATAATCAAAATTCCTTTCAGAAAAAGTCCAAATTAGGGGCTTTTTAGGTGCTAATTAAGTACCAAGTTTAAAAAATTACCTAGTTACTCCAAAATTTTCACCGCAATGAACCATTGAAATTTGCGTTGCTGGCAAAACATCTCGCTAGCAACGCAATGACTTTACTAGATGTATGATTAATAGCCAGTAATTAAGTGCTAATTAAGTGCTGAGCGATTATCGAGACCCGTTACAGATTAAGATATTATTCTGGGAATTATGGGGTCCACGACCACCATTACCTTCCTAAAATGTATGAATGGTATTTTTTGTTCTTTGTCAGTGCATAAAAATTAAGTGCTAATTAGGTGCTGAAAGATTATAGATGACGGAAATATTCTAGAAATTATCCGATTTAAAACTACCATTACCTCACTATAAGGTATAAACGGCATTTTTTGTTTTTCAGATTTAATATAATCTATAATATTATTTAATATAATTGTCAACCAAATAAATGTTACAATTCATATTTTTAGACATGTGAAGCCTAAACTTTAGTGTAATAAATCAAAATAATATGTTATTTCCAGTAAAATTGCTTCATAATAAATATTGGCATCGACATCTTTCTATAGTTTTAATCATTTTATTGAACCAAAATCGATGGACTCTCAAGGTGGTAAGTGCGATAGACGCTAGATGGCACAAACACAAAGACCTGATTTTTGCATTTACTTTGCTGAATATTTTTCTGAATAACGACTTTATTTTTATCTGGGGCGCCTTGTCATTGCCTTTACTTGCAACACCTAATTAGCACTTAATTCCTTGCTATTAATATTTATCGTATATCTAATAACTTCATTGCGTTGCCAGCGATACGTTTTGCCAGCAACGCAAATTTCAATGGTTGGTTGAGGTGAAAATTTTGGAGCAACTAATTTTTAAACTTGGTACTTAATTAGCACCTAAAAAGCCCCTAATTTGGACTTTTTCTGAAAGGAATTTTGATTATATTTTGATTTTCAGGAAATCTGAATTTTGCATCTGCTATGTTCTGAATAACGACTTTATTTTTATTAGGGGCGCCTTGTTATTGCGTATGCTTGCAGCACCTAATTAGCACTTAATTCCTTGCAAATAATATTTATCGTATATCTAATAACTTCATTGCGTTGCCAGCGATACGTTTTGCCAGCAACGCAAATTTCAATGGTTGGTTGAGGTGAAAATTTTGGAGCAACTAATTTTTAAACTTGGTACTTAATTAGCACCTAAAAAGCCCCTAATTTGGACTTTTTCTGAAAGGAATTTTGATTATATTTTGATTTTCAGGAAATCTGAATTTTGCATCTGCTATGTTCTGAATAACGACTTTATTTTTATTAGGGGCGCCTTGTTATTGCGTATGCTTGCAGCACCTAATTAGCACTTAATTCCTTGCAATTAATATTTATCGTATATCTAATAACTTCATTGCGTTGCCAGCGATACGTTTTGCCAGCAACGCAAATTTCAATGGTTGGTTGCGGTGAAAATTTTGGAGCAACTAATTTTTAAACTTGGTACTTAATTAGCACCTAAAAAGCCCCTAATTTGGACTTTTCTGAAAGGAATTTTGATTATATTTTGATTTTCAGGAAATCTGAATTTTGCATCTGCTATGTTCTGAATAACGACTTTATTTTTATTAGGGGCGCCTTGTTATTGCGTATGCTTGCAGCACCTAATTAGCACTTAATTCCTTGCTATTAATATTTATCGTATATCTAATAACTTCATTGCGTTGCTAGCGAGACGTTTTGCTAGCAACGCAAATTTCAACAGTTCGTTGCGGTGAAAATTTTAGAGCACCTAATTTTTAAACTTGGCACCTAATTAGCACCTAAAAAGCTCCTAATTTTGGATTTTTCCAAATGCAAATTCCCGACTTTGCGTTGCTGGCGATACACAACTCAATTTTAATTTCAAAAATTGGTGTTTTTAAATAAGAGCACGGTATTTTTAAACACTGGTTTTAATCGATAGATTATTTATTTTATCCAAAAATGTAATAAACATTAGTTTATAATCTTAATGTTTCGAGAACAATTTCAAAGACGACGATAAGCAAAAAAAGACGTTATGGCCCGAATTCCAGCCACCCTATACCGAATGACGTCCTTTTGTGTACCTAATGCCAGCCTAGCATAGGCTTGTGCCCTTTGAGTTTTTGGTAGATACTTGTTGTAGGTAAGTTTTGATAATTGAAATATATTTTAGAGGCACTGTAAACAACTTCTTATTTGGAATCATGCATGCCACAAGCATGAAATATAAATTAAGACAGATAACAATAATTATTATATTTGTATTATTAATAATAATTAAATGTTTTACTACGTATACGTACTTACGTTGCTGTAGCCTAAGTGTTTTAATTGTAAGAAGTTCGATTTTTCTTTTATAAAAAAATTAAAAAAAATTAAGCACATCGATATCTTAGAAATTAATCTTCCAAGTTTTATAATAATCACTATCATTGCATCACAAGTCTAGAGCTGAAAATGCATATCAATGCGCCATAAATTGCTGCAAATGAAGGTCCTGAGCCCTAGCCACTATGCTTATAATTAGTAGCACAATGTTATAATTAACTATGACTTTTGCTGTTTTAGTCTTTCTCAAAAAATAACGAAAACTGAAAATATATGGGGTTGTATAACAAATGTCTGGTAGAAAAGTAAAAATATCTTTTTCAAAACTTTCAATTCAAAAACCTATTTTTACCATTGACGAATTGATTTTAAATTCCTTGGTGATGTCGTTTATAGTCTCAAAATAAGTTGTGTCTTGGTTAATTATATTAATTGCAGTTTATGATAACCCTGATTTTTATTACGTGGTTCAGTCATTAGGTACTTCTTATTAGGTACGTCAAATCAAACAACAGCCTGACGGCTGACATTGTGCACTCCAAACATTTCGTAAATTTCATTCACAACCCCATTAATTTCCACCTAAAGAAAATAAAAAACTAGAAAATATATACAAAAATAACTGCATTACTACGCCTATAGTCATATTATTACAAATCAAAATGTGTGAAGATGAAATAGTGTATAATAAGCCTCATTTTATCGGGACCATAAATTTTAAAAAAAAATTAGAAAATCGAGCGTTTTTCGTTTTGATTTTTAAATTAACCCTGATAGATTTATAGCTATGTTATAATATTTTAAATATAGTTTTCCCTAGATTCGTAGAATATTTTAGTTAACAATAGGTGTAATTAAGACCACTAGAAACCTTATTTATAAAGTATAACGGCGAAAAGGCTGGAATGAGGGGCGTGGCTGGTATTAGGGGCATCCACCCTTCGAGGTTATACCGCCTATCTTTGCAGGGAGCACAACATTGCCCAGCTTTTGAAGTAGAGCTGGAATTAATGAAATAACAAGAAACCGATTGTATGTAATACAAACAGAAGAAAATACAAATAGGAAACTTAAATTTATACCACTTACTCTCAAATTTAATTAAAACGAAGTTTTAAAACTAACTGCGTTGGAACAGCGCAACGTGTTAGAAACAATTTTCCGTTTAACTTTGTAGAAACCGGTTTAAGATAACACGTCGAACTGAAAGTCATTGAAGTTTTATGTTCTTTGCTAAACAAGAGGTTGCTTCCATCTCTGCTTGTTGGATATATCTCTATTGTTACACGACATTTTAAATGGTTTTGCACAAAAATAGATTTTCATCAAGTCAGGCTGCTTACACAGTCACAAACTAAAATAGAATAAAATTCTAGAATGTGGTGTGTTTTAATGATTTGTAGCTAATATTTGCTATAGTTGCCACGCTTGGCAATCCGTTTGGCGCCTATTACGACAACTACGGAATGATATGGTGTAGTAGATATTCTTAGGCTGCCACTATACGGCTTCCCTTCTATGAGGCATTCTATGGGGATTATCTATGTTCAGCAGTGAAGTTTAATAAGCTGTAATGGTAAAGGTAACTGTTACTGAATGTTGAAAAAAATCACAAATACTTACATTATAACTTACATGATATTTTCTTCGTTATTCAGTAATTTCGTAAAAATAAATTATAAACATTATGAACCTAATGATAGCGTAAGACACTACTGCCGCATAATATCATCACGTGGGTGTCGTAAGGAGGGGCACAAAACAAAAGAGAGTAGATATGCTGCTAGCGAGTAGATATTTCTAACTTGGAAAAATAAATACATATTAAAGTCATTTCATCCAAATTACTAGGCTAGCCTCTGACATACCAGAGCGCCCTGAGTTACTACGGCATAACAATATGTGTGTTTTTCGTATTAATTTGTCTTTCAACACTATGTGACGCCTCATAATTATTATTAATAAATAATAATTAAATTCATTATAAAGACATTTAAAGATGTCTTAGAAATTATAATTTAAACAATTAAAATGCAAATAATAAATATAAAGTTCAAATATGTTCATTTGGAATATTGAATATTACGAGTATTTGTACAGTTAACGCATCAATTGTCTCTAAAAATCTCTAAATTTATTAAAATTCTGCTTAAAATATTCAAAATTTATTAAATCATATAATTACAAGTCGATTATATTACAATAATAAAGATAAATAACATTTGTAATATAATAGAAAAAATGGATCAAAATTTTCTAAGTTGATGAACGTGTTCTTGTAATGTTCCCTTATATTGGGGCGTTACCGGAGACACATACCCAAGGTTGTACATATGGGATGGTCGGCTGACCGACTGCTAGTACTAATGTTGCACAATGACTAGTCCTATATTAGGGACTTATCATAGTAAGGTCTAACGAAACATTTACGTTTACTTTCAACTTTCAATTTACGTTTTTAATTTACCTTTCGGGCGCTTTACAGATTCCAAGTATTCATTACAATGAACCACCCACTATTAACATGGATGGAAAAATAGCTCAAATTTTTTAAGAAATCCTTGTTTTATGGACTTTACCGTTTTTGATTTTAACCTTTTTTATCAATAAAATCATTTTGATTTACTAATTTAATTATAGGCACATTAACAAGTCATTTATCCATAATAAAATGAAATAATATAATCTTCAACATGAAAGTAAAAATAATAATTTTTGATTATATTGGCAATATCTTGACACTGTCAAATTTAGTTGGAGTCACAGAGATGTCGCTAGGTACTTGATCAGAAAGGCAAAGTCACAAAATGAACTATTTAAATTAATATTTCTAAGACCATTTTAGTGAAAAATCCAACTAATGAGCTTTTTTTATAGGAGAGGGGGCAAACGAGCATACGCCTCACCTGATGGTAAGTGACTACCACCTTCCATGAACAAATACAACACCAGGGGAATTGCAGATGTGTTGCCGGCCTTTTAGAAAGGAGTAGCCTCTTCTCTTGAAGGTCTCTAAGTCGTACTGGTCCGGAAAAATCGCTGGTGGTAATCGATTCCACAAGGAAGTTGTGCGAGGAAGAAAACCTCTTCTAAATCACATAGTGGTGGACCGCAATGGTATCGCAAGTTTTGTCGCGATGTGCGATGGTGAAATTGAGCATCTGAAATTAGTCCACCAAAGCATTAATATAGAAGGTTTCTAAGATGCATAAGCATTATGATAGCAGAGTTATGACTTGAAGTCCCATATGAATAAGACATACAATAGTATGGTCTATGAAATAAAGAAAATATGTGGAAGGTCTCAAATATGTAAAAGCATTATATTGAAAGAAATGGGACTTGAAAAGGATTATTGTAGTGGCGTGTAGGTTGCTTCGCAGCCTCTGAGACCGAGGTAAACTTGGACTCGCTTACCGATATGTCCTAGACATATCATCTTAGTGCCGGTGGTAAGCGGGTTTGTTGTAGCAATACGACTTGCCCGTGGACATCGCACACCCCTACCGTTTGTGGGCAACGTCTTAGCGCATAGCGTTATGATACGTCGGCTATCTTTCGGATTAGGGTGAGTGTGTTTGGTAGTACTTTTAAGTGCATCAAGCATACTCAACTTCATGTCTTAGTGCAATAGCGCTATGATACGTGGAGTTTTGGCTACTGACGTCTTAGTACCGTGCTACTATGATACGTTGGTGGTATTTTTAGTTAACAACATTATCAATTTTGTTACTAAAGTCGATAGGGATCATGTGGGTGTGTTGTGAGGGGGCGCCATCCGTATAGTTGCATTGATGCTTACTGCTACTCGCAGTATTGCGTCTTGTGATGGATCTGCGGGTGTGCTGCACCTGAATCGACGCATCTTGTGGTTCTGGTCGATGGAGGTATGCGGGTGGTGATGTCTGCTGGGACTGTATGGGGGACCTTGGGATGGTGTAAGCCCGACGATAGTCGTATTGATGCTTGTTGCATTCTGCATCATGGCGTCTCTGAGATGTTTGTTTGGCGGGTCGCTATTCTCAATGGCGCTCTCTGCGTCTTGGTTTGACTCACAACCTCAAAGCTACTAGATTTGCCCAATTCGAGTCGCTACATTGCGGAGCTGCAGACTGTCTGTCCTCCATGATGTTTTAAATAACAACTTAATAATATATCTCTATAAAGTTCCCACCTTTGAAAGATGAAGGCAACTTGTTGGTGGGTGAGACAAACATGATCGAAAAATGCATATACTCAACAACGTCAGTGACACAAACCCTTTCTGATGGCGAATTATTACTAATATCTTATAACTGCCTATTAGCTATGTCTGCCATTGTATTGGTTGGTGGAGCATATGTGTCGACCTCATGCGGGTGGTAGCTGGAGGGAGACTCTGAGGAGGCTCTCAAGGCTGCGGCCGAAAGCCGCGCAACGTGGGACCCCATTCCCTTGAGGTGAGCGGTAGACTCATGACACGCTCTGCGGCCAATTGGCCGTGCTGACCATGCAATTGGTGGTGATGCCTTACACTTATATCACGTCTTCAGGAATGGCGGTCTGGCAGGTGGTGGCGCTCACGGAGGGCTTTTTATGGCCAGTGTGCCTATTGTTGCCTAACCCGTGTGACGTACATTCACTGTGGCTGGATTTGACCGTATTCTGTATGGCGTTTACACGCATTGACATGCGTGACTTCGGTCGATGTTTGAGCTTACGCACTATCAAGGGGTCAAGTCCTCTTTTACTGGTTCGCCAGTTATTTTGCTGTGGACTACGGTCCAGTTCCCAACTTAGCGTACCCTTCGGGGGGAGCGCATTAAAATGGTTGGAACTCACCGTGCACGGCGTGTGCGTAGCCGTGTACCTCCTCCACATTTTTTTTAGATATGGGAGAGCGAAGCCCTTTTATCTGGTATTTGATATAAATATTGTGAGCCTTTCCCAAGCAGGAAGGGATTAATTAATAAGGAATTGACTGTTGTGAACCAGATACAAGTGGAATAGGGACAATTTATTGATCTTAACCTTTTTGAGCTCTGTCTTCGTGAACGGGGTTCTTTAGCTTATAAGACGCTACCAACAGCTTTCAATTGCTCTCGTGAATATTCTTTCTCCCAAGATACACCTAAAAGAACTAAGTTACTATACAAACACAACGTAAATAAGGGTCCTCCTAACTAAGACGATCACGCCATAAATTTATTAAAAGGCCTATATTTAAACCTTTAGAAAGATCAAAATATACTGGTCAATTAAATTAGATATATTTATATATCTTATAGATATAGATTCTAAAGAAATACAAGTATAAGTATAAGTATAGATAGAAGAATAGAGGGGGAGGTGGGTTCGTTACAATTGTACTGTGTCTTTCCTCACATCACGTCCTGTGTAGTTGAGGGGTGAAAATTAAATGCCAGATAATTCTCCGAACCGTCATAAAATGTGCTAAATCTATATTATGTTGTAAAGCTAAAATCGAGAGATAGCCACGCTATATGTATGGACCTGAGCTTGTTCCATATATTATGTAGAATCTTTCGGAATCGTTTTTTTTTAAAGAATGAGAATGATAAACAAGCGCACAGTCCACATGATGATAAGTGTATGCGGTGGACCATATACATCTACATTTATCCTCGATTAAGAATCAAAATGCAGATGCGCTTTCACTATTGAGGACCACGATGGGATGCTTCGTTTGCAGTAAAAATGGTCTCTGGATCTCTACATTCACCATACGAAACACAGCAGTATTAAGTAACTATTTTCAGCTGGTATTCTGTGAGAGCGTGATATGGCCCTTCCCCAGTCGAACCAACCCATCGTGCTACAACCATAGTATTGCTGAGGCATGGCTCTACTACTTATGTAGGTGACATATTAAAGTTTCGCAACTACATATTATAATCTACCTATATTTATTTGAAAACGTTTTACCCTTTTTTAAGCACGGAGGAGATTGAGATCTAACATAGTTAAAGCTTTAAAAATTTATATTTAGTGTGTTACAAATACATTAAAATAAATTAAATAAAACATAGATTGTTTACGTTTTACGTTCACTCTGAAAAATTATATTACGTCGTTTGTGGAAGTTCAAACTACCTATGTCCTGAAGTATATGTCAACGTAAAAAAGCGTTTATTCTATACTAGCGATCCGCCCTAGCTTCGCCTGGATATGGTCTATTAATATAGCGTTATTTTATGTCTAAATAGTGTTAACATGCCAATAGCCCCCCGTGCTTAATAGAAGCCAGTTACATAATTATTTCTTATATTTACGAGAACGCTACACATTTAAATACGTTTTACATATTTTATCGCGTATATTAATTTATTTTATATTCCCGATGTTTCGAGCACTTTACAGCACCCATAGTCACAGGGGGGACTGAGGTGTTTGACGTCCTAATGTCATATTTATAGCTAGCTACTTCCAGATTAAAATTATTAATTTTTGTTCCGATCTACGCAGTATGAACTCATATTATCTGATCGATATCGAGATGGACAGCAGCGTCTGCCTAATAACACTAAAAATAAAATAAAAATTGCGGTTGTCAACCCGCTTGTCAAGTGTCGCAACTATGGGGGAGGACTATGTTCTGCAGTGGACTTTAATAGGCTAAAACGGTAACGGAACAACCTACCTTTGTTTCATTAATAGTGTTAGTTGATTTCAAAAACTTCCATAAAGTGATATTATATGTACATTTTATGCAATAATAAAAGTAAACTACTAAATAATAAAATGTAAATCTGAAGAAATAAAGAGAACCTACCAGAGAAAAAAAGTCTTAATTCATTTACTATAGTATTCAATTCAGTTGATCTACTGCAAATATTTATACTATGGCGTGTATTTACACCGCACGGAGTCCGCTTAGAGTACCTAAGGTTCGCGCCGCATCCTGAATAAATAAGTCGTACGTCGCGCTAAATGGTGTGAACTGGGATAAGGTTATAATTGCCTATAGGTCGGGAATAACCTACCCTTAAATAAGAAAAACAGCAGCAATATAACGTAATTAGCCGATATATATATATGAAAACACATAAGCATTTAATTTTTCTTTGTTCCTATTCCTCGTAGATTTTATTCCTCATGTTCTTGTTATTATAATTGTGCTGGGAGAAATAACATCATATTATAATGTCACACACTAAAAGATATATAATATAGTTTATTATCGAATAGTGTTTTTATAGGAAAATAAAAAAGTGTCATTCCTTGATATTGCAAACGGTTACATATACAAAAAGAGGCATACGTTATAAATTTGCATTTAGGATTCCGAGTAGCGGTGACGGGCCTTGACAACACAAAATGTAATATGCAAAACTAATTGCTAATGTGCAGAAGCATTGTCAATTTTTTCTACGTGGTGAAGTCTTAATGCAGCTATATTATGGTTGTAGCATGAACGGGTCGGCTCGAGCGTAAAATAATAGGTTGATCAATAAGTTTTTGGAAACACTATGAAGCTTTAGGATAAGTACATATAAATTGTATTTATTTTTCAACGTAATCCTTTTTTGAGCTTATACACCTGGAATAGTGTTTTGCAAGTGGGTTCATTCCTTTGGCAAAAAGTATTTGATCCTGGGACTCGAAAAAGGCCTATAGGCCTATAAGAGGCATACATCACCTCATCATCGCCGTCGAATTTACTACGCAAGTTCTTTTTCAGGTGAGTAAAAAGTAGAAAATCACTCAGAGCTAGGTCCGGAAAATAAGGTGGGTGCTGCATCAACTGAAACCCAGCAGTTTGCATGGCAGCGCCTGAAACATGAGATCGATGGGCAGGGGCATTACCATTATGAAAAAACACTCCAACAGGCAATTTTCTTCGACGATTATTCTTTAGTTTTTCGCGTAGTTTTTGATTAATGATGCTTTATAATCTCCGGTTATTGCCTCTCCTTTACTTAAATACTCGATCATTATTATACCGTCCGCATCTCAGAAGACAGAGGCCATTATTTTCCCAGCGGATGCAGACACCTTCAATCTCTTGGCTGGCGGGAAAGACGGGTTTTTCCACACCTTGGTCTGGTTTTTCGTCTGCTGGTAAAAATGGTGTACTCACGTTTCATCTAAGGTTACGAAACAAGTGCAAAATGAATCAGGATCTTCTTCAATTATTGTTAAATTTAGCTTTGAAATGCTTAGACCATTTAACCCAATCAACTCGCCTCTCATGATTATTCGTCTCTGCCAAGGTATTGGATTTAAAAATCTTGTGCGTTTCTAAAAACTGTTTACGGAATCGATTTTATCATTACAAGAATCGTTCCCACCGATGTAGGTGCTCTTTGAAAAATTCCGATCTGTGCTGTTAACGTATGCATAAAGCAGTCAAATACTTAAAATTTACAAAAAAATAAAATAAATTCAACAAAAAAAACAGACTATCGATATATCTATATTAAAACTTCCTTTAATTATTATATTTAAAAGATATTCAATTATTTTAACTGTTAACTAAATGATGCCCGCGACTTCGTTCTCGTGAACCAAGGTTTTTTTTTAATTCCTGGGGTAAAAAGTAGGTTATGTGTTAATTCAGAGTATCATAATGGGTTCAGTCCTTGTGGCGTGGCACACGCACACGCCAACGCCAACGCACACGCACACGCACACGCAGACGCACACGCACACGCACACGCACACGCACACGCACACGCACACGCACACGCACACGCATACGCACACGCACACTACTACGCACACACTTACTATACGTGGTAGAGCCATGCTGCAGCTATATTAGTAGTTTAATTGTAGCACGAATGGGTCGGCTCGACCGGGGAAGGACTATGCTCTCACAGAATACTAGCGTAAAATAGCAGCTTGACACTGCTGTGTATCGTATGGTGAGTGTAGAGAACGGAGACCCATTTTACTGGAAAAGGGGCATTCCATATTAGTCCGTACTGTTGACGACGCATCTGCATTTTGATTCTTTGTTGAGGATAAATGTAGATGTCTATGGGCCGCAGCAACCACTTACCATCTGATGGACTGTGTGCTCGTTTGTCACCTATCCTATAAAAAAAACACGCACATGCACACACACACGCACACGTAAACGTACACGCACACGCACGCGCACGCACTCGCACAGGAACACGGACACGGACACGGAAACGGAGACGGACACGCACACGCGCACGCACACGCACACGCACACGTAAACGCACAGGCACACGCACGAGCACGCGCACGCGCACGCACACGCACATGTACACGTACACGCACACACACACACACACACACACACACACACATATATATATACAAGATCATATATGTCGATTAAAATAATTAAATAATTAATTCAGGCAAAAAATAAAAAATGCATCTTTCGAACAAAATGAATAGCGTAAAAATTGACACGAAATAAATCACCTTGATAATATTAGTTTACTGACCTAAAGTGACATGTAAAAGCGTCAACGGTGTGGCAGGTAGGCACTAGGATAAGTTTTATCCCGGAAAACTATAGTACAGACACAAATTCGCATTTATAATATAAGTATGGATTATCATAAATTATACTTCTACAGATTTACGAAAGACCCTGAATTAAAAATTTTGCAATCAAAAAAGGGGTTGTGAACCTACCCGCATAGGTACTAAATTATTCTGTAATGCTTTACAAACATTACTCTTAACATATGCTGATGCAGGCAAATAGTAATGGGCAAAGGGACCACAACTCACATCGAAAGAGTTTGAATATTTTAAAAAGCACAACGGTATAGAGCATGTGTTCTTCGAACGATCTTGCTGAAAACGGGGTAAGGACATTAAAACGGGTGATAAAAAAGGCGTTGCAAGAGAATGAAAATTTAGATAGGGCGTTGTGGGCATATCTAATTGATTTATAGAAATTTCGAACACTCAGCTATGGGTGGGATCCCAGCAATGCTTATATTTGGCAGACGAATCCATACACGATTGCATGTCGTTTAACCTGATAGGAAAAGTCAAGTGCGTCAAGTTCAGCGTTGCCGTCAAGACGCAGCCGCAGGAGTGTCAAGCTTTGCCAAAGAGGAAGAAGTATGATATAGGCAATTCTTAAAGGGGGAAAAATAGATAGTCGTCCTCGTATTAGTCCCGCCCACGAGGCGTAGGAGTCAGCTGATACGACTAGCTCGCCTCCCATACAGGTAGATCAGTCAAAGCAAGAGCTATTGGAAAATATAGACTAAATAAAGCTACTTATAAGGAGTAGAGTAGGTTAATGCTTTGGAAATATATATGTTGTTTATTTTAGAGATGAGAATTTTTTTAAGGTAAAAGTAGTTTAAGTATAATATTATGTTCAAGTTTTATTAAAAATATAGGCTCCGTGGCGCAGTAGCTTAGCAATAAGTTGCTACGCTGGGGACCGCAGGTTCGAATCCCGCACGGAACAAGTATTTACACAGTAGTTACAAATAATTGTTACAGGTCTGGATCTTTGTCCTTGTGCAATTTGTGTTTGTAAACTGCCTCCACGATACAGAAGAAAATCCTAGTGTTGGGGTAACGTTTTTTTTTTAAAGATAAAATATATTTTACTTTAATATAGTCATAGATGGGTGTCAGAGTCAAAAACAAATGAAAAATTGTCATTTTTATCTTAACTATAAGATTACATCGAAGCAACAGCATAGCAGTGCTTGATTTATAAATTGAGTAACAACCTGGACACCCAAATTATGTAATAAATTATGTAATAAGTCTTAAATAATTTTGACAACGCCATAATTTTTTTAACGCGGTAGAGCCATGCTGCAGCTAAATTAGTAGTATAGTTGTAGCACGAATGGGTCGGCTCGACCGGGGAAGGACCACGCTCTCACAGAATACCAACGTTAAATAGCAGATTAACACTGCTGTGTTTCGTATGGTGAGTGTAGAGCCCGAAGACCCTTTTTACTGGAAAAGAGGCATTCCATCTTAGTCCTCACGGGTGACAACGCATCTGCATTTTGATTCGCAAACGAGGATAGATGTAGATCTCTATGGACCACAGCAACCACTTACCATCAGGTGGACTGTGTGCTCGTTTGTCACCCTATAATATAAGAAAAAATAATGAATCGGCCTGGTAGCAGCAACAAATTTTACAAACCATTGATTTTCCTCCGCTTTGCTCCTGTTTTCCTCATGATTATTTTTTAAAATTATTTACGCGAATTAGGATATTTTCAACGATAAGATTTAATAACCGAGAATTCAGAGAAGGAAAAAATGTATAAATCATTTTATAAAACTCAAACATATTTGATTGAAAAATACAAAATATGGTTATTTCGCAAGATTCGTTTTATTACAATAATCATCATAGGTACAACCCTAGCGCATTCGTGCGATTACGCGTTTGCACGTGAGGCGCACGGCGATCAACACAATCTCGACTCTTTATGCGCATACTTATGGTACATTTTCTTCTCGCTGCGAACAGCAGATATTATTATTAAGATTTTGTAGGCTATTATAGCGTAGGTATTTTCGCTTTTGTATGGAAGTGATGTATCTGTTTAGTGAACTATTAAGTAATCTGTGGTCATAGGTCCGAATTGAGTGCAGTCAAAGCAAACGAACGGTAAATCATTTTAATATTACAATATTAAAGTTTATTTTTACACCTTATGTCATATGCAAATAAGATTAGATTCTTACTGTGGTTATAGCAGGAATGAGTCGGCTCGACCGGGATATGACCACGCTCTTACAGAATACCCACATACAATAAGACCGACCGATGACAGGAGCTTAATGATAATGCTGCTATGTTTCATATGGTGAGTGTAGAGAACCGGAGACCCTTTTTACTAGTAACGAGGCATTTCATCTCAGTTCTTAAGGGTGACAACGCATCTTTCTTTTTTTTTTAATGTAAATTTGCATTTTGATTCTTAATTGAAGATGGCTGTAAATGTCTTTGGGCCGCAGCATACATGGACTGTCTGTTCGTTTTTCACCCTTATTCAATTTAAAAAAATCAGCCTATTTATGAAGGTAAATAAGTCTATTCAATAATGTATGTATTACACGGGAATAAAATGAATAATTCTCGTGGTAGATTATGGGCTAAGCGCTCGCCATAAATTTCACAGTACGTCAGCAAAGAAGGTTCGATCCCTACCGGTGCTGATAAAATTATTAAATGTAATTTTAAGTGTTGATTTATCAAGTACTTGACAGTAAAGGGAACCATCGTGACCCTCTCAGAAGTAAAAGATGGTCTATGTATATTTGTAGTCTATGGAATTTGGGTCGACATTTTTGAACCACCATCACGTTTCGCCATCATCCGATTGCTTTGTTCTTAAATCAGCAGGGTTAACAGGTAGGTGGGTATAACATTTGGAGTAAAAGTAACATTCGATCTCCTCTTACAGCCTTAAGTTTTTTTTTATTTTAGAAAATATAATTATAATTTATTGAAATATTGAAAAAACAAACAACATCCAAATGTCAACACCTATATTCATCTCTAATATTTAAATTTAACTATTACACTCCTTTAAATTATTTAAATATTTACAAATTTCATAAAAGTATTATTTTCTGTAACTTATTGATAAACGTCGGAGTACACCAAAAATAAGATACTTTTAAACTAATAAATAATCAAATAATTAAAACAATATGTGTAACTAATCAGTAATCAGTCTTTTACAAGTTTATTTTTCTCTTAACGACATAACGGAAATGTGACGAATTTGGTTTGCTCTTCTAATCTTAACAAATTGTCATTAAAATTGTCTTAGTTAAACAACATATTTACAATATTTTATTTTGAAACGAAATATATTACATTATTTTTTATTATATGTAACCCAATTACCCAATACTACAAGATATGTCGAGTGGTTTTGTACACTATGGTTTTGCGAAGTTTTAAATTCAATGTCAAAATTTTATTTACACCTATGTGTACATAATAATTAACAATTAATTAATATATATAAAATAACTACCGAACGCAGCAACAAAAGACGATCACGAATATTAACTGCCAATTGTGATTGAAACTTGAACCTGAAACATTTTTATGTAAGAATTAATATTTGTATCATTACGAATACTAATTTAAAATAAATATTTCAACATAATCGTGACAATGATCAAAATCCCAATTTACTAAATAAAAAAATTATATTAAAAATAATTATAGAATAAAAAATTATTCAAAGGAAAATTATAGTTATATATTAAGAAACGTTACTATTGATTTTATCCTTAAAAGTCTATGGACAAAACAATGAAAACAACACGAGTAGTAATAATTAACTGTTGAAGATAAACTCACCTGTAACTCCATTGCGAACCCCTAGAACAGAAGCAACTTCAGGTTGCTCCATATCAAATATCAATTCAGTACGTGCTGCATACAAATTATAAATATTAGCAATGCATGTTAATCGGAGACTACCACGTTCAAATGCCTCAGTGCGTACGCTGAATGATACCACTCCTACAGTTGGTAATCTGCTATCAGGTCCTATTCTCTCATAAACTGACTTCAAACTTTCTTTTGAAGGCCTTCTTATCTCTTCTTTATGTAAATTTATGTATGTCTCATCCAAGTATTGTATATTGTCTTCTTCGTGAAAAATATTTAAATTTATTTCATCCTCAGGTCGCTCTGTTGTTGTCGATTCAAACTTTGGCGGCGGGTCCCATTTAAACCATTCGGGCAATGTATGAGTCATTGATTCAATATCTATCTGCAAAAATTGGAAATGGTCTTAATACAACGAAGAAAAACCTATTTGGTTATGATTTGTTTAAAAGAACATCATTGTTAACTTTAAGTACAAAAGATGAAAGGATTTTATGTTATATATGTATTAAGATGAACTTGTCTCTAATACCTTCATTACCGACCGACCGGATAATCTTTAAAACAAGACAATAGTTTTTCATTCATACAGAAGTTTTATTTACTCTCGCAAAAACTCGAAAATGGCTGGACCGATTTAGATGATTTTTTTTTTGGTTTTTTGGTTATAATTTTTTTCGTTTATATTTGCAAAAACCAAAAATATACGTCTGTTTTGTACCTCCTGTCCATTAAGTGCAATCGTAAGATTTACTGGTGGATACGCTGGTGGCGACGCACAAGTTGCACGTAAATTTGATCCAACACCATACCATGCTCGATCTGAGACAAGTTTCGGTCCCCATTCTGGTGGCTCTAAAATGTAAAATGTAATTAATATACAGACAACGTAATATTAATAAACTTAAATTAATGCCTTTGATAAAGGTAATGGCCAAAACTTTAAATTATAATGAGGATGGAATGATAATTGATTTATTTTAATGTAAACATATTAAAATCGATTGATAAATATAAATTAAAAAATAAAATGAATATTTACAAATAAGAAATGCGAATTATAAATAGGGACTTAATTACCAACTACTTCTAAAGGAGCAGATCGAATTTCAGTATGAAATGTCGGTGCGTCTGCTGACACTTCGCATCGGAATCTTCCTGCCATCGCAGGAGTTGCCTGCTGCAACACCACTCGGTGCGCACCAGAGCGAGATATCTGCATAGATTATCAATCAATCAGAAGTGTAAATACCTTTATGATTAACTAGTTATTAGCAATTACTAGTTAGTAATCTTTATCGGCAAAGTTTCAGTGTGCCCGGGCGTAACCAAGATCTCAGCTAGTATTTTTTTTATAGGATCGGGTGACAAACGAGCACACAGTCCACCTGACGGTAAGTGACATCTACATCTATCCTCAATAAAGACTCAAGATGCAGATGCGTTGTCACCCGTGAGGACTAAGATGGAATGCCTCTTTGCCAGTAAAAATGGTCTCCGGTTCTCTACACTCACCATACGAAACACAGCAGCGTTAAGCTGCTATTTTACGCTGGTTTTCTGTGAGAGCGTGGTCCTTTCCCGGTCAAGCCGACCCATTCGTGCTACAACCATAATATAGTTGCAGCATGGCTCTACCACTTATTATACGCCTAATAATGTCTGTTATAAATGGAAACGACCTTGTTAATGTTGTCTAAAACATATGATCACAAATTTATTAGACATGGCACTTAGGAACATTAAAATTACATATATAGCTTTATTATGGAGGTTACACGATATGAGTAAATAACAGTGATTTGCTCTTTAGGTTCAATTTCGTGGACTAATTAGAAACTATTGTATTTAGTAATTAAGCAATATGGAATTAACTGATTTATGTACAGCCTTACTTAGTTAAGGTAATGTCTGAACAAATAAATGGCAGGTTAGTTAAATATTAATATTATTGTGAATATATCCAGTTATCACCATTACGATTACCTTATCACCACGCCACGTCCATTTTGATAAGAATACAGTACCCTTATAAAGAAATATCTGTGCGAGATTTTGGTGTTACTTGCTCTCATCTGTTTGGTTATTTTCATTATTATATTCTCTTGACTCTCGCTATAATGGAAGAGGTCCATGATCAGTTAATTCCATATTAAGTTCGCAGGTTTGTGCGTTGTAGTAGGCAGGTTAAAGTAACGTTTTTTTTATCTTTCTGTGAATCGTTCTACTGTTGCAGCCTGTGAGTGAGCTACACACAGAGAGCAGGCAGCGATCTACGTGTTCAATACAACAATGCCTTGAGGGTACTGTTGGGGCTGCCATGGCGATGCAGCCCTTAGGTATGTTTGCTTAGAGCCGTATTTGACGGTTTCGCCGCGATAGTTAGGAGGCGGTGTGCCTCCGCGCTGACCCGTTTGCAGAACAGCACCAACAGTATCCTTGGGGTATTCGTTGATCGGTGGGACTGGCCACTTCTACAAGCGTGGGTGCGGGTCCACACAGTTGTTGTGTGGATCTATCTTACATCTGTTTTAATTTTTCTGTTGTTTTTATAGATATGTATTTTTAATAACCCTAGCTATAATTTAAATTTGTTGACAACTCATATGGGCTCTGCCTGAAATAAATAAATAAATAAATACAATAAATAAAATAATTGTATTCGTAAGCACAGACACACACTGGTTCAAATCAATGTGTGTCCTATGTTAGGCTCTTATGATAGGATTGTAGGTAGCATGATCACATCTCCAAACATGTAAATCAACAATATGTTTATGGAGGTTTCGCCATGTAGTGGCCCATGTCATCCCGTGAGTATCGTTAAAGTCGACAGGAGGAAACGCAGCAGTATCATCCCATAACAGCTCAAAATAATAAAAAAACTGTGGTTTCAACCCATCCGCCAAGCTTGAAAACTATGGAAAATATACCCTATGCGGCAATCTATGACAGAGACCTCATTTAGTAGTGGACTTTGATAGGCTGTTATGCTGGTTGAATAGAATGGCTGTAAAATGGTGATTGTGAATAAAAAAGCTGCCAATAATTGATGCAGTCTGAGTTTAGAGACTCGTATATTGCTTATTTACTTACGTCAACTTCAATTCCTGGTAACGGAAATACTCTTGTATGGGGAAGTTCTTTAGGAATGTATCTATAAAACTCTTCTTTCCCCCGGTACCATTTTACACTATATAAAGCTTCTTCATCTTCCAATTGCCAGCTGCATTCCAGTGTTACAGTCTCGTCAACAAGGACAGCACTCGGTACATTGATTTCTAGATTGTGAAGCCCTCCAACTCCTGTGAAAATGATAAAAAATAAAATAGGTAATTTAGACAGCTTATAATAATTATGGCAATTTCTTTAAATGTGAACCTCATCTGTTTTCGATGTAACCAGCTGACTAACGAGTAAGGTTTTGGTTAGAACTGATCGCAAAGAATAAATCAAAGATATCCACCATTCAGAAAAATCTTACAAATTGGTAAGCTGTCGTGAAGTTATGGTATTACTCGACACTGAGTTTGTGGCGTATTACCATTTGGATTCAGTGTTTTGAGAAACAGGCAATTCTTTAAAGATTCTTTAAAAGGTGCTATGTGAAGAAGACGATAAAATGGCTGGTAATTGTGATGATGGTGAATATTTGCAATTTCAACTTCAACAATCAATTTTCTCACTTATTTAGAGTATTTTGTCATATTCGAGCATTACTTAAAAGAGTTACACCCTTGTAGGGCACTCGAAATTTCACAGTAAGTTAGCAACTCTAGTTTAAAATCTGCCACCATAATAGAAATGGTGAATTGAATTGTAAAAACTGATTTACCACGTGCTCCGCAGTTATGTACGTCACCGTGAAGAAAATTGCTTATTAAAAAATAATTCCAGAAAATGTAATGTCCGCCGACACGCAATAATATAGTGCGGCTGACATTCTCTAAAAAATTTGCTCAGTAATTAGAATAGGCTGTCTGTATGCACAAAAGTGGAATCTACATATCGTATTAAATTAACTTTTTCTTTACTAACCCTGAAATATGAAACGACCAATCTGAAACACATCAAGTAATAAAAAAGGGAACGATACCGCATTATTATAAAAAAATATCACACACCGTATCTTTGCATGACACCGACTCAAAAGAAAAGACTAATCCAATTTGATTTTCAAAGCAAATAAAAAGAGTGTGAGTGAACTCTGACTGGGTTTCAAGTTATATGCGTTATAGTATCTGTAACGAAGTCGTTTCAATGTTTGCAGCTTAGAGCTCCAAGAACCAATCACCAATATTTCTCTCTCCCACTAGATGGATTAATGACTTGATAAGGCGTGTAAGAAGTAGATAACTGCAAGTAAACCAACCATGTGGTTTGTGCTAGTCGTTGTGGGAAGCCTTGTTATAACCTTGATTAGAACACTCTTTTGTGCCCCAGGTTGGAATTTGCCCATATATGGGAGAGGACATCGCCATCGTTGACCTATCCATCCTATGGATGCGTGTAGACAGCGACGGCCATCTCCGCATCTACGGGTACCTCTATAGGTCCCATAGCGGTAATGCTGATACAGACCAACTCATCGGTACCACGTCCAAATGGCTGCAGGCTCCATGCTACAACAGGTCCCATCAGTAGGGATCGTGATGCTCAATGACTTTAACACCCACCACGCTGAATGGCATGGTTTCCGTTTAACCGGTCATGCGGGTAGATCTGTTTATGACTTTGTTTTGGCATATGGTCTGACACAACTGGTTACTTTGCCTACGTGGATCCTAGATGTGGAGGATCATGTAACTTCCCTATTGAACTTTTTGTTGACCTCTCATTCGGATGGAATTCAGGTCTCCGTCGATGCCCCTCTTGACTCTTAGGACCATTGTCTGATACAAAGTACGGTGCCACTCACGCTTCCATCGCGGTTGCGTTCTGCAGAATGCCACCATATTTGGCACTATAGGTTAGCCAATTGGGACAAGATGCGGTCTTTTCTTGCAGCCTACCCTTGGGGGCGGGTTTGCGTCTTGCCGGATACTTCAGGGAATGAAACTATTTATTCCATCATCTGTCATGTGGATACGGTGGCAGAACTGATGCCATGGTTAGGTCACTCCTGTAAAATTTCATCACGCCATAAGCATGAGTGCTACCGGATCTGGGCTGACACATCAACGTCTCGAGATGCAAATACTAGCACTCTTAAAAGAAGAATAACTCTGCCTCCAGGTACTTCAAAAGTATAATTGCCTGGGCAAAGTCAGAGCACATCGGCAGAGTATGCGAGAAACTAGTCCGACTTCCTTCGGGAACACGTGCATTCTGGTCTCTCGCCAAGGCTGTCCAAGGGAACTGCTGCCAGCCATCTCTGCATAGGGATGACGACTGATTGGTCCATGCCGCAAATGAGAAAGACAATCTGCTAGGCTCTCTTTCTCGGGAGTAACACACCGCTGACTATCCCGCGGTGTGTGTGCTCCATGCAGGATGTGCTATTGTGTGCACAGAGCATTGCTGTTCCTGGACGTAAACAAGTCGAGTGGGCTTGAAGAGTCCCACCTTTTGTGCTGAAGACGTGTGCTCCGGAGTGATAGCCAGTATGGTTTCTATTGGGGTCGCTCAGGTCGCTGGGTTACCTAACTCATGGATGGGCGGAGGCAGTCCAAGGGTGAGGCGTTGGCCGTTAGTTTGGACATAGGAAAAGCCTTCGATCGGGTATGGCACAAAGAGCTTCTTTCGAAGCTTTCTTTCTATAGGCTTCCCGAGAAATTGTGTAATTGGACCAGATTTTTTGCAGATCGGAGGATCAAGGTCGTAGTAGGCGGTGCATGCTCGGATTACAAGCCCATTAACGCTGGTTTTCCACAAGGCTGTGTGCTATCACCGACGCTGTTTCTTCTGCATATCATTTATATGTTGCAAACTGGTAACATTCATTGCTATGCGGATGACAGCACTGGTGATAGCTTATACACCTTTCGTGCCAATATTTCTCGAAAAAACGTCGTCAAGTACCGGAACAAACTTATCTGTATAGTCGATATCGGACTGGGAGCGACTATATCTAGTCCAGTTTAAGCCCCAGAAGACACAAGTTTGCACGTTTAACGCTACAAATAACCCCTTTGTTGTACCTCCTTAGTTTCAGGGCATTCCCCTTGTTGCCTTAGCCAGTATCGGAATCCTCGGCGTCACCATATCCAGTGACGTGCAGTTTTACGGTTACTTGGGAGAGAAGGTCAAATTAGCCCCTAAAAAGCTTGAGACAGTACTCTCCTATAAAAAAACTTAATATCTATTATTAATAAACATATTGCAGATTTTCAATTTATGGTAAAACAACCGTAGCATTTTGCACAAATAAACTTTTCCACTCTATTTCTTAGCATGGGTGTATTTCAGTCGACTAGGATATTTATTTGCCGCACGGTGTCGGTGGAAGAGAATTCCACCCTATTTCTCTCCATTAGTGTCGTAAAAGCAATCGATAGATGGCGGTATACAATATTAGGAATGGGGAAATATAACTGTAATCTCCCTCTTGTTCTAGCAATATGAAGTATCGCGCAGGAGACTAAGAGAGATCAGTCTGTAATTCTGCGTGTCTCACTGTCGTTATTATGCCCGTTGAGGTATTCTACTAGTGTAAGCAAGGAAGATTGTGTTGCTGAGAGGCTGCTCTGTGTTACATTGAAAAGGGTAGTGTTGCTGTTAGTTTGCATACTTTGGTGTTATCATGCAATTGGGTCCTTTAAGTTACACCGATGTGTGATTGTGACGGGAACACGTTACGGTTGCTCAAACTGTATTGTTCTTTACTGAATTAATAGTGCAGCGCGTTGTAATGATGTTGATAATGATTAGTTAGGTAAGCATGAGAGCAAGTTGAGCATACTCGTACGCTTTCACACAGAGTAGTATTCTTTAATTTAAACAATTTTGAGAGTAATTTCTAACATCAGATGTGGAAATTTCTTCAGCTTTTTCTTGTAGTTCTACATAATAATTTCTAAAAATATTGTATACGCCAAATGTAAAAAACGCAGTTCAATGATGAGGTGCAGCGTATAAAATACTAAACATCAGAATCTGCGATCGCTAATCTATCTATCCAACATAGCGATTATAGTAAATACAAAAAACTGATAAAGAAGATAGGAGAAGAGTCATCTGCAATAATTAGTGCTTAATTTATAACTGTTATTTTACTTGATTAGTATTTGGCTTAATGGTCTTAACGATATTTGTGCTGCTAATTAAATAGCACAGTGTAATTTTCATATCAGCCGTTTAATTAAACAACTGATGAAACTGCGACTTAGCATTAAGGAAATTAGTGAAAGTCACACCACCCAAAATCTCAATAAACGTGTATATTAAATTCCGTTTCAACTATTAAAAGGTATTAGCAGTTTAAAATTCTAATTTTTATTTATTCTTTATTGAACCTAACTTAAACAATATATAAAAAAGCGGACTTGGCCAAAATAATTCACTACCAGACATCTTTAGGGTAATGATTACACTTCAAAAGCGGTTACACAAAATATTAAAAAAGTTTATATTTATACGTGGTAGAGCCACGCTGCAGCTATACGAGTGTTATAGTTGTGGAACGAATTGTTCGGCTAGACTGCAGTAGGATCACGCTCTCACAGAACACTAGCGTAAAATAGCAGCTTAATGCTACTGTGTCTCGTGTCGTAAATGTGGAGAAACTGAGACCCTTTTTAAATAAAACTTTTAACATATATATATATATATATATATATATATATATATATATATATATATACATATATATATGTATATATATATATACATATATATATGTATATATATATATATACAGGACTATTTTGCAATAAACAGCAATTTTTTGCAAAGTAGATTCAGAATATAGGCAAATGATGAAAAAAAAATGAATTAAACAAATCTCAAACATTCTGTCCTTTTTATCTTTTAAAACCCGTTCAAAATGCGTGGTAATGCATTATTTAAACTGATTTTACTGCGCATGCACATGTTGTTAAGGGTCGATCAGTGGGCAAAAGCGTTATTCCCCTATCAAAATCTAAATCACATTCAATTTGGAATAATTTCAAATAAAAGCCCTATTTACTCGTATTGTGATAGAATAGAATAGGTTATATATTATTACATAATACTTATTGAAAGTAATTTTTTTATTTATCACTGGTTACCAGGGGGACTTTTTTTTAAACATATCTCCCTTCACAATTATTTGTTTTTATGTACATACATTACATTTTCATAAATATATTTCGATGCCAAAGTTAATATGTTTATTTCATTAAATTTTTCTCTCAGGGACTCATTACAGTTTAAATTATAAAATGCCCGTGCGGCTCTCTTTTGCAAAACAAATATAGCTTCGATGCCAGTCGCATTACCCCATAGCAAAATTTAATAAGACATCACACTATGAAAGTAACTAAAATAAACTAATGTAGCTGTTTCAACATTGGCGATATTTCTAATCCTTTTTACAGCATATGCTGCATAAGTAAGTCTGCAATAGCAAATATCATTATTTACATATTTAAAGTTAAGTTTAAAAGTTGACTACTCTTTGAAAACAACCTAGTATGTATATAATATATATGTGTGTTGCTGTAAAAGCCCAAATTTTGGTGAATCTTAGGTTTTACTTTTAAATTCTACGATTTACCAACATGAGCTGGTAAATGTAAGGATTGATATAAAATGCGACGATTTTTTGCGCTTTGACCGTTAGAGTTTGGTACATCCTAGGTTTAACCAAAGACTATCAGTAAGTGTTGGTTTTGAAATTGAAACAATATATTAATATAAGTAGTAAGTATTTATTAAACATTGAATCATATTACCTACATAATTTTAAAACATTTTTATGGTGATTTTTAAAGGTAGAATATGGAAAAATATAGAGGCTTAGCTTTCCATTGACGTCCGTCGAGTTGGGGGTTGATATTTTTTTTAGGTATGCATCGGACGAGCCGGAGCGGCTGAGGCTGGTCGCCCAAGGCGACCAACAAGCTGAAGCTGCGGAGGCGAGGAGGGATGCCTGCGATTTGTTACGCAAAGGCGTAGAGGCTACTCTTCCCGCAGCGCTGGAGACGTTACAGTTTCAAAATAAAAACAGAGGGTGACACAGGTAGCACAGAGGGCTGCACACTGTTCGCAAGTACGATAATGTGCCAAACACGTCTAGACATGACTATTTTTCAACATTTACCGTGTCTTAGAGGTAAAAATTAAGATTTACTGAGTGAATGCTTGTAAAAGTCCGAAATAAGCGATTACCATAGAACACTTCGGACTTTTACCTTATGGACTTGGTAAATCTTAAGTTTAACTGCAAAATCTTAGAATTTGCCGTAGTTCTAGCTTAAGTATATATATATATATGTATATATATATATATATATATATATATATATATTTCCGACAGAATTACAAATGTGAAGAGAGCGAATATTGTTCGTTCGTGAAGCGTCAGTAGCCTAATGGCAGGACGCGGACCGCGAACACGAAAGGTCGTGGGTTCGAATCCGCCATTCGGCTACTGTCGTGAACCACTTCTAACACAAGCATTTTAAGCTTAGCAGAAGTGGTTAAAGGGAATATTAGTAATGTTTAATAACATTATTAGTATTTTAAAAAAAAAAAAAAAAAAAAAAACATCGTAGAATAGGAATTTCATTTATATACGACATGGCGATATTCTTAACTGAATAATTCTTGCTCATTTAAGACGTCATGATAAAAAGCATGTGGCACACTCTATATTCCGTGTATGGTTTGTATGCTTTCCTCACTTTATGCGTTAACCTTGAGACCGCCCCTATCCCGTATGAAATCATAGCAGTTTCCGTGGTGCAACTGTCATACTTGTTGAGCTGTCGGGAGTAAGATTCCTTGCGAAAAAACCTTTGTTATAATTGATAGAATCAGGCGTTACTTTGCGGAAATCCATTATAATGGGGTTGTTATAAACTAATTTGCTTAATTCTGCGTAAAGAAAGAATATGATGTGTCCTGCCCAGTTTTTAGGGGACCTCCCACCCTCCCTCAATCGCGCGCACTATACCCGTTGCCGTTAATCCCAGCACTACCACATGTGGTGGTAATGGAGGGTGGTAGTGCTGGGATTAACGGCGACGGGTATAGTGCGCGCGATTGTGGGACGGTGGAGTGCGCTGAAACTAAGAAGATACGACAAAGGGGTTCTTTTTAGGGGTAAACGCGCAAAGTAGTGTCTTCTGGGGATTGAACCTGACTAAATTTATTCGTCCCCAATCTGAGACTTTTTTCAGCAAAGTCTCAACTTCAGACATAAGTTTGTTCCGGTACTTGGTCACGTTTTCCTAAGAAATATTGGCACGGCCGGTGCATAAAGCATCACCAGTGCTGTCGTCCGCATAATAATGAATGTTACCGATTTGTAACATATTATCATTGTTATGCAGAAGTAACGGCGTTGGTGATAGCGCGCAGCCTTGTGGAACACCAGCGTTAATACACTTGTAATCGGAGCATGCACCGTCTACGACGACCTAGATGCTTCAATCTACAAGAAAGCTGGTGATCCAATTGCACTGGAAGGGAACTTCTAAAGAAGCGCTGTGTACCAAACACTATCGAAGGCTTTCGCAATGTACAAACTAACGATCAATGCCTCTCCCTTGGGCTCTACTGACTCCACCCATCTATAAGTCAGGTAGACCAAAAGATCACGTAAGCTCATAAGCTGGCAGTTTATAATAGATTCCATTATTTTGGAGAACAAGGAAATGATGACAACAGGCCTATGGTTAGATGGGTCTAAGGGGTCGACTTTTTTAGAGTTAGGTGGACCAAAATTACCTTCCATGAATTCAGGACAACACATAGAGAGTAGGAGTAACGGGAAAGTAGTAGGAGAAACGTTAAAACCGGTTCCAACTCCGGAACATACATCTCCAGCACAATAAGAGTAACTTCATCAGGCCCATTCGACTTGTTAAGTCGAATTGTCTTGCCCAAGAGGAGTAGTATTTTACGCACCGAGCGCAATGTAAACAGCACATTCATCATATCATCTGCATGGAGCATTCACACCACAAGATGATCGGCGTCGTGTTCTCCCCGTCATCGAGAGTCGAGTTGGATGCAAAGAGAGAGCTTAGCAGATTGGCTTTCTCCTTTGCGGCATTGGCGAGTGAGTCGTCCTCCCTGTGCAGAGATGGTAGAAAGACCAGAATGCACGTTTTCCCGAAAGAAGTCGAACTATTTTCCCGCCAATTCTACCGATGCGCTCTGACTTTGCCTTGCCAATGACACTTTTGGAGTCCCTGGAGGCGGAATTATACTTCTCCTTAACAGCGCTTGTGTTTGCATCCTGATACGTCGATGCGTCAGCCCAGACCCGGTAGCACTCCTGCATATTTTTTTTTAAATTAGGGTGACAAACGAGCACACAGTTCACCTGATGATAAGTAGTTGCTGTGGCCCATAGACATCTACATCTATCCTCAATTACGATTCAAAATGCAGATGCGTTTTCACCCGTGAGGACTAAGACGAAATACCTCATTACCAGTAAAAAGGGGTCTCCGGTTCTCTCCACTCACCATACGAAACACAGCAGCATTAAGCTGCTATTTGACGCTGGTATTCTGTGAGAGCGTGTTCTTTTCCCAGTCGAGCCGACCCATTCGTGCTACAACTATACTATTAATATAACTGCAGCATGGCTCTACCACGTTATAGAATAACAAAACAAAAGCAGCAAAATTGCAACATACCATAATGTGTTATGCAATTTTACAGGCGTTACCAAGTCATTGCCAAATTCTGCCTCTGATAGGCATAATCATAGCATAATCAATGATGACGGAATAAAAAGTTCCATTCCCTGAAGTACAACATCAACGACAGAATTATCCGGCGAAAAGCAAACCGGCCCCTAAGGGTAGGATGCAAAGAAAGACCGCATTCTCTCCCAATCGGCCAACCTATAGTGCTAAACATGGCGGCAACCCGCAGAACGCAACCGTGAGATAGCGTAATGACCGTACTCAGGATCAGACAATGGTGCGAATAGCCAAGAGGGGTATCGACGGACACCTATATCCGTCCGTATGTAGGTCAGCAGAAGGTGCAACAGGGAAGGTACTTGATCCTCCACATCTAGTGTCCGCGTGGGTAAAGTAACCAGTTGTGTCAGACCAATTTTTATATGGGGTACTCCAATTATTATTATAAAATAAATACATAAAAATTATAAATGACATTAGCTTTTAATTGATCAGTTAACAAACCCTTTTTTTATGTTTTACATTATGTCCCCTTTTAACATGCTTAGCACATTATCTATTTATATTTATATTTGTTCATCATTATCATGAGTACAGCCCTTCAAAACACCACTGCTGAACAAAGGTCCCCAAAAGAATACCACAAAGCGCGGTCCTGAGTCACCTGCATCCATTGTCTTCCTGCATATCGATATCTCAGGAACCATAAGGACTAGATACTTCAAATTTGGTAAGAGTATTCCTTTTGCTAAGAAAAGGTCAGCTAAGAACTTTTTTCAGAACAGGACTTTACGAAATTTCACCTGTAAGGGGGTTATGGAGGCGGTAATTAAATAAAATCTACTCACATGTCACTCATCACTATATCTCTGGAACCATGAGTCCTAGAGACTTGAAAATTATTAAAAAATCATATTTTCAAACTATAGCTCTGTATAAAACTTGGCCAGAATATTCTTTATGGCATGTTATAAATTACCAAGAATGGTTTTATTTTATGGATCGTAGTTCGTAATGAATAAAGTTATTACTATACCTCTAATATAATAAAAATAAAAATTAATAATAAATAATGACTCCTTAGTAGTTATATTTTTTGATATTTTCTATTTTATGTTTTGAATTAAACTATGATCAATAATTAACCAGTGAAGGAGTCAGTGAATCAAAACAGGCGATAGGGCTTTACACCGCCAACTGCTTGACTCCGGGCAGCTACTGTGAATTTCTTGATGGATAAATTCAATAACTCATTTTTGGTCCGGCCCGGGAAAATCCGCGACCTCATATGTTCTGCAGTTGCTCTACTAAAACTACTAGAACTACTAAACCAACCAGGCAGTAAAAAAATAAAGCATCATCAGTGATGTCATCGCATTGCAATGAATGCTACCGGTTTGCAACATATCATTGACATACAGAAGAAACAGCGTAGTTGATAGCGCGCAGCCTTGTGGAATACCAACATCAAAAGGCTAGTAATCGGAGCATGCCCCGTCTACTTCAACCTTGATGCTCTGGTGTGCAAGAAAACAG
This sequence comes from Parnassius mnemosyne, assembly GCA_963668995.1. Lineage (NCBI taxonomy): Eukaryota > Metazoa > Arthropoda > Insecta > Lepidoptera > Papilionidae > Parnassius > Parnassius mnemosyne. The sequence continues at coordinate 26,774,435 of CAVLGL010000159.1, forward strand.
GTGATCCAATTGCACAATTTCTCGGGAAGCCCATATGAGGGAAGCTTCAAAAGTAGCGCTTTGTGTCAAACTTAATCGAAGGCCTTCGCTGTGTCCAAACTAACGGCCAAGGTTCCCCACTTGTACTCTACTGCCTCCGCCTATCTATGAATAAAGTACACCAGAAGATCACTAGCTGATTGAACCTGACGAAAACTGTATTGGCGTCAAGTAATCAGCTGGTGATCCCCAAGGTATCTCATGAGCTGGCAGGTTATGATGGAATCCATTATTTTGGAGAACAAGGAGGAGATGGCGATAGGCCTGTATTTAGACGGATCTGAGCGGTTGCCTTCTTTAGGGAACGTGTGGATCAAATCTGTCTTCCATAAATTCGGGGATACGCCTAGGGTGTAGGAGTATCGGAAAAGGCGCGTTAAAACCAGTGCCAACTCCGGAGCATACGTCTTCAGCACAATAGGAGGAATTCCATCAGGCCCACTTGACTTTTTGACGTCCATATAGAAGAGCGCTTTGCGCACTGAGGGTTTTGTATACAGTACATCCTACATGGAGCACTCTCATCGCGGGATGGTCGGCGATGTGTTCTACCGTCATTGAGATTCGAGTTGGACGCAAAGAGAGAACCTAGCAGATCGGCTTTCACCTTTGCGGCCTGGACCAGTGAGTCGTTCTTCCTGTGCAGAGATGGTAGAGATAGCTGACAGAAGTTCCCTTGGACAGCCTTAGCGAAAGATTAGCATGCACGTGTTCCCGGAGGAAGTCGAACTAGTTTCACGTCAACTCTGCCGATGTTACTCTAATCTTGCCTTGGCAATGACACTTTTGAAGGACCTGGAGGGGGAATTATACTTATTTTTAAGAGTCCAAGTCCGGTAGCACTCCTGCTTGTGGCGTTATGTAATTTTACAGAAGTGACCAAATCATGGCTGAGTTCTGCATTTGATAGGTATCACAGATGATGGAACAAAAATTCCCTGAAGTATTACATGGACGACAGAATCTGCAACAACGTGACGGACTATATAGCGGGAAACAAACCCCAGCATATGGTGCAAAAAATGACCGCACCCTGTCCCAATTGACCGAACTATAGCGCTAAATACGGTGGTAATCTGTAGAACGTAAATGCGATGGAAGCGTACCGTACTGTGGATCAGACATTGGTTCGAAAACCCAAGTGGGGCATCGTCCGAATGAGAAGTCAGCAGATGGTCCAAAATCAAGGTGCATGATCCGGGACATCTGGGATCCGCGTAGCCTACTTCGCCTACCAGTTGTGTGAGAAAATATGCCAAGGCAAGTCGTAAACAGATCTATGCGCATGATTGGTTAAACGGTAACCAGGCTATTAAGCATGGCAGGCGTTAAAATCACCGAGGGTCACGATCTCTGCGGAAGGGACCTGCACGGAGCCTGCAGCCATTTGGAGTCTGTGTCGACATTACCCCTATGGGACCTATATAAGTACCCGTAGACGCGGGGATGGTCGTCGCCGTCTACACGCAGCCATATGATGGACAGATCTGTACTTTTAAAACTGCTGAGGCGTCAATAACAGACCCCTCCCACCCCGAATACAAGGGGCAGTCTTAGCACCCATGCTTAGCAAGAGTACCCTACTCTTCCTAAGTGTGGGCATGGATGCTTGTAGTGTTATGCTACTTACATATATCATTTTACATTATTTTAAATTCATTTTTCCATTCTGTTTCGATTTTCTGCATTCACCTCAAATAAGAACACAAACCATAAGAATACAATAACAAATCATTTTTACTTCGTATTTTCACACTATCAGCACTTTTAAATTGGTGTCAGTGGAGTCTACCTTTTTCGATCTTTTATTTAGTTTTCCGTAACTCTGCAATTTCAGGCTTTGTTCGCGCAGGTGCGCTACCTTTTTTTCTATATCAATAATATCTCATTTTTCACTTAAATCTTGCTTTTTTTCTATTACGAGCCTAAAACCAAAATTTGACATGTTTTAACATCGTTGTTTATCTGGTTGTCATAACAATTATATTCAAATTCGCTACCGGTCTGTTGTTTCTACTTCGATAATTCCACAAATACTCTTTCCTCTTGGCCATTTACAAAAAATTTGCGTTAAATTTAAATAATTTTTCCGTTCTCTCTAAAAAGGTATAAAAGCCGAACAATCGGTCAAGAAAGTCAGTCTCGCTTCAGTTCTCAAATTCGAAGCATCTCCTAAAGGCCTTATCCCGGGGCCGTACTGCCCCGGGATCCTGCAAGCCTCTGTCCTGCCTGAAACCGCTGGATCCTGCAAGCCTCTGCTCTGCCTGAAGTCGCCGGATCCTGCAAGCCTCTGTCCTGCCTGGAGTCGCCGGATCCTGCAAGCCTCTGTTCCGTCTGAAGTCGCCGGATCCTGCAGGCCTCTGTCCTGCCTGAAGTCGCTGAGGATCCTGCAAGCCCCTGTCTTGCCTGAAGTCGCCGGATCTTGCAAACCTCCGCATTCACCTGAGGTCGTCGCCTAGAGACGCCCACACCTTCACTTACACTGTGCGTGCTCGTTCCAGGCGCTGAAGGCACTTACTGTACACCTTGGATCTTCGGGCTCAACTTCAACACTAATCTTTTTTTTTTATTATGTTTTTTTTTTAAATAATTGTAAATCACGACATCCATCCTCATCTTCATACTCCATTTTGTTATATAAAATTGTAAATATTTTTTAAATTTTAAATATATTATTTGTTTTTATTCTATTTTTGTTGTTTTGTTGCTGTTAGGTTAGATTCTTTTGTATTTAATTGTCGCTTCACGACATGCTCAGTGACAGGTTCTCCGTCACTAGGGACGCTGGTACCCTCACGGGGTAGTTTTATTTAACTCCGCTACTATGTTACGTGGGAGGATCACACTTCTGGCCACCTGCACTTACCAGGCGAAACGCAGAAGTAAACTTCTACTTCACGGTGATATTCTGTGAGATCGAGGTACCATCCCGGTTTGAGCCGGCCCATCTGTACGACTGTGAAAGCTGCCGCGTGGCTTTACCACTGCTATATTAGTAGTATACAGGGTTATTTTGCAAAAACCGGCCAAATTTGCAGAGAAGGTTCAGAATAAGTAATATAGGCAAGTAGTGAAATGAAAGGTCTTTAAAAAAATCTCAATAATTCTATACTTTTTCTTCTTTTAAATTCAAAATGCGTGGTAATGCATTATTTTAACTTATTTTACTACACACACACACATTCTTAAGGGTCGATCGGAAGGCAAAAACTTTTTTCCCATAAATCACATTCAGTTGGAGATAATTTCAAATAAAAGTAGAAGCCTTATTTACTCATATTTTCAAAAATTGCATTAACGGTATATCATTATTTATATATTTCAACTTAAGATTAAAATTTGGCTACTCTTTGAAAAATAACCCTGTTTATTAATAGTATATTATAGTAGTATTTTCCAACATCCAAGAACAAATGCAACACCAGAGGTATTGCAGATGCATTGCCGACCTCTTAAAAAAGAACACCCTCTTATCTTATAGATGGAAACGATTAGGTGAAAGAATAAGAAAAAGATTAAATTGAATGAAATTGGGGGTATTTGTAAAATAATTAAAGACTTTTACGAATTTTAACATGCTGCAAGTGTACGCGAAAATACCGAGACCTTCGGTCATTCTTACCCGTGTGCACTAAGCTTACATGGGTTAGTAGGTAAGTTTTAAATGCTCTAATGAATTACCACCACTCATTAAATCACTCTGACTTGTTCTCTGCTATCCTTTTTACAGCCCGGGACACAAAGACAATCACAACATATTATCTTGATCCTAAAATTGTTATCATTCCAAGTCTGGTCCAACCACTTACAATTCTGACTTTTGGTTTAGTAGGGAAATATGCGCACCATAGTAGTATCACTACCTACAGTGGCATCAACGTTTGCCAGTGTAATAATCAAAGCGAAATAATCGTTATAACAAGAGAATGATACGGATCAAGTATGGAACACATTTAACATGTAGATGCACACTTAGCTTTAGCAAATAATGGTGCTTCTTCATCATCATCATTACAGCCCCGTCACAAGTCCACTGCTGGGTAAAGGTCTCCCCCAAAGAATGCCGCAAAACCCAATTCTAAAGCACCAGCGTCCATAGACTTCCTGCATGCAGTATCACATGGAGTGAGTTTATTAACTCACTCCATGTGATACTGCAACTCGAAAAGATTTCTTCCTCATTGATACATTTAATATAAAGCAAATCTTAAACTTACCTACACTCCAGCAAACCGCGGCAAAAATAGCCACAAGAATGTGGCTCGCTGTATGAGGGATCACCTCCATGCCACTCGGTACTACTTGATAATCCGTAAAGCGTTTCATATGATTCCGGCACTTTTTAAATTGCTTAGTCACTTAACTTCTCATTGAAATCAATACTGTTCAACACATTACAAGATAAGTTCGCAACTTAGATACCACGTTCATTTACGAAACTTCTTCGTGCATCTGCGTATAAAATATAATTTAAAATTTGAAAATTTTGAATGAGTGTTTTTAATAATAAATTCAGTTTAAATGATCGTTTTCTGATAGGTTGCATAAAATTTAATATTCCCATATTACCAATTCTTGTATTTTCCCCATATTATCTACAGTGTAGTGGCAACGTAAGAGAATCCACTGCCACATATAATCCCTTGGATGTCGTAAGTGGCAACAGGGGAAACGAAACAGAAGTTGGTTGCCAACCCGTCTGCCAAGCATGGCGACTATGGCAAATATCCCGTATGAGTTTGGAGGAGGCAAATGTTCAGCAGTAGAGTTTTGAAAAGTAAAAATATTATCAAACATAAAACGATATTATTTATTATAGGATAAGGGTGACAAACGAGCACACAGTCCACCTGATGGTAAGTCGTTGCTGCGGCCCATATATATCTACATCTATCCTCAATTACAAATCAAAATGCAGATGCGTGGTCACCTGTGAGTGGTGACTTATCCTAAGCTTTCTGTATCTGATGCAATACGAAAGCGATGGGTCGGGCGTCAGAAATAATTACAACGCAGCTACACCGTTCCACCAATAATATGTGTTATTGCACAAATTTTAGTTTCGGTTGAAATTCAAACGGTAAGCAAAGAAAAACAATAAAATAAATTAAATTGGCTATCAATCAACAAACAACCAGCCGCTCGGTTGACCACGACCCCTTTATTGTCACCGTGTTATGCATTCGAAGGAAATAGTTTGATTCGTTGTTTTTGATGGTTTAAGAAAAAAGTGGCACAATTTTTCAGCGTCTGTCTTTTCATCAGATTTAAATGGTGTATGAGTGCCTTCAAGGCAAGAGTGAATATGCGCTTTAAAATCTTCTGTTGCTGCACCAGTTACCATCAGTATATACGCTAACCGTCCACCTGATAGCAAATTGTGAATTGTGTGAAAATTTAACTGGCAATTTGCAACCAACACCAACAAAGAATAATAAAATGAAATACAGGAAGAATGCCTCTGAGTCTGTAGTTATACTGATTCCCTTCAGACTGGAGCAAGGTGGCAGTACACGCACTGCCTTTTCTGACGCACATTTGGAATGGAGGAACTAAGAAAAAGTAAAATGTTACGAAAGGACGACCGGTAGTTGCAAAGTTCATAATTGCCTGAGCTGCACGTATTGCCCATGTGATTGATCGAGACAGAGTACTGGCGATGGGAACTGCTACAAGCAGCACTCAGATCTGTGTATTTCTAGATGTAAGTATTAATAACATAAAGTCAAAAACATTTTCCTCTTACTTTATCTACAACAAACCAATAATTTATATGATTAACGCGATGACTATTTAAAGTCTTTTAAGGGAATTATCTTAGAATAATAACACCTAGAAGCCGAGACCGCGTCCGTAATGTGAGGCAACTCAAACTAAGCCAGTATGGATTAGTTCAATACTCGGCCCGTTAGTGCTCAAAGTCGTGTCGTGTTGACAACAGCTCCCGAAATTTTAATTAAAAATGACGTTTTATGCAGTGAACAAATGTCAGTACATCAGAGATACACAAGAAACATAGTAACATTATATTTCACGAATAAGTAATGCTTTTGAACTTATATTTTTACGTAAAACATTCATCAAAAATAAATATGAAGTTTTAAAAACTAACATATGCCATTATATGGAAATGTTGCCAAAGTGAAAGAAAAATTCTTCCACCTTTTTTTAATTAAAAGTAAAACACTTCAATAGGAATTAAATAGAGTGTGTAACGCAACTTGACAACTTATTACTACCAGGGCTGCCAACATTGAAAAAATTCAACGTATTGTTTTTATTTATCGACGGCTCCGTGGCGCAGTGGCTTAACAATGAGTTGTTGCGCTGAGGGCCGCGGGTTCGAATCCCACACGAAGCAAGTATTTGTATGCCTTACAAATAGTTGTTCCGGGTCTGGATGTTTGTCCTCGTGCAATTTATGTTTGTAAATTGCCTCCACAATACAGGAGAAAATTCTAGTGTGGGGGTGACGTTTATAAAAAAATTAAATAAAAAGGAATGATGAATTTTAAGGAAACTTTTTATATGATCTGATAATAAATGCATGTTTGGTTTTCGTTTTATGTTTCTTTCTGATCCGAACATTGCGACTTGTGAGACAGAAAACATAAGACATAATCGAAATGAAAGCAGTTGGAAGCCCACTAAAAATATAAAAATTTGTTCATTACATTTTTTTATAGGATACGGTGAAATACGAACACATCATCCACTTACCATCAGGTGGACCGTCTACCTGATGGTAAGTGGATGCTGTGACCCATATACATCTACAACTATCCTCAATAAAGAGATGCGTTGTCATCCGTGAGAACTGTTTAAAACTTGCCAAAACTAAAATTTGATTGTGTTTTTCGTATTGTTGCTTACATTATACATGCAGTGAGGTGCGGTACACCATTACTCAACGATTATTAAAAAAAAATGTTAAAAACAAACTGAATAATAGATACTACATAAGGTCAATCTTTCGTCAAACAGTCGTGTGTCAGGCATCCGGCGGGTGTATATCGAACTTGCATTAGTCATATAATTATAACGTCTCTATACAGTTACAAAGAAAAATATGATGCAATCACATTTATATGGTTCATAAAAGTATCTCACTTGGCTAGTTAGGCAAATATCCTATTCAAAAATATTTTGAATTTAGCGGGTTACACTTCGATAATAGAATTCAAACAAACTTATTTTCACATTTGTGTGAGTCATACGTTACGTTGTAACTATTGGTTCAATGTAGTTTCAACTTCCCTACTTTTGGGGAAAATTTAATGTATTGGCAACATTATTTCTTCACTTGTGTGCGTTTCGTCTAGCTTAAATACAAGTTGATAACGCACACATAGATTTTGTTCTTGCCACACTTTTGAACGTCCGCTTTGTAGGGAGCTATCGTTCTAGGTGTTATTAATCTAAGGGAATTATCATATTAATTTCAAAAATAAATGCTATTATAATGGAATAGTACAGAAAGAATAAATTTTATTCGTTATAGATTACAAGAGTGCTTCTATAAATTTACTTATACTTTTGTCACTAGTTCGGAAAAACAAACAAGAAATTCAGCGTGACTTTTTTTTAAAATGTTAATTACTGTATCGTTGTACAACCAAATATGAAAACAATTAGAAACAGCTTGATAGCGATGAACTCATTCCCAGAAGTTTTTTTATTACCAATCATACATATATTCTTTAATAATAATATTACCCTTTTTAAAACTTTTATTTCATATTTTCTGAGACTTTGTTGTAAAAGCATATAAATTACACCATGAAGGAATTATTGAGTCTTTGGAATCGAGTAACTAACAATTTACTAAGTACCACATCGAAATAAAATTGCTTTAATTAATAATTGAAATGTATATACATATCGTAAAAAACTTCGCTTTTCTGTCAGGTGTAACACGACAGCTCACTTTTTTAATTCTTTACGAATACCATGTATTGTTTGAGTTGTATTACAGGTTACATAACGTTAGACTACAGCCACAAACAGAGGCTAACAAAAGCTGGTGCGCAACTTCAAAACAACAATGATGTACAATGTAGCGACTGGCAACAATTCCATCTAGTCAATCTCGGAAAAGTGCTTTTTGTCTTTTGTTTGCATTATGTGCCTCTGACGTTTTTTTTCTCTTATCTTATTAACACAGAGACGGTTTAATTTATTTTACATTCTTTTCTGACAATCCTTATTTTTAATAAAGTATTACCGGAGATTGTGTCAATCAATTTTAATAGAACAAGTCAATTTGTTAAAAATTTGAAAGATATTCAATCTATTTTATTATAGTCTTTTTAATTTTGTTATTTAAGAGTTTCAATCAACCGATATTTAGCCAATACAGCTAAAAATTTTGTTGTCATACTACTTACTACATACTATGTAAGATTATAACACGGGTTATTAATACTTTGTATACTCAGAAGGAGCTACATCATGATAATGCTCGTGATTAAAGAAAATTCTTCTAATTTTTAAGCGTATTTATTACGCAACTGAAGGAAGTCACCTAATAAGGAAATTCGATCGAATTTAGTATATGTATTGATTATTTATTTTGATCACAGCACGCTGCGAATTTTAGGTTCAACTCTTACCAAAAGCCAACATTGGAGCAAAAACACAAAGAAAAATATAATTTTTATTAAGTATAGATTATTAATGCTTTTTGAAAACCATTTAATTTTATTTACCACTGATTTGAAAAATATATCTATCCTGGTAAGAATTAGTAAGAAACCCAGCGCGAATTAAAAATGAACAGTTTCGAAGTATGCATTACGTTGTAAGTGGTAGGAATTCTTTTCTACCTAGATTTCGGCCTGGGTAGGTAACAGTCTAGGTAGATATACTTATTTGTAATTTAGATTATTTTTATAGGGTAGGGTGACAAACGAACACACACGGTACACCTGATGGTAAGTGGTTGCTGTGGCCCATAGACATCCACATCTATCCTCGCTTGTTAATCAATATGCAGATGCGTTATCACCCGTGAGGACTAAGGTGGAATGCCTCTTTTCCAGTAAAAAGGGTCTCCGGTTTTCTACACTCACCGTACGAAACACAGCAGTTTTAAGCTGCTATTTTACGCTGGTATTCTGTGAGTAGTGCGTAAATGCTTTTACTGCTGAGTTCCGGTCTAAATGGTAAGGAGATCCAATATAATTTCAGCCTGTGAAGCATTTTATCTTAGTCCTCATAGTTTACAACGTGTTTGTCATTTCAATATTATTTTTAAATTAATTACACAAATGATATTAGAAAATGTAGTAACAAATTGTTGCTTCGTTGTTAGCCGTCCAAGTCTTTGACACTGAATCCTAGCCTACATTCGATCATATCGTTTAAGCGTTACACCAAATCCATGAGTAGGCTTGGAAGACTTATTAAGAATGCTTTGTGGTTGAGTTGCCACTTCTTATTTCGAAATTCTTAATGTGATCGAAAAACGAAGAGAAGGCATCTTCATTACCGGAAGTGTTAACTATGTGAGATGTCAAAAATGAAAAATAGGACACACAGCAAATCAAGGGTTAAAAACCAATAATGCGTGACTCGTACAATATCTTAATAAAAAACTCTTTTTTTTTTTACTTATTATAAGACATTGCTTGACCACAATCCCACCTGGTGGTAAGTGGTGATACAGCCTTACGCACTGTCTTAGTGTAACAAAAGCCTATCCACTCTTGCCTTGAAGACGCCCTGATTGTATTAATTTAAAACACGCATTTTTGACTACTTTTGGGCAAAATGTTTGTACTCTTGTCTCTTTTTCTTAATGTCAGAATATGTTTGATTTTGTAATTGTCATCAATATATTAAAGGTATCAATAGTTTATGATTTCATATATTATTAATGTGAATTTTTAATTTTTAGTTTTTGATAATAAAACACTCAAAACATTAGAAATAAAATACAATGCGGTAAATCCGTAGAACAAAAACATACTTTGAATGATTATTAATGCAAATGTTATTTTTATTCCTAATTAACTATTATTCTCTACGCATTTACGCTTTAACTGAAAAAAATTATAAAAACAATAATTGCCCATTGAATTTAGATGTATTAAAAGGTATGTAGTAGCAGCTAGTACGTTTTGCTAAGAGAAACTGACATATTATCATTTCGTTAGAAATATAGGACACGGTGCGAGGCGCTTACCAAAATGTGTTCCATTGCTCTTTGTGTTGCCTCCTTTTGTGAGATGATATTTTGTCGCAAAAATAAGAAGAAAAATAGTTAGCAAACTATTTCTCTTTTTTCCGTGTTACAAAATATTGACAATTTAATGTTTTATATTACATAAAAGAATCCTTTCCCGGAAATTTATAAAAATAAGGAATATGTAACTCACATTTTCTTTCATTTATGTGCGAACTTTATTACTACGAGTATTATATCAACAATATAATAGTAATACTGTTGGCATATTCCTTTTTATAATAAGTCCCTAATAAACATAGGACTATTTCATCATCATCATCTTCATTACAGATCTTCACAAGTCCACTGCTGAACATAGGCCTCCCTCAAGGATTGCCACAAAGCACGGTCGTTTTGAACTATTTTCCAATGAAATATGTAATATTAGTATTTAAGGGCTTTTTTTAAAGGTTTTCTGCGTGATAGTAGAATCCGTAACTAAGATATCGCAGTAGAACTGACGTAGTCTGATAGATCCGTAAGCTGAAGTAGCAACTGGCCGATAGTATAGCTTGAAAAATTAACAATCGATGGTGAAGTATGGTTTTCAAGTGGCAGCCTCGTACCAATAGTTATTGTATCCATGCAATAAGTCGATGGATGCAGACTGTTTAGGGTTTTGATTTTGACATTCTTTCTGAATGAGGGCTCTATGTTCATCAGTGAACTTGTATGATAATGCTGTAAATCTAGACGATAACCGAAATTTAATTTTAAGGAATTAAACTGTTACTTGTTTTTTTAGTACAATTTTGGAGTAATCCATTTAATTTATTTTTTGATTTCACAAACAATAAATTTATATTTACTTCACAAATATTATATATGAATACATATATATTAACCAAAATTGTACAGACTAAAAGAGTTACTTCATCGGTTAGTTTATTTCAAAACATTTCAGTTTTTTAAATCAAAAATTACTTTTGAAAAGGAAATATGTTTTAATTTAATAAATAATAGGAGGCGTACTTACATTTAGAAAACAGTATTAAGCTATTAATATATTATCAGCGTTTCACCAATTTTCAATCATCCCATTTGATAAACAGAACAAATATTCGTTATTTTATTTATTTTATTGAACAGTAACTTTTAAGCGTGATAGGTTAAAAACCGCAAGTTGTGCCTTTTACAAAAACTACGAGTATTTGAAGCTTTTAAGTTCTTAGGTAATAAATGAATACATCTAAAAGCTCTATATTTTAGTGATAGCTAATACCGGTGTTAGATCAATGGTTTAAATTCCGTTTAATATTATTTTATACCAGACGAAAAAACAATAATAGAGTGAACGAGATTTTTAGTTGAGTGACGTAAAACTGTATCTATGGTTGACGTCTCTTGCCGCGCGCGGTACGTAGAGCGTTTTCGGTCGCCCCCGCCATACTGGTGAAAAGCTCCCGCGTTCTCCTTATGCGTCCCACTCTAGTGATAGTTAATAAAGCGCGTAGCTTTTGTAATAACAATGCTGTATTTTATTGATGATCGCTTACATTACTCGGTTTCTGTAAGTGATGTCATGCTATTCCTATAGCATTTACGCACTTTATAATAGCGTAGTAACAATGTAGATCACTCTTACGATCATTTTTTAAATGTTTAGAATTAAGTGTCGGCTAACTTTTTATTTATTGTATTAATTATATAATCGTTATAAAATTACAACTATAAGTTGGTATAAATATCAACATTTTTTTCTATTTTACTAAGTACATATTCATATCTTGGCTAAATAGACTGACAGAGGTTGATTTTTGGTATAAAAAATTACATGGCCTTATTTTATTATTAAGCATTCGGCACACTACCATTTTACTTGTTCAAATAAGTACCTTTTCAGCTTTGTGACTCTTATTGCTCGTTATAAAATTAAGTAAGAACTAAATTAAAATTTATTGATCTGTAATAGTTACATCAATATTATGGTGTGTGTTTCTAAAGTATTCTGATCAGATTAAAATTAAAATACATAAATACATTTAAGAATATTTAAAGATATTGTAAATTTAAATAGTATACAATGCGCATAATATCCTAAAATAGAATAAAGCAAACATTATACATAAAATGAATTACAATTATAATAAAATCATTAACATTAACAAACTGTTGTACTTATTTTTTTCTGACATAATAATTTATACATGACAGCATAAAGGAAAACCAATTATTTTCGATGTTTTTATAGAACAATGGTGACAACGAGCACACAGTCCACGTGTTTAATAAGTGGATGCTGTGGCCCATAGACCTCTCCTCTGCCCTCGATTACGAATCAAAACGCAGATGCTACCTCTGGAGACTACGATAAAATGCATTGTTTCCAGTAAAAAAGGTCTCTCCTTCTCTACACATACCATATTAAATACAGTGACATCAAGCTGCTATTTCACACTGTTATTCTGTTAGAGCGTGGTCCTTCCCCGCTCGAGCTGACCCATTCGTGCTACAACCAAAATATGGCTGCAGCATGGCTGATTTTGCCACGTAAAAAGTGAAAGTATTGTTAGGTTACTTATGTAAGTACATTAAATATTACTATGTATATGTATATACGAGATGAATGTTAACAACATATTTTGTCTTAGTGTAACCATAATTGATATAGAAAACTACTGACAGATATTTTATACGGACCTTATATCGAAATTACGTTTCCTATGTAAAGCTGATATTTTCTCAACCACAGCCCAAGATCGTTTAAAACTTTGCTCTTCGTTGCGAGTTAAATCGATGCTTTCCTAGATAGTGTGCCTTTACAGAACATTAATTACATCCAACTCAGTCTTATTAAACCTTGAGGAATTATCCGGATTGACAAAATTAACTTTTAACTCAGATTTATGTGATCCTGTACGCCATTTTGGAAAGCCATAGAAATTATTATATGTATGTACCATACTTAGGCTTTAACTATTAGCAAATATGGTATATCACCATCATCATAAACCTGCGGCAATTTACTGTTGGACACAGGCCTCTCTGAAGACTGGCGCGACCAAGCCCGATCTTTGGCTTCACGTTTACAGTTGTTGCCAGCCGCCTTGTGCAGATAGTCGCTCCATCTAGCCCGGGGACGTCCTACACTGTTTTCTCAAATATTGTGTAAACATGACATAAATTCCATACATTATATCATAATTAATATACATTTGATATTAGGAAACGATTGTTTAACATGGCATTTTAAAGAAATAAATAAAATAAAAGGCCACAGAATTTTCCGCCAGATTTCTTTGAGAATTCCCTGTTTTCAATTTCAAAATATTGTAAATGAAAATAATGACACATAAAGGGATAAGAGCTTTAAACGCGCCTTAATTGAATATTTTGTTTGACTTTGAGTAGACAGCCTTTTTAAGTTTACAGTTGGGTATGAGTGTATATGCTAATTGACACGCATATTTAGAAGATTTGCCTATAGTAATTTCAATGGTCGGACGCGTTGGAGAGGATAGAGAACATGCCAACGTTTCTGCTGTCTATCTCTAGTCTGTGAAATTTAGGCTTGGCGTTTTGGGATAAATTGTTTTTCGCTATCTGTAGACCACCAGATCCCCGGCCATTCAGTTAATGCATCTTACGCAGATAAAGTTAATATTTGAGAGAAAGTATAAAATTGTATTTTACCTGTACATCTATGTATCTAAGTACAACAAATATTACATTGAAAGTACGAAAGTAATAAAAGTGCTGTTACTCCAGTAGTTTAGTTTTATAGTCATAATATCTTAGTTTCTTTTATTTAATAAAATATAAAGATTAATGTGTTGTCATGAAACTAGATTAGCAATTCAATAAATTCTGAATGTTCCGAAATGTGCCAAGAAAGATATAATACAAGCTCAACGCCAACAGCTAGGAAAATTAAATCATACTATATACAATTTAATGGAGTAGATACAAAATTTAATTAAAGTACCGGCTAAAATTTTTGTTGGAAAAACTCTATAAGATTTATTTATATAATATAATATACTCGTATTATACAAGTTTAGTCTTTGTATGTTATATGTTTATAAGTACAATAAATTTACATTTCATTAAATTCGAATAAAATCCCAAACTAGAAAGATAATTTATCTTATCTAGAAAGTAGAGTTCAGTGTTATACCTGGACAATGTTATTAATAAATATTACATCTATATTTGATGTTTCATTATCACTAAAGTATTAGAGTTACATAGGTCTATTTCTTGATACGGCGCGGCGGCTCAAATTACCGTGTTGTAGCAGCCACACCATAGGCACATCATCTTACGATACATGGGTATCATAAAATGTGACTACGGTGTAAATGAAATAATCATCATAACAGCCCACTGTCCGCTGCTAAACATATACCTTCCCCAAATCATGAAATAAATCTCGGTACTGAGGCAACTGCATCCATCGATTTATTTTATGTCTTATCAAGTCGTCCGCCGAAGGAGCCGCCCTATAGTTCGCTATCTATACGCACATACATATACATATACATACACACGTATACATACATCCATCGAATTATTTTATGTCTTATCAAGTCGTCAGCCAAAAGAGCCGCTCTATAGTTCGCTATCTATACGCACATACATAATATACATACACACATATACATATACATACAAAAAAATAAAATTGAAGTGTCTATTTGTAATGTCAAAATAACTGCTTTTTATTAAATACATATGGAAGTATATACGGTATGTTTGCGCCAAACGCTAAAATTTAAAATTACTATAACGGAGGCGCGTTAGCGCGCTTCTTCTATCTACTTAGCTCCGGCGGGCACGCGGCTCGCTGGCGCCTCCCCGCCCGTGCTGAGCGCGGGGGAGATCCGGTATTTTTTGTCGTCAAACGGCGGCCGGGCAGTGCTTGCTGTGAGTCGACTCGAGCGAGCGGTTACCTAATAGTGTCGATTTTGTTAGCAAATTTGTGCAACGACGAGGAATTTTAGTCTAGAATATTAGACGCCGGGTTGACTAATTGTTGGGAAGTTAACGTTTAATTGTATTGTTGCGTTAAGTGCCTTAAAAGGTCGCGTTCGGTTTTCGAAATAATTTGTGGCGACGTGAACTTTGTTGACGCACCGTTCATCGGTCTTACCGCGTTTTAAGTCTTTTGATTATAATTAACGGGATTTAGTTTCGCTTGGAAGTTAGTTAAATGTACAATAAAGTGGATAGACTGACATAGTGAAGTGACGAAAGAAATTCACCATTGCTGCCGCCGCTGGAGAATACCAAGCCGGGAGGCTGTGCCGGAATCAGGGTTGCTGCTGATTGAAAGGGCTAAATCGCGTTAAATCCACACACATACACTTCTCATACACTACTTACATTCACGACACCTGACGCCTGAACGAGCCTTGGGGTCCTTCTTCGCTTCTGAAGCAGGTAAGTAAAATAAATTAAGTACCGTAAGTAAGTATATCAAGTATCCATAGACATTTGGGCCCCGTCCTTAGTTATTCGTCGAGTACAGCTGTATGGGCCTCTGTACAGTCGATCTTTGTCGGGACAGCTAGAGGCGTGTACATAACTGGTAGCAAGAGCGCGGTTGATTGATTTCCAATCACGCCCGGTTCTAATATTAATAAAAATATAATATATTAATAAAAAATAGTAGGTAATAAATACGTATGTACGTAATATAATACGTACGTAATATAATACGTACGTAATACGTAGTACGTACGTAATATAATACGTACGTAATACGTAGTACGTACGTAATATTTTTTGTTTGTATTGTTTTGTATTGTATTTGTTATTTGTTAATTTGATTTGTGTTAGAGCCACGTATTATATAGTATTGCGCGTATTGCGCGTATTGTATATATATATTAGTGATGCCATCGCACAAGCTACTGATTCATTGCCTGAGGGCGGAGCTGCGCTGGGCTACCAGCGTCCATGCTTTGATAGGTCGACCGGATAGGGTCTATAACATGAGGAAGCGGCTCGAGCAGGTCGATGCTCGAAGAGCCGCAGTGGAGGAGGCTTACGCTAAGCTCGATGACTCGGAAGTGGAGGAGGAAGTCCTGGACTCCTGCCGCGCGGACTACGAGTAGTTCCTTTCGCTCACGGACGAGTTGATCGAGGCGGGGGCCAAGGATGCGGAGGAAGCGCGTGAAGCTCGGCTGAGTGGCCAGCTCGAGTCCCCTCGGAAGCAGCCTTCTCAGCCGGAGCTGTTAGGACGACTCCCGACTCTGGAACTGCCAAGGTTCTCCGGGGTACTCTACGAATGGGTGACTTTCGGCGGTCTATTTGACAGCCTAGTGGATGCCTGGAGGGACTTGACACCCAACCAGAAAATGGGTTACCTCCTAGCCTCATTGGAGGGGGAGGCCCTGGGCGTCGTCGGCCACCTTAAAGTCTGACGACGCCTACCAGAATGCTCGGGACCTCCTCGCCGGAAGGTACGCCAACGTCCGGTGGATTGCGGACGACTACGTTCGGTACCTGAGGTGCTGACGGTGCTGAACCTCCCGCTACTTAAGGACCGGACCAGACTACGGACGGACATCGTAAATCCAGTCGTGGGGGCTTGCAACTCATTGAGGCGGCTGGATTTACCGGTGGACGAATGGTCCTTCTTGTTGCTCCACATTGTGCTGTCCCGCCTGCCTCTCGATCTTCGGCTCCATTTTTAGGAGAGATACGGCGGGGACGGCGCCTCCTATATTCCGCCCGTCAAGGACCTGCTGCGGTTCTTGGAGGAGCAGTGCCGGCAAATGGAGAACGCAGCGGGCGCCGTCGAGGACCTACGAGTTGCCAACCAAGTCGTGCCCAGGGAGAGGTGGAATCCAACGGCCAAGGCGTCGCCAACCCCCCTGAGGCCGAGCGGAGCTCCCGCGGGAGGGCGCCGCCCCCTACCCTCTTATAGCGGCATAGCGGCCCGGGAGACGCCCCCTGCTCCTATTGTCGAGCATCCGATCACCGGGTGACGTCGTACCCTAAGTTGCTGCTTAAGCCGACCCCGGTGAGGCGAACCAACAACAGGGAGCGCGGCTGGTGCTACTCGTGCCTGGAAAGGCATCGACAACGAGACTGCCCGCATCAGCGGCCCTGCACGCACTGCCAGGGCAATCACCATACCGTTTTGTGCCTGGGTGCGAACGGCACTTCCTCTCGGAGCTCTGCCGGGCCCTCGACTCCCACGGGCGGGGGTGCTCAGCCGCGCCCCCTGGCAGGCGACGCTCGGCGCTCGCCTGCCAGCCACCGTGCCCCTAGGTTTGGAAGAGGTCCCTCCTCCGACGAGTCGGGGGGTCACTCCCCTCAGCGTGTTGAGAGGAGCTTCGCGGCCACTCAGAGGTCAACTGGAACCGCCTCACCCCCGTTAGCTGAGCGGCCGTGATTGGAGTACCACCCTCCTCCCTTTGGTCGATACCCGTACTCCCAGGTTCCTGCGACCTCAAGACTGTCCCGGGCCCCAAAACCGAGGTTTCCCGAATTTCCCCAGGTCGGCCCATTTGGTGAGTGGCAACCACGGGTCGTTGAGATGCCGCCGGAATGCCGCTTTCCGGACCCCCGGTTCGAGGGCCGGTCAGATGGAGGCAGCTCCAGCTAGGTAGCTGCCGCCCTAGCTCCTACCACGGCCGCCTCCACTGAGCCTTTAAGCCGTCAGCAGTCCACCTGTCAAACTGTTTTATTGCCGACGGTCTCAGTGAAGGTCTACAACCCGAGCGGGGACTGCTTAACGGTTCGCGCTCCACTGGATTCGGGTTAACAACGCAGTGTGGCCTACACTTGGTTGGTGGGAAGACTAGGGCTCCCCTGGAGCTCTGAATCAAGTCGGATGGTAGGTATCGGAGGTGCCGAGACTCCTGCTCCAAGGGGACAAGCAGAGTCGGTGTTCACAGCCCCGCCAGCGAACACATTCACATTTTATTCTAATATTATAAGGTAAATGTCCTCGATGATATTGTTGGTTTTCTCCCTAACGTCCGTATAAATGACAGCGCGGATCGTTGTGCGTCAGGCTTGAGACCGGCAGACCCTCAATGGTTCCAACCTGGGCCAAAACCGAGAGCGGGTTGGGCCGACCCGCTCTCTGTTGTGGGCGTGTCCCTTTCGAACGTTGTCCAGCGGTTCTGGGAAATTGAGAAACCACCACATGCGGCTCGAGTCAACCCTCTGGACCGTGAGTGCGAGTTGTTCTACTAGAATAATACCGGCCGTCGTGTCGACGGTCGTTTCGTCACTCGCTTACCCTTTCTGGACTCCCGTACCCCTTTGGGTCGTGCGCTGGCCGAGAAGAGTTGCTTTCCATGGAGCGCCGCATGCGGCGCGACCCAACCTTTCGCGATAAATATGCTGAGTTCATGCGCGAGTATCAAAAGCTGGGTCACATGTCACCGTCCAACTTCGAATGGCGTTCACAGGAGCACTACTTCCTCCCTCACCATGCGGTCTTAAGGACCCCTGAGAGTAAGATTCGGGTAGTTTATGACGGCTCCGCCCCCTCATCAAATGGTGTGTCCCTGAACCAGTTTCTCTACTCTGGTCCTAAATTAATCAATGACATATCCGACATTTTGACCCAATTCCGTCAACACCAAGTGGTTTTTGTAGCCGAAATTCGGATGATGTTTCGACAATCAGTGGTCCATCGTGATGACCGTCGATATCAGCTGATATTGTGACGCGAGAAGCCCAGCGATCCGATACAGGTGTTTGAGTTGAACACCACCACCTATGGACTCCGGTCCAGCCCGTATATCGCCATGCGAACCCTCCTTGAACTCGCTGAGAGAGAGCGTCTAAGATACGCTCGGGGAGCTTCTATTTTGGAGACTTCGGTCTACATGGACGACATTTGTACGGGCGCCTCCACTGTCGAGGAGGCTCATGTCTTGCGAGACGAATTAATTGCCATCCTGAAGGCCGGAGGTTATGAGTTGCGCAAATTGACTGTGCTGGGCATTCAATATCAGCCTGTTCAGGATACCTTCACATATCGAGTAAAACTCGATCCCCCCCCCCCCCCCCCCCAAAGCATGGACCAAGCGCTCCGTGCTGTCTACAGTAGCCCGCACCTGCGACCCTAATGGATGGATCACCCCGGTCATCTTTTTGGCTAAGTGCTTTCTTCAAAAGCTGTGAATATCCGGGTTGGGTTGGGACGACCCTATTAGCGGAACTCTCTTGCGAGAGTGGCTCTCCATTGTCTCCTCCCTTCCGGACATCAACCGGGTCTCCATGCCAAGGTGCTTCTTCCCTCCAGGGAAATGCCGGGCTACCCTACATGGGTTTTGCGACGCCTCCAAGAAAAGCTATGCTGCTGTCGTATATTTGCGGACTGTGAGCTCTTCTGGTCATTCTGCAGTCCATCTCGTACTTGCTAAAAGCAAGGCTGCTCCCATTAGGTCCCGCTTAACTATCCCTAAATTGGAACTGTCCGGAGCCGCTCTTCACGCGCGACTCCTCAACCACGTTCACTCGTCTTTGACAAGTGTAATCGACATTACGGACGTCTACGCTTGGTCGGACAGTGAGACAGTACTTTTTTGGCTCAGAGCTGCACCTCACAATCTTGAGGTCTTTGTGGCAAACCGCGTGTCTTAAATCCAGAATTCTGAGATTTCTCTAAACTGGAGACATGTCCCAGGGGAGTTGAATCCCGCAGACTGCGCTTCTCGCGGCTGTGAAGCCCCCTTCGTTGGTTAACCACCCGCTGTGGTGGTGTCCCAGTTGGTTGACTGAATCTCAGTTATTCTGGCCCCAGGGTAATTACTCCGAACTGATTGAATTGCCTGAACTACGAGCCGGAGTAGGAGTGGGCAAGGATAAGCCCACTCGGGATCTCTCTCTTCTAGAACGGTACAGCTCTCTCGATAAGCTCTTAGGAGTGACTGCTTGGTTGCGCCGAGTTGTCCGCAATTCGAGAGACCCGTCCAACCGAATCTCTGATTTTGTTTTGTCCCCTAGCGAGCGTGGCGAAACTTTGATGCATTGGACACGTATGGTCAAAGCGGAGAATTTTGAGGCCGTGATTGAAAACTTGAAGCGGAGCTACGTTGTCAAGGCCGTCTGAACCTCTTCCTGGACGACGCTGGGATGCTGCGCGTTGGCGGACGTATGAAAAATTTCCAACTGCCGTACGGGTCTCGACACCCGTTACTGCTCCCCAAGGACGGCGCCTTTGTCCGGTTGCTGGTAACCCACCATCATGTTAGGAACGCCCACGCTGGGTGTAACGCTCTTTCGGATATTTTGCAGCAGGAGTTTTGGATTTTGGCTGGCCGACGCACCATTTGGAGCGTCATCTTTAAGTGCATACCATGTTATAAACTGAAGGCCACCGTATCGCAGCCTATGATGGGTGACTTGCCACCCGACCGCGTAAGGGCCATCCGACCATTCGCTGGAGTCGGAACAGACTTTGCTGGCCCCTTCCTCGTCAAGTCCTCTAACCTTCGTAACGCGCGTTCACATAAGTCCTATCTTTGCGTCTTCGTGTGCCTCTCCAATAAGGCCCTTCACTTGGAACTTGTAAGTGCCCTCAGCACGGAAGCCTTCTTGGCCACGCTGGGCAGCTTCGTATCGCGGCGCGGTTTGCCGGACCTGATCCAGTCTGATTGCGGAACGAATTATAAGGGCACGGATAGATATTTGAAAGAGGTCGTCGAATTTCTGTCCAGCAACAGGACTTATTAAGGTAATGCGATGTCCAAGAAGGGCATCCAGTGGAAATTCGACCCTCCAGCTTGCCCACACTGGGGCGGTATTTTTGAGGCGGTAGTTAAGGTTGCAAAAACGCATCTCCGTCGCGTTATTGGCGAAACTATTTTGACATTTGAGGAACTTGCCATTGCATTCTATAAAATTGAGGCGGTACTCAACTCTCGGCCCCTCTGTCCCCTCTCGTCCGATCCGAATGATTTGGAGGTTCTAACCCCGGGCCACTTCCTGATTGGCCAGCCTCTTAACGCCCTGCCCGAGTACCTCTTCAGGGAAATAAACTCTTCGCGGTTGAGCAGATTTAACCTGCTGCAACAAATGACTCAGAGTTTTTGGCACCGATGGTCTCTGGAGTACCTACATCTTTTGCAGCAACGTGTTAAGTGGTCTGACAAGACGGATCCTCCTCGGGTTGTTGACCTCGTGTTAGTTAAAGAACCCAGCGCTTTGCCTTTGTATTGGCGCCGTGGGCGCATTGTTAAGTTGTCGTGTGGATCGGATGGGGTGCATAGGGTGGCCGAGGTTTTGGTCGGAGATTCGGTCTTGCAATGTGCCGTCGCGACCCTATCCCGTTTGCCAATTTACTCGCGGTCATAAGTCCTTATGCCCGGGACGGGGGTTTGTTTGCGCCAAACGTTAAAATTTAAAATTACTATAACGAAGGCGCGTTAGCGCGTTTCGTTGATGTACTTAGCTCCGGCGGGCACGCAGCTCGCAGGCGCCTCCCCGCCCGCACTGAGCGCGGGGGAGATTCGGTATTTTTTGTCGTCAAGCGGCGGCCGGGCAGTGCTTGCTGTGAGTTGACTCGAGCGAGCGGTTACCTAATAGTGTCGATTTTGTTAGCAAATTTGTGCAACGACGAGGAATTTTAGTCTAGAATATTAGACGCCGGGTTGACTAATTGTTGGGAAATTAATGTTTAATTGTATTGTTGCGTTAAGTGCCTTAAAAGGTCGCGTTCGGTTTTCGAAATAATTTGTGGCGACGTGAACTTTGACCCACCGTTCATCGGTCTTACCGCGTTTTAAGTCTTTTGATTATAATTAACGGGATTTAGTTTCGCTTGGAAGTTAGTTAAATGTACAATAAAGTGGATTGTTTGACATAGTGAAGTGACGAAAGAAATTCTCCATTGCTGCCGCTGCTGGAGAATACCAAGGCGGGAGGCTGTGCCAGAATCAGGGTTGCTGCTGATTGAAAGGGCTAAATCGGGTTAAACGCACACACATACACTTCTCATACACTACTTACATTCAGGACACCTGACGCCTGAACGAGCCTTGGGGTCCTTCTTCGCTTCTGAAGCAGGTAAGTCAAATAAATTAAGTACCTAATCTATACATCAAGTCTCCATAGGCATTTGGGCCCCGTCCTTAGTTATACGTCGAGTACAGCTGTATGGGCCCCTGTACAGTCGATCTTTGTCAGGACAGCTAGGGGCGTGTACACGGTACTTATAACAAAAAACAATTTTTAAATCTAATCTCCTAAATGGCTGGACGAATTTTGACGGGACTTACACTGGCAGATAGCTAATGTTTTAAGGAGTTAGTTAGGCTACTTTTATTTTAGATTAGGATTCCGATTTATTTAGAATTCCATTAAAAAAATTAAACCCATGAAATCCAATGATAATTGCTACAAAGCGTGGCAATTGTGGCAAATCATTCTTACAATGAAAAAGGTCAAGGAATGTAGAGGACTGTAACGTGGTGATGAATAAGAAGAAGGGTAACTCCTAGTCAAAGTAACATTTTTAATTATTTAAAAATACGTAAGTATAAAACACTTATAAAAACCTAACAGTATAGTATTCTTCCGTTATATACTAGTAATAGTACGCTTGGGAGTTAGATATTATTAGGTTTACTATAACGTTTACGTTTTACGATATTTTTAATTTTGTTTCTCCACCGTTCCTTCTTCATAAATTCATCGTCTAAATCAGTCCAGCCATTTCGGAGATTACCCGGAACAAACAAACAGATAGACAGATTTTTTTAATTATTGTGTTTTTGTTATAAGTGACTTATATACTTTCAAGTGTATTTACTAAAAAGCTGTTATTTTGACATAATAAACAGACATTATATAAAAGCAATTCTCTTCATTTCACTGCCACTTCCTCCTTTTTATTCTAACAATTAAATGTATCTATATAACATGTTAAAGAACTATTTTTGTATAATACCTTATAAATAATTAATGCATGTTTGACGATTATATAAATCAACAACATATTAAGTGAATATATAATGATATAGAAACCAATAAACTGTAATTACGGGAAGGAAATTATAAACACATGTCACAAATGAGATATCATTCCAATGCGTGTACAATTTTCTTCCAACCCAATTTTCCTTAATCAAAGTATGAAGCAGCTTCCGTTTTTGTACCTTTAATATAACGCCACATATTATGTTCATATTCTTTTTCATTTTAAGATACAACAATACCAATATAACATCAATACGTTACGTATTTTACAATGTAAATGGTGTATATTTTTTAGGTTTACTCTTTTAAATGCTTATTTCTATATTTGAATGAAATTGGGGATATATTGTAAAAGAATAATAGAGTATTAAACCTTGAAAGGAAAAGATGAGATCTCTCGCCGGGAAACGTAAACCTAAATGGATAACATGAAATGTTCTATGATAATCTTAAATTTAAATTACGATAAAATACACCTAGATCACTCCCGGTGGTGCCCTCTATCTATTCGTGAAGTTTCATTACAATCGGTCAGACATTGGAGATTAGATACATGTAGATGTCTATGGACCACAGCAACCACTTACCGTCAGGTGGACTGTGTGCTCCTTTGTCACCCTTATGCTATGCTATATTAAAAAAATATGAGCCAGAACAGACAGATAGACGGATAGACAGAAAAATTGTAATAATGGTTATTTAGTCGGCCGGGAACCCCGATAGTGTGTTTTAGGCTTCCGTACATGTTTGGTCCATTAGCGCTTTTATGGTGCGGTAGCAATGAGACCACATTTATAAACGAAAGCATGTCTTACATACTATATTTAAATAAAGTAAAATATAGGATTAAGAATAGGATATTTTATGAAAAAAAAATATGAAAGCGCTTACATTCATCTCATGGTAAGTGGCTCCTGTTTGTCATGGACACCCGTGACCAACCTTAATCAATAGTTATGTATTAGTGCGTTATTGCTCTGAAGACTACGATGGGATGCCTACCCAGTCTCTTTTTTTATAGAATAAGGATGAAAAACGAGCACACGGTCCACCGGTGATAAATGGATACTGTAGCCCATAGACATCTACATTCCGGTTCTCTACACTCGCTATACGAACACAGCATCATTGAGCTGCTATTTTACGCTGTTATTCTGTTAGAGCGTGGTCCTTTCCCGGTCAAGCCGACCAATCGCCTATATTGCCTAAAATATTAATTGTGATGCCTCTCACTCTATAATGATATTGCCTGAAATATTCATTCTTGATAATAATTATCAACAAAACTGCAAAATGATCATCAACATATCGATTTGACTAAATTATTTGAAATGTTTAATGCTAACTAATATTTTGCACTATAATTTTCATTAATCTATACACATATAAATAAAGTTGAAGGGTCTGTCTGTAATATCGAAATAGCTATCTTATTTTGAGCTGAGAAGGTTATTTAGATACCATTAAGGCATAAATAAACATTTTTACAATTTTTGTCAGTCCGTCTATTTGTCTGTTCTGGCTTATCTGCAGAATGGCTGAACCGATTGTAATGAAACTTCGCGAGTAGATTAGAGGGCACCACCGGTAATAAACTTATCATTATTTAAATTGAAGATTACCATAGAACATATCATTTTATCAATTAAGGTTTTTAAAATCACTCCTGGAATTGCATCTATCTGTTCTTAAAGGTTCGTTACCATGGACTAAGCCATTCTGAGCATTAACCCTGACAAACAGGCCGACTAACAAAGATTTTTTTTAAATGATCATTCTTGTCTTAATGGCATATAAGTAACTCAATATAGGGCAGTTATTTCGATATTACAGCCATACATTTCAATTTTTAGGGTTCCATACCTAATGGATACCCAACGGGACCCTATTACTAAGCATCCGCTGTCCATCCGTCCGTCCGATCGACCGTCTGTGTGTCAGCGGGCTGTATCTCATGATCCGTAATAAGAAGACAGTTCAAATTTTCAGAGAATGTGTATTTCTGTTGCCGCTATATCAATAAATAAAAATTAAAAGGGGCTCCCCTACTATAAACGTGTATTACGATGATACGGAACCCTTTATGCGCGAGTCCAACTCGAATTTCGCCGGTTATTATTCATATGTATGGATTAGTAATGGTGTACTTCGGTATTAATACAATAATATTACTCAGAACGTAAAGTTTTTAATGGACTTTTATGCATAAAGCAATGACTAAAACAAGAGCTAATTACAAATGCATTAAATATGTTTATCATTTAGACAGCTCATGTGTTTATAATATAGCATAGATTTATGGTGAGGCGACCGCTCGACGCATCTGATGTACTACATCCTCATTAAGTATGATTGTTTTATTTGTGAGCACGTTTCATTACTTCTTAGGATCTCTAAGCTGACACACGTTTTCAGAAAATTTTATTTTTAGTGTTACTCGGAACTTAAAGATTAATTATTTTAGTAAACGATGTTAAACGAGTGTTATAAATTATACTATTCATATTTTTAGTTTTATTAAACGTATGTTTTCTTTATACACATGTATATATAATATATAGTAACACCGTATATATTAGATAAATAAACCTATAAGTAATCTACAATATTTATACAAATAAATAAAATTGAGTTGTCTGATTGTAATGTCAAAATAACACCTTTTTACTAAATGTATATAAAAGTATATACGGTACTTAAAAAATAATAATTTTAAAATGTTTGTGTCTGTCTGTCTGTTTGTTTCTGTGCTATAAGGAATAACTTAGGCTATTTTTATTTTAGGAATAATTAAAACCCATGAAATCCAATCGTAATAAATTACACGCGGGCGAATACGCAGTTCTCCTTCTTCTTTTTTTTCTTTTCATAAGATAGGGTGACAAACGAGCACACAGTCCACCTGATGGTAAGTGGTTGCTGTGGCCCATTGACATCTACATTTATCCTCGTTTGCGAATCAAAATGCAGATACGTTGTCAACCGTGAAGATTAAGATGGAATGCCTCTTTTCCAGTAAAAAGGGTCTCCGGTTTTCTACACTCACCATACGAAACACAGTAGTGTTAAGCTGCTGTTTTACGCTGGTATTCTGTGAGAGCGTGGTCCTTCCCCGGTCGAGCCGACCCATTCGTGCTACAACTATACTACTAATATAGCTGCAGCATGGCTCTATCGCGTAAAAATTCAGCTGGTGCAGAAAAGGAGTGGTCTTTCATTATGATAACGCCGGACTCCACACATATTTGCCCACTTAGCAAAAATTGAGAAAGCTTGGTTGAGAAGTGTTAATGGTGGATGCATTAACACCTTCAGATTTATACCTCTTTCGGTCTCTTCAGAATTATTTAGGTAGTGCTAGGTTAACACCAAGAGAGGATTGCCAAACTACTTGTCGCATTTTTTGATCTAAAATCGCAAGATTTGTACAGCAACGGGATTATATCATTACCTACAAGATAGCAACAAGTTATTGAACAAAGTGGCACATATAATAATATAATAATAAATGTAATTTACAAAAATGTCTTCAATTTGTACAAAAAATACGAAGAAACTTTTTTCCCGACCTTACAAATAGTCCTAATATTACATATTATATGTAACATTAGGACTTATATATTATAATAAAACCTTTATTATAATAAACTAGCTCAAATAATATGATGATTTTGACGGAGTTTTGCTTCTAAAATATTTGAAATATGGTACAACGAAAGGACAGAACTAAAATTGAAAAATCTCTAATAGAGTAGGTCGCGCTCAATAAATATTATGGTAATTATGTTTGTACAATAAATGCGTATTTTACTGCTGCTTTTCTTACGTTTCAAAACAGACGTGTCATAGCACAGTGGCTTAGCATGAGTTGCGGCGCTGAAGGCCGCGGGTTTGAATCCTGAACGGGACATGTATTTGTATGGTCTACAAATATTTGTTCTGAGTATGTCAGTTTGTCCTTTTGTAATATATGCATCCCAACTGTCTCCATGATACAGAAGAAATCTTAGTCCGGAGATGATATTTTAAAATATAAATAAATAAAGAAATATGCCTATTTATGTGTCCTACAGCAGTAAAAGACCTATAATTCCATCATCCACTTCTCACAATCTTCTGCGATATGGTTTCTTATCATATGATAATTCTGTTTTGGTAGAGCAAAACACTACTACAAAACTTTAGAACTATAAACTCAGCTCGCCTTTTCAAAACATTAAACACTAGTGTTATGACAAAATTTTGCAAAATATGCAGCAGATGGTTGGCTTTAATATTCAATATTGGTTTCTCGTCTACTGTAAAAAGCGAAACAATGTGTATACAAAAACAGTTACAACTAAATTAATTGTTCTCTTTGTGGATACAAATTTTAGTATTTGACTGTAGAAGGTCTTTCCCTAATCATAGTAAATGACAAAAAATGTTAACTACTTTATGAGCTGTTATATATAAATATAGTAGTTATTATCTTTAAAATTTTATTTATTATAATTTATAATAGCCAGCATTTTAGGAGTAGGAATGTTTTGTTTTTTATTTTTTGCGTTCTTAATAAAAGTAAGTATCTTATAATTTACATCAACAACATAACCAATAATTAAAAAAATTCAAATCCCAAAGCGGCTTTAATCTTAATAATGTTACTTTACTTGTAATAATAATATAAAATTTGTATAATTTAAAATTTAAATTTAAGTCGAAAGAATATATTTCTAAACTAAAATCTATTTAATTCCACTCTACAAGTTATAACAAATTAGACATAGAAAAATTAAAAGAATGAACTTTATTATAAAACTAAAGTGTTGAAGTTTATTACAGTCCATCTGATCGTGACTACTGCAGTCCATGAACACCTGCAGGCAACTTCAAACAAAGTTTCGTTCCTAGTGGAACCCTAAAAAATTATTAATGTATATAACATGAAGGGAGCATTATTGTTGATACTCATTCACTCACGCAAAATTGAACTTAGGCTGTCATTCACAACACTTCGCAAGTGAAGTGCTATCGAGCGCCCTTTGCTATATTTACTACTACAACATTTGACACCTGGTGGAGACTGGAGTGTAACGGACTAACGGATGTGACGACGAATGTGTTGAGTTATTTCAAGCACATCCGCTGCAATGATAGCACTGGCCAGCTGTCCTTTTCGTTAATATGATGACAGTCATTTAGACACTTATATAAATTATAATCACGAATAAAATACTTTGATTTTCTTTTAATAAATTGCTACATATGGTATAAACTATGACTCTTGACGTATAACGTTATTAAATAAAAAAAAATCAAAATTGGTTCATCTGCGAAGATTGTTACATATATACAAAGAAAATATACACAAATTGAGAACCTCCTCCTTTTTAAAATCGGTTAATATTATATTAATATTAGTCTAAAATAGAGATTAAACTCAAATAAAAAACACTCAAACAAATTTTCACTGTTGCTATAGTGCAATCGGAACAACATAGACATCCTCGATAGATTGCCGCATAAGGGGGATATTTTGCATAGTTACCACACTTGCCAGGATAATTTCACCCTTGTGTCGAGTTGTTTTTAGGAATAAGTTGCTGCACATCCCCTGTTTCATTTCCCTCAGTCGCCTCTTACGACACTTACTGGATGATTTAGGATAGTGAATATTCTTACACCGCCTTTCTAAATGTGATACGAGTCACTAAATGCCGGTGGCAAAATAACTTTTTTACCGCCTTTTAAATAATTGGAAATCATGATATAGGTACAATCAAAAACTGAATTATTTGCTGCTGCAATGGAGTTTCATTTGTCACACACACATTATAATTGAATTCGGTTTCGATAAATTTACTTGGCTTTAAATTTCTAGGTTTAAAATAAAATATTTTTCATATAATTACTAACAAAATTATTTATTAATATAAAATTCATTATTAAAACCTAAAATTCAAGTCAAAGAGCGGTTACACCTAGGTTTAGTCGCCTATAACTAGTTGCAGCCAGTTGCGTTTGGTTTATCAACTTTTAATATATAACCGTAGTGACAAACGAACTTACAGTTCACCCGATGATAAGTGGCTACAGCAATCCATGGACACATGCAGGCAACTTTAACCAAAGAAGGCCTCAGACGTTGTCACCTCTGAGGACTAGGATGCTATGCCTCACAGTCTGTAACTATTCTGGTTCTCTTTACCCTTCAGACTGGGAGACAGCAGTGAAAGCACTGCTTTTTGGCGGCAGAAATAGGTAATAAGGTGATAAAAGCAGTCCTACTACTGGGTGTATTCGATTTTTTAATGACTAAAACCACGTGTCGCCGGTTGCTTTTGGGTAAAACTAGATATAATAAAGTTTACAATGAGTTGTTGCGCCAGGGGCCGCGGGTTCATATCCCGCACGGAACAAGTATTTGTATGGCCTACAAATGATTGTTCCGGGTCTGAATGTTTGTCCTCGTGCAATATATGTTTGTAAACTGCCTCCACGATACATGAGAAAACCGTAGTGTGGTGGTAACGTTTTTTAAAAAAAATATAAAAAAAATAAGTATGACTTCTATTTACATTACAAAATTATGAAAGCGCCTATTAAGTTATATCAACGACAGTATGTTTGTACATGTTGCTGATTAAGATCAATGTACAAACCATAATATACTTCTGTTCGCATAGGTACGTACTACATAATTTATCAGTGAGTAAGATGTGTCTAAATGAAGGCGACAAATGAAATAAGTCCTTCGATTATTAGTGGGTGCTATGATCATATTATGCTATATACAATTATATACCCACTTAAATAATGCTAGATGTCAGGACCAAATGTACCTAATGTATATTGAACCAGGTTAATCTTCTGACCTATTAAAATGTTTTATTATATATTATATAATACAATGTTTTCAAATATTTCAACTTAAAGATGGTAACAACGATTTTGAACTGATTATTCTAATTCATAGTAGTCGGTTCTGTTAAAATATTTTGATATAAAACAAAAGGCACATTTACGTTGCGGTGAAAGTATTATCCCTGACATAACTTTCAGAGATGTATACTATACATTTTGCAAAGTAAATCCTCCATAACCCAGGATTTGTTTGTAGTGATCCACGTTGCGAGCTTGCGAGTCATGCAGTTAGTTACCGCTGTAGATCCGACGAAGCTTTCCGGGAAAGAGCGCCGCCGGCAAATCCGCTTTTCTGTTCCCACTACAAATATTAAAAAAGCATTTCTTCAATATACTCGTACCTTCTCGTAACTCACCAGTGAGCGTATAAATGAAGAAAGCTGTACCTAGATTTAATTTTCTTTGTTTACTTAAGTTTCAAGTTCCTTAGAGTAAATAAAAGTATTTTTCCTCCTTTTGTTTTATAAGTTCTAAGTTAAATTGTAAAATTAGCAGCACATACTTTTACTGGATTATGCGTATCTTGGAGAAGTCAAAAAATTATTATATTATGTGTAAATCTCAGACTAAAAACTAAGATAGACGGAGCGTTGCAAACATCTTAGTAACGGAAAAATCAAGCTCAATTTCTTGAGCTTATTGCTTTGTACGTTCACGCACATATATTTCTCCTTTCTTTCTTTAACAGACCATAAAGGTTCATTGCTGGGCAAGTATTCACCAAAAACCTAAAAACAATGTCGTTAATTGCAAATGATTTTAAATGAGTATAGGTACATGAGTGCGTGTTCTTAATAAATTCAGCATAATTTTGACTTGGTTTTTACGTCATTTGAAATATACGCAGCGCTCCGCCTTTCATTCCTTGTTGGTCTGATCTGGTGGTAAATCAGGTTTTCGACAAAGTGAAAGCTGAAATCGAATGCTTTGTTTGCCTTTGATGTAAACTTTGGCCGAAGCTGAAACCGAATTCGTAGGTTTAGTTAAGCTTAAATAATGTTTCTAGCCCTAGCAGAAAATAGGATACGAGCAGAGAATAAGAGGAAAATGATGACACTATATTTTCATTTATTGATAAGAAAAGTTAGTTTAATTAAACTTATTATTCATTTATCGAAAAATTATAATAAAAAGCAGATAAGTATTAATAATCAACCTGCGAGCTATGAAATTCAGTTAAATATTAAATAATAAAATATTATGATATGTGGTGCTAGACAATAGACATTATGTGTGCTTTCGAAGTCATCAACATAATAATTATCATCATCATTACAGTCCACTTATAATCATAGAACTAATCCAAAAAATGTCATAAAATATAATCCTGAGCCACCTGCATTCATCCACTTCCTGCATCAGGTTGTCACTCCATATAATACATATTACATACACGCCGCTTACCGGGACGAGAGTGTCACTCGAAAAAGTTTCATCTCCATGGGTTGTCGATTCTTCGAGCTATACGTCCACCTTCGATCAAAAAAGCACCTTAACCGCATGAAAATGAAATCTGCTAAAGGTTTGACTGAAGTCAAAGTTTTGATTAATAAGCCAAAAAAATATGAATTTTGTCAGCGTAAAGTGCCCCGCGCGCTTAATTGTTGGTTCACCGACGAGTGAGCAAATACATAACAATTTAGGCACGCACGTGTCAATTTGTATACATTAGTTTAAAACACTAACAAAATTACTCTCCACCCGCCAGATCCTTTCGAATATATACTGAAAAAATTAACCTTTTAATACAGAAATTATAGAACCAAACTAAATCATAATTCTTAATACAGATGTATTTAATTCAGTAAAGTATGTTTTTCGTTTCATTTTATTTTTACTTTATTTTATTCTCAATGATTTTATTTTATTATAACACCTGCTTATAAATCACATTTTTCATTATGTTATTAGGAGATAGATATATAAACTCTTTGCATTTCCTACTATAGAGCAGGCTGTCTAAAAAGTTTACTGCTTCCTATCCTTAACAGGTCACTTTTACTTATTACTGTACACTGTCTATTTACGGTTTTGTATTAGGTACAGTCCACATGATAGTAAGTGGCTACTGCAGTCCATGGATACTTGCAGCTACGTCATACTACGACTGACGTGGAATGCCTCACAGCCTTTAACTATACTGGCATCTTATATCATCCCCCATCCCTTTAGACTGAAACACTGCATTCCAAGTACTGCTGTTTGGCGACAGAAGTAGCTAAAATGTTTGTACCTGCCCAAACGGACTTCTAGACAGAAAAAGAGTGGCAGTGGGCAACCACATAGAAAATATAATTATACTGTTAACTATTCACTGTCACTATCCGCGGTTAAATGTTATAATTCTAACTGGTCGCTATACACTGTTCTGTCACGTACCGATTCTATATTGGTTCGCACTATTCAATTCAACACTTTTAATTTGTTAACAATATCTGTCCACGCTGTAAAACGTAAGCGATAATTTTTTTCACTGTTCTTTTCAATAAGCCCCACTGTCACTACTCTGTATTATAATCACTCACTATAGCACTATTAATAGTTATCAGTGTATTATAGCTGTGACGGATTTTTTTACTTCTCCTTCTTTTAGTAACATTCATTTCTATGCAGACGACAGCACTGGTGATGCTTTATACACCGGCCGTGGCAATATTTCTCGGGAAAACGTTGCCGAGTACCATAAAAAACTTGTGTCTGAAGTCTAAACTTTGTTGAACAAAGTCTCAGACTGGGGGCGACTAAATCTAGTCCAGTTCAATCCCCAGAACACACAAGTTTGCGCGTTTACCGCTAAAAATAAACCCCTTTGTCGTATATCCTCAGTTTCAAGGCACTCCCCTTGTTGCCTCAACCAGTATCGGAATCCTCGATGTCGATATATCGAGTTACATGCAGTTTCGTGGTCACCTACAAGAGAAGACCAAATTGGCCTCTAAAAATCTTGGCGTGTTCAGCAAAGCGGGAAAGTATTTCATGCCGGCACACCGCTTGCAACTTTACAAGGCGCAGGTTCAGCCTCACATGGAATACTGTTCCCATCTCTGGGTGAGGGCTCCCCAGTGCTAGCTCTTTCCACGTGACCTCATAAAGCGCAGAGCGGTTCTAATCGTCGACGACCGAGTTCTTTCCGATCGTCTTGACTCACTGACACTACGTAGAGATGTTGCATATTTTATCGCATCTATCACGGCAAGTGTTCTGAGGAATTGTTCAGACTGATTCCAGCTGCTCAATTTCACCATCGCACATCGCGATAAAACTCGCGATACCATTCATACCATCTTGAGGATTGGCGGTCCACCACTGTGCGATTTACACAATTTACTTACAACTTCCTTGTGAAATCGATTACCACCAGCGATTTTTCCGGACCGATACGACTTAGGGACGTTCCAGAAAAGAGCCTACTCCTTTTTAAAAGGCTGGCAACGCATCAGCAATTCCCCTGGTGTTGCAGTTGTTCACGGGCGGCGGTAGTCACTTACCGATGGGACCGTGAGCTGCATGCTCGTTTGCCCCCTCTCTTATAAAAGAAGTTTAATATTTCTTTTAAATTATTTTAATTTGTCTACAATTTGATAATTTTTATCTGGCTTATGAGATCTTTCAGCATTCGCCATATTCCACGGCTCCGTGGCGCAGTGGCTTAGCAATGAGTTGTTCCGCTGGGGGTCGCGGGTTCGAATCCCCCACGGAACAATTATTTGTATGGCTTACAAATAATTGTACCGGATCTGGATGTTTGTCCTCGTCCAATATATGTTTGTAAACTGCCTCCACGATACAGGAGAAAATCCTAATGTGGGGGTAACGTTTATATAAAAAAAAGTATATTATTCACCCATCATTTTTTATTAAATTATTAAATTGGAGTGTATAACCCAATCTTATAATTTTTACCTGGTAAAGCCATATATTATACGAGTATAAATTATAACACGAATGGTTCAACTCGACTGCGGAAGAACCACGCTCTCACAGAATACCACCGTAAATTAGCAGCTTAATGCTGCTGTGTTTCGTATGGTCAGTGTAGAGAAGCGGACACCCTTTTCACTGGAAACGAGGCATTCCATCTTATTGCTCAGGGGTGAGAAAGCACCTGCCTTTGATTCTTAGTCTATAGGCCGCATCATCCACTTACAGTCAGGAGGACTGTGTGCTCGTTTGTCACCATTATTCTATAAAAAATACATTTCGTAGTTAAAATCAAACTAAAGTTACCCATAAAAATTATCAATAAAAATAAATCAAATTGGTTGCAAGTCGCGAATACTCGCCAATAATATGGTGTTAAAAAGTCTAAGGTATTTTAATAAATAATAGTTTTCTTGTTTTAAAATCGATTAAATTGTAAATCTTAAAATAATTTTGTTATTTGCCTTAATTATCATGGTTATAATAAACATTACCTACTAAATGAAAACAAAAGCTTCTAATAGGTAGAAAATTTGAATTAATGTTATGGAATATAAAATTAACAAAATAAACTATAAGACATTTCTGTGCCGTTTGCGTACACGCACGTGTTATTATT
Organism: Parnassius mnemosyne; assembly: GCA_963668995.1. Classification (NCBI taxonomy): domain Eukaryota; kingdom Metazoa; phylum Arthropoda; class Insecta; order Lepidoptera; family Papilionidae; genus Parnassius; species Parnassius mnemosyne. The sequence continues at coordinate 26,809,039 of CAVLGL010000159.1, forward strand.
ATTTATGTTATCTATTTTCGTGTGCTACATGGGTGGCGCGGTTGTCATAAATCAACAAAATTATTTTACGAGCATTCTAAACGCTCTATTTAAATGTATAAAATATGAATATATACCCGTATTATGGTGACATATGTGAGTTTTTAATTTTGTTACGACAGCGCTTGTTCAATCAGGATGTCCGCTTTGTTTTAAAAATCGATTTTATATTGATAATGTAACATTCTCTCATCCCCACCTACTCTCTACAGCCGATACCTATAACTGATGATGTAATATATAAGTTTACCAACTCTATTAAAGTAAATTATAAGCCACTTCTCATGAAAATCAGTTCTTTTAGGTGTTTCTTAAAAAAATGAATATACAATGATACCAGATAAAAGCAATTAGAGGTGCCTAATAATATCCTAATAGCTATTTTGATTAAAAAGCCCCATTTCATTAGATTATCTTAGCTCTACCACGTAAAAAAGGGAAAAAAGGGTGGGTAGCTACAACTCACACACATCAACGCCGTGTACGATGAGCACTAAACCAACAAACCAACAACGTGCTCGCCCCGAAGTAGGACAAGAAGATGAGAGTTAGACTGTAGTCCTCAACAAAATAACTGGGCTTTTTTACTTTAACAAAATAACCAGTAAAAGTGAGTTTGGTCCCTCGGTAGTGCGTAAGCACAAACATGTCCTTACGCACTAGCAAAATGTCGCGCACGTTCATGTGGTACAGAGACTGAACGCCTTTCAAAGTATAAAAAAATCCAACCACAGTAACTGTGAGTCACAAGATTAGAGTGTACGTCAAAGAATAAGCACACTGGTTCAGGTAAAAGCCCTCCTTGAGCGCCACCACACCTGCTGAACTGAAGCAACTCAGACGTAATATAATTATAAGGTATCACCACCGATTTCATAGAAAGAATGAAGGAAAGAAAACTTTATTTGACATCACAAAGAAATATCAAATAACACGATGTATAAAAAAACAGGATTTGTGTAAAGTTTGAGCTGCGTTCTGTGCGGTGAAGCGGGACACCCAGCGAATGATCATGGGTGCACCAAAGCGCCGCGCAGGAAAAGGCGCGGAGGAGCAGACCGGCGCGGGCGAGTGGCTAGCGCTAGGAGGTCACGTCCTCGGCAACCTGCCCCTTCAGTCACACCGATCTCGGTGTTGCAACCCCCACCCCTCAGGCTATCACCAAACCCGCCCCAGCTAAATTGGCTTCCGGGCAAGGCGTAAGCCCTTCGGTACCTTCAGCACCCAAAACGAACGCATGGGTTAGCCCCCGGCGATTGTCTCACGACCAGCGCTCTGTTTCCAGACTCAAAAGCCCAAAACTGCCTCTCAGGCACCTTCTACCTTCGCTGCTGACTTCTCGTTAATCTGCAACTTCATCAGTAACATTAATGTCGTTGAAGTCACTTCTCTGACCCGCAAACTTCGCGTGGCCAAAAACACACAAGATAAGCTCAATGTCACCATTGAGCATATTAATCTTATCGACGCGATTGGTTCATTTCAATGCGCCTAAGAAATCCCTCTTTTAAACCATAACGGCAGTATAACCTACCGGAAGAACTAAACCTAGCTCTCTAACTGTTGCGTTCTTTAACGTAAATGGCATCAGAGATGAAAAGGAAAAAATCGTGTACCTGTTACGCGATCATGATGTTGCCATCCTGCTGGTTCATGAGACCTTCTTGAAACCTAGCGTGCACGATCCCAAAATATCTAATTATACCTTAGTAAGAAATGATAGGCTGACTGGACCTAAAGGCGGCACCTTGAGGCACAAGAGGTCCTTGCACTGTACACTGATAGATATACTCCACCGCTTAATAACTTAGAACCATCGGTTTGTAGGATAGCACTTATGGGCCATCCGCCCGTCATCATTGCATTGACTTATGCGGTGACAGACCGCAGAAACATATATTAGAAGCCGACATCTCAGCTCTACTAGATCTAGGTCCCAGCGTAGTAATCGCGGGAGATCGAAACAAAAAACTTTTAGTTGGAATTCTAACGTAAATAATCCAAATGGAAACGTATTATGCGACCTCACGAAGAGACGTAATATCGACGTTATTGCTCCCGAGAGTCCAACTCACCGTCCTTTTCTTTCACACCATCATCCGGATGTCCTTGACGTAGCACTAGTAAAAGGCATCCGGCCTACTATTAACTCGATAGAAACTTTCATCGAATTATGCTCAGACCACAGGCCGGTCGTATAAGAACTGGGCCGGTCAGCAGGTGAGGTTCCTCAGACCAAAACCATCGTCAACTGGCGTAAACTCGAGGTCAAACTCGAGTCTACGAACTCCCAGCATTTTTCGGACAAGATTGACTCGCCGGAGGAAACCAATAGGGCGATTAGCTGTCTATCGACTCACCTCACTTCAGCGGTCGAAGATTGCTCCCGTAAGGTTTGTGTGTCGAGTGATCGGTAGACGAAGCTTCCGGCAGACTTTCGACAACTGATTAGAGCGAAAAATACCGCGCTAAAACCCTATGACCTTTATTGCACGGAAGATAACAAAATTCAGCTACGTGCTCTGCAAAACGAGGTTTAACAACGCATAGCCGAATTTAAAAACGATAAATGAGATAACCTCTTAGAAGGATTAGAACCATCCCAAGACGCCTTTTGGTGGCTGTCTAGAGCTCTGAAAGCAGAGCAAACTGCTCCCATGCCACCTCTCAAGAGGCTAGACGAACCCGATCTCGTTTAGACGATCTCGAAAAAGCCGAATACCTAGTCGACAGTCTGGAAAGTCAGTGTACCCCATCCAACGTACCATCAGATCCCGCTCACCTATTAGTGGTATAAGCGGAAGTCTAGCGTAGGTCTGCGTTACCGCCAGCGGGCGGTCCACTTGATCCTGTGACTTTCGATGAAGTCACTGAATCAATAAAAAGCCTTAAGAATAGATCAGTCCTTGAGCCAGATGGTATCAGCAACAACGTGATCAAATCTCTTCCGGCACCACAAACTTATCTCCTCGTAGTAATTTACAACGCGCTTTTCTCGAGCTGCTATTTCCCGGATATCTGAAAAGAAGCAGACGTAATAGGGATCCCAAAACCCGGGAAACTACTCAACACATTGAGTAAATTATACGAGCGTATAATTCTAAAGCGCCTCCGTTATTTTACTGAAATAAACAGACTCCTACCTGACGAACAGTTTGGATTTAGAAGCAAACACTCGTGCACTAACCAAATTCATCGCCTAACAGAATATTTTCTGTCTGGCTTTAATTACCATCTGACATTGAAAAAATCTTGAAACACGGGAGCCCTCTTCTTTGATGTCGCAAAGGCATTTGATAAGATCTATAACGACGGCTTACTCTACAAGCTGTATAAACTAAACATGAATGACAGACTCGTTCACATCATCCGAGCTTTCCTTATAATACGCTCTTTTCGTTATCGAGTGGAGGGAATCCGTTCTTCCAAACATTCTTTAAAGACTGGAGTCCCACAAGGCCCCGTCCTGTCTCTAATCCTCTTTTCACGAATGATATCCCTAAAGATCCAGTGGTAAACACTGCTCTCTTCGCCGATGATATGGCTCTCTTTGTATCAGATTACAATAGGAAAAATTTCACTTTAAAACGTCAAAAAGCTACCAATCGCTTAGGCAAATGGTTCCTCCAATGGAAAATTGAAGTGAATCCCGAAAAAAATGTAGCAATATACTTTCAAAGGAGTCCAAAACCATACCCAAATAATTGTGGACCAAGAAGCCCCAGTGCGTGTTGCCAGTGATGACCTACGGAACTGAGACGTGGTCCATCACTGCTGGCCGGATGATGAAGCTCAAGGTCGCTCAGCGAGCTATGGAGAGGGCTATGCTCGGAGTTTCTCTGACTGATAAACTTAAAAATGAGGATATCCGCAGTAGAACCAGAGTGACCGACATAGCCCAACGGATTAGTAAGCTGAAGTGGCACTGGGCCGGCCATATAGCTCGAAGAACCGACAACCGATGGGGAAAAAGGTTCATCATCATTTCATCATCATTACAGCCCTTCACAAGTCCACTGCTGAACATAGGCCTCCCCCAAAGAATGCCACAAAACACGGTCCTGAGCCACCTGCATCCATCGACTTCCTGCATGTCTTACCAGGTCGTCACTCCATCTCGTGGGGGGACGCCCTACACTTCGCCTACCGGTACGAGGCTGCCACTCGAGAACCTTTCTTCCCCATCGGTTGTCGGTTCTTCGAGCTATATGGCCGGCCCACTGCCACTTCAGCTTACTAATCCGTTGGGCTATGTCGGTCACTCTGGTTCTACTGCGGATATCCTCATTCCTAAGTTTATCACGCAGAGAAACTCCGAGCATAGCCCTCTCCATAGCTCGCTGAGCGACCTTGAGCTTCCTCATACGGCCAGCAGTGAAGGACCACGTCTCAGTTCCGTAAGTCATCACTGGCAACACGCACTGGTTGTACAATTTCGTTTTAAGGTTTTGAGGTATGTCTGACGAGAAGATGTGTCGTAGCTTCCCGAACGCTGCCCAGCCGAGTTGAATCCGTCGATTGACCTCTCGGTCGAAGTTGGACTTACCCAGTCGGACTATTTGTCCCAGGTAAACATACTCGTCAACAACTTCGAGCTTAGTGCTCCCAACAACTACCGGCACAGGTGTGACATGGACATTAAACATGATCTTTGTTTTGTCCATGTTCATCTTAAGACCTATCCGTTGGGAAACACTATTGAGGTCATTGAGCATAGTGCTTAGGTCCTCCAGCGATTCTGCCATAAGGACTATATCGTCGGCAAATCGAAGGTGAGTGATGTACTCGCCATTGATGTTGATACCGTATCCTTTCCAGTCCAGAAGCTTGAAAACGTCTTCCAATGCAGCGGTGAAGAGTTTCGGGGATATGACGTCACCCTGTCTTACACCTCTCTGCAATTGGATAGGTTTCGTACTCTGGTTCTGTACTCGGATAGCCATCGTAGCCCTACTGTACAAGCACTTCAACACTTCGATATACCGACAGTCAACTTGGCACCGCTGAAGGGACTGCAGCACCGCCCAAATTTCGACGGAATCAAAGGCTTTCTCATAGTCCACATACGCCAGACATAGTGGCAAATTGTACTCTTCGGACTTCTGTACAACTTGCCGAAGGGTATGTATGTGGTCTATGGTGCTAAAGCCCTTTCGGAAACCGGCTTGTTCGGGAGGCTGGAAGTCGTCAAGTCTGCGCGCGAGACGATTCGTAATGACTCTCGAAAACAGCACGTAGACGCGGCTCAGAAGGGAAATCGGTCTGTAGTTCTTCAAGAGAGCGTTGTCACCTTTCTTGAAGAACAAGACCACCGCACTTCTGCTCCACGCCTCCGGTGTAATGCCACCATGGAGGACGGAATTAAAGAGCTTCTGAAGGACTTCAAGTACCGGTCTTCCACCCGCTTTCAGAAGCTCCGCTGTAATTCCATCCTCGCCTGGGGCCTTACCGTATTTAAGGTGCTGGAGAGCCATCCTAATCTCGCTCAGACTGACATCCGGGATATCTTCGGAATAGTGTCGGATGAGACTCGCTCTTGGATCGTTACTCACACTTGCGTGTGGCTCCAACGATGATGTGTACAGCTGCCCATAGAACCTCTCAATCTCACTCAAAATCTCAGGTGTCCCGGAAACGATGCTGCCACATTCTGTCTTCAGCTTTGACAGTTGGCTCTTTCTGGCAGACAGATCTCTGGCAAAGACTTTGGAGCCTTGGTTCCGCTCGATCGCTTCTTCAATACGAGCTGTATTGAAGTTGCGTAAGTCCCGCCGCATGCCTTTGGAGATCTGTCTGTTCAGATGCCTGTATGCTGTCAAGTCTGTTGAAGAATGTAGCTTCATCTCCCGTCTAACAGCCATGAGATTAAGTGTGTGATCGGAGAGTTTTTGTGTTCTTCTGCGGCGGGTCTTGCAGAACTTAGCTCCGACCGCATGGACAGTTTCCACGAGCTTGTCATTCATATCGTCCACTTCATTGCAGTCTTCCAGGCACTGAAAACGGTTTTGTAACTCGAGCTGAAAGGTTTCGGGACTTTGGAACAGAGCACGAGGGGGATGGAGCGTTGACTTCATTAGACGAGACCTCTCCAACTTAACGTTTAGGTTCAGTGTGCCTCTAACCATTCGGTGATCGCTACCAGTTTTCACCCTCGCGATCACGGAGACATCACTGAACAGTTGTCGTCTGGTCGTCATAATGAAGTCAATCTCATTTTTTGAGGAACCGTCGGGGCTCGACCAGGTCCACTTCCTGTGGGGCCGCTTCTGGAAGAAAGAGTTCATCATAAAGAGTCCCTCTTTCTCCATGAAGTCGGCCAGATGCTGGCCCCTTGGGTTACGTTGCCCTATTCCAAATTTCCCTACTTTCAGCTCACCGTTCTCTCTTGTGCCTAGTTTTGCATTGAAGTCTCCCATTAACACCGTATATTGGGTTTTGGAGGAATGCATGGCTCTAGAGATATCCTCATACATTTCCTCCACCTCCTCATCGGGGTGTGCCGAGGTTGGTGCGTAAACCTGTATGACCTTCAGCGAATACCGTTTGGTGATTCTGAGTATAAGGTACGCAACCCTCGTTGACACACTCCCGATCTTTACAACGTTGTTAACGAGAGACTTGTGGACGATAAATCCGACACCTCCTTGGGACAGATGGTCGCCCTCCCGGTGATAGAGCAAGTTGCCGGATTCGAGGATTACCGTGTCCTCCCCCTCTCTTCGGACTTCGGATAATCCTATAATATGCCAGCGCAACTTGTCTATCTCTTCTTCCAGCTCCACGATCTTCTCGTCAGTCCTCAGGGTGCGTGCGTTGTACGTTGCCAGGTCGAGTCGTCTAAGGTGGCAACCGAACCTCCACCGGAGATTCTTAGCACCCCCTGCCCCGCCGTTACCATGGTCGCCACCGTAGCCAGGAATAGCGGGGCCGCCGGGGACTGGGGGCCATTTTTTTGTTACTGTCATTCATAGGGGGTATTTGCCATAGTTGCCACGCTTGGCGAGCGGGTTGGCAACCGCAGTTTTTTTATTGTAATTTGGCTATTATCAGGAAGATGCTGCTGCCCATCTCCTGCCTGTTTCCCTTTGTCGCCTTTTACGACACCCACGGGAGGATATGGGGTAGTGGATATTCTTGACCTTCACTACACGGCTGATGGAGAAAAAGGTTCATGAGTGGCAAAATCGTACCGGCGGACGAAGTGTAGGGCGTCGCCCCACTAGATGGAGTGACGACCTGGTAAGATATACAGGAATTCGATGGATGCAGCTCAGCAGGCTCAGGACCGTGCTTTGTGGCATTCCTTGGGGGAGGCCTATGTTCAGGAGTGGACTTGTGAAGGGCTGTAATGATGATGATGATGATGATGAACCCGAATTAAGGTAATTACTTTATACGGTTGCCCCATCCCTTGGGAAGATTCAGCCAAAAATCTGGGCGTTACGTTCAACGCCCGCATATAGACGGTATAGTCCTTATGGCAGACTCTCTGGAGGACCTAAGCACTATACTCAATGACTTCAGTAGTGCCTCCCAACGGATAGGCCTTAAGATGAACATGGACAAAATAAAGGTCATGTGTAACGTCCATGTCACACCTATTCCGGTAGCTGTTAGGAGCACTAAGCTCGAAGCTGTTGACGAGTATGTTTACCTGAGACAAATGGTCCCACTAGTTAAGTCCAACTTCAACCCAGAATTTACGAAATCGACGGATTTAACTCGGCTGAGCAACATTCGGGAGATACGACACATCTTCTCGTCAGGTATACCTCAAAACTTGAAAGGAGAGTGTACAGCCAGTGCGCGTTGCTAGTGATAAGTTATGGAACTGAGACGTGGTGCTTCACCGCTAAGCCGTAAGAGGAAGCTCAAGGTCGCTCAGCGAGCAGTGGAGCGATCGTGAGATATCCTCGGGCTTTCCTGCGTGATAAACTTAGAAATGAGTAGAACTTGAGTAACCGTCATAGCCCAACGGATTAGTAAGCTGAGGTGTCAATGGGCCGGCCATATAGCTCGAAGAACCGATAGTCAATGGGGATGCAAGTTTCTTGAGTGGCAACGTCCTACCGGTACGCGAAGTGTGGGGTGGTACCCCACTAGAATAGAATATAATGATTTTTACTCAATATTAATTATTACATAAGACTTATTGAAAGTCATTTTTTATTTAGCACTGGTTCGGAAAATACCTGTCCTGGGAAGAACCAGCAAGAAACCCAGCGGAAACTTCACTTAACAACAATTTGTTTGTAAATTTTTAAATGAATTTTCATAGAACCAGTATGGTGGCGATCTCCTTACTCCCAGGGGTTATTTTCATTCATCTTTTTCTTGATATTACAATAATCCTTGAACATGTTCTGGGATTTTTTGTAAAACTGGGATTTTTCGTAAAACTGGGATTTTTTGTTTACATTGACCCATAAATCAATTACTGATTCTATGGAGTCTAGTAACTGGTATTACAAGCTTATGTTTGTTCCTAGTGTTTAAAGTATGAACATCCTTTGATATTTGATGTACATACATTATATTTTCATAAATATATTGGGATTCCAAAGTTAATATATTTATTATTTTTTTAATTGTTCTCTGAGTGACGTTTACAATTTGAGTTATAAATCGCCCGTACGGTTCTCAAAACTTATATGGCTTTAATATCAATCGCATTGCCCTACAGAAAAATTCTATAAGACATTATACGCTATGAAAGTAATTAAATAAACTAACCTAGCTGTCTCAACAACCGTGAGACTTCTAATCTTTCTTACAGCATATACTGCAGAACTAACTCTGCTTGCTAATTTAAATAAATGGGGGCCCCATTGAAGTTTCGCGTCAATAGTAATACCAAGAAAAACAGTAGTTTTCACAAGATTGAACTACTTCCCATTTAAGAGCACATTGGTATTCTAATGTTATACATTAGGTATTGTAAATTTAATACATTTTGTCTTATTTCCGTTTAAGAGCAAATTGTTGGCGTTAAACCAATGTACTAATTTTGATAGAGCATTATTTACACTAGATGAAGTAACGTTCTGGTAAGACATGCAGGATGCAGTCGATGCAGGTGGCTCAGGACCGTGCTTTGCAGTATTCTTTAGGGGAGGCCTATGTTCAGCAGTAGACTTGTGAAGGGCTCTAATTATGATGATGAAGTGATTTTTTTATTTAAATTTTTACAGGACCACCCCTGACACCAAACCTATAACCTATATAAGTGGAAAGAATAATTTAATCATAAAATCAAAATAGTTCAGCCATTTTCGAGAACATGGAAAAGACAAAAAATATACGCATCGTATATAAAATCTTCTTGTATTTTAACTCGGCTTAAAAACAGAAATAAATCTAAAAGTTTTCGTTTGTGAATTGACAATGAACTTATTCGAAAACAAAATATTTTCATTCAGTGTAATTGAATTAATAATGTCTTCTTATTTACAATTTTTTTTCACATCATAAACTTTTATTTTGTTAGTAATAGATTTATAACCAACCTTACTAAATATTATTATAATTAAAATGTAGCAACAGAAAAAGTGACGTTGTAATTGCAAAATAGCTTTAAGGCTTTTAGAAACCCGAATGACCTTGACGAAACGACGACCGCAGAGATTTTAGCCGACGTCAACACCGTCTAGCGACTACTTTCTGTATTACTTATAAAAGTGCAAAGATTATTATTAGATTGCTTATAAGATTGCAGAGGTGAAAAGTATATAAGTCATATACTTGTCTATTATGCTTGCGCATTACTGAGAGTTATGCATCTTTAATTGCATAACATTGCACGGTGTGGTGCTGTAGCTTCGTCTGATAGGCATCACGAGCTGTGTGTGTTTAAGTTTTAAGTACGTAAGAGTTTTATTATATTTCTTGAAGCGTATTTATTTGTGTCGTATTAGTAGCTAAGCGCTCGCTGTAAATTTCGCCCAGTTTTAATCCCCGGCAGCACCAATGAAATTTTTAATTGTAATTTTAAGTGCTGATTTATGATTATGATATGTAATATGATATGATTTATGAGACCTCGCAAAGTCGTCAAAAAATGGTGGCTAGTTTTTTTTTCGCGGAACGAACATTTGTCGACGTCAATGCTGAAAAATTGTAGGTCAACTGTGAATGGTATACTACTATAGTTGAACTACCCAAAGCTTTTCAAGCTGAGCGGGAGAGAAGACCAAAGACCAGGCTTCGGGGAATCATACTGCATTACGATAACGCGTCTTCACACCTCCCTTAGAACAAAAGCATTTATTGATGAATCTGGTGATGAAACTCTATGTCACCCACCCTATAGCCCTGACTTAGCTTCTACTGGTTTCTTTTTGTTCCCAAAAGTCGAAGAAAAATAAAAGGCAAGTTTCTGTCAAGCGCCGAAGAAGTCGTGGCTGCCTACGAAGAAGCGATTTCCGACCTGTCAGATCAAGACTGGCAAAAGTGTTGGTTTGGGTCATAAATCAATATATGTATGTATACATGTATGTATACATTAATATGTATACATACATATACATATATTTATGGTCATGCATACAGAACTACATTTTTTGAATTTATTATATCTGATTTTTTTTAAATTTTGATTGATTTTTTTAAACTTGGTAAAATTATTTTTTCCACAGCAATTGATGGGCATGAGTATGCAAAATATGCTAAAGATAGTTACTCTTTGGGGATTTTTCTATTCAATTAAAAACATTACTATTTCTTCTTCTGTCAGCCTGTATTTTTTCTTTACGGATTAAATAAACAGTTACTATGATTTTTTTTACTAAAATATTCAATAATTTAGGAATTTCATCAGCTCTTAGGTTCCTAATATAGGTCGTCAATCGTTTTCTTTGAATCATTAATATCATCATCATTACAGCATATCAAAAGTTCACTGCTGAACTTAGGCCTCCCTCATTATGATTGCCAATAGGGAGGGCAAATATTTGCAATAGTTGCAATGCTTACTAGTCGAATTTAAAACGAGGTTCTTAACATATTTTGAGCTATTATTAGGAAGATGCTACTGCCTATCAAATCATATTATTTAAATTTCTCACTTTCGCCTCTTACGACACACATGAATGGATATAGTGTATTGACTGCTAGTAAACGTCTTCATTAAAGTTGTAATTATTAATTCTTTTCAAAGAACTCTCCCCCAACATCTTCTGTATGCATTCATTATTTTGGGAACTAAAAATACGCACGGCACTAAGTCAGAGCTGTAGGAGTAATGTCCTCTAGACCGGATTTCGGTCACGGCGGCCAGCCTCAACAGAGACTAGCCATCTGCGTAGGACACGATTATAGTGCCCAAGTCCATGTGCAAGCTAAGGCGCACTCTCTAAATCCTCACTTTCATAGTCCGAAGGGACGATAAACCGACATGACCGTAGAAAGATCAGGCGCAGGACCAAGGACGTAATGTGCTTTCCGAGGCACGGGGGTGTAATCCACCAACTTTCTGTCTCCAGGCAGCTACTGAGAATTACTTGACGAAAAAACTCAATAACTAATTTTTTTTGGCCCGACCCGGGTTTCGAACCCGGGACCTCATGATCAACACTCGCGTTTGCAATTGGTAGACCAAACAGGCAGTACGAGTATGTAGTATGTAGGAGTATGATCTGTAACGAGGGTAACCCTAAAGCTCAACCGGTGTGTTGTCCAAGAAGTCCCTTGTTTTAGGTGCTGTGAGCGCGGGTGCTATTTTATAGTAAATCAGTAACCCTCGGAGCCCTATGTTCGGTCGTTTTTGTTCACCGTAGTGAACATTTCTGGCAATCATTTGATAATTCACCATTCGGAATTAATTCTAAAATTGAATTTTTTAAAGGGATTGACGTCAGATACCCCGTCGATGTGAAAAAATTTGTGACTAGCATCAAATTCCTCCTTGCGCTTCTCGATCGCTTCACTTTGGTAAGCATGGGTTTATTTTGAAACAGCCAAACCAGCGACTGGCGCATCATTTCAAGATCGTATTGATAAATACAAGATTCATCACATGTAATAATGGCGCAAACACGTCAAGTCGATTCTGCTTCAAATTAAGTAATACGGTTGCCTTAGAAGGACCTTCATCCATAAATGCCATTTAAATTTCATGGGACGATTCATCAAGTTTTAAAGGATGTTAAAAATCATAAAAAAAAACGTCGCGGAGAAATGTTCCCGGCGTAGTTCTTTTTTTTTTTAAAAAACACGATAATATTTTAATTTAGCTCGAAAAAGTTTGGAAGGAAATTTGAATTTAAAACATTCCTTACTTGTAACTAAATAATTGTATTTTCAAAATAAAATATAACTGGCCAGTGTCTTATACAAAAGAAAATTCGCATAATTTCCTGCGTGGCCCGTCGTAAAAATAACATTAAATGTTAATTGCCGTGAAGTGGCAGCGTAATTGAATCCACTACCACATAACATATCATCATCCCGTGGGTGTCGTACGAGGCGACAGAGAGAAATAAAACTGGAGATGAAGAAGAACGTCTTCCTGATATCAACTGATAATAATAAAAAAAAACTTTGGTAACGAATTCACTAGCTACGCGTGGCAACTATGGCAAATATCCCCCTTATGGGGCAATCTAAGACTAAGGCTTATGTTCAGTAGTGAAGTTTTGGAAGGCTGTAATGAATAAAAACAAAGGATTGCTGAATGTTAAAAATAATTTATTATTAATTATTGTTGTTCAATATGTACATTGTACAAAGTTTCCCTAGACATACACAGCCAAAAGGCAAGTTAATGGTGCAATATTAGTAGGGACTACAGTCGAGGGCCAGCGGGCTTTAAAGTTGTAAATCTTCTTGTTAAATTAATTACAACTAGTCAAGCTTCGCTAAAACTCAACTTAACTCTGTGTCTCGATAAATTGCTTTAAGAATTTAAATTTACACGCGTATTATATCACATTGTTCAAGGCATATAGTTAAAACAATTTTATTATTATATTGTTATTAATGTGTGAATTATATCATAAACCATTAAACACGTGTAAGAATTTGAGATACTAAAAAAAATGTACGACTGTTAGAGTCACAAAAGCCTTACTTAAGAGTATGGACTACAGAACTAAAAAGTCGTGGGTTCGAATCCATAACTTCACTAGTATGTAGTATGTAGTCTTATTTAGAGTGGTAAGCTGGAACACTAATTATGTATGTATTAATAGTATGTACAATAACAGAAAATATGTAGTTATTAGCGAGGTGCTTGAGATATTCCTATACCTGTGTTGGTGTATAAATAGAATATATATAAATATATAATAGTTCAAGTTCATACTAAGACTACACTAAGTTGGATGTTATTTGCACTATTTTACGTGGTATAGCCACGATGCAGCTGTATTATGGTTGTAGCATGAATGGGTGGGCTCGACCAGGGTGCGACCACGCTCTCACAGAATACCAGCGTAAAATAGCAGCTTGATGCTACGGTCTTTCATATGGTGAGTGTACCGAGACCGGAGACCCTTTTTACTCGAAAGTAGGCATTCCATCTTAGTCCTCAGGGGTAACAACGCATCTGCATGTTCAATCTTAAGGATAAATGCAGATGTCAATGGGCTTCAGCATCCACTTACCATTACCTAGACTGTGTGCTCGTTTGCCACCCATATTCTATAAAAAATGTTCCGTTTATTATAAATCTATTCACAGGGGAAGCATTAACCACGTTTTGAGGAAACTTCTTCTATATGTTAACGACCCCGGTGCTTAGTGTGTAATGTTCCACAGTTGTAGTATAAGCGCATGCGAGCCAATCTCATATACTTAGGATATCTAAAAATAACTCTTACTTCCATCGAAACTTATACATATAATTTTATAAGAATTTTACGTGGTAGAACCATGCTGCAGCTATATTACTGGTATAGTTGTAGCACGAATGGGTCGGCTCGACCGGGGAAGGACCACGCTCTCACAAAATACCAGCGTCAAATAGCAGATTAACGCTGCAGTGTTCCGTATGGTGAGCGTAGAGAACCGATGACCCTTTTTACTGGAAACAAACCATTTCATCTTCCTCACGGGTGACAACGCATTTGCACTTTGATTCGTAATAGAGGATAGATGGAGATGTCTATGGGCCACAGCAACCACTTACCATCAGGTGGACTGTGTGCTTGTTTGTCATCCTTATCCTATAAAAATAGACACAAATATAGTTTTTGCAGTAGGATGAGATTGCTAACTATAAATCTTTTTCTTCTTGTAGAGATCTTTTCATAGGGAGTTTCTCATGATCGTCTCGTTTGATAGGCAGATTGGCGATCACAGTACCAGATATCTTGCACCATCCGACTGTTGTGGGTAACTTAACACGATGGTTATACCGCCATCTATCAAAAGCCACTATTTATAAAGCAAAGAACAAAATTTTACCATTACATGACCCATTGACAATTGATAACACCCCCTTAGAACAAAAAGCCTGCGAATAATACCTAGGCTTGAGAATGGACAACTACTTAACATGGAATAAGCAAATAGATCTCATTAAAAATAAACGTTCGGCACTTACAGGATCAGTTCACAATATACCTACATAAAAATATGGTACACTTTTTATAACCCATTAGTCAAAAATCACATTTATTTTATCGTATAGAAATTTGGGGCAACGCTGCTAAAACTAAATTACAGAAACTTCAAAGGATACAAAATGAATTAATAAAAATCCTTTTTCACTATCCGTATATAACACCACCTTTTAAAATTATTCAAAGAAACAAAACTTATGAACGTTCAACAAATACATATACATACATACATATATATATATATATATATATATATATATATATATATATATATAATACTTGCATTGTAATTAGGAAACGACTTGATAAAACCATCCATACCAACTTATCTTTTGTAAAAATTAGCCGTGATTCTTAATGTTGTAGCTACAATTTGACATAATCGCCACACTTGCCGGTCAGATTGCTGATTGTAGTACCAGATGTCTTGCCATTGCACGAATGGAAAGTCACGGGTTTTTAGCATTACCATAGTCGCCTCTTATGATAACCACGTGACGTAGTAGGATGATAGGTTTTCTTATGCTTCTAACGGTGATTCAAACGAACAATTGTGTGATGCAGAAAAAGTTATAATACATACACTTAATAGCCATTTGAAACATAAATTTCTTAATTTAACATTGTAAAGTCGTTATCATGAAAAGTGGTCATAAAATCATTAATTTTGTTTAAAAATATGAAACATATCGACGCTTGAAAGGCAATAATTACCAAGCGACATTTTGGGCGATATTTAGTTACCATACATCGTTCATGGGCGCAGATAAAGATCTTTCCAGAATAGCTGATAAACTTATATTGCGAATGCCTGCTCACAACTATTTTTTTTCATTCATCCTTTTGTGTCAAAGGCTCTTAAACTTGAAAAATAGACAGTATTTATCATCAAAGCCTTTTAGCATCTTAAGAAGCAGATATGGCAGACATTTCTATATAATAACTACATAATTTAGGTTTTATCTTTATTTGGTTTCTTGATATTATAGGTATTTGAATACAATCTCCAGATTTTAGTTTTACATTACCAAATTGAAAAAAAAAAACATTTTAGAGCTATTACAGAAGCTGGTGCTAAAATAAATTGTATCGAAGAATTAAAGCCGCGACTTCAGAAGTGTGTAAATTATTTTATTACTTTTAGTTACTTGCAGTTGGATTTTTTACGCTTGCTATTATTTTAAGCTTACTTTTTTATATTTTATAATTATTATTACGTTCATTTGTAAACTCGTTTGACTCGCAAATCTCTAGAGAGAAAATTAGCGTCTACTAAGAAATATCATTCGATACTTAACTACACAATGAACACTTGATTCATTACAAAATATCCTTCAAACTCTTTATAAATAATCACAAATAAATTTTCAGCGAATCATTTGAAGATACAGAAGTGGACAGTATTTATGTAGCTCTTTTGCTATCTTTTAGACTCTACGAATAGTCTTAATATATATAAATATATATATATGACTAATAGAGCTTTGGAGCGATGAAAAGTCATAAACCACCTGTTTGTCATAATAAATTTATTGTGTAGACCTAATTCTGAGTCGACTTCGATCGAGATGGGGTGACACGACCACTACATGGTAACAAAAATCAACTAAATTTAAATAAGAACATACATTTCGTTAATGTGAAAGAAGTTATAACCCTTCATGCTCTTTTAATGTTATTTCTAATAGTCTCATTAAAAATAATTGTCATTGCGGTTTTCCTTTAGCTTAAATCCTATAGTGTAGTTACTTGAAGTAATCAACCTAATTCACATTCCTTTACTGTTAAAACATAAGTATTACATTTAATAGGTAATATTAACCCTTTTGGTATTACGATTATATCCATGTTTCCATGTATAGCATTTTGAAATTGGCGCGTAAAATATTATGACTGCATCGAAGTACGATTTGAATTAATTATGCGTTGGTTTTCAACATAGACAGTGTTATAATTTTTAAATATTTTATATGGCATACCTAGCGCAAAGCGCGTAGGTATGTTCTAGTAGCGCCTAAAAGTCAAGATTCCAACGTTTCGTCGCATAAAATCGTATCTAACAATCATATTGAACATATAAATGATATAAAAAGCACATCGTCAGAAAGATAAATGATTGTTGAACTTATTAATATTTTTAATTGCTATTTTTACATAAAAAAGTGGTTTTAGTGGCTTATGGTATAGATTTATCAAGTCCGCATGGAGTGGTAAACACGATAACTTTTGAAAATATTAATTGTTTAACGCAATCATAATAGATTGCGTTAAACAATTAATCTCTTCATCTATCATGTGGGAAGCCATGGAATGTAAATGGCAGTTTAATTTTGTTTTGTTTAGTTATAACTAATTTTTTTCGACTACGAAATGTCGAAATTTTCGGTATTTAGCAGCCTTGTATTAATTTATTTTTTGTAAATAGACTGCGGCAGTCTGACTGACTGACTCAGTTTGGCGTCCATAGATAATACACTATATACCAGGAATAGCGTCTACCGCCGTTGTGAATGGATACTATATTGGTTGTTTGCAATCGGCTCAAAATGATCGCTGTACAAATACAAAATATTCCAAAAACCAAATTTCATACATACTTGATTATTATAATAATTAGATATTTTTATTACAATATTTTAAAAGTACAGAATAAATAATAGTAGTAAGTACTAAAATTAAGTAGGAGGTATATATTTAAGTAAATTTATATTTAAATACGTCTTGGACTTTATGGAGTTACCTGTATGATAATATTATGATGATCATATGAGCATTATGAGTCGTGCACTTTTGGATTTTCCAAACTTTTTTTTAAATTGAAGTTTGACATAAAATTATTTGAAAATTGGAAGTATAATAGTAATTTTATTAGTGAAAACTTGTGTGTATTTAAACTTCTTTTAAAAAATTCCCTATAATCATGTTATACGTAATTTTTTGATGCGCATGCACAATTGGATTTACCAATAGTTTTTTAAATAACTTCTCCAAAGCCATGATGAAAGAGATTAATAATGAACAATACCCCGCATATCTTATCGTCAGTCTAGGTTACAGTACATATTTTTAGGTTACCTTGGAATAATTTTAGCTTTATTGGTGGTCAAATTGTCGTCCTTACCCACTTCCGATCTTAAAAAATAAGCATTGTATTAAGTTAGGGTACGTTCGGATGACTCGGTGTTTTTGTTGGATACACTTGCGACACTATATAATCTAATGAACTGTCCGTAGCATTATATATTTTTTAAATTGTCACCGTATTCAAAATTCTGACAGAATGACATCCATATTTTGCGTAGATATCAGATTATTACCGACGATATAGTCCTTATGGCAGAATCGCTGGAGGACCTAAGCACTATGCTCAATGACCTCAATAGTGTTTCCCAACGGATAGGTCTTAAGATGAACATGGACAAAACTAAGATCATGTTTAATGTCCATGTCACACCTATGCCGATAGTTGTTGGGAACACTAAGCTCGAAGTTGTTGACGAGTATGTTTACCTGGGACAAATAGTCCGACTGGGTAAGTCCAACTTCGACCGAGAGGTCAATCGACGGATTCAACTCGGCTGGGCAGCGTTCGGGAAGCTACGACACATCTTCTCGTCAGACATACCTCAAAACCTTAAAACGAAATTGTACAACCAGTGCGTGTTGCCAGTGATGACTTACGGAACTGAGACGTGGTCTTTCACTGCTGGCCGTATGAGGAAGCTCAAGGTCGCTCAGCGAGCTATGGAGAGGGCTATGCTCGGAGTTTCTCTGCGTGATAAACTTAGGAATGAGGATATCCGCAGTAGAACCAGAGTGACCGACATAGCCCAACGGATTAGTAAGCTGAAGTGGCAGTGGGCCGGCCATATAGCTCGAAGAACCGACAACCGATGGGGAAGAAAGGTTCTCGAGTGGCAGCCTCGTACCGGTAGGCGAAGTGTAGGGTGTCCCCCCACGAGATGGAGTGACGACCTGGTAAGACATGCAGGAAGTCGATGGATGCAGGTGGCTCAGGACCGTGTTTCGTGGCATTCTTTGGGGGAGGCCTATGTTCAGCAGTGGACTTGTGAAGGGCTGTAATGATGATGATGAATGATGATGATCAGATTATTTATGATAAATATATGGTTATTGGGTACCGTTCTAAACCTTGCTTAAATAAATACAGTTATAGAGACAAGTAGGTATGTATTTATATTTTTGCAACAATATTGAACTTCTAATGAACACATAAAATTTATCGGGTCGTGATGTTTGTATCTAATCTACTTCTACTTCCAGAAATTAGTGATATATAAGATAACCATATTATAAGTAGATACTAATTTTACCCAATTATAGAACACGGCAGCTCTGCGGAGGAACTGCAGGGTCTCATTGCATCATCGACCGTGCACCAACCGCACCCCACAGTATTTTACAGTATTTTATTAAGGAGACGATTCAAATTCGTTACATAATTTTGCAAACCATAACCGACTTCTCAACTATAATAATATACATATGTTCCGTTACATAAAATGCGTAATTTGAAATATTGATAATTATTAAGCAATATCTATTATTCAAATATTTATAATTTAAAAAAAAATAAAAAAATAATGAGTTATGCTTTTTGTTGTTACCAGTATTTCATCACCGAGTAGTTATTTAATTTCACGTGAATCATTGTCTTCATTTTTTTTATCTGTCCGAGCCATGCTGCAGCTATATTACTGGTATACGGGTAGCATTGTTCAACTCAATCTATTTTCAAACTCTTCATCTATCATATGGGAAGCCATTGAATGTAAATGGCAGTTTAATTTTGTATTGTTTAGTTATAATTAATTTTTATCGGCTAAGAAATGACGAAATTTTCGGTGGTTTTGGCAGCCTTTTATTAATTTATTTTACTAAATAGACCTAAGCCGCACTCTGAGCCATATCCACAGAGTACTTAATTTACTCCGGCCTCAAATTCCGTCGTGAGTGGTCGTTTTTTACAGCGGCTCGTGCTGAAAAATATCGATCGCCGTAGAAATGCAAAATATTCAAAAACCATATTTGATACATACTTGACCAAGGAAAGATATTATTTTCACAAATACAAATAATAAAATTACAGATTTTTATAATAATATTTTGTTTCGCTAAAAGCACTCAGGATTTATATATAAGTAAATATATATATATATATATATATATATATATATATATATATATATATACGTCTTGGACTTTATAGACCTGAAGGTGTGTCGGTATCTGCTACTGGAACTCCTCGACCAGGAGAACTAGATGTGCCGAGTTTGGGCTTTATATATTTTTAACTCAATAGATCACATTTTTTGGATTGTCTAATCAGTCTTCTAAATCAGAGGTGCAATTTTGGCATTAATGGAACAAAATATTTTTATAATATAATCTATTAATATTATAATATATCATTTTACAGTGATTTGCATGGGGTCCATAACTTGCACATAGTGTACTGAATCCATGTTTCTTCAGAAATATTCAAAATGTTACATTCAGTGCACTCTAAACAAAATGTGTCTTCCTCATCACTTTTGTCTTCTTCGTCACTATTCTTCTAATTTGTCCCATGAAATTCTTTTTTCCTCTTCCTTTTCTCTTACGCTTGTTAGTCTGTCTGTATAAATAGTACAAACTTTCTAGTTTTATAAGGAGTAAATCCGTAATAAATATTTGCTGCCCTCTTGCGGTAATTTTCTAATGCGAGTTCTTTCTCATCACTAAATATTTGTCTATTTTTAGTGCAGCCAGCGCTATCCAAAGTGAATTTACATCTTGTCAATGCCGGTTTACTTTCTAACATTTTCTTATTTTTTACCGCGTGGCGTTGGGTTTTTTAAACAGTATAGCAAATTCTTTTGCTGTAGAATTAATACTTACTTTTATCAAAAATAACTTATTGAGATGCTCTATCGAAGACATCTTTGGGTGTACTTCCTCGATCAGTCTTTTTTTTGTACGTTCGCATGGTTCTGCAACAACAAACATTCGATAAATTAAAATGAAAACTGACTTTATTCCATGTAAAGTATACCCAGACTACTATGGGGTAGGTTGACTAGGTAGTCAACCAGCCCCAAAATAAATTAGTATACCAGCCCCGGATCGCTTTTTAATTTTTAGCCACATGGTATAGCCTAAAAACTGTGGCGAAATAAAAAATAATGATACGTAATAAAAAGATTATCAATCAAACTTTAATTTAAATTACTTGAAAGTAAATGACAACGAGTATATAGGCGTTACTACAAAATATATTAGGAGGTAAACAATTACTTACAATGGTTTGTTTTTGGATATTAAGCTCCTTCACCCAAACGACGTGCGTAGACGATTCCGCTCTTTCGGTACCTGAGCGGGGGTAGAAAACGGTTTTTCGCGCCTAATTGGATGAGGCAACACCGAGTAGGTCGAGTTTTTGACAGTAAGTCAACCTGCCCCTATAATCAACCATCCCTGATCTTCCCTACACACATCATAGAGCTTGCAAAGATGATTAGAAGAATAAAGAATGAAATGGTATGTTTTGCCGTCGCGATCATCTTGACCACTCATTGACCCCGAGCAAGTTATGGTTGTATCTCCGCAATCCGCTGTGCTACAGCGCCGCGGTCTCCGTGCGGGACGCGAGGGTAAATACGCAAAATTTTTTGGCTCAATACCCACTCTTAAGAATACAACCACAAAATGAGATTACACAAATTATAGTACTATATTTATAATAATTTTACCAAGAATTTTCATTATTAGATGATTTTTTTAATTATATAGTTATTTGGGACATCGTTTCTTTTTATTACTGTTCATAAACACTTAAATTAAGAAAAACATTATACATTCGAAGCCTAACACAACTGATTACTAAATCCAGAAAAGTTATTACTTTATTTTTAAGAAACAATACAATACGCTAGCTTGCAACTTGATCTATCATCTGTCATAACTGCTGTAGTTGTAATATATCATATGCCATGAACTACTCTGATTCAATAACTCTTATAGCGTTACAATACACTTGTTTAATTTTATGCTATCATGTTTGATATATTATCACCTTTTAAGTCAGATGTAAGTTTTTAGCAAATCTTAGTCTCATTTTAATCTTTTTTACTAGAAAAATCAGCCGTATAAATCTATAACCCTCTACTGACTAAAGAGAGGTAAGGTTTTACATATATAAATTACACATGGAATAATATTCAGACTTGAATCAAACTTGCGCACGCAGCTCTACTTTTTTTAAAGGATAGGGTGACAAACGAGCACACAGCCCACCTGATGGTAAGTGGTTGCTGTGGCCCATAGACATCTACATTTATCCTCGTTTGCGAAACAAAATGCAGATGCGTTGTCACCCGAAAGGCCTAAGATGGAATGCCCCCTTTCCAGTAAAAAGGGTCTCTGGTTCTCTACACTCACCATACGAAACACAGCAGTGTTAAGCTGCTATTTTACGCTGGTATTCTGTGAGAGCGTGGTCCTTCCCCGGTCGAGCCGACCCATTCGTGCTACAACTAAACTACTAATATAGCTGCAGCATGGCTCTACCACGTCTACTTCTAAATGCATAGCTAGTGCCTTATAAGGCTTTTTAAAACTGTCAATTATTAGTACATACTTATTTTGAACTATGTAATGAGTTCATCTCAGAAATTTTGTAAAGATTTTACTTATAACTAGTCCCCACCACATGTCTACTGCTTGGCCTTGCCCAAGTAATGCCACAAAGCACGGTCCTGTGCCACTTGCATCCATAACGTTAATAAAACCGGATCCTTGGGAGCGATCAAACTGCGAGAAGAAAAAATCAAGAAGTCAACCTTCATGCTCGTAGACCATTTCGGATTTTAGAAATAATCTATGGGTTCTTTTCAATAAATGAGTAACTAAAATATCTCTAAATTGTGTTGATGTGTATATTATGTTTACACCGTTACATTACTTTCTTCTTAAAAGGTAATATCTTATCCCATTTCTCCTAAATACCCAATCTTCAAAAGCTTACAGTTCAAAGCACTTGTATTGGAAATTGATGAAAGAAGGACCAAACGGCAGCGGTACTTACGGGCAGTTAAGCATTCGTATTGGAACGTTATTGATGTTCATTTTACGTATGTTTCGTAAGTTTTTATGACATAAATAATGTTTCTATTCTCAATTTAATTTTTCTAATATTACAAAATGTAAACTTAACCATATATCAAAACTAATAAATACCCTAAAAGTAATAAAAACTAAACTAAGAAAAAAGTATTCGTCCTGGGGACGGGTCCAAAGATTTTTATAGCAGAGGAATCAATAATAAATGAATGGTCTTAAAATAGCCCATATTATGAATTTCTAAATATATATTTTTCTTTGCAATAAAAACCTAACTAGAGTTCTCGAATTATTTAAAGTATCAAAGGAATTAAGAATGCTATGGAAAAATCAAAGAAAGATTGTACGAATAACTCGTTGTTCAATTGATCTGAGCAAGATAATACCTGCCTTTGAAAATCAGCAAATTATTTTTCTTTGAAAAGGGTAACGGAAATAATTTGACTCATTATTTAGAACCGCTTTATTTCTTTAATGTTAGCTTAATCCCAAAAGAATTTGTGAAATATCTCGGTTTCAGATATAATTTTGTTCTACGGGCTTATTTTTTTTATTGTAAACCATTTCATTTGTAACAAAATAAATTCTTACAAACATTAATGTGACATTAACAGACACTTCTCATTATGTTAAATTCACACATTGAAAACGAAAATAGTTGAGGTTTGTAAATAAGTTGTATTATCATCTCAGAGGACTAAGATAGAATGTATAAAAAAATTATACTGTTGCAATACTTTTCAAAATGAATCTACTAATATTTTAACGCTAAGACAAGCTTCATAAAACCTGGAGTGCTATAATAGATAATATAGCTAGGCAAGCAAGCAAGCCTAGCAAGGACACCTAGTTTCCTAGCTGTTGTTTTAGCCGTAGACTCAATGATGAGGTTTGGAGGAATGTCAATCCTCTCTTATATGACAAATGTCTCCGATAGGTTGCCTCTGAAAGGTGTCAATTATAAAATAGTCTACCTTCTTTACCAAATAAATAAATGAAAAACGAAATATTTCAGTTAAAACTCTCGTAAACATTCAACCTTCCTTGACATTAGACTCCAATAGTCAAGGAAGGTTGAATGTTTACGAGAGTTTTAACCGAAATATTTCGTTTTTCATTTATTTATTAGGTTCACCAACAAATGTTACACTAAAACATATGCTTAGTTCTAAGACAGTAACATAAACTAAGTGCATATTAAATAATAGGTAAACACCGCATGCTTACTGCTACCAGCATTTTCTACAAGTCGTTATTAAATAGTTAAAAATATACAATATAACATTTTAAAAATAAATTAATACAAAAAAAATTCTACAAAGAAATGTTAATGTTATAATAAATTTTGTGCTGAACAACGTTAAAGGAGTCGTGGTGAATATCTACTATATTAGTATAAGCATTTAAAAGTCTGCAGTCTGAGTATTGGGGAATTAAATCCTAGTACAGTTCTACGAAGGGGGGCGAAAGAGGAGTAATGAATTTAAGAGGACATCTACTTGGGATACAAAAATTACATTTACGTTGTAATAAAGGGCAATCTAGGTTATTTTTTAATGTTTTATATAAAAGTTGCAAATCCAGAATGTCCCGACGTTTTGACAGTGAAACCGTTTTAAATCGATCGTCGTGCTACCAGGGGGATCGCAGCGTGGCGACGGCGGGAGAATGTGCACGACGCAAACATAGTAATACGTCGAACGAAATGACTTACTGATTGCTTGTGGTAACCATCGCTTGTTGAACAACCTAGGGGCGGTAGGCGGACCCATGAGAATGTTATGATCGTCGGGGTGCGCTCACGGTTCCACAACTAGCGGTGGTTGCCCACAGCAACGCGGGAAAAGCCGTAGCAATAATATTGAGAAATATAGCTTTTATTTTTAAATAAATAGTATTGTAACTATGTAATAACTCTCGCAATAAAGGCACCGAACAACTGGCGAGAGTTAACATAGATTTAGAATATAGAAATTAATTAATGCCAAATTGTAGAATAAGTATTATATGTAAATTATATTCCCTTGTATAGTGCAATTTAATTTCGTATGTATTAAGCCTTTAGGCACGATAAATAATAAACAGGGCATGTTACCGTGACGCGGCCGCGGAGCGAATGAGGCTACGCGCGCCGCGCCACGACGTTTTATATTTATAGTACTGAGGCGGGGGCAGGGTCCTCAGCTTAAAATTGCTAGAAAGACAACATTGTAACCTTTAGTATATAGAAAAATTGTTATGTAAGTATTAGTTTAATAAGTAGTTGTAAGAATGTTATATATTTAAGTCTGTGCATTAGTTTGTAATAAATCTACCTAATAAAGAAAGGCGCGGGGGTGAGGCAAGGGTCCGCTGGCCAGCAACGGCCAAATCGTATATAACACGGGCCGGCCGGAACGGTCGGACACATTCCGCCTGTGGCACCGCTCTCGAGCGGTCGTGTCCAGGTAGTCCGCGCATCCGTCCCCGTACGGTAGTGCTCTCTCGCTCTCGCGCCTCCGCTGTCCTGCTCGCGCTTACAGCGTCGACGCCTTGGTGAGTCATTTTACGCTAACTCCAGTTATTACCTCCCTGTCTCCGGGCGGGGCGGTTTGACTGTTGGTCTTGCTTGTTATTGTTATTTTTATTGTTAATTCTTTTGTTAACTATTTCTAATTTTGTTTTCGTTATTTATTTGTATAACGTGTACGTGTATATACTGTTTCTAGGGAGTTACTTGCTCTTTTCAGAGCAAGGCCCTGCTCTTTTGAGAGCAGGGGCACTTACTCCTAGAATTAAGAACGTCCCGTTCTTCTCAGAACGGTGATCCCGCCCTTACTGTTTAGGTACATAACGTCTCTGTTCTTTTCAGAACAGCACCCACTAGCCCCTTCCGTATCAAATACGTTTCGTAAAACTACTGCCCTCAACATGTCCACAATTATCCAAATTAAGTCCCTCGTCGCCGCCCTAAACCAAACTCTTGGTCTGGGCCTAAACCTCGATGAGACGGCCCTTGCCGCCATCGCCGCCCATGTTACTCCCCCTGCCCGTCAGGCACTCCAACCGCCGCCCGTACTTGCGGCCTACCTAGAGACAAAGAACTCTTTCGCCCCATTAGAAATGGAGTACGCATGCTCCGAGTCCTCTGCATCGGCCTCCCGGAAGAGGCCCGCCACCAATTCTGGCACCGGCTCATCGGAGTCCTGTGACTCCGACGGAACCGGGGATTCTTCGTTCACCACGGTGAACTCCAAGCGCAACGGTAAACGCGCCGCTAAAAACCGCACCCTTCCTGTCTCAGCGGCCCCTGCCGCTCCTTCAACCTCCGCAGCTCCCGCTGCCGCCTCTGCCCCCGCAGCCCCCGCCGCTGCCTCAGCCCCACTTATGTCACTAGACATTCCCGCTCCGACCAAGCCAGCCTCTCGCTGTGCTCCAGTCCTTGCCAAGAAGCAAGTCCCGCCCCCTGTCTTCCTAAGAGACAAGGCTAAATTCACAGAACTCTCCAAAACCTGCTACAACGCAGGCATAAAATATGACCACGCCATCAACCTCGGGGAGGCTATTAAGATCATCCCCCAATCAATCAATCGACGACTTCCGGCGACTCACCAGGCTATTCACAGCCGAACGAGTTTCTTATCATACATACGCTCTTCCGGAAGAGCGCAAAGTCAGGGCCGTCATCCGCGGCGTCCCCTTCGAATTTTCAAACGAAGAAATCCTTGAGGACCTTAAGTCCCAAGGTTTCCCCGTAGAAGCCGTGCACAAAATGCACAGTAGAACAGGCCAGAGGTTCTCTCTTGCCCTAGTAATTTTAACCAACGTGCCGGAGGCGAAAGCCATCTTCCGGCAGGTACGCACAGTGTGCGGCCTGTCGAGAGTGAGGGTTGAGCCTCCACATAGGCGCGGGTTCCCGGCGCAGTGCCATCGCTGCCAGCTGTATGGTCATGCGGCGGCCAACTGCTCCGCCCCACCCAGGTGCGTTAAGTGCCTTGAACCCCACAACACTAAAGAGTGTCCTCGGCCCAAAGACGCCGAATCCCCACCCGCGTGTGTCCTGTGTAAACAAACGGGCCACCCGGCTAACTACAGAGGCTGCCCTTGCGCACCTCATCCTCGCCCCAGTAGGCAAGCTCCACCGCCGGTCAATGACCGCTCATTCCCGGCTCTTTACCAACGGATGCCCCGTCAGGGCCTTTCTCAGCCCACCCAGGGCTTCTCTCGACCCTCTCAGGGTCCTCCTAGGCCCCCTCAGGGCACTATTCGGCCCCCTCCGGGCTTCTCTCAGCCTATGCA
Organism: Parnassius mnemosyne; assembly: GCA_963668995.1. Classification (NCBI taxonomy): domain Eukaryota; kingdom Metazoa; phylum Arthropoda; class Insecta; order Lepidoptera; family Papilionidae; genus Parnassius; species Parnassius mnemosyne. Next base: position 26,836,038 of record CAVLGL010000159.1, read on the forward strand.
GCCTCCAGTTTTTCCCTGGGGCCCCAAAAAGGCAGTACCACCGCGGACATCCTCCGCCCCTCAACCACAACAATCACAGCCCTCAATGGCTGATGACCTAAAAACGGTGTATTCCGCAATTAGGAACATCAACGTTGAGGAAATCGCTGTGTTAGCACGCAAATTGCGCGCTGCGAGGTCCCCTCAGGACCGTCTCCTCGCTCTTGCAGAGCATCATAATCTTTTGTGCTCATTGTAAGTTAAGTTAACTTCATTAACTTAACTCACAATGACAGAGCAGTTTGCTCTACCAAAATCCCACGGTCGTATCAAACCTAAGGGTTTATCGCTTGTATCCTTTAACATTCGCGGTTTGCGAAATAACCTCCCAGAGCTTAAGCTCTTTCTTCAAAATCGTGAAACCGATTTCCTCCTCCTACAGGAAACTAATCTCAATACTAAGGACACTAAAGGCCTTTCCATCAAAAACTTCTCTCTTCTTCGTAATGATAGACCCGACCGCCGAGGCGGCGGTACGGCCATTTATTACAAGAAGACACTTCACTGTTCTCCCATTTCTACTCCGCAACTTTCCAACATGGAAGCCACGGTATGCAGGCTAGCTATGACTGAACATCAGTCCATCCTCATAGCCTCCTGTTACATCCCTTCTAAAACCCTTCCCATCAAAAAAGATTTTGAGGCTATTTTATCTCTAAGCAATTCAGTCATTATGTTTGGAGATTTTAACTCCAAGCATACTGAATGGACATGCCGTACTACCACCCGTAGTGGCAAGTTACTGCTCGATATCACGCAGTCTCTTGATATTACCGTCCACAGTCCTCTCGGTGTTACTCACTTTCCCGATAACACCGACTATGCCCCCGATGTACTAGATTTTGCGTTACTCAAAGGAGTTTCTCTCAACCTTAGGGCAATCGAGACACTAGACGATCTAGGATCCGACCACCGACCGGTCTCTCTCATTCTTGGCCATCAGCCACCACTCCCAACACCCTCTACTAAAACCTTCACAAATTGGAAGGGCTTCAAGGAGTCCCTAGCGAAAGCTCTGGACTCACAGGACTCCCCCATCTCCCTATCTTCGGACTTAGACAGTCCTGAAAAAATCGACACCGCGGTCGATTCACTCTCCACCCTTATTAAAACCTCCCTTAAGGAGAATGAAAGGGTCGTCCCGGTTGCTAATAATAGTGGGCTTCCCCTGCATATTAGCAACCTATTAAAAGCCAAAAAAGCTGCTTTCCGGAGAGCAGCAATTTATCCCACGCCCGAATATAGGCGCACGGCCAATCGTCTTCAACGAGAACTCCGTTTCCGCCTCTCTGAATTTCGAGACCTCGAAAAGAGTAAGCTCATGGAGAATATCTCTCCCTCTCATACAGCGTACTATCAGATGGCAAGAGCCCTCCGCATAGACGCTATCTTCCACACTCCCCCTCTCTCTCGTCCCGACGGTACGGTAGCCTTCGAGGACGAGGAAAAGGCTGAGTGCTTTGCAGACAGCATTGCCGCTCAATGCTCTCCTAGCTCTCAACCCGTAGACCCCTCACACGTCCAGGCAGTGGAGGATGAGGTCCGCCGCCGGAATTTGCCCCCTACAGCCTCCGAACATATCTCTGTGTCCAATGATGAGCTTTCATCCCTCATCAAAGGACTTAAGCCTAAAAAGGCTCCGGGCGCGGATGGCATCTCCAACCAAGCCCTAAAAAACTTTCCTGAGCAGGTGCTAACCCTTTTATCTATTATCTTCAATGCCTGCTTCAACCTTAGTTACTTTCCCACTACGTGGAAAGAGGCAACTGTGATTGGTATTCCCAAGCCAGGCAAGCCTCTTAATCTCCCCTCCAGTCATCGTCCCATTAGCCTCCTCAAGGCCATGGGCAAGCTCTTTGAAAGAGTCATTCAAAATTGCATGAGGCGCCATCTGTTTCCCACAGACGGTGACCCTCTTATCATTCCCCATCAATTCGGTTTCCGAGCGAAACACTCCTGCCCCCAACAAGTTCACCGTATTGTGGAATATATCCTCAGCGGTTTTTATCCCCGTCGTCATAAGACTATCGCGGTCTTTTTCGACATCGCCAAAGCCTTCGATAGAGTCTGGCATACAGGCCTTATCTACAAACTATACAAAATAGGTCTCCCCGATCGTCTAGTACGTCTCGTGGCCTCTTATCTTAATCATCGTACCTTTCGTTTTAGACACGAAGGCACGCTATCTTCACAGCGCCCCATCAAAGCTGGTGTCCCTCAGGGCTCAGTTCTTGCTCCTCTGCTGTACATACTGTTCACCAACGACATTCCCATTCCGCCGAAAGGTGTTCAGCTCTCCCTCTTCGCAGACGACACTGCTCTCTACTGCAAAGGTATCTCGCTACCTTTCATACGGAACAAGGTCCAAAAGTCAGTTGATGACCTAGGAGCTTGGTTCAAAAAATGGCGCATCGATGTGAACCCGGAGAAGAGCTCCGCCGTTCACTTCGATTATAAACGACGCCGTCTCAAAAACACTCCACCAATACGTATGCTAGGGACCCCTGTCCCCTGGCATACGTCTGCCAAATATTTAGGTGTCACTCTAGACACAGGGCTAACTTTCAGGCCCCACGTCAAAAGAGTAACCCGTCACGCACGTTTTTACCTGAATAGGCTCAACAGTATGTTGGGCCGACACAGTAAAATGTCCCTCAGAAACAAGCGTACCCTTTATAAGGTCTGTATACGACCAGTCATGTCCTACGCGGGCCCCATTTTCGCCCACTCTAACCCTAAAATTATTAATGAACTCCAAGTAGTTCAAAACCTTTTCTGTCGTCGAGCTGCGAACGCACCTTGGTACGTCCGCAATGCCGACCTTCATCGGGACCTAGAGCTCCCTACAATTCAACAATTCCTTAAAAAACTCTCTGAGAACTTCTTCAAAGCCTCAGAGTCGCATTCCAATCATTTTATTCGTGAGGCTGCTAATTATGCAGCCCCACTCCCCTCCCGCTATAGCGTCCGCAGGCCGAGGAACTCCCTCTCGGACCCGCCTAATAAACTTTCAAACGACCTGAACTGCCTCCTGGCGGCTCAGGCCAACTCTAATTAAGTTATTCATAATTAATTTGCCTTCGTAGGCACTCCCTCAGCGGCTAATAGCCGCCTGCGCCCTCTTTTCCCAAAAGAGGGTCGCTTCTGATACGGCATAAGAAGCTTTAAACAGCTAGTTGCCAGTCCCCAAAGGCGGTTTTAGTGGGTATCACTTAGGTTCCCCAGTAGGTAGTCACAGTGAGTCCCACATAACCACGATAGACCGGCTGTCGTGGTATGCGTATTGCATTTCCGCCTCCCTCCGGGGTAGCCCTTTTCCAATTGCTTCGGGCGCTCGAGCGGTCGTGTCCAGATAGTCCGCACATCCGTCCCCGTACGGTAGTGCTCTCTCGCTCTCGCGCCTCCGCTGTTCTGCTCGCACTGTACAGTGCGACGCCTGGTGAGTCCTTTTACGCTAACTCCAGTTATTACCTCTCTGTCTCCGGGCGGGGCGGTTTGACTGTTGGTCTTGCTTTTTAACTGTCATTTTTGTTTTGTGATTATTTTATTGTTATTAATTGTAACGTGTATATTGTTTCAAGGGAGTTACTTGCTCTTTTCAGAGCAAGGCCCTGTTCTTCTGAGAACCAGGGCACAACTCCTAGAATAAAAACCGTCCCGTTCTTTTCAGAACGGTGATCCCGGCCTTACTGTTTCTTAAGAATACGATCTGTTCTTTTCAGAACAGTGCCCCCCTAACTTACTTACCAAATTACTTTAATTTACACCCGTCCAAACATCAGGTTGAAAATAAGTCTCTTAGAAAGAATTTCCTACAATAATACATTATCTCAATCATAGTACTATGTAACAATTCAATTATAATGTTTAACACTAGTTAAAACTATGGAGTGTAGAGTATAAGGAAAACCATCTTATAAGGGGCAAAAGTTGAAAAAGTGTCCTACTATTTACCGAAAATAGAGGTTCCAAAATCTAACAAAATAGCGCTGGCGTCTGAAAAACTACGATATGAAGATAGCTGTTGTGAACGGAGTGAAGTCAGCTGAATTCAAATATTTAAAAAATTTCATGACTTCAAGATAAGATATATAAGATAGTTAGTTAGTAAAATGGCAGTATAAAAAATCTCAACTATTTACGTAGTACAAAACCAAGCGGATTGGTCGGTCCTGACTTTTGGACAGTCAGGACTTAAAAAATTCCATTCTTAACGCCGTCACTAAGACAAACGACCCACAGGCTATTGTCAAACTCCTCTCAAACGTTCTGTTCGCTCTTAATGCTAACCAACCGATGTCAGTTATAGCGGCTGACATTGAAACCCAGAACTCATTCGCGCCTCTCGAAGTAGACATGGAGTGCTCCAACTCCAACTCCGACTCAGAATCCACGCTCCGGGGCTCCGGTTCTACGGAGTCGTTTGACTCAGACGGATCCGAAGAATCGGAGTTCACGACAGTGTCTTCCAAGCGCCGTAAACGCGCCGCGAAAAATCACACCGTTTCGGCGGCCCCTGCCGCCCCCGCAAACCCCGCAGCCCCCGTAGCTGCCTCAGTCCCCGCAGCTCCCGCTGCCGTTTCCGTGACACCACTGCCCAAGCCGGCCTCCCGCTGTGCTTCTAACCCGACTAAGAAGCAAGTCCCGCCCCCTGTCTTCTTACGAGACAAGGCTCAATTCACCCGCCTCTCCAAAACCTGCTACGACGCAGGAATAAAATACGACCAAGCCACCAACCTCGGGGAGGCTATTAAAATCATCCCCAAATCTGTCGACGACTTTCGTCGTCTCACCAGGCTCTTCACAGCCGAAAAAGTCTCTTATCACACGTACGCTCTTCCGGAAGAGCGCAAAATCAGGGCCGTCATCCGAGGCGTCCCTTTTGAAATTTCCAACGAGGAAATCCTTGAGGACCTTAAGTCCCAAGGATTCCCGGTTGAGGCTGTGCATAAAATGCACAGCAGAACGGGCTTGAGGTCCCCCTCGTCCCCCTCGCTCTCGTTATTCTTTCAAACGCTCCGGAGGCACAGACTATCTTCCGGCAGTTACGCACAGTGTGTGGGCTGTCGGGAGTTAGGGCTGAGCTCCCACATAGGCGCGGCTACCCGGCGCAGTGCCACCGCTGCCAGTTATATGGTCATGCGGCGGCCAACTGCTCCGCCCCACCCAGGTGCGTTAAGTGCCTCGACCCCCACAACACGAAAGAGTGTCCCCGGCCCAAAAATGCCGAATCCCCACCCGCGTGCGTCCTGTGCAAACAAACAGGCCACCCGGCTAACTACAGAGGCTGCCCTTGCGCACCTCACCCCCGCCCCATTAGGCACGCTCCACCGCCGGTTAATGCTAAGTCATTCCCGGCCCTCCCGTCAAGATTGCCACCTAAGAGATATTTTCGCCCATCTCAGGTAGACCCAAGGCCCTCCCGGGTCCCTCCCCCTCTTCTTCGCCCACCTCCGGGCTTCTCGCAACCATTACAGCCTCCAGTCTTTCCCTGGGGACCCAAAAAGGCCGACCCTCCGCGGTCGTCCCCCGCTGCACAGCATGAACAACCCTCAGTGGCTGATGATCTAAATACGGTGTACGCCGCTATTAAGAACATCAACATTGGGGAGATCACAGTCTTAGCACGCAAATTGCGCGCTGCCAAGTCCCCTCAGGACAGACTCCTTGCTCTTACAGAGCATCATAATCTTTTAAGTACGTTATAAAATTATTTTAATCATTTCATCGTTAGGTAAATACGTCGGGTTAAAACTGCCTCCGTAGGCACTCACTAATTAAAACTCTCTGAAACTTCTTCAAAGTCTCAGAGTTTCATTAACATACTCGTTCGTGAGGTAGCTAAGTGTGCAACCCCACTCCCTCTCGCTATCGCATCCGCAGGCCGAGGAACTCCCACTCGAACCCGCCTATTCTCTGTCAAACGATTTGAACTACCTCCTGGTGGCTCAGTCAATTTCATAATTAAACTTTCATAAATAATTAAATTTTACAATCAAATTGCCTTCGTAGGCACTCCCTCAGCGGCTTATAGCCGCCTGCGCCCTCTTTTTCCCAAAAGAGGGTCGCTTTACGATACGGCATAGGAAGCTTTAAACAGCTGGTTGCCAGTCCCCAAAGGCGGTTTTTAGGGGGTATCACATAGGCTCCCCAGTTAGGCGTGAGTCCCCCATAACCACGATGGATAGCCATCGTGGTATGCGTAATGCATTTTCCGCCTCCCGTAAGGGGTAGCCCTTTTCCAAATTGCTTCGGGCGCAAAAAAAAAAAAAAAGAACGGTCGGCAGTCGCCCTCCAGCTACAGAAAAGAAAACAGCAGCAAGAAAAGAAAAAGTTCCTCCTCACCGCCGCTTGCCTCCAGTTTAAGCAAGACCAACGCGTTTCACTCATTTTTCGAACGGCGTTACGGCGATCCGTAACAGAATAGAATAGAATAATTTTTTATTCAATATGGATTATTACATAAAACCTATTGAAAGTCATTTTTATTTACCACTGGTTCGGAAAATACCTCTGTCCTTGTAAGAACCAGCAAGAAACCCAGCGGGACTTTTTTTTTCAAACATATTTCACTTAACAATAAATTTGTTTATACAATTTTTAAATGAATTTTCGTAGAACCAGCATGGTGGCGATCACATTGTTCCGAGGGGTTATTTTTATTCATGTATTCCTTGATATTATAATATCCCTTTTTGTTACAGTTTTTCTTTAATGAAACTTTTAAACCTGTTTATTGACAAACTTTGAGCATGTTCTGGGATTTTGTTGTACAAGCGTATACATTGCCCCATAAGTGAATTACTGATTCTGTAGAGTCCAGTAGCTGGAAGTCTAGTATTGCATGCCGAGCGCAAAGCGCATAGGTATGTTCTACTAGCGCCTAAAAATCAAGATTCCAACGTTTTGTCGTATCGTTTTTCGAAATCGTATCCAGCAATCGTATTATACATATAAATGATATAAAAAGCACATTGTCAGAAAGATAAATGATTGTTGAACTTATTAATGTTTTTTTTTTAAATCGATTAATTGCTATTTTTACATAAAAAGGGGTTTTTGTGGCTTATGCTGTGGATTTATTAAGTCCTCAAGACTTGTAAACACGATAACTTTTGAAAATATCAATTGTTTAACTCAATATATTTTTAAAACTCTTCATCTATTATGTGGGAAGCCATTGAATGTAAATGGCAGTTTAATTTTGTTTAGTTTAGTTATAATAAGTTTTTTCGGCTGCAAAATGGCGAAATTTTCGGTGTAGAATAGTAGAATAGAGACTGCATCACTCACCACTCAGTTAGTTCGGCGTTAGTCGCTGTCGCGAGTGGACATTGTTTCGGTTGTTAGCAGCGGCTCAAAAATATCGCTGTAAAAATACACAATATTCGAATAACCAAATTTCTTCAATATTTGATTATAATAATAATGAGAGATTTTTTTATTAAAATATTTTAAATGTACAGAATTAATAATAGTAGTACGTACTAAAAGTACGAAGTATCTATTTTCTCATCATGGGTGTCATTCTCGTGGTTTTCGCGGGTGTTGAAGCCGATGGTGCTATCGAAATGTAAATTCAAGGTGGCAGCTGCAATAGGTATAAATTTTTTCATCATGGGTGTCATTTTCATGGGTTTCAAGAGTGTTGAAGCCGATAGTGTTGTCGAAATGTAAATCCAAAATGGCGGCTGAATTAGGTACCAATTTTTTCATCATGGAAGTCATTTTCATGGTTTTGGAGGGTGTTGAAGCCGATAGTGCTGTCGAAATGTATTTAAACTACTTTTAAAATTCCGTATAATTAAATAATATTTTTTTTAATGCACTTAGGGCATGCCCAATCGGATTTACCAATTTATTTATTAATCCTGTAAGAATTAAATGTTTAATTTTTAAGAATAAATTGTTTAATTTTCAAAGCAATAAATTAATTTAGTCATCAAACTGCCATGTGGAAAAACTGCCGTATAATAAGACACCGTACCGCTCCACTGAAGTATTTAAATAATGAAACCGATCCCTCCTGCCTTCAGCTATTGTAGTTATTTCACATGGATGCAGATTATTAGCAGACTTTAAAAAAAGAAGTTTTCAATTCGATTACATTTTTTCTATGTATCTTCGCCAGTTAAGAACAGATTTTAAAGATTTTTATTTAATCAAATAAAAATCTTTAAAATATAAATTAGTAATAAATAAATCTTTAAAATATAAAATATACTACAAAGATTGTCGCATTTATATTTGAAGAATCATTTCACCCATAAGAGGCGATAAAAGTCGATAATTTTTTTAATGTTAGTATTTAGACGGCATTGTATTTACAACTTTGTGCTTGATATAATATGGCTTAATCCACTCCTTTTCAGTGTGTTAGAATCCAGTTAAAAGATCGATTTATTAAATTAAAAAAAAAACATATGTGATGGAGCCATGCTACAGCTATATTAATACTATAGTTGTAGCACGAATGGGTCGGCTCGACCGTGGAAGAACCACGCTCTCAAAGAATACCCGCGTAAAGTAGCGGCTTAATTCTACTGTGTTTTGTAAGGTGAGTTTACAGAACCGGAGACCCTTTGTGCTGGAAAAAAGGCATTCCATCTTAGTGCATTTGATTCGCAAACGAGAATAGATGTAGATGTCTATGGGCCACAGCAACCACTTAACATCAGGTGGACTGTGTGCTCGCTCGTCACCATTATCCTATGAAAAATAGGAAAAGGATCTCCTTTAATGTTTTTTTTTTGTTTCTTTTCTGAAACCAATCAAAGGGGCTCTTAAGTCTTTGTAATACTAGGTCGGTCCTAGCAATTTCAGAATTTTGAAATTAAATTTTGTGCTGTAGTATAGTATAGTTAGTATAGTGTGCAATAGTATAGTTTGCAGTAGTTAGTATAGTATAGTGTAGTATAGTATGCAATAGTATAGTTTGTTGTTTTTGAACTTAGTTTTATTTTTAATCACGTTATATTATAAAAAAATGATAGTATGAAATTATTATTTATAGTATTTAATGTAGGCTAGATTTTATTATAATACCGAATGTTACAGTATAAGTTTTAGAACAATTTTATTCATATAATAATAACTAGCTGGCCAGACAGACTTTGTTCTGCCCTCTCCAACGACCATGTGTCCTATAAAAATTCTTAATTAAAATATTGAGGGTCACTTATAGGAATAAAAAATATCTCTCAAGTTGGACCAAACTGCACACAGTGTACAAAATTTCATTGCAATCAGTTTAGTAGCAAGGAGTTCATCGTGGACAAACAATGTGACACGTAATTTTTATATATAAGAAGATAATAATCATTTATTTCAATCTATCAGATCATAGTTACAGTAGTACATTTGAAATTAAATTTAAATCTTGAATTACGTATGAATTAAAATAATATTGAATTGTATTAAAATAACGTTATTAACCAGACTTAAAACCATTAAAACCTAATTAATATCATTAAATATAATAATCAATAATATGACTGCCTTTGAGTCATTTGCTTGTATGTCGTTACACTAATCATATAACAATGTTTAATGTACTGACAATCAAACCTGTTCTCAAATATGCTAAAGACGGTATTGGAGGTGGTCCGGAGTCTGCGCCCCAAAGATGCGCACCGCTTTCTCATCGTTGTGTACAAACAGTAGACACGGGCGTCGACGAACATCCCTGACGTGCTGCAGTGCCCAGGCAGTCGCAACAGCACCCTGAAAGCATTATTATATTGCACACGGAGTGCGTTGTACTGCTTCTGGGTATATGACACCTATAGGCTGGCCGTGTACAGGGATGTATAAAATGCTCTGAAAATAATTATTTTGACGGCCCCCTAGCAACGAGCAAACCTGCGGGCCATCATGTTGCCCTCACAGACTACGCCCTCCGCTCCCTATCAATGCCCGCATCGTCCCTTAGGTCAGAGGTCACGATATGCCCGAGATATTTAAGATAAAACTTGTGAGTACCTATTCCAGTTGCCAATGATGCATGAGCAAAAACATAGATGGTCGGATCTACATAATATAGTGCATTGATTATAATATATAGTAAATAATTTTACATAATAATATTAATGCGCACTTTTTCGCGTATATTTCTCAATCTGACAATTTTCAATAGAACTTATATATCGGAAATGACAACAGGAGATCCCACTTCTGATGTCGGAGAATTCAACAGGAGATCCCAATTTCGATCTCGGAAATACATCAGGATAGCGTTAACTGTTAAAAATAAAAAGTGTGAGAGCGGATGTTCAACTTGCTCTCGTGCTTACGCAATTAATCATTATCGGTAATAAGACAACGTAACGCACTATACATTCATCATCATCATCATTACAGCCCTTCACAAGTCCACTGCTGAACATAGGCCTCCCCCAAAGAATGCCACAAAGCACGGTCCTGAGCCACCTGCATCCATCGACTTCCTGCATATCTTACCAGGTCGTCACTCCATCTAGTGGGGGGACGCCCTACACTTCGCCTGCCGGTACGAGGCTGCCACTCGAGAACCTTTCTTCCCCATCGGTTGTCGGTTCTTCGAGCTATATGGCCGGCCCATTGCCACTTCAGCTTACTACTCCGTTGGGCTATGTCACTATACATTCAGTATAGTGAAATTACAGTTCGACCACACCGTAAAAAGTCTCTGCCACAATCACACACCAGTGTAACGTGAAGTACGTAATTACATGATAACACCAAAATATGTACAGCAACAGCAACACTAATTATCTCAATGTAACACAGGGCAGCCTCTCAGCATCACCAATCCTCCTTGCCTGCGCTAGAAGAATTACAACAACGCACAGAACCACGACACTATCTTAGCACTAGTAGAATGACCACATCCGTTGAACGACTTAAGCGGATTCTCCCGCGCACGGCACCTACAGTGAACTTTATACTACAGACACAAGAGGGGGTTTCTCGATATACCCTCCATTCTACCTCGATCCAACCGGGTATTTTATAGACGCTCCAACACGGCCGTCCTGACGTACGACCGTCCTCGGGCGTGTATCTTTATGCATTCCTGTAACAAACACCAATTCGTCCGCTCGTCCATCCTGACATGAGTGGGTACATATTATTAGTTCGCAAAACTAAATTGTTAGATGGCGCTACTTGTTGCACCATAGCGCCATCAAGCCATGACACGGCCATCCCTTACCAGCACCTGTCCTCGGTAGTGCCTGTGGACAGAAATATGCTCAGAGATTAATCTAGCTCGGCTATCCTGCCAAACGAAGCAAGATCGATTCCAAATGGTACTTTACTTCTCCTAAGTATAAGTACAATAGCTAACTGTCATTATTGACAATGCCCTGTTTTTAAGGCTTCGTACACAGTGCTTCCTGCACAACATGATTTATCTTGGAAGGTCCAATCAACAAGTTCCAACACTGTAATTTTAACAACTTTTTACTCTTTACAATTCATAAGCAATGCATATTCAACTCGTGAAACTTTCATTGAAATCTGTGCACCAACACAGACCAGAATCGCACCAACGATTCTTTACATATCCACCGTCACATATGCCAGAATCGCACCAACGATTCTCCACATATCTGCCGTCACATATGCTACAATACAGGAGGGGCTCTGTGCACCAACACAGGCCAGAATCACACCAACGATTCTTTACATATCTGCCGTCACATATGCCAGAATCGCACCAACAATTCTCGGCATATCCACCGCCAAATATGCTACAACACATCTGCCGCCACATATGCCAGAATTGCACCAACGATTCCCTACATATCTGTCGCCAAATATGCACCACAAAGACAAGAATCGCACCAACGATGCTCGAAACTAACGCAATATGTGCTACAACACATGAAGCGCTCTGTGCACCAACACAGACAGAAATCGCACCAACGATCCTACAGACCCATCGCCACATGTTACTCATGAGGTGCGGTCTAAAGTTTTGAGTATGAGTATACAAGCCATTCTTAATCAAATTTGGTCTCACTACCACTGTCATCAACTATGACATCTAACTCTCGAGGAACTTGGTGATCGGGGATCTTCCTCACATGATCATGGGGGGTATTTGTGGGGTACTTTGCACACTAACATGACCACTTCCGGTTGAATTTACAATATTATTTACACTTTTGTCACTAAATTTTGCCGCAACAAATCTTTGATAAGAGAGCATTCGGCACAATAATCACAATAAAATGGCTACGACTCACCAGTATTCATCAGCACACCGCTGTGATTGCTTACAATCAGACGTAAACACATCGCTCACTGCTCGCCGCTGCGGCAGGCATAGGGCTAGGGCACGTGGCTATAAAAACAAACCAGCACACACCACAGTTAGCTGCCACGAAGCAAGCTCACGTGGCCAAAACAACAGCACAGGGCGTGCCCCACTCGCACCAACGAGTCGTCGCATCTCACCATCGCCAGCGAAATGCTGCACCGTACCACGCACTCCAAGCGTCAACGGAAGCAGCAGGTTCACCTGAGGGTTCACAGGCATCGTCGGGGTTGCAGTCATCGTGAACTCAAACTCGCGCACATGTAGTCACATCACACGTGCTACTGTAACACAAAAGAAAACATTAAAAAGGTTCAGTAGAAACATTTTTAAAAAAATGCAGCAGTACTCCCGGGACACTATTCATCTTTCCAGGGCACCATATACTGAGCTGCGGCTACACGATAACCTCTGGTATGGTCCGATCCTCATGTAAACTTAAATACTCTCTTCCATGTCAGAACTAATTGGCTCTACTTAACTTTCATCAGTTATACTTTGGTTTTCCGGCATTTTTCGCCACCAATTAAAAATGTAAACACTTATTTTTACAAAATATCTTTTAAGACAATGTTTAGGATAAATTTACTTTACTCATGTTGTATCAAACGGTGATCGGTAGCAGCGGCAAATAAAATGTCCGCGGCGTCATAATCCTACAGCATATTTCCACCCAAGAGCGACCGCTACAGCTCCACGCTCTCCACTAGACCCTCAACATCAAATCTGTAAACTGTAACACTTATCAACACATTAGAACACAGAAGTACAACTTAGTGTTTTTAATTAATAGCACGTTAAAGTCAAACATTTTTTTCGGTACATCGTTTAAACATTTTAAACTTTAAAATTAGCTCATGTAAATCACACCTCGTGTATAAAATTATAGCATAACTTGAGCAAGTTAAACTTCCACTGAATGCAAACTATAACGCATTTAGAGGTACCTCCAACATTTCTTTCGACATTTGTTATTATATTTGGGTACGTTTAGAAATAATGAAAAAGTACTTTCAGTAGCGGGTACTTTTTATTATAAATCGAACAAAACGATTAACATACTCTTTAATGATTCGTCAGTGTCATAAATACGACAACAAACTTGATTTAAGAAATTGAACACAAAAACAAAACGCGAGGCGCATCACAGTATTTCACCAACGTAATAACCCTCACACTATTCAAAGGTTATAGATGGGCAGTAACAGGGACTTTATCCCACTTCTGATATCGGAAATGACAACAGGAGATCCCACTTCTGATGTCGGAGAATTCAACAGGAGATCCCAATTTCGATCTCGGAAATACATCAGGATAGCGTTAACTGTTAAAAATAAAAAGTGTGAGAGCGGATGTTCAACTTGCTCTCGTGCTTACGCAATTAATCATTATCGGTAATAAGACAACGTAACGCACTATACATTTAGTATAGTGAAATTACAGTTCGACCACACCGTAACACATCTCAGCCACAATCACAGTGTAACGTGAGGTACGTAATTACATGATAACATCAAAATATGTACAGCAACAGCAACACTACTTATCTCAATGTAACACAGGGCAGCCTCTCAGCATCACCAATCCTCCTTGCCTGCGCTAGAAGAATTACAACAACGCACAGAACCACGACACTATCTTAGCACTAGTAGAATGACCACATCCGTTGAACGACTTAAGCGGACTCTCCCGCGCACGGCACCTACAGTGAACTTTATACTACAGACACAAGAGGGGTATTCTCGATATACCCTCCATTCTACCTCGATCCAACCGGGTATTTTATAGACGCTCCGACATATATATTGTTTTCAATCTAGCGACTCGATAAACAGTTCAAGCTAAATTTCATTATTATATTTACTGTGGATAGTTCGAATATAATCACATAAAGCTCAACTTGCCTATCATCCGCTTGCCATCAGGGTAAAATAGTAAATCCTGCTCCATGTCCAAGGAGAGAGCTTATAGCTCTCTCCTCTAATCAGAGACTTACTTACTTTTACTTTAAAAAAAACTGTTCCCTTTTAATGTTTTAATATCTTCTTGTTTTTTATTGCTGGATTTCTTTATGCGTACGTTTTTAATACAGTATAATAGTTGAAAATATATTAAAAAAAGAACTAAAAATTTTTTCAGACTCAATTTAAACTTGTTTAAATCATAGCATAAAATTCGATACTAATGTAACAAAACGGTAACTTTTTCGTTTTTTTTTTATTTTCTTAAATACGCTAATCCCTGGAACTACCAGTCTTATTTGAAAAAATATTTTTGTATAGGCTACCTAGCATTAGACTACACATCTCAACAAGCTTGAATTCTATTTGAGGACAAAAAAACCATAACAACTGTCATTTTTCTCACACATATAAATATATAAACTAACGCAAATGCTAAATGGATCATGCTTCTTTATTTTGGTAAAACATTCACCGAAAAAACCCAGTGAGTTATTTTATATGGAAAGTGAAGTTGAAAAATTTAATGAACAATATTTTTGTTAGATAGAAAAACACAAAATGTATGTTTTAAAATTGCAGCCATAAAATAAAATATGAGACTAACTCACACTCCACCTGTTGGTAGGTTGATAAGTGGTGCAGGCGATGGACAAGCAGACATATGCCTGCAGGTATCTACAAACGAAGAAGACTATAGATGCGTTGTCACCTCTAAGAACTGAGATGGAATGCCTCACAGTCTGTGATTATACAGTCTCTCTATACCCTTCAACAAAGTGGTACCATTTGACGGCAGTAAAAGATAAGAAGATGATACCTACACAGACAGAAAAGAAGTCCTACAGGAAAATGATTTAAAGATAATTGCCAATCAAATGTATGGAGACCGCAATGATGACTTTATTATGGCTAATTTTCTAGACGTGGTAGAGCCATGCTGCAGCTATATTATGGTTGTAGCACGAATGGGTCGGCTCGACCGGGGAAGGACCACGCTCTCATAGAATACTAGCGTAAAATAGCAGCTTAACGCTGCTGTGTTTCGTATGGTGAGTGTAGAGAACCGGAGACCCTTTTTACTGGAAATAAGGCATTCCATCTTACCCATCCTCACGGGTGACAACGCATCTGCATTTTGATTCGTAATCGAAGATAGATGTAGATGTCTATGGGCCGCAGCAACCACTTACCATCAGGTGGACTGTGTGCTCGTTTGTCATCCTTATCCTATAAAAAAAAGAAACTGTCTTATCTAGGATATTCACTCAGGCTAACATTAGAATCCAGGATCCTCAGCACATCACCTGGCACTTTCATCAATGGGTCACTTAGTCGTCACTGATAGCAATATTTTTTGTTCCAATAATATACAAATACATGTCAGTACAATTTAACTATAGCCAGCAGGTATATTTTTAATTTGCGAATGGGTATATTTCACTTTGGCACGAGTAATATTAAATTTCGGATACGTCCGCAGAGACCTGATATCGCACAAATTGTTTCCCATATTTCACGGACATTTGACACAATAATGAAAAATTGCCAGTTAATTGCATAATATTGTTTTTTTTTTTCTTCATATTAGTAAGGATGACAAACTAGCTCACAGTGCAACTGATGTTGTGTTGTGGCCCACAGACACATCTATTCTCGATTAATATCCAAATGCATGTGTCACCACACAGACACGGACTATGATACAGACTAAAATACTCCTTTGACTTACCATTCAAAACACAGCAACACTGTACTGCTATTTCACGCTGATTTTCTAAGCGACGTGGTATTTACCCGCTTGAACATCGACATATTAATAATACATAGCACCGTGTCTCTGTAATATGATATACTCGCAGTTGATTTGATGTGTTCTTTCTTATATACATATATTGGTTACAAAAATTTGTTGAAAGTCAATAAAATTTGATCTAATACTTTAGTAAAGTTATTCAGTCACAATATAACTTTACCAGTACGTTTTGCGACCCGCTGATTTGATAGATAAGGCTCTGGCGACAGATTGACGGTGGAAAATCCATCAAAATTGTGTCACCCAAATTTTACAGATTACAAGTGCGAAGGTATCGGCTCAAACCGCAGAAGCCCACCTTACCCAGCGTATTGCTTCTAAGTAATGCTGTTAATTTAAATAAGTATACAAGTAAGTAAAGACTGTTAGAGTTTAATAAATATTAAAAGGAAACGATGCGACTTTATGCTGAGGGCTAATTTATACTATTTATATTTTTGACAAATAAATACTATTTATATTTATTTTTCAAAAAATTTAAATATTTTGTTATCATACTAAGTGGAAGGACTATTTTTCAACCTAGGGGTCCGTTTGGCTAGGAATTACCCTCTCATTAGCTATAAAGAGCCAGTATAGTTACAGGCTGTAAGCATTATATCATAGCATTATAGCATTATATATATTATCCTCAGATGTGGCAATGCATCCGTGGCCTTCTTTGATTGATGTCGGCTGCTGGTGTCCATGGACTGCAGTAGCCACTTACCATCAGGTGGATTGTATGTTCGTTTGCCACTTCAGCTTTATAAAAATATTAACTTAAAAATCCCATGGACACCTACAATCAACTTCCAACACAGAAGCCTACAGAAGTGTTGTCACTTCAAGAGACTAAGTTGGAATGCTTTACAACCAATATTTAAACTTTCTAAATACACATATACATATAAAAAGTATAAATATTTAACATAATACAATATAAACATATAACAACACATAATAATACACACTGGTTTAAATCACTAGTCTGTAGAATTTGAATTCGACATTTTCTGGATGGTTTTTCCGCCATTAGTCATCGATATATTTTAACAGGCAAACATTTAATATTCTTTGTGAGCTTCCATATTTGCGAGCATATGAAAATTCATTTTATAAATTTATTGTCAATGGTGCTTGAAACCAAATTTGCCGATATTTTGTTTCAAGATACTGAAAACCTTCACCATCCTTGTATATTGCTTTTAAAATGCATTTGTGTAAAATACAGATAAGCGGTCATTATCTTTCCTTGTTTTCTATTAGCTAAAACGATTTTTTGTTTATATATTTAATCATTTATATATACGGTAACGATTATAATTGATTTGAAGAGCAATATCTTTTGCATAAACATATTTTTTTTTATAGGATAAGGGTGACAAACGAGCACACAGTCCACATGATGGTAAGTGGTCGCTGCGGCCCATAGACATCTACATCTATCCTCGTTTGCGAATCAAAATGCAGATGTGTTGATACCCGTGAGGGCTAAGATGGAATGCCTCATTTTCAGTAAAAAGGGCTTCCGGCCACCTGCACTCACCATGCGAAACGCAGAGGTAAACCTCTACATCACGCTGGTATTCTGTGAGGTCGTGGTACCACCCCGGTTCAAGCCGGCCCATCCGTGCGTCAGCAAAAGATGCCGCATGGCTCTACGACTGTTAAAGTGGATGCACATGGATTTTTAAGTAATTGATATTATATTTAAAAAAATAAAAGTGACATAAAATAATTTCGTGAATACTGAATAAAATATTCAGTATTCACGAAATCTCATCATTTATATATCAATCATGTTTTTAAAGAATTTCATTGCAGACTAATGTTATTTTTAAACTAGCTGTTCCCCACGACTTCGCTCGCGTGTTAGGGTTTTTATTTTTTTGCGCGGAACCCTAATTATTTTTCTAAAATAAAAGTAGCCTAAGTTACTCCTTATGATATCAGCTATCGGCCAGTGAAAGTTCCATCAAAATCAGTCCAGCCGTTTCGGAGATTAGCTGGAACAAACAGACAGACAGACAGACAAAAATTTAAAAAATTGTATTTTGGTTATAAGTACCGTATTTACTTTCATATGCATTTAGTAAATAGCAGTAATTTTGACATTAAAAACAGACACTACAATTTTATTTATTTGTATATATAAATATACAATGTATAGATATACATATATAAATATACAGATAAATTTTGAAAATATTATTAGGTACGATTAATAGTGATTAAATATATAGGTTAACATTTAAGCCAAAGACATCTATATAGGCTGCACTAAAAGTATCGGGAATGGAATATTTCCACTGTTCCTGTCATATTAAAATCTTTTTAATTGAAAACGCCTTGGTTTTAAAAATCGAATACCATTTATTTATTTAAAAAAAGATTCTCGGTCTTGTCACAAGGTTATGTCAAATTGTTTAGCCGTTGAGAAAATGGAATTGACTAGAGAAAATTCAAGAGCAATAATTTATTATGACTTTCGAAGTGGTTTAACACAAAAACAGTGTGTTGACCAGATGATTTCTGCATTTGGTGATGAAGCCCCATCCAAAACCACAATTTATCGCTGGTTTGCTGAATTTCAACGTGGACGTTTCAAGCTCAGTGATGATCCCCGTCAAGGTCGTCCAAAAACTGCAGTCACCCAAGAAAACGTTGATGCTGTGCGTAAGCTAATTGAGGAAGATCGACATGTGACATACCGCGAAATTCAGGCAACTTTAGACATTGACACGAGTCAAATACAAATAACCTTGCATGAATAATTAGGTGTAAAAAAGTTGTTTTCCCGGTGGATACCGCATTCGCTCTGTGAAGAGCATAAAGCGGCTCGCGTTACTTGGTGCGTCAGAACTCACGAAAGATTCCACGCAGGATCCTCAAATGCTGTATACAACATTATATCAGGTGACGAATCCTGGATATATGCGTACGATCCCGAAACAAAAAACCAGTCACGAATTTGGGTGTTCGAAAATGAGTTAAAGCCAACAAAAATCGTTCGTTCACGGAGTGTTGCAAAAAAAAATGGTGGCTACGTTTGTCTCCAAAACCGGCCATGTTACGACTATTCCTCTTGAGGGACAAAGAACGGTTAACGCAGAATGGTATGCTAGCATTTGTTTGCCACAGGTCGTTTCTGTACTCCGTAAAGAGAACTGCAACCGCCGCATCATCCTCTATCACGAGAATGCGAGTTTTCACACCATACACAGAACAAAATAGTTTTTAGAGCAAGAAAACATAGAATTATTAGACCATCCGCCGTACAGCCCCGACCTAAGCCCTAATGATTTCTATACTTTCCCTAAAATAAAGAATAAATTGCGTGGACAGAGATTTTCATCACCTGAAGAAGCTGTGGACGCCTACAAAATGGCCATTTTGGAGACCCCAAATTCCGAATGGAATGGTTGCTTCAATGATTGGTTTCATCGTATGAAAAAATGTGTCAAATTTCGCGGAGAATATTTCGAAAAGAAATACGAATTATTGATATTGTGGACATTAGCAGCATCAAAACGGAAAAGAAAACATTGGGTGCGCCCAGTAAATACGAATAGAGAACAAGATGGAGTTTTTTGGCTTACTGATGAAGAATTCATTTTTGGTCCCCATTTCTCTGGCAATTTCTAACCATGCTTCCACTACGTTTTGTCAGTTTTTATAGTCTTACTTCTTCACATCATATAAAAACACCTTTCTCGTACTAACATATTCAACTACTCGGTCTCGATCTTCCTTCCGATGTGGTCACCGAAACAGCAGTGAACACGCGAACACGTGAAATCTGGTTGACCGATGCGGTCAGAATGCCTGCCTGTTGTCTGAGTATATCTATGCAGTCTTTGTAACGTAATACAACACAACGAACGCAGAAACGAACGGGGAACGCTTGAACAGATGAACGCCTTCTGTCTGATAGATCCCTTCAAGTGACACAAACACAAAGTCAAAAACTATCCTAAACGTATGGTTGAAAAAAACGTGTGTGTACGTGCGTGCGTGTTCTTATCGTGAGCAAATGTTTTTAGACGCACTACTAATCCGTTGGGCTATGTCGATTACTCTGGTTCTATTGCGGATATACTAATTTCTAAGTTTATCACGCAGAGAAACTCCGAGCATAGCCCTCTCCATAGCTCGCTGAGCGACTTTGAGCTTCCTCATACGGCCGGCAGTGAAAGAGCACGTCTCAGATCCATAAGTCATCACTGGCAACACGCACTGGTTGTACAATTTCGTTTTAAGGTTTTGAGGAATGTCTGACGAGAAGATGTGTTGTAGTTTCCCGAACGCTGCCCAGCCGAGTTGAATCCGTCGATTGACCTCTCGGTCGAAGTTGGACTTACCTAGTCGGACTATTTGTCCCAGGTAAACATACTCTTCAACAACTTCGAGCTTAGTGCTCCCAACAACTACCGGCATAGGTGTGACATGGACATTGAACATGATCTTTGTTTTGTCCATGTTCGTCTTAAGACCTATCCGTTGGGAGACACTATTGAGGTCATTGAGCATGGTGCTTAGATCCTCCAGTGATTCTGCCGTAAGGACTATATCGTCGGCAAATCGAAGGTAGAGTGATGTACTCGCCATTGATGTTAATACCGTATCCTTTCCAGCCCAAAAGCTTGAAAACGTTTTCCAATGCAGCGGTAAAGAGTTTCGGGGATAAAACGTCATCCTGTCTTACACCTCTCTGTAATTGGATAGGTTTCGTACTCTGGTTCTGTACTCGGATAGCCATCTTAACCCTACTGTACAAGCACTTCAGCACTTTGATATACCGACAGTCAACTTGGCACCGCTGAAGGGACTGCTGCACCGCCCAAATTTCGACGGAATCAAAGGCTTTCTCATAGTCCACATACCCGAGGCATAGTGGCAGATTGTACTCCTCGGACTTCTGTACAACTTGCCGAAGGGTATGCATTTGGTCTACGGTGCTAAAACCCTTTCGGAAATCGGCTTGTTCGGGAGGCTGGAAGTCGTCAAGTATGCGCGCGAGACGATTCGTAATGACTCTCGAGAACAGCACGTAGACGCGGCTCAGAAGGGAAATCGAACTGTAGTTCTTCAAGAAAGCATAGTCGCCTTTCTTGAAGAACAAGACCACCTCACTTCTGCTCCACGCCTCCGGTGTAATGCCTCCATGGAGGACGGAATTAAAGAGCCTCTGAAGGACTTCAAGTACCGGTTTTCAACCCGCTTTCAGAAGCTCTGCTGTAATTCCATCCTCGCCGGGGGCCTTGCAGTTTTTAAGATGCTGGAGAGCCATTCTAATCTCGCTCAGAGTGACGTCCGGGATATCTTCAGAATAGTGTCGGATAAGACTCGCTCTTGGATCGTTACTCACACTTGCGTGTGACTCCAACGATGACGTGTACAGCTGCCCATAGAACCTCTCAATCTCACTCAAAATCTCAGGTGCCCCGGTAACGATGCTGCCACACTCGGTCTTCAGCTTTGACAGTTTGACAGATCTCTGGCAAAGACTTTGGAGCCTTATTTCCGCTCGATCGCTTCTTCAAATCAAAGTCAATTCTGTTGATGAATGTAGCTTCATCTCCCGTCTAACAGCCATGAGATTGAGAGTGTGATCGAAGAGTTTTTGTGTTCTTCTGCGGCGGGTCTTGCAGAACTTAGCTCCGACCGCAAGGACGAGCTTGTCATCCATATCGTCCACTTCATTGCAGTCTTCTAGGCACTGAAAACGGTTTTGTAACTCGAGCTGAAAGGTTTCGGGACTTTGGAACAGAGCACGAGGGGGACGGAGCGTTGACTTTATTAGACGAGACCTCTCCAACTTAACGTTCAGGTTCAGTGTGCCTCTAACCAACCATTCGGTGATCGCTAATAGTTTTCACCCTCGCGATCACGGAGACATCCCTGAACAATTGTCGTCTGGTCGTCATAATGAAGTCAATCTCATTTTTTGTCGAACCGTCGGGACTCGACTAGGTCCACTTCCTGTGGGGCCGCTTCTGGAAGAAAGAGTTCATTATAAAGAGTCCCTTTTTCTCCATGAAGTCGGCCAGCTGCTGGCCCCTTGTGTTCCCTATTCCAAATTTCCCTACTTTCAGCTCACCATTCTCTCTTGTGCCTAGTTTTGCATTGAAGTCTCCCATTAACACAGTATATTGAGTTTTGAAGGAATGCATGGCTCTAGAGATATCCTCATACATTTCCTCCACCTCCTCATCCGGGTGTGCCGAGGTTGATTCGTAAACCTGTATGACCTTCAGCGAATACCGTTTGGTGATTCTGAGTATAAGGTACGCAACACTCGTCGACACACTCTCGATCTTTACAACGTTGTTAACGAGAGACTTGCGGACGATAAATACGACACCTCCTTGGGACAGATGGTCGCCCTCCCGGTGATAGAGCAAGTTGCCGGATTCGAGGATTACCGTGTCCTCCCCCTCTCTTGGGATTTCGGATAATCCCATAATATGCCAGCGTATCTTGTATATATCTTCTTCCAGCTCCACGATCTTCTCGTCAGTCCTCAGGGTGCGTTGTACGTTGCCAGGTCGAGTCGTCTAAGGTGGCAACCGAACCTCCACCGGAGATTCCTAGCACCCCCTGCCCCGCCGTTACCATGGTCGCCACCGTAGCCAGGAATAGCGGGGCCACCGGGGACTGGGGGCCGTCTCTTTGTTACTCTCTTCATAGGGGGGTATTTGCCATAGTTACCACGCTTGGCGAGCGGGTTGGCAACCGCAGTTTTTTTATAGTAATTTCGGCTACTATCAGGAAGATGCTGCTGCCCATCTCCTGCCTGTTTCCCTTTGTCGCCTATTACGACACCCACGGGAAGATATGCGGTAGTGGATATTCTTGACCGCCACTACACGGCATTTTACTCAATGCATATGAATGTATATATAGTACTTATAACAAAAACACATTTTTTGAAATTTTTGTCTGTCTGTCGGTCTGTCTGTCTGTCTCTCTATCAGTTTGTTTCAGCTAATCTCCGAAACGATTGTACCGATTTTGGGTCTTTTACTAGCAGATAGCCGATGTTCTAAGGAGTAACTTAGGCTACTTACATTTGAGAAAAAGAATTAGGGTTCTGAGCAATATAATTAAAACCCTCAATTACACGCGGGTGAAGTCGCGGCGCACAGCTAGTTTCAAATAAATAAAATAAGTGAGGACGCAGAATAAAAAGAAAATCTATAGAAAAAGTTATTGATTTATTGGTGTTTTGTTACTTTAATTTTGGCTGTAATATTTTTTTTTTCTTATTTATTCGCTATAATAGTTATTTGAATAATGACTAATACATTTTGAAAAGTTTTCTTTTTTTCATTCTCAGTTTCTACTTTTTTTTTGCAACGTTAAAGCTTTAAGGACGTAGTTACATTTTTGACGTATTCGAATTTGATATTCGAATTGCTAGCTGACTTAGACATGGTCACATTGAAATAGTTTTCCGCTATATTTTATATATTATACCTAACTTAACTTGATACTTGCTCAGACCAACAAAGGGAGAAAGACGAAGCGCTGCGTACATTTTAAGTGAAGCTGAAACCATGCTCCACTTTTTGATACGCACTCTCGCATACATCTCTTTTCTTCTTTTACTTTATCAGCCAGTATAAGTTTACTGATGAATGCACACATGGATGCACCTAAAACTATGATAATGGTTGCAAATGATTTTGATTGTATACATGTATGTATGTGCGTGTTCTTGCAATAAGGTGAGCATGGTATATGGCTTGGTTTTGCATTCCTTGAAATGTCCCTAGCGCTCCGTTTTTCTTTCCTTATGAGTACTTGAAGTATTATTAATTTTAGAAGTATTAAGCAAAGTTAGTTGGCGAAACTTTGCAATCACATTTGGCATGATAATGTTGTTTATATTAGTTGTGAATTTAAGAGTGGGTTGCGGGTTTAGTATTATAAAAAAAATATTTTGTATAGGACGCTACGAGCACGAGTGGGCTTGCGGTTGTTTTACTGTACATGTACCGATTATATGTGCATGTGTGAGTAAGGAAACTATTTAAAAAAATCCAAAATAAATTATTTAAATATTTGCTTTTACACGTTATTTAATTGGTATGTTTTTAGTAGTATGTGAACTTCATATATCTCGCGTATCATCTAGCTCTAGAGGTAAGCAATTATTGTAGAATTTTAATAAAAGTTCCTCCAAGTTTTCTTTCCAGAACTGGTTGTCTTTTTTTTTGAATACAAATTTAATTTTACCGTCGCCTATCGACAGGCCTATACACATATTTTAACCAGTTCCAGTAATTTGCCCTGTACTTGGTAATACCATTTGCTTTTTGTGTTGACGTCTGTGAAAACGTCAGATGTAAGCAACCAAAAGTGATTTTTTTTGTTTGATTGCTTTTTTGGCTACCATTTTATAATCGAATCATGAGCATTATACTTTTAAAGAACTACGTTCATATTTGCCGTCTGTACTAGCACCTAGAAATGAATATTTGTGATATATTTGTAAACTAGTCATGTATGTTAACATTTAAAGCCCTTTCTAATTCTCGGGAAGCTTTTCGCTCATTGTTCTTGCTATTTTTTATAGATGGCACATTGCTTTAATCGTAACCAGATTACATTTGGTATTTTCAAGCCACTTGCAAAGTCTGGAGCGAGTTTGCACTCTGTAAAACAGAGCTCCTTTCAATAAAGTTTTTCTTTTCTGGGGACATCACCAACAGTAATATAAATTCAAGTATTAATTAAGTTAGCGGGATCGGTTGATGGCAGCAGTTAGCAGGTTCGTGAACTAATAGAGACCTTTCATCTTGAACCTTGAATGACATATGATCTGGTGGCTCAATTCCTTTCTTCTCTGATGGGGAATATGTGACAGAATATTAATTTTTCAACCCACAGTAGTGAACTTCTTTACTGTGCAACGTTAGAGGAAGTATCGTAGCTTGTGCCGCATGAACGTTTACTCAAAATTAATCTCCAATTACGGCCATAATTGGTATTCTTTGAGACAACATATTTTCGATGAGTTTTACATGATCCACCTCTTCTTTCCTAGCCTCAACTATACGATGCTCCGCCGTTTGTTCTATTTTTTTATAGAATACGGGTGACAAACGAGCACACAATCCACCTGATGGTAAGAGGTTGCTGTGGCCCATAGACATCTACATCTATCTTCGTTTGCGAATTAAAATGCAGATGCGTTGTCAGCCGTGAGGACTAAAATGGAATGCCTTTTTTCCAGTAAAAAGGATCTCCGGTTCTCTACACTCACCATACAAAACACAACATCATTAAGCTGCTATTTTACGCTGGTATTATGTGAGAGCGTGGTCCTTCCCCGGTCGAGCTGACCTATTCGTGCTACAACTATGCTATTAATATAGCTGTAGCATCTACCGCGTAAAACTGTTCCTACCATTAGCAAACTTAATAACGCGGTGCTTCATACAATCGCAGAGGTACGGTGGGATGTCTCCATCGGCAAGAACAATATGAAGCTAGATATATCCAACACCAGTAGATATAATTTCTGATATAACTTCCTGGTTTATTAAAATGGGCATTTTATTATCGCCTTAGAGCACTTTTTAGTCAAGTGTAATATCCCTCTATAAGATGCATGAGTATACAAGCTTGATTGTGAATGTGATGAACGACAAACAAAAAGATCTATTAAAACCCGCGTAAAAGAATATATAACTGATGTTTAAAAAGTAATATTTTACAGTTAATATTCATCACAGTTTGTAAGTTTTGATAATTTCCAAGATAACAACAATTCCGTACAAACTGGATATTTCAAGGCAATACTGCTTCAAACTTTACAATCTAGGCCAACATCCCTACCAGATGAGACAAGAGTCGTACATAAAGTTAAAGTGACTATATTTGCGTTTTTACAAAACAATCATGCCAAAATATTTATTAGACATATTTTTCCCCAATGACCTTAATATAATGACTGTAATCAAATAGTAAGTGTAAATAGACTATAGACAACTATAGATATATTTGTAGAGCAAAAGCAGTTATTGCTTGGACAAATGACTTAGGTTGCACAGGAAAACCTTTATAAATGTTTGGCATGGTAGAAATATCTTTTCTTAACACAATATTGACAAAAGTGAGCGTTTCTCGTTTTGCACTCTAAAGCGAGCATTTCAGTTAATTTAATAAAGCGAAATGCACTAAACTCTTAAAAAATTTCAGGCAAATTAAAAAGATAAATGGAGCAAATAAATATTTCTTCTACTTCTTTATCAGCACATATGTAATGCATTGATGATGTCAGTGTCTAACTCATATATGTATTTGGCGTAATCGTCTCGTTTAGTAGGCTGATTGACTGTACTAATTACTACTTATTCCTCTAATTTTTTTCTTACAAAGTTGTCCGAAGTTTTAAAAAAACGTAATCAGTTGATTTAGCTATTAGTTAACATAGCCTTTGTTATATTATGACACTTCAATTAAAACATAAACATAATGACTTACACAAGTGGTAAAATTAAAAATTTTATACAACCGACTTCAATATAAATCATCAAAATATAAGAATAACTCGAAAACTGCTAGTCAAACCTTGATCAAATTTATATAGAACCAGACGAAAAGTACCAGCTTTCAAATAAAAAAAAGAATCATCGAAATCGATTAACCGAGAAAAAAGTTATGAGGTAAAACAAATAAAAAACATACAGTCGAATTGAGTAAATCCTCTTTTTTGAAGTCGGTTAAAAATGAACAACAACTTTCAGTGGTTATTCATATCTCTCAGAGTATCTAACGGTTGAATTGTGGATTTGAGCTAAAACAACACAAATTATTGTTCTTGTTAATTTATATACTTTTTAAATACTAGTAATGCTATTAAACATTACTAATATTCCCTTTAACCACTTGTGGTAAGCTTAAAATGCTTGTGTTAGAAGTGGTTCACGACAGTAGTCGAATGGCGGATTCGAACCCACGACCTTTCGAGTTCGGGGTCCGCGACCTGCCATTAGGCTACTGACGCTTCAAATATTTTTTTTTCTTTTCAAATCTTTTCTAATTAATTTCGTAGTTATCAGAAATTATCATTTAAATGTAATTACTTTCTTAAATAATAATTAAGATGATATTCGCCATGCCCGTGGAAACAATAGGATGAAAAGTAATTTTTTTGATTCTTTTTTTAATATTTACACTACGATTTTCTCCTGTAATTTGGAGGGAGTTTACATATTTAAATTACATAAGGGCAATATTTAGATCTGAAATAATTATTTGTAGGTTATAGAAATATTACACATTAAATAAAACTAATTTTACGGATTTGTCGCGTTTAATTTAAACTTACTAATTCCCGTAAGTTTCGGGTGCTTTACAGCACCCATGGTGTCGGTAAGTGGGGACGCTAAGATGTATGACGTCCCGACGTCATAGTTAGCCCGGTTACCTTCAGCTTTTGAATATTAATTTTTGGTGTGATCTCGATGCAGGACGAGCTTGAAGAAATTAGTTTTTTTTTTTTTTTATTTCAATAGCCTCGCGAATCATTCTTGGTAGGAATCATTGTTCTTTTGCAAGGATTTGTGGTCTATGAAACCTGACGTAATGGCTAAAAGAATAAGAAAAATAAGTATAAAATAATTTTTATTTTATATTTATTTATTTATTTAATCTTTTTTGTTTACACCTTAATAAAAAGGGTAACAAAGGGCGGACTTAATGCCTAGCGGCATTCTCTGCCAGTCAACCCGTGGAGTGATGAGATTTTGTGGCAGGTGCAAATACACACATATATACATATATACATACATACACACACACATACATATATATACATATATACATACAGACTCATATATATATATACATACATATATATATATATATATATATATATATATATATATATATATATATATATATATATATATACATATATACATACATATACACATACACATATACATACATACATATTAAGATATGCGTATAATATACAAAAACTTTACATATGTAAATATATGAACAAAATATGTATCATACATAGATATAATATATACGTTACATATAATAATAAAATACATATATTGAAATTACAAATAATAAAACATCTAAATGTGTCAAAATTATCATCACCATTCTTAACATCGAACATCACTTCGACTCAAAAAAAAGTCGCGTACCAACTTTTTAAAACAATCCTTACTTGGCGCTCTTCTTATGTTTTCGGGCAAGGAGTTCCAGAGTAGTGTTGCCTGAATAGTAAAAGAATTGTTGGTGAATCCAGTGAAATGAGATGGAATACTGAGCTTATGATTAGATGAGGAGCGAAGAACCTTATCATGAGTTGAAAAGAGATATAGGAATTTGTCCTTCAGATATGTTGGAGAAGTTGGATTATTCAAAATTGAGAAAAGAACAAGCAAAATTCTTAAGTTTCGTCTTTGTTGGATAGTGAGCCATTTAAGGCGTTCACGATAATGAGAGATATGATCATATTTTCGAAGACCAAATATATATCTAATACAGCTATTGAGAAGACGTTCTAGCTTATTAAGAAGATTTTGGTTCACATCTGGGTAGCACACATCTGCATAATCAATAATGGGTATTATAAGTGTTTGCGCAAGTGTTAGCTTAGTCTTGATTGGAAGAAAGTTCTTCAGACGATAAAGGGATCGTAAGGTGGCAAAGACTTTGCTGCTAATTTCAGTGACATGCGTACACCAGTTCATTGTGTTATCCATATACAGGCCAAGATTTTTTACAGAGGAAGAGAATGGTATCAGTATATTGTTGTAATAGACAGCAGGTAGGCTTGTCACATCAATTTTTGACAACATTTTCGAGCTACCTACGATTATAGCTTGACACTTCGTTGGATTAACTGATATTCCATAACGCCTAGACCATTCTTTAATAGCTTCCAAGTTCAGATTTAACATTCTAATAGCGTCATGGAGCTCTTCGATAGATGATTGCAAGTAAATTAGGAGGTCGTCAGCATACAGATGGTACGAACAGTTAAGAATAGATGTGATCGAGTTTATAAAAACTGAGAAAATTAATGGAGAAAGTATACCGCCTTGCGGGACGCCAGCATCAAGACTAGCCCACTTGGAACTCTTCTGTCCCATATGGACAGACTGCTGACGCCCGCGAAGATATGAAGAGAACCAATCCAAGACTGAGGGTGCAAATCTTAAATAGGACAGGATAGATAAAAGGACATCATGGTCCACTGCGTTAAAAGCATTAGAAAAGTCAACAAGCACCATTACAGTCACTTTCTTCTTTTCCATACCTTGTCTGATGTCTTCCGTAACTTTGAGTAATGCTGTAGTGGTGCTGTGACCGAGACGAAACCCAGACTGATAATCGCTGAGTAGATTATGATTAAGTACAAAATTGGAGACTTGCTTATGTACGCAGCCTTCCAGAACTTTGGATAGAAAGGGCAAAATAGATATCGGACGAAGGTGATTAGGTAATGTGGGATTCGTTATTTTGGGAATAGGGCGTATGAAAGCCTTTTTCCAGAGATTTGGGTACTGACCTGAGTCCAGCGAAAAGTTTATAATGAGAGTAAGTGCAGGTAGTACATACTCCAGTATATTGACTATCATAGTTCTGCTGATTTCATCACAACCCACAGCCTTGGATTTAATTGATAGAACAATTTTTTTAAGGTCATCCTGATGAACTGGAGAAAATTGAAAAGAAGGAATTTGAGGAGATTGGATAGAAGCTAAATAAGCTATCGTTTGAGATCGTACAGTAGTGTCCATAACAGGAGTAGAAGCAAAATGGTGATTAATGTCATCACAAGACAGATAAGAGGCGCACTCCAGAGTAGGCTCCATCTCACCCACGCCAATTGACCTGAGAAACTTCCAGACATTAGCTGGCGAAGAATTAATTATATTATTATGGATATAACGCCGTTTGGCGTTACGCACCATCTGATTGCATCTGTTCCTAGCTTTCTTAAAACATGTCCAATTCTCTTCCGTACGCTCTCTTTTGAAACGCTGAAAAGCCCTATTCCGCCTTGTCATCGCCATCCGAACTCCCTCAGTCATCCAAGGAGAAGGTTGATGTTTAAGTCTAACTTTACGTACAGGGGCATGGGCGTTATATAGGCTAATTATTTTATTATTAAAGATGGATAACATATCATCAACAGTGGTTGATAATTTTAATTGATCAAAATTTAAATTAGAAGCGTCACTTCTTAGTTTATCCAAATTAATTTTAGAAAAGATGCGCAAGTGAATAAAAGTAGGCAACGATTTAGGAGATTTTAGCTTGTATGCAACATAAATGAGGTCGTGACGCGAGAATCCTGGAGCGGAACACTGACCATGTGATATCACATGATCAGGAGAAGCTGTAATAACAAGGTCAATCAAAGAGTCATTGGAGTCGAAATTATGATGAGTTGCCCCTGAAGGTAGAATGTGAAGATTGACTGACTCAATTATTGTACGAAGTTTTTGGGAACGGTTAGAATTTATCAAGAGGTTAGTGTTAAAATCACCCATGATTATGCAGTGTGCACACTCAGAGACAATTTTTTCGAGAGCCGTTTCTAAAGTGGCGAAATAGTCAATGGAAGGAGGACAATACACTACTCCAAGAATCACCTTTACGCCTCTGACGCTGACTTTTAAGAATAAGAACTCCGGAGAGCCTGAATAAAGCGAAGGATAGGCTAATATAATTTCATACGAAAATGACGAGTGTAGGTAAATGGCAACACCGCCTCCCCTTTTACCAACACGGTCATTTCTAATTAGTACAAACCCCCGAAGTGGATACAAAGCAGAGTGAAGACTTGGCTTTAACCAACTTTCGGAGATTAGAATAGCTTGTATCAAGTTCGGGTTAAAAGACGCTTCCAGCTCAGAAAAGTGACTCGGAATACTTTGAGCATTAATATGACAGATATTGAAGGATTTATTGTAAGATTGAAAAGTTTCATTTAACTGTGTATATAAGGTAGTAGAAATGTTTATAGAATCGTTACACGACAAGAATGATGAATCAGAACTGTTAAACGAATGAAATGAATCGGTATCAGACATTATTATATGTAATAAATTTACAAATAATATAATAAATATATATATAATTATATATACATACAATTTAAAAGAAGATTGCTATAATTCTATTAGCTAAAAATTTTAAATTATTTAGGAATCTCACAAAATACCATCCCACCAGCTGACTGTTTACACAACATGAAAAATTAAACATCTTAATGATAACATAATGATTACACAGGATTATACAATAACGAATATGCTTAAATTATTAAGTAGTTACATACTCATATTGGGCTATACTACTTCACCAATATGTTATATAATTATTAATACTACAAATGAAAACCGCCAAAACACGCTGGTGATACTTTGATGTGAAACAAAAGAAAAAAAAAAAAAAACTAAGATACAATAATAACTATTCACTAAATAAGTAAAACATAAAATGTTGCATGCAAATGACAGCGATGTTAACTTATACAATTTGTTCATATTTGTCATATACATTAATAGGCCGTATCTTTTTGACATCTGTGCCTTCTGTGGCTTACCATCAAAGAGTTTAAAAACTCTACGGGGTTATAATGTCTATGGCATATAATGTCTCTATGTATAATCACAGAGTACCTTTGTATAAACCAAAAGTATAATAACAGTTCCTGTATAGGACAGTTACTATACTCTTTGAATAACAGTAATGACGGAAGATGACAATGATAGATTAATCTCCAAATGCTACATATTTATTTATCTATTTTAACTTCTTTTTACCCTAAAGTAAACAAA
This sequence comes from Parnassius mnemosyne, assembly GCA_963668995.1. Classification (NCBI taxonomy): domain Eukaryota; kingdom Metazoa; phylum Arthropoda; class Insecta; order Lepidoptera; family Papilionidae; genus Parnassius; species Parnassius mnemosyne. Next base: position 26,867,967 of record CAVLGL010000159.1, read on the forward strand.
TTATAAGCATAGTTTCAGTAATACTATTAACGTTGTGTATTATCTTATCTGAAATAGTATTTATAGTATTATAAAACAATAGCGATTATTCAAAGAGCAGGGTCACAAAAAAGTAGATTTAAATAATTAAAGAACCCAGATAATCATAACATTACCGAATCTTGTCATACTTATCAGGAATACGCAATAAACACACTGATAAAATAACTAATATTAAAATTACTCAAAGGAACGTCAACAATTAAACAAAAATTTTTACATAAAAATTGAAGCACATTAAGTAGGAGTAATAACACTAAATATGACTATATTAAAAATTACATGGAATGCAATATGTTCAAAATTTGCTAAGTGAAGATTGCATCACCAATTACATTGACATAGAAAAACAAAAGCATGAGTTTCATATATGCAAAGTTGCAAAAACTACTAAAAATTAACAACTTTATATCAATGAATACTATAAACGTAGTGAATTATTTCATCTGAAATAGTATTTATAGTATTAGAAAACAATAACGATAATTTCAAGAGCAGTATCATATCATAGTAAATAAAAAAGTAAATTTAAGTAGTAACCTAACCTAACCTAACTAATATATCTGATAATCAGAACATTACCAAAACACTTCATACTTATCAGGATTGCATCATAAACACACAGATAAAATAACAAATATTAAAATTACAGTGCCTCTCAAAGGAATTTTAACAACGAAACAAAATAATATTACATAAAAGTTGAAGCACAACAAGCAGTAGTTATAAGACTAAATATGACTATATTATAAATTACATTGAATGCAGTAATATGTTCAAAATTTGCAAAGTAAAGATTACATCACCAATCACTTTAGCGTAGTGGAACAGATGCATGAATTCTATTTTTTGACTACAGGCCGCCGAGATCTCTTGGAATCATCACTATTGGTCACTGCTGTAGTAGTACGACGGACTGTTTCTTGAACACGTTTAGTGCTAGATGAACCTTGTGTTGACATCAACTTATTTGTAATATCCGAGGTATTAAAAGCAGTGTCTGACCTGGTTGGAGTGCTTGTTGTGGGATATTTTGCTATCAAAGCATCTAACTGCTCCATTGCAATGATCTTATCATAACCATCAGGATGTTTAACATAAATAACACCATCCAAAGTCCACACATTCTTTATTCCAAAATGTTTTCGACCTCTTTTATGTATTGATTGCCTGGTTTTAGTTAGGAACTCGGAAACAGAGATTAGCGAGCCTTTCAATTTTGATTTAACTTTCCACACTTCACGTTTTGTATGGTGATCACGAAAATATACTATAACAGGCCTAATGTGGTTACTTTGCTGCACACCAAGTCTATAGCAGCTGTCCAAACTAATGGCACTTATATGCGTTAAACCTAATTTACTGTGCAACAATTGTAGTATTTCATCTGTTATATTAGTCACAGATGCCTCAGGGATGCCATTAAAAACAATAGCCTTTCGACGATGCCACATGTTAATAGTATCAACATTCTTCATGCACTCATGGACCTGCTGCCGTAAAAGATTTAGCATTTTGATAACAAGTTCCTTAAAGGAGTAAAATTCTTCCTGTAGCTGTGCCAGTGTTGGGATTATTGGAGTGGATGCATCCTTCAAGCGTTTCTCAAATTCGGCCATTTTCTGACTCCAACAAACTTCCAACTCTCTCTGCATATTCTCAACATCCATAACATTTGCCATTATTCATGAACTTATACCACGATAGTTATTTACTATGTAAACAAATGAACGTTGTCACGAATTGAGGTTATGATGGGAGGTGAATTGTGAGTATTTAACTATTTAAATTGTCATACTTATTAAACACTGGATTAAAAACAAATTACTAGTTATTATATTAGCACGAATACTACAAATTATATTCAAAATTATATTTAAATCATAAAATATTACGAGAACACTTTTGTAACTGTATTTTATTAAACACCTACCCGCAAAAAATTATATATATATCACATGTATGTAATTCTTATTGAAGTCATTGTTTATTTTACCACTGACTGCAGACTTCTCGGGGCGTCGGAGTTTTAAATCAGCTGTATGTCCCTTTACACGAGTTTTAATAGATCACATTCACAAATAAGCTTGTAAACTCCTGCATCTTATACAGGGATATACTTGACGGATGGTAAAAATTGACTAATCTTCTTCAATGGCTTGACGTATGTTTTAATGGAAGCTCGCTTCAAGATGTTTGTCTGTGACTCCTCTGACATAAGGTGGTACAACAGGCACACGATCGAATGAGGCTGGATTCACTCAGTCACTGTGACTTGTTGTCTTGCAATACTTAATTGACGTGATGAAGCTCGGCGGCCAGAACTTTTCTGTCTCAGATCCCTTGTGCTCTCTGAAATATATGTATATGTATAAGTATATATATATATATATATATATATATATATATATATATATATGTGTGTGTGTGTGTTTGTGTGTGTGTGTGTGTGTGTGGCAGCATCGTTTCCGGGGCACCTGAGATATTGAGTGAGATTGAGAGGTTCTATGGGCAGCTGTACACGTCATCGTTGGAGCCACACGCAAGTGTGTGTAACGATCCAAGAGCGAGTGTTATCCGACACTATTCCGAAGATATCCCGAACGTCAGTCTGAGCGAGATTAGCATGGCTCTCCAGCATCTTAAAAACTGCAAGGCCCCAGGCGAGGATGGAATTACAGCGGAGCTTCTGAAAGCGGGTGGAAAACCGGTACTTGAAGTCCTTCAGAAGCTCTTTAATTCCTCCATGGTGGCATTACACCGGAGGCGTGGAGCAGAAGTGCGGTGGTCTTGTTCTTCAAGAAAGGTGACAACACTCTCTTGAAGAACTACAGACCGATATCCCTTCTGAGCCGCGTCTACGTGCTGTTTTCGAGAGTCATTACGAATCGTCTCGCGCGCAGACTTGACAACTTCCAGCCTCCCAAACAAGCCAGTTTCCGAAAGGGCTTTAGCACTATAGATCACATACATACACTTCGGTAAAAATTGTACAAAAGTTCGAAGAGTACAATTTGCCACTATGTCTGGCGATTGTAGACTATGAGAAAGCCTTTGATTCCGTCGAAATTTGGGCGGTGCTGCAGTCCCTTCAGCGGTGCCAAGTTGACTGTCGGTATATCGAAGTTCTGAAGTGTTTGTACAGTAGAGCTACGATGGCTATCCGAGTACAGAACCAGAGTACGAAACCTATCCAATTGCAGAGAGGTGTAAGATAGAGTGATGTTATATCCCCGAAACTCTTCACCACTGCATTGCAAGACGTTTTCAATCTTCTGGACTGGAAAGGATACAGTATTAACATCAATGGCAAGTACATCACTCACCTTCAATTTGCCGACGATATAGTCCTTATGGCAGAATCGCTGAAGGACGTAAGCACCATACTCAATGACTTCAATAGTGTCTCCCAACGGATAGGTCTTAGGATGAACATGGACAAAACAAAGATCATGTTTAATGTCCATGTCACACCTATGCCGATAGTTGTTGGGAGCACTAAGCTCGAAGTTGTTGACGAGTATGTTTACCTGGGACAAATAGTCCGACTAGGTAAGTCCAGCGTTCGGGAAACTACAATACATCTTCTCTTCAGACATACCTCAAAACCATAAAACGAAATTGTACAACCAGTGCGTGTTGCCAGTGATGACTTACGGATCTGAGACGTGATCCTTCACTGCTGGCCGTATGAGGAAGCTCAAGGGCGCTCAGCGAGCTATGGAGAGGACTATGCTCGGGATTTCTCTGCGTGATAAACTTAGAAATGAGTATATCCGCAGTAGAAGCAGAGTAACCGATATAGCCCAACGTATTAGTAAGCTGAAGTGGCAGTGGGCCGGCCATATAGCTCGAAGAACCGACAATCGATGGGGAAGAAAGGTTCTTGAGTGGCAGCATCGTACCGGTAGGCGAAGTGTAAGGCGACCCCCCACGAGATGGTGTGACGACCTGGTAAGACATGCAGGAAGTCGATGGATGCAGGTGACTCAGGACCGTGCTTTATGGCATTCCTTGGGGGAAGCCTATTTTCAGCAGTGGACTTATTAAAGGCTGTAATAATAATAATAATTATACCACCTCCAAAAACAGAAATTTGCATTGCACCTATATTGATTATAAAAAAGCTTTTGACAGTATTCCTCATTCTTGGTTGTTACAAATTTTAGAGATTTATGGAATAAACCCGAAAATAATAGATTTCTTACGCCGTATAATGTTACAGTGGAAAACAACACTACAAATAAATTGTGACAAAAATACTATCACAACACGACATATTTCCATCAAAAAAGGCATCTACCAAGGTGACTCTCTAAGCCCACTGTGGTTCTGTCTTGCCCTAAATCCTCTGTCTCATTTGCTGCAGAGCTGTGAGGCAGTATATAGTCAAAAAAACAATACAGACGAAACAACAATGTCGCATCTTATATACATGGACGACATCAAATTATACGCGAAAACAGAAAAAGATATGAAGAAATTATTAGATATTACAGCAGAATTTAGTAACTATATTAATATGCAATTTGGTTTGGATAAATTTAAAACACTTCACATCGTAAGAGGCAAAGTAAGGCCCGGCGACTATGTAGTGAATGACACGGATGCTATTACAGCAATGGAACCGACTGACTTGTATAAATATTTAGGGTATGTGCAACTTAAAGATCTTAACCACGTACGAATAAAAAGTTCACTAACTACGGAATACAAGAGAAGACTTAACGCCGTTTGTAAAAAGCAGCTTTCAGGTAAACATCTCATCAAAGCCATAAACACCTTCGCCATCCCTGTATTAACGTACTCATTCGGGGTCATAAAATGGTCCAAAACTGACACAGAACAATTAGAACGTACTACACGAACAATACTTAAAAAACATAACAACCTGCACCCTAAGTCCGCCATAGAAAGATTAACCATAAAACGGGAACTTGGAGGGAAAGGCCTAATAGATATTCAACACCTAAGGCAGAAACAAGTTGAACGACTAAAATCGTTCTTCTACACAAAGTCCCACACTAGTAATATACATAAAGCCATAGTAACAAATGATATTAACTACACTCCACTTAACCTTAGCAATCAAATAGAAACCCAAAACACTACCATTGATAACCAGCAGACACAAAAAATTGAGGATTGAAAGAAGAAAGTACTCCACGGTCGGCACCCTCATGACTTGGAGCAATCACACATAAATAAGTTAGCTTCAAATAAATGGCTGAAAATAGGCAACTTATTCCCAGAAACCGAAGGATTTATAATAGCTATTCAAGACCAAATCATAAACACAAAAAACTACAGGAAATACATAATAAAAGATCCTACAGTAATTAATGACAAATGTCGCAAATGCCACATCCACCCAGAAACCATCCAACACGTAACAGGCGCATGCACAACTCTGACGCAGACCGACTACACCCACAGGCACAACCAGGTGGCCAATGTCATTCACCAAAATCACGCACTCATTAAAAATACCAACACTACTTACTACAATTATACACAAAAAATTACCCTAGAAAATACTACACATAAGCTCTTGTACGACCGCGCCATTCTTACTGACAAGACAATCCATTATAACAGACCAGATTTAATCCTACAAAACAAAATAAATAAAATTACGTACCTGATAGACAATGCAGTTCCCAACACACACAACATACAGAAGACAATCACTGAAAAAATTAGTAAGTACGCGGAGCTCAAAGATGAAGTGACTAGAATCTGGCGACAAGAAAAAGTATATGTGGTTCCTATAGTCCTCTCCATAACAGGCGTAATACCAAATCATCTCCTCCATAGCTTAACACTATTAGATCTAAAGGAAACCCTCTACATAACACTGCAAAAAGCTGCTATATTAAATACATGCAGAATTGTCAGGAAATTCATGCAGATAGAAGTAAACAAAATAGGACCTCATGAAAATACATAAATATACACACCTCACGCTGCATTTGCTTTGGTTTCAGCCCCTAAATGTAGTTGAATTCCAGTCCAAGGCCTAAGAAGTGAAAAATACTTTCCGATAATAATATATACATATATATCTTTATATACAAAAATTATGTGTCACATTTTTTGTCCGCGATGAACTCTTAAACTACTGAACTGATTTCAATGATATTTTTCAAACTGTGTGTAGTTTGTCCCAACTTGAGAGATAGGATAGTTTTTATCCCGATAAGTGATCCTCAATATTTTCTTATTGCGAATTTAAGAATTTTTTATAGGAAGGGTCTTCGGTCTTCTAAATATATATATATAAGTAAAAATGAAACGCGATAAAATCGGTAACATTAATTTTATTTAAAAAAGAAATATTTGTTTAGTGCGAGCTTTGAAACGCAGCGCCGCAGCTCAATGCTAAGCCAATGCCCCACGGATTCGTTCATTTTTATTTTATTAAAAACCCAAACATTACAAAACAACTATACAACTTAAACAAATTTACTTATATTTCCACTAAATTCTATTTAATACTTTTACCAAAGTTTTTATTGGTTTTGTATCTATTTCATATGTAAATCATTTGAAAATAGTATTAAATTATTATTGTTACAGTCATGTAATAAGCATTAGTTGATCTTTAATCTTGTTTGTTGAGGGTTTATAATAAAATGTAATCCTTTTCAAAGCAACAGGTTCGTTAAAATAATTTGCATTTGCATTTGCAAAATATGAGAATACATATAAAAGCTAACTGCAAAAGGGGTTGAAAATAGGTCATAGTAAATTTATAACAAGAGAATCTTCTAAATATTTTCTTTTTAAACCTAGCTGACCAGTACATTCATACAAGAATATTTTTGCGAGTACTAAATGGTATAATATACAGATACGTAGTGTTTGTATGAAGTAAATATTTTTCTGTAAATTTCCTTATCTGGAACCACAAAGAGAAGCAGTGGTACCGCTATACTTTGGAGGTAATTTCCACGGCCTTTTGATCACATCTACTGCATCTTGATAGATTCAAGGTTCCTAAAGCGTACTTTTATTTGTATTTGTGGTAGGTAGAGCCATGCTGTAGCTATCTTATGGCTGTAGAATGAATAAGTCGGCTCAATCGGGAAGGGACCGTTAAATATCAGTGTAAAATAGCAGCTTAATGTTGCTGTATTTTCTACGGTGAGTGTAGAGAACCGGAGACCCGGTGACCCATTTACTGGAGATGTGGCATTCCATCTTGGTCCTCAGGGTTGACAACGCATCTGCATTTTGATTCTTAATCGAGGGTAAATGTAGATCAATATACAACACCGCGGCTCTCACTGTTCGTTTGATGGTGTGCATTAAAGCGTAGAATGCTACTTCCAAAGCGCTATTTCCAAAAAAAATCCGATGATAATATATTAGACAAAGAATAAGACAACTTACTATCAGTAAAACACACTATGCGGTTTTTCTTTTGGTTTTGGTGGACGTAGCTTTGTTGCCTCTTACAATATTAACTAAACGAACTAACTAAAGGATATATAGAATATTCTTACATTGCCACTTCATAATCAACTATTTACAATAATGTTGAATGGCCACCGTTTACTTAGTGAATGTCCTCGACGTAACACCTCATCGTGTGTATATAAATTTATTTATATTTCGAATTTTCGTATTTGCTTTTCACTCGAAAGAATTTAAATGTAATATAATATGTAAATAGTACTAACTTTTTTGATAATCCTCTCGTCATCGAGTGGCGGACTGCAGGCGATGCTGAATGACCTGATTAGAGAAAGTGGCAATGTAGGATTGGTCATGAACACATTAAAGACCAAGGCTATGACCAATGGCAAGAAAGAACCTATTCTGATCAATAATAACCCGATTGAATATGTTAATGAATACATCTATTTGGGCCAGATAATCTCTCCTGTAAATCTAACCTCAAAAGAAATTGACAGACGCATTGGAAATGCCTGGAAACAATTTTGGAGCCTAAAAGAAATAATGAAAAATAACGATACTAACATAACCATCAAACGGAAACTCTTCGATACCAGTATATTACCTATACTCACTTATGGCTGCCAAACCTGGGCACTCACTAAATCACACATTAAAAAGTTAGAAACTTGCCAAAACTCTATGGAAAGGAGTATGATGGGGAAAAGACTATCCGATAGAATAAGAATCGAAACCATAAAGAAACACACGAAAACAAAAGATGTCACAATAACAATAAAAAAGTTAAAATGGAAATGGTCAGGCCATATAATTAGAGGAAAGGAGAAATGGTCCAAATCGATAATGAATTGGTTTACAGGTCATATGAAAAGGAAAAGGGGTAGACCATGTAGAAGATGGGAGGATGACATTAAAGCCATAGCAGGAGGCATATGGACTAGAACTGCTAAGGATAGAGAGGAATGGAAAAGGTTGGAGGAGGCCTTTGCCAATAAGTGGCATACAGACAGGGTTGTCGATGTACAATAGTTAAGCGTTGAGAGTATAAAAATATATAATATATAATCCAGTGTTAGATATAGAATAATCCAGATAGATACTGTAAATGAAATACTGTCTGAAATAAAGGCTATTATTATTATTATTATTATTACTAACTAAAATTAGTTGCAGTCCAGGTTGAATAAAAGCTTCAGCGCTTGTACCTAAACCACTTACTAATGACAGTGTGTTAGCAAGGAGAAACTTCTACATGGTACAAATTCCGTTATTAGATCCGCTTATCTTGCAAGATATCTTTATTGGAAAACGTTAGGTTTTATAATAGACTACCTATCGGAACAGGCATTTGTATGCTAGCTATACGTAGTGTAAATGTTTTGTAAAAGTTATTTGATAGGTATGGGCATATTGCTTTATTTTAATAAAATTATATATCTGGGAGACTTACACGCAATTATATATACGCAGCAATTACAAACAAATAATTCCAGACAAGAACTTTTAAATATTAATATAGCCCAAACGTATGTGAAGCACTCTTATTTGAAAACAATACTAAGTGGTAGACGTCGTTGAATTTCGAATACTACGACCGACTAAAACAATTTAAACTTTCAAATTAAAACCGGCCGTATAATTAAATATCTACTTACTCTATGAATCGAATAGGAAGCGACGCAACGTTAATGAGACAACATTACTAACGTCAATAGAATTCGTGTTGTTGAAGGTCAAACAGATAGTTATCACTAAAAATATAAAATTCTTTCATATAAATTACCACTAAAAATATTAAATTCTTTTATATAAGTGACATTATTACGTAATAATCTATCTATCTGATCTATAGTGTCTGTAATTCTAATACTTTCTGAAAAAACAATTCATCATCATCATCATCATCATCATTACAGCCCTTCACAAGTTCACTGCTGAACATAGGCCTCCCCCAAGGAATGCCACAAAGCACGGTCCTGAGCCACCTGCATCCATCGACTTTCTGCATATCTTACCAGGTCGTCACTCCATCTAGTGGGGGGACGCCCAATACTTCGCCTGCCGGTACGAGGCTGCCACTCGAGAACCTTTCTTCCCCATCGGTTGTCGGTTCTTCGAGTTATATGGCCGTCCCATTGCCACTTCAACTTACTAATCCGTTGGGCTATGTCGGTCACTCTGGTTCTACTGCGGATATCCTCATTTCTGAGTTTATCACGCAGAGAAACTCCGAGCATAGCCCTCTTCATAGCTCGCTGAGCGACCTTGAGCTTCCTCATCCGGCCAGCAGTGAAGGACCACGTCTCAGTTCCGTATGTCATCACTGGCAACACGCACAGGTTGTACAGTCTCGTTTTCAAGTTTTGAGGTATACCTGACGAGAAGATGTGCCGTAATTTTCCGAACGCTGCCCAACCGAATTGAATCCGTCGATTGACCTCTTGGTCGAAGTTGGACTTACCTAGTCGGACTATTTGTCCCAGGTAAACATACTCGTCAACAACTTCGAGCTTAGTGTTCCCAACAACTACCGGCATAGGTGTGACATGGACATTAAACATGATCTTTGTTTTGTCCATGTTCATCTTAAGATCTATCCGTTGGGAAGCACTATTGAGGTCATTGAGCATAGTGCTTAGGTCCTCCAGCGATTCTGCCATAAAGACTATATCGTCGGCAAATCGAAGGTGATGTATTCGCCATTGATGTTGATACCTGAATTTTTGTCTGTCCGTCTGTTTGTTTGTCTTTGTTTTCCTTCAAGACCTAAATGGCCGGCAACGCATCTGCAATTCCCCTGGTGGTGCGGTTGTTCATGGGCGGCGGTAGTCACTTACCATCAGGTGAGCCGCAAGCTCGTTTGCCCCCTCTTCTATAAAAAAAAAAGTTTCCGAACGTAAGGACACTTACCTTAAATTACTTGAGTATTTATATATATATATATATAAACCATAATGATTTCTTATGTTTACGCGAACAATACACATTCAAATAAAACTAATTTTTTTTTTCGGATTTTATCGCGTATATTAACTTATTTTATATTCCCGACGTTTCGAGCACTTTACAGCATCCATGGTCACAAGGGAGACTGAGGTGCCTGACGTCTCATTGTCTACAAGAAAAGTCTGCAGTTTGTGGTCGAATCACAGACGGCCCCCGCCATTATATCAGTTTGGATAGACTACAAATCCTCGCGAAATAACATCGATTCCTGCCAAGGATGATATTATGTGAGACTTTTGAAGTTTGTCTGCGCCGCAGACCGTTATAAACTTTAATATAAATATATTTATATTGTCTGCATTTCAAATAATATAGGAATATTATGTATAATTGTAAAATCCATACATATCTAACTGTTTTGAAATAATTGCAGTCTGTATTTCCGGTGTCCTTCAAATATAAGTATTGTACGTTCGTTACAAACAAACAAAAAATTGTTAAATATCTTAACGGGCACGCAACCTAATTGTTCCTACCATAATTATTGTATCAGAAATATAGCTACTTTTAATAATTCTAAAGAGCGTTATTTTATCTTCCTTGTTCTATTTTGAACAAAATTAAAAAACATCCTAATTTCAATAGAGGAAGCTGGATACTACCACCAGCTTGGGTTCCTGTAGTTGATAAAATTAATATTACACCCAAGTAAGGTAATTCTGCGTAGATCGAACCAAAAGTAATAACTAAAAAGCTGAAGGTGGAGTACCTCAGTCCCGCCACCCCGTTACCATGGTTGCTGGAAAGCACCCGAAAGATCGGAAATTAAAATTAAGTAAATTAAATGTAAGAAAATCCGTAGAAGTAGTTTTGATCAATCTGAAAATTCTGTAAAAGATATAAGGACCAAGAGCCGTCAGTGTGGATGCCGCAAAACATTTCTAATTCCGAAGACGACAATCAGTCTATATCATACTTTTTGCCGCCTACGAATTTCCATGATAAAAATTTCTATTCTATACAATACAAATACAACTAAATAAAATTTAAGTGTCTATTTATAATGTCAAAATAACAGTTTTTAACTAAATGCACATGAAAGTTTATATGGTATATATAACAAAAACACAATGTTTAAATTTTTGTCTGTCTGTCTGTCTATCTGTCTGTTTGTTCTAACTAATCTCCGGAATGGCAGGACCGATTTTGATGGCACTTTCACTGGCAGATAGCTTATGTTATAAGGAAAAACTTAGCCTACTTTTATTTTTGAAAAAGAATTAGCGTTCCGCGCAAAAAAAATTAAAACCCAAAATTACACGCGAGCGACGTCGCGAGACTCCGACCTAAAATGAGAAATTATTTTATTAATTTTAGTTTTTGAAGTCGGCTCTTGCTTTTTAATAAAAGTTATAAGTGGGGTCCCTTATTTGTCACCCTTCGGGTTCAAGTTGATTGGTAATCTAGGGTATGGCCAATGAAAAAGGATATATAGGGATAGGCACGGGGGTGCGTGAACGCAGCATCAAAATCCTTGCATCACAATGAGTGCACCATCCCATCACCAGTCTGTGAGATTTATGTCTGGCATGTAGAATCCATTCTGTAATTCCATGCACTATTTCAATATCGGTCTCTAGAGTCTGGTGAATTTTCAGTAAGTTGCACTGATGGGTAACGCACCTGGGTTATTTACATTTTGATGAAAATTAAGACGACCGTTTACTCGAAATAAAGTCTTTTAATCTCACAGTTATCATCTTTATGACATATTGTTTATGTGTAAGTTGTCTGGCGTAGCGTAAAATTGGACCGATTTCCTTGGTATAAAAGAACTTTGCTGACAAACAAAGACATTACGGTTAATATAGTTGTCTGCTAAATAATAATATGTCAATAATAATATGTTTGTGAAACTATAATAGATTTAGTTGTCTGCAAAATAATAACAGGCTTTTCTAAATACTTGTTTTGTTTTTACCCTTCACTTGCAGCACATTACGTATGATGTGGTGCAAGTGAAGGGACTAGAGGTGACATTTTTGCGCATTATTGCGTGGAAACCGTCTACGCGCCTAGCGAATACACGTCTGACGCGCTACAGCGGTGTGGCTGTCCTAATAAATCCTAAGACGGTTTTGTATTGCATGCTCAGGACGTCGAAAGCTCATTTCGTGTACCTTACCCACAGACCGCTCGACTAAAAAGATATGCACTATGATTTAAATAGCATAATCTTTACCAAGTCTGAACATGAAGCAAATCTGCTGGATAGGACGCTACTCTTCACTGCAAAGGAGCTGCGCTCCCGCTCTATGTTGAAGTCATCCTTTGGACCGTTCGTTATAACGTGATCTATCTATTTAATGTTGTCCATGTCCTTCCAAGTAGTACCGTCAAGTTTAACTGATTGAACTGCTTTAAATATGAGGACATGACTTTTGTCCGAGTTGTATTTGAACTCGTGGCCAGCCGCATAATGCTCAAAAGTTACAACTAGCTTCCTAATCGAAATAATAGATGGATTCAACAATACAATTTCATCAGAAAATCATAAATTGCCAATCAGACATGCATGCTGCTGTGCTCCCCGATCAACAGATTAATTTAAAGGTTGAATAACCCTAGAGATATCAAACCTCCTGTCACACACCGCATTCTGATTCATATCCTTCAGTGGTGATATCGAATAGAATATAATATAATCGATTTCAAGTAAGTCTTATTGAAAGTAATTTTATACTTTTACCAGTGTTTCAGAAAAAAACCTTTTTTGAGAAATGAACCAGCAAGCAACACAGCTGCTTTTTTTTCTGCAATCTGCTCATCTCACCTGGTTTAACTGGTCTCTTTACCAGAACTGGACCGGTGATATATATCCTGCCGGCAAACCAGTGCTCCTCAACTTGAAAACACGCGTATGCGCGTATAATACGACTTTCCTGACTATGTAATACTTGAAAGTGTGCTTAAGGCACAATATAACACTTTTCGTAAATAGTCCAGACCTAAATCTCATCTGTGCGTCGTGCATCATCACATCATGCTTACCCAGCGGAATGTTAATAAGCAAACTGTCAAGTCCTTAAAGGCCGGCAACGCATCTGCAATTCCCTCCCTGGTGTTGCCATCTTACTTACCATCAGGTGAGCCGCATGCTCGTTTGGCCCCTCTCCTATAAAAAAAAGTCCTTTAGCTGAAGTGGTGGCAAATGAGATGAACATAAAGTAGGCATATTATTTTAGTAGTTGACGACCCAGTTTGTTTTTCTTGTATCTGCGACATAAATACTCAACTTTGTCTTAAAAAACGAGTACACCAATATTTTCAGATTATCTGAAATAAAATAGCAGCATCTGGTTTTGAACTGTAATGTACGATAGCAAGCCTCTAAATTTGTTGATACCCATAGAAAAAAAATCAATTGTTTACTTTTCAATTTAAAGTCGTAGTATCCATTAATCTCATTAAGGGTTCTAATTCCCATACTTCTTTGAATACCTATATATTTTTTATATTTTTTCTGAGCGGCCTTAGTACCTCCTGCAAGGACCCTCGGATTATCCATTATTTAACGAGCAGCCTGTATATGTAATTTGTGTTATATTTATCCATATTATTTTACCATTCCTTTAGCTATATCTCTTTTAGTTTCAACGCATTGATACTTATCGATTACAGACCTAATTTATGTTAAATAATTCCTTAAGAAGGTACATGATATTTATAGCGTTCCTTAATCGGACGCAGGTGGATTTTGCGACAGCTTAAATATTCATTGAATCGTTTTAACGATATACTGTTACTGCAGAACCATTTCCATACATTACCACATACGCGTACAATTTCATTACGGTAAGATTTTGCGAATGCCAAATGGTTATATTATTAAAATACTAACTCCACGAACACGTATCACACACCGTAACCAATTCAGCTAATTAAAAGTCCACTGTTGAACGTAGGACTCCCGCATATATTGCCTCATAGGGGTAATTGTTCTGGCAACATTAGTTTTTAACATTTAGTTGTAATTAGGAAGACGCTGCTGCACATCTCCTGGCTTATTGATATGGGGCAGTGGATATTCTTAAACCGCCACTACACGGTTTTTGTACCACGTACGTGTGACAGAATTGGTAATTAAAGATTTTTTGATAACATAAATTTTTAAATATTACACCCTGCCTAGCAGCATTCGCACTTAAATATTAAACTCCTGGGACAACGTGATGGATCGCTCCGGGTTTTAATGAAAAAAGCAGTACGAGTACTACTCTGTATTGCCTGAATTGTCCGCCAAATTCTTTTTTTTTTCCTAAACCAAGACCGTTTGGTCTCCTTTTATTTAACTATATTCTGTTTGAGAACAAAAAACCATAAAAAGTATCAATTTATATAACCTTTAAAAATATAAACTAACGCAAATACTAAATGGGCCATGCTTTTTTATTTTGGTAATACATTCACCAAAAAAATTCAGTGAATTAATTTCTATAGAAAATGAAGTTGAAATATTGAACGCAACATTATTTTCTGCTGCGTAGAAAAACACAATATGAACGTTTTAAAATTGCAGCCATAAAATAAAATATTATGTGACAAAAGAACTAACACTCCACCTGGTGGTAAGTAGTTACTGCAGTCGACTGACATGCAGGCAGATGCCTGCAGGCATCTTCAAACAAAGAAGGCTATACATGCGTTGTCACCTCTAAGAACTAAGATGGAATGCCTCACAGTCTGTAGTTATACAGGCTT
This sequence comes from Parnassius mnemosyne, assembly GCA_963668995.1. Taxonomy (NCBI): domain Eukaryota; kingdom Metazoa; phylum Arthropoda; class Insecta; order Lepidoptera; family Papilionidae; genus Parnassius; species Parnassius mnemosyne. The sequence goes on from CAVLGL010000159.1 coordinate 26,883,135, forward strand.
TCTATCACCCTTCAACACAGCAGTACTATTTGATTGAAGTAAAAGATAAAAGAATGTCACTTATCCACATGTAAACAGAGTCCGTGTATATTTTAAATATTATTCATTTTAAAGGATAACAGTGTTTCCAAGCTTTCAATTATGCTCCTTAAAATTTCTAAAAATAGATTTCATAGATCATTGCAAAACTCAAGGATTGAGACGGCAATAATGATTATAGCCAATTTTATATCAGTTATATCGCAAACACAGATGCACTTACTGGTATTAGTCTACTCACCCGATGTTATGCACATACGAATACATTAACATATGAGGTAGTTAGGATGGAGTGGAGACACGAAACAATACAACATAACACACATGACATAAATCTTTGCTTAAGCTAAGATTAGAATCCAGGAAAATATGAAAATGAAAGAAAAGAAAACTAAAAAGGATCCCCAGCATAGCATCTCGGCACTTTGATCACTAGGTTACTTAGTCGTCACTGATATCAATACTTTCTATTTAAAAAATACATAAATGTCAGTACAATTTAACCATAACCAGCAGGTATATTTTTAATTTACGAATGGATATATTTCACTCTGGCACGAGTAATATTAAATTTTGGATACGTCCGTAGGGACCTGATATCGCACAAATTGTTTCCCACATTTCAAATAGCCAGTTAATTGCATAATATAGTATTTTTACAGATGTAAGGATGACACACTAGCACACAGTCCAAATGATGAGTGTGCTGTGGCTCACAGATACAAGATACATCTATCCTCGACTAAGAATCAAAATATATTTGTCAAACCGTCAAAACTAAAGACTAAGATATTTCTTTGACTTACTATAAGAAACACAGCAGCATTGTTACCCGGTCGAGCTGACATATTCGTTATAGCACCGTGTCTCTGTAATATGATATACTCGTAGTTGATTTGATGTGTTCTTTCTTATATACATAATATATTGGTTTAAAAATTTTGAAAGTAAAGGTATTAAGTCACAATATTAATAACAAAGGTCAACTTCACCTGTAAGTTTTGCAGCCTGCTGATTTGATGGATAAGGCTCTGGTGACAGATCGACGGTGCAAAATCCATCAAAATTGCGTCACCCAAATTTTACAAGCTACCAGTGCGAAGGTATCGGCTCGAACCTCAGAAGCCCGCCATACCCAGCGAAGTGCTCCTAAGTAATGCTGTTAATTTAAATATGTATAAAAGTAAATAAAGGCTGTTAGAGTTTAATAAATATTAAAAGGAAACGATGCGACTATATGCTGAGGGCTAATTTTTGGTACTAATGTTACTGTTTATATTTATCTTTATAAAAATGCCAATATTTTGTTATCTAACTAAAAAGAAGATTTTTCTGCTGTTATTTATTATACAGTAATCTTAAATTCTTTTAATCGTTATATCTTATACCTATGTATGTAATACGTTACAATTTAACTATTTACGTAATACGTATCATATTATAAAGAAAGAATGCGCTTTTATAATTGATTGGTTACAAATCGCATCTATCGCATGAACTTATATCAACATATTTAACTTGTAAAATATTAGTTTCTTCAATAAGTCATTGAACTTTTTAGGTGACGTCCGTAGCTACTAAGGAGCGCCGTTTTTTTATTATGGATTGCATAAAAAAACTTTGTATCCAACTTTGCAAAACACCCATCAACTTAATTACAAAATCGGTATTAGGGATTTTTAACTTAGGGTGTAAATTTGCATCATCGTATACAAAGGAAAGATTTAAAGTTATAGAATACACTAGATTTTTTATTTTCCATGCGTTTCACTACAGTTACAATTTTCTGTGAATTTGTTGGGCGTAGAACCATCATGATGATGATGACTCCTTTCTCGACGTAGACAAACACCACGAAAGGATTTTGAAAAATTCTACCCTTAAAGGGTGAATATATATCATATTGAGAGTAACCATTATCCTCTTAATAAAGAAACAGGCCTTAAGGCCTGTAATCTGAACGTATGTTATAAAAAGTGTCTCTTATTTGTCATCTGGTGTTCTAAGGGCTTGTTGTAATAAAAAAGATATGTAAAAATTATTTAAACTGCTACCGTAAATGAAGTATTTTGGGTAAGATAAATAAGATGCCAAAGAGAACTGCGTCTCGGTGAGAAAGAACAAGGCCGGCTTAGCCGTCTCGAGATGGTGATGGATAGAGTTAAGGTTTCAATGACGTTACTGTATGTTTGACTTATTATTTCACAAGGATGTTTTTTAAATAACTATTTGCAAAAAAAGCAGTAAATAAAAGTAAACAACTTAATTCTTTAATTAAGCACGTGTTATACTTACGTGCCTTTGCACGTAAGTATAACACGTGCTCATCGAATATTTTAAGTATAAAACGAAACTTCCACTTCAATAAATAACTTGCTGTAATACTTAAAATAAAGTAGCAGAACCAACTTTACAAAATCTAAAATTTTGCCAGTAAACGTGCGGGCCAGAGCGGCTTAAATCTAAGAGGATCCCTTTGCGTGAAGTTACACGAGTCAAAATCCTGGTTGATCCTCTTACTTGGAAAAATGCACAAAACCGCCGTATATGTGACAAGTGTGTATCAAGTAATGATATTAATAAAAATTCAAAAAGTACTTCATTTTCATATGATTTTAAAACTCAAGTTTTATTATTTACAAATTGCATCGATGGATCAATTTTTACAGAACATAGGCTTTATTTACCTTAGTACAGCAAATTAATAAATAGGAAAATAATGGTTGTGTCGTGTGGTAGCGTAAAGGAATCCACCCTCCCATATCTTCTCATAGGTCACCTTAGAACGGCAGTCAATAACGGATTATGACAAAAGCTCTCATAGCTTCAGAAAGATTTACTTATCATTAACGTGGAAAATCCATCGACTTCCTGCATATCTTACCGTGTTTTCACTCCATCTAGTGGGGGCTATAGGCGGCTCAGTATCGCGTTTTGTGACATTCCTCGGGGAAGATCTATGTTCAGCAGTGGACTTGTGAAGGGCTGTAATGATAATAAAAGTAGCAAATGACTTAACATAGTAAGTGGTAAGTGCAGTCCATACACATTTACAACCATCTTCAAACACAAAACTTTGTATTCCTTTTAGAGTCAGTGTTGAGACATAGTTTATAGAAGAGTTGGAGCCCTGACGTCGTTTACGTTTTAAAATATATTTTTTACCCTTTTTCATGGATCATCTGGAAGTAACATTATTACACTAGTATAATGTAACTCCCAGTAGATAGTTACATTAATTCATCCCGTATTTTCTTAGAACATTTAACTTAAATGTGCGTATATGTTGCCACCCTTAGGGGTAGATTTTAAAAAATCGGTTTATAATTGACGATGATATCGCGTTACATACATATAAAATAACATAGAGTTATTTTATATGTATGTAACGCATACACTTATAAACACACACACGCACGCACACGCAGACACACACACATACACACACACACACACACACACACACACACAAAGACGCGCGCGCATGCGTGTGTGCGTGCGCGCGAACATACACACACACACACACACACACACACACACACACACACACACACACACACAGCGCGCAGTTTTTAATTGGTATTACAGACGATTATCTGGATTTTATGTTATTCCCCTTGCATAACCTCTATACCGTCTTATACCGTAAATTTAAAATGTTATTCTCACGTTCATGTTTAAGTAATTTTATATTTTAATTATTACAAATTTAAATAACAGCCTATCTAAAATCCACTGCTGAACATAAGTCTTCCCTATAGATTGCCTCAAATGGGAATATTTGCCAAAGTTGCCAAATAAATAATAATATTATAAAGCGCAACCTCCTTCGCGTTTTAGAATATGTATATAAATGTATAATCATTTATGATTTAAAAGTATTTTAATATAAACAATAACGACCTTTTTAAGATGCCTACTCGTAAAGTAAGTACATCATTAAATTTTATAATACTTGAGTGATGTGAATATATGCATTTTTTTAAATAAAAAATCACAATATTCATGACTCATAACAGTTAACGATGTATCAAAAAAGAATAAAAGCGTGAAAATGCGATGGCATTAAACATACAGTATATGACATAAGGAATAAAGAAGGTTCGCAAGAAATTGATAATGAACATATTTTCATTTATTATATTTCGCTCTGGTTTAGGTTGAAAAGTAAACTGTAAATTATTTAATCAAAATACACTTATAGTAATACATTTTTTACTGCCGAATAGTTTTCTGCTGACTGGCGCATGAGATCCTGGTTACCGAGTGTTGCCGGGAAACTCTTCTAAAAATGTTTTTTGAATAATTTTTGTCGTTATATTTCATCACTTATGTGGAACAACATTAACATTACGACGGTATTGACTTCGACATTTTTGCCTATTGCCTATCCCAACCAATCTCATTGTTGGGAAAACTTTCATAAGCATAACCCAGCTCAGCAAAATATTATATCCTATGACTGAAGAAGAAAAAGCCTTTACTTTTTATCATTACCATATAGCTTACCCTAATAAAAGTCTTATTAAATATTCTTTTTTAGAAAACGCCAGTAGCAACAGTGTAAGTGTAAGCGTCATCGTCATCATCATTACAGACCTTCACAAGTCCACTGCTCAACATAGGCCTCCCCCAAGGATTGCCATAAGCCAAGGTCTTGAGCCACATGCAGCCATCCTGCTTGGCTTTTACTTGAGGTATATAATTATTTTCTATTGTAACTGATATTATCCTTGTTGAGCGTGTGTAAAATAATGTTCTGTAATGCTATTATTGTTATTCATACCATCGATTGATAAAAAATATAAATAAAGGATCAAACTACATAATATTCAGTGCAGTACATAAATAAGAACATACTCGTATATAAAAAGCTTAACCATATATAACTAAACTCATTTTACAGCAACACTGTAACAAAGTATTCATCGAGCGGACTACGCATTAAAAATGTAAGTATTTGTTTCATGGCAAAAAAGTTAGATTAAGCAGGAACTACTTAAGGATAAAATATTAAGACAAACATTAATACACACTGCTATTACATATGTCAATATTATGGGGGCCACAAATTGCGTTCCTGCATTTTATGGAACGGTATTTGTCATTTTTCTAATATTCGACGGACACAGAAACATAAACAGAAACAGAAACTATTTTATTCAATCCAATTTAATTCAATTCCTTTATTTAATTGCCACTGGTTCGAAAAAGCCTCTGTCCTGGGAAGAACCAGCAAGAAGCCCAACGAGACTTTTTTTTAAATAAAAGCTTACAATCATGTATGATACACAACTAACCACAAAAAAACAAATTAGAAATAGCTTGGTAGCGAGCACCTCATTTCCAAGGGTTATTATCATTCATAAATTCCTTAATATTATAATAACCCCTTTTATACAAACTTTGTTTAATCAATTTTTTGAACTTTGAGACATTCCTCCTACAATATTTCCTGGAATTTAGTTGTAAAAGCATATAAATCGCCCGAAGAATGAATTACTGACTCGGTGGAGTCGAGTAACTGGTACTACTAGCTTGTGTCTGTTCCTAGTATTTACAGAATGAATATCACTTATATTTGTATAACTATTTTTATTTTTGTGTACGTACATCATATTTTCATAAATGTATTGAGAGGACAAAGTTAATATTTTAATTTCCTTAAATTGTCCGAGCGGATCTTTAGGTTTTAAATCATAGATTGCTCTTAAAAGAAATATAATTTCAGTGTCAGTCGCGTGTCCCCATAGGAAAATACCGTACGACTTTATGCTATGAAAATAGCTAAAGTAAACAAGTCTAGCTGTTTTACCTCTGGTAAGATTTCTAATCTTTTTACAGCATATGCTGCAGAACTAAGTCTGCTTGCTAATTTTGATATATGGGGGCTCCATTGAAGCTTTGCATCTAGTGTTATTCCAAGAAAAATGGTGGTATCGACAAAACTCAGTTCCTCCCCATTTAAAATTACACTAGTATTTTATTTGTTTGACATTTAAATGCAAATTATTAACATTAAACCAATTTACTAATTGAGATATAGCAATATTTACTTCGTCATATTTTAATAATTGTCGTTTTAATTTGAAAATTAATGAAGTGCCATCAGCAAATAATACTATATTATGTTTATCGCCTACTATGTAAGTTAAGTCATTAATATATACAAGAAACAGAAAATGGCCAAGAATTGAGCCTCAAAGCACACCCATTTGTTCTATCGACCCGGATAAGCTCATACTATTAATGACAACTTTTTGCTTTCTGTTACTCAAATATGAAACAACTAACTTAAGAGCATTACTTCTTACACTGTAGTGTTGTAGTTTCCTGATTGATGTTTCATGTTGAACACAATCGAAGGCTTTAGATAGGTCACAGAATATACCCAATGCATCCTGTGAATTTTCCCATGCATTGAAAATATATTTAATCAGCTCAACACCAGCATCAGTTGTCGAGCGACCCCTTGTGAAACCGAATTGATTTTTATGAAGTAAATTATTTACATTAAAAAAATTTAACATTTGATCAAGAATATTTTTTTCAAAAATATTGCCATGTTTTGGCAATACAGAAATTGGTCGGTCCAAAATTGGCGGGATCTAATGTACTACCAACTTTTAATAAAGGTATTACTTTACTATGCTTCATTAAATCTGGAAGCTCACCATATTCGATAGTAGTATTAAAAATAATAGCTATTTGAGGCGCGATTATATCGATTATAGACGCAATAACTTTAACGGAAATCCCCCACAGATCTGCAGTTTTCTCAATATCAATAATTTGAAAATATTTTACAATAACTTTTGATGATATTTTATGAAATATAAAATTCTTTATACACGTATTTAGATTTTGTTTAAGTAATGATTCGGCGACGGCAGGATAAGAATTCAGTGACTGAGTGGTTAATATTTATTTATTTATTTATTTATTCTTTATTGCACCAAATATTTGTACAAAAGGCGAGCTTAAAGCTATATGGCATTCTCTACCAGCTAACCTTGGGTAGAACAGAAAGTGAGAGAACTTGTCATGATATAATTCAGTTCTAAGATATACATGCAACACACATAAAATATATACATAATATATGTAAAAAATATATAATTCATATACAAATATAAATAAATACACACATTTATATATATATATATACATATATCTATATATACTTATATATATATATATATATATATATATATATATATATATATATATATATATAAATATATATATAAATAACTATAAACATATTAATTAAGTTGATTCAACTTTGTAGGCTACGGATATGCTCATAATATCGGAATATCAGTAAAATATTTCTCATAAACTATTGCAACATCCTGATCTGATTCAGTTAACTTGTTGTTAAAACTTAACCGGTAGTTTGAATTAACCAGAGTTGACGTTACTAGTTTCACTATTATTTATACTCCACGTTATTTTAATTTTATTAGAAGCCGTTTTAATTTTGTTGCACAAATGTAAAGACTTGGCTGTAGAGCACACTCCTTTAAATATTTTTGATTTTTTTTTTACATATAGCTTAAGTTGTACGCTAGGGTTATATGACCTTTCATGGTAAAGTTCATATAACCATTGTCTGCTCTTATGGACTCCTACTGTCGCCCGTTCATTGAATGCAGTCGGAAGGCATTCAAAGAGAACGTTTTAAAAGTAAAAAATATTATCAAATCCATTGTAAATAAGCTTAAACATTGGTTCATACAAAAGTGTTGGATTATTTTGGTATAATAGTGATGGAAGTTTCTTCACTATGTTACTTCCAAACTTCTCCAAGGGACGTGTATATACTGGAACAAACACAATTTTCTCATCTACTTGCTTTTTGTGAACATAAGTTAACGAAACTAACTGTCAACTGTGATCATAACTCAATTTTTGAATTGTACATTTATGAAACGGCTTAACATTTGTAAAAATGATATCTTTACATTGCACTACATTCAGTAATACGCGTTGCGTCCAAAAACATATTCAAAAGACCATATGATTTAAACAATGATCTAAATTTAATATTGGTGGAGTAAGCTTCTAGGAGATTGATATTAAAGTCTCCACATATTACAACAGATTTATTATGTTTATTAAGCTTAACAAAAACTTGCTTCATATTTTTTTCAAAAGTATTGCATATAAAACATTAAGGTCTATAGACGCTTACAACAATGAGGTGCTCAAACTAAACACATGCCATTTGTACAGTAGTACATATATTATATTTTCTGACGCAGAATGAATAGGGGCTTTTATAGTTGAGTATCACCAGGGACATCCTACAACATGGTTCTGATGTCAGGCCTCAATGTCACCGTTTGTAATTGTTCAATTAGCCTGGGTCCTATGAGTTGATCTCCTATATCCTTGATAACATCTCTCTGAGACAACAGAGTTTTCTTGTTTCTTACTTTGTAAGAAATATGGATAACAGAACTGTTGATTGTTGATAGATTTAGCATTTTATAGAAAATGCATAGGGACTACCTCTTGGTTTTTCGGTTGGGACACATATTCAGACACATTCGGTCAACAGTGTCGTCTGCATCATTTGCACTATTATAAAGGTTAGTCACCTTAAAAATCAGCGGAGTCTATAATTTGAGTTTTCTGTCTCTTACTGGGCCGTATATTATCATGGTCAGACTCTGAATACCCACTTTCAGAATCAGCTCGCCAGTGACTCGATATTCCCTCCTCCAAATTATTATCAACTTCTGAGTCCGAGTTGTTTGATACCTCTCTATATTGACTTATCTGCTCCCATTGACCCCTCAAATTTCAAATCTATAATAATAATAATTATATAACTTTATAGCATCAATAGTATATTATACATTATACAGTTATTTAATTAAAAACATAGTCAAATGGACACAATTTATTATAAATACGAAAATCCATTGCATTTCTGCACTGGTAAACAAAAATTCTTCAACAAAAAAGTTATGTAGCAACAAAACTTTCGTCGAGCGGACGACGGGATAGCCACTTCCTAATTTAACTGTGACAGCAAGTGCGTCACGTGTTGCGTTGTTTACTCAAATTAGGATGGTAAAAAGGTACCAAAGTCAGGGTTACGGGAAAGTTCGTGAACTTGACGTTCACATGGAGGTGCGTTGTCGCGTGGGAAAATGTTTAGTTGTCTAGGGTTAAGGGAATTCATAACACCATTTCGTATGGGAAAGGCCAGAAAAACATCATGTCCTCTAATAGAAGAGAGTGTGGCCTCTTTTTTTACTTTAATACTATTAATTTGTAACATCTTCATCAGTTATTTTGCTTTCGTGTAGCTTTGATCAAAATTTCGCAAGGTACATTTTCTTATAACATTTTTCTTCGCTAAATTTTATTTATAGGAGAGGGAGCAAACGCATACGACTCACCTGATGGTAAGTGACTACCGCCGCCCATGAACAATTTCAACACCAAGAGAACCACAGTTGCGTCGCCGGCCTTTTAAAAAGGAGTAAGTTCTTTTCTTGAAGGTCCCTAAGTCGTATCGGTCCGGAAAAATCACCGGTGGTAAATTATTCCACAGAGAGATCGTACGCGGAAGAGAACTCCAAGTGAAACGTACAGTGGTGGACCGCCAAAGATCCAGATGGTGTGCATAGTATCTAGTGATTAAATCCGGAAGGGTTTAATCTGAGAATTTCCTCACAATACTCCCAGTGATAAATGCGAAAGAAAATGCAAAGGGAAAATGCACCTTTTCGCAGCGCCAGTGAATCGAGACTCGGTTGTCGATGATTTGAGACGCTCTTCGCTGGATGCGATCAAATGGAAGGAGCTGGCACCCCAGCCCAGAGATGGTACAGTATTCCATGTGAGGCCGACCCTGCGCCTTGTAAAGTTTCAGGCGGTGTGCCGGTATGAAATACTGTCCCACTCTGCTGAGCACGCTAATATTTTTAAGAGCCTATTTGGCCTTCTCTTCTAAGTGACCACGAAACTGCACGTCACTCGATATGTCGACGACGATGATTCTGATACTGGCTGAGGCAAAAAGGGAGCCTCAAAATTGAGGAGATACGACAAAGGCGTTTTTTTTAGCGGTAAGCGCGCAAATTTGTGTCTTCTGAGGATTAAACTGGACTAGATTTTGTGGCCCCAATCCGAGACTTTGTTCAGCATAGACTCTACTTCAAACACAAGTTTATTCCGGTACTCAGCGACGTTTTCCCGAGAAATATTGGCACGGCCAGTGTATAGAGCATCACTAGATAGTAGAATTCTAACCCCACAAGGGACACATAATTGTTTTCTGTATTTTTTAAATAAGTACTTTAAAGAATAAGTTTTCAAAAAATTACACATAAAAGCTGCGCGGTATTTTCTTAAAAAATATGAAAATTTATTACAAAAACTACTAACTGGAATTGAGCGGATATTTGAAGCTAAGAAATTGAATATATCATATCGAAATATCAGCACGTAATTGGGGGCACGTAATTGGTGCCACAGTCGTCCGTGGCTTTAATTTTTTTTTCATTAGCCTTTCTGAATGAAAACAGATGTCGATAAGCTACAATGATCTCTCTCAAATAACTCTGTAGGAGGAGAAAAATACAGTATGATTCATTACCCTAAGCTATTTTAGCACATGAGTTAACCGATCGCTGTAAATTTTACAGTACGCCCTTGCTCAAAACACACTGGCAACAATAAAATTGTTAATTGCAATTTTGAATGCTGGAATACACCGTGAAAACATATAATATGTATAACTGAGGAAAAAATAGTTAAAAGACACATGAAGTCCGCCAACATTTACTGAAGCAGCGCTGTGGAATAATTTCTCCATAACCCTCTCAGTAAAATAGAAGTGGCCTGTGCCCAGTCATGGGGCGTTCATATGTACGATTATATATAGGTGTAATTTTAATCCATTATAAGCGCAAAAAAAGTTATATAAAGAATACACTGAAAGTTCGTCTTAATATGAGTTTTGTGTTAATATATCAATTAGTGTAGAACAATTATGACAACAAGCTGCGTAAAAGAAAACAAAAACTGCTAGATGTTACGAAGGTCGCTAAGCGCCTTGCTAAATTTGGTCATAAGAATTGTTTTTAAAATAATTAGTCATATCGTTACTAATACAACTAAAACATTATGAGAAAATGTGTGTTACAACATATTGGAAATATTTTTCTTGAATAACTTTCATAATATCCCTTCGGAAAATAGGCCGATCTTCCAAGATACTTACATCTTATCCTTTGTGAACCAATTTAACTTTTGATCCTTCAATATTTTTTCACTGAGTTCATAAATGTATTGTTTCAGAAAATGGTTTCGATATTATGTAAGGATAATATTATTGTAGTTAAAAACAACCATATGGCTTACCCTAATAAAAGTTTTATTAAATAATTAGTTTTAAGTAAGCGTCATCGTTATCATCATTACAGGCCTTCACAAGTCCACTGATAAACATGGGCCTCCCCCAAGAAATGCCACAAAGTACGGTCCTGAGCCACCTGTATCCATCGACTTCTTGCACATCTTACCAGGTCTTCATTCCATCTAGTGGGGGGACGCCCTACACTTCGACCGCCGTTACGAGGCTGCCACTCGAGAACCTTTCTTTCCCATCGGTTGTCGGTTCTTCGAGCTATATAGTCGGCTCATTGCCACTTCAGCTTACTAATCCGTTGGGCTATGTCGGTCACTCTGGTTCTACTGCGAATATTCTCGTTATTGTATATCACGCAGAGAAACCCTGAGCATAGCCCTCTCCATGGTTCGCTGAGTGACATACAACTCCCTTATACGGCCAGCGGTGAAGGACCACGTCTCAGTTCCATAGGTCATCACTGGCAACATTCACTGTCAGTCTAGTCTAGTTACAGTTTAGTTTTCAAGTTTTAAGGTATACCTGACGAAAAGATGAGTCGAAATTTCCCGATTAATGCTTATGCTAGTTGAATCCGTCGATGGACCTCTCGGTCGAAGTTGAACTTACCTAGTCAGACTATTTGTGCCAGGTATACATATTCGTCACCTAATTCGAGCTTACTGCTCCCAACAACTACGGGCATAGGTGTGACATGGATGTTATATATGATCTTTGTTTTGTTCATGTTCATCTTAAGACCTATCCATTGGGAGGCACTATTGAGGGAGGTTATTGATCATAGTGCTTAGGTCCGCCAGCGATTCTGCCATAAGGACTATGTCGTCGGCTAATCGAATGTGAGTGATGTACTCGGCGTTGATGTTAATACCGTATCCTTTCCAGTCCAGTAGCTTGAAAACGTCTTCCAATGCAGCGGGGAAGAGTTTCGGGGATATAACGTCACCCTGTCTTACCCCTATCTGCAGTTGGATAGGTTTCGTACTCTGGTTCTGTACTCGAATAGCCATCATTGTCCTACTGTACAAACACTTCAGCACTCCGATATACCGTTAGTCAACTTGGCACCTTGTAAATTGTACTCACGGCACTCCTGCTCCACGCCTCCGGTGTAGTGCCACCATGGAGGATGGAATTAAAGAGCTTCTGAAGGACTATAAGTACTGGTTTTCTACCTGCTCACAGAAGCTACGCTGTAATTCCATCCTTGCCTGGGGCCTTGCCGTTCTTAAGGTGCGGGAGAGCTATTTTTATCTCGCTCAGACTGACGTCCGTAATATCATCGGAATAGTGTCAACTACATGGACAGTTTCCACAAGCTTGTTATTTATATCGTCCTCTTCATTGGAATTGGGTTAACAGGAAAATAAATCAAGTTTCTAGGTATTTTAATTATTCGATAACCAGGTGGTACATTAGGTGCAAATTCATAAACTGTATGGCTTGCTTTCTTGTTGAAAAATGAACCACTAACTACATCGCATTCAATCCGCACGATGGTTGTCGATAGAATACTGACAGGATACTTTGATTCAGTACTTATATTTGCTTTTATTGTTTCCATACCAAAGCCTAAAATTTTACCCAGTGATTCGCTTCTATTAAAGTGCACATCTACAGAGCAAAAAATATTTGTTTTCAATGTATTATTGTTACAAGTTAGTTTTAGTACAGCGTTCTTAATATTATTTTTTGACAATCATAAATGTCTAGAAGCTCGTATGACCCTTTAGGAATTTCGATCATTTCTTTTTCACCATAATAAAATTTATTGTTTCTTTCATCTATATTGGGAAAAGAATTGAAAGTCGAAAAATACAAAAGGTTCCACATTCGTAGTCTCCTCGTAGTTTTATTGTCGGTGAATAGTTCGTTGATAAAGAGGCTCCTGTCCCAGTTATAGATACATCGAAAGACATTTTTATACTGATACGTTTATTTATTTCATACACTATATAAATGCTTTTTCCAGTAATTCCTTAAAAATTTTAGACAAAGATGTCCACAGTTTGTAGTACCAAACGCTTGATGTCGCGCATACTTATAGTTAATAGGTAAGTTATGCATACGAGTATATTTAACTAATTCTAACGGGGGCTTTAAATTACCAAAACTATCATAATATTCTACGTATTTATTGTGCTTTACAAAGGCTATCCAATGCATTCCAGGATTTCTGTAGCTATCCAAATTCAGTATTCCACATTCTATCTTTCTCGGTTTCAAAGGTAATTAATTTTTCATGAAAACGCTGCGAAAGTATGGAATGTCACTTGCATGTTCTAATATGTCGAGATAAGTAAGCGCCCGTCTGGGTAGCCGTTTAATTAGTTTTTTGAGGGGTTAAGATATAAACCTGCTCCTTGATTATGAGGTTTAATATATAATCCTTTTCCTAGAGCAACGGCTTCCATCATTCTGTTGTGTCTTTCAGATTCCTGAAGACTCTTTTGTGCTGCTTTTGAATCATTAATAGCTTTTGCTATACCCACCGCTCCACCGGCTAATGATCCTAAAGCTGACAATTCTGCAAATAAGGGAATACGTGGTAAAACCCTCCACACTTTGGAAGAAGAATACAACGGGGTAAAGTTATTCCTTTTTTATTACTAAATATTTTCTTCGCAGCTGCATAGGCACATTTTAAAGCCAAGTGACTGTCTTTGGATTTTAGTTTTTTCAACTGAGGCTGTATTTTTTTATCCCCTTCTTAAACGATCATACCGCTCCCCGCCCTGATTTTCACTTTCATCGCATTTTTGACTATCCATGAGGCAATTTTTTCTTCTTTTCTAGCATCTTCTGATTTCAACCTCCTCTGAGCCATTTTCAAAAGTTCTAAATCCGCTTTTTGTCGAGCGCCCAAATATTTGTTAGTGTAAGCAATATCATGGAGCATGCACGCTTCATCCAATTTGTTTATCCCACGATCGCCTTTGAATAACCGTTTTTGAAGTTTCGTTCCGGGACCGCAAAATTGATAGCCGGGTAAATGTAACTCAAACGGTAAATTGTCTATTACTTTATTAATTTTACCACTGTCTTCTTTCATCGATAAGTATAAAATGAGATTATTAAGTAATAATACGTTATTTATATACCTAAACCACTAATTCACTTTTATCCACCCAATTATTTTCTTCATCACTCAAACCTAACCATTTTACTAAAAGCTTATTTCCTTTTCTTTTAATGACTTTTTCAATAAGATAAAGGTCTGGAAATTTAGTTTTTTGTAATTCGTAACCTAGAATTTTTTGATTGTGTTTGTCTTCTATTTGATAGGTTTGAGGATTGGTTTGGTTGACTTTAACGATACGAAATATTTCTGTAGAACAATTAAGGGTATAACCTTTGTAAAAATCTCCTTTGTATTTGCTTATACGAACGTAATCGCCAGCGTGAAACTCCGGTCCTTGACGTATCTTAGGCTTTTGAGACTTCTTGATGTTTGACATAAATAAAATCGCATTTGAATCATTAACGTTGATAGGCTTGAATTTTGTAAAGCGATGTAATGTATTATTATACCGCTTTACAACAAAATCTAAATTATTTTTGAACCATTAATATCGTCCGCATAGACTGAATATTTTGTAATGGTGAGTTTTTAAAGTTCTTAGTACTCGTTCTACAATGGAGGCCTTTTTAACGGAGTAAGTGGAATAATGATTTATATTGTAATTATTCATTAAATTCTTAATCATTATAAAATTCTGTACCAAGATCAGTTTGTAAATTTTTAGCTTTTCGTCTTGATTCAGATAATAAACTTTGCATCGCATTTTTGACACAATTTTTATGTTTCGTTATCAATGGTCTAATCATACGTATTTTAATAGAGCACCGATTACTACTCGAACATATTTATATCCTTTATTAAACGCTGAATATTTTTGAAAATTAATCTAGTCAGCTTGCCATTAATCATCTATTCCTTTAATAATCGTATGTTGACGAGAAAAATTTCTTCTTGCTGCTTTGTGAAGCTCAATGACTATATCTTGTTTACTCATTTTGGGCAGATTTTGATGCAATCATTACGTCGATTACCTTTTTAGTGTAATACATTGTCCTGAAATTGATAGTAGTCAATTTTTCTAAATTGTTAAGGTACTTTTTGACATTATTGTGAATTGTTTTCTTTTCATTTTTAAGTTCTTGAACACATTTATCCACATATTCTTTATTCACAGCCTCATCCTCTTTTTCAGGAGTTTGCAGTCCTTATAATCTTGTTGATTTCAAATCAAAATCACCTGCGTCTGTTCTTACTAAAGAGTCACTGAGAATATCAGAGCATTCAGATAGTCGTAAACGCTTATGAACATGATGACCAAATTTGTCTATATTCATAGCCATCTTATCGGCTTCTGTAATGAAATGGTACTGCGTAATCCTCCTGTAGGCAGTTTAATATATTTAATGTCTT
The DNA here is from genome assembly GCA_963668995.1 of Parnassius mnemosyne. NCBI lineage: Eukaryota > Metazoa > Arthropoda > Insecta > Lepidoptera > Papilionidae > Parnassius > Parnassius mnemosyne. Next base: position 26,898,998 of record CAVLGL010000159.1, read on the forward strand.
TTATGATGCCAGATTCATGCAATACTTCCACTATTGCATAAATTTTATTGTAAACCACTGTATTACCAGCTGCCCATGATCCAAGTAGTAATTTTAATCGTTCCACTAACTCGTTTGGATCGTTTCAGTAAACCAAATCTCTGTCTTTTATAACTTCTTTTAAAATATCAACTCCTTCTACCTTTGGAAGACTTTCTGCACTACTTTTATGATTTCTCGAGTGCTTAAACAATGGTTTGATCACTTGCATATATTTAAATCTTTCGCTACTGTTAATCAGTTTGGACGGATCATAATTACGTTTGTGTGCATTAGTATGCAAAAGTAATAATTTATAAATCTGTAAGTCTTCCTCTGTCACAATATCTCAATTTGGTAGCTTTTTAAACAATAACTCTTTTAAGCCTGGAGTTTTTTCAATCTATGATTTCCAATTTTTAAGATGTGATCATCATCATAGACACGAAATGTGCCGAGCATTAGTTTCCCACGTTCATTTCTGACACCATAATGCACATCTTTTAGTAATTCAGATGACATAGTCCATGATAATGAATCATTTGCAATACTTGGTGTTGATCAATGTGATTTAAACGAAATTTCATTCACGTCATTATCATCCGCAGGAAGTGAGTGAGTGAGGGTATTGTGGGATGTTGTATTTGTATGACTACTCTGCAGAAACTGATTGCTTTGTGACATAGCAGCTATTTAAACGTTAGTTTAAAATTATGTTATGTATTTATGTAATTATGTTGTGTATGTCATCATATCTAGAGGATCGGACTTTTTACGTTGTGGTCAACGGCTTTCGATCTGATAATATTAGAATAACCTCAGGTGTGCCACAAGGATCACATCTTGGCCCTATCCTTTTTAACTTTTTTATTAACGACATCCCAGATTACTTAACTAACTCTTGTGTTTTTATGTATGCCGATGACCTGAAATTTTTAAGACATATAAATTCAATAGAAGACTCAATATTATTACAAAGGGATCTGAAAAATCTTATTGATTGGTGCAGAGACAACCGAATGGCACTAAATCCGAAAAAATGTCAACACGTCAAATTTACCAGAAAAGTAGACCTTATTTCATTTAGTTATAAAATAGATGAGTATATTATTCAAGAGGTCGAGGTTATAAAAGATTTAGGGGTTACTTTTGACAGAAAGCTGACATTTATACCTCATTATGAAAACATCGTTAAAAAAGCCTCAAGACTGCTTGGGTTCGTCATACGAAATAGCAAAGGATTCAGCATTAATACTAAGAAAATGCTGTATAATACTCTCGTTCGTAGCACACTCGAGTACTGTTCTGTTGTCTGGCGTCCACACTTTGCGGTTCACAATCTACGCATTGAGCGTATTCAGAAGCGGTTTCTGTGGCATTTGGCACGATTAGTTGGTAAAGCAAAGAGAGATTTCTCATATGCGGATAGACTAAAATTTTTCAAAATGTTATCCTTAGATAAACGTAGGGAGCTAACAGACTTAATGTTTTTGTATAAAATTCTCAACAATAAAATTAGTTGCCCTCAGTTACTGAACTCATTTGATTTTAGCGCGCCTTCAAGATATCCGCGTCATCCGATAGCACCACTGAGGCCACCAACCCGCAGAACCGTTCTCGGCTCCAACTCTCCATTACCCAGACTGTGTAAGCTGCTAAATAGCTACAAACACAGAGTTGACGTAAACTTTGATTCCGCTTATAATTTCCGTAAAAAGATTGTCGATAGTATGACTAGTACTTAATTTCGTGCAACCAGCTTGTGTTCTCTTTTACCGTACGGATAAACAATGTTTTTTTTTCTCCTTTTAAAATTGTTTACTTTATTTAGTAAAATCAAAACCCACTTAAGTTATTGTTATATTGCATGCTGTGTTTACTAGTAAGTAGTCACAACACTTAGATTAAGATACTTTTCTGTTATTTAAGATTGTATTGTGTTAGTTGACTGTTAGTAAACCATACGAATAAAATAAAAATAAAATAAAATAAAATGTTAATTAGGTAATTATGAATGTATTAAACTTCATTCTGTAACGGCCTTTATTTCGTTCACAGTCTTTATTTATAACAATATAATTGAAAGGTTTACTCCACACAGTTGAACACATTTCCCGGAACTAAGACCATGTCATGTCAGACCCTACATGCTCGTCATAAATGTATCTCAGATTTATCTCACAATATGATCAGGTTAGCGTTATCTCTAACTAGTTATTTAGGTATCTCAGTATACGTTTGATTAATATAAAAACAGTCAATGTTCTTATGTCAACCCATGGCGAAATAATCGCGTATGTTGTTCTGATTTTTACAAGCTACATCGTCAAATATTATAATTGAGTTAGGCGAAGCTTCGTGTGGACTCAAAATTTCACTATTATGATTATACTTGTAATAAGATATACCTTCCACATTCTGCAGTACTTTTTCTAAAAATAAGTATTTAGATTGATGTAAAGACTTTGAATATACGTAAAGGTTGCGAAAACGCGGTCCATTCTGATGTAACATTAAGCTGATAACTAAGTTAGCTTTTCCGCAATTCGATGGACCGCACACAATACTACGTACCGTATTTGGCGTGATTCTTTTTGTTTGAGAAATTTCATAACAGGTTTGTTAACTTGTCCGTATTGGCTGATAGGTTTTAATGAACTAACGTTATTTCAATTGTGTTAATAATTTAAAAACTTGAAAAAGTTGCTGAAGATTATCAGCTTTAGTTCAAAAGCATTCACTCACTTTTGCTTCGCTCAAGCTATATGCCCACTGAAGACCATATCTCAGGATTTGTCCTGAGATTTTAGGATTTTTAGACTCTTCTCAGGATTGCGGCTGGATTTTGCAAATCTCTTGAAATCTCAGGATTTTTAGAACTTTCAATATAATACAGCATAAATTTTAAAGATCTCTTTAATAAAAAGTTAAACAAACTAAAAATAATTTTCCTTTGGTAATAATTCCTCAATAAAAATCAATACTTATTTATCCAAGTAGGTACTTAAACAGTTTTATCATACTTAATATGTGAAGATACCTTTTTAAGTAAGGTTTTCTTCTCAAACTGTAAAAAAATCTCAGGATTTTTAAATGGAAACGCTAACTGAAGACCATAATTCTCTAAAGTATAGGTCCAATTTTTTTTAGTCTAACCAAATTAGTACCTACATGCTTGCAAATTTCTATATTAAATCAATTAATTTAACCAATGGTAGGTGATCGCAAATGATCTAGCGGTTTGTACTACGAGTGAGCTACAAAGCCTGATGGCAGCGGTTCGATTCCCATCCAGTATAAAAATTAGGGTGCATGAACACATGAAAACATTCGTATATACTGTTGGGGACCTTTATTTTTCTTCTTTTTTCTATGTGTAACTAGAGAGCGTTAGCGGTTCAGGCATTATATTATGATTGAGTAACAAACATAAAAAAAAAACATCTAACATACAGTTTTATGTTCATGTTATTAATTAATAAGATAAGCATGTAGTTACTTTCATAGCGTAATGTCTTATGGAATCTTAGTATGGGATAATGCGACTGACATTGAAGTTATATTTGTTTGCAAAAGATTGGCATACGGTTAAGATCGGTTAAGAGTCCCTTAGAGACAAATTTTAAGGTAATAAACATATTAACTTAGCATCGAAATATATTTATGAAAATGTAATGTATGTACATTAAAACATAAATAGTTTTCATAACAAAAAAATATGTTCATTTTTAAACACTAGAAACAAACAAGCTTGTAATACCAGTTTTTAGACTTTATAGAATTAGTAATTAATTTATGGGTAGGCAATATATACGCTTTTACAACAAACGCCTGTGTTTTATTCCAGACTATATTATACTCGTATCTAGAGATATTACGAATAGTATAAAATTCAGTTTAAGATTGAAAATTGTTAGTTTTTTCTTCAAAAAGCATTAATTTTAAACAAAGATATATTTATAATGGATCTAAATTTAATAAGTACATCGACCGCTATATGCTGACACATTTCCATATTCCATATTATCATTATGAAATACACTCGCTTACCTGTAAAAAACTGTCGTGTCATAGTACAGCGACTGGTTGGCGCCGTTGATGCTCCAGCTGATGACGCAAACGTTGATTTGACACCGTATACAAACATTTATGCTAAGTGTTTTTCACATATGAGCATTTAATGTTAATAAGCAAAAAATATTCCTTATAAATAACATTAATTCGGGTCAATGCTCAAGTTACAAAATGAAATATTTCTTCATTTTAAAATACGTCAAACTAAAATAGTGTGGGTATAGTGTTATAATTTAGGGTATAAAATATGATGTCGGGAGGTGTTTAACCATTAGTTTCATCGTGTTTTCCACAGTCTACTAAACTTGGAAGTGTTCGACATCATCATCAAGACAGCAAGTATGTACGTAACACTTAGTCTCCTCACTTAAACACAATAGAATAATAATTAATTTGTTATATTATGTTAGAGTAAAGTTATATTATGTTTCGCTTTATAAGTTTTTCATATGAGTGTTTCTGTATAGTAATATATTTTGTGTTACATTTTTAGGTATTCCAACCCCTTTGAGTCAAACGCTGAAGTACAGTCGGCTTCGCAAAAGAAGAAAAGCGGTTAAGAAACCAGCTAATGTATTAAAGACTAAAACAACAGTTCGCAAGTCCAAGAAACGAGTTGAATTATTCGGAAGCGAGTCGGAATCTGAGGCTCATCATCACTCATCATAGCATCGACCAGCAGGAAACGTAAATTAAAAGTTTTTCTAGATTCTGAGATAAGCAAATTTTATTTAATTTTAATAGTTTGAGTTACCATTCACATGATGAAAAGTTAGTTTCTATTTGATTTGATGTTGTGAATCAATTATCAGTCATAGGTTAATTTTTTTATGAAAACGTATTTAATTATATTTTTAGACGATCGATGTGATTGATACAATTGTTAGTGAATTGGACTAAGTCATGTTATGAGCATCGTATAAAATATATTTATGTGGGGTAGGAGGGAACATAAATATTGTTTATTGCTTATCAGTATGCTTTTGTTTAAATAGTATTTTTATTGTTTTCAGGATGAAGATTCTAAACCTATCCGAGCGGGGATTATAAAAAGCTACTTATCATTCCGAACAGGTTCAGGATATATGCACCGGAGCGAGCCTTCAAAGCGAGGAGAATATTTCATCGAAGTGCGCATCTCTAACTTCCGCGAGCTGGAAGCTATTCCATCAACCAACCGCTGGCAGCACTTTCTGATCAGCTTTAAATCAGCTGTCGATGAGAAAACCCCAACGTGGAAGGCTGTTACTCAGTTGGTATCATGCATCAAAGAAGATTATCACAACGTTCGTCCAGTTTTGTATCTAACTAAAGGCTAGTTTAATAGATTATCAGTAATAATTAATTAATAAAAACTAAAACATTTAAATTCAAATTCAGATAAAATCGAAAATCGAAATAATAAACCATAAATAAAATAATAAAATAAAAACTTCTAAATCTGAACTATATTTTATTATAATAAACTGAGTTTAATAGTTTAATCAGTGTTACTTATCTATGTGTTGTTGCTTTCAGTTAAAATCGAAATAAAAACTAAAACATTTAAATTCAAATTCAGATAAAATCGAAAATCGAATTAATTAGTTTTAATAAATACATTCGTTGTAACAATAAATGTCTTTTCGTTTTTCCTCTACAAAATTGAATAATAATGACACATAATAAAACAACAATAAAATTCAATGTATAACTTTTATTATATTTTACAAGCCACATTACTTAAATTACTAGTGCTCACATAATTTTTCACCTATTTTTTTATAAGACAATTTGTAGCATCTAACACTTCACCATACATTGAATCCACAACATATTGAACACTTATATTAGCACTAAGATCGTGGATGACATTTTCTTCTTGCTCGTTAAGTTTGAAAATGCTGATTTTAATCAGACGATGACCTCATTTATCTTTATCTCGGCGGATAATGTATGATGATGATGATGATGATGATGATGATTCTTGAGAACGGTTTTTCTTCCTGTAACATTTCTTTGATTTCGATTGCCGCTCTTCATTAATAGCTATTCTATTTAGTGGTAAATCGTGAAGCTGCTCCTTTCGGTTGTAATAATTTAGTGTAAATTTATCCACATCCTGTGCATAATAATACGGATTAGTGATAGGATTAGAATCATTGTATTCCTCAATGTTGGCCATGATCTGCAATTAACAAAAACAAGTATGAAGTAAAAAAAAGGTAATGGCGGCTGAATTTCTAAATAGTAAAAAAAATTATTAAACTCACCAATATAGATGATATTTGACTAGCGTTGTAATTAACGTGTACTCGCTATGAGAATAAAACAATAATGAAAAAATTAAAGGAGGGTGGGAGGCGCTCTTCAATCCAGGTAAGACACATCATTGTAAAGTTGTATTATTAGAAATTAATCATATAGACGCGGCAATACCATCAGTATCTCGCAAGCGCTCTGAATATAATGCTCAATAACTAAACTGGAAGTGGAAGTACACTTGTTCCCGCAGGATAGAACTGTAAGTATGTAGACGTTAATTTGGTAAAACTAAAAATTTTGCACCTCTACTGGAGAGAATTGGGGTCTTCAGCGGCATGTAGCTCGAGCTATGCGAGAGCAAGTGACGCAGAAGCCCCAATTCACACCTACTTATATGAGGCGTAGTTTCATCAACCAAAACAGTATCATTAACCGTTTCATACGCCAAAACGAAATTGTTCGCAAAAAGATTGGTAATACTCTCACCGTCTCAACTCTGTCTCCGAAATTCATAAAAGATCGTATGTCACTCTTTATTTTACCTTTATTCTTAATATAAGGCCAAAATTATTTTAGATTTTTTATAACATTATTGACAAATTTTTCTATATATCTACTGTAACAATTTTTTATCATGGTCGATGTTCGTTCTTTCAATATATTATATTCCAGTTCATCTAAGCTATTTTTAAATTTTTTATACTTTTGACGAGCTTTTTCCTTTTCACGCAACAAGCGAATGAGGTTGTTGGAAAACCAAGGTGGATATTTCTTATTATGACGTTTCCTGATGAGCACATTCTCAGCAATAATTTGATTTAAAATATTGTAAAATTTAAATACAACGTCATCTATTTTTAAACACGATTCCAATTCTGAGTTCCAGTCCACTACGTTCAAACGATTACTTATTACCTGATAATCTGCTAAAAAGAAGTTGTACCTAGGTATAAATTTGGGAGATAGTCGTTGAAGCCCCTGTATGAATAAAAGCACTAGCAAAGGGGATGATATAAGTCTACTCGAGAAATTATATTTTGTGACTCTGGAACTGTAATACCACATCTATAATTATTTAACACTAAATCGAGTATATTTTGTTGATGGTTTAATACATGATTGAACTGCTACAGATCATAAGCAGATAAAAAGTCAACAAGGTAACAGGCGATAGTGCTGTCATAATTGGTAGGTCCTAGAGATGCATCCGAAGTGGGAGACCAGACAATAATATCTCGCTGTTTAAAGTCACCAAACAAAAGCACGTCATCTTCCAAGCCATCCATAACGCTACTACATTTATCTAAAACTGCTCAAGATGAGTACGATTAAGAGAGGACGGTCAATAAACACAGCAGGGATGTAATTTGGTAGGGCCTAAAATTAAAGTTACCCATAAATCCTTGCAGCGGCTTTCGAAAGTGTAATTCCTATATGCTTGGATAGACTTTTTAACGGCAATAATTACATCTCTACCATCAGCAGCCATTACAAAATTATTTGATGATCTATCTCTTCTAAACACTTGATAACGGTCGTCGAAAATTAGCTATCGTATATACTATTGTTAAGCCAAGGCTCCGTTAACACAATCAAATCAAAGTCATTGGCACTAACTTGAAGAAAAATGTCCTTTAGTTTTGTCCGCATGCTGCGAATATTTTGAAAATAAATGCAAAAATTGATCTTCGTATAAGAGGATTATTTAACACCTTGGAATTAATCTAATCTTCATTAAAGTGGAAAAGAAGAAGTAGATGAAAAAAGTCCTTCACCGTAATCCGTGCGGTAGCGCACTCCATGTTATTTAACTTTTACTGCAATTTTACTAGGTGCTAGGCCTAATCTCCTACTTATGTAACTGTCTGGTAGGTGAAGGGTATAGAGCATCAGTATAACTACAGGCCGTGAGACATTCTATTTTTTAATAGCTTTTTAGCTAAGGCTTTTTTTTATTGATATAGCCAGGTGGCCATGGACTACATTCGTCATTTACTAGTGAACTGTAAATTCGTTTGTCACTCCAGTTTTTTAAAAAAAACTGATTGGACTGGAAATGCAGCAGCGTCCTGCTACACGCAGCTGTACGTGTCCTGACTAAATTTCTCCACAAAAGTTCACAAGATAGTGGATAACATTAAAGTTAAGACCCACTTAATGCTGTTGTTTGAAAGGTCCCGCTACAATGTTAGTTTGAAATCATTTGAGGTGCGGGTCCCAACTCGCCAAATTGGGAGATTCACGAAGGAATAATTTTGGCCATAGCGTGCCGTTTTCTCGGTACGCAGAGAAACACAACGCTGACCATATAGTTTGCAGTTTGTAATACCCTATATAGTATATTACCTATGGTTTTTAAGTTATCGTTTTTATGAATGTTTATATATCTTTGATGTCTGAAATAAAAACATATCTCTCTTTATAAAGCAAGAAAAAGTAACGCGCAAAATATGTTTTGATGAAGAACGAAATGAGAACAAGAGCGTGAAAATTAGATGCCATTACGCGAACGAGCACGTCAGATGTCAGAACGGTCTTCGTAAGTAATATAAGGTGTAGGTAAGATATGAATAATTGACAATAATACATTTTTTCTATTTCATTCTTTACCTTTAGATATGACCTCTTTTGTACATAAAGAAACGGTAATGTTGTAGTTATGTGAGCGTATACTTTTAATAAATATCGCATCAAATGGACAAAAACAACAAGGGTATCTTCTATTTTCATGTTTATAAAGAAATATTATGTATCTAAATAGTTGTAATATATGAATAATATACGTGGCTAAGGCAAAATATTTTATTTGAATTATGTTTAATTACAAAAAAAGGAGCAGTGGTAGCTCAGAGTCTCACCACTCACTGTAATTTGTACACTACGCTGGCAATCCAGGTTTGACCCCAGGCGGCATCAATTAAATTGTAAATTGGAATTTTAATGTTTCTCGGCGAAGAACAGCATCTCGATGAAAACTGTATGTCCAAGTAAAATAATATATCGAGGACACCTGGAGTCTGCTATTACGCACTGGAGTAGACCTGTGTCCAATGGTGAAACGTACCGTACAAAGTATTTCAAAAATAATAAATACTGGAAGATACGATTTACTCTATTTAATAATAAAAATGACGAGACTAAACCAAAGGGACCATTTTATAAATATTATGTCAAAATAATTAAACTAAGTTAAAATTAAATGCCCTTATACGTTACACTGCTGGGAACAGGCCTCCCCTCATTTCTGAGAGGGATTTTGGGCAAGGAAATGTTCGCCGAGCTGCCTTAGCCCATATAGGCCTACCGTACCCTATATGGTACAGTAACTTTGTAAAAATATTTTGATGTACCCACAAATTGTTAACTTTTTTGGTTAGTTGTGGCAGATAACTCAGAGTATTAGTTTTATATCAGCAATATAACAAACACATTTTATGGGAGTTATCTTCAGTTTATATTAAAATTGCTTGACAGAAACGGAAAAAAACAATTTACAATATCTTCAAGAAGGTAAGTTTCATGTTATCTATAGTAAATCATATTATTTATAGGTATTATTTTAAATACTAGGCTACAATATCCGTAATAGCTACAAATAAGTTTCACTTGGATTATTTTAGTAAGGTGTAAACAGTGCTAGATTAGGCGTATCATATATGGTACAGTAGGTACATAAAATGCCTAAAATACCTAAGCCAATTTACATATTATTATATTAGCTTTTTATTTATTTTTTGTATTTTATTGTTTTAGGTCATAGACATTGCATGAAATTGCTACAGTTCTTGAGGAAGATGATGATTTTAGCAACCAGAGACAAGATTTTGATATTTTTTTACTTCCACCTGACACAGCCAATGATTACCAGACTGACATCATCATTGGCGGTGTCAATGATTACCAGACTGACGAGGACTCGGGTGAAGAAGTTAACGTCAGTATAAATAATTTGCCTGGAAGTTTGCTTCGAGCTCCAGGTGAGCTTGCTACCTCAACCTCAATGGAGGAACCAGAAACTGAGGACCAAACCCCTCCCAAATTTCAAGAAACTTTAAAAAAACGTGTCATGAAGTAAAATTGGTGAAAACGAGACTTGCAGCTAAGACCTATTGCTAGCCAACACCTTTATCATACTCCTATTGAAAGAAGCCTGATAGAATGCTTTTCTTTATTATTTTCAGAAGAAGTGTTTGAGATGCTTACAATTGAAACCAATAGATACTTAGCACGTAATTTTCTATCTGCTGACGTCAAGATTGAAGAGATGAAATGTTTGGCAGGGATTTTGTTAGCCAGTGGCTACTGCCAAGTAAGCAGAAGAAGAATGTACTGGGAAAATGTATCTGACTCAAGAAATAGTTTGATTGCTTCAGCCTTGTCTCGAGATAGATTTACACTAATTTACTCTAATATTCATGTTACTGATAATCTAAACTTAGATATATCCGATAAATTTGCAAAAGTTCATTCTTTACTAAAAGATTTAACTATGAGGTTTCTTGAGCACTGTCCACATAAGGAGAATCATAGTGTCGATGAGACTATGGTACCATATTTTGGTCATCACGGCTGCAAACAGTTTATTAGAGGCAAGCTATAAGATATGGATACAAATTATGGATTGGTGCAACATCAGGAGGTTACATTGCGTGGTTTGAACCATACCAAGATGCTTCTACATTTCCGAATGCCCAATATTTCCAGCTTGGTCTTGGTGCGGGTATGGTTTTATATTATGCAGATCAAATAGCAACATTAGGCTATGGAAAAAACTACCATCTCTTCATAGACAACTTTTTTACCGGTTTGCCTTTGGTTCATGAACTCACTGAGAGGGGATTTCATGTAACTGGTACTATCAGAGAAAATAGATCTGGAAAGTGCACTCTATTGGGTAACAAAGAAGCAAAGACAAAACAAAGACGCTTTTATGATTATCGCATATCTGATGATATTATAATTTGCAAGTGGCATGACAATAGTGTAGTGTCAGTATGCTCTAATGCAGTTGGTGTTGATCCTGTTCACAAAACTGAACGCTATTCTCAGCAACTACAAAAGAAAATATCTGTTTATCTACCTCATTTTTTTTTCTTTATTAAAACGTTACCCCCACACTAGCATTTTCTCCTGTATCGTGGAGGCAGTTTACAAACACAAATTTCACAAGGACAAACATCCAGACCCGGAACAATCATTTGTAGGCCATACAAATACTTGTTCCGTGCGGGATTCGAACCCACGCCCCCCAGCGCAGCAACTCATTGCTAAGTCACTGCGCCACGGAGCCGTCAAATCTCATCTCATTCAACAATACAATAAAAATATGGGTGGAGTAGATTTATCACATCAGAATATATCGTCATTGCGAACTGGCATTTGAGGAAAAAAGTGGTATATGTCTCTGATTCTCCATTATATAGACATGTCTGTACAAAATGCATGGCTGCTGTACAGACATAATGGAGAGAATATCGACTTGCTAAACTTTCGACGTCGTATTGCAAATTATATTATCGATAGTAATAAACAACGCGAAAAACCAGGTCCTAATCGACCATCTTCAATAACATCAGACTCTCGATACGACGTCAAAGAACACTATGACCAGGTGTGGCCTATGCCACAAACAATGCCCTACATGGTGTGTCAAGTGCAATATCAGTGTCCACGTAGAGTGCTTTATTATGTATCACACCAAAAAGTAAATAAAATCTTATTAGTAAAATCATGTCTTTTTTCTTACATATAGTCCTACTGTACCATATGTGGTCTCAGGTGAATCAGGTTTTGTTAATGAAACATGAATTTTAAACAAAAATAATTATCGGTATAAATGGGTTAATGAGTGTAAGTACTTCACATGTCTTCGAAATATTTTATTTTATTTTTCAGATATGTAAGTTTCCTCATGTTTTCCTTCACCGCCAAGCACGTGGTGAAAAATATTCTGTTAAAAATAGTAATAGCTAGTCAAGTTGGGGGAGTTGCCGAGAGCTTAAAAACTAATTACAAAAATACCTGTTCACAAAACGCTTTAGCTGTATTATGGGTGGTCCTGGTGTAACCATAGCTAGCTGTCTCGAAGCTAACGTATCGCATTCGCTCGTTTTACTATGATGGAGTATTTTGGACTCGACGATGGATTCTCTAAATTCGCCCTTTGTTACCTCCAGTTGAAGGTGTGCCCACAATAAAAGATAATAAAAAAAATACATGATTGCGATTTGCCACTTTAGTCCTTCTTGTACTCGTAGATACCAAGTGATCGTTCACAATTTTTTATGAGAATTTATGTTCTTTTTGCATATTGGTGATGTAAAATACTTTGGTTGTTAATTAAAACACTAGTTAATATTTTTTTACAACTGACCGATGCACTATAAGGATATAAAATTATCTCAACATCTTCATAAAATTTCACCGTACGGTTGGAATAACACCTGTGCTGCGCAAAATTCATCCCATTTAAGCTATCACGTTACAAAAACTGGCCACTACGTATTTGCCGTACCTTGAATTTATAAGTAATATATTTTGAATTTATAGCAACCTGTACAAACAAAATAATGAATTCAGGATGTGTTAAATATAGTTTTTACTTCATTATATTTCGTTTTAACAAAAGTTTTATTCATATATCTTTTACTGCATTTTAAATGAATTTTATTTAATTCTAGATTATACTGTACATTTTTTACTGAATAAAATGCTTCTTCGAGTATATTTTAAAATAAATATCCGCTTATGCAGATTGCCACTCTAATATTTGTCGACATGCATGCGAATCCATTATTCAGTATGTTCTTAAAAGAAAAATAGTCTTTTGCGTAAATAAGCAATCGTGAAAGTATTTTTGTATTTGGTATGTATAAAGTTAGATAATCCAATATGTATACCTTATTGTACCAGACTTATTTTAGTAAGGACCTACCATTAAAAATTGACATTACAATTACAGGTTACATAATATAGCGAAATAGCCAGAGACGGTAAATATTTAAAGAGTGAAGTTTTATTCAAATAATGTTAGGCCACACTGAGCTCGCTCAGCTAAAATTGACAGAGATTGGCTGGAAAGTGTGAATAAATCCGTATTAGCCTTGTACCTTGCTATTTCAAATTTCTCTCCTTTCGGTCTTCAGATATTCAGTTACATAAAGCAAACGTCAATAAACAAACCCTTGGGATGCTTAAATACTTGTCTTGGTAACTTTCATCGATGATGATATTGATAGTAAACTTTTATCGTTATCCATATCATCACTCCAGCAATCAAAAGACTTCTGGCGAATATGGGCCTCAAACTGAACAAAATAGTGTAAGTTAATTTAAAAGGAAAAACCATTGATAGAACGGACCCAAGAACTTGTGAATTAATTCTTTGACATATCGACAATATTTTTATTGGAAAATACCAACACTTTTGTAAAATCTTCTAAAAATTGTTAGCTAAACTTGACTAGGTTTTGATAGTAGTAATCAAATATAATGTTGTTTTATTCTAATTTTTAAGAAAAAGACTGAAATATGATAATATGCAATAAATGAAATGGTTTTCGTACTACTGGGATATTACGTTCAATTAAATTAAGTGCCCCTAAGAAACGAAAAAAGTTACAATTAGCAAATATGTCACAGTTCGATAGATTAATAAGTCAATTAATTAAACTACTAGACCGATATCTAAACGGCATTTAAATAAATGACTAAAGAATGCTTAATCGCAAAATTTTTAATGAAAGGGCTGGCAATAGTTTTGCTATCAGGTTAAATGGAATGATTATAATTTATGAAACTGATTATGAGTCTGGTAGAAGTTTCAGCTTCCACCAAACTCGTGATTATGATTAAAATATGTTTTAATTAAAATTAAAATGAAATTTATATAAATATATTGTATATAAAGGGACTAGCTGACCAGGCAGACATCGTTCTGCCCTTTCCGACGGCCATTTGCTTCCCTAAAAAAAACCTCCTGAAATTAGCAATAAAAAAATAAGGGTCACTTATCGGGATAAAAACTATCCTATCTCTCAAGTTAGATCAAACTGCACACAGTGTTCAAAATTTCATTGAAATCAGTTCAGTAGTTTAGGGGTTCATCGCGGACAAACAATGTGACAAGTAATTTTTATATATAAAGACATAATAAATATATATGAGAATAAAGATCGACAGAATCATGGTCCCTGAGTTTAAATATAGCTCAAAGCTACACAAAATGTATGTAGCACTTAAAACATAATCTTGAATAATTAACAAAATAAGTTAAGAACTACTCTCTAACTTCTACTTGTATTTTAATTTAAGTTCTCAGTTTTGAATTTTGTTATTATAATAAACATTGAATATTATGTCGGCCCGTCAATGAACTACCCAATGGATCGAGAGTGAGCGAGAGGTTGCGTCACTCTAGCGGAGCGTCATATCGATGGTGGCGGGGTAGAAATAGAATTAAGGGTAGATCACGATACCCTCTACTAGTTAGTACATTATAAAGTTTAGTGTAAGTCATCCTACGTGCAAGTCGCGGCACGTAAGTGTAGCGCTGAATGAAACGTGGAGGGGACGCGCACGAATTGATTTGCACGAATGTGACTGGAGAGCCAATCAACGCGTGCGAAAGACAACGCGACTTATGCGCAATAAGCCAATCATAAAAAATAATAAATAAAAATGTTTTATTTCAGTAAATCTTTTTTACAATTGATTTGCCAAGGCCTCCCAGAAAGTAATCCTAAGATACTTGTGTTGGGAGTGCCTCGCTCTTCCTATGCAATCATAACACTTCGATTTACATTATAATATAAAAATAGCCAAATTTGATTTAATAGAACAGAGTTACATAATTAATAGAAAGAAAGGAGTTTATGAGAAATGAATACCTGAGTAGTTGAATCCGTAGTGTGTTAGTTTGAGGTGTGTGTGTGTGTGTGTGTGTGTGTGTGTGTGTGTGTGTGTGTGTGTGTGTGTGTGTGTGTGTGTGTGTGTGTGTGTGTGTGTGTGTGTGTGTGTGTGTGTGTGTGTGTGTGCGTGTGTGCGTGCGTGCGTGAGTGTGTCTCTGTGTGTGTATGTGAGTGAATGTTTTTGTTTATGTATATGTGCACGTATGTGAATGGTTGTGTATGTGTGCAAGTTTATGAATGTGTCTCACCCACTGATTTGTGTTGTGTATGTGTGTTATTTACAGCAGGTTCAACTCTTTCTTACCAAAATGTCTTCCACGTCATCATAATTAAGAGTGAAGAGCCATTCGGTCAGAGTTTTTCTACACTCAAACGTTTGCATGGGGTAAATCCTAATTACTTTATTGATCTTGTTATAGGCATGAGGGGCTTGAGCTATATTTTGTCGTTTAGCAAAAACTGTACGTGCAAGGTATGAGGGAGCCACGATATCGCACCGTCTTTTCTGCCGACTTCCAAAAAGGAGCCGGTACTCAATTCGACTGTATGTTTTTTTTTTCGTTTTTTTTTTATGTGTGTTACCTCAGAACTTTTTTCTGGGTGAACCGATTTCGATGATTCTTTTTTTATTTGAAAGCTGGTACTTCTCGTGTGGTCCCATATGAATTTGATCAAGGTCAGACCAATAGTTTTTAAGTTATTCTTAAATAACTTATATTGAAGTCGGCTGTACAAAATTTTTAATTTTAAATTATTATAAGTTTGATATGGTCAAAAGGTAAGGTTTTGTGATATCTTAATATCATGTGTAAAATATAAAGTTTCCTAACGGAGAGCAGCTTAGATGTTTGGTATAGGGTTTCGGTGGAAAACCTATAGGGCCTACAGTACATTATTTTAATCAAAGATCTTTGCGCCCTTTCTAGATCTATAAAATATGATTTAGCTGCTCCTCCCCATACCGAGATGCAGTAAGTTATTACAGATTGGGCTAGTGCGATATATATATTGTTCAATAATTCAGTACTCATCACAAGTCTAAGAGATTTAAAAACCCACATGAGCTTCCTTAACCGCCCTATAGTAAGTTCTACGTGTGGATACCAACTTAATCTCTGATCCACATTGATTCCGAGGTATTTAACACAGTTAACCTTCTGAATTGTTGGGCAATTACATGTGTTAGGGAAAGGGATACCACAGGAATGAATTTTGATTTTAAAATTAGGTGACGGCTGTGAATTTATATAGGGAGTGAAGCATACATAATTTGTTTTTTGGGTGTTAAGAGTAAGCAGATTCTCACTAAGCCAGTGACTAACTCTAACTAGTCCCCTCTCAGCCTCCATCTTAATTTTTTCCCAGGTCTTTGCGGTAAAAATAATAGCGGTGTCATCCGCATAGGACAGTATCCTCCCCCCAACGCCATCAAGGTTGCAAAGATTATTAATATATATCAAAAAGAGCGTTGGGCCGAGAACACTGCCCTGTGGGACACCAAAAGTTACAGTTTCTTCTTCACTTATAAAGTTGCTGATTTTTACACTCTGTTTTCTGTTTTGAAGGTAGCTGCTGAGAAGATCAGTGCGACTTATGCGTAATAACGGTCACCGCTAGACTTTCCTGTTGCTACTTTTAGTAGTATTGTTAAGATAGTATCGTCGTTCTGTTCTTGTGGTGAGAGGCTACTCTGCGTTACACTGAGATGTGTAGTGTTGGTGTTGGTTGCATACTTTGGTGTTATCATATAATTTACACTGATGTGTGATTGTGGCGGAGACGTTTTACGGTGTGGTAGAATTGTAATTGCTTTATACTGAATATTTGGTGCGCTGCGTCTTAATAATGATTAATTGTAAGCAAGAAAGCAAGCTGAACATCCACCCTCACACTTTTACTATTTTTAAATTAATCGTAAATTAATCTTTCCAATTAGTATTTCTGACATCAAAAATGGAATCTTGTGACTAAGTTCCGACATATATTTATATGTTATGTAATAAATATATTAAAAGAGATACGTTTTACTTGTTTTGGTTTTAATCAAAAGGAATGTCCGCCGCGCTGCCCAATGCATATTGGCGAACATCTCATGTCCTCGGAATCCTTTTAGAAATGGGAGGAGGCCTGTGCCCAGCAGTGAGACTGTTGTTGAGTGAGTATATATAGGCTGTAACTTTAACTTGATGCTTTTCTATATCGTTATCTTCATCATCATTAAAACCATATATTCATAAATAAAAAGTTAAACAAGGAGGCCTATGTACGCCACAGAACACGATCCTGAGTCACATGCATCTAACGACTTGCATGTATTACCAGGTAGTCACTCCATCTATTGGCGAGCCGCCACACATTGCATTTAGATACGTATTAGCCGATTACGACTTCAGTTTACTGATCCGTTGGACTATGTCGTTTAATCTGGTTCTACTGCGGATATCCTCATATCGAGTTTTTATCACGCAAAGAAACTCCGAGCATAATCCTTTTCATACTATTGCTGAGCGTCATACTACCTTGAGTTTTCTTATACTATTTTTTTTTTATTTGCTTAAAATAAATACTAGGGAACTGTTTAAAAAATAGGAGAGAGTTCTCAACTGAAAAGTGTAATCTCAAACATATCAGGCGTAAAGATATCGACATGAATTTAAGCTTATTTTTGTTTCATCCCCTTTGTTCTCCATAACCTCTAAGTAATCCACTGAAGGACATGGCTCTCTCCAATAGGGTTTTCGTAATGGATACACTTGACGGGTTTGCAATTACAGTAACGTATTTCTCGCTCGTTGTTTATTTTTTACATTAATAAAATAGAGTTTTATATCGTAAACTAGTGAAATGAATGTAATCCTCTATACTCTTTATGTAGCATTAGTAAGCGTAGCACGATCGCTGATGTCTATGTAAATAAATCCTCATGCGGTTTGTTACAATAACCGTAACAACGCTTCTGTTATAGCCGTAAAGCCTTTACCGCTTGCCCTTAATCACAACGCATGAGTGTCAGGAGACTAACATGTAACCTAACAAAACAATGGAACTCGACAATGATAACAGATGTTATTGTTTTATTGTTTGTTATACATCAAGATTTGCGATAAAATATTATAAATGAATATATTCGTTGTTAAATTATTCTGACAGTCCTTAACTTACAGGGCACCTAATGGTAAGTATCTGCTGCAGCTCATGAACACCATTGTTATAGAATATGCTACCCTTATTCTTACCAGCAAATTAGTTTTAAAAATTAGTTACAAATTAGTTTTAAACATAACTGCATTAAGCTACTATTCTACACTGGTATTCTATGAGAGCGTGGTCACTCCACGATTAAGCCAACCCATTCGTGTCACAACTATAATATAGCTATAGCGTGACTGTTCCACGTTTGCTTTTAAGCTTCAAATACAAAAAGGCCACATTCGCGTTTTCACCTCTGAGGACTAAGATGAAATGCCACCAAGTCTGACAGTCGACATGATCTCTTTATACCTTTCCGACCGGACCACGTACGTGCACGAAGTTCTATTTGGCGGCAGAAATAGAACTTTATTATATCTCTTCGTTCTCGTCAGCCCATAAAATGACTGCTGGATATGTTCTTTGACTATAAGAAGGGAAAATTTGCCGTAATCGCCAAGCTTGGAAGGTAATTCGGCAATCGCCGTTACACACTTTTGCGGCGTGGGTTCCGACGGTGGGTATGAGTATTTGCAAATATGTGACATTAATACGATATTGTTATATCGCCATCCATCTGAAGGCACAAGATTCTTTGCGCGTCTCTCTAAGACATCTCGACACCAAGCCCATCTGGGCATTGTGTGCGTGAGTATGTATAATTGCAGGCTACGTAGCATTATATCTTTGTCCACAGAGGTGTCCGCATATTGTGTACATTTATATAGCTACATTTAATTTTTAGAAGTTTTTATTTTTTAACGAAAGATTGATAAAATGCATGGTCTTTGATTATCGTAAGATCCAGGCGAAGCCGGGCCGGGTCACTAGTCTGACATATTATGAAGCCTTATTAAATAATTATAATACTTATAATACATAGTTATGTGTATTATGTGGTCAATTTGATGTTTCAACACGAAAGAAGTTTTCCCTTCAAAAATATTTTGAACTGAAATTTTCATACAATTCTTTCCCTGCGGTGTAGCGTCAAAAGAACTATCTGCGTTTCTGCGCTGGTTGGCTAGCTGTACTTAGCCATTAAGCTAAAACAGAACCAGCCTTCTTATCACCGGCAGCGACGAACATCCCTGAATACTATTCCTTTAGGAACTTCACCGCACGTGAACCCCACGTAATAATGTGAGTCAATATGAGTCATTTTGGTCCATTAATATAACATTTGTTAATAACTTAACTACAGCACTATCCTAGCATGGCTGTGCACCATCACCTCGACAATACAAATATATTGTGTGAATATGACCTCAAACAGTCAATTCGTTCAAAAGTAATCTCAATCTCACTCATCTGTCTTTCCATCCGATTACAATGTGGATATCTTCCAAGTAAGAGTCAATAGGCTTTTGTTACGTCAGTTGGCTTCACCATCTTAGGCTACATCACCACTTACCATCAGGTGGGATTGTAGTTAAGCGCTTGCTTAAAATAGTAAAAGAATGTAACGTAAGAAACGCACCAACATATTATAATTAATATGTGGCTAAGCGTAGAGATTGATGGTTTAATGATTGTATTTTCTTTCATGTTATTTTTCGTTGATTAGGCCGATCTTCAAAGGTATCCAGAGATTATACGTGCCTTTGAGATATCCAATTTAACTTTGGATTTTGCAATAATTTTCACATGAATTGCTTTCGAAATAGATCAATTAAAGAATTTTCCCCTGCGGGAGGCAAATGTTTTCATAATTTTAAAGAAAAAAATATGATACTCGCATTGAAATTACGTAACATAAGAAATAAGTGTTCTGCCCGACATATTAAATTTCATTGTTTCCTACAATTTACTAGAGGGTTCTTGATTTAAACTTATTAAGAAAATTTAACATTTCATGTAATAAATTATATAAATTTATACATTATTAATTTTCAATACAAAACTGACCGTTTATTTATTTATTCTTTATTGTGTTACACCTTAATCTAAGGATTACAATGGGCGGACTTAATGCTATATGGCATTCTCTACCAGTCAACCCTGAGAGAATTAAACAAGTAAAAGTTGGTAGGTGTTAAAAATGTAAAAATTACTAGACGTATATAAACATAAAATATATTCGCATACGTTCTAATAATACATATATAAAAATAATATAAATTATGAAAATATTAAATCATAATATATATAATAAATAATATAATAAATATTGTATACATAATATATAAAATAACTAAAAATAATAATAGAAATCGACGGTCAAATGGAGTTTTCCTTAAGAAAATGTTGTCGGACCTGTCTCTTAAACGCGTGTTTATTCGATGCTTTTCTTATATCAACGGGCAGGGAATTCCAGAGAAGTATAGCCTGAACTGTAAATGAGGAATTAAAGAAACCAGTATTATGCTGAGGTATATGAATCTTAAGGACGTTAGTGGAACGAGGTTCACGCTCAAGAGTTGAATACCGAAAGTGGAAGTTATCTTTAAGATAAGAAGGAGACGTCGGATCATTTAATATAGAAAAAAAGGTTAGTAAGATTCTGGAGCAACGCCTCTGACGAACACAAAGCCATTAAAGCTTGAAACAAAAAGCAGTGATGTGGTCGTATTTTTGTAAGTTGAAGATAAATCTTATACAGTTGTTGAGAACATGACATTAGAAAAATTACACCCAATGCATTATTGAGTTTGCAAACTAATCAAGACGCTTATGGGCTATGAAATGAGATATATTTTCTTCAAATTCGGGATTTAATTTCTTTTTCTTCCCATATTACTTATTTTGTTGTATAGGAACAGAGCATTTTTTCATATCGACATTACTCACATGAAATTGTCTTTTACCAGATAATTTTTAATTTCAATATACGAACTTTTATTTGCCTTTCAAGCAAAATTTAAATGATTAAATGTATATGTCAAATCATAAAATGTATCCTTTAAGGCTTTAACTAGCCTGAATGACCTTGACGAAACGGCGATCGCAGAGATTTTAGCCGATGTCAACACCGTCTAGCAACTACGGTCTGTATTACTTATAAAAGTGCAAAGATTAATAGACTGCAGAGATGACAGTTATATAAGTGACATACTGCCTGTTATGCTTGCGCATCACTGAGAATTATGTCACGGTTACGCATCTTCAATTACATTGCACGGTGTGGTGCTGTAGCTTTGTCCGGTAGGCATCACGACCTATCAAGTGTTCAAGTTTCAAGTACGTAAGAATTTTTATTATATATGTTAAATCGTATTTATTTGTGTCGTATTAAAAATATGTCGTCAAAGCGTTCGCTGTAAATTTGTCCCGGGTTTGATCCCCGACAGCACGAATGAAATTTGTAATTGCAATTTTCGTCAACACGCATTGGGGAAGCACGGCGGGCATTTCCTTGCCCTAAACCCTCTCAGAAATAAAAAAAAAGTCCTGTGCCCAGTAGAGGGACTTGTATAGCCTATTACTTTACTTTGTAGCAATATTTATATTCGTTTTAGATATAGAAGGGTACCTTATGCTGACAAAAATATCATGTGGAGGCGACGAAAACGTAAAACATCTTTGTACCTAGATAAAATGTTCGAAAGATTGTCAGTCATGTCATACGCCACATTTTCTATAGAGCGTAGAACATTGCAGATAGGGCAAAATAAAAAATAATCCAATATATTATGGGAACTATTTATTAATAATATATACATTTATAGGTATTTATAATAAAAATAATGAACAAGCTGCAAGGTTCAACTAATAACGTTTTTTGTAAACAGAATCGTAAAATTCCTGTTTTAATTTTTACCAACGGTTAATTGATGAAACGTAGTCAAGATCACTTCATATAAAATATATTTAATTAAAATTGACACGTGACCTATTTGGCCTTCTACATACAACTCGGCGGAAATTTGAAAAGATTTTGTCTTTTCACACAAGTATTGTTTACAACTGGCGTGGTTTCGAAAAGCGAGATTAAGTGTCAGCGGTATATAATCAATTAAATACTGAACTTTTTTGAATTTTTTTTTTATTATATCTTCTTAAAAACTGACGCCATCTCACTATTTTATTATTTTTTTTTTTGTAACGCATAATGATAAGTTAGATTAACTTGGATAAGTTTATAATTTTTTAAATTTTATCACAAAATTTCCGCAATAAATTATTACCTTTTCTACAGTAATTCTCTCCTCTTAGTTTCGGCGTGACTGTAGGATGTTTTAGTGAGTTGTTAGTAAGCGGCCATAATTAATTATATGTATGTATAGACATACATATATACATTTTTTGATTTTAATATTTATGTTTTTTATTTAATTTTGATTGATTTTTTGAAACCTGGTAAAATTATTTTTTTCCATACCAATTGATGGGCCTGAGTATAATGCCAGTTATACTCTTTGGCTGAAGTTATTTTTTTATTTTATGCTCAATTGCAGACAAAACAATATTGAATGCGCATTTCTAAAACAAAATTTTACCTCTTCTCCTTCTAATAATAGCTCCTGCACCTATCATGGCGGAATAGTTATTATTATCTATAAGACCATTTGCGGAAACAGTTTTTGTTAACAGTTATGAGTGTAACATTTTATCAGCTGCTTTGATTATAGTGCCTTGAGCAACACTTTGCCGGTTTCTGTACAGAAAATGATGCTGACTTTGCAAATATGGATGGCCGCTACCATTGTATATAATACCCGCTATTACACTTATTTACATAGAAACTTTAATTATCATTTGCATAAAATTCTAAATAGCACTTTTTACACAAGGAAGTAAGCTTTTAGATCTTGTTTTTCACTAATTAAGTAAAAAGTAAAACAAACCAATAGGGCCATGATTTAAAATTTATTGCAACTTTTGATAGAAAAGCATGATCTTATCATAATATAATAGTCAATAATTTAGCCATGTGATAAAACTTTTAAGTGTGCCACTCAAACATCAATGATGATATTCGGGTCATTATACTGGAAATAGTCTTTTAAATATTTTGTAGTACAATTGATAATCTTCAGTATGATTGACCGTGTATATGACTTTTATAAGTCTATGTTATTTTTGATGAAAATTATTATTGCAGATAAAAGCCCTTTCACATTTATTTTAGTCTCGAATTAAATTAATCAAAATGAAAATAATAACATTGGCTCTTTATAACTGATCTTTAAATGTAAAACACTGACTTGAAATTATATAATTATTGGCATTTTTTAATTCATTGAACTTTTTTAAGATTTTGTTGAAACTCTACTGGTAAAAAAAAACAAATATATATATTATAGTTCTTGATGAAAAGAATGTATGCGCATTACTTCGCATCCCATCAAGAATTTCTAATGTAATTCTTGGTGTAAAGCTAAGACGTGATAATAACTGTAAACAATAGAATAACAAAATAATGAAAACATTTACATTTACATACAAAACATTTACAAAAATACTTGCTTTATGACCTCATAAATATTATTTGAGCGTAATAAAAAATAAAACAAGGTAGTCTTCGGCATGAAAGTAAAAATAAATATTTTCGATTATTTTTGCAATATCTAACAGCCGGATCAGCGGCCGACAGCACTGTCAAATTTAATAGGAGTGACAGAAAAACGGTTCTTGATATAGAAAGGTAAATAAATTATTTAACCTATAAAGTAAAATCACTTTATTACAAATCAAAATAGCCCAATAGCTTTATTAACATGAGACATAATTGTACGAGTGCTTACAATACTTAACATTATTTTGCTGAAATCTCAGAAAGTTTTTTTTAATAGAATAAGGGTGACAAACGAGCATACAGTCCACCTGATGGTAAGTGGTTGCTACGGCCCATACACATCTACATCTATTCTCGATTACGTATCAAAATGTATATGCGTTGTCACCCGTGAGGACTAAGATGTAATGCGTCGTTTCCAGTAAAAAGGTTCTCCGGTTCTCTACACTCACCATACGAAACACAGCAGGGTTAAAGTGCTATTTTACATGTTATTCCGTGAGAGCGTGGCCCTTCCCCAGTCGAGCCGACCCATTCGTGCTACAACTATACCTACTACTAATATAGCTGCAGCATGGCTCTACCACGTGAGAAAAAATTGACGTTGAAAATTTAAGTATTTTTAGAAGCAACTTAGCAATTATTTTCTATTGAGTTAATTTTTGTGGAATCGTGTTTTGCAAACCGCCACCTGAAATACGTACAATTTTTTTTCGATAATGACGTGAAATTACAAAACGATCCCCATGCATTTCAATGTGGCTCTATTAATATGAACATATCTTGGGATTCAGAGATTTTAAGTTTTTATGCGTAGATAATGGAAGATATATTATATTATCACTGTCCCGTGTGAGGCAACCTTTATACTTATATACATATTCTCATAATATTTTTACGGTTGGTTAGAGAAATTATATCTAAATGCAAACTTTCACAGGGTAATTTTTTTTTTATTATTCTTACCCAGCAAATAGTAAAGCAACTACAATCCCATCGGTAAGTGGTTATGTAGTCTAAGATGGTGAATTGTACTGACTTAACAAAAACCTATTCACTCTTGCCTAATAGTACTAGGTAAGTATTATTTGCGACCTATTTGTTTGTGTGTGTGTGTGTGTGTGTGCGTGTGTGCGTGCGTGCGTGCGTGCGTGCGTGCGTGCGTGCGTGCGTGCGTGCGTGCGTGCGTGCGTGCGTGCGTGCGTGCGTGCGTGCTTGCGTGCGTGCGTGCGTGCGTGCGTGCGTGCGTGCGTGCGTGCGTGCGTGCGTGCGTGCGTGCGTGCGTGCGTGCGTGCGTGCGTGCGTGCGTGCGTGCGTGCGTGCGTGCGTGCGTGTGTGTGTGTGTGTGCGTGTGAAGAAAAGCGTATGAGAATACGTGAAGAGGAATAAAGGTTGAGTACTAATTCGCTTACCTGTATGAGGTTGCCACTCGAGGACCTTTCTTCCTATTTTTTATCTGTTTTCCAAGTTATATAGCTATTGCCATTTCATTGTAATGTTCCGTTGGGCTATGTCAGTTACTCTGGTTCTAATGCAAATATCTTCATTTCTAACTTTATCACGTAGAGAAACCCCTCTCCAATTTAAAATTTTTACTTTTTTTAGATGATAGTTTGTCTAACATGAAAAAAACCATAAACCCAAGAATGTCTTTATATAGTCATTTATACTTAGGTAAGCACCATTCTTTTATTTATTTAAATTGTTTGATTTAATTTGATAACAGTGTACCTAAATGTAAGTATCTGTATCTTTATTTCCCTCCCTAATAATATTTTATAAAGTCATACTCATAAAAACAGCATTTTATTGCAATAAATAATTATAAAATTCAGTATCAACTAATTAATAAAAATATGCAACAATAAAATTACATAGGTATTAAAAACTATCGAAATCTAAGTAACGAGAGCATGTTCGTCGTTCCACATCTAAATTATATAAAAATGCATTTTTCAATTTCACTAATCAACGTCGCCGCAAAAATTTCTTCTTCTTTGGGCACTTTAAAAATTCATTTATTTAGAAAATAATATTTACAGTTACCAGTGTACAGATATTAACTAAATTAAGTATTTCTAGTCATAAAAATATTTATAATTGAGCATAAACTTTTAAAAAACTAATATATATTTGAACGAAGTCGCTCCAACACCGACGTGCGGTCCACCCTCGACGATGTCCGAAAACGGACTGTGACAGAGCTTACATGGCGACGGAGCATGCGCGCTCGCGTAAATATATTCAATTTCAGGGAAAAATGATATATTCTCTTATAAAACGGGTAATAAAAATAAAACTCTCAATTAAAAATATTAATATTTTTAAGACCTTTTTTTTAGTGTAAGAACTATTTAAAAAGCTTGTGCCGTTTTGGAGAAATTTTGCAAAATATGACAAAGATAGGTACTCTTTGGGGATTTTTTTTCTAATAAGGGGTTGACAAAAATACAATTTTGTTAAATTAAAAACATTTGTCAAATCTTCTTCTGTTACTCTGTATTTTTTCTTTGTGGATTAAATGAACAGTTTTTGAGATTTTTTTTACTTAAATATCCTAGATTTAGGCATTTCAACCACTGTTAAGGCCTATTAAACGCAACCATTTCATGATAAAGCCAATTAATACTGGCCATATTGTTTAAATTTCAACGTTTGTCGATTTGTCCATTCGTTTAGCTACATTATAAATATGAAAACAATCATCTAGTAATTGCAGCGACGGTAACAAAGTCGCGTATATTTAAATATTATATAAATTGGGCACAAATTGATGTGAACTCTGCTAAAAATATTTTACAGTAGTACGACTACGATATATACCATGATAATATGATCAACGAACAGCGCAATATTTCATGAAATATCACCATTTTACAAAATGTCGACTACTTTATTACATGATTAATTCTAAGATCTGACCACGACTTATACAAAAGCATCAGGAATAGTAAACAATTCCAGAATACCATATTTGAAAACGTTAAGCTCGACTTGAGTTGAACAGTACGAGTCACAGCCCCATAAAACCCTGGTATACATTTTATTAAAGCTATGTAAAGTGAATCTAAAAGCCGTCTTGTAGTACGGTATGTAGAAATGAAAATTTTACTTAAGCATGATAGCGGTGAAAGTTTTAAAACAAACAACTTATGCTCAACCTCAAAGATATCTCGGCGGGCACTGGGTAAAGCCTGGAACAGGCGAGAGAGCTGTTCGATTTTGTTAATTCTATCAAGAGATTTTATTTATTTCATGGTGCAATTTCTGCAAGATCCACATTTAAATGGCAATTTAATGTAATTTTTATGATGTTTTTATAGAGCGAATTATCATAAGTTGCGTATCTCTCGGATGAGATGACGGGATACGGTCTTTTTTTGCATCCTACCCTTGGGGGCGGGTTTGCTTCTCGCCGGAAGATCCCAGCGTTGTTGCCGATTCTGTTGCTGATGTGGTACTTCAGGGTATGGAACTTTTTATTCCATCCTCTGTGGTGCCCATCGGAGGCAGATCCCAGCCATGGTTTGGTCGCTCCTGTAAAATAGCATCACGCTATAAGCAGGAGTGCTACCGGGCCTGGGCTGACGCATCAACGTCTCGGGATTTAAACACCAGCGCACTTAAAAAGAAGTATAATTCCGCCTCCAGGTCCTTCAAAAGCGTCATTGCCAAGGCAAGGTCTGAGCACATCGGCAGAATTGGCGAGAAGCTAGTTCGCCTTCCTTCGGGAACCCGTGCATTCTGGTCTCTCGCCAAGGCTGTCCAAGGGAACTTCTGTCAGCCATCCCTCCCATCTCTGCACAGAGAGGACGACTCACTGGCCCATGCCGCAAAAGAGAAAGCCGATCTGTTGTGCTCTCTTTTTGCGTCCAACTCGACTCTAGATGACGGGGGGAACACACCGCCGACCATCCCGCGATGTGAGTGCTCCATGCCGGATGTGCGATTTACACAGCGCTCGGTTCGCAAAGCACTCTTCTCCCTGGACGTCAGCAAGTCGAGTGGGCCCGATGGAGTCCCTCCCATTGTGCTGAAGACGTGTGCTCCGGAGTTGGCACCAGTTTTAACGCGTCTTTTTCGGTACTCCTACTCCCAAGGCGTAGTCCCGAATTCATGGAAGACAGCTTTGGTCCACCCGATCCCTAAAAAAGGCGACCGCTCAGACCCGTCCAACTACAGGCCTATCGCCATCACCTCCTTGTTCTCCAAAATAATGGAATCCATTATAAACTGCCAGCTCATGAGGTACCTTGAGGATCACCAGCTGATCAGTGACCGTCAGTACGGTTTTCGTCGGGGTCGATCAGCAGGTGATCTTTTAGTTTACTTAACTCATAGATGGGCGGAGGCAGTAGAGTCCAAGGGGGAGGCATTGGCCGTTAGTTTGGACATAGCGAAGGCCTTCGATCGGGTCTGGCACAAGGCGCTTCTTTCGAAGCTTCCTTCCTATGGGCTGACCGAGAAATTGTGCAAATGGATCACCAGTTTCCTTGCTGATCGGAGCATCAAGGTCGTAGTAGACGGTGCATGCTCTGATTACAAGCCTATCAACGCTGGTGTTCCACAAGGCTGCGTGCTATCACCAACGCTGTTTCTCCTGCATATCAATGATATGTTGCTAACTGGTAGCATTCATTGCTATGCAGACGACAGCACTGGGGATGCCTTATATACCGGCCGTGCCAATATTTCTCGGGAAAACGTCGCCGAGTACCGGGACAAACTTGTGTCTGAAGTCGAGTCTTTGCTTAACAAAGTCTCGGATTGGGGCCGACTAAATCTAGTCCAGTTCAATCCCCAGAAGACACAAGTTTGCGCGTTTACCGCTAAAAAGAACCCCTTTGTCGTATCTCCTCAGTTTCAAGGCACTCCCCTTGCTGCCTCAGCCAGTATCGGAATCCTTGGCGTCGACATATCGAATAGCGTGCAGTTTCGTGGTCACTTGGAAGGGAAGGCCAAATTGGTCTCTAAAAAGCTTGACGTGCTCAGCAGAGCGAGACAGTATTTCATGCCGGCACATCGCTTGCAACTTTACAAAGCGCAAGTTCGGCCCCACATGGAATACTGTTCTCATCTCTGGGCCGGGGCACCCCAGTGCCAGCTCCTTCCACTTGACCGCATCCAGCGCAGAGCGATTCGAATCGTCGACGACCGAGTTCTTTCCGATCGGCTCGATACACTGGCACTGCGTAGAGATGTTGCATCTCTTTGCGTATTTTATCGCATCTATCACGGGGAGTGCTCTGAGGAATTGTTCGGACTAATTCCAGCCGCTCAATTTCACCATCGCACGTCGCGACAAAACTCGCGTTACCATCCATACCATCTGGATGATTGGCGGTCCACCACTGTGCGATTTAGAAGAAGTTTTCTCCCTCGCACAACTTCTTTGTGGAATCAATTACCACCAGCGAATTTTCCGAACCGATACGACTTAGGAACCTTCAAGAAAAGAGCTTACACCTTTCTAAAAGGCCGGCAACGCATCTGCAATTCCCCTGGTGTTGCGGTTGTTCATGGGCGGCGGTAGTCACTTAACATCAGGTGAGCCGCATGCTCGTTTGCCCCCTATTCTATAAAAAAAAAAAAAAAAAAACACACAGCCTTTGTATATACATCACTATTTTGTAATTACCAAAGGAAATTAAGTAGAGTTGCAGCAGATGTTGCTAGTGATAATGGCACTGTCAGAATTTTTTATTATTTATCTACCACAATGTTATCCAGGTGTAACAGAAACAGAAACAGACACAGAAACTTTTTTATTCAATATAGATTATAAATAATACTTATTGAAAGTCACTCTTTTGTATAATTACCACTGGTTCGAAATAAACCTCTGTCCTGGGAAGAACCAGCAAGAAACCCAGCGGGACTTTTTTTAAATAACAGCTTACAATCATGTATGTTGCACAACTTAACAACACAACAAATTAGAAATAGCTAGGTAGCGATCACCTCATTTCCAGGGCTTATTATCATCTATAAATTCTTTAATATTATTACTTACTTACTTATCTTCACGCACAATCCCTGACGGGGTAGCCAGAGAGAACAGATCGCCAAGTGTCACGATCCTTACAAACCTCTTTCGCTTCTTTCAGATTCATTATCTTCTTCATGCATGCACGTCTAAGTATCCGAGTACTTTTGACCCTACCCTCTTCGAGCAATATGCTCACTTGGTCTTGGAAAGTTAGTCTCGGTCTACCTTGACACCTTTTAATATTAACTTTCGCGCTATATATTTTCTTCACCATTCGGTCTTCACTCATTCGCTCAACGTGCCCAAACCACCGAAGCACGCCCTTATCAATATTTGTGATAAGGTCATCTTTCAAACCTGCCATATTGCGAATCTCTTCGTTTCGCTTTCGGTCGGCCATGGTAACGCCGCACATTTTACGAAGAGATCGCATCTCCACTGCATTCAACTTACTTTTATGCTTCTTCTGGCATACCCAGGTTTCGCTGCCATATAACAAAGTCGGTACCAGCACTGCGTTATGTATTGCAAGGCGTGCACTATTCGCTACGCCTTGCCTTTTGACTAACGCAGTCAGGGCACCATTGACTTTGTTCCCGGCAGCGACACGCCTATCCACATCTAAATCACATCTTCCATCCCGGCTAAAAGCACTCCCCAAGTATACAATTTCATTTACCTGTTCGAGACATTCCTGATTTACCCATATTTCACACTTCGTTCTCTCTTCGTCCCTTTCAAATACCAGAACCTTAGTTTTATTAGCATTCAAACGGAGACCTTTAATTTCACATTCCTCTTTCATACACGTGACTAATTCCTGCAGTTCTGCCTCTGATGGTGCAATAAGCACTGTATCATCAGCATACAGCAGACAATTTACTTTTATGTCACCCGATTTCACACCTTAACAACTATCTTTCAGCTTCTGTAAACAGCTGTCGAGATACAGTATGAACAGCCAGGAAGACAGGACACAACATTGCTTTACGCCCGTTTGGACGTTAAACATGGGTGACAGGTCATGCCCTACCCGCACACAGGCTTTACAGTCACAGTAAAGAGACTGCACAGCCCTTAGCAATTGACCATCCACACCATACCCCGGCAACGGTTCCCACATTTTCTTCCTTACAACCTTATCAAATGCTTTCTCAAGATCCACAAAAGCACAGAAAATCTTCTGGTTAGCAGCCAGAAGCTTATCCGTGATCATGCGGAGAGAAAACATTTGATCCGTGCATCCTCTTCCAGGTCTAAATCCGCATTGTGCCTCCCATAGAAATCTTTCCGATTTCTTTTGCATCCTACGTGTCAAAACCTTCGAGTAAACTTTACTTGCTAAACTGGTCAAGCTGATCGCCCGATAGCACCCGCAGTCAAAATGTGAACCTTTACCTTTATATTTTTTTTTATAGGAGAGGGGGCAAACGAGCATGCGGCTCACCTGATGGTAAGTGACTACCGCCGCCCATGAACAACTGCAACACCAGGGGAATCGCAGATGCGTTGCCGGCCTTTTAAAAAGGAGTACGCTCTATATAAAGGCACAATGATGGCGGGTCGCCAATCATCCGGAACATCCCCCGTCCGCCAGCACAAATTGCACAGCAGATGAAAGCTGTCACAGACGCGAGGCCCACCATACTTGACTATTTCAGCAGTAACTCTGTCTAGTCCCGCAGCCTTACCACATTTCAAACTTTGAATCGCACGTTCAATCTCTTTCATACTGATGACCTCAGTGTCATATAGGTCCGGGTCTGGCGTACCAGTCACGACGTCATCCCTGGATCCCTCACTAAGATCATCACACGCATACATTTCTCTATAAAATTCGCTCCATCGCTGCATGACGTCCGATTTTTCTGAGAGGACGTCATTAGTTCTCGAAAGCACTTTGTTCATTCTTAAGGCCGTCGCACCACTTCGGGCCCTTCCAACCTCTTTCCAGAAGAGTTTGGAGTTCTCCTTAAAGTTGTGCGACAACCTTTCGTCCGCTTCCATTCTACACCTTTCACGCACTTCCTCAATCAGTGCTTTCGTGTGAACTTTCTGCAGCCTATATCTTTCTTTCATCTTCTCTCTCATATCCTTATCATTACTAGAGGCCAAGTAGTCTAACCATGCTTTCCTCTTCTTCTTTACAGCTTCTTTCACTTCATCATTCCACCATGCATCTCTTCTTTTACTACTGCCTCTTTTTATTGTTCCACACACTTCTTCCGCTGCACTTACCATTCCATCCCTAAGGTTCTGCCATGTTCTTTCTACACATTCTTTTCTGCCATCGATGGTGTCAAGCTTTTCGGCTACCCTCGCATGATATTTGTCCCTAGTATCCGCTTCCTGAAGCTTTCAGCTTCGGATGCGACAGACCGACTGTGGTTCTGTTACTGCCGTCCGGTAGCGCCAACCCGCGAACAGACCCCTAAATCTAGTAATCATCAGATAGTGATCCGTTCCCAGGTCAGCACCCCTGAACACTCGCGTATCCATCACCTGTTTTCGCAGTCGGTCATCCACCAGGAACAAATCGATCATACTTCTCTCATTCTTTCGTTCTCTAGTATACATATGGATTTTCTTGTGATTAAACATAGTGTTTGTCACAAGAAGACCCTTTTCCTTGCACACCGCCAGTATAAGCTTGCCAGCATCATTAACCCTTTTATCGCCAAACTTTCCAAGTACCGACCCGTACCCTGGTCGAGCGGTACCAACCCATCCATTCAAATCACCACATACAACAATTCTTTCGTTTCCCCTAGCCAAATCTAGAACTTCTCTTACATTCTCCCAAAACTCCTCCAGCTCAGCCCTGGACGACGAAGCTACCGGCGCATAAACAGCCAAAAGGAATAACTTCGTCAGTCCCAATTTAAAGCGAACCCAGAGAAGTCTTGAGTTCACAACCTTATATTCAGTCATAACATCGACCAACCGAGAAGACAGCAGCACCCCCACTCCCTGGCAGGCGTTCTCACTCTCCGGGACTCCGGACCATAGAGCTAACGCCCCGCCAGGGAGCTCTTCAGTACCACTGCCCTTCCGTTTGGTCTCCGACATACACACGACATCTAATTCTCTTTCTTTCATTATTTCGATCAACTCATTCGTCTTATCTCTCATGCCTCCTCTAACATTCCACGTGCCAACTCTGCACTCTGTCTTCCACCTTCCGCCGTGTCGGGCTGTGCGTGACGGGTGGCGGTCCCCATCGCCGCTTTGCACGCTGCATTCCACACCAACGGGGACGAGCTGGTGTGCGTCGCCTTGGGGGGACGCCCTAACCCTCGTTGGCATGGGTGCGC
Source organism: Parnassius mnemosyne (assembly GCA_963668995.1). Taxonomy (NCBI): domain Eukaryota; kingdom Metazoa; phylum Arthropoda; class Insecta; order Lepidoptera; family Papilionidae; genus Parnassius; species Parnassius mnemosyne. The sequence goes on from CAVLGL010000159.1 coordinate 26,932,193, forward strand.
AGCTAGTAGAATTGCAGCCCTGAAAAGGGCTGGCAGGGGTCGCGACGAGCACGCTTCTACAATGACCCCCAAATTTTAATATTATAATAACCCTTTTTAGCTAACTACTACTTTCTAGCCTAACTTTATTGGCACAGTGCTAGAAAATACTACACAAGTAAATAACGTACGCACTCCATTCAGGGCGTTTTCAATTTAGACGTTTCGTGTCGGACCGCTACCAAACGCTTACCGTGCCCCTAGTTATAACCTGCTGCCGGGCCGCTGCAGTACGTTAACAGTCCAATAACAAACACCTAAATTGAAAGCGTGTCTGACTGCTGTGCGTTTGTATGCTAGTGATGTTTTAAATAAATTTGATAGCTGCTAAACCACTCTGACGAAGAAACATTTCTGTTAGTGCTCTTGTTGAAAAAAATCAAACAGAAACAAAAAAAACAACGTTCCCGTAAAAGTGCATCACCGATGTTTTCGTTAACATGTAATTTTGGTGATTTCCATAATCTTTATCCTAGATTAAAACAATATCCAAGGAATTTTTTTAATTACCTAAAATGTCTAGAGAATGTTTCGACGAATTACTTGAGTTAGTTAAAAGTAAAATTCAACGGTAAAAAATATATTTTCAAACTTACTATATTAGCTGAAGAAAGATTTATGTTAACATTAAGGTAAGTAAAGTAAACAACTTATATTTTATATTTGTGATATTATTTATTACTTACTATAATTATTTTCAAATTTTTTTTTTATAAAATATTTTAAGTAAGTAAGTATAATTAATCATCAAATACGAAATAGGTTTTTTAAATAAGCTGACACACACCAAACGGTGTCGCTGATTTGCTGCACTGCATTACGGTTAAGTATGCAAATGTATGAATTTGAATGTGAAAATCACACCAAAAAAGCTTCACATTCAAATTTATTTATAGAGACCGTGACGCAATGAAGCACGTCTGCGAAAACGTTTGATGTGGGTCAGCCTTTAACTTTTGCATCCTGTATTTTTGTGAAACTTACAATTAAAAATTATTATGAAGGAATATCGTCTGTAAAAGTATCTTATATATGGAAGCATCAGAATCTCGACTCAAATTAGATACGGATGAGATTGCTGCAAATTTGTCTGATGTGGACTGAAGCTGATTATTAGATGTGAACCCTGGAGATTGATTTCTAAAACAGCTGCGTTGTTCTTGAAATTTTGAATCTAAGTAATAATAATCTCGAATGTGCAATCGAGTATTTTCGTATAATTCCAATAATGTCGTATTTGGCATCCATTTTACGACTTTCCGAGATCCTCTTAAAGTCGTTTAATAAAGACAATAAAAATATCTATCTCCATCTTCAGAAACATCTTCATTTGCATTTCAATTGTTTTGCAATGTTTCTGGGATTATTTTTAAGAGCGTGTTAGTTTCATTGTTATCGTCGGCAGATGAACATTTAGTTTTACTTATCGATGTTGACCCAGTAAGATCGTCACTACTGTTTTTATATTTTTCTTTTGAATTTGGTTTTATTTCATACACTTCCGACAAAACTGCAGCCGATCAAAATAAACATATAATCGTTGTCTTTTTGCCTCGGATCCACTTTTTTTGAAGTACCATTGTTGAAATTAAGAATAAATTTTGTTATTACAGCTACTTATCCCCTGGTTGCAGTATGACTGCATCATTCTTATCAACATAAAATCTCAAATATTTCTGGAATTGTGAAAGATACGTGTCAACAGATTTACTAAACTCTACGAGAAATTTGTTTACTTGAACTGAAATCAGAAGATTGGTTAAGAATCGCACAAGGTTTTGCAACTAACGCGAATTTCCCTAATTGTTTGGGTGCAATAAATGGTTAACATGTAAGATTAATATTAATTTTTTTACGTGGTAGAGAAATTTAGTAGTATAGTGGTAGCACGAATGGGTCGACTCGACCAGGGAAGGACCACGCTCTCACAGAATACCAGCGTAAAATAGCAGCTTAACGCTGCTGTGTTTCGTATGGTGAGTGTAGAGAACCGGAGACCCTTTTTACTGGAAATAAGGCATTCCATCTTAAACCTCACGAGTGACAACGAATCTGCATTTTGATTCTTTATTGAGGATAAATGTAGATGTCTATGGGCCACAGCAACCACTTACCATCAGGTGGACTGTGTGCTCATTTGTCACCCTATCCTATAAAAAAAGTTACCTGAATAGCAATAGAATATGTTTAGCAATATTCTAAAAAAATACATTCTAGTCTTGCTTAATACCTTTTTAGCATACATTTCCTATCGCAGTTTCGTTTTGGTTACTAACTTTTAATTTTTATACACATCATACGATGGGCGTTCAGTGTATTCTCGGTAATATGGGTAATTTGCTAATAATGTGGGTAATACTATATTTTTGCTAATATGTGGGTAATAATATAAACTGAATTATCCAATGATATTAAAGTCACCTGACGATGGTAAATGGCTACTGCAGCCCTTGGAAACTTGCAGCTAACTTCAAACTAAGAAGGTCGTTGTCATCTCTACGGACTGAGATAACAATGACAAACAAATGCCTTACAGCCTGTATTTATACTGTTACTAGATAAGAGGGTATTACTTACTCAAACGATTTCCCAAACACATATGGGGTCCTACCTATAAATTCATACATAAACTTAAAAATTATGAATATAAATTTGCTAAAAGAAACGCTGTTCTTAACATGATATGCGTATTATGACGAGGGGCGTTCAATGTATTCTCGGTATGGGTATGTTAGGAAAAGGATAAAATTATGAAATATTTTTTATTTTTCAATATAATCTCCAATGACATCAATATATTTACTTGTTTGTGAAAAAATCTTTTCTATTCTCTTGAAAAAATAATCTACGTCTTGGCCTGAAAATGCTCATTTACAGGGGAGTTGAGCTCATTATCGTCAGTAAATCGCTTTCCCCGTAGGTTTTTTTAGTTTGTGAATAAAAAGTAGTCACTAGGGCCTAGATCTGGGCTATATGGTCTGTGGTAAATTTTTTCAAATCCGCAGTCTCGTACAGTAGCCTTGGAGAGTCGCGCCATGTCAATAATTTTCACATTTTCTTTTGTAGCCACTGTGATTAGCCCACTCGGTCGGGGGCCCTTTTCGATGTTTTCCCTGCCTCTTTTGAATTAACTTGACCACTTCAGTTCGGTTGACATTGAAGGAGCAGAGTATTGGCAAACGGCCACCATTTCTTCATGGATTTTTTTTTGAGTTTATCCTCGTTTAGTAAAGAATTTAATCACTGAACGGTGTTCGATTTTTTTCAACATGCCGAGTTAGTCATTCCTGTCTTCTATGACTGAAGGTTATAAAAGAAGTAATGAAGTTATCAAAACGAAGTTTCGTTCCTTCATTCGTTCGAATTATCACTAACTAATGGGTTTTTTTAATTACCCTCATTATTAGCAAATTACCCATATTACCGAGAATACACTGAACGCCCATCGTATGATGTGTATAAAAATTAAAAGTTAGTAACCAAAACGAAACTGCGATAGGAAATGTATGCTAAAAAGGTATTAAGCAAGACTAGAATGTATTTTTTTAGAATATTGCTAAACATATTCTATTGCTATTCAGGTAACTTTTTTTATAGGATAGGGTGACAAATGAGCACACAGTCCACCTGATGGTAAGTGGTTGCTGTGGCCCATAGACATCTACATTTATCCTCGTTTGCGAATCAAAATGTAGATGCGTTGTCACCCGTGAGGACTAGGATGGAATGCCTCATTTCCAGTAAAAAGGGCCTCCGGCCACCTGCACTCACCAAGCGAAACGCAGAGGTAAACCTCTACTTCACGCTGGTATTCTGTGAGGTCGTGCAACAGCAAAAGCTGCCGCCTGGCTCTACCACTGTTAAAACTTGCACTATAAATAATAGTAACTATAAATCAATTATAATATTCTAATAATAAAATAAGTTTCAAAATGCATTTTTATTAATAAGTATTTACGGTTGGATGTGCATTAATTTTACCCTTTTAATGCGCATCTATGTTACTGTTACAGCCTATTAAAGTCCACTGCTGAGCACAGGCCTCCCCCATAGATTGCCTCATAGGGGGGATAGTGGGCACCACTATGAGAAAAACATTTTTCTTCAAAGTACTTCCTGCAATATTTTTTTGTTATTTTATATTTTAACCGCCTTCAAAAAGGAGGCAGTACTCAATACGACTGTGTTTTTTTATGTGTGTTACTTCATAACTTTTTTCTAGGCGAACCGATTTCGATGATTATTTTTTTATTTGAAAGTCGGTGCTTCTCATGTGGTCCCATATAAATATCAAGTATAGTTATTGAGTTATCCTTTATAATTTATATCGAAGTCGGTTGTCATCGGAATACGATTAAAAGTATATTTACTGCGGAAACCTAAAAATTAAACAAAAATATTACTAAGTTGAATAAGGATGCGTACCTTTGCTTTTTATAGATATTTCGATAAGATACAATCGATAATGCCAATCTCTACAAAAGTGAGGTTAAAATTAGCAGAGTTTCACGTATATCTAATTATTTAAAATTTAATTGATTTGCATTCAGATGATTATTATTATAAAACTAGCTTTTTACCCGCGGCTTCGCTCGCGTGCGCTTGAATTTAGCAACATCATTAAATGCTGTTCCGTGCCAAATTTAGAAAAATTCGATCACTTTTAGAGTCACCTCGGTGGCTATATCTCTATGTCTGTCAAAGATTTTTTTCATTCTAAAATACTATTAGACGTAGATGATTGGTAAAATGCTACAGAAACACGTGAATATATATTTCTAGAAACTCCTACTATTTTTTTTATATCGGACGTTTCTTCCGATTCCGATGTATCCATAAGAAAGGTAAATAGTCCTGCAGGGCTATTCACAATCGTCTCGGAAAGCGAAATCGACTCGGATTCGATAACTTCTCGCACCGAAACCAATAAACGCTATTAACATTTAACGTTCGGATAAAGGTCACTTAGATACGTCCTATAACTATTGTATCGTCATTTAGTTACATGCATTTACGAATTTTGTAGATAAATAGGCTTTTGTATTTTTTTATAGTAACGCCTACACAAAAACATAATGCAATATTTTGGTGTTAGCCATTGATATCGAATATAAAAAATATATAATTTAACTATATAATAAATAACAAAAAAACTGAGATATGTCTCGTTTCACAAAGCAGCATATATATATATATGTATATATATATATATATATATATATATATATATATATATATATATATATATATGCTGTTTTGTGATAGAAAACTTATAAAAACACACCTTTCACAAAAATTCAGCTTTACGATTAAGTGCAAATATTGAAGTAATTATATGAAAATATGTCTTATAGATAATTGTAATTAATTTTTGTTACCTACCTTATAATTAAAAGGGTTTATTTAGCTCTTCTAATCATAAATATTCGAAAAGTTTTCGCCAGCCTCACAGCTCTCGTAAAGTTTCCGATGCAAACTGTCACAATTATCGAAAACAAACGTCAAAGAAGTACGGTCACGCCCCATAGAAAAAAACCCAGACCCGACAGAAACGAAACATATCTCAGTTTTTTTTGTTATTTATTATATAGTTTAATTATATATTTTTTATATTCGATATCAATGGCTAACTCCAAAATATTGCATTATGTTTTTGTTTAGGCGTTACTATAAAAAAATACAAAAGCCTATTTATCTACAAAATTCGTAAATGCATGTAACTAAATGACGATACAATAGTTATAGGACGTATCTAAGTGACCTTTATCCGAACGTTAAATGTTAATAGCGTTTATTGGTTTCGGTGCGAGAAGTTATCGAATCCGAGTCGATTTCGCTTTCCGAGACGATTGTGAATAGCCCGGCTGAAGTCAAAATGTATTATTATTATTTACATTTTACTCTTTACATTTATTTATAGTTAAAGTTAATTTAGTTTTAACAAAGTATTATAATGTTTATTTGAGACATCTTATTCATATCATTGGTCCTATTTAATATTGATTGGCACCATAAAAAAGATGTAGATATTTTTTTGTTTACTTCGAGTAGACTTGAAAATTTCATAAATACAGTTCTATAATAATGAACACTACACATGGATTAAAACTAATGTTACGGGTTTTTTACGCATCTTGGATGAAAGTTCCGAGTAAAAGAACATATCGTTGATGGGAAGCAGCGAAGCTCCAGGAAGTCTAAAGTATGTCAACATGTTTAGTATCGTCCCAACCATTATATCGGATCTGATAAACAACATATCCTTGGAATAGAACACCGAATCCTACCAATGATGATTCGCGAGGCTATTGAAATTAAAAATATCCTAATTTTAATAGGGAAGATGGCTGAGTGCTACCATCTGCTAAGGATCCCATAATTAATAAAATTAAATTCAAACTACTACTGCATTTATTCTATTCTATTTTAACTATGACATCAGATCGTCAAACATCTTTAGTTCTGCCGCCCCTCCCGTGATCATGGGTGCTGTAAAGTGTCCAAAACATCGGGAATTTAAAAAGTTAAAATTAAACGCGATAATATCCTTAAAATTCGTTTTATTCCTTATAAATATTATTCACAGTGGACGTGAGGATCACTTCACTCATGAACGGGAGTAGAAAAATGTTCGCCCTGTTGTGGCGGTGAAAGAAAATCCACCACCTCATATCGTCCCGTCGTAAGAGGCGACATAGGAAAACAAACTGGAGATGGGATGGGCTGCATCATCTTCTTGACAACAGATCAAAATAATAATAGCTGCGGTTGCCAATCCGCATTTTAACTTTTACCCTCATCTTTGCAAGCCTTAATATTTACTGTAGAGTGAAAACTAAAAGCAACATACTCGAAAACACGAATAAAATAAAAACAGCATATTTTGCTCCATGAAAAGTAAAAAAAGTAGCAGCTTACATGTTACTAATAATAGGCACAGGCCACAGAGTTTTTAGCCAAAAAAGTGTTCGCTGCGCTGGAATCATCTGACGCGGGATGAATGTAATGTTAATGATTCAATTATTTACATCGTATATTCAGTAGCATTGTACCTATTATTTCATTTTATCAATGACTTGCCATTTTAGTTTATTTAGAAGTAAGTAGGTGGCGCTATTATTAGATGAAATAATGAAAGCCAAAACCATACCATCTAGTAATATAAGCAATAGAAGCGAACATTTATTTATTATATCAATAAGGTTATCCCTTAGTGAAGTCAATTCTCTTAAAAGTTCTGTTTCTGTTAAAAAATACGCTATCAGCGCCCCCTAGTGGTGAAAAACGATTTAATGATATCGTCATATGACCATATTATAAAATAGCAACGTTGTGTTTAGTTATAACTATCTTCAAACGATTTCTATTCATTGATTCGGTCAAGCTATATCTTGACATGGTCAACAAATAGTGTTAAATATCACGAAATGACAACACCATTTCACGAAACGATAGACTACTTTGATATATGATCAATTCTACGATCTGGCCACGACATCCATAAAAATCTCTTGAATAAAACTATAATGATAATGAAAATTTTGCAACAATTGCAAATTTCAACAGTGGTCACCGGAACTGGTGCCACGTGGCAGCTTTTGCTGTCGCACGGATGGGCAGGGTCGAACCGGGGTGGTACCACGACCTCACAGAAAACCAGCGTGAATTAGAGGTTTACCTCTGCGTTTCGCTTGGTGAGTGCAGGTGCCCGGACGCCCTTTTTACTGTAAATGAGGCATTCCATCTTAGTCCTCACGGGTGATAACACATCTACATTTTGATTTGTAATAGAGGATAGATGTAGATGTCTATGGGCTGCAGCAACCACTTACCATCCGGTGGACTGTGTGCTCGTTTGTCACCCTTATCCTATAAAAAAATGCAGACAGACCAGTTTTAATCACTTTACATATATATTAGTAATTCAAATAAATACCTTATCAATTTTTATATTTATGATAGAAGTCACTATTATCTATTGAAATTATTACACTTTCAAAATAAAATAACAAAAATACCAAAAAACTAAACGTTAGAGTTTTTTAATAATTTTAAAAATCTAATAATTTAATCACAAATGTAAGTTATTTATATAATTTCATTTATTAGTAACTAAAGACAAAATATACTACTTTTTCCATTTGATGATAGATGGCGCTGTTTTTAATACTAAATCGGTGTAGTTTCAAATTAATTTACCAAGATTTTTTTACAAATATGGTATTTATTTGAAAAACACCCGTCATCCCGCCTATAACTAAGATATAATAGAAAATTAACATCTAAAGGAAATAAAATACTTAACCTCCCTTTTTTGAAGTTCCGTAATTGGATAAAAAGTAGCCTATAAGTTGGCCCGGGTTACTCACTACCTACATACAAAATTTCATGTAAATCGGTTCAGTAGTTTTTGCGTGAATCCGGAATACACAGACAGACAGACAGACAGACAGACAGACAAAAAATCTAAAAACCACTAATTTGGCTTCAGAACCCTTTATTTAGTCCCCTGGACTTGTTTTTTCAAGAATATATTAGAATTACAGACACGACTTTTCTACAGATTTATTATATGTATAGATAGATGTGATCATTTTTCCTATCCATTTAAGTAAAAATTGTTTGTGCCTGCTCTAAAACACAGCATTTAGACAGCTAAATATTTCAATAGTACCTACGAGTTAAATGTATAATAATGTGGATTTTCTTTCTGATGTGAGTTATATTTAGGTACTTCCTACCTAGTCGTAATTAACTACGTCTATAAAACACTAATTACTTACACGCTTTTATGAGCTTGGTATGTATCTATCTAAAGGAATTTTTAATGTGATTTTCATTCCCTACAAAACACCGGATTGATTTGAAACTTCGCACACTTATCAAGAACCATGACAACGCAATAATTTCTGCCAGTTCAATCTACTGTAAGCCGAGTAAAAGAACTACGTTCCAAAAAAAACACGATTGTTTAGTTAGCCGCACTAAAAGAAGAAAAAAATTTTCAAAAAAAGCGTGGGGTGCTTGATGTCATTAGTAGTAAATATTTTTGTTTATATAATATATTATTTTTGTATATAAATATTTTGTGTATATATATTTTGTTATATATTCTGCAAATTTGGCCGGTTATTACAAAATAACCCTGTATATTTAATTAAAAGTGTAAAATGAATGTCTGATAGCCAAAATCATGCATAAAGTCGGTGTGTTTTCCACGTAGCCAAGAAAGGATCTCAGTCTACAGGAAAGTAAGTTAACTTTGCCGTAAGCATTGATCCTACGAAATATACCTACACCTTTGTCTAATTGTGTAATTTTTTAATTAAAATATTTTATTTAATTAAATAAAAAAAACTACAAATTAATGTAATACAAGACAATTATTTTATAATAAGGAGTACTTAACCACACCAATACACACAAAGTAATATTATATGCTTTTTATGAAAATTAAGGGGCGATTAAAAGAAGTACACCTCTCTGTAGTTAATCCCTGGAGGTAGAATTATTTATGGAAGATTGAAGTAGCGATATTTTACCATTCTGTTAGAAAGAATCGGCTGCTCCCACGTAATGATCTCGGAGTACACATGTTTAGATGTAAACCTTTCAAGCAGCAATAATTTATGGCTGCTATATAAGGCGCCCTTAATATGTAGAAAGCACATATAACGCAATTTCTCTATCCTCAAGCCGCCTTTTCGACCTAACCAGTGCTGTTTCCGTAGGATTTACCTCTGCGGTATGCATGCCGGTTGTGGTGTAAAGATATGATAGCTAAAACTTTCCCTCTTGTAAATCTATCTATACTTCCTCCAAAGAGTCACCAGTCCACTGCACTAGGTTTGGCTTCAATATATTTGCAGTCTACGCCATGTAACGTCGCGCACAACATGTAAAATACATTTTGACCTATACTGCGATGCATTCGCGTTAAGTTTAAGCTCATAGGACAATCAGATAATAAAAATATTTTATTATTATATGCGTCAATTAAAAATATAAATTTCATTGCATTTTTATATACACAAAAGCTACCAATCGTGACCGTAACAAACACGAATTGATCGATCTGTGCTTTAACGGGATCTAAATATTTCATGATAAGATTAAAGCTTTCTTTAGTCCCTCTAAAATAACAGTGCCTCGTAAAACGGTATATGTCCAGATGTTACTTTAAAGTAAACCTTTAAAAGCTTCGTTAAAATTTCAGTACCCATCGCTTCATCCACCTGCGCCCCTATAATGGCTTGGCGTTTATTGCGCCTGAGATATTCCAACCGCCTTTTTATTAATTATTTTATATCGTTATTATTTTCTATTATTAGTTTGAAACTATTTGTGCTCGTGACTTATCGTAAGTGACGTATTAGAAACAAAATATAAGTTGGCTTTGGGCAAAGAGATTAAAAAAACACTTAAAGGTCTTATTTTTACATGTATATTTATTTAATGTAGATAGCTTCAATAATTTTTGACCGAATTAAAAACGGAGGAGGTACTCAATTCGAGTGTATGTTTTTTGTTTGTGTATTATGGTATTATGCGATATCTTCGCAGATCGTGAACCGATTTTAATGACTATGTTTTTATTAAGTAGGCATTATCTCAAGAATGGTCATATTATATTTTGAAGGACAAATGCCGCGAGCCCCAAGGGTGGAAAATAAGGGAAAAAGTTTCATGTTGGACCATTGTTGAAGCAATTTCATATAATATCTTCGCAGATTGAGAACCAATTTAAATGTTTCTTTTTTTATTAAATAGGTTATACTAAAAGGGTGGTACCATATAACTTTGTAGAAAAAACTTCAATCCTAAGGGTAGCAAATAAATAAATTCTTTTTAGCAATTTGAAGTCTGTTTTTACTTTTTGTTAAAAGTTGTAATTATCGACTTAAATTTGTTCTCACAGACAACATTTCACGTCATATTCATGATTAAAATAAGACATGCTAACACAAAATAACAAGTATACATTTTTAATGATAAGTATATATATAACTATAGAAATACTTGTATACGTGCATTTATAAAAACACTTTATCATAAAAGTTATATCATTTGAATTAAATGAAGTTAATAGATGTTGTCTTATGAGACAAATTGTAAAGCAGGAGGCCGATTTTTGTTCCCAGTATTAAGCTTTACATCTTTATTACGTTCACGTCCATATTCACGTCTGTATGCATGTAGGTGCCTACCCTCCATAAATCAGAACCATTTCTACGACCTTTAAGAGGCATATAATATATTAGTAAAATGTTTTTCTCTGTTATACTTAATTTAACATTATTTTCTGTCAGTCACTTATCGTATTACTGGCCTTATAGGTAAAAATATATTTAAAACACCCTTAAAATTGCTTTTTTTCTTTATTTTGTTTTTAATTGTATTTATTATTTTTTTTATAAAAATAAATTTAAAATAATGGTAATTCACCGTTTCTGTAGAGTATTTGCGGAGTAAAAATTGAAAATATAAATAAACTAGACGCCGTTTCACCAACGTATTATTTAAGGAATTACTGATTGATTAATTGATTTATAGTACTTCATTATAGACTCTTTAGTAACATTTTCATTTAGTATTAATATATATTGGTTTTCACCGCATCCTGTTCTAGATAAGCCAGCATATAACTGCCCATGGGACAAACAGCATTCACTTAAATCTATCCCCACGTGCTTGAAAATCTGTCCCTGTGCTTTATTTATAGTGACTGCAAACGATTCTTTTATGGAAAATTGTATTTTTAAAACTAAATGGTAAATCTGTAGGTATCATAGGAACTCGAGGTATTAGTACCGTTTGCCCAACCGTTGGACCAGTCAAAACTATAGCAACTGTGATATTATTTTTAAGAAATTTAACTTGAAGCCTAGGTCCGTTACATAGACTTGGTGGCCGCAGGTTTCGTAATAAAATAATGGGAGTGCCACTTTTTAAGTTCAATGAATATGGGGGCAGCCCACAAGGATTCAAAGAATTTAAAAATTATTGAGGGTAATGTTCCGTGTCTTATTCATCCATGACATTATCAATATCAAGGTAGTTTATGTTGTCGCCTAGTAGTTGGGCCATTATTTTATCGTTGATGGCATCAACACTTATTATTTTTAGCAGCTAAAATTACCCTTTCACACATTAATTGATAATTTGTTTGGTTTATATTGGCAACATCTGGGTATACTCTAAAGATTAGGTCTTCAGTGATGGTTACGATTTCATCAAGGTCTTTATCAAAATTATTTTTTTTCAGTTGACTCAGGTACTTTCCCATCACGAATCAATAGTAGCTTTTTGGGAAATCTGTGTTTCCAACACCCAAGTGACTCCTCATGTTGGTATACAGCGTCAATAATTCAACAGATTTACGCAAAGGGGAAGATTGTAAGCAAGATTTAGTAATATCTGCTCTAGTTCCCCTAACTATTACAGGTAAAGTTTGTCTGAAATCTCCAGAAAACCTAAAAGTAATTCCACCCATAATTTATTTGCGCTCCGTATGTATCTGAGAGTTCTGTCCTATGCCTCTACGTAAGCTCTGTGAGTCATATTGCACTCATCCCATATTATTAGACTGGCATCTTGCAAGATTTTACCCAACGGGATATTTTTATAGTTAGAACGCACACTGTCTCTTTCAAGTGACGCAGTAAGGGTCAATTTAAAGCTAGAATGAGCCTTTCTCTTGCCTGTTAACAGTGTAGCAGCAATACCTGACGACGTAACGGCTACTAACATGCTACAAAGAACAAAATTTATCTTCATAAAATTGTCTTGATGATGAAGTAACTTTCGTTTCTAAGAATTAATATGCCATGCCTGATAATAACGTTCATAAACCACTTTTAATTTTTCAATATTTTATGTCACAATATACCTTATTGTGGCTTATGTATAAGAAATAGGCATATGTTTAATTCTTTACTCCACTTTTAAACATTAGAAAGAAATCATGTATAGGTAATCTTTATTCGCTAAAGGTAGTCATATTTTTGGTTTGGTTTGTGAATTTAACTGAATCCAAGGGGTAGTAATTTATTGCCAATAAATACAATCATTTCGATTAAGTCGATGGTATTAGGTTAGTACAAAAATAAAAAATAAAATTTTTCAATTTATTAACTTTGTGTGGCTTTATATAGCCTCTGTCTTAAAATAACTAAGAAAAAGAAAAATAACTAAGAACTAAGAACTAACTAAGAAACTAAGAAGTGAAAGAATTAAGCACATTTTTGTCATAAAATAAAACAACAAAATTATTAAAACACGGTTACATCTTAAAATATTATTATTTAAATGTGATAAAGTAAAGAAGAGATAAAAGTGTTGTTTCTAAGACAAAGGTTTTTCATCTTTTATACATTTATCTAAATACAATTATCTGTGATGTTTTAAAAACTACTATACAGCGTTAGTAATAAAAATACTCTATTATACGGCTGATTAAAAACTAATGGCTGTATGATAGAATCCATAACATACATAGTACAGCTACTAATACTATAAGACCATCTAAATATCGTTTAGGCTGTTTAGCAAATTATCGCCGTTTTAGGACATAGAAAGCATATACAAGTTTACCGTAAATCTAATTTTGCAATTTCTATTCACCAGTTATCACCGTCAAAACTCAACTCCAATCCAAGTAATATAAATATGTAAATAAATAAATAAATAAAAAGTATTTCTTTGCCACAAAGCGATACAATGTTCAAATTTAAATAGACAGCTTAATAATAAATTGTGACAAAACGGTCTGTGACTCAGTTGTAATGGGAAACCCGTTACTCCTGCTATTATGTCACAGCCCACAGCATGTAATATATTCTTTCACTCACTAAATGACGCCAACATTCAATAAAGTATATAAATAAATCTATTAAGTTATGTTTGTCATAAATTCATTTGTGATACCGTTCAAACACCAATTTAGAACGGTTATCTTTAAAAGATACTTATAAGATAGTATTTGTAGTGTAATAATTTCCTTGTACACCAAATAACAGCTATAATGCAGCTATTATACAGCCCTTTTTATTCTTGTACAGCTACTGTACAGCGCTACTAACGCATAAAACTGTACAATTTGTGCCATTTTTTTACTCATAAGAGCTGCATAAGCGCTTATACAGCCTTTGTACAGCCAGTAAATGCAGCCTCTAGTATAAAAAGGAACTCCAATATAGCTCGTATACAGCTTCCATGCTGCTTGGGTTGTTACCCCTGAGGAATAAGATGGAATGTCTTGTTTCCAGTAGAATGGGTCTCCGGTTCTCTACACTAACCATACAAAAACAGCAGCATTAAGCTGCTATTTAATGTTGGTATTCTGTGAAAGCATGGTCCTTCCTCCGTCCGGTCTGGCCCGGCCACCACATTCGTACTACAAGCATGATGTAGTTGAAGCTTGGCTCTACCACGTAGGGGTTTATTCGTTGAGTACATATATACAATAAGATAATTTATATTGGTTATTTTATATGAGCATTCGCGATTGTGCTTGAGATCAAAGTGCCCTGTAGATGTAGGGATTTCCGCTGCACGGCTTATGCCACTGCCGCTCCCCGCAGCCCAAGCTGCCCATCGTCGTCTTCTTTGTATGTGAACAGTTTTAATAAAGAAGGATCCAGAAGGATCGACATTTTATAATATGAAGTATCCACTCATCTATCTGTCTGTATGTTTCCTCATAATGATTAGACGCTGAAATGATCGTAATAAAATTTGAGAAACAGGTACTTGATGGTGAGGAATTGTTGTTAAATTCTTCTTTACAAAAAAAGAGGAAAGTTGTTTCATGTTTTAAAAACCGTTCAACAATTATTCAAAATTCATAAATCAATAGATACCATATGATCTATTTATTATATATATCCTTGATTAAGTAATTATTAACACACATACTAGGTTTTGAAAATTGACTTTTGTCGTTCCCGGCAGCGACACGCCTGTCCACATCTAAATCACATCTTCCATCCCGGCTAAAAGCACTCATCAAGTATACAATTTCATTTACCTGTTCTAGACATTCCTGATTTACCCATATTTCACACTTCGTTCTCTCTTCGTCCCTTTCAAATACCAGAACCTTAGTTTTATTAGCATTCAAACGGAGACCTTTAATTTCACATTCCTCTTTCATACACGTGACTAATGCCTGCAGTTCTGCCTCTGATGGTGCAATAAGCACTGCATCATCAGCATACAACAGACAATTTACTTTAATTTCACCCAATTTCACACCCAAACAGCTATCTTTCAGCTTCTGTAAACAGCTGTCGAGATACAGTATGAACAGCCAGGAAGACATGACACAACCCTGCTTTACGCCCGTTTGGACGTTAAACATGGGTGACAGGTCATGCCCTACCCGCACACAGGCTTTACAGTCACAGTAAAGAGACTGCACAGCCCTTAGCAATCGACCATCCACACGATACCCCGGCAACAGTTCCCACATTTTCTTCCTTACAACCTTATCAAATGCTTTCTCAAGATCCACAAAAGCACAGAAAATCTTCTGGTTAGCAGCCAGAAGCTTTTCCGTGATCATGCGGAGAGAAAACATTTGATCCGTGCATCCTCTTCCAGGTCTAAATCCGCATTGTGCCTCCCCTAGAAATTTTTCCAATTTCTCTTGCATCCTACGTGTCAAAACCTTCGAGTAAACTTTACTTGCTAAACTGGTCAAGCTGATCGCCCGATAGCACCCGCAGTCAAAATGTGAACCTTTACCTTTATATAAAGGCACAATGACTGCGGATCACCAATCATCGTTGTCAATGGTGCCCTGACTGCGTTAGTCAAAAGGCAAGGCGTAGCGAAGAGTGCACGCCTTGCAATACATAACGCAGTGTTGGTACCGACTTTGTTATATGGCAGCGAAACCTGGGTATGCCAGAAGAAGCATAAAAGTAAGTTGAATGCAGTGGAGATGCGATCTCTTCGTAAAATGTGCGGCGTTACCATGGCCGACCGAAAGCGAAACGAAGAGATTCGCAATATGGCAGGTTTGAAAGATGACCTTATCACAAAAATTGATAAGGGCGTGCTTCGGTGGTTTGGGCACGTTGAGGGAATGAGTGAAGACCGAATGGTGAAGAAAATATATAGCGCGAAAGTTAATATTAAAAGGTGTCGAGGTAGACCGAGACCAACTTTCGAAGACCATGTGAGCAAATTGCTCGAAGAGGGTAGGGTCAAGCGTACTCGGATACCTACGTGCATGCATGAAGAAGATAATGAATCTGAAAGAAGCGAAAGAGGTTTGTAAGGATCGTGACACTTGGCGATCTGTTCTCTCTGGCTACCCCGTCAGGGATTGTGCGTGAAGATAAGAAATAAGTCTTTTGTCGTTATTTGTTTTTGACACAAGTCTTCTCAATACTACTGTACTACTACAGTACCTTCCATTAAATTATGCAAAACTACAATAAATGACCATTGGGTACGCGATAAAATTAAAAAATACACGAAAAATCCATAGGACATCACCATATTATAATAAATAACTTAAATAAAAAAATAAAAACCCCTGAAACAAAAAGAGCTGATGATTTTCAAACGGTTAAACAGATTTTCTTTAATCATAACTAAAAACACTCTTAATTAAGACTTTTCAAACATAAAAAAAATATATCAAAATCGGTTCATTCGTTCGGGAGCTATGATGCCACAGACAGACCCACAGATATGGGGTAGTGGATATTCTTACACCGCCCCTACATGGTAACCTTACATGTAAGTAACAAAAATTTCAGGCATTTTTGTTGACCAGTTTTGGTTATTAGTTGTAAATCAGTGTAATACTTGAGATACAGCATCATTAACATCGCTAAATTTATATTTTTATCTCAGTTAATTTTAAACGCTAGAGAATTATCATCCGTAAACAATGTAATAATTAAAAGAATGATTGTGTTCAATGTTGATCCTTGGTCATACGAGGGTGGATTGAAAAGTACTCGGCCTAACCAAGAAAATAAACAAATACTAAATCAGTTATATTTTTATTTTTCTACATAATCACCATCAAGTTCAATACACTTTTGCCACCTCCCCTTCCAAGCATTTAGACCGTTGAAAAAAAATGATTCTTCCTTAGAGTCAAAATATGCGTCTACAGCTGCTTTGACCTCGTCGTTTGTCGAAAATCTTTGACCTCCCAAGTGCTTTTTTAGGTTAGGGATTAGAAAGAAGTCTGATGGTGCCAGATCAGGTGAATATTTCGGATGCGGTAACAGTTCAAAGCCACAGTTGTGAATTTCAGCCATTGACTGTACTGACGTGTAAACACGGGCGTTATCTTGATGAAACAGGACTTTTCTTCTGAGCATTCCTCGACGTTTTTCTTTTATTTCCTCTCGTAAACGACGTAGTAAGATGCAGTAGTAATCAGAGTTTATATTCTGACCCCTTTCAAGATAATCAATC
Source organism: Parnassius mnemosyne (assembly GCA_963668995.1). Lineage (NCBI taxonomy): Eukaryota > Metazoa > Arthropoda > Insecta > Lepidoptera > Papilionidae > Parnassius > Parnassius mnemosyne. Next base: position 26,949,677 of record CAVLGL010000159.1, read on the forward strand.
ATAATGACACCTTTCGAGTCCCAGAATACTGAAGCCATCACCTTATTTGCCGACAAAATCGACTTAGCCTTTTTAAGGGGTGGTGAACCAGGTCTTCTCCACTGTTTTGATTGTTGTTTTGTTTCCGGTGTACAGTAATGAACCCATGTTTCGTCCATAGTAACAAAACGATTCAAAAAATCATCTGCATCGGCTTCAAATAACTCCAAACAGTCGCGTGAAATAGTCAATCGCGTCCTTTTTTGTTCAACTGAAAGCAGTCGCGGAACCCACCTCGCAGACACCTTGTGGAAACCCAACTCGTTGACAATGATGTTTTGAGTTCGTTCATAAGAGATGCCTATAATCTTGGCTATCTCTCTAATTTTTAATCTGCGGTCTCCCATTATTAAATCAAGTACTTTTTTAATATTTTCGTCAGTAGTTGACGTCGAAGGCCTTCCAGAGCGAGGTTCATCTTTCACACTCTCTCTACCACGCTTAAATTCTGCTATCCATTTTTTGACGGATGAATATGACAGAGCACAATCGCCTAATGTACTGACCATGTCATCATGGATGGCTTTTGATGATAGCCCCTTCTTATGGAGGTACTTAATGACGGCACGCTGCTCGATTTGCTCCATTCGCGGAAATTATGTCCGATTACTTTGTTAATAAATTTATAAAATCACAACTAATTATCGCACACGTTTCGAACTTCACACAATGAACTAGTCTGAACTGAACTAAATAATGTGGGTAGATTTGATTTTTAGAATTGAATGGATCTGTGTTAGGCCGAGTACTTTTCAATCCACCCTCGTACCTTGGTTTTTTTACGTGGTAGAGCTATGCTATACCTATATTAGTAGTATAGTTGTAGTATGAATGGGTTGGCTCGACCGGGGAAGGACCACGCTCTCACAGAATACCAGCCTAAAATAGCAGCTTAACGCTGCTGTGTTTCGTATGGTGACTGTAGAGAACCAGAGACCCCTTTTACTGGAAAAAGAGGCATTCCATCTTATTCCTCGTGGGTGACGACGCATCTGCATTTTGATTTGTAATCGAGGATAGATGTAGATATCTATGGGCCGCAGCAACCACTTACCATCAGGTGGACTGTGTGGTCGTTTGTCATCCTTATCTTATAAAAAAAAACATCCTTAATTAAGTATCGTTCAGAAGACTCAGTTCAATTTGTATTACTACACATGTAGTAACATAGTTGGTCGGAGAAAAAGTTTCTTCGTATTTTATTTGTATAAAATTGAATAAAAATCTAATAATTTCTAATATTTACGCGAACTCTACACATTGAATAAAACTATTTTCATTCTAATTTATTTTACTTATTTTAATTCCCGACATTACATCTGGCCGCCGAGCTTCAGCACGTCGAGACAGTATTGCAAAGCTTCGGGTCTGCATCACAGTGACCGAGTGAAGCCGGCCACAGTCGAACGCGTACCTGCTGTACTACCCTATAGAGGAGTCACAGACAAGGTTGGCTATATCTTGAAGCGAGCGATCTATTAAAACATACTTCAAGCCGCCGAAGAAGATTAGTCAATTTTTACCATCCGTCAAGTATAATATCTCTCTACAAGATGGAGGAGTGTACAAGCTTGATTGCGAATGTGGTCTCTTTTACATAGGACAAACAAAAAGATCTATTAAAACCCGCGTGAAAGAACATATAGTTGACTTGAAGCACCGACGTTCCGGGAAGTCTGCAGTGTGTGAACATGTTCAAGATTGTCCCCGCCATTACATTAGATTTGATAGACCACAAAGCCTCGCAAAAGAACATCGATTCCTACCAAGTATACGCGAGGCTATTTAAATTAAAAAACATTCTAATTTCAATAGAGAAGATGGATGGGTGCTGCCATCTGCTTGGGATCCTATAATTAACAAAATTAAATCCAAACCAAGCATACCATACAACGCCGAGTACCGGAACAAAGTTATGTCTGAAATGAAGACTTTGTTGAACAAAGTCTCGGACTGGGGGCAACTAAATGTAGTGCAGTTCGATCCCCAGAAGACACAAGTTTGCGCGTTTGCCGCTAAAAAGAACCACTTTGTCGTATCTCCTCAGTTTCAAGGCACTCCCCTTGTTTCCTCAGCCAGTATCGGAATCCTCGGCGTCGACATATCGAGTGACGTGTAGTTACGTGGCCACTTGGAAGAGAAGGCCAAATTGGCCTCTAAAAAGCTTGGCGTGCTCAGCAGAGCGGGACAGTATTTCATGCCGACACACCGCTTTCAACTTTACAAGGCGCAGGTTCGGCTTCACATGGAATACTGTTCCCATCTCTGGGCAGGGGCTCCCCAGTGTCAGCTCCTTCCACTTGATTCAGCGCAGAGCGGTTTGAATCGTCGACGACCGAGTTCTTTCCGATCGGCTTGACTCACTGGCACTGCTATATCGCATCGATATATCGCATCTACCACGGGGAGTGCTCTGAGGAATTGTTCGGACTAATTCCAGCCGCTCAATTTCACCATCGCACATCGCGACAAAATTCTCGATACTATCCATACCACCTGGATGATTGGCGGTCCACTACTGTGCGATTTATAACTTTTCTTCCTCGCACAACTTCCTTGTGGAATCGATTACCAACAGCGATTTTTCCGGACCGATACCACTTAAGGACTTTCAAGAAAAGACTTTCATTCTGTGTAGATTAAACCAAAAAGTAATATTCAAAAACTTAAGTTAGACGGGCTAAATGTGTCATCCGGACAACATCTTAGTACCCCCCCCGTAACCCGTACTTTGTTACTATCGTTACAATAACTAGACTGGTTCTTTTAATCTGGCCAAACGTGAATGGAAAAATCGACAAACGTTGAAATTTATACGATATGGCCAGTATTAATTGGTATTAGCATGTAATGGTTGCGTTTTTCTATGATTTGACACATTTAATCATACATTTTAATTTTGCTATGCTTAAAGCATGTTTATTGAAATTAAAAATTACTTGCTAAAAGATTACCTTTTATTTGTATATTAATCCAATAACCCCCAATAAATGGTAAAAGAAATAATTAATCTGTTATGTATTTCAATGCGAGTGTCATATTTTTCTTTAATATTATGAGAACATTTGCCTCCAGCAGCGGTAAAATATTTAGTCGATCGATTTCGAAAGCAATTCATGTGAATTTTATTGAAGATTCTAAAGTTAAATTGGATATCTCAAAGGTACGTATAAACTCTGGCCTACTCAACAAAAATAATATGAAAATACAATCTTTAAACTGTCAATGCCTGGTCACGTCGTATGTTAATTATAATATATAATTTATAGGTCGGGGAAATTATAATATATAGGTCGGGGAATTAGTTTATTCTTATTTCTTTTGTATAAAATTGAAGAAAAATATCTTTGGGCGTACTGTTTGTATATGGCTGGTTTTAATATCAATACTTATAGGATATTTGCTAATAAGAAAATTAAAAATAAAAACTAAAAAACACTTCCGCCAAAATAAGTTTTATTACAGAAAAAGGAAAAATGCGACTAAAAACGTGAATAAAATTTGTGACGTTTATGGACCTAATGCCGTGTCAGTGAGAGTAGCACAAAGTTGGTTCAAGCGTTTTCAGTCCGGAAATTTTGATGTCAAAAATGGAGCCCGCCCTGGTCGCCCTCATACGGAAAAAGGCAATGATATTTTTGAAAAAGTGGAGCAAGATCAGCATATTAGTAGTTATGACATAGCCGAGGAATATAGAATTGACTATACAAAAAAACTCGATATTTGGGTACCACAAAAGCTCACTGAAAAAAAACTAATTAATCGTGTACTCATTTGCAATTCACTATTGAATCGTAATGAAACCGAACTATTTTTGAAAAATAATCACTGGTGATGAAAATTTGATCACATACGACAAGAAAGTGCGAAAAAATCACGGTCAAACGTTAGTCAAGCTCCACAGACTTTAGCGAAACCCGGATTAACACGCTATAAAGTGATGATGCTGTTTTCGAGAGTCATTACGAATTGTCTCGCACGCAGACTCGACGACTTCCAGCCTCCCGAATAAGGCGGTTTCTGAAAGGGCTTTAGCATGAAAGACCACATACATACCCTTCGGTAAATTGTACAGAAGACCGACGAGTACAATTTTCCACTATATCTTGCGTATGTGGACTATGAGAAAGCCTTTGATTCCGTCAAAATTTGGGCGGTGCTGCAGTCCCTTCAGCGGTGCCAAGTTGACTGTCGGTACATCGAAGTGCTAAAGTGTTTGTACAGTAGGGCTACGATGGCTATCCGAGTACAGAACCAGAGTACGAAATGAAAGGTGGTAGAGCCACGCAGCGGCTTTTGCTGTTGCACGTATAGGCCGGCTTGTGCCGGGTTAGTACCACGACCTCACAGAATACCGGCGTGAAGTGAAAGCTCTGCTTCCGCATTTCGTCTGGTGAGTGCAGGTGACCGGAGGCCCAATTCCCCCCCCCCCCCCCCCCCAATCAACATGGTAGCGGAATTACATGATGGACTACCCCAGGTGAGTACCAGCATCTCTGGAGAATCCCTCGCTGAGCATCCACGACCATGCTATTCCACTCCTGAGCGTGGGTTCTCAGGCTGCCCCGCGTATTCTTGGGGGGGGGGGGGGGGGGGGGGGCAAAATTCCGCTCAATACAATAACAGCTCGGGGCAAACTGAGCAACATGACCAAGGCGGCCCCTGCCACGCTATCCGTGAACTTTCGCAACATCAGGGGACTTCACTCGAACCTACACGCCGTCCACTACCATCTCGAGAGGGCGAAGCCGGTCGTGCTCTTTCTGAACGAGACACAGGTATCCACTCCGGCTGATACTTCGTATCTCTCCTACCCGGGGTACAAATTGGAGCACTCCTTTGTGCCTCGGGCTGGAGTTTGCGTGTATGTCAGAGAGGACATCTGTTCTCGACACCTCGGCAGTCTTGAAGGTACGGATCTGTCCATCCTTTGGCTACGCGTAGATAGCGACGACCATCCGCGCGTCTACGGGTGCCTCTATAGGTCCCATAGCGGTAATGCCGAAACAGACCGACTCATCGACCACGTCCAAATGGCTACAGATTCCTTGCTACATCAGGTCCCATCCGCAGAGATCGTGATCCTTGGCGTTCATGTTTAACCGATCATGCGGGGAGATCTGTTCATGACTTTGTCTTGGCGTATGGTCTGACACAACTGGTTACATCGCCTACGCGGATTCTAGATGTTGAAGATCATACACCTTCCCTGTTGGACCTTCTGCTGACCTCTCATCCGGACGGATATCAGGTCTCCGTCGATGCCCGTCTCGGCTCTTTGGACCATTGTCTAATCCGCAGTGTGGTGCCACTCACGCTTCCCTCGCGGTTGCGTTCTGCAGGTTGCCGCCGTGTTTGGCATTACAGGTCGGCGGATTGGAACGGAATGCGATCTTTCTTTGCTTCCTATCCATGGGGGCGGGTTTGCTTCTCGCCGGATGATCACAGCGCTGTTGCTGAATCTGTCACTGATGTGGTGCCACAAGGAATGGAACTATTTATTCCATCATCTGTGGTACCCATCGGAGGCAGATCTCAGCTTTGGTTTGTTCGCTCCTGTAAGACTGCATTACGCAGTAAGCAGGAGTGTTATCAAGCCTGGGCTGCGGCTTCAGCGACTCGGGATGTAAACACCAGCATACTTAAAAAGAAGTATAACTTCGCCTCCAGGTCCTTCAAAAGAGTTATTGCCAAGGCAAAGTCAGAGCACATAGACAGAATTGGCGAGAAACTAGTTCGCCTTCCTTCGGCAACCCGTGCATTCTGGTCTCTCGCCAAGGCTGACCAAGGGAATTTCTGTAAGCCATCACTACCATCACTGCACAGGTAGGACGACTCACTGGCCCACGACGCAAAAGAGAAAGCCGACCTTTTAGGTTCCCTTTTTGCGTCCAGCGTTGATGATGGGGAGAACACACCGCCGACCATCCCGCGGTGTGAGTGCTCCATGCCGGATGTGCGTATCTCACAGCGCTCGGTTCGCAGAGCACTCCTCTCCCTGGACATCCACAAGTCGAGTGGGCCTGACGGAATCCCCCCAATTGTGCTGAGGACGTATGCTCCGGAGTTGGCACCGGTTCTAACGCGTCTTTTCCAGTACTCCTACTCCCTAGGCGTAGTCCCGAAATCATGGAAGACAGCTTTTGTCCACTCGATCCCTAAATCAGGCGCATGCTCAGATCCGTCCAACTACAGGCCTATCGCCATCACCCCCTTGTTCTCCAAAATAATGGAATCCGTTATAAACTACCACCTCATGCGGTACCTTGAGGATCACCAGCTGATTAGTGACCGCCAATACGGTTTTCGTCGGGGTCGATCAGCTGGTGATCTTCTGGTCTACTTAACTCATAGATAGGCGGATTCAGTAGAGTCCAAGGGAGGCATTGGACGTTAGTTTGGACATTGCGAAGGCCTTTGATCGGGTTTGGCACAAAGCGCTTCTTTCGAAGCTCCCTTCCTATGGGCTTCCCGAGAAATTATGCAATTGGATCACTAGCTTTCTTGCAGATAGGAGCATCAAGGTCGTTGTAGACGGTGCATGCTCCGACTACAAGCCTATTAACGCTGATGTTCCACAAAGCTGTGTGCTATCACCAACGCTGTTTCTTCTGCATATCTTATTATATATTCTGATATGATACGGTATTAGCATCAACGGTGAGTACATCACTCACCTTCGATTTGCCGACGATATAGTCCTTATAGCAGAATCGCTGGAGGACCTAAGCACTATGCTCAATGACGTCCCTCAATAGTGACTCCCAATTGATAGGTCTTAAGATGAACATGGACAAAACAAAGATCATGTATAACGTCCATGTCACACCTATGCCGGTAGTTGTTGGGAGCACTAAGCTCGAAAATGTTGACGAGTATGTTAACCTGGGACAAATAGTCTGACTAGGTAAGTCCGACTTTGACCGAGAGGTCAATCGACAGATTTAACGCGGCTGGGCAGCGTTCGGGAAATTACGACTCATCTTCTCGTCAAGTATACTGTTTAGGCAAAATATTAACCATTTGAAAATTTTATTCTTAACGCACGTTCGAAGCGCATAGCACCGTAGCAAGGTCACACCACCCCCCGCCCGCTCGCATTCCATTCGGGCGGTGTCGAACGGGACACGTCAAGAGATTCATTGTAAAAATCTGCCGATCGTAACGGACGTTTGTTTTTTTTTTTTTTGCTGTAAGTCGACTCGAGCTATCGTACCTCGGATAGTGTCGTTTTTTATTAGCAAATTCGTGCAACGACGAGGAACAGTCTAGTAATAGCCTAGGATATTACACGCCGGGTTGGCTAAGAGTTGTGAAGTTAATGTAATTGCACTGTTTCGTTAAGGGGCTACTCCATGCGAACGACCTTGAGCATTTCGCCGGCGGCGCGCCGCTCGCTTCATTTTCAACATCAATAAACTAACTTATGGAAATACACACAGCGTACAACGATAAATGTATTTTAATTTTTCTATTCGGTATATTAGTTGCATTATATTAGAATTATGTATTTTTATATATTATCTAATTATGAAATTTTATAATTAATTATATATCAAAAAGGAAGCATTGAAAATTGTGAGTTTAAAAGATACCTATTTACTGTAGGTAAATAAATAGATAGCTCGCCTTTTGTACAAATATTTGGTGCAATAAAGAATAAATAAATAAATAAATAGGATGTTTCGTAGATGTGTTTTTGATTATTGTTCATTTTTACGTATCACGTATTGAAAAGTAGCATACCTACCTACCTACAAATTATTAAACTGAGCACCTTGTAACTTAGCCTGCTTATTACTTATGCTGGCAGACATTATCCTCGCCCCAATGATTGATGAGGATAAAAATCAATTTTATTTCTACATACGTAATTATATTTATTTATACATAAGGGTAACTTTAATAAAGGTAATACAAAATTCAACAAGAAGTATAAGGGTTCAATCTTTCAATTTCAATTGTAAAAAAACGTTACCCCCACACTAGGATTTTCTCCTGTGTCTTGGAGGCAGTTTACAAACATAAATTGCACAAGGACAAACATCCAGACTCGGAACAATTATTTGTAGGCCATACAAATACTTGTTCCGTGCGAGATTCGAACCCGCGGCCCCCAACGCAACAACTGATTGCTAAGCTACTGCGCCACGGAGTTGTCGCCGGGTTATAGTTAAAGTGAACATACGTCCCGTTTTGAACGGGACTGTCCCTTTTCTCGGTCACCTGTCCCATTGTCCCCAAACAAAGCTCCGGGACACAAAATTGTCCCGTAACTCGTTGGATGGAAGTATTCAAAGTCAACAATCTTCAACATAATTTTTTTAATCGAATATATTTTATGTCTACCTGGTACGAATGCTCCGGTAGAAAGAGTATTTTTTTATTTTGAATAAATTGTGGACGTCTGAAAGAAACACTTACGGTTCCAGAGTTCTAAAGGCGATGTTGTTAACAAAGATAACAATAAAAAAACTTGAGCAGAATTTTATTCTTATTTAAAATCATCACCAACTTTATTAAAGCAAATTTAATCCACTGACAAATGTAATTAATAATTTAAAAAAAATATGTTGCATTTAATAATTACCGTCTATACCGAATATAATTTTATAGTGAACACTAATTGTATAAACTTATAGTTTTTAGAGTATAAATAAACCCATGTCCTGTTTTGAGTTAAAAAATTAATGGTCAGTTTAGTCTTTTTAGTTAAATTTAGTTTTAAAAATTTTTAGTAAAAAGTAGGTATATTAGTACCTACTTAGATACTTTTTACCGAATTATAAGTATCATCATCATCATCATTACAGCCCTTCACAAGTCCACTGCTGAACATAGGCCTCCCCCAAAGAATGCCACAAAGCACGGTCCTGAGCCACCTGCATCCATCGACTTCCTGCATGTCTTACCAGGTCGTCACTCCATATCGTGGGGGGACGCCCTACACTTCGCCTACCGGTATGAGGCTGCCACTCGAGAACCTTTCTTCCCCATCGGTTGTCGGTTCTTCGAGCTATATGGCCGGCCCACTGCCACTTCAGCTTACTAATTCGTTGGGCTATGTCGGTTATTCTGGTTCTACTGCGGATATCCTCATTCCTAAGTTTATCACGCAGAGAAACTCCGAGCATAGCCCTCTCCATAGCTCGCTGAGCGACCTTGAGCTTCCTCATACGGCCAGCAGTGAAGGACCACGTCTCAGTTCCGTAAGTCATCACTGGCAACACGCACTGGTTGTACAATTTCGTTTTAAGGTTTTGAGGTATGTCTGACGAGAAGATGTGTCGTAGCTTCCCGAACGCTGCCCAGCCGAGTTGAATCCGTCGATTGACCTCTCGGTCGAAGTTGGACTTACCTAGTCGGACTATTTGTCCCAGGTAAACATACTCGTCAACAACTTCGAGCTTAGTGCTCCCAACAACTACCGGCATAGGTGTGACATGGACATTAAACATAATCTTTGTTTTGTCCATGTTCATCTTAAGACCTATCCGTTGGGAAACACTATTGAGGTCATTGAGCATAGTGCTTAGGCCCTCCAGCGATTCTGCCATGAGGACTATATCGTCGGCAAATCGAAGGTGAGTGATGTACTCGCCATTGATGTTGATACCGTACCCTTTCCAGTCCAGAAGCTTGAAAACGTCTTCCAATGCAGCGGTGAAGAGTTTCGGGGATATGACGTCACCCTGTCTTACACCTCTCTGCAATTGGATAGGTTTCGTACTCTGGTTCTGTACTCGGATAGCCATCGTAGCCCTACTGTACAAGCACTTCAACACTTCGATATACCGACAGTCAACTTGGCACCGCTGAAGGGACTGCAGCACCGCCCAAATTTCGACGGAATCAAAGGCTTTCTCATAGTCCACATACGCCATACATAGTGGCAAATTGTACTCTTCGGACTTCTGTACAACTTGCCGAAGGGTATGTATGTGGTCTATGGTGCTAAAGCCCTTTCGGAAACCGGCTTGTTCGAGGGGCTGGAAGTCGTCAAGTCTGCGCGCGAGACGATTCGTAATGACTCTCGAAAACAGCACGTAGACGCGGCTCAGAAGGGAAATCGGTCTGTAGTTCTTCAAGAGAGCGTTGTCACCTTTCTTGAAGAACAAGACCACCGCACTTCTGCTCCACGCCTCCGGTGTAATGCCACCATGGAGGACGGAATTAAAGAGCTTCTGAAGGACTTCAAGTACCGGTCTTCCACCCGCTTTCAGAAGCTCCGCTGTAATTCCATCCTCGCCTGGGGCCTTACCGTTTTTAAGGTGCTGGAGAGCCATTCTAATCTCGCTCAGACTGACGTCCGGGATATCTTCGGAATAGTGTCGGATGAGACTCGCTCTTGGATCGTTACTCACACTTGCGTGAGGCTCCAACGATGACGTGTACAGCTGCCCATAGAACCTCTCAATCTCACTCAAAATCTCAGGTGTCCCGGAAACGATGCTGCCACATTCTGTCTTCAGCTTTGACAGTTGGATCTTTCTGGCAGACAGATCTCTGGCAAAGACTTTGGAGCCTTGGTTCCGCTCGATCGCTTCTTCAATACGAGCTGTATTGAAGTTGCGTAAGTCCCGCCGCATGCATTTGGAGATCTGTCTGTTCAGATGCCTGTATGCTGTCAAGTCTGTTGAAGAATGTAGCTTCATCTCCCGTCTAACAGCCATGAGATTAAGAGTGTGATCGGAGAGTTTTTGTGTTCTTCTGCGGCGGGTCTTGCAGAACTTAGCTCCGACCGCATGGACAGTTTCCACGAGCTTGTCATTCATATCGTCCACTTCATTGCAGTCTTCTAGGCACTGAAAACGGTTTTGTACTTCGAGCTGAAAGGTTTCGGGACTTTGGATTAGAGCACGAGGGGGACGGAGCGTTGACTTCATTAGACGAGACCTCTCCAACTTAACGTTTAGGTTCAGTGTGCCTCTAACCATTCGGTGATCGCTACCAGTTTTCACCCTTGCGATCACGGAGACATCACTGAACAGTTGTCGTCTGGTCGTCATAATGAAGTCAATCTCATTTTTTGTCGAACCGTCGGGGCTCGACCAGGTCCACTTCCTGTGGGGCCGCTTCTGGAAGAAAGAGTTCATCATAAAGAGTCCCTCTTTCTCCATGAAGTCGGCCAGCTGCTGGCCCCTTGGGTTCCGTTGCCCTATTCCAAATTTCCCTACTTTCAGCTCACCGTTCTCTCTTGTGCCTAGTTTTGCATTGAAGTCTCCCATTAACACCGTATATTGGGTTTTGGAGGAATGCATGGCTCTAGAGATATCCTCATACATTTCCTCCACCTCCTGATCGGGGTGTGCCGAGGTTGGTGCGTAAACCTGTATGACCTTCAGCGAATACCGTTTGGTGATTCTGAGTATAAGGTACGCAACCCTCGTCGACACACTCCCGATCTTTACAACGTTGTTAACGAGAGACTTGTGGACGATAAATCCGACACCTCCTTGGGACAGATGGTCGCCCTCCCGGTGATAGAGCAAGTTGCCGGATTCGAGGATTACCGTGTCCTCCCCCTCTCTTCGGACTTCGGATAATCCTATAATATGCCAGCGCAACTTGTCTATCTCTTCTTCCAGCTCCACGATCTTCTCGTCAGTCCTCAGGGTGCGTGCGTTGTACTTTGCCAGGTCGAGTCGTCTAAGGTGGCAACCGAACCTCCACCGGAGATTCTTAGCACCCCCTGCCCCGCCGTTACCATGGTCGCCACCGTAGCCAGGAATAGCGGGGCCGCCGGGGACTGGGGGCCGTCTGTTTGTTGCTTTAGTCATTGGGGGGTATTTGCCATAGTTGCCACGCTTGGCGAGCGGGTTGGCAACCGCAGTTTTTTTATTATAATTTTGGCTATTATCAGGAAGATGCTGCTGCCCATCTTCTGCCTGTTTCCCTTTGTCGCCTTTTACGACACCCACGGGAGGATATGGGGTAGTGGATATTCTTGACCGCCACTACACGGCAATTATAAGTATAGAACACCTTATTTACTCAATTATTTTTTGAAAAAGAAGAAAAAACAAGCAATAAATAATATACTATATTTTAGCAAAAAACTATAACTTAGTAATACTAATTATAACTTAGAACATAAATGAAAAACTCATAACTGACTTTTTGGCCCGCCCCAGGGTTCGAACCCGGGACCTCATGATCAGCAGTCGCACTACTACAACCACTAGACCAACGAGGCAGTACTATACCTAATAAGTGGTTGGGTGATAATATTGAATTAGCCTTTTATAGTGTAAATTATAATATTTGTCGAAATTTTAATTATGGATTCGGACCTTACATGCTAATGGTGCTTCATTTTTATTTGCATTTACTTCAAAGAAAATACACACAAAAAGCTTCATCGCGCATTAAAAAACACAACAAATATATGTTTAACTAATACGAAAAATTATACCCAAAACAAACAAATAATACTACCTATAAATAACCTAATAAGTAATAATATTATCGACTGATATGACGTGGCGTATGCGCTCGTCGACGCTCTAACGACACGGGCTTCACGTCGAAGAGCTCAGGGCTCACTGACTTCAGCAAGCCCGTGGGCAGTGAATATGCCCAGATTTTAAAATAATTTCTTAATAAAATCAAATTTTGGTATTTTGAAAAAAAGTTTACTATAGAAATGTTCATTAATAAATTGCCTATCCATTGGTGTAAATCGCAAAATAAAATAATACTTACTTTACGAGGAGATGCATGTTATCTATAATAATTTCACATTTATGTGGTTTCGTTGTAAGGAGATTATATTAATATTTATTCCTTTAAAAAAAATTGGATATAGCTTTTATGGAATCAAGATTATGTAGAAATATAATGTGTTTTTTATTTGTTGATATATCTTTTAAATAAAAAGTAGATAGCTTCTAAAAACCGCACAAATAACGACTAGCGCGACATTTTGCTCAACCTGCGCCTTAAGTGCCTCAAGGGGTCGCGTTCAGTGTTCGAATTAATTTGCCGCGGAGTGAACGAAGGTGAACTTTGTACCACTGTCATCGGTCGCGCCACGTGTTCGGTCTTTGACTGTGATTAACGGAATTTAGTTCTCTCTTTGAAGTTAGTTAAATGTACAATAATGTGGATAGTCTGACCTAGTGCCTTGAAGAAAGAAATTGCCACCGGGGACGCCGCAGGAGAATACCACATCCGAGGCAGCATCGTGCCATCTGGTTCAGGCCACCTAAACACACACACACACTCACAAATATCACTTACATGCACTACACCTTTAGGTGCGTGTACATTTCTGGTAGCAAGAGCGCGGCTGATTAATTTCCAATCACGCCACGGCCGTAATAAAAATTACATATAAATATTTTTTTTGTTGTTGGCGGGTGGAAGACGGACAACGCCCGTAGCGTTGTTAAGGCTAGGTATTTACCGTAGTTTTTTAAGGCTAGGTACTTTGACTAGGTAGATAAGACTAGATTAATTGTTGAAGGGTCGGTTGTTTGAGCGAGGCATTTTGCTGATTAATTGTAGTGTAACTTATATTTAATTTAATAAACAGTAAGTCGTATTTGTAGTAATTTGTATTCAACTTGATTTCATAGTAATTGTATTTGTTATTTGTTAATTTGATTTGTATTTGTGCCGCGTATTAGTTCGTATTTAGTAGTGATGCCATCGCACAAGCTACTGATTCGTTGCCTGCGGGCTGAGCTGCGCTGGGCTACCAGCGCCCATGCTTTGATAGGTCGACCGGATAGGGTCTATAACATGAGGAAGCAGCTCGAGCAGGTCGAAGCTCGAAGGACCGCAGTGGAGGAGGCTTACGCTGAGCTCGAGGACTCGGAAGTGGAAAAGGGAGTCCTGGACTCCTGCTGCGCGGACTACGAGCAGTTCCTTTCGCTTACGGACGATTTGATCGAGGCGGGGGCCAAGGATGCGGAGGAGGCGCGTGAAGCTCTGCTGAATGGCCTGCTCGAGTCCCCTCGGAAGCCGCCTACTAAGCCGGAGCTGTTGGGACGACTCCCAACGCTGGACCTGCAAAGGTTCTCCGGGGTCCTCTCCGAATGGCTGACTTTCGTTGGTCTGTTTGCCAGCAGCTGTTGGTCAGCATGGTGGACGACCGGAGGGACTTGACCCCCAGCCAAAAAATGGGGTACCTCCTGGCATCATTGGAGGGGGAGGGCCCGGGCGTCGTCGGCCACCTTAAGTTGTCGGACGACGCCTACCAGAATGCCAGAGACCTCCTGTCGGACGACGCCAACGTCCGGCGGATTGTGGACGAATACGTTCGGAAGCTGCTGAACCTCCCGCTGCTGAAGGACCGGACCAGACTACGTACGGACATCGTGAATCCAGTTGTGGTGGCTTGAACTCGTTGCGGCGGCTGGATTTACCGGTGGACAAGTGGTCCCTTTTATTACTCCACATTGTGCTGTCCCGCCTGCCTCTCGATCTTCGGCTCCATTTTGAGGAGAGGTACGGCGGCGACGGCGCCTCGTATATTCCCCCCTTTAAGGACCTGCTGCGGTTCCTGGAGGAGCAGTGCAGGCAGTTGTAGAACGCAGCAGGCGCCGTTGAGGACCCCGGTTGTCACCCGAGCGGTGCCCAGGGAGAGGCGGAATCCGACGGCCAAGGCGTCGCCAACCCCCCTGAGGCCGAGAAGAGCTCCCGCGGGAGAGCGCCGCCCCCTACCCTCTTATAGCGGCCTAGCGGCCCGGGAGCCCGGCCCCCAATACAAAGGACAATAGGAGTATTGTCGAGCCGCCGAACACCGGGTGACGTCCTGCCCTAAGTTGCTGCTTAAGCCGGCCCCGGCGAGGCGAACCATCGCCAGGGAGCGCCGCTGGTGCTACTCATGCAACCACCACGCTATTTTATGCCTGGGTTCGAGCGGCGCGTCCTCTCGGGGCCCTGCCACGCCCCCTGTCGGGCGACTCTCGGTGCTCGCCTGCCGGCCACCGTGCCCCTGGGGTTGAAAGAGGTCCCTCTCCCGACCAGTCGGGGGGTCGCTCCCCAAGGGGCGGGGGAGTCGTCACTCCCCCTCAGCGTGTTGAGAGGAGCTTCACGGCTACTCAGCGGTCAGCTAGAACCGCCTCACCCCCGTTAGCTGAGCGGCCGCGACAGAAGTACCACCCTCCTCCCTTTGGTCGATACCGGTACTACCAGGTTCCAGCGACCTCAAGACTGTCCCGGGCCCCAAGGCCGAGGGTCCCCGAATTTCTCCAGGTCGGCCCATTTGGTGAGTGGCAAGCACGGGTCGTTGAGATGCCGCCGGAATGCCGCTTTCCGGACCCCCGGTTCGAGGGCCGGTCAGATAGAGGCAGCTCCAGCTAGGTAGCTGCCGCCCTAGCTCCCACTACGGCACACAGTCCACTTGTCAAACTGTTCTATTGCCGACGACCTCAGTGAAGGTGTACAACCCGAGCGGCAACTGCTTAACGATTCGCGCTCTACTGGATTCGGGTTCACAACGCAGTGTGGCCTCCACTCGGCTGGTGGGACGACTAGGGCTACCCTGGAGCTCTGAATCACGTCCGATGGTAGGTATCGAAGGTGTCGAGCCTCCTGCTCCTAGAGGACAAGCGGAGTTGGTGTTTGGCCCTACCAGCAAACACCTTCACATTCTAGTTAAGGTTAATGTCCTCGATGACATTGTAGGTTTTCTTCCTAACGTCCGTATAAATGACAGCGCGGTTCATTGTGCTTCGGGTTTGAGACCGGCAGACCCTCAATGGTCCCAACCTGGGCCTATCGATTTTTTGCTGGGGGCCGACGGGCTGGGGTTCATCTTGTTAGGCGAGATACGAGCCCTGCAGCCCGATGGCTTGTCGGCCGTGTCCACTGTATTTGGGTACAGTTTCTTTGGACCGGTTCTGTGGTCTCTTCCTTCTCCGACTGCCGACCCGCTCTCTGTTGTGGGCTTGTCCCTTTCGGAAGTCGTCCAGCGGTTTTGGGAAATTAAGGAACCACCACGCGCGGCTCGAATCAACCCTCTGGACCGTGAATGCGAGTTGTTCTACCAGAACAATACCGGCCGTCGTGTCGACGGTCGTTTCGTCACTCGCTTACCCTTTCTGAACTCAGGCCACCCTTTGGGTCAATCTCGTGCGCTAGCCGAGAAGAGGCTGCTTTCCATGGAGCGCCGCATGCGGCGCGACCCAGCCTTTCGCGACAAATATGTCGAGTTCATGCGCGAGTATCAAGAGCTGGGTCACATGTCACCGTCCAACTTCGAATGGCGTTCACAGGAGCACTACTGCCTCCCTCACCACGCGGTCTTGAGGACCTCTGGGAGTAAGATTCGGGTAGTTTTTGACGGCTCTACTCCCACGTCAAATGGTGTGTCCCTGAACCAGTGTCTCCACTCTGGTCCCAAATTAATCAAGGACATATCCGACATTTTGACCCAATTCCGTCGACACCAAGTGGTTTTTGTAGCCGACATTCGGATATGTTTCGACAATCAGTGGTCCATCGTGATGACCGTCGATATCAGCTGATATTGTGGCGCGAGAAGCCCCGCGATCCGATACAGGTGTTTGAGTTGAACACCACCACCTATGGACTCCGGTCCAGCCCGTATATCGCCATGCGAACCCTCCTTGAACTCGCTGAGCGAGAGCGTCTTAGATACGCTCGGGGAGCTTCTATTTTGGATTTTTTTTATTTCGGTCTACATGGACGACATTTGTACGGGCGCCTCCACCGTCGAGGATGCTCTTGTCTTGCGAGACGAATTAATCGCCATCCTGAAGTCCGGAGGTTATGAGTTGCGCAAATGGTTATCGAATTCCCCTCATATTTTGAAGGACCTCCCAGGAGAGGATCAACAAGACCCTTATTTATTCGAGCACCCTGAAAATCCTAATTTGTTGACTGTGCTGGGCATTCAATACCAGCCTGTTCAGGATACCTTCACGTATCGAGTAAAACTCAATCCACCTCCCAAAGCATGGACCAAAAGCTCCGTGCTGTCTACAGTAGCCCGCACCTTCGACCCTAATGGATGGATCACTCCGGTCATCTTTTTGGCTAAGTGATTTCTTCAAAAGCTCTGGATATCAGGGTTGGGTTGGGACGAGCCTATAAGAGGAGCCCTCTTGCGGGAGTGGCTCTCCATGGTCTCCTCCCTTCTGGATATCAACCGGGTCTCCATGCCAAGGTGCTTCCTCCCTCCAGGGAAATGCAGGGCTACCCTACATGGGTTTTGCGACGCCTCTGAGAAAGGCTATGGTGCTGTTGTATATTTGCGAACTGTGAGCTCTTCTGGTCATACTGCAGTCCATCTCGTACTTGCTAAAAGCAAGGTTGCTCTCATTAGATCCCGCTTAACTATCCCTAAATTAGAACTGTCCGGAGCCGCTCTTCTCACGCGACTCCTCAACCACGTTCACTCGTCTTTGACGGCTGTAATAGACATTACGGACGTCTAGCTTGGTCGGACAATGAGATAGTACTTTGTTGGCTCAGAGCTGCACCTCACAATCTTGAGGTCTTTGTGGCGAACCGCGTGTCTCAAACACAGAGTTCTGAGACTTCTCTAAACTGGAAACATGTCCCAGGGGAGTTGAATCCCGCAGACTGCGCTTCTCGCGGCTGTGAAGCCCCCTCGTTGGTTAACCACCCGCTGTGTTTTACCCCAGTTGGTTTACTGAGTCTCAGTCATTCTAGCCCCAGGGTAATTACTCCGAACCGATTGAATTGCCTGGCCTACGAGCCCGAGTAGGAGTGGGTAAGGATAAGCCCACTCGGGATCTCTCTCTTCTAGAACAGTACAGCTCACTCGATAAGCTCTTAGGAGTGACTGCTTGGTTGCGCCGATTTGTCCGCAATTCGAGAGACCCGTCCCACCGAATCTCTGATTTCGTTTTGTCCCCTAGCGAGCGTCGTGTAGCTTTGATGCATTGGACCCGTATGTTCCAAGCGGAGCATTTTGAGCCCGTGATGGAAAACTTGAAGCGGGGCTCAGTTGTCAAGGGCGCTCTGGCCCATCTGAGCCTCTTCCAGGACGACACTGGGATGCTGCGCGTTGGTGGGCGTTTGAGAAATTCCCAACTGCCGTACGGGTCTCGACATCCGTTACTGCTCCCAAAGGACGGCGCCGTTGTCCGGTTGCTGGTAACCCACCATCATATTAAGAACGCCCACGCTGGGTGTAACGCTCTTTAGGCTATTCTGCAGCGGGAGTTTTAGATTTTGGCTGGCCGACGCACCATTCGGAGCGTCATCTTTAAGTGCATATATTGTTATAAACTGAAGGCCACCATATCGCAGCCTATGATGGGTGACTTGCCACCCGACCGCGTCAGGGCCATCCGACCATTCGCTGGAGTCGGAACAGACTTTGCTGGCCCCTTCCTCGTCAAGTCCTCTAACCTTCGTAACGCGCGTTCACATAAGGCCTATCTTTGCGTCTTTGTGTGCCTCTCCACTAAGACCGTTCACTTAGAACTTGTAAGTGCCCTCAGCACGGAAGCCTTCTTGACCATGCTGGGCCGTTTCGTATCGCGGCGCGGCTTGCCGGACCTGATCCGGTCTGATTGCGGCACGAATTATAAGGGCACGGATAGATATTTGAAAGAGGTCGTCGAATTTCTGTCCAGCAACAGGACTTATTTAGGTTATGCGATGTCCAAGAAGGGCATCCAGTGGAAATTCGACCCTCTGGCTTGTCCCCACTGGGGCGGTATTTTTGAGGCGGTGGTTAAAGTTGCAAAAACGCATTTCCGCCGCGTTATTAGCGAAACTATCTTGACATTTGAGGAGCTCGCCACTGTATTCTGTAAAATTGAGGCGATACTCAACTCTCGGCCCCTCTGTCCCCTCTCGTCCGATCCGAATGATTTGGAGGTTCTAACCCCGGGACACTTCCTGATTGGCCAGCCGCTTAACGCCCTGCCCGAGTACCCCTTCAGGGAAACGAACTCTTCGCGGTTGAGCAGGTTTTACTTTCTGCAACAGATGACTCAAAGTTTTTGGCACCGATGATCTCTGGAGTACCTACATCTTTTGCAGCAGCGCATTAAGTGGTCTGACAAGCCGGATCCTCCTCGGGTTGGAAACCTCGTGTTGGTTAAAGAACCCAACGCTCTGCCTTTGTATTGGCGCCGTGGCGGCATTGTTAAGTTGTCGTATGGATCGGATGGGGTTCCCAGGGTGGCCGAGGTTTTGATCAGAGGTCTTGCAACGTGCCGTTGTGACCTTGTCCCGTTTGCCAATCTACTCGCGGACATAATTCCTTATGTCTGGGGCAGGGGTTTGCTTAGGCAAAATATTAACCATTTTGTTGGCGCAACCAACAAACCTTTTATCGTACCGGGCCCACAGTGACGTCACGAATACATACGTCACACACATGCCACCACCCCGTTCGGGCCTCAGACTGCACCGTACAACCGTAGCGGCAACACACGTTTCTTATATCTTTAATTGTCATATACGACATTGTAAATATAGTTATTAAATCGAGTTATTAGTACTATCCTGGTCTTCTTCATTGACGATCCTGCGATCCTGGTCTGGAGAGACCTTACCTGAGGAGTACAACATAAATGTGGCGACCGTGACAGGAATTTATCACAATTATATAAGAAATGATCCCCACTACATATGCGGCAAACTCGTGCATTATTTACGTTTAAGTGGCTCGACGTGTTGGACTCGCTTGCCGTCGCGACAAATGCCTTTTGAACCTTATCCATTCGTTTATACGAAACTTGCTTGTCAGGCTTGTCGCTTGTGCTAGTGCTTGCACTTATCATTTCCAAAACGTCGGCCCTTTGTCGCAAAAACTCATAAAAGTTTTCTAAAGTGGGATTCTCGGTTAAACTATTCCTATACTCCTCCCATTTCGTACTGGTTGCAGTCTGAGGCCCGAACGGGGTGGTGGCATGTGTGTGACGTATGTATTCGTGACGTCACTGTGGGACTGGTACGATAAAAGGTTTGTTGGTTGCGCCAACACATTTGAAAATTGAATTCTTAACGCACGTTCGAAGCTCATACCACCGTAGCAAGTTCACACCGCCCCCCGCCCGTTCGCATTCCATTCAGGCGGTGTCGAACAGGACATGTCGAGAGATTCATTGTAAAAATCTGCCGATCGTAACGGAAATTTGTTTTTTTTTGCTGTAAGTCGACTCGAGCTATCGTTACTCGGATAGTGTCGTTTTTTGTTAGCAAATTCGTGCAACGACGAGGAACTGTCTAGTAATAGCCTAGGATATTACACGCCGGGTTGGCTAATAGTTGTGAAGTTAATGTAATTGCACCGTTTCGTTAAGTGCCTCAAGGGTTTGCGTTCGGTGTTCGCAGTAATTTGCCGCGGAGTGAACGAAGGTGAACTTTGTACCACTGTCATCGGTCGCGCCACGTGTTCGGTCTTTGACTGTGATTAACGGAATTTAGTTCTCTCTTTGAAGTTAGTTAAATGTACAATAATGTGGATAGACTGACCTAGTGCCTTGAAGAAAGATATTGCCACTGAGGACGCCGCAGGCGAATACCACATCCGAGGCAGCATCGTGCCATCTGGTTCAGGCCACCTAAACACACACACTCACAAACATCACTTACATGCACTACACCTTCAGCCTGACAGATCCTGGTGACCAGTCTTCGCTTCTGAAGCAGGTACGTACTATTAGTTATCTAGGATTATCTATTGTGTAGGTCATTTTACCATAAGGCATCGGCCCCACACTTGGTCGTCCGTCGGATCTCCCGCTTATGGGCCCCAAGAGAATCGACTTTGGGTTGGACGGCTAGGTGCGTGTACATATACCTAAAAACTTGAAAACGAGACTGTACATCCAGTGCATGTTGCTAGTGATGACTTATGGAACTGAGACGTGATCTTTCACTGCTGGCCGTATGATGCTCGGAGTGTCTCTACGTGATAAACATATAAATGAGAATATCCGCAGTAGAACCAGAATGACCGACATAGCCCAACGGATTAGTAAGCTGAAGTGGCAATGGCTTGGCCATATAGCTCGAAGAACCGACAACCGATGGGGAAGAAAGGTTCTCGAGTGGCAGCCTCGTACCGGTAGGCGAGATGTAGGACGACCCCCCACTAGGTGGAGTGACAACCTGGTAAGACATGCAGGAAGTCAATGAATGCAGGTGGCTCAGGACCGTGCTTTGTGGCATTCTTTGAGGGTGATCTATGTTCAGCAGTGGACCTGTGAAAGTCTGTAGTGATGATGATAATGATGATGATGGTGATTTATTTATTAGTAATGTAATACTTTAAATTAATTTAGCACTTTAAATACTCACGTTACATAAATAAAAATAAGTATAGAAATATCGTTTATAGGACGTTCTTTGAAGTTATTTCTTCAAATTTAAGGTTTTAAATTTAATCTCAGTTTATTCAAAAACAGAATCTAAGATTTTTGTCATGTTCTATAAATCCTTATTTTGACCTTTAGACGTACAATTCTATCTAGCCAGTGAACGCGAAATTCTAGTCTTTTTCATATTTTATCGCTCCACCTATCAGAAGAGCAGCTTAAAATGCGTTTACTAAATGTATTCTCCACTTTAGAAGACACTTTTTCCATCGATCTTAGTTTTACTATATATACTTATATATTGTTATGAATAGGGGTAGAACTCTAACCCCCATTCGTTCTAGCAGTTTAAAGTACGTACTTTACCGAAGATACGACTTAGAGTTAGCAGTTTACAATGCATTTACCTAGATGTATTACCCAATGCTGTTCACGTTGAGATTTATGACTGAAATGCCAAAGCTCGTAAATTTATGAATAGTTTTATAACTATCTAATGATTTTCATCTACAAGAAAAGTTACTTTCATATTATTCAACAACTTATAAATTTCATCGATCACGCTTATCGTTTTTGCTACATAATGTACAATAGGTACTTCATCAATCATACGATAAAGTTTAATCTTTAGCCTCCAATGCATACTCGTAGCACTCACAAAATTGTAGTGAAGCAGAACGGGAGACTTTATATGTTTACGCATTAGATATATTAGATATATATATATATATATGTGTGTGTGTGTGTGTGTGTGTGTGTGTGTGTGTGTGTGTGTGTGTGTGTGTGTGTGTGTGTGTGTGTATGTTTATATATCTATCTATACAATAATAAAACTCTAACATGACGATTTCTGGACATGGAATATTCTTTTTTGTAATTTGATTTGGAGTATGATATATGATCGTCACAGATGCTAAACCATTTTTGAAGTTATACTTCTTTTGGGGCGTTTGGGAAAAATTATGAAGAGTGATTTTTTACGATACGCGCGCACACCGACAGTTAGAAACGACACCATGAAGTTTTTACGATGCGCGCGTACACTGACACCTTAAATCGACAATTAGGGTAGATGTCTATAAAGTTTTTTTATTTTGTTACGCTAAAGAAGTATAACTTGCGTACATAACTACACACACACTTTTTTATACGTTGTCTTTCTGTCGGTCTGAACACGCATCACGCAAAAACCTGTGAACCGACTTTCACTATAGGTTTACATAGATATCGAACCGTTGGAATAATTATAATTCATCACGCTACATATCATAGGAGCTGGGCAGTAGGCATATAGTTCCCTTTTACAACTACAAAAGGGTTTATAAATTTCATTGTCGTGAGGTTGAAAAATTACACTATCCGATTTTGAAATGTTTTTATAATATTCCTATTAGTTATTATCTAAATATCGTAGTTTTTAGTTTTGGTTAATAATCAACTTATTACTTTAATTTTACATAGATGGCACTAAAGATATTTTAAAGCAAGTAATGGTTTTATTATACCCAGGTTACGTATATGCTTTCAACGTATGTTATTATTAGACCAGTAAATGTAATTTTCTTACTTTTATGCGACAAAGGCGATACAAAGAAGAAATAGAAATCGCCCCATAATAAACGTTTTTTTAAAAGCTGGAACACTATATGTCATCCACTAAGGGTTTAAATTTTCTAAAATCTTTTCTTAGTGGATGCCTACGTAATAACAGGCAGTTATTATCTTATTTTCACGCTACTATGTCCAGCGGATTGAAATGTGCTTCTAAATACTGTTTGTTTTAAACACTTAAGGGTAAATTATATTGTATTAAAGCATTAAATATGTTTTCTTCATACAAAACTAAACAACCTCAGAAATCACCGTCAATTGCCCCGAAAAATAAAATTTTTCATGCAAACAGTAACACATTATTTCACCCTCTTAGGGGTCGAATTTTCCAATTTTGCTAACCCTTTCTCAATGGACGTCTATGTCATAAAAGGTAGCTACTGTCTAAATTTTAGATTTCTTCACCGAGAAGTTTTGAATGTGCATTGACAGATGAGTCAGACACTCAGCACATATATATTAAAAAGAGGATATAGTAGATAAACAGTGAACAGTGACACCTGTCAGTTAATGAAAAAACTAAATCTACGGCTAATTATTTGATATAGCACCAATCGATTACCATTTTTACACAATGTGGATAATTTTCTACAAAGAAAAATGATGTTTTCAGGAAGATATAAAAATTCCTTCATAGACTTTATAGAGCCCAGGTCACCAGAACTCCAGCGCAAAAAAGCATTAATTGATCTTCCGTCGAGATAGCAGAAACGTATAAATAAGACGAGTAAACATACGTTTTTTCTTACTAATTTTTTAATATAAAACAGCAATTTCATACTTAAATCCTTAGTGTTTCATAGACATTAGGAGGCAGTAGGAGGCCAAACTCATTTAGTTTTTAATTATTATTATTATTTGTTTACTAAGCATGTCAATATTTTTAATTAATTTAGCACTTTAAATACCCGCGTAACATAAATAATTAGTATTGAAATACTGTTTATAGGACAGGACGTTCTTTGAACTTATTTCTTCAAATCTAAGATTTGAAATCTAATCTCAATTTATTCAAAAGCATAATCTAAGATTTTGGTCATGTTCTATAAGGTCTTATCTTGGCCTTTAGACGTACAATTCTATCTAGCCAGTGAACGAGAATTTATTGTCTTTTTTCATATTTTATCGCTCCACCTAACAGAAGAGCAGCTTACAATGCGTTTACTAGATGTATTCTCCAATTTAGAAGACGCTTTTTCCATCGATCTTTGTTTTACTATATATATACTTATATATTGTTGCGAATAGGGGTAGAACTCTAACCCCCACTCGTTCTAGCAGTTTAAAGTACGTACTTTACCGAAGATAGGACTTAGAGTTATCAGTAATTTTCTTCGAGTCTTAATCGCTGTTGAGATTATGCCCGTTCGAGTAACGTTTGGTAAATGTAATAAAAGTTGTTTAGTGGAGACGATTTGTATCACACCGTGAATGGCAGACAGTATTGCTGTTGGTTTGCATACTTCATCTATTTTAATGTTTATTGTATTTAATTCTGCCTACTTATTGTGTTAAATATTGATGTTCCGTTTGTGTTTTTTAAATCAGTAATGGGATAATTTCTAGTATTAATTATTACCTTAGCCATTTGCTGTCCCGTGTACTACTTATAGTTCATTGCTATTGTCTTACTATTGTGTCCGAAAATCGGAGAGTGAAAGTGTTAAGATAGCTCTAGGTAGCTGTTCACGTTGAGATTTATGACTGAAATGCCAAACTTCATAAATTTATGAATAGTTTTATAACTATCTTATGATTTTCATCAACAAGGAAAGTTCCATACTTTCATATTATATAACAAATTATAAACTTCATCGATCACGCTTATCGTTTTTGCTACTAATGTACAATAGGTACTTCATCAATCATTCGATAAAGTTTAATCTTTAGCCTCGAATGCATAGCACTCACGAAATTGTAGTGAAGCAGAACGGGAAACTTTATACGTGTTTGATTCAAGTAAGTCCTACGTATTAGAAAACATTATATTTATATATATATATATATATATATATATATATAGGATCGCATACGTTTACGGGCCTTAATATCACACAAGCCGCCTTATTCCAAAACACGGACTTAATATAGTACTGGAGTTAGTAATATATTTAAACCATAAACTAAGAAAAACGTTATTACAAAACGAAGATTATCTCTGGTTCAAGGATTATCTATGGTATTAAAGTTAATCTTTCGAGACCCCTAGTTTAGCTATGGTACTAACCTTTCTATATAGTTTGTGGTACTCTATACTAACCTCAATTTCGGTACTTCTTAATTTGAGGTGAGCGTTGTTTTCATTTGGTGTTATTAAAATCGTTAAAAATGGATATTAACATGATTGAATTGATGGATTTAGAAGATTTGGACATGCTAGACACCACTCGGCGACCTGATAGACATCGACATCGTGTGAATCCGTTTGAATTGAGTGACGAAGATTTTAGGTATAAGTATAGGTTCTCAAAACGTTTCGGAGAAAAAATAGTGGGTATCTTACGTGAGCATTTAGTGCACGACCCTCGAGGATGCCCATGGAGTCCTGAAATTCAAGTGGTTTGTGCATTATGCAACTGGGCTCGCCATGAAGTAAGTGCTGTTTATAATCTTGGTGGGGTCAATGTACCTAACATTACGCTAGATAAAAAGCCAAATAATACATATTATTGTTTTATTCGTAGATTCAAGACGATACAGCTGATTTACATGGTGTGTCTCAACCAGTAGTAAGTAGGACATGTAAAAAGTAGCGGAAATTTTGTCACGGAAGTCCCGAGAATTTATTAAAATGCCTACTACTTTAAATGAACAGCAGGAAACCATTAGGAAATTTCGCAGTATTGCTAATTTTCCTAAAGTAATTGGCGCAATTGACTGTACTCACATACGAGTAAAGAAAGTGAATGCTGATGGGGGTCAGTTATATATTAATAGAAAAGGATTTTCTTCAATTAATGTACAGGTAATATACAAATATTTTAAATAGCTGTGATTGTCTCTTAATAACTTTACTTTATCATAATAGAAAATAATTTGTTTGACTATCTTATGGTAATAAATATATATTAAAATAAACCAGAAAAACATAAAGTACTAATGAGCTCTTATTTTACAGGTGGTTTGTGACGCTGACCTGAAAATCATGGACATTGTTACCAGGTGGCGTGGTAGTGTACATGACTCCAGAATATTCCGAGAATGTAGACTAAAACAGAGGTTTGAGGCTGGTGCATTCTCTGGAATATTACTTGGTGACAGTGGCTATCCTTGTACCCCTTACCTATTTACACCGCTGCTGAACCCCACAACACCACAAGAAGAAAGATATAATAGGAGCCATATCCGTACCAGGAACACAGTGGAAAGATGTTTTGGTTTGTGGAAGCAACGGTTTCGTTGCCTATTAAGAGGTATGTTTGGAGATATTGAAACAGCAAAAAAAAACAATTGTTGCATGTGCTGTACTACACAATATGGCCATCGACATGAGAGAAGATGTGTTTTCTGGTGAGAGAGATAGCATTGAACAATATTCATCTGAACCTATAGTACAAAGATATATTGCACCATCAATAAGGGGAAATATTAGAAGAAGACAGTTTATTGAAACTCATTTTCAGTAGGTAAACATTTTTTTTTACATATTTATATAGCTATTTATAATTAAAATTAATAATTATATTTATAAAATTGTCAATTTTTTTTCAATTGTCTAAAGCTATGTATATATAATTTATTTTATTTTGTTATTCAGAGGCCAATTTTGGCTATAAAATTACATTAAGGATCAATAAATGTATAAGACAATTATAATAATATTTCTTTTTGATTTCAGAGATAATACCCATTTATAAAGGAAAATATTTCTGCAGAGCCGTTGTCAGCTGTCAAAGAATAACGACTACATATTCACCAATATGAAATAAATTCAGGGGAGTATTGTGATAATATTTCATTTATTGAGCAAAATGCTTTTATTTAGGCTATAAATGATTGTGTTTCAGGGAAAGATGCGGGGTACAGCACATTCCACATCAATATGAAGCTATATTATATAAAGATTTAAGTGCTTTAGAGATATGTTTAGATTTTTTAATAAATATCGTCCCTCCTCTACATTCACAGCCGGATTTCCTTTCCAGAGGTGCACGGGTCCACGGGGAGTAGGACTGTATGATGACTAAGTAATTAGGTTTAGTTTTTTTTATTATAGTTTTTTACTATTGTATATTATATTTCATTGTTATGTAAATAAAATGCATATTAATTATAATTATTTATTTTAATTATTAATAAAAGATGTACAAATATTTGCAGCAATTTAGTACCTGAAAATAATTGTTTCATATATGAGGATATTTACAAACATGTATCTGATATAGTCTCAAATATTTAGTTTTTTTTATAGGATAATGGTGATAAACACAGTCTACCACACACACACACATACACACACACAGTCCATCTGATGTTAAGTAACTGCTGTGGTGCATAGACGTCCACATCTATCCTCGACTACAAATCAAAATGCAGATGCGTTGTCACCCGTGTGGAGTAAGATGGAATGCCTCGTTTCCTGTAAAAGAGGTCTCTCTCATACAAAATTTGTACAAAAATTTATCCAAAATTTGTCAATAAACAAGTTTAAATGTTTTATTAAAGAAAAATTTTATAAAAAGGTTATTATAATATCAAAGAATACATAAATGAGAATATTGGAAATACTGGAATTGAGGTGATCGCCACCATGGTGGTTCTATTAAAATTCATTTAAAAATTGTACAAATAAAATTATTGTTAAGAGAAATATGTTTATAAAAAAGTCCCGCTGGGTTTCTTACTAGTTCTTCCCAGGACTGAGGTATTTTCCGAACCAGTGGTAAATAAAAAATGTCTTTCAATAAGTATTCTGTAATAATCTATATTTAATAAAAATCATTCTATTCTATTCTCATTCTATAAACTCACCATAATAAACACAGCAGCATTAAGCTGCTATTTAACTTGTGTTTTTCTGACTTTCTAATAAAAATATTTGTAACTCTAATTTTCTAATTTTTAGGTTAGCTATTTTAATATTGTATTTATGTTCCTCTTCCATCATTTCCAGTTGTCTTTTTTTAAAATCTGTGTTACTTTTTACAATTGTTTGGTGTACATCTTCTCTTCTGTAAAATGAAATGGAATACTTAATGTAAGTTTTGTAGTTATTTTAGAAATTTACAAAGTATTCTAGAGTAATAAAAGTGCACTTAACCTTGTACACCAATTAAAGAAATATTTTTTAATTATTTTTAAATCAATTCATATTAAACTTTGCTTTTAATATTTGAAAACATGAAACAATTTTCAGTGTTTAAATACTAATTTTCACATTTTAAAAAGTATGTAATGTATCAGACTATGTAATTTTTTCAACTTACCTATTTTGCAAGCTATTTTTCCTGTTTTTAATTTTTGTTATACCCCTAGTAATAATATCTTTATTGTTGGTTATTTTCACCATTTTGGCACTTTCTTCTGTATCTGTAGTTGGATCTATCTCTAAAAATTAATATAAATAAAACAGTTTTAGAAAATTAACATTTATAATATTTACAAACTTGTATGCATATGATTGTAACTATAATAATAATATATTTTGCTTTTTAATAAATATTCAATCAGTATTATTTACCTTGCACATATACAACATTGGGTTCTGGATTTTCTACATTTTTAACTATAGCTGTGTCTGTTCTTTCAAAATTAAGGCGAGGCTTAGGGTCAGCAACTTCTTTTGATGTTGTAGCCACAGTCACTGGATCCTAAAATAAATCATTAAAAAATTTATTAACATGTTTTCCTGTCACCTGTCATCTCTATTTTGCCCTTTATTGAATCAGGTATTTTCTATGTTGTAGAAATATTATTATGATCCAAGACAAAAGGTAATTTAATAAATTATTAATTATAATACCTAATAGACAAAAATAGAAAATTATAATCGGACTGTGTAGATAATCTAGTAAAATGTGTGTTATGATATTATATAGACCACTATATATGAATTTGTGACATTTCAATTTTGAATATAATTAATTATAAAGAAATTTATGTTAAATTGTTACTAAGTATATTAAATTTTGAATATTCGGAAAATAATTTTGGATTGTAAATTGTATGCTTTAAGAGTAGATTTCAGAGCACTACCTAGGTACTAAAGTAATGGAAAATAAAGTTCTTTAATTTTAATTAAATTTGTAAGACATGTAAGTAATTTTATTTACCACTGCATCACTATCATAATTATTAACTTCAACGATAAAGTCGTGAGGGGCAATGGAAATTATTTCCAAGTCCTCAAGAGAAGGTGATGGAGGTTTTCCGCCACCCCCGGTCTTTGATTGTTCCCTCCTATATGTGTATAAGTTTGATTTAGCACACAACTTCATTCTTTTCCAAGATAATTTCAATTCACCATCTGATCGGCGTTTACCTGTTATCTCATTAAATCTAAAAAAAAAATACGAAATCACGTAAACAATACCGTACCTATTTGCACACAACAAATGCGATAAGTACTTACTTATTAGTTATATTCTTCCACTCTTTTATTTTTTGAATATTTACCGATGTTTTTGTCGACTTATTCTCTATTATATGTGCTGATTGTGAAATAAGTGTACGTAATATTTCCTATAATAATAAGAACATTCCTTTTAGTTGAAATAAGGATAATAGGAGGATAAGAGTATTGCTACGTACTGACAAATAAATTTCGATATTTCACTAACTTTTTCTTCAGAACTCCAATTTTCACCCCGTTTTTTCTTTTGTTCCATTATTATATAAATATAACTGTAATAGCAAGTCCTTAATTAATTATTAATAATTTAATTTACTTATTATAAGGCTGCAATATAAACTATTTTGAACGTCTCGAATCCCGCGCTCGCGTTACCTCTGTAATTCACTACATTTCACGCTAGAGTTGTTAAACTGAAAACAACTTGATATAATCAAAAGCGCGTCAAAAGTATATGTCGTGCTTGTTCAATAGATTTTAACGTAAACAAATAACAATGTATGATATGTTTTTGTATTGATGGATAATTATTTAAGTATAATTAAATGTGAAAATAATATTAATATTTTATGAAACCGAACGTTGCATTGAATGAAACCTGTATGAACGAATGATAGTGTCATTTTTTGTTTTTTATCTGTGAATGATATTTAATAAAATACTAACGTTGGTATTAACTGGTCCTCGGGTAGTCTGCGTTTTGTAATAAGCACACGTTTTGGTGCTGGTATTAACTAGAATATTGTAACAAACCTGGACTTCTTACTCCTAAACTTAACCCAGTACTAAAACATTTTTTTGGAATAAGACTGAATCAGTCTTATTCCAAAAAAATGTTTTAGTACTGGGTTAAGTTTAGGAGTAAGAAGTCCAGGTTTGTTACAATATTCTAGTTAATACCAGCACTAAAACGTGTGCTTATTACAAAACGCAGACTACCCGAGGACCAGTTAATACCAACGTTAGTATTATATTAAATATCATTCACAGATAAAAAACAAAAAATGACACTCTATCATTCGTTCATACAGGTTTCATTCAATGCAACGTTCGGTTTCATAAAATATTAATATTATTTTCACATTTAATTATGCTTAAATAATTATCCATCAATACAAAAACATATCATACATTGTTATTTGTTTACGTTAAAATCTATTGAACAAGCACGACATATACTTTTGACGCGCTTTTGATTATATCAAGTTGTTTTCAGTTTAACAACTCTAGCGTGAAATGTAGTGAATTACAGAGGTAACGCGAGCGCGGGATTCGAGACGTTCAAAATAGTTTATATTGCAGCCTTATAATAAGTAAATTAAATTATTAATAATTAATTAAGTACTTGCTATTACAATTATATTTATATAATAATGGAACAAAAGAAAAAACGGGGTGAAAATTGGAGTTCTGAAGAAAAAGTTAGTGAAATATCGAAATTTATTTGTCAGTACGTAGCAATACTCTTATCCTCCTATTATCCTTATTTCAACTAAAAGGAATGTTCTTATTATTATAGGAAATATTACGTACACTTATTTCACAATCAGCACATATAATAGAGAATAAGTCGACAAAAACATCGGTAAATATTCAAAAAATAAAAGAGTGGAAGAATATAACTAATAAGTAAGTACTTATCGCATTTGTTATGTGTACAAATAGGTACGGTATTGTTTACGTGATTTCGTATTATTTTTTTTAGATTTAATGAGCTAACAGGTAAACGCCGATCAGATGGTGAATTGAAATTATCTTGGAAAAGAATGAAGTTGTGTGCTAAATCAAACTTATACACATATAGGAGGGAACAATCAAAGACCGGGGGTGGCGGAAAACCTCCATCACCTTCTCTTGAGGACTTGGAAATAATGTCCATTGCCCCTCACGACTTTATCGTTGAAGTTAATAATTATGATAGTGATGCAGTGGTAAATAAAATTACTTACATGTCTTACAAATTTAATTAAAATTAAAGAACTTTATTTTCCATTACTTTAGTACCTAGGTAGTGCTCTGAAATCTACTCTTAAAGCATACAATTTACAATCCAAAATTATTTTCCGAATATTCAAAATTTAATATACTTAGTAACAATTTAACATAAATTCCTTTATAATTAATTATATTCAAAATTGAAATGTCACAAATTCATATATAGTGGTCTATATAATATCATAACACACATTTTACTAGATTATCTACACAGTCCGATTATAATTTTCTATTAGGTATTATAATTAATAATTTATTAAATTACCTTTTGTCTTGGATCATAATAATATTTCTACAACATAGAAAATACCTGATTCAATAAAGGGCAAAATAGAGATGACAGGTGACAGGAAAACATGTTAATAAATGTTTTAATGATTTATTTTAGGATCCAGTGACTGTGGCTACAACATCAAAAGAAGTTGCTGACCCTAAGCCTCGCCTTAATTTTGAAAAAACAGACACAGCTATAGTTAAAAATGTAGAAAATCCAGAACCCAATGTTGTATATGTGCAAGGTAAATAATACTGATTGAATATTTATTAAAAAGCAAAATATATTATTATTATAGTTACAATCATATGCATACAAGTTTGTAAATATTATAAATGTTAATTTTCTAAAACTGTTATATTTATATTAATTTTTAGAGATAGATCCAACTACAAATACAGAAGAAAGTGCCAAAATGGTGAAAATAACCAACAATAAAGATATTATTACTAGGGGTATAACAAAAATTAAAAACAGGAAAAATAGCTTGCAAAATAGGTATGTTGAAAAAATTACATAGTCTGATACATTACATACTTTTTAAAATGTGAAAATTAGTATTTAAACACTGAAAATTGTTTCATGTTTTCAAATATTAAAAGCAAAGTTTAATATGAATTGATTTAAAAATAATTAAAAAATATTTCTTTAATTGGTGTACAAGGTTAAGTGCACTTTTATTACTCTAGAATACTTTGTAAATTTCTAAAATAACTACAAAACTTACATTAAGTATTCCATTTCATTTTACAGAAGAGAAGATGTACACCAAACAATTGTAAAAAGTAACACAGATTTTAAAAAAAGACAACTGGAAATGATGGAAGAGGAACATAAATACAATATTAAAATAGCTAACCTAAAAATTAGAAAATTAGAGTTACAAATATTTTTATTAGAAAGTCAGAAAAACACAAGTTAAATAGCAGCTTAATGCTGCTGTGTTTATTATGGTGAGTTTATAGAATGAGAATAGAATAGAATGATTTTTATTAAATATAGATTATTACAGAATACTTATTGAAAGACATTTTTTATTTACCACTGGTTCGGAAAATACCTCAGTCCTGGGAAGAACTAGTAAGAAACCCAGCGGGACTTTTTTATAAACATATTTCTCTTAACAATAATTTTATTTGTACAATTTTTAAATGAATTTTAATAGAACCACCATGGTGGCGATCACCTCAATTCCAGTATTTCCAATATTCTCATTTATGTATTCTTTGATATTATAATAACCTTTTTATAAAATTTTTCTTTAATAAAACATTTAAACTTGTTTATTGACAAATTTTGGATAAATTTTTGTACAAATTTTGTATGAGAGAGACCTCTTTTACAGGAAACGAGGCATTCCATCTTACTCCACACGGGTGACAACGCATCTGCATTTTGATTTGTAGTCGAGGATAGATGTGGACGTCTATGCACCACAGCAGTTACTTAACATCAGATGGACTGTGTGTGTGTATGTGTGTGTGGTAGACTGTGTTTTATCACCATTATCCTATAAAAAAACTAAATATTTGAGACTATATCAGATACATGTTTGTAAATATCCTCATATATGAAACAATTATTTTCAGGTACTAAATTGCTGCAAATATTTGTACATCTTTTATTAATAATTAAAATAAATAATTATAATTAATATGCATTTTATTTACATAACAGTGAAATATAATATACAATAGTAAAAAACTATAATAAAAAAAACTAAACCTAATTACTTAGTCATCATACAGTCCTACTCCCCGTGGACCCGTGCACCTCTGGAAAGGAAATCCGGCTGTGAATGTAGAGGAGGGACGATATTTATTAAAAAATCTAAACATATCTCTAAAGCACTTAAATCTTTATATAATATAGCTTCATATTGATGTGGAATGTGCTGTACCCCGCATCTTTCCCTGAAACACAATCATTTATAGCCTAAATAAAAGCATTTTGCTCAATAAATGAAATATTATCACAATACTACCCTGAATTTATTTCATATTGGTGAATATGTAGTCGTTATTCTTTGACAGCTGACAACGGCTCTGCAGAAATATTTTCCTTTATAAATGGGTATTATCTCTGAAATCAAAAAGAAATATTATTATAATTGTCTTATACATTTATTGATCCTTAATGTAATTTTATAGCCAAAATTGGCCTCTGAATAACAAAATAAAATAAATTATATATACATAGCTTTAGACAATTGAAAAAAAATTGACAATTTTATAAATATAATTATTAATTTTAATTATAAATAGCTATATAAATATGTAAAAAAAAAATGTTTACCTACTGAAAATGAGTTTCAATAAACTGTCTTCTTCTAATATTTCCCCTTATTGATGGTGCAATATATCTTTGTACTATAGGTTCAGATGAATATTGTTCAATGCTATCTCTCTCACCAGGAAACACATCTTCTCTCATGTCGATGGCCATATTGTGTAGTACAGCACATGCAACAATTGTTTTTTTTGCTGTTTCAATATCTCCAAACATACCTCTTAATAGGCAACGAAACCGTTGCTTCCACAAACCAAAACATCTTTCCACTGTGTTCCTGGTACAGATATGGCTCCTATTATATCTTTCTTCTTGTGGTGTTGTGGGGTTCAGCAGCGGTGTAAATAGGTAAGGGGTACAAGCATAGCCACTGTCACCAAGTAATATTCCAGAGAATGCACCAGCCTCAAACCTCTGTTTTAGTCTACATTCTCGGAATATTCTGGAGTCATGTACACTACCACGCCACCTGGTAACAATGTCCATGATTTTCAGGTCAGCGTCACAAACCACCTGTAAAATAAGAGCTCATTAGTACTTTATGTTTTTCTGGTTTATTTTAATATATATTTATTACCATAAGATAGTCAAACAAATTATTTTCTATTATGATAAAGTAAAGTTATTAAGAGACAATCACAGCTATTTAAAATATTTGTATATTACCTGTACATTAATTGAAGAAAATCCTTTTCTATTAATATATAACTGACCCCCATCAGCATTCACTTTCTTTACTCGTATGTGAGTACAGTCAATTGCGCCAATTACTGTAGGAAAATTAGCAATACTGCGAAATTTCCTAATGGTTTCCTGCTGTTCATTTAAAGTAGTAGGCATTTTAATAAATTCTCAGGGCTTCCGTGACAAAATTTCCGCTACTTTTTTACATGTCCTACTTACTACTGGTTGAGACACACCATGTAAATCAGCTGTATCGTCTTGAATCTACGAATAAAACAATAATATGTATTATTTGGCTTTTTATCTAGCGTAATGTTAGGTACATTGACCCCACCAAGATTATAAACAGCACTTACTTCATGGCGAGCCCAGTTGCGTAATGCACAAACCACTTGAATTTCAGGACTCAATGGGCATCCTCGAGGGTCGTGCACTAAATCCTCACGTAAGATACCCACTATTTTTTCTCCGAAACGTTTTGAGAACCTATACTTATACCTAAAATCTTCGTCACTCAATTCATACGGATTCACACGATGTCGATGTCTATCAGGTCGCCGAGTGGTGTCTAGCATGTCCAAATCTTCTAAATCCATCAAGTCAATCATGTTAATATCCATTTTTAACGATTTTAATAACACCAAATGAAAACAACGCTCACCTCAAATTAAGAAGTACCGAAATTGAGGTTAGTATAGAGTACCACAAACTATATAGAAAGGTTAGTACCATAGCTAAACTAGGGGTCTCGAAAGATTAACTTTAATACCATAGATAATCCTTGAACCAGAGATAATCTTCGTTTTGTAATAACGTTTTTCTTAGTTTATGGTTTAAATATATTACTAACTCCAGTACTATATTAAGTCCGTGTTTTGGAATAAGGCGGAATATGTCTAAATACTACTTGGTAATGTATTAAATTGATAAAAGAATTCATTCATTTTTGTATTGTACGCCTATTGTTCAACTGTATATGTATCTATACTATAATAAAACTCTAACATGACGATTTCTGTACATTGAATATTTTTTTGTCATTTGATTTGGAGTTGACTATTTGATCGTTACATATGCTAAAATACATACAATTACATTTGCTACGTTGTATGTCTGTCTGTCTGTCTGTCTGAACACGCATCGCGCAAAAACCTGTTAACCGATATGAACAGGACTTTCACTATCTTGTTACATAGAGATCAAACCGTTGGAATAATTATAATTCATCACGCTATATATCATATGGCGGCAGTAGTCATATATCTCCCTTTTACAGCTACAAAAAGGTTTAAAATTTTCACTGTCGTGAGATTGAAAAATTCCACTATCCCATTTTGAGTTGTTTATATATTTATCCTATCCGTTATTATCTAAATATGGTAGTTTTTATTTTAGTTTATAATAAACTAATTACGCGCTCTAGGTATTTTAAAGCAAGGTATGGTTTTATTATACGCAGATTATGATATATGACACATCTGTTACTGACGATGCTTTCAACGCCATGTTATTAGTAGACCAGTAAATGTAAATGTAGCTTTCTTAAGATATGTCTACTGTAAATGCGTTCTGATATAGAGTTTATTTAATAGTGCCTACCTATTAAAAATGCAAACAGAGTAAAGAGTTCAATTAAAAAGTAAAGTAACAGCCCAAATATGGCCCACGGCTGAGATATATGGCGTATAGCATTCTCAGATTGTTGAGAGGGTTTTCTTGGACCGAGAAAGAGTCCATCGCGATGCCATTGGCGTGCTGTCCTTGAAGCATTCGCTCTCTTTACTTTATTTTTTTTTAATTGACTTGATTTTCATTTTTAAATTTGGATTTAGTAATAAAGTGCATATAAATTAGACCAAATCCTTAATTTATAACAGAAATCTTTTTATTAAGTTTAGAAATAGAGCTAATGAAAATTCATTTGTAATAGAGACGATGACAACTTAAATCGATTATAAATTATAACTAGCGAGTAATGACGTATGGTTTTTAATTGAAGTTCTTGTCATGTTATTACCATAGATTTAGAATATACTGGCGTTAGACCAACATAGTGTCCAAGGGAGAAGAAAATTTCTTATGGCAAAAATGCAAGATAGAAAAGGATACCAAATCTAACTCTATTACCGATTTTGAATGACAGGTCGGCACAAGTTGGCACGCAAGAAATAGCTTTTAGATATTTTGAAATATTTTAGAGTGTAATAGTAGTTATTTTTAGTAAATAACTTTTTTCCAAAAAGGCTACTTGTTCGATAAGACACTGTGGTGTAAATAACAGACATAATCCTGATAATTTCACATTTTCACAGGTAAATTCTCAAGACGTAGTCAATGTTATGATGCGTTTATTTTTGATTAAAAATTAATGTTATATACTGTTTATAATACATAATGCTTTCAACTATTCTATTAACTTTGATATTTTGCAAAGAAAAAAGTCACTTTGTTGATAATTTGCGTGAATTTGGTAAATACATTCGAAAATGTAATTTTATTTTCCCGTTTGTCAAACAGATTCCCTCCGGATTCTATAATTTGAAAAAAAATGGTTAAGGTTAATTGGTTGGAATCCAAATAAGAACTCTAAGAAGATTTTGCAGCAAACATTTTCTTGTGAAGTATAAAAGAAAAAGTAAAATAAAAACAATTTTATTAAAAGGAGTCATTTCTACATTACTTGTACCAGTAAGTATAATTTTGTTATAATAAACTTACTTACTTACTTATCTTCACGCACAATCCCTGACGGGGTAGCCAGAGAGAACAGATCGCCAAGTGTCACGATCCTTACATACCTCTTTCGCTTCTTTCAGATTCCTTATCTTCTTCATACATGCACGTTATAATATACGTTATAATACATGTTATAATAAAACTTCCAAAATTTAACTTTTAAAACTTTAAATAAAAATACAGACATATTTTTGTACTTTACGGCTTACGTGGTAGAGCAATGCTGCAGTTATATTAGTAGTATATTTGTAGCACGCATGGGTTGGCTCGACCGGGAAAGGACCACGCTCTCACAGAATACCAGCGTAAAATAGCAGCTTAACGCTGCTGTGTTTCGTATGGTGAGTGTAGAGAACCGGAGACCCTTTTTATCATTGGTATTTCAGAGGCATTCCATCTTAGTCATCATGAACACAACGCATCTGCATTTTGATTTCTAATAGAGGATAGACGTAGACGTCTATTGGCCGCAGCAACCATTTACCATCAGGTGAAGGAGATTATCCTCTTTAAGCCATTATGAACCCAACTAAGCATCTATTTATCAACCAAAATAAATGTATAACCTTAGTTAACAAACCGAACAGCCTCACGGTCACACTGGTACAATATTCACAGCATCACGCTATTTTCCCTAAGAGGCTGAGCGGAGCTTCGGATTATATTCCTAAGTCACAATGATAAAACTTTTAGCGTAGTTAGGTATAGATAATATTAATGCTCCTGAAGCGCCACTAGACGCTCGTGCATGAGACGCGATAGTATAAATTCCATAGTATTTGATACTCTCAACGCTCGATGCATGATTCATGCTTGATGGCCAAATAGCGTGGTGCATCGCCTACAGCGTTAGTCGTAGAGAAGAGGAACTCGTGGTTAAGTAATAGCTGCGCGGATCAATAGATCTGCGAGATTAAGTTGCATTTACCGCGGTGAGTACATGAATGAGTGACCATTTTCTTAACATACCGATATGGAGAGAATGGGTGCATCTTTATTCTCAGACACTTGGTGCCTTTTACTCGGTTAATATGATTATGTTTTTAAAATTAATAAAGTTTATTTTTACTTTATATTTTTCAGGGTCAGAAAGAATATAAACATGAAGCATGATGAAGCCTCATAAGCAAATTGGCCTTAAAACAGAACAATCTTATTTAACTGATTCCTACAAGTTTTCTTACTTGAATTATTAAGTTTACATTCATATAAATCGAATGTTAAAATAAACTTCTATAATTTATTTAATTTTTGTTAAATGTTTGTAATTATCAAAATTAATACTTATATGAAAAATAAAGCAGTCATTATGTACTCCGTGTTCCCGTTTCTTATTTTCCCATCAAAATATTTTATAAAATATATAAAATATATACTTAATTAAGTATCTACCTATTTATATTTACAATATGTTAAAAATAAATTCCGGGGAAACTGTCCATGGTAGTAAATATTTTTCTCCAAAGATCATAGCTCAAAAATACAACTTTCCGATCTGATACTTGGGGAGTTTTTTTTTAAGTTTATCGGTAGAGTCACCTGGGATTTTTTACATTTGAATTAAAATCCAACAAAAGGCAGGTAGGTTCAGTTTATTCCCAGGAACATGTTATATGAATATTTTTTAATTATTTTAGAACTATCATGGTAAAAATTTAGTTAATTTTTGAAGTAAATCAATTTCGTGCTCTAAACTATTTTTTTTTTAATCTTTTTACCGCTTCCTTAACAATCATTTTTCGATAGTTCTTGTAAGTTTAATGTACATCACTAGCTAACGTACACAATGACAAATCAAAATTAGTCACGCGTTTTCGGCCTGTCAGGTCGTCTATACGCCAGTATATTCTAAGTCTTTGGTTAATACACTATGAGATCCTACATTATTGTTACGAGCTTAGGGTTCGAGATAATTAAAAACCGTTGAGTGAATTACCAAAATTGACACTTTAATTACAGAACACTAATTACAAATTAAAACTACACTAATAACAAAACACAATTGTATTACTGATCACTTTAGTTCGCAGCTGTATCGCTTCGAAATATTGGCTTGTATCGCCAACTCAACACTGACCCCGATCGCGGTCTATACCGGCCTTATATGAAGCCTCAGATAGTTCTAGAATCTTCTACTGTAGAAACTTCCAGAATTTTCGAGTACATACTGGTCCTAATTGACTAGATGTCGATAGTTCTAGAAAGAAATTTCCATGGAAATTTCTAGAAGGATCTTGACTCTCCTAGTTCTGCTACTCTATATTAGAAAGCGCTAGTGATAACTAGTGTCGCCATGTGCACGTCATTAATGGTGGCGCGCAACATCTGCCCCCTCCTAAGACATGATCGTCCGTAGCATTATTGGACCCATAATGACGCACCAGTCGATCCACATAGACGATCTTAGGAGTACCTCTTGCACCTTTTTGTATCTGGTAGGTTTCGCTTGTCACAATGCGATACGGTCCGTCCCATTTAGCTTGAAGCTTAGGAGATTTCCCTTTGCTACGAACTGGATTGTGCAACCACACTAGTGAACCTTCTTCGAACCCTTTATTGTTCATTTTGCGGTCATACAGGGTTTTCATTTTTTCAGACATTTGCTGGCCCGACTATCTGAGGTGCCCATAAATTTCATTCATTTGTTGCGCAAGTCATTTGCATAATCGGTTATACTGCGTGGGGAATCAGGTGTTATTCCGGTGATCAGGTCTGCAGGTAGCCGTAATTCCCTTCCAAAGCTGGTGCCACGGATGTACTTTGGTGAACAGGGTTACGATACGACAACAAAAACGGTGCTTGTACCAATCTCGTTTCTCGTATTTTCCACAACTTTTGCTAGGCACCTCTCCAATGTCTGATTAAATCGTTCTACCATTCCTTCAGATTGTGGGTGGTAAGAAGTTGTGCTTGTTTTATGAGTACCCCTAACTCGGGAATTTTCCTGGAATATTTGAGACTCAAAATTACTTCCTAGATCGCTGTGAATCTCTAAAGGTACTCCAAAACGACAGAAGACTTCATTAACTAGTTTATCTGCAACTGTTGAAGCCATAAAATACTTGTTACCACTTTCATTTTCCGGAAACGGTCCCGCAACGTCAAGGGCTATTATCAATGGTGCAACAACATTGTACAATTTCAATGCACCTCTACTACGAGTCTGTGATCCCCCGCACAATTTGTACGTACATTTGCTACACCAGTCCTTGACATCGTCACGACAGTAGACCCAGTAAAACCGTTCTCGGATCTTCAGTAAAGTTCGTTTAACTCTCAGATGGCCTCCTGAACAACCATTATGGTACAGCTGTAGAACATCCGGTACTTTAGCTTTAGGGACAACCATTTGCAAATGACAGCTGTCTCCCCGGCCATTTTCCCATTTACGGCACAGGACTCCATCCTGAATCAGGAAGCTGTTCCATTGGACCCAATAGCTATTCGTGGTCAAACTCATCGCAGAGACGTTGATCCACTTGAGCTTAAGAGCACTGGCCTTCATCCATTCCAGAATCGGCTTGAAGGCCGAATCTTCCTGCAGTGAATGTTGTAGGCTGTCCTTCCACTCGTTGCTAAGCTGGTCTATCCTGAGCATACTCACAGATACCACTTCCTTACCCTCTTGCCTAGTACAATGCTTGCAATCTTCAGGACAAGGTCTTCTTGACAATGCATCTGCGTTGCATGAGGTTTCCCGCTCCGATGTTCGATCACAAAGTCGTATTCCTGCAGTAGTTCAAACCATCTTGCAACTTGACCTTCTGGATTTTTGAACTGCAATAGCCATTTTAGTGCAGCATGGTCAGTTTGTAAGTGAAATTTCCGCTTCAAAAGATATTTGTTAAAATGCTGCCGACTACTACTTTACCACAGCAAGCAATTCCCGTCTTGTGACACAACAGTTCCTTTCCGGCTTTGATAATGACTTGCTGAAGTACGCTATCACAATCTCTTGATCACTATTCCATTGAAGCAATACAACGCCAAGTCCTATATCACTTGCGTCTGTGTCAACTATAAAGTCCTTTTCCGCATCAGGGTACCCCAAAATAGGTGTTTTGCACAGACGGTCCTTGAGCTCCTGGAATGCGATATTGCAACTTTCATCCCAGCAGAAATGTCGCTTCTCCTTGGTTAGCTTGTGCAGAGGTTTGGCTCCATCATCTCTATCTCCAAAGTTCTTCACAAATCGCCGATAATAGGAGCACAACCCCAAAAATGCTCTAACTTGCGTCTTGTCTTTTGGAACTGGCCAATCCTTGACAGCGGAAATTTTCTCTGGATCCGTGCGGATACCTTCGTCCGACACTACATACCCCAAAAAGCTAACTTGCCGTTTGAATAGTGAACATTTCTTCGGACTCAATTTGAGGTTGGCACTCTGGATCTTTATGAGCATGCGTTCTAGGTTTTAAAGGTGTTCCTCAAAAGTACGGCCTACGATGATGATGTCATCCATGTAGACTAGACAGGCATCGCCAATTAGCCCGGTAAGTACAAGCTACATCAACCTTTTAAACGTTGCTGGAGCATTGCACAATTCAAACGGCATAACTTTAAATTGTCACAGACCCTGTCTTGTCGAGAATGCCGTTTGTCTCCTTGTCCTTAGGGGCAATTTTAACCTGCCAGTAGCTACTTTTCAGGTCCAGTGTGCTGAACCACTTTACTCCTGTAAGCATGTCCAGCGTGTTATCAATTCTTGGCAAGGGATAGCTGTCCTTCTCCGTAACGCCGTTCAGACGGCGGTAGTCAACACAAAAGCACATGATGTCGTCCATTTTCTTTACCAGCACCATAGGTAAATACTATAGACTAAATGAAGGTTCAATAACAACATCCTTCACCATTCCCTCAATCATGGTTTCCACTTGCTTTTCACGTGCTACCGCAATCTTCTTGGCCGCTGACGGATAGGTAATTCTTCTTCTGTGTTTATTTTGTGTTTAACTAAGCCAGTCTTCCCTACGTCAGCATCGTTTGACGAGAAAACAACTTCTTCGCCTTAACCATTTCATTCGGGGAGAGAACGCTGCGACAGTCTTCTAAAAGTGTGGTCATTCTCGTTTATGCATCCTTGCTAGGCATCCTAGTCGATAGATATTGGCATCGACGCATCCAATCCACTTCCTCCCAAGTATCATCCAGTGTGCCTTTTTCTATAATCTCTTCCTGATCACAAAAAAAATTTTTGTCGTAAAATTTGTTTTTCCTGCTCCGCATTTTGCCGATAGGATCTACAATACTAAAGAGTTAAGGCAATCTATAGATGATGATGATTAAGAGTTTTATTTTATAACTAGCTTTTTCCCCATGACTTTGCTCGCCTGGATTATGGTGTATCAAATCGTAAGATCAAGGGTGAAAGGCCAAGAAGGCTTTACTCCTGACTGATCATTATATAGCTCACACAACGATGTTTTTGCTTTCAAACGAGATATAATCACCGCACGTGAAAGAGCTTAATTTAGCTTTTGTGAAAACATTCTTAGCGTAGTATGCAAAAACAGGACATATTAAGTCTGGTGGCACAACATATCATTATTATTTAAATTGTGGAGGTAAATCTCCATTTTCTATTATAAAAACACGTTTTATAGATTCTTTGGATTAAGTAAAAAAAAATTACCTAAATGAAAATGCAAAGCGTAGTAGTTATATTTATTCACATACCAAGATATAGATAAAATTGAATCTAAATGTCTGCCGCCAAATTCATCATCTATACAATGTATATATACACATGAAACTGAAAAGGGGGTTAGTATGCTTTTAGGACATGAAAAATCATTTTTGACATTTTTGTTTGTCTGCCTGTAATCTTCGAAATGGTTAATTCAATTGTTATGGAACTTCACTAATAGATAGAGGCCAATTCCAGAAGTGCATCAAGGCTACATTTTATCCAGAAAACATGCAGGTTGTTTATTTTTATGAAATTTTAAAACTAACAAGGAAAGGGTTTTTGATGATTATCTTATCATTACATCAATCAATACGATATATAAAAAACAATAAGAGATATAAAAAATGTTTGAATCAAAAATTTTAGCTTTGCATTTTTAAACAAAAATTTTCCTTATAAAATTATCTTCTGTCTCAAAGGTTTGACGCAAAATCGGTTTGTAACATTTTTATATACTTCAACACCATTTTACAAATAAAATATAAAGCAAAATATTAAGATAAATTTCTATACTTAAACTTATTGCCCAAACACAACTATTATAGCTTTGCATTTTTTTTTTGTTTAAGTTCTTCGCGACTACTAAAACGCGGTACCCGCGTTAAAATGTAAATATTCTTGATATAAAAAATTGTATTTTTGTTTTGAGTTATTAAAGTCAACTTATTTTATAATGATAATAATATATGAATTTAAGTAATTATTTAATATAATTAATTTCTTAAATCCATGTTTCTTCAGGTTTTCATGTGACACCATTTCAAGTAATTGGTCTCACTTAATCGTCATCATCATTATCCTTACAGCCTCAATATTGGCCTTCTCCAAGCAATGCCACAAAGCACAGTCCTGAGTCACCTGCATCTATCGAATCCCTGCTTTTCTTGTTAGGTCGATACTTCATCTATTGGGGGCATCGGTTGTCGGTCCTTCAAACTATATTTTACAAATGACCAGCCCATTACCACTTCAGCTTACTGATCCGTTAGGCTATGTTGGTACTCTTATTCTACTGCAGATATTATCTTCATTACTTAGTCTATCACGCAGAAAAACTACGAGCATAGGTATTTACATTACTCACTGAGCGCCCCCGAGCTTCTTCATACGGCCAGCAATGAACAAGCACGTCTTATATTTTATCACTGGTAACACGCACTGGTTGTACACTCTTATTTTTAAGTTTTGAGCTAAACGTGATAAGATGTGCCTGCCCTCGCCGATCTCCTGAACACTGCCCAAAGGCTACCTTCAGATTAAAA
Source organism: Parnassius mnemosyne (assembly GCA_963668995.1). Lineage (NCBI taxonomy): Eukaryota > Metazoa > Arthropoda > Insecta > Lepidoptera > Papilionidae > Parnassius > Parnassius mnemosyne. Next base: position 26,994,105 of record CAVLGL010000159.1, read on the forward strand.
ATTATTAATTTTTAATGTGGAGGTAGCCGTGGTTAACTATGACATTGGGACGTCATACACCTCAGTCCCCCCTGTGACCATGGGTGCTGTAAAGTACTCGAAACGTCGGAAATATAAAATAAGGTAATATACGCGATAAAATCCGTAAAACTAGTTTTATTTATAGATAATGACCGCTTAACTGCATTTTACACAAATACATTTTAAAAGCAATTTACAAATGATGGTGAAGGTTTTCAGTATCTTGAAACCAAATTTCGGAAAATGTAGTTTCAAGCGTCATTGACGCTAAATTTCCAAAAGGAATTTTCGTAGGCTCGTAAATACGAGAGCTAACAAAGAACACAACTTTAAGCGAATTTTAAGGCTTGCTAACGCACATTACACAAGAATGGCTAACTGCTAAAATAATATGCCCACTTTATGTCCAAAGTGCGAGTTTCTGTCAGTTCACTTATTAACATTCAGCTGGGTAAACATCTGGTGCTGCACGACGCACTGATTGGTTTTAGGTCTGGACTGTCTACGGAAAGTGTTATCTTGTGTCTTAAGCACATTTTTAAATATTACATTGACCAGAATGTTGTATTATACGCTCATGCGCGTGTTTCTAATTTGAGGAGCACTAGTTTGCCAACAAGTTGTATATCACTATTCCAATGAATACTATAGGAATCAGATAAACCAGGTGAGATGACCCAATTGACAAAAAAAACCAGCTAAGTTACTTGCTGTTTCTTCCCAAAACAGAGGTTTTTTTCCGAACCAATGATAAAAGTAAAAAAATATTTTCAACAAGAATTACCTGTAATCTACTCTATCCTATTTTATTCTATTATATTCAATACCTCTGAGAGGTATAAATTAGAATGAGGTGTGAAACAGTAGGTTTAATATATCTAGGGTTATTTATTTATCAATATTTATCAGTCAGATCGGAAGCTCAGCAGCATGCATTTCGGATGCTACATTGGCGCTTCATGATTTTCTGTTGAAATTGTGCTGCTTAATACATCTATTGTTTCGATTAAGAAGCTAGTTGCTTCTTTTTAGCAATATGTGGTTTCAAGTACAACTCGGACAAAAGTCAAGTCCTCATCTTTATAGCAATTCAAAAAGTTAGTCTAGATGGTACTGCTTGGAAGGTCGTTGACAGCATTAAATTCATAGCTCACGATATAACAAACGATCCAAAGTATGACTTCAACATAGAGCGGGAGCGCAGGACATTGGCAGTGAAGAGTAAAGTCCTTTCTCGCAAAGGAGACAGTCGTTTTTGGGCCCACTAGAAATTTTTGCAGACAGCAATGGTATTATATAAAAAATAAGATACCAATTTATTATTGTAAATAGCATAAAGATTTTATGAAAATCTAGACGGAATCAAGAAATCTGAAAAAAAGAGTTGTTTTGATATTTATGTTTATGTCATTGGTTCAGATAAAGTAATATTAAACACAATTGTAGTAGAGATGTGCCAACTCGGAAGAAATTCGACTCGAGTTAACTTGTGTTGAAATTCACGTAATCGAACAGTACTCGAGTTACGCAACTCGAATTGGCGGAACGAAGCTTTGTCAGTTTGTTACAAATTATTTTTATATTTGTCCATCCAAGATTATTATTATTATTTCTTAACTTAATGGGTAATTATATATTATTGGTTTGCGTATAGACAATCTTCATAAAATAATATCACTAACTTTATGACGTAGCGTAAAGTTACTGTTATTAATAATTTAACTATCACAAATTATACTTAATCAGCTTATTGGCATTCCATAATATATCAATAAATTGCTCGAATTAGTAAGTCGAGTTCATCACTAAATTGTAGACAGACACTGCATTGACCGTAATATAAAAATGTGACTCGAGTAGGATTTTGTAACTCTAGTCACTCGGGTTTTATCATGTCACTCTAGTTGTACTCGAGTTTTTGAGTTATTTGAATTAACTATTTACAGTACCTGCATCGATTGAAGTTTATCACTCGAGTCAAGAATAGCGATTATCTTAGTTAAAGCATTTTTAAATAGGTACCTTTATTAAATAAGTATCTAATATGTGGCAATATGAAATAAAATACAAATATTTATTATTTATTTATTTGTAGTATTTCCATGTTTTTTATTTACTACAGATATGTGGAGTATTTCAAAATCTATAAACTGCTTTGTGCATATCTTACAAATCGCTTCCATTTTTTTAAAATAATGCCACACTGACGATTTTTATTTTGTTGTTTCATTGTTATCATTCATAGTTTAAACAAACAAGTATATTTAAATCACCTTTTATGTTATGCACTACTTATACGAATTAACAAAAAATAAACAACAATGATATCAAAATCACGATATTATAAATCAAACTAAGTTCATATTTGACTACAACATGACAGATGCAAGTTTGAATTTGGATGTAACCAGTAAGGTTACTCGCGGCGCCTTATACTACAAGTAAATTAGTGAGTTGACATCTATCTAGCGATCTCCGAATCTACACGGTGCGGTGCGCTGAATTCAATCGGTAGCTTGAGTGCAAGCGGACTCGAGTAAAATTTATTTTCACTCGAGTACCGAGTTACACAAATTCACTCGATTGAATAGATTGAAAACAGAGCACGAGTTGCATGACTAGTATAAGAACTAAGAATAAATTCTGTGGTTACTGGTTAATTGTGGTTATATTCTTTTTTGGTAGCAAAAACATAAAGTTTATTGTTAAGTATAAACATTTTTTACAGTTTGTTTACATTACAAGACAATAAAATATCGTCTCATCGATGCACAAGTGTATGGATACATGGATATACATTATATTCGTATAATAATATGGATAATATCATGCAGATTATGTATGATTGGATTGGAATTAATATTCCAAATTATGTATTTCTCTTCTACATATCTATGTAATATATGAGTTTAATATTCCACCTAGAATTTTAGAAAATCTATAAGTTGTGTTGAATAACCTAAAACAAGTTACAATGTATTAAAGTTTTATGTTATTAGTAATATCTAAATTAAATTAGTTTATTAATTAAAGTATTGTGACTTAGTTAATGGGTGATATCCGTAAAATTGCTATTGAATTTACAAAAACACTTAGGACTGTAATAATAATAATAATAATAATAAATAATTTATTGCTTTAAAAGAAGTAGTAAGTTGTTACAATATTGTTGGGTACTCTCTTTTAGGTAAATAGATACCTGTAGTAGAGGGACCCGCTGTTCCGTAGTACAATAATATTATTACTTTAAATTATAATTAAAATAATAAAAAAAAATCTACACAATTTAGAACATGCAGTAAGGTACAATTAATAATATTTGTGTGATTGTGTGTGTGTGTGTGTGATTGTGTGTGTGTGATTGTGTGTGTGTGATTGTGTGTGTGTGATCGTGTGTGTGTGATTGTGTGTGTGTGTGTGTGTGTGTGTGTGTGTGTGTGTGTGTGTGTGTGTGTGATTGTGTGTGTGTGATTGTGTGTGTGTGTGTGTGTGTGTGTGTGTGTGTGTGTGATTGTGTGTGTGTGTGTGTGATTGTGTGTGTGTGATTGTGTGTGTGTGATTGTGTGTGTGTGTGATTGTGTGTGTGATTGTGTGTGTGTGTGTGTGTGTGTGTGTGTGTGATTGTGTGTGTGATTGTGTGTGTGTGTGATTGTGTGTGTGTTTGTGTGTTTGTGTGTGTGTGTGTGTGTGTGTGTGTGTAAGTGTGTGTGTGTGTGTGTGTGTGTGTGTGTGTGTGTGTGTGTGTGTGTGTGTGTGTGTGTGTGTGTGTATGGATGACTGTGAGAAGTCTGTAAGTGTGAAAATTTATAAGGCACTGTTTTCTAGAAGGGATTCAGTTTCTTCATAAGTAAGTTTTCTTAACCAGTCTGCTACGGTTTTTTTACAGTCATGGTAATTCATAGGATAAATATTGATTTTTTGGTTTATTTTATTATATAAGTAAATTGAAAGTCTTGTATACTGTCTTGATGCAAACGTAGTCTTAAATGAATCTTCGTAGGGTACTGTATATTTTCTACGTCTAGTCGTTGATGACGGTTGATATTTTAGGGAACTATGAAGTTTTAAAACGGTTGCTAAAATGTAAAGTTTTCTTACCGAAAGTAAATTACTCAATTCATAGAGTTCAGTTGTAGGGAATCTATAGGGCTTTAAGAACATAACTTTAATTAAGCACCGTTGAGCTCTTTCAAGCTCAAGGAACCTGGTTCTTGCTGCACCACCCCATATAGGAATACAGTAGCCTACCGTTGACTGAACCAGAGCTATGTATATTTTATTAAGTAAGGACTTCGTGGAGACATGTCGTAGTGACTTAAATATCCAAATAAGTTTCCTGAGCCGAGTTGCCATTAATTCTAGGTGTGAATACCAAGACAGTCTTTGGTCAAACATTACTCCTAGATACTTTATATTTGAGACTTTATTTATTTGAGAGCAGTTACAACTAGAGCTTTGGGCGACAGAGCATTCGTGAATTTTAATTTGAAAATCAGGTGTAGGTTGAGTGCTGTTGTACATGGTAAAGCAAATATATTTAGTTTTGGATATATTCAAAGTGAGTAGATTCTGATTGAGCCAATTCACCATCCTAGCAAGACCTAATTCTGCTGTTTTCCTTACAGAGTCCCATGTATCTCCTGTAAATACAATAGCTGTGTCATCTGCATAGGAAAAAATCTGCCCATTATAAAGTTTCATATTACACAGTTCATTAATGTATATCAAAAACAGAGTTGGGCCCATCACACTTCCTTGGGGGACTCCATAGTTGACAGTTACAGTTTTACTTAATAAAGCTGATAAACTTCAAACTGCCAGACAAATCACCTTTAGGAGCTATATTCTCTAAATCATATGAGTTTTTGTTAATACATTCACTGTTACTTAAGACTGATTATATATTATGTAAATTGACAAATTACAATATTATAATATTATATCAAAATCCCATGTATTATATAACTGCGGACAATATCCTGCGACGGAATCAAATTCTTCTATTATATTTATACTGCTGTGTTTGTAACTCTGCAGAAAGGAATGTTATTTTGTCATGAAAAAATCTATGTATTATTCTCCTATATGAAACCAGTGAAAATAAAAAGTTAGACAACTTTTATATAGACAAATATTGTTGATGTAAATCCGTAATTATTATTTTTGTATTTGATCAACTGGAGCTAATTAATCGTGTATATTTTATAATAATTTCTTATTTATTTAACATATAGGCACAGATAACAAAATTCTGACAGAAATATGGAAATATAGTTTAATGCGTCTTTATTTACTTATTATTGAACATGTCTTTTTAATTCCTCACAGTATCATAAATAGACATGTCTTTTGGCATTATAGTATTTGAAATGCAATTCATATATAAACATCGTCTCCACAAGCTACATAGAATGAAATAAATATAGAAAAAATAATATATTGATAAGAATTAATATTTATTATAGGCACTCTTTACAATAATTAACTTTTTCAGGTCAATCGCTGAGAACATATATGTATGCTTTGCAGACTAAAAGCTTGCAGAGCTGCCCGTAGGCAGAGACAAAAAAGAGTATGGATATTGAAGACAACAGTCTTCTATCATATCATTGAAAATGTTCTTCGAATTCCTGCCAATATCATAAATGGACATGATATCATCTAGTTATTTAGAAAAAATATTTTGAAATGATTTACAATAACAAATACAATTAAATTATACATGTTTTTTATTATACTTCCATAAACAATTTAAAACATCTTACTTCCTCACTATTTATCAGTGTGTAATAACAGATAAAAATGTTTGAGGTATCTAAACTAACCTAATCAGTTAATATATTTTCAAACAAAGTTTTGACATCGTGCCTGTCTTTTTTTTTATAGGATAAGGGTGACAAATTAGCTCACAGTCCACCTGATGGTAAGTGGTTGCTGTAGCCCATAGACATCTACATCTATCTTCGATTACGAATCAAAATGCAGATGATTTGCCACCCGTGAGGACTAAGATGGAATGCCTCGTTTCCAGTAAAAAGGGTCTCCGGTTCTCTACAGTCACCATACGAAACACAGCAGCGTTAAGCTGCTATTTTACGCTGGTATTCTGTGAGAGCGTGGTCCTTCCCCGGTCGAGCCATTCGTGCTACAACCATTTTACAGCTGCACTATGGCTCTACCACGTATAGATTGTGTGATGTCTATTTGTTACTTAAAAGTAGTCTATTAACTGTCTACTGTTAATAGAATACTTTGGAAATTATCATTTACTTTAATAAATGTAGATGCATTATAACTTGTGTTTATATCCTTATACAACCAGTTTAAAACATCTTTCTTACTATATAGCGTGTGTAGGTAATATTATAAATGTACATATTATCCCTGACTCATCTTGGCTTTAATCATATTACTTAAACGGTATTTGGGATGTATACTCACAAACAATACATTTAAAAAATAGTATCCATACCATATTCATGCACAGACATGCACTATATTATTTTGCCAGAACTACTAAAAAGATTTTCCATCAATATTAAAGTACCTATAAATGCTGAATGTAACTACAACTTTGTTTTATACTATTATTTATTGAACAGTGCACTATTTTGACTTATAATACCGGTGAAAACTTTTTTTTATAGGATAAGGGTGACAAACGAGCACACAGTCCACCTGATGGTAAGTGGTTGCTGCGGCCCATAGACATCTGCATCTATCGTCTATTACAAATCAAAATGTAGATGCGTTGTCACCCGTGAGGACTAAGATGGAATGCCTCATTTCCAGTAAAAAGGGCCTCCGGCCACCTGCACTCACCAAGCGAAACGCAAAGGTAAACCTCTACTTCACGCTGGTTTTCTGTGAGGTCATGGTACCACCCCGGTTCGATCCGGCCCATCCGTGCGACAGCAAAAGCTGACGCGTGGCTCTACCACTGTTAAATAGAAAATAGCTTTTAGTTTGTTTTTAGGTTATAGTAAGTGTTACGGCCTACGACTGCTCCCTTAAAGGATCAGATCCTCAGGGGCCCATGAGCTGAAGACTTCCCGAGCAGACGTAGGTCGAGCCTCAATGTGGCCACGTGGAATCTCTCTGATTACACTAAAATATATGGGGGAGCGTTATACTACTCGCTGGGTATAAGGCTACCGCACAAAACACGCACGGAGTTTCTGGGTCAAAGGTCACTACCGTTTCGCGTTGCAACAGTTACTTCTAGAATATCAGAGGCCGCACTAACTTATATTGTCGAATGCACTTATACAGATTCTGAGTCGGACCCAATAAGTCCCGGGAAAGGCTATCCAAACAGGGAATGCGCGTTATAAATCCTAGACGGGATATTTACTAGACGCCCTAACTATTCCAAATCAGTCAATCCCAAAATCAGCGTTCGGGCGTAAACAGTAAGATACATATTTTATTTGCTAATTACTCAGTATTCCCATTAGATACGGTAAAACTAATATTACTATTGTAATCTATAGATTATGATAAATAAATTGATATGCATTTCGTTAAGGTTCTCTAAAATTTGTGGTGGGCCCATTCTCCATACAAAAACAAACTGTCTCCTTTGCTTGATATTCAGACTATGTAAATATTATGCTATTTAAAACATACTGCACATCTTTTTATTCGAGCGGTCTGTGGGTAAGGTACGTGAAACGAGCCTACGATGTCCTGAGCTTGCAGTACAATACCGTCTCTAAGATGCTATTGGGGTTGCCGCGGATGTAGTTTGTCAGGCATATTTGCTGAGACGTAGACGGTTTCAACGCTATAATGCGCAAGCATGTCGCCTCTTTTCTCTTAACTTACACGATTTTACGTATGGTGTGAATAAAAAAACAAAACAGGTACTTAGGAATGCTTGTTATAATAACTAAATCTATTATAGTTACACAATCATATTATTATTGAAATATTATTTTTTAGGAGACAACTACATTAACCGTAATGTCTTTGTTTGTCAACAAAGTTCTTTTGGACCAAGGAAATCGGTCCAATTTATACGCTACGCAGATTACTTACACATAAACAATATGTCATAAAGTTGATAACTTTTACAATAAAAGACTTTATTTCAAGAAACAGTCTTCACCCTTTTTATCAACATGTAAGCAGTCCAGGTGCATCTTACCCATCAGAGCAACTTGCTAAAAACTCACCAGACTCTGGAGACTCATATAAAAATAAGAGAATGGATTCTACATGCCGGATATCAATCCCACAGACTGATGATGGGATGATGCCATCTTTGTGATGCTATTTCGGCGCTACTTCCCCCTACCAGCCTACCTATCCCTAGATATCCTAGCTTACCAAGCAACTCGAACCCAAAGGGTGACAAATAAGAGACGCCATTTATAACTTTAACTAAAAAGCAAAAGCAGACTTCAAAAAACTATAAAAAATGAAGTAAATTCACATTTTGTGGTCGGAGTTTTAATTTTTCTATATTTTATTTATGTGTTTGAATCAGCTTTTAATTTTCATTTAAATTAATTTTCATATAAAAAATACTTTTGCGTTGTAGAGCCACGCTACAGCTATATTATGGTTACGGCACGAATAGATCGGCTCAACCGGGATAGGACTACGCTCTCACAGAATACTGCTGTGTTTCGTATGATGAGTGAAGAGAATTGGAGACCTTTTTACTAACAACAAGTCACAAGCTAACAAGGAATTCCATCACAGTCCTCAGGGGTGACAACTCATCTGTATTTTGATTCTTAATTGAGGATAAATGTAGATATCTATGGGCCACAGCACCCACTTACATCAAGTGGAATGTGTGCTCGTTTCTCACTCTTATTCTATAAAAAATATTACTTAAAAATGTAACTTATATGAAATAATTTTATCTTTTTAGTCGTAATATCTAATTTGACCTTCAACAACACGAACTCTACAATACGTTTGTATCGTTGTCTCATTAACGTTCCGTCGCTTCCTATTTGCTTTGTAGAGTAAGTACGTCATTATACGACCATTTTTAAGAAGCATTTGTTAAAAGCCAGACTACTGTATCCACTGTTAACATTGTTTTAGCCGGTAGATAGCATGAAAAAGAAAGAGAATAAAGCTCTCGAAAAGTTCTTTAAAGTACTCGAAATTCAACGACGTCTACCACTCAGTATTGTTTTCAAATATGAGTGCTTTACGTACGTCTGGGCTGTTCTAATGTTCAAAAGTTCTAGTCCTTTATTATTTTTTTAAACTGTTGCGTATCTATTTAAAGTTTCCCAGATATAGAATTTTATTAAAATAAAGCAGTAAGCTCATACTTGTCAAATGCATTTTACATAACATTTACACCATTGAATACCAGCGTAAAATGGCAACCTAATGCTTTTGTGTTAGGTATGGTAAGTGTAGAGAACCAAAGATCATTTTTGCTGGAAACTAGGTATTCCATCTTAGTCATCAGGGGTACGCATCTGCATTTTGAGATTCTTAATCGAGGAGAAACGTTGATATCTATGGGCCGCAGCTTCCACTTACCATCATGTGGACTGCGTGCTCGTTTTTCACCTTTATGCTATGAAAGAAACACTACGAATACTCGTAGCTCGCTTGTGTACATGTTTCGATCGTTAGTCTATTATACCGCCTAACGCTTTCCAATAAATATATCTTGCAAGATAGCGGATCTAATAACGGAATTCTTACCATGTAGAAGCTTCTCCTTGCTAACACACTGTCATTAGTAAGTGGGTCAGGTACAAGCGCTGAATCTTTTATTCTTCCTGGACTGTAGCAAATTTTAGTTAGTACTACATAATTAATGATTTGATTTTTAATTCTTTCGAGCGAAAAATAAATACGTAAATTCTAAATATAAATAAATTTGAAATAAATACGATGAAGTGCTACGTTGAGGACATTCACAAAGTAAGCCGTGGCCATTCGACATTATTCTAAATAGTTGACCGTGTAGTGGCGGTGTAAGAATATTCACTAGAGCGACAAAGCTACGACCACAAAACCAAAAAAACCGCACAGTGAATGTTTCTTTATTTTTTGTCTGATATATCATCATCAGAAAATTTTCGGCAATAGTGTTCTGAAAGTTTTAACACATACCAACAAACGAACAGTGGTAGCCGTGGTAGTTCGGGGACTAAGCGCTCGCTGTAAATTTCACAGTACACGAATAATCCGTGCTGTGCTCGACGATGAAGGAAAAAATCGTGAGGAAAGCTTCATGTCTGAGAAATTAAAATAATATTTCAAACACATGTGACGACCTCCAACACTTATCGGGGCAGCACAGCTGACACTTCCTTGCTCAAAAACTTTCTCAGAAATGATAGGAGGCCTGTGCCCTGGAGTGGGATGTGTACAGGCTGTAACTATAATGATTAACTCACAGTCGCAGGTGTAGAGATAATGAGTCATTCACAGAGTTCTATTTTTCTTAAAAATCATAGATACGCTTCGAGTTTTTTTTATAGAATAACGATGATAAACGAGCACACAGTCCACCTGATGGTAAGTGAATGTTCTGGTTCATAGACATCTTCATTTACTCTCGATTAAGAATCAAAATGCAAATGCGATGTCACCCCTGAGAAACAAGATAGAACGTATGCCACACAGTTCCCATATGTTTTAGGGTTCTGTATCTCAAAGGGAAAAACGGAACCCTTATAGGATCACTTTGTTGTCCGTCTGTCTGTCTGTCAAGACCCTTTTTCTCAGGAACGCGTGGAGGTATCAAGCTGAAATTCATATCAAATACTCAAGTTAACTGTCCCTTGAAGCTGTGAAAAAATCAAACTTCTAAGCCAACGCAATCAAAAGATTTTAACAGTGGTAGAGCCACGCGGCAGCTTTTGCTGTCGCACGGATGGGCCGGCTCGAACCGGGGTGGTACCACGACCTCACAGAAAACCAGCGTGAAGTAGAGGTTTACCTCTGCGTTTCGCTTGGTGAGTGCAGGTGGCCGGAGGCCCTTTTTACTGGAAATGAGGCATTCCATCTTAGTCCTCACGGGTGACAATGCATCTACATTTTAATTTGTAATAGATAGATGTAGATGTCTATGGGCCGCAGCAACCACTTACCATCAGGTGGACTGTGTGTTCGTTTGTCACCCTTATCCTATAAAAAAAAAAAAAAAAAAAAAAGATACAGCCGTTTATGCCACAAATTTTCGACAAAACTCAAAATCTTAAAATTTGGTACGAAGCAACGTATTATAGCACAGATAAAGGAAAAATTGCGAAAAGCATAAATTTTTAGTTACATCATATAATAAAAATATTTTTAATAATTTTAAACTTATATACCTATGGATTTGTTCGGAACCCTCGGTGCGCGAGTCCGACTCGCACTTGGGCGGTTTTTTTTCACCACAGGTGCTCAAACTTTGCAGTTAAATAAAGTAAAAAATTAAAACTTATGTTTAGTGCCGTCTTGTAAAATACTACCCATAGTAGGTGAAAACTTTTAAGGGTAGTTTAGAAACATCATTACTATGGAACACATTAAAAGAAAAAAATCCGATCTAGGCATTAAAGTGCAGACGTGATGGCCACAAATGTGAGCAGAAGTACGAATTTTCGGAATTTTATAAAACATGGCGTAGAGCGCGAACCGTTCAGGATAGAATTTTTTTTTTTTAGGGAACCGCTGTCACCTCCCCCCCGCCCGAACACGTACGTACCAGATAATCCACCATTACTGGGTCAACCTGTATATATATACATATATATATATATATATATATATATATATATATGTATATATATATATATATATGTAAAGAATGCTAAAAGGCATTAAGCACATTTTTTGTAATATTTTTCATTAATGTGATTTAGACAATAAGGTATAATTAAAGAAATAAAATCAAATATTTTATAAATCTATAAGCTAATAATCTACCAAAATTTGTTTCAGGTCTAAATGTTTGACCATATTATGTAATTTAAATTTGTAAACTGCATCCAAGATACATGATATAAATCCTAGTGTAAGGACTAAAAAATAATAAAAAAAAATAGTTTTCATCCTATTGTTTCTACGAGCATGAAGAATATCATCTTATTTATTATTTAACAAATAAATTCTTCAGAAATTATCATTCAAAATTTCATTAACATTTGAATGATAAATTCTGAAGACTACGAAATTAATTAACAAGAACAATGATTTGTGTTGTTGTAACTGAGATTCAAGCTCAGGATCCGCAATTCAGTCGTTAGATACTCCGAGAGATATTAATAATCACTTTCAATGTTCATTTTGAGTTATCATGTTTGTATTTTAATTTTAGTTTCATAATATAACAAACACTATGCTGAAATTCAAATCATTCATTGTTTTTTTTTTTTTCAAATTTTGGACAATTTTTAAAAAAATTGAAGGTTTAAGTAGTAATCAATCCATTTATGGGTAAGACACTGACAGCATCAATGCACTACTTAAGTGCTGATAAGGAAGCAGTGAAAATATTTATTTGCTCCATTTCTTTTTTCAATTTGCATAAAAGTAGGTATATGAGAGCTGCATGATCCACTGCGTTTCGCTTTATTAAATCAACTGAAATGCGCGCTTCAGAGTGCAACACGAGAAATGCTCACTTTTATCAATATTATGTTTAGAAAAGAGATTTCTAGCATGCCAAACATTTATATAGGTTTGCCTCTGCAACCTAAGTCATTTGCGCAAACATTAGTAATTTATAGTTAATATTTGTTACAGCTTTTACGTTTTGAACATTTCCGAGATAATAACAATTTCTTACAATTTGGATATTTTAAGGCAATAGTGCTTCAAATTTTACAATCTAGGACAACATCACTACCAGATGAGACAAGAGTCGTACATAAAGTTAAAGAGACTACATTAGTTTGCGTATTCTTACATATTTTTGCAAAACAATCGTATCAATATATTCACTAGACATATTTTCCCCCAATGACCTCAATATAATGATTGTAATCAAATATTAAGTATACTATTATATAGATACATTTGTAGATCAAATAAAAATATACTATATTATAATTTTAGTTACGTAAAGGTCGAAGAGCTCGTTAAACTTGTGTCATAATTGTATCTCAAACTTTCAAGAGTTATAACAGCTCAGCAGTTGATTATAACAGGCTGCCAATGAAAATCTATAGGAATGAATATGAATTATGAATAGTTGTAATTTTCGTTTCAATGGTAGGTTGTATTTAAATATTATTAATCTATATACTCATTGTGTTGTGGGGTTGTGAATTGGAAGAATAAAAATATTCCTTACCCCTTATCATCCCGTGGGTGCTATAAAAGGTGACTGAGGAAAACTAAAACAGGAGATATGCAGCAGCATCTTCCTAAAAACAACCGAAAATAATAAAAAAACTGCGTTTGCCAAGCCGCCTGCCAAGCAACTATGGAAATATGCTATGTGGAAAGTCTATGATCAGCAGTAGACAAGACAAGCTGTAATGAATGAATGATTCTGTATAGACATAACAATCATGAGAACAACTAATTTATCAATCGCTAGTGGACTACGTAACGTTTGCTCTTAACAATATACAAAAGAGAATAATGGATAGCAACTGTCTGTTACACAAAGCAAACAAGCAATGTGGTGGCCACTGAGAATTAATGACTGCTCTCTTTTGGAGCGCTTTAACATTGTGCTGTTAATTATATTGTTATACAGTTATCATAAGGGATTGTATGGGAGATAAAAAATGCAAGCTAACTAACTATTTTAATAACAAATTAATGTTTTAATGAGAGTGTCTAATTACGTGTATTGTTTTTTGTTAAATTTTAAATTTCACTAAAACCTTTACACATCATCCGCATCCTCAATAGGCCATAAACAGTCCACACTTTTCCGATTTCCGCCCATAATTATCAAGCTTGGCAGGCAGATGTACGATCTCAGTAACAGACATATCTTTATCTTGGTACACTGCTTCAATAAGAGATACACTCAAGAAATTCCAGGTATTCCCCTTAGTTACCTTTTACGATTTGCTCAGGATGAGATGTGGTGATGAATTAGTTGTTGCATCACTATATTCCACATGATGTCATTATAAATATAATTAAGTAGCTGTTCCCCGCGACTTCGCTCGCGTGTTAAGGTTTTTATGTTTTGGCGCGGAACCCAAATTATTTTTCTAAAATAAAAGTAGTCTAAGTTACTTCTTGTGAAATCAGCTATCTGCCAGTGAAAGTCTGGTCAAAATCGGTCTAGCCGTTTCGGAGATTAGCCGGAACAAACAGTCAGACAGACAGACAGACAAAAATTTTAAAAATTGTATTTTAGTTATAAGTACCATATTTACTTTCATATGCATTTAGTAAAAAAACTGTAATTTTGACATTACAAACAGACACTTAAATTTTATTTATTTGTATAGATTTTAAAGAGCTTTTTACAGTGAGGGAATGGATTTTGAGAAAGAGACAAGAAAGTATTATATTATGATTTATGAAAAAGATATTTTTTTTATAAACTTGTCATTAATTAGGTAGTAAATAACTAAAATTATACATATAGTTTTACAAACTAAGAAAGGTACATTTATATCATTTATTTTAGTAATGAGGATGTTTTACCGATGAGGTGTCCTACCTAAATATACAAACAATTTTGGCTGATTAAAACTTTATCCTTTGCAGCTTTCTTTTTAAATTTTTTGTGAATAAAAATAGTTGCACGGTAACATATATTATAGCTGTAATATGTTTGTGCATAATGTATGGAAGGGACTAGCCTTCCATACATTATGCACAAGCCTCCTTACATACAGGATTCCTAGTTCAGGAGCTAGAGCTCAATCGGAACAAATGTAACATTTATTTGAGTTCTAATAAAATTTATTATTTATTTATTATTATAAATATATGTTGGTTATGGTGAGTTACCCAAAAATTCAAACAGTGTGCTCTTAAGGAAACCCCTCGTTTTGAGCGCTGAAAATGCGAGCAAATTTTCTTGGTAAAGCAGTAATCTACAGACCCCTATGTTTGGTCACTTGTTGCTCACAACAGTAAACACTTCTGGCAAGCATTTGGCAAAACACTCGTGATTACTTTTTAGTAGTGACGTAAAAATTTCCATCCTTCTTAATTTATTTAATCTAATGTTACATTTCGTGTTTAAAAAAAAAAAGATTTATGGAATTGCATTAGCAAGGCTGACGTCGCTTGGTAAAAGGATAAACCTTTAAAATAATGGAACTGTACTTGAATTAATTATCCCTGTCTCAGTTGTGCTATTCATGTCTATTCTTAAGTAATTTAATTCTGTCATTTCGAGTGGTTTTTTTATTCATAGTAAAAGGTAAAAAAGTATATTTTTCAAATTGAATAGTAATAAAGTAAAAGTATCCAAAACCCATATTCGTACCTGCATCGTAAAACCTTTTGCTAATACTTCTGCCAATTTTTCAACTCACTCACCCACAGACTAAGCCCTAGTAATTTATAATGATACTGATTTTCAATTATTAAAATTTTAAAAGGATATTTTAAATGCTATTCTGTCATCCTAGTCCCCAGTAATCCCAGACATACATATATACGTCGAACGTAGTGCTCCCAATAACAACTAGTGGTATAGCTGTAATGAACGTTAGATATGATTTTTGTCATGTACATATGTATCATGTTAAAGAGTGGGACACCACCCTTGGAGTCCGTCTGGATAGGAACACACAGACTGAGACAACTGGGACTGTGAGTCGGACTGATGGCTCGACAGCGCATTGGCTATTCTCGTTGCAGGTTCGATTCCCACACGGAACAAGTATATGCATGTCCTGCAAATAATTGTCCCGGTTCTATATGATTGTTTATGTATAATTTTTGTATATAAAATGCATCCATGATCCGGAAGGAAGTCCATGTGTAGGAATAATGATTTTTTGAAAAGAAATAAAAGGATATCTGTGAGATAACGTTTGCACGTTCAATCGTTAGTGAACTTTTTCATCTTGCATATCGCAAATAAAAATGATGATATTGTACTGCACTACTGAGGTCGTTTAGCATAGTGTTTTAACATAATAGCTTTATCGTAAGCAAATCAAAAGCGGGTGATAAATTCACCGTTGGTGTTAATACTGTATCCATTCTAATACAGTAGTTTTAAAACGTCTTCCAACGTAGCGGTAACAATTTTCGAGGATATAACGACGTCACCGTAGCCTTACTTTATAAACACTTCAGCACTTCCACATAGCAACTGTCAACATGGCACCGCTTAAGCGGCTGTAAAGGTTACAACTATAACTTAAATAAACTATATCTTCATTCTAATATATTATTTGGATATTTTGTGCGAAAACTTCGATTTCCACCAGCACTTATGAAATTGTTAGCTAAAACGTAATTGGTAGTGGAAGAAAACATAGAAAAAAACTTTGAATGTTTCTTCAATTGAATGAGAAGTAAAGTATATTTCGAGATTATGTGAACTCAGACAAAACGCAGTAAAGAATCATGGCAATCTCTTGCGTCACGTTCTGACACGAATGGATGGGCGAAAAGAGGATTGCAGAAGACCGTCTTTCTACGCTGAATGTATGTGGGCCAATGAATGATAAGATGAATGAAATATATGAAATGATGTATGACAGAGGAATACATGTATTATGTGTAAATGAGACGAAACGAAAGGGAAAGGACATCACTGCACATGGCATGTATACCGTTTACTGGTCTGGTGTAAAACGATGCCGAGCGGGCATGCCAGGGGGTCGGTATCATCCTTTCAGAAAGAATGTGTCAATGTGTGAAAGCGAATGAATGTGTAGTCCTTGCTGCTGTTCTTGATGTGACATTACCATCACCAGTCAAATCGAATGTTTTGGAGGGTTGCAATGCTTTAGAAGATTCACATTCTATGAGCTCATTGAACAGATTTTGAGTTTGGGACGCTTTCAAGTTATCTATGTATTATTTTAATTTGCTCATGAGCCTCACTTAACTGTAACTGCAATGCAGCAATTAATCTGAGGGATTCCTCATATTCCTTGCTGATTTGGTCAAACTCATCGACTGTTCTCTGAAGTTGATCCCTTTCTTTTAAAACAAATGTATATTCTTTATGCAACTTAACCATATCACTTTTTAGCTCAGTATTTTTAGCAATTATATTTATTATTTCCTTTACATTGTCATCTCTTTCTTTACACAATAGCTCACACTGCTCCTTTGACGCCTTAAGTGTTTGAAGGGCCATATGAATTTGGTTCTCCAATTTGCGCGTTTTAACGTTGTGTGTATTTATTTTACTATTAAATGTAAATATCAAAAGAAAACAAAGAAAGAAAACCAAAGAAGCAAATGTTGTGAGCAATTATTTTACAAATTGTCACCGGGGTCGCCACATAGAAAAAATAATAAAAAAGTCATCAAAAAAGCATCTACATTTATCCTAAATTAAGAATAAAAATGCAGATGAATTGTCACCTGAGATGGAATGCCCCGTTTCGACTAAAAGGGATTTACAGCGTAAAAGTATAAAAAGGTTACAAGATGAAGGTGTGAAAGAGAATAATAAATGTAGACTGAGAGAAAATATTAATGATTTGGATGAATTGTATATGAATGATTTAGACTTGAAGACTGTGTGGTATAATTTTAAGAAAGGTCTGATAGATGTAGCCACCGAAATATGATGTTACAAGTAAAAGAACGAATGAAAAAAAAATACGTCATGGCGGGATGATGAAGTATGGATGGAAGTTGAAACAAAGGAGTAGTTGTAAGGAAAAATCAAGAGTGAACGGATAAGAATGTTAGAAGAATATCTTGTAACTTCCAGGCAAATATCAAAATGTTCTGACTCGCAAGAACTTCCATGGGAAATTCAAAACCAGCCTAGAATTAATGCTGTACGAGACGAGATTGGCTGCATGCTGAATGACAAAGTTTCGAGATTAAAGAGATGAAAGGAATACGTTGAAAACGTGCTTATGAGTGAACAGACGTTTGAATTAATTGTAAAGAAATTCCGAAAAAAGTCTAAAGAGGTAGAGAGGTAAGTATAGATAATATAATGAAAGCAATGAAAAGCATCAAAGCAGGGAAGGCACCCAGATATCATAGAATATTACTTGAAATGCTAAAGGCTGGAGAGGGAGTGGTGGCAGGCCTGTTGTACACTTTGTTTAATTTACGTTGGGAACTGAAGCGGATACTGGAAGACTGGTGTAAAGATGATAAGGGTCACAGCAAGAATGTAAAAACTACCGAAGTACCAGCCTGCTTAATATTGTGGGAATATTGTATGCTAAGGTGTTAATTAAAAGAGTTAAAAAAGAAACTGATGAAAAATTTGGGATGTGCAAGCTGGATTTATAAAGGGAATGGGGTGTACGGATCAGTTCTTTTCCACGCGCATAATCGCAAAGAAGTTTTTGGCCAAAAACCAGAAAGCTTTTTGTGCGTTCATGGACTTGGAAAAGGCTTACGACCGAGTAGACAGGCATGTGTTATGGCAAACACTAAACTCATTTGGGTTGAGCACTAGGTTGATACAGGCATTAAGGTCTCTTTATATTAACACTAATTCGTGAGTCATTCGTGGATCAACGGGGCCTACTCGGACTGGTTTTTCATCCATAAAGATGTCAGACCCCGTGGCTGTTCAACGTATTTATAGACAGTTGTCTGTAAACTTTGAATGTTGAAGAATGTGGGTTAAGAAAGGGTGAGTTAAGTTTTTATTTACAATTTACAATGATTTGTTAGTGCCTGCCTTAATGTATCGTAGTGAAAGTTGGGTGTGGCAGAAGATGCACGTAATGCGTTTCACGAGAGTAGAATAATGCTGTTGAAATGCGTTCATTATGGTGTATGTTAGGGCTGAATCTGAATGACAGGGTGAGAAATTGTTTGATAATAGAAAAGTGTGATTTGTAAGATGATGTTGTAACCAGTATTAAGAAAGGAATTCTTCGGTGGTTTGATCCTGTATGTATTGAATATCACTCGTAAAGATATTATAATATAAATAAAAATCAAATACGGCACATTAAGTAACAATTTCTCTTAAAACTAAATACACCTTTATTAACCATAAGCGAATTTATTATAAACATACTTGAATTTTTTTTCCAATTTTATATCATTACCTTAAAAAGCGGATAAAAAAATGCATAAGTGATTGAAAACAGAAACAAAATTAAAAAGAAAATAATACTTTTTAAAAATGGTGCTTTAAAAGGTGCATTTATATGCCAATCCAAATGACTATATTTTTTCCCTATTTTACTCCCAAAAATAATCCCAACCACATACCTTAAACGTAGTAGAATCATGCTGCAGCTTAATAATTAATTTTATAGTTGTAGCACGAATGGGTCGACTCGATCGGGGAAGGACCACGCTCTCACAGCGTAAAATAGCAGCTTAATGCTGCTGTGTTTTGTATGGTGATTGTAAAGAACCGGAGACCCATTTTTCTGGAAAAGAGGCATTCCATCTTAGTCCTCACGGCTAACAACGCATCTGCAGTTTGATTCGCAAACGAGGATAGACGTAGATGTCTATGGATCACAGCAACCACTTACCATCAGGTGGACAGGAGCACACAGCTCTTTGTTCCCCTTATCCTATTAAAAAATATATACTTAAGTAACTACATCAACAATAGCAACACATCTTTGTCAAATTTAATCATCAAAATAAAATTGTCGCGACATATAGACAGACCTCAGGTTTCGGTGAACCCATGTGTTCCGCTTGCAAATATTTGTCAAAGAGTACTAATGTAACGAGCTTGGGGTTCGAGACAATTAAAAACTGCCGATTGAATTACCAAAATTGACACTTTAATTACAGAACACTAATTACTGCCGTGTAGTGGCGGTTAAGAATATCCACTACCCCATATCTTCCCGTGGGTGTCGTAAAAGGCGACAAAGGGAAACAGGCAGGAGATGGGCAGCAGCATCTTCCTGATAATAGCCAAAATAACAATAAAAAAAACTGCGGTTGCCAACCCGCTCGCCAAGCGTGGCAACTATGGCAATATACCCCCCATGAGCAATGACAATAATAAACGGCCCCCAGTCCCCGGCGGCCCCGCTATTCCTGGCTACGGTGGCGACCATGGTAACGGCGGGGCGGGGGGTGCTAAGAATCTCCGGTGGATGTTCGGTTGCCACCTACGACGACTCGACCTGGCAACATACAACGCACGCACCCTGAGGACTGACGAGAAGATTGTGGAGCTGGAAGAAGAGATAGACAAGTTACGCTGGCATATTATAGGATTATCCGAAGTCCGAAGAGAGGGGGAGGACACGGTAATCCTCGAATCCGGCAACTTGCTCTATTACCGGGAGGGCGACCATCTGTCCCAAGGAGGTGTCGGATTTATCGTCCACAAGTCTCTCGTTAACAACGTTGTAAAGATTGAGAGTGTGTCGACGAGGGTTGCGTACCTTATACTCAGAATCACCAAACGGTATTCGCTGAAGGTCATACAGGTTTACGCACCAACCTCGGCACACCCCGATCAGGAGGTGGAGGAAATGTATGAGGATATCTCTAGAGCCATGCATTCCTCCAAAACCCAATATACGGTGTTAATGGGAGACTTCAATGCAAAACTAGGCACAAGAGAGAACGGTGAGCTGAAAGTAGGGAAATTTGGAATAGGGCAACGGAACCCAAGGGGCCAGCAGCTGGCCGACTTCATGGAGAAAGAGGGACTCTTTATGATGAACTCTTTCTTCCAGAAGCGGCCCCACAGGAAGTGGACCTGGTCGAGCCCCGACGGTTCGACAAAAATGAGATTGACTTCATTATGACGACCAGACGACAACTGTTCAGTGATGTCTCAGTGATCGCGAGGGTGAAAACCGGCAGCGATCACCGAATGGTTAGAGGCACACTGAACCTAAACGTTAAGTTGGAGAGGTCTCGTCTAATGAAGTCAACGCTCCGTCCCCCTCGTGCTCTAATCCAAAGTCCCGAAACCTTTCAGCTCGAGTTACAAAACCGTTTTCAGTGCCTAGAAGACTGCAATGAAGTGGACGATTTGAATGACAAGCTCGTGGAAACTGTCCATGCGGTCGGAGATAAGTTCTGCAAGACCCGCCGCAGAAGAACACAAAAACTCTCCGATCACACTCTTAATCTCATGGCTGTTAGACGGGAGATGAAGCTATATTCTTCAACAGATTTGACAGCATACAGGCAACTGAACAGACAGATCTCCAAATGCATGCGGCGGGACCTACGCAAATTCAATACAGCTCGTATTGAAGAAGCGATCGAGCGGAACCAAGGCTCCAAAGTCTTTGCCAGAGATCTGTCTGCCAGAAAGCGCCAACTGTCAAAGCTGAAGACAGAATGTGGCAGCATCGTTTCCGGGGCACCTGAGATTTTGAGTGAGATTGAGAGGTTCTATGGGCAGCTGTACACGTCATCGTTGGAGCCGCACGCAAGTGTGAGTAACGATCCAAGAGCGAGTCTTATCCGACATTATTCCGATGATATCCCGGACGTCAGTCTGAGCGAGATTAGAATGGCTCTCCAGCACCTTAAAAACGGCAAGGCCCCAGGCGAGGATGGAATTACAGCGGAGCTTCTGAAAGCGGGTGGAAAACCGATACTTGAAGTCCTTCAGAAGCTCTTTAATTCCGTCCTCCATGGTGGCATTACACCGGAGGCGTGGAGCAGAAGTGCGGTGGTCTTGTTCTTCAAGAAAGGCGACAACGCTCTCTTGAAGAACTACAGACCGATTTCCCTTCTGAGCCGCGTCTACGTGCTGTTTTCGAGAGTCATTACGAATCGTCTCGCGCGCAGACTTGACGACTTCCAGCCTCCCGAACAAGCCGGTTTCCGAAAAGGCTTTAGCACCATAGACCACATACATACCCTTCGGCAAATTGTACAGAAGTCCGAGGAGTACAATTTGCCACTATGTCTGGCGTATGTGGACTATGAGAAAGCCTTTGATTCCGTCGAAATTTGGGCGGTGCTGCAGTACCTTCAGCGATGCCAAGTTGACTGTCGGTATATCGAAGTGTTGAAGTGCTTGTACAGTAGGGCTACGATGGCTATCCGAGTACAGAACCAGAGTACGAAACCTATCCAATTGCAGAGAGGTGTAAGACAGGGTGACGTCATATCCCCGAAACTCTTTACCGCTGCATTGTAAGACGTTTTCAAGCTTCTGGACTGGAAAGGATACGGTATCAACATCAATGGCGAGTACATCACTCACCTTCTTCGATTTGCCGACGATATAGTCCTTATGGCAGAATCGCTGGAGGACCTAAGCACTATGCTCAATGACCTCAATAGTGTTTCCCAACGGATAGGTCTTAAGATGAACATGGACAAAACAAAGATCATGTTTAATGTCCATGTCACACCTATGCCGGTAGTTGTTGGGAACACTAAGCTCGAAGTTGTTGACGAGTATGTTTACCTGGGACAAATAGTCCGACTAGGTAAGTCCAACTTCGACCGAGAGGTCAATCGACGGATTCAACTCGGTTGGGCAGCGTTCGGGAAATTACGGCACATCTTCTCGTCAGGTATACCTCAAAACTTGAAAACGAGACTGTACACCCAGTGCGTGTTGCCAGTGATGACATACGGAACTGAGACGTGGTCCTTCACTGCTGGCCGGATGAGGAAGCTCAAGGTCGCTCAGCGAGCTATGGAGAGGGCTATGCTCGGAGTTTCTCTGCGTGATAAACTCAGAAATGAGGATATCCGCAGTAGAACTAGAGTGACCGACATAGCCCAACGGATTAGTAAGCTGAAGTGGCAATGGGCCGGCCATATAGCTCGAAGAACCGACAACCGATGGGGAAGAAAGGTTCTCGAGTGGCAGCCTCGTACCGGCAGGCGAAGTGTAGGGCGTCCCCCCACTAGATGGAGTGACGACCTGGTAAGATATGCAGGAAGTCGATGGATGCAGGTGGCTCAGGACCGTGCTTTGTGGCATTCCTTGGGGGAAGCCTATGTTCAGCAGTGGACTTGTGAAGGGCTGTAATGATGATGATGAATGATGAATTACTACTTAAAACACAATTCTACTACTGATCACTTTAGTTCGCAGTTGTATCACTGCTAAGTATTCGCTTGTATTGCCAATTCAATACTGAGTCCAGTCTTTTTTTTCTGAATGTGTATACTGTTGGCCCTGCGGCCTTGACAGCTTCATCTAATTAGGCTCGTAAGTGAGGACTTACGAACTATTGAGTGCAACGATTCTGCCGGCGGCGAGGCGCTTCGCCGACTGCAGTCCCGAGGCACCCCGACCCCTGCTTTCGGAGTGAGGCTCCTCGAGCTAGAGGGGGGGCTCGATGCGATTCAACCCTCAGAAGGAGGTACGAACCTCGGCTTGAATCACTATCGCAATAGACTCCGGTCACGGTCTATACCGGCCTTATATAGGGCCTCAGATAGTTTCCAGAAACTACCGGTCCCGACTGACTAGGTGTCGATAGTTCTAGAAAGTTCTTCCATGGAAATTTCTAGAAGGATCTTCACTCTCCTAGTTCTGCTACTCGATACTAGAGGGCGCTATTGGTAATTCGTGTTGCCATGTATACCATATTGCCATTAATTGTGGCGCTCAACCTAATAATATTGCTACCTTCCATAACTCGAGCTTTAACGCACGTATCCTTATGACTGGTGTGATGATTCCGGAGCTGGAAGAAGAAAAACAAGATGTGTTAGGATATTATAAGATTGCCTAAGCCCAAAGAGAGGCAAATGAGATGTTAATCCTTGCAACTGGGAACTTGATCTGTCACCTGGAGGGCGGCAATCTGACTCAAGGAAGTGGTCGTTCAGGTATATCCTCCAAGAGCCATAAATTCCTCCAAAACCAACTAAGTATACAATGTTGATCGGTGACTTCAACGCAAAACTGTACATAAGAAAGGACAGTATGCTGAATGTAGGGTAGTTTTTAATAGGGCTACAGAACCCGAGGGATCAACAGCTGCCTAAATTCAGGAAGAATAAAGGGATCTTTATACCTCTTTCTTCCAGAAGCAATCCCACAGAAATTGGACCTGGTTTAAGCCCCGACGGTTCGACAAAAACTTAGTTTGATCTCATTGCGATGACCAGAGGACAACTGTTCGGTGATGTCTCAGTGATCGCGAGAGAGAAAACTCTTAGCAAGTGAGAGACACACTGAACCCTAACTTTGAGTTGAAGAGATCATTTTTGTAGTCGAGTGTCAGCTCGAATTACAAAATCGTTTTCAGTGATTGCAATATAGTGGACGATATAAATAGCAAGCTCATGGAAACTGTCCATGTGGTTGGAGTTAAGTTATGCAAAACCAGTCGCAAAATAACTCAGTAACCCAAGCCACATTGGGGCACCAATTCGCGCGACCCCATTTTCGCACAGTTAAAGCAACTCGCCATTAAAAGCATGGTGGTCCTCGACGTACCATTCTTCCACTTACTAAATGGGTTGATGAGGAAAACAAACGACTTATGCAAGGAAGTAGAGTACTCCGACATCGGTGTACCAAATCCATGTACAGTCTTCAGATACAGAAGAACCGCAGAGTCCATCATTTCACAACCTCAATCTATATATTATTATGCATTTAATACAATATGAAAAATTATCTAAGTGGTACGAAAACCCTAAGTATGATACAGTATTCTAAATTCACCTCAATTATGAGTCCACAGATATATGACAATTTGAAGTGAGACAAAATCTCATTAGCGAAATTAAGTGAATTTCAGTTGACAGTGCAGCAACTATACTAAGCAAAGAAAAAATATTCTATGCACTATCACACATAATAAATATAACACAATGCAGTGGGGTGAATACAAGAAATAATTTATATTTACGCTGTTACAATTATTAATGTTGCTTAACA
The DNA here is from genome assembly GCA_963668995.1 of Parnassius mnemosyne. Taxonomy (NCBI): domain Eukaryota; kingdom Metazoa; phylum Arthropoda; class Insecta; order Lepidoptera; family Papilionidae; genus Parnassius; species Parnassius mnemosyne. Next base: position 27,019,000 of record CAVLGL010000159.1, read on the forward strand.
TTTTTGTATGCTTATAAAAACTGATGAAAATCTCTCAGGATAGCGTAAAATAGCAACTTATTGCTGCTGTGTTTCATATTATAAGTAAAATGGGATCCATCGGAGACCTTTTTTAGTAAAAATGAGGTATTCCATCTTAGTTCTCACGGGTGATAACGCAACTGCATTTTAATTTTTTTAATCGATAATAGAGTGTCTATAAGCCATAGCACCCACTTACAAACATGTGGACTGTGCCTTTAGTAGCCTTAATTATCCTATAAAAAACCCTAAACTCTTTGATCACACTTTTAATCTCATGGCTTTTAGTCATCAAATGAAGCTCCAGTCTTCAACTGTAATGACACAGCACACAGGCAGCTGATCAGGTAGATCTCCAAATGCATACAGCAAGACTTATACATTTTTTTTTATAGGAGAGGGGGCAAACGAGCATGCGGCTCACCTGATGGTAAGTGACTACCGCCGCCCATGAACAACCGCAACACCAGGGGAATTGCAGATGCGTTGCCGGCCTTTTAAAAAGGAGTAGGCTCTTTTCTTGAAGGTCCCTAAGTCGTATCGGTCCGGAAAAATCGCTGGTGATAAACTATTCCACAAGGAAGTTGTGCGAGGAAGAAAACATCTTCTAAATCGCACAGTGGTGGACCGCCAATCATCCAGATGGTGTGGATGGTATCGAGAGTTCTGCCGCGATGTGCGTTCGTGAAATTTGGCGGCTGGGATTAATCCGAACAATTCCTCAGAGCACTCCCCATGGTAAATGCGAAAGAAAATGCTTAGAGATGCAACATCTCTTCGCAGTGCCAATGAGTCGAGCTGATCGGAAAGGACTCGGTCGTCGACGATTCGAGCCGCTCTGCTTTGGATGCGGTCAAGTGGAAGAAGCTGGCACTGGGGAGCCCCAGCCCAGAGATGGGAACAGTATTCCATGTGAGGCCGAACCTGCGCCTTGTAAAGTTGCAGGCGTTGAGCCGGCATGAAATACTGTCCCGCTCTGCTGAGCACGCCAAGCTTTTTAGAGGCCAATTTGGCCTTCTCTTCCAAGTGACCACGAAACTGCACGCTACTCGATATGTCGACGCCGAGGATTCCAATACTGGCTGAGGCAACAAGGGGAGTACCTTGAAACTGAGGAGATACGACAAAGGGGTTCTTTTTAGCGGTAAACGCGCAAACTTGTGTCTTCTGAGGATTAAACTGGACTAGATTTAGTCGCCCCCAATCCGAGACTTTGTCCAGCAAAGACTCGACTTCAGACACAAGTTTGTTCCGGTACTCAGTGACGTTTTCCCGAGAAATATTGGCACGGCCGGTGTATAGAGCATCACCAGTGCTGTCATCCGCATAGCAATGAATGCTACCGGCTTGCAACATATCATTGATATGCAGAAGAAACAGCGTTGGTGATAGCACGCAGCCTTGTGGAACACCAGCGTTAATAGGCTTGTAGTCGGAGCATGCACCGTCTACAACGACCTTGATGCTCCGATCTGCAAGAAAGCTGGTGATCCAATTGCATAATTTCTCGGGAAGCCCATAGGGAGGGAGCTTCGAAAGAAGCGCTTTGTGCCAAACCCGATCGAAGGCCTTCGCAATGTCCAGACTAACGGCCAACGCCTCCCCCTTGGACTCTACTGCCTCCGCCCATCTATGGGTCAGGTAGACCAGAAGATCACCAGCTGATCGACCCCGACGAAAACCGTATTGGCGGTCACTAATCAGCTGGTGATCCTCAAGGTACCGGATGAGCTGGCAGTTAATAATGGATTCCATTATTTTGGAGAACAAGGAGGTGATCGCGATAGGCCTATAGTTAGACGGGTCTGAGCGGTCGCCTTTTTTAGGGATTGGGTGGACAAAAGCTGTCTTCCATGAATTCGGGACTACGCCTTGGGAGTAGGAGTACCGGAAAAGACGCGTTAGGACCGGTGCCAACTCCGGAGCACACGTCCTCAGCACAATTGGGGGGATTCCGTCAGGCCCACTCGACTTGTGGATGTCAAGGGAGAGGAGTGCTCTGCGAACCGATCGCTGTGAGAACCGCACATCCGGCATGGAGCACTCACACCGCGGGATGGTCGGCGGTGTGTTCCCCCCGTCATCAACAGTCGAGTTGGACGCAAAAAGGGAGCCTAAAAGGTCGGCCTTCTCTTTTGCGTCGTGGGCCAGTGAGTCGTCCTCCCTGTGCAGAGATGGTAGTGATGGCTTACAGAAATTCCCTTGGACAGCCTTGGCGAGAGACTAGAATGCACGGGTTCCCGAAGGAAGGCGAACTAGTTTCTCGCCAATACTGCCTATGTGCTCTGACTTTGCCTTGGCAATAACTCTTTTGAAGGACCTGGAGGCGAAGTTATACTTCTTTTTGAGTGTGCTGGTGTTTACATCCCGAGTCACCGAAGCCGCAGCCCAGGCTTGATAACACTCCTGCTTACTGCGTAATGCAGTCTTACAGGAGCGACCAAACCAAGGCTGAGGTCTGCCTCCAATGGGTACCACAGATGATGGAATAAATAGTTCCATTCCCTGTAGCACCACATCAGTGACAGAATTAACAACAGCGCTGGGATCATCCGGCGAGAAGCAAACCCGCCCCCATGGGTAGGAAGCAAAGAAAGACCGCATTCCGTCCCAATCCGCCGACCTGTAATGCCAAACACGGCGGCAACCTGCAGAACGCAACCGCGAGGGGAGCGTGAGTGGCACCACACTCCGGATCAGACAATGGTCCGAAGAGCCAAGAGGGGCATCGACGGAAACCTGATATCCGTCCGGATGAGAGGTCAGCAGAAGGTCCAACAGGGAAGGTGTATGATCCTCAACGTCTGGAATCCGCGTAGGCGATGTAACCAGTTGTGTCAGACCATATGCCAAGGCAAAGTCATAAACAGATCTCCCCGCATGATCGGTTAAACGTGAACCGAGCCATTCGGCGTGGTGGGCGTTAAAATCGCCAAGGATCACGATCTCTGCGGATGGGACCTGTTGTAGCAAGGAATCTGTAGCCATTTGGACGTGGTCGATGAGTCGGTCTGTTTCGGCATTACCGCTATGGGACCTATAGAGGCATGCGTAGACGCGCGGATGGTCGTCGCTGTCTACGCGTAGCCAAAGGATGGACAGGTCCAAACCTTGAAGACTGCCGAGGCGTCGAGAACAGATGTCCTCTCTGACATACACGCAAACTCCAGCCCGAGGCACAAAGGAGTGCTCCAATTTGTACCCCGGGTAGGAGAGATACGAAGTATCAGCCGGAGAGGACACCTGCGTCTCGGTCAGAAAGAGCAAGGCCGGCTTCGCCGTCTCAAGATGGTAGTGGACGGCGTTTAGGTTCGAGTGAAGTCCCCTGATGTTGCAGAAATTCACGGATAGCGTGGCAGGGGTCGCCTTGGTCTTGTTGCTCAGTTTGCCCCGAGCAGTTATTGTGTTGAGCGGAATTTTGCCCCCCCCCCAGAATACGCGGGGCAGCCTGAGCACCCACGCTCAGGAGTGGAATAGCATGGTCGTGGATGCTCAGCGAGGGATTCTCCAGGGGTAGTTTATGACGTAATTCCGCTACCATGTTGATGGGGGGGGGGGAATTGGGCCTCCGGTCACCTGCACTCACCAGACGAAACGCGGAAGCAGAGCTTCCACTTCACGCCGGTATTCTGTGAGGTCGTGGTACTAACCCGGCTCGAGCCGGCCCATACGTGCAACAGCAAAAGCTGCTGCAAGGCTCTACCACCGAATGAATACTATCAATACATAATACATCTTCTTTAATACAGCTGGCATTGAAGAAGTGACAATTGAGCGGAAACAATCCATAGTCTTTTCCGAAGATAGTTCCGGTCTGCCAGAAACTGCGAACTGTACAAGTTACAGACTGACTGTGGTAGGCTCAATTCCGGGGCACATGAGATTTTGAGTAATAGTTTAAATCAATTAAAAAGAAAAATGATAATATGAGTAAAATTTTTAATGATAATGATGTGTTATGCCACATAACTTAAGGTTTTTATAAGTACTCCTATGTTTAGACTAAAAACGCATTCACACAAATGTAACTTAACATCTAAATAAAGCTCTTTAGCGGACGGTGTCTGTATCACGTTTGAAAGCAATAACAGCTTTGTGTGAGCTTTATTATGATTATTTTGCTAACATCAAACGTCAGGGGTTACGCCTTCTTAACATATCTCCCTTGATTTTATTATATAAAATGTTGATACACTAAAATCCAGGCGGGCAAAGTCCCTTAAAAAAGTGAAAAACTTACTTATAAAATAAAGCTCTTAATCATAATCATACATAAATTGCTTCTTTAGTATTGTAGATCCTATCAGCAAAATGCGCAGCAGGAATAACAAGTTTTACGACAAAAGTTTCATATTCGAAAAAAAAAGGTTTTTCTGTTTTACTGTCTTATTTTATGTAGGTAAATCAAATAAGGATTTGAATGGGAAGTGTTATTTAGGGTTATTTATATAACTTTTGATACTCAAAGACGTGGAAATGCAAATCAAATTGTGCAGGTAGATATAGATATTTGTAGCAACTACAATTGATAAAATGCTTTTTTATTAATGTTACGTTGCAGCCTATACAATATAACGTAGTGTTACGTATATTATACTGTAACGTAACTACTAACGAGCACAAGCCTCTTTCTCCCTCATCTTTTTTATTTATGGCTTAAATTAAGAATTACTGCTAAACATTCCACGTTTGATTCATGTGATTTTACAACGTACATTTGAAGTTTTTTCACAAAGCAATCAAGGAATTGGAAGTAAAGACTTTAGATTTGAGTTGGGAGGTGACTCGAACTTTAGGCCTAGCCAGTTTGAAAAGCCAATCATGTAGAGAATGTCGTTGGCGTCATGGTTTAATAGAGGCAAAAATTTCTCATTTCACTCCTAGGGAGTCAATGGCCAATGGCCAAAAACCAAAAATTAAAAATTCTTATTTCGGCTATAACTCCGCCTCCTTCGGAGGTTCTTACACAACCTTTACTTCACGCATCCCGCTTGAAGGTAGATATTATATAAGTATGTAATAGGATAGACTTTCTAAATGGTATTTTTAATAAATGTAATGGGAAAAAAACGATCGAGTGGAATTGATTCTAAAATAAATTACGTATAAATTGATATTTTTATAGAAAAAATGAGTATTAGTACTTGTTAAGCAATAATCCGTGTTTGGCGATGTTAGGAAATTCATCACTCCATTTCTACTCTTGGATATCGTAGAAGGCGACTATGTGTAAGATTTGAAACATGTCATGGTATCCGCTAGATGTCAGTGTGACCAACTAATATAATATGTCAGATGATACTTACACTAAGATCTCTTATCTGCCGTATCTACAACAGGAGAAACCCAGATTCAGTAGCTGACTTTTATGGGCTGATTGATTTATCAGATTTTTTTTATATATGAGAGGGGGCAAACGAACATGCGGCTCACCTGATGGTAAGTGACTACCGCCGCCCATGAACAACCGCAACAGGGGAATTGCAGATGAGTTGCCGGCCTTTTAAAAAAGGAGTAGGCTCTTTTTTTGAATGTCCCTAAGTCTTATCGGTCCGGAAAAATCGGAGGTGGTAAACTATTCCACAAGGAAGTTGTGCGAGGAAGAAAACATCTTCTAAATCGCACAGTGGTGGACCGCCAATCATCCACAGTGTGGATGGTATCGGGAGTTCTGCCGCGATGTGCGTTCGTGAAATTTGGCGGCTGGAATTAATCCGAACAATTCCTCAGAACACTCCCCGTGGTAAATGCGAAACAAAATGCAAAGAGATGCAACATCTCTTCGCAACGCCAATGAATCGAGCCGATCGGAAAGGACTCGGTCGTCGACGATTCGAGCCGCTCTGCGCTGGATTCGGTCAAGTGGAAGGAGCTAGCATTGGGGAGCCCCAGCCCAGAGATGGGAACAGTATTCCATGTGAGGCCGAACCTGCGCCTTGTAAAGTTGCAGGCGGTGTGCCGGCATGTCGATATGTCGACTCCGAGGATACCGATACTGGCTGAGGCAAGAACGGGAGTGCCTTGAAACTGAGGAGATACGACAAAGGGGTTCTTTTTAGCGGTAAACGCGCAATCTTGTGTCTTCTGAGGATTAAACTGGACGAGATTTAGTCGCCCTCAATCCGAGACTTTTTCCAGCAAAGACTCGACTTCAGACACAAGTTTGTTCCGGTACTCGGCGACGTTTTCCCGAGAAATATTGACCCGGCCGGTGTATAGAGCATCACCAGTGCTGTCATCAGCATAGCAATGAATGCTACCGGTTTGCAATATATCATTGATATGCAGAAGAAACAGCGTTGGTGATAGCACGCAGTCTTGTGGAACACCAGCGTTAATAGGCTTGTAGTCGGAGCATGCACCGTCTACAACGACCTTGATGCTCCGATCTGCAAGAAAGCTGGTGATCCAATTGCAAAATTTCTCCGGAAGCTCATAGGAAGGGACCTTCGAAAGAAGCCTTTTGTGCCAAACCCTATCGAAGACCTTAGCAATGTCAAAACTAGCGGCCAATGCCTCCCCCTTGGACTCTACTGCCTCCGCCCATCTATAAGTTAAGTAGACCCGAAGATCACCAGCTGATCGACCCCGACGAAAACCGTATTGACGGGTACTAATCAGCTGGTGATCCTCAAGATACCGCATGAGGTGGCATTTTATAACGGATTCCATTATTTTGGAGAACAAGGGGGTGATAGCGATAGGCCTGTAGTTGGACGGGTCTCAGCGGTCGCGTTTTTTAGGGATCGGGTGGACAAAAGCTGTCTTCCATGAATTCGGGACTACGCTTAGGGAGTAGGACTACCGGAAACTACGCGTTAGAACCGGTGCCAACTCCGGAGCACAAGTCTTCAGCACAATGGGGGGGATTCCGTTAGGCCCACTCGACTTGTGGATGTCCAGAGAGAGGAGTGCTCTGCGAACCGAGCGCTGTGAGAACCGCACATCCGGCATGGAGGTGTGTTCCCCCCGTCATCAATAGTCGAGTTGGATGCAAAAAGGGAGCCTCAAAGGTCGGCTTTCTCTTTTGTGGCGTGGGCCAGTGAGTCGTCCTCCCTGTGCAGAGATGGTAGCGATGGCTTACAGAAATTCCCTTGGACAACCTTGGTGAGAGACCAGAATGCACGAGTTCCCGAAGGAAGGCGACCTAGTTTTTCGCCAATTCTGCCTATGTGCTCTAACTTTGCCTTGGCAATAACTCTTTTGAAGGACCTGGAGGCGAAATTATACTTCTTTTTAAGTATGCTGGTGTTTACATCCCGAGTCGCCGAAGCCGCAGCCCAGGCTTGATAACTGCTTACTGCGTAATGCTGCGTAATGATGATGGAATAAATAGTTCCATTTCCTGTAGCACCACATCAGTGACAGAGTCAGCAACAGCGTTGGGATCATCCAGCGAGAAGCAAACCCGCCCCCATGGGTAGGAAACAAAGGAAGACCGCATTCCGTCCCAATCCGCCGACCTGTAATGCCAAACACAGCGGCAACCTGCAGAACGCAACCGCGAGGGGAGCGTAAGTGGCACCACACACCGGATCAGACAATGGTCCGAAGAGCCAAGAGGGGCATCGACGGAAACCTGATATCCGTCCGAAAGAGAGGTCATCAGAAGCTCGAACAGGGAAGGTGTATGATCCTCAACATCTGGAATCCGCGTAGGCGATGTAACCAGTTGTGTCAGACCATATACCAAGGCAAAGTCATAAACAGATCTCCCCGCATGATCGCCCCCCCCCCCCCCCCCCCGCATTAAAACGTGAACCGAGCCATTCGGCGTGGCGGGTTAAAATCGCCAAGGATCACGATCTCTGCGGATGGAACCTGTTGTAGCAAGGAATCTGTAGCCATTTGGACGTGGTCGATGAGTCGGTCTATTTCGGCATTACCGTTATGGAACGTATAGAGGCACCCGTAGACGTGCGGATGGTCGTCGCTGTCTACGCGTAGCCAAAGGATGGACAGGTCCGAACCTTGAAGACTGCCGAGGCGTCGAGAACAGATATCCTCTCTGACGTATACGCAAATTCCAGCCCGAGTGCTCCAATTTGTACCCCGGGTAGGAGATATACGAATTATCAGGCGGAGAGGACACCTGCATCTCGGTCAGAAAGAGCAAGGCCGGCTTCGCCGTCTCGAGATGGTAGTGGACGGCGTTTAGGTTCGAGTGAAGTCCCCTGATGTTGCAAAAATTCACGGATAGCGTGGCAGGGGTTGCCTTGGTCTTATTGCTCAGTTTGTCACGCTCAGGAGTGGAATAGCATGGTCGTGGATGCTCAGCGAGGGATTCTCCAGGGGTGCTGGTATCCTCCTGAGGTAGTCTTTTATGTAATTCCGCTACCATGTTGATGGGGGGGGGGGGGGGAATTGGGCCAGTTATAGGCAACAATATTTCTTAAACAAAAGTAACATGTATTTTTTTATATAAATTTAATGGTTAAGGTTTTTTTAAATACAAGGGAATTCCAAAAACCTTATCTATGAAAAACAGAAAAAAGTATATTACCTATTTATATATATACCGGCACAATTAGCGGAACAGAAAAAAAAGTGAGACTATGAGATAATAACGCATATATTTGACGAAAATGTAATTAGACACAAAATAACAAATTGATTAACATCTTTTAACAACGATTTTAAAAAATTTTTGTTATTTCTTATTGAAAACTAAAGAAATTTGAAATAAGTGAAATTTTTAGATGATTATGAACCATCACAAAAAAATAAAAAAAGTAAGCATTAAATGATTTAACAATAAAATTAAAGCAAAATTAATAACGAGTGTTTCCCCCTCTTGCTCTGATTACGGTTTCCATTCGTCTGGGCATGCTACAGATTATGTTATCGATGATTTCTTGAGGCAACCGCTCCCACTCCTCAAGTAATGCGTTTCCAAGTTCATTCAGATTGTTGGGGGATGGCATTCTGGATTTAACCCTTCTTTTTAGCAAGTCCCAGACATGCTCTATCGGATTCATATCGGGGGAATTTGCTGGCCACTGCATCACCGGTATACCTACGTAGCTCAGATATGCCTGTACCGATTGTGCCCTATGAGCACGAGCATTATCTTGCATTAGAATAAAGTCGTCACCAATAAATGGGGCAAATGGTACAACATGTTCTTCTAAAATGTCTCTGATGTATCGATCTGCTGTCATGGTCCCTCCTGTGACTATCACTAAGTCCGATATAAAGATGACTGACGACGATATAAATTATCAAAACAGCGCCATCTATCATCAAATGAAAAAAGCCTACATTTTGCCTTTAGTAACTAGTAAATTATATAAATAAATTACATTTATATGTTTAAATAATTACATTAATAAAATTATTTTAAAATCCTAAGCCTTAATTTAATCGTTATTTCATTTTAAAAGTGCAATAATTAAAATTTAAATAATAATAGATAAAAGTGACATCTTTTATCTAAAAACATCATGACATCATCTATCAAACGTAATATGAACATTTATATTATTTTGAACAAAAAAACATATCAATTTTCATACGTTTAATACTATATCTGTATGTAAACTGATTAAAACTGATCAGTCCTGCAATTATTGCAAAATTCTCATGAAATCATTATTTCGTGAAATGGTGTTATTTCATGATATTTATCACTGTTTGTTGACCATGTCATAATATAGCTTAGCCAAACAAAGAATAGAGATCGTTTAACGATATCACTAACTTAACACAATATTGCTATTTCATGACAATATCTTCATATCGTCAAATAGTTTTTCACCGCTAGCGGCGCTGATAGCGTGTTTTTTAACGGAAACAGATTTTTAACAGAATCAACATTACTTATTGCCTTTTTTATATAATAAATAAATGTTCCCGGTTTTGGGGTAGCTCTTGAGCCTTCTTTCTTCTATAGCCGATATTACTAGATAGTATAGTTTTGACTTTCATAGTATTAATGTAATATAGCGCCCTCTACTTTCTCTAAATAAACTAATGATAAGTAACTGATAAAATTAAATTTTAGAATGCTACCGAATTCTTATTCATGCAGCATCAAAAATTGTCACACTTAAAAATATCTAGACCGGTGGTCATTATCGGGATTATTTATCACAATAACCACGTTTGGCAAAATGGCTAACATCACTGTTGTACACAAAGCTGAGATTAGGAGAGAAGCTCTTTAGTTCAATATATTGCTTGTCTGTCGGCATAGGTTTCATTTTACCTACTTCATATGTTATCACGTTATCTGATGTAAATAATTGGAAATTAAGTGCACTGTGTGATTTTATCTCTATTTGATGGAATAGTTCGTGGTATCGTTGGATTTCTAATTACTCGCTAGATATGGTCAACAATGGTACAAAAGCTGTTTCAGTTTTTATGAATTTTATTTAAACAAATACGAGAGCCGTGTAGCTCGCCGTGAGATTTCATCACGGCAAGGGAGCAAAACGTGTACGAGTCCTTTGAGGACAAATGAATCTGTTATGGGAAATTTTACGTTCTGACTTACTACATAGGTACCCAGTGAAGTGGTGAAGAAAAACTTCGTGGGCAAAACTAAATGTCGGAGTAGTAGTTGAAGGATTGCGGCATACTCTTTTCTGCTCACAAAACTATAGGTAATGGGAAGCCGTGTGCACAGTAGTGAGACGTATGTAAGCTGCTACTTTAGTTTTTATACCTTTAATGAGACTTATAAATCAGTTTATTGGATTTTTGTATTTTTGAGTTTTCAAATCAAGATTTTTGTGACAGTAGTGGTTTCATAGCTCACACTAGATATGGAAATGAACAGGCTGTTGCGAAAAAATATTTTGAATATCGAAGATTACAGATTTTACTTAAACAAAGATATATTTTATTTTACTTGTCAAAGGCAAAGGTAAATTTCATAGTACACAAGCATTATTATATATTTTTACTGTACACCCAGTGCGTGTTGCCAGTGATGATATACGGAACTGAGACGTGGTCCTTCACTGCTGGCCGGATGAGGAAGCTAAAGGTCGCTCAGCGAGCTATGGAGAGGGCTATGCTCGGAGTTTCTCTGCGTGATAAACTTAGGAATGAGGATATCCGCAGTAGAACCACAGTAACCGACATAGCCCAACGGATTAGTAAGCTGAAGTGGCAATGGGCCGGCCATATAGCTCGAAGAACCGACAACCGATGGGGAAGAAAGGTTCTCGAGTGGCAGCCTCGTACCGGTAGGCGAAGTGTAGGGCGTCCCCCCACGAGATGGAGTGACGACCTGGTAAGACATGCAGGAAGTCGATGGATGCAGGTGGCTCAGGACCGTGCTTTGTGGCATTCTTTGGGGGAGGCCTATGTTCAGCAGTGGACTTGTGAAGGGCTGTAATGATGATGATGATGATTATATATTTTTACATATATGTTAAATGCAATTTGAAGTGTCGATTTACCACGTTCTCAGCGGTGAAAGAAAACCTGATTATCTGAGAAGTTCCCCAGCTGAGGTGGTTCAGCGTTGGCACTTTTCTTGGCCAAAAGCTCTGTGGCCTGTCCCCAGTAGTGACATGTATGTAGGTCGCTACTTTTTTTTTGTTTTAATGGGGCAATTATGCTGTTTTTATATCGTTTATATTTTCGGAGATGTTACGTTTTTGTTTTCACACTACTGTAAATATTAACGGTGGCAAAGATTCGAAAGAATAGAACTCATCATCGTTATCATTACAACCTATCAAAAGTGCACTGAACTGAACATAGGACACCTCCCCTATATATAGAACATCTCCCCTATAACTTGTCAAATAGGCTGGATATTTGCTATAGTTGCCACGCTTGACAGGCAGGTGGGCATCCGCAACATTTATTATTTTGAACTGTTGTCAGGAACATAACATCATGTTTCATGCCCATCTCCTGTTTGTTTTCCTCTATCGCCTCTTAGGACACACACGAAACGATATGAGCTGGCGGATTCTCTTTCGCCGCCACAACAAGGCGAATATTTTTCTGCTTTCGATCATGAGTGTAGTTCTACCTACGTTCACTGCGAATAGAACTTCATTTTTGTAATTGATAACGTTTCGGGCAATATACAGAACCCATGGAGAGGCGGCGGGGGTTTATTTGTTGTCTATCAGATCTAATATAATGGTTGGGACGACACTCAACATGTTGACACACTTTCAGACTTCTCGGAGCGTCGGTGCTTCACATCAGCAATACGTTGTTTTACGCAAATTTTTATTGGAACTTTCTTCCAAAGATGTGTTTTGTACAACCCGCTCAAATAGAAGTTAAAATGTAACTTAATTTATTACAATTTGTTTTATCATATGTGTAGTATTCATCATTATCAGAACTGCATTTATGAAATTTTGAAGTCTACTCGAACGTAGAAAAAAAATTAGAATCTATTTTATGGTGCCAATCAATATTAAATGGAAACAACGATATGAATCAAACATCGCATATAAGACCATTAACTCATCATTATTTTGATAAAAATAAATTATGAATGAATGTAAAGAGTAAATAATAATAGTAAATTTGGATTCCAAGACTATTTATCTTTGTTATGGATAGATACATCCGAAGACAGGTCCAATATAAAAAAATTGTAGATATTTCTAGACATATGATATTAATACAATTCTGAAAAACTTATTTCTGCACGTGTCCCTCAATCATCTAGGTCTGACATAGATACACAGACATCGACTTGACTCTAAAAGTGATCGAACTTTACTAAATTTGGCGTGGAATACATTTAATGATGTTTCTAAAAAAGAAGACCACGCGAGTGAAGCCGCGGGTAAAAAGCTAATATAGAATAAAATTATAATATATAAATTCTACTTAGTTATGGATATATATAAGCTTTTTCAAATATCTTATTCAGATTTTGTAATTCTAGAAAACGCATAATTCTAGAGAAGAAAACCAAATATCATTCCTATTTCTGTAGATAGAATCTATTTAGCATTTACTTTATAGATAAGATTACATTTTTTATATAATGAGCTGCAAGCACTTTTAAGTATTTGCTATTTCTATTAATTACATTGACCCTTATTGGATATTTCTACATTATTATCAAATTTAATTTTTTAGTTTATTCTATTTCTTCAAAAATTCCTAGAAGCTACTTAAAAAGAAGATTTTTTGAATAAAGTTTTTTTTAAAAGACATTAATTAAAATCATTTTTGCTATTTACCTGCGCACATTGGGGCGAATTGTAATAATTTAGCGACATTGATTTATAAACGAATTTAGTAATGACACAGTATATTACCTATATTACTCGCTACAATGATTACTTTGTTGTCGTTCAGTATAGCATTAAAAATATTTTACCGTTGATTAACTAGTTACAGTATAATCATAAGTAATGTTTTTTTTATGTAAGCAAACTTTACTATTTCATCATCATCATTAAAGCTCTTCATAAGTCCACCAGATGTAACCTCTCGAACGCTGCCCAGCCGAGCCAATTGATCTCTTGATCAAAGTTAAACTTATCTAGTCGGACTATTTGTCCACAGTAAACATACTTGTCAACAATATAGAGCTTAGGGACATGCTCGTTACACATGATCTTTGTTTCGTCCATGTTAATTTTTAGACCTATCAATTGGTTGGCACTATTTATTACCGCAGAGATTATGCTATAAGTACTATATTATACTATAAGTACTATCTATAGTAAGTTGAAGGTGAGTGCTGTACTCATCATTGATGTCAATACCGTATCCTTTCTAGTCTAGTAGCTTGAAAACGTCTTATAATGCAGTGGTGAAGAGTTTCGGGAATATAATGTCACCATGTCTTACACCTTTCTGCAGTTGAACAGGTTTTGTACTCTGGTTCTGTACTCGGATAGCCATCTACGCCCTACTGTACAAACATTTCAGCACTTCGATATACCGACAGTCAACTTGGCCCCGATGAAGGGACTGTAGCACCTTCCAAATTTTGAGACGCGGCTCAAAAGGGAAATCGGTCTGTAGTTCTTCAAGAAAGAACATATCAGACAGAAAATTCATATCGTACACTGTATTGCAGTCTTCTAGGCACTGAAAACGATATTATAACTTAAGCTGAAAGTTTTCGGGGCTTTGGATTAGAGCACCAGGGGGACGGAGCGTTGACTTCATTAGACGTGACCTCTCCAACTTATCGTTTAGGTTCAGTGTGCCTCTCTCTATTCTTTATTATTCATCAACGATAAATTGTCTTAAATAGTTGTTTGCTAAATAGTTACTTAAAAGTTGATTAACGATTTTTATAAGTAACACTAAAATTTTCTATATTATGTATGTCCCAGATCCCTGACTTTAGATAGATATTTTATTACGGGCCATAAATGAAGTTATCAAGTTTATTGCAGGAACATCTGGAAACAAACCGCTCTCTTGTTGACAATAATTCCAATGTTAAAGACAATTATTATGGTACGTATAAAATCTACCTAAATTAAATGAAATATTTCGTAGCTTAATTAAAATGTAACTGTAAGTTAAGATCTCTTAACTATAGTAATATGTATATAGTAAGATGTACCTTTTACCTAAATACAATAACCGTTGTGGAATGCGACACTTTTTGTATGCACTACCAAAATTATTGATAGGTTATCTAAAAAATCGCAAGCTTAAAAAAACAATTAATGTATTAAAACAATCAAAAAATATATATTAAACATGGAAAATAATGTACATGTACAATGTTATAAATATTTATCCTTAGTAAAATAATTATTCTTCTCCTAATATATAGATTATAAAGTTTAAATAACGTCACAAATTAAATACCTATGTAAGTGAATAAATTAATAGTAAAAAATAATTTTTAAAAACAAGCTTTCATTGAATTGCTCTAAAAAAAAGAAAATAAACTTTAAATTAAATCGAACCCATCAATAATTTATAACATTAGACAATTGATAATACGAGTATGATATTATAAAAGCTTGTCGCGAGATTTTTCTTTTTTTTAAAGGCATTTTTTTTAGATTTACCTACTTATGTCAATATCAAGTTATTAATGGTTTTTACTATTAATTTATTTTTTATTTTTCAGTTATACAATTTAGAGCTTAGTGACATGGTCGTTACACATGATCTTTATTTTTTCCATGTTAATTTTAAGACCTATCCATTGGTTGGCACTATTTATTACCGCAGAGATTTTGCTATAAGTACTATATCTATGGTAAATGTAGTATTGCTGGACAGGTTTTTGGACTGTTAATTTAATTTAATGCCTCATTGTTGGTTTTTGATCCACCATCTTGAATTTTTTTATAGCCAGCAGTTGCCCCTTATCGGTCCCTACAGCATTTTTGTTCGGGAACCATCAAACTATCTCTAACCTTTGCCGAGTTATAACTCATGAAAATTGGTATGGTGGCCATCTTGTTTCCCGCCATTTCGATTTTTTTCACGACCACTAGAATTTGCCAGTGTAAGTCGATATTAATTAGGACACACGACAGACAGACCCCACTAAGTCTTACCGTTCAGCCGGGTAGTATTACATCCTCTCCTCGAACAGCTGAAAGCGGACATCATTTTATTCTTATTATTCTCAGCGAACCCTTTCATTTGATATCCATATCATGGGGGTGAATAAAAAAACATACTCCGCCATCTTTGGAAATCCACCATATTGTATTTAGAGGAACATCATTTTATTTTTGTATTCTTCTCAGTAAAATCTTTCATTTGATATCCATATCATGGGGGTGCATAAAAACATAGTCTGCTATCCTTAGGTGTCCACCACATTGGATTTAGTGTGACTTTATTTTATTTTCGTATTCTTCTCACCAAACCCTTTCATTTGATACCCATATCATGGGAGTATATATAAAATAACTAGACTCCTATCTTGAGCCGTCCGCCATATTGGATTTAGTATGACGTCACTGCATTGTCATCCAAACTAAGTATTCATGCAAAGTTTCAGTTCAATTGGTTGAGGATAACTGCTTTAAAATTCAGTTGCAAGATTTGACCCTCACAAACATACATTGTAAGTTAAATAAAAGTTTTTAAAAACTGAACTCATCACTCGAAAGCTTTCTTAGGTTTATGTCACATGATTGGTTAGTTGTAATTTCTGTATGTGTATAGATGTGTTTTAGTCAGTAAATAAGTCAAAAAAGCATCTATGTATAATAATGTTCATAATATTACACATAATAATGTGCGCGGGAGATATTTTCAAAAGTAGGTCAGTCTTAATTTGCTTTTGTCTTTTTTTATAGAAGTGGGGGCAAAAGAGCTTGTAGCAAGTATAACTACCGACTCCCAAGAACAACTGCAACAACCGTTGCATCACAGTTACGTTACTGGCCCTTTAAAAAGGTGTAGGCGCTTTTATTATAGGTCTCTAAGTCGTATCAGTCCGTAAAAATTGCTGGTAGTATCCAATTGCACAATGAAGTCGTGCAAGGCAGAAAACTCCTAGTTAATTGTATAGTGGTGGACTGCCAAGAATCCTGATGGTGATGATAATGAGTATGGTGGATGGTTTGCTATACAATATTCCAGTAGATTTAGGTCATTACTGTTTATTATTTCATTTGATACTGTAAAGAGACTTTCTAATTTCTAGGTGGTGTGACTCCTTCTCTGCCTAGGAGTCCTTTTTATCACACACATATTTCATCCGACAAATAGCAATGCATGCACTGCGGTGTTCTGGTCTGAAGTGTATAGAGATTATAACGGGTAGACAGTTATGGAAACGTCTATTTACTTTATAACGTATAGATAGTTATACATAACGCTCATACATTTACATTTTCTACTCTATCCTATTTTATTCTATTATATTCAATACCTCTGAGGGATATAAATTAGAATGAGGTGTGAAACAGTAGGTTTGATATATCTAGGGTTATTTAACCTTTATATTTATCAGTCAGATCGGGAGCTCAGCAGCATGCATTTCGGATGCTACATTGGCGCGTCATGATTTTCTGATGAAATTGTGCTGCTTAATACATCAATTATTTCGATTAAGAAGCTAGTTGCTTCTTTTTAGCAATATGCGGTTTCAAGTACAACTCAGACAAAAGTCAAGTCCTCATCTTTATAGCAATTCAAACAGTTAGTCTAGATGGTACTGCTTGGAAGGTCGTTGACAGCATTAAATTCATAGCTCACGATATAACAAACGATCCAAAGTATGACTTCAACATAGAGCGGGAGCTCAGGACGTTGGCAGTGAAGAGTAAAGTCCTTTCTCGCAAAGGAGACAGTCGTTTTTGGGCCCACTAGAAATTTTTGCGGACAGCAATGGTATTATATACAAAAAAGATACCAAGTTATTATTGTAAATTGCATAAAGATTTTATGAAAATCTAGACGGAATCAAGAAATCTGAAAAAAAAGAGTTGTTTTGATATTTATGTTTATGTCATTGGTTCAGATAAAGTAATATTAAACACAATTGTAGTAGAGATGTGCCAACTCGGAAGAAATTCGACTCGAGTTAACTTGTGTTGAAATTCACGTAATCGAACAGTACTCGAGTTACGCAACTCGAATTGGCGGAACGAAGCTTTGTCAGTTTGTTACAAATTATTTTTATATTTGTCCATCCAAGATAATTATTATTATTTGTTAACTTAATAGGTAATTATATATTATTGGTTTGCGTATAGACAATCTTCATAAAATAAATCACTAACTTTATGACGTAGCGTAAAGTTACTGTTATTAATAATTTAACTATCACAAATTATACTTAATCAGCTTATTGACATTACATAATATATCAATAAATTGCTCGAATTAGTAAGTCGAGTTCATCACTAAATTGTAGACAGACACTGCATTGACCCTAATATAA
The DNA here is from genome assembly GCA_963668995.1 of Parnassius mnemosyne. Lineage (NCBI taxonomy): Eukaryota > Metazoa > Arthropoda > Insecta > Lepidoptera > Papilionidae > Parnassius > Parnassius mnemosyne. The sequence goes on from CAVLGL010000159.1 coordinate 27,036,842, forward strand.
AAATGTGACTCGAGTAGGATTTTGTGACTCTAGTCACTCGGGTTTTATCATGTCACTCTAGTTGTACTCGAGTTTTTGAGTTATTTGAATTAACTATTTACAGTACCTATACAGTACATATATACCGATTGAAGTTTATCACTCGAGTCGAGAATAGCGATTATCTTCGTTAAAGCATTTTTAAATAGGTACCTTTATTAAATAAGTATCTAATATGTGGCAATATGAAATAAAATACAAATATTTATTATTTATTTATTTGTAGTATTTCCATGTTTGTTATTTACTACAGATATGTGGAGTATTTCAAAATCTATAAACTGCTTTTTGCATATCTTACAAATCGCTCCCATTTTTTAAAATAATGCCACACTGACGATTTTTATTTTGTTGTTTCATTGTTATCATTCATAGTTTAAACAAACAAGTATATTTAAATCACCTTTTATGTTATGCACTACTTCTACGAATTAACAAAAAATAAACAACAATGATATCAAAATCACGATATTATAAATCAAACTAAGTTCATATTTGACTACAACATGACAGATGCAAGTTTGAATTTGGATATAACCAGTAAGGTCACTCGCGGCGCCTTATACTAGAAGTGAATTAGTGAGCTGACATCTATCTAGCGATCTCCGAATCTACACGGTGCGGTGCGCCGAATTCAATCGGTAGCTTGAGTGCAAGCGGACTCGAGTAAAATTTATTTTCACTCGAGTACCGACTTACACAAATTCACTCGATTGAATAGATTGAAAACAGAGCACGAGATGCATGACTAGTATAAGAACTAAGAATAAATTCTGTGGTTACTGGTTAATTGTGGTTATAGTCTTTTTTGGTAGCAAAAACATAAAGATTATTGTTAAGTATAAACATTTTTTACAGTTTGTTTACATTACAAGACAATAAAATATCGTCTCATCGATGCACAAGTGTATGGATACATGGATATATATTATATTCGTATAATAATATGGATAATATCATGCAGATTATGTATGATTGGATTGGAATTAATATTTCAAATTATGTATTTCTCTTCTACATATGTATTTAATACATGAGTTTAATATTCCACCTAGAATTTTAGAAAATCTATAAGTTGTGTTGAATAACCTAAAACAAGTGACAATGTATTAAAGTTTTATGTTATTAGTAATATCTAAATTATATATTAGATAGTTTGCATAAGTATTGTGACTTAGTTAATGGGTGATATCCGTAAAATTGCTATTGAGTTTACAAAAACACTTAGGACTGTAATAAAGCTGATAAACTTCAAACTGCCAGACAAATCACCTTTAGGAGCTATATTCTCTAAATCATATGAGTTTTTGTTAATACATTCACTGTTCCATAAGACTGATTATATATTATGTAAATTGACAAATTACAATATTATAATATTATATAAAAATCCCATGTGTTATATAACTTTGGACCATATCCTGCGACGGAACCAGATTCTTCTATTATATTTATACTGCTGTGTTGTTAACTCTGCAGAAAGGAATATTATTTTGTCATGAAAAAATCTATATATTATTCTCCTATATGAAACCAGTGAAAATAAAAAGTTAGACAACTTTTACATAGTCAAATATTGTTGATGTAAATCCGTAATTATTATTTTTGTATTTGATCAACTGGAGCTAATTAATCGTGTATATTTTATAATAATTTCTTATTTATTTAACATATAGGCATAGATAACAAAATTCTAACAGAAATATGGAAATATAGTTTAATGACATTGAAGGATCTTTAATGTCTTATCTCTTATTATTGAACATGTCTTTTTAATTCCTCACAGTATCATATATAGACATGTTTTTGGCATTATAGTATTTGAAATGCAATTCATATATAAACATAGTCTCCACAAGCTACATAGAATGAAATAATAATAGAAAAAGTAATATATTGATAAGAATTAATATTTAGTATAGGCACTCTTTACAATAATTAACTTTTTCAGGTCAATCGCTGAGAACATATATGTATGCTATGCAGGCTAAAAGCTTGCAGAGCTGCCCGTAGGCAGAGACAAAAAAGAGTATGGATATTGAGGACAACAGTCTTCTATCATATCATTGAAAATGTTCTTCGAATTCCTGCCAATATCATAAATGGACATGTTAGAATCAAGTTTTTTATAAAAAATATTTTGATATGATTTACAATAACAAATACAATTAAATTATACATGTGTTTTATTATACTTCCATAAACAATTTAAAACATCTTACTTCCTCACTATTTATCAGTGTGTAATTACAGATAAAAATATTTGAGGTATCTAACCTAACCTAATCAATTAATATATTTTCAAACAAAGTTTTGACACCGTGTCTGTCTATTTGTTACTTAAAAGTAGTCTATTAACGGTCTACTGTTAATAGACTACTTTGGAAATTATCATTTACTTTAATAAATGTACATGCATTATAACTTGTCGTTATAACTTGTAAAACTATCCTTATACAACCAGTTCAAAACATCTTTCTTACTATATAGCGTGTGTAGGTAATATTATAAATATACATATTATCCCTGACTCGTCTTGGCTTTGATCATATTACTTAAACGGTATTTGGGATGTATACTCACAAAAAATACATTTAAAAAATAGTATCCATACCATATTCATGCACAGACATGCACTATATTATTTTGCCGGAACTACTAAAAAGATTTTCCATCAATATTAAAGTACCGATAAATGCTGAATGTAACTACAACTTTGTTTTATACTATTATTTATTGAACAGTGCACTATTTTGACTTATACTTAATACCGGTGAAAACTTTTTTTTATAGGATAAGGGTGACAAACGAGCACACAGTCCACCTGATGGTAAGTGGTTGCTGCTGCCCATAGACATCAATATCTATCCTCTACATTATTACAAATCAAAATGTAGATGCGTTGTCACCCGTGAGGACTAAGATGGAATGCCTCATTTCCAGTAAAAATGGCCTCCGGCCACCTGCACTCACCAAGCGAAACGCAAAGGTAAACCTCTACTCCACGCTGGTTTTCTGTGAGGTCGTGGTACCACCCCGGTTCGAGCCGGCCCATCCGTGCGACAGCAAAAGCTGCCGCGTGGCTCTACCACTGTTAAATAGAAAATAGCTTTTAGTTTGTTTTTAGGTTATAGTAAGACACATATTTTATTTGCTAATTACTCAGTATTCCCATTAGATACGTTAAAACTAATATTACTATTGTAATCTATAGATTATAATAAATAAATTGACATGCATTTCATTAAGGTTCTCTAAAATTTGTGGTGGGCCCATTCTCCATACAAAAACAAACTGCCTCTTTTGCTTGATATTCAGACTGTGTAAATATTATGCTATTTAAAACATACTGCACATCTTTTTATTCGAGCGGTCTGTGGGTAAGGTACGTGAAACGAGCCTACGATGTCCCGAGCTTGCAGTACAATACCGTCTCTAAGATGCTATTGGGGCTGCCGCGGATATAGTTCGTCAGGCATATTTGCTGAAACGTAGACGGTTTCAACGCTATAATGCGCAAGCTTGTCACCTCTTTTCTCTTAACTTACACGATGTTACGTATGGTGTGAATAAAAAAACAAAACAGGTACTTATTTTTTTTATAGGAGAGTGGGCAAACCAGCATGCGGCTCACCTGATGGTAAGTGACTACCGCCGCCCATGAACAACTGCAACACCAGGGAGGGAATTGCAGATGCGTTGCCGGCCTTTTAGGAATGCTTGTTATAATAAATAAATCTATTATAGTTACACAATCATATTATTATTGAAATATTATTTTTTAGCGAAAGAGGTATGTAAGGATCGTGACACTTGGCGATCTGTTCTCTCTGGCTATCCCGTGAGGGATTGTGCGTGAAGATAAGTAAGTAAGAAAGTAAGTAGTATTTTTAGCAGACAACTACATTAACCGTAACGTCTTTGTTTGTCAACAAAGTTCTTTTGGACCAAGGAAATCGGTCCAATTTATACGCTACGCACATTACTTACACATAAACAATATGTCATAAAGTTGATAACTTTTACAATAAAAGACTTTATTTCAAGAAACGGTCGTCACCCTTTTTATCAACATGTAAGCAGTCCAGGTGCATCTTACCCATCAGAGCAACTTGCTAAAAACACATGCCGGATATCAATCCCACAGACTGATGATGGGATGATGCAATCTTTGTGATGCTACGTTCCCCTACCAGCTTGCCTATCTCTAGATATCCTAGCTTACCAAGCAACTCGAACCCAAAGGGTGACAAATAAGATACGCCATTTATAACTTTAACTAAAAAGCAAAAGCAGACTTCAAAAAACTATAAAGAATGAAGTAAATTCACATTCTGTGGTCACAGTTTTAATTTTTCTATATTTTATTTACGTGTTTGAATCAGCTTTTAATTTTCATTTAAATTAATTTTCATATAAAAAATACTTTTACGTGGTAGAGCCACGCTACAGCTATATTATGGTTACAGCACGAATAGATCGGCTCAACCGGGATAGGACTACGCTCTCACAGAATACTGCTGTGAACCGGAGACCTTTTTACTAACAACAAGTCACAAGCTAACAAAGAATTCCATCACAGTCCTCAGGGGTGACAACTCATCTGTATTTTGATTCTTAATTGAGGATAAATGTAGATGTCTATGGGCCACAGCACCCACTTACATCAAGTGGAATGTGTGCTCGTTTGTCACTCTTATTCTATAAAAAAATATTACGTAAAAATGTAACTTATATGAAAGAATTTTATCTTTTTAGTCGTAATATCTAATTTGACCTTCAACAACACGAACTCTACAATACGTTTGTATCGTTGTCTCATTAACGTTCCGTCGCTTCCTATTTGCTTTGTAGAGTAAGTACGTCATTATACGACCATTTTTAAGAAGCATTTGTTAAAAGCCAGACTACTATATCCACTGTTAACATTGTTTTAGCCGGTAGATAGCATGAAAAAGAAAGAGAATAAAGCTCTCGAAAAGTTCTTTAAAGTACTCGAAATTCAACGTCGTCTACCACTCAGTATTGTTTTAAAATATGAGTGCTTTACGTACGTCTGGGCTGTTCTAATGTTCAAAAGTTCTAGTCCTTTATTATTTATTTAATCTGTTGCGTATATATGTAAGTTTCCCGGATATAGAATTTTATTAATATAAAGCAGAACATAACATTTACACCATTGAATACCAGCGTAAAATGGCAACCTAATGCTTTTGTGTTAGGTATGGAGAGTGTAGAGAACCAAAGATCCTTTTTGCTGGAAACGAGGTACCTATTCCATCTTAGTCATCAGGGGTACGCATCTGCATTTTGATTCGTAATCGAGGAGAAATGTTGATATCTATGGGCCGCAGCTTCCACTTACCATCATGTGGACTGCGTGCTCGTTTTTCACCCTTATGCTATGAAAGAAACACTACGAATACTCGTAGCTCGCTTGTGTACATGTTTCGATCGTTAGTCTACTATGCCGCCTAATGCTTTCCAATAAATATATCTTGCAAGATAGCGGATCTAATAACGGAATTTGTACCATGTAGAAGCTTCTCCTTGCTAACACACTGTCATTAGTAAGTGGGTCAGGTACAAGCGCTGAATCTTTTATTCTTCCTGGACTGTAACAAATTTTAGTTAGTACTACATAATTAATGATTTGATTTTTAATTCTTTCGAGCGAAAAACAAATACATAAATTCTAAATATAAATAAATTTGAAATAAATACAATGAAGTGCTACGTTGTGGATATTCACAAAGTAAGCAGTGGCCATTCGATATTATTGTAAATAGTTGACCGTGTAGTGGCGGTGTAAGAATATTCACTACACTATATCGTTTAGTGGGTATCGTAAGGAGCGACAAAGCTACGACCACAAAACCAAAAAAACCGTACAGTGAATGTTTCTTTATTTTTTGTCTGATATATCATCATCAGAAAATTTTCGGCAATAGTGCTCTGAAAGTAGCATACTACGCTTTAACATACACCAACAAACGAACAGTGGTAGCCGTGGTAATTCGGGGACTAAGCGCGCGCTGTAAATTTCACAGTACACGAATAATCCGTGTTGTGCTCGATGATGAAGGAAAAAATCGTGAGGAAAGCTCCATGTCTGAGAAATTAAAATAATATTTCAAAGAAATGTGACGACCTCCAACACTTATCGGGGCAGCACAGCTGACACTTCCTTGCTCAAAAACTTTCTCAGAAATGAGAGGAGGCCTGTGCCCAGGAGTGGGATGTGTACAGGCTGTAACTATAATGTTTAACTCACAATCGCAGGTGTAGAGATAATGAGTCATTCACCGAGTTCTATTTTTCTTAAAAATCATAGATACGCTTCGAGTTTTTTTATAGAATAACGATGATAAACGAGCACACGGTCCACCTGATGGTAAGTGAATGCTCTGGTTCATATCATCTTCATTTACTTTCGATTAAGAATCAAAATGCCAATGCGATGTCACCCCTGAGAAACAAGATAAAACGTATGCCACATAGATAGTTTTTAGGGTTCCGTACCTCAAAAGGAAAAAACGGAACCCTTATAGGATCACTTTGTTGTCCGTCTGTCTGTCTGTCTGTCTGTCAAGACCCTTTTTCTCAGGAAAGCGTGGAGGTATCAAGCTGAAATTCATATCAAATACTCAAGTCTACGGTCCCTTAGAGCTGTGAAAAAATCAAACTTCTAAGCCAACGCAATCAAAAGATACAGCCGTTTATGCCAAAAATTTTCGACAAAACTCAAAATCTTAAAATTTGGTACGAAGCAACGTATTATAGCACAGATAAAGGAAAAATTGCGAAAAGCATAAATTTTTAGTTACGTTATATAATAAAAATATTTTTAATAATTTTAAACTTATATACCTACGGATTTGTTCGGAACCCTCGGTGCGCGAGTCCGACTCGCACATGGCCGGTATTTTTTTCACCACAGGTGCTCAATTAAAGAAATAAAATCACATATTTCTATAAATCTATTAATCTAATAATCTACAAAAATTTGTTTCAGGGCTAAATGTTTAACCATATTATGTAATTTAAATTTGTAAACTGCATCCAAGATACATGATATAAATCCTAGTGTAAGGACTAAAAAATAATAAAAAATAATAATTTTCATCCTATTGTTTCCACGAGCATGAAGAATCTTAAATCTTATTTATTATTTAACAAATAAATTCTTCAGAAATTATCATTCAAAATTTCATTACGATTTGAATGATAAATTCTGAAGACTACGAAATTAATTAACAAGAACAATGATTTGTGTTGTTGTAACTGAGATTCAAGCTCAGGATCCGCAATTCAGTCGTTAGATACTCCGAGAGATATTAATAATCACTTTCAATGTTCATTTTGAGTTATCATGTTTGTGTTTTAATTTTAGTTTCATAATATAACAAACACTATGCTGAAATTCAAATCATTCATTGTTTTTTTTTTTCATTTTTGGACAACTTTAAAAAAAAATTAAGGTTTAAGTAGTAATTAGTAGAGTCAATCCATTTATGGGTAAGACACTGACAGCATCAATGCACTACTTAAGTGCTGATAAGAAAGCAGCGCAAATATTATTATTTGCTCCATTTCTTTTTTCAATTTGCATAAAAGTAGGTATATGAGAGTTGTATGATCCACTGCATTTCGCTTTATTAAATCAACTGAAATGCGCGCTTCAGAGTGCAACACGAGGAATGCTCACTTTTATCAATATTATGTTTAGAAAAGAGATTTCTAGCGTGCCAAACATTTATATAGGTTTTGCCTCTGCAACCTAAGTCATTTGCCCAAACATTAGTAATTTATAGTTAATATTTGTTACAGCTTTTACGTTTTGAACATTTCCAAGATAATAACAATTTCTTACAATCTGGATATTTTAAGGCAATAGTGCTTCAAATTTTACAATCTAGGGCAACATCACTACCAGATGAGACAAGAGTCGTACATAAAGTTAAAGAGACTATTTTAGTTTGCGTATTCTTACATATTTTTGCAAAACAATCGTACCAAAATATTCATTAGACATATTTTCTCCCAATGACCTCAATATAATGACTGTAATCAAATATTAAGTATACTATATACGATCTACAAATGTATCTATAGTTCTATAGATACATTTGTAGATCAAATAAAAATATACAAATTTTAGTTACGTAAAGGTCGAGGAGCTTGTTAAACTTGTGTTATAATTGTATCTCGAACTTTCAAGAGTTTGTTACAACAGCTCAGCAGTTGATTATAACAGACTGTCAATGAAAATCTATAGGAATGAATATGAATTATGAATAGTTGTAATTTTCGTTTCGATGGCAGGTTGTATTAAATATTATTATTCTATATACACAGTGTGCTGTTGGTTTGTGAATTGGAAGAATATTCCTTACCCCTTATCATCCCATGGGTGCTATAAAAGGAGACTGGGGAAAACTAAAACAGGGGATATGCAATAGCATCTTCCTAAAACAACCTAAAATAATAAAAACTGCGGTTGCCAAGCCGCCTGCCAAGCAACTATGAAAATATGCTATGGGCAAAGTATATGTTCAGCAGTAGACAAGACAAGCTGTAATGAATGAAGGATTCTGTATAGACATAACAATCATGAGAACAACTAATTTATCAATCGCTAGTGGACTACGGTTTGCTCTTAACAATATACAAAAGAGAATAATAAATAGCAACTGTCTGTTACACAAAGCAAACAAGCAATGTGGTGGCCACTGAGAATTAATGACTGCTCTCTTTTGGAGCGCTTTAACATTGTGCTGTTAATTATATTGTTATACAGTTATCATAAGGGATTGTATGGGAGATAACAAATGCAAGCTAACTTACTGTTTTAATAACAAATTAATGTTTTAATGAGAGTGCCCAATTACGCGTATTGTTTTTGTTAAATTTTAAATTTCACTAAAACCCTTACACATTATCCGCATCCTCAATAGGCCATAATCAGTCCACATTTTTCCGATTTCCGCCCATAATTATCAAGCTTGGCAGGCAGATGGGCGATCTCAGTAACAGACATATCTTTATTTTGGTACACTGCTACAATAAGAGATACACTCAAGAAATTCCAGGTATTCCCCTTAGTTACCTTTTACGATTTGCTCAGGATGAGATGTGGTGATGAATTAGTTGTTGCATCACTATATTCCACATGATATCATTATAAATATAATTAAGTAGCTGTTCCCCGCGACTTCGCTCGCGTGTTAGGGTTTTTATGTTTTGGCGCGGAACCCTAATTATTTTTCTAAAATAAAAGTAGTCTAAGTTACTTCTTGTGAAATCAGCTATCTGCCAGTGAAAGTCTGGTCAAAATCGGTCTAGCCGTTTCGGAGATTAGCCGGAACAAACAGTCAGACAGACAGACAGACAAAAATTTTAAAAATTGTATTTTAGTTATAAGTACCATATTTACTTTCATATGCATTTAGTAAAAAAACTGTAATTTTGACATTACAAACAGACACTTCAATTTTATTTATTTGTATAGATTTTAAAGAGGTTTTTACAGGGAGGGAATGGAAATGGAGAAAGAGGCATAAGAAAATATTATATTATGATTTATGAAAAAGATATTTTTTTATAAACTTGTCATAAATTAGGTAGTAAATAACTAAAATTATATATGTAGTTTTACAAACTAAAAATGGTACATTTATATCATTTATTTTAGTAATGAGGATGTTTTACCGATGAGGTGTCCTACCTAAATATACAAACAATTTTGGCTGATTAAAACTTTATCCTTTGCAGCTTTCTTTTTAAATTTGTTGTGAATAAAAATAGTCGCACGGTAACATATATTATAGCTGTAATATGTTTGTGCATAATGTATAGAAGGGACTAGCTCCTGACATACAGGATTCCTAGTTCAGGAGCTAGAGCTCAATCGGAACATGTGTGACATTTATTTGAGTTCTAATAAAATTTATTATTTATTTATTATTATTAATATATGTTGGTTATGGTGAGTTACCCAAAAATTCAAACAGTGTGCTCTTAAGGAAACCCCTCGTTTTGAGCGCTGAAAATGCGAGCAAATTTTCTTGGTAAAGCAATAATCTACAGACCCCTATGTTTGGTCACTTGTTGCTCACGACAGTAAACACTTCTGGCAAGCATTTGGCAAAACACTCGTGATTATTTTTTAGTAGTGACGTAAAAATTTCCATCCTCCTTAATTTATTTAATCTAATGTTACATTTCGTATTTTAAAAAAAGATTAATGGAATTGCATTAGCAAGGCTGACGTCGCTTGGTAAAAGGATAAACCTTTAAAATAATGGAACTGTACTTGAATTAATTATCCCTGTCTCAGTTGTGCTATTCATGTCTATTCTTAAGTAATTTAATTCTGTCATTTCGAGTGGTTTTTTATTCATAGTAAAAGGTAAAAAAGTATATTTTTCAAATTGAATAGTAATAAAGTAAAAGTATCCAAAACCCATATTCGTACCTGCATCGTAAAACCTTTTGCTAATACTTCTGCCAATTTTTCAACTCACTCACCCACAGACTAAGCCCTAGTAATTTATAATGATACTGATTTTCAATTATTAAAATTTTAAAAGGATATTTTAAATGTTATTCTGTCATCCTAGTCCCCAGTAATCCCAGACATACATATATACTTCGAACGTAGTGCTCCCAATAACAACTGTGGTATAGCTGTAATGAACGTTAGATATGATTTTTGTCTTGTACATATGTATCATGTTAAAGAGTGGGACACCACCCTTGGAGTCCGTCTGGATAGGAACACACAGACGAACTCATATTATTTCTCTATTATCATGGAACTGGGACTGTGACTCGGACTGATGGCTCGACAGCGCATTGGCTATTCTGGTTGCAGGTTCGATTCCCACACGGAACAAGTATATGCATGTCCTGCAAATAATTGTTCCGGTTCTATATGATTGTTTATAGGTAATTTTTGTATATAAAGCGAATCCATGATCCGGAAGAAAGTCCATGTGTGGGAGTAACGATTTTTTGAAAAGAAATAAAAGGATATCTGTGAGATAACGTTTGCACGTTCAATCGTTAGTGAACTTTATCATCTCGCATATCGCAAATAAAAATGATGATATTGTACTGCACTACTGAGGTCGTTTACCATAGTGTTTTAACATAATAGCTTTATCGTAAGCAAATCAAAAGCGGGTGATAAATTCACCGTTGGTGTTAATACTGTATCCATTCTAATACAGTAGTTTTAAAACGTCTTCCAACGTAGCGGTAACAATTTTCGAGGATATAACGACGTCACCGTAGCCTTACTTTATAAACACTTCAGCACTTCCACATAGCAACTGTCAACATGGCACCGCTTAAGCGGCTGTAAAGGTTACAACTATAACTTAAATAAACTATATCTTCATTCTAATATATTATTTGGATATTTTGTGCGAAAACTTCGATTTCCACCAGCACTTATGAAATTGTTAGCTAAAACGTAATTGGTAGTGGAAGAAAACATAGAAAAAAACTTTGAATGTTTCTTCAATTGAATGAGAAGTAAAGTATATTTCGAGATTATGTGAACTCAGACAAAACGCAGTAAAGAATCATGGCAATCTCTTGCGTCACGTTCTGACACGAATGGATGGGCGAAAAGAGGATTGCAGAAGACCGTCTTTCTACGCTGAATGTATGTGGGCCAATGAATGATAAGATGAATGAAATATACGAAATGATGTATGACAGAGGAATACATGTGTTATGTGTAAATGAGACGAAATGAAAGGGAAAGTATATCACTGCACATGGCATGTATACCGTTTACTGGTCTCGTGTAAAACGATGTCGAGCGGGTATGCCAGGGTGTCGGTATCATCCTTTCAGAAAGAATGTGTCAATGTGTGAAAGAGAATGAATGTGTAGTCCTTGCTGCTGTTCTTGATGTGACATTACCATCACCAGTCAAATCGAATGTTTTGGAGAGTTGCAATGCTTTAGAAGATTCATATTCTACGAGCTCATTGCACAGATTTTGAGTTTGGGACGCTTTCAAGTTATCTATGTATTATTTTAATTTCACAACCTGCTCATGAGCCTCACTTAACTGTAACTTCAATGCAGCAATTAATCTGAGGGATTCCTCATATTCCTTGCTGATTTGGTCAAAATCATCGACTGTTCTCTGAAGTTGATCCCTTTCTTTTAAATCAAATGTATATTCTGTATGCAACTTAACCATATCACTTTTTAGCTCAGTATTTTTAGCAATTATATTTATTATTTCCTTTACATTGTCATCCCTTTCTTTACACAATAGCTCACACTGCTCCTTTGACGCCTTAAGTGTTTGAAGCGCCATTTGAATTTGGTTCTCCAATTGACGCGTTTTAACGTTGTGTGTATTTATTTTACTATTAAGTGTAAATATCAAAAGAAAACAAAGAAAGATAACCGAAGAAGTAGAGTAAGCAAATGTCTGGATGTATAGGTTTATTTACAGATATCAAATTATCATATATTTCAAAATGAAATCCAGAACAACACTAACTTAAAAGGTAAACCTTAAAATGTTAAAGGGATAACAATAATAACACTTACAGTAAGCTGTCACTTTTGGTTGGAACACTCAATTAAGAATAAAAATGCAGATGCATTGTCACCCCTGAGGACTGAGATGGAATGCCCCATTTCGACTAAAAAGGATCTACAGCGTAAAGGAATAAAAAGGTTACAAGATGAAGGTGTGAAAGAGAATAATAAATATAGACTGAGGGAAAATATTAATGATTTGGATGAATTGTGTATGAATGATTTAGACTTGAAGACTGTGGTATAATGTTAAGAAAGGTGATAGATGTAGCCACCGAAGTATGATGTTATAAGTAAAATAAAGAATGAAAAAAAAAATACGTCATGGTGGTATGATGAGGTATGGATGAAAGTTGAAGCAAAGAAGTAGAAGTCATACCGGGTTTTCATCTTTTCAGACATTTGCTGGCCCGATTGTCTGACGTGATCATAAATGTCATTAATTTTATTCCGCAAGTCATTTGCAGAATCGGTTATACTGCGTGCGGCATCAGGTGGTATTCCGGTGATCAGGTCTGCAGGCAGACGTAATTCTCTTCCAAAGTTTGCAAAAGCTGGTGTCACTGATGTACTTTCGTAAACATTGTTTCGATATGACAACAAAAACGATTGTATGTGCTCGTCTCAATCCCGTTGCCGATTTTCCACAACTTTTACTAGGTACCTCTCCAACGTCTGATTAAATCGTTCTACCATTTCATCAGATTGTGGGTGGTAAGAAGTTGTTATTGTTTCATGAGTACCCATAACTTGGCAAGTTTCCTGGAATATTTGAGAAATTTAACTCAAAATTTCTTCCTTGATCTCTGTAAAACTCTAAGGGTACTCCGAAACGACAGAAGACTTCATGAACTAGTTTATCTGCAACTGTTGAAGCTTCTTGATTTGGAATATCGAAGACTTCTGGCCACTTAGTAAAGTAATCCATCATAACCATGAAATACTTGTTACCACATTCAGTTGCCGGAAACGGCCCCGCAACGTCAAGGGCTATCCTCTCCCATAGTGCACCAACATTGTACAATTTCAGTGCACCTCTAATACTAGTCTACTAGTTAGTACTACTACTAGTTAGGTCCCTTTCCAGCCGCACAACTTACACATTTGCGACACCAGTCCTCGACATCGTCACGACATTGGTAAAACCGTTCTCGGATCTTTAGTAGAGTTTGTTTAACTCCCAGATGGCCTCCTGAACAACCATTATGGTACACCTGTAGAACATCCGGTACTTTAGCTTTAGGTACAACTATTTACAAATGGCAACTATCTCCCCGACCATTTTCGCATTTACGTCACAGGACTCCATCCTGAATCAACAAGCTGTCTCATTAAGCCCAATAGCTTTTATGGTCGAACTCATCGCTGAGATGTCGCTCCACTTGGACTTAGGAGCACTGGCCTTCATTCATTCCAGAATCGGCTAGATGTCCGAATCTTCCTGTTGTGCATGTTGTAGGTTGTTTTTCCACTTATTGCTGAGCTGGTCTACTCTGAGGCAGACCAGCTCAGCAATAAGTGGAAATGCTCAGGCATCTTCACAAATACCACTTCCTTACCCTCTTGCCTAGTACAATGCTCGCAATTTTCACGACAAGGTCTTTTTATTAATGCATCACGTAGCCATGAGATTTCCCGCTGCGATGTTCGATCACAAAGTCGTATTCCTGCTGATGCCGGGTAGTGCTGTTAGCCGCACTACCCTCTCGAGATCGGTCACCTTCCCTTTCTACAGTTCGCTTAGGCCAGCTGGATCGAAGACGGCTACTTTCCCCACAACCGTAGCATCTAGGGCTGTATCCTTTATTGCGGTCGCGAACTGTAGTTGCAAAAACCTTCCTGACGCAATGGGAAAGATGATCCTGCCGCACGGCTTCCACCTCCAATGCATGAACCAACGCGTCCTTAAGCGTCTCGTAGTACCCGAGCATCACAGCAGCTCTGCACCAGGTTCCCTACAATGGGCGCAGGTACAGACTGGTATGCTTTTCGAATCAGCTCTCCCACCTCAAGGGCCCACTGCTGCAGGTTTTCGTTGCTACGTTGCAAGCGATCTTTGAGCTGCGCATGAAAGACGTGTTCCAGGTAAGCGTCGCCATATCTCGCCTCCAATGCCTCAAGGAGCTACTCGTAAGGCACTTCCTTACCGAAAGCCCCCAGAACAGTTAAGGCCTGGTCGCTCAAGCCTAGGGTAAGGGCAGTCATGGCCTGACTTTTATTCTAGCTGTTCGCTTTCATGACAGCCTCGAACTGGATTTTGTAAGTCGACCAGGAAGAAGTTGGAGTTAAGTTATGCAAAACCCGTCCGCAAAAGAACCCAGTAACCCAAGCCACAATTCGCGCGACCCCATTTTAGAACAGTTAAAGCAACTCGCCATTAAAACCATGGTGGGCTTCCACGTACCATTCTTCCACTTACTAAATGGGTTGATGAGGAAAACAAACGACTTATGGAAGGAAGAGAAAGTACTCTGACATCGGTGTACCAAATCCATGTACAGTCTTCAGATACAGAAGAGCCGCAGCATCTATCATCTCACAACCTCTATATTTATATTATTGCATGTTGCTAACATCAAGAGCTGGCTCTTGATGTTAGCAACATGATCAGGGAGATATGCTAAGAAGGCGTAATCCCTGGGGATTACGCCTTTTGGCATATCTCCCTTGATTTTATTATATGAAATGTTGATACACTAAAATCCAGGCGATCAAAACCTCGGGAAAAAGTTACATATAAAATAAAGCTCTTAATCATCTTCATACATAAATTGCTTCTTTAGTATTGTAGATCCTATCGGCAAAATGCGCAGCAGGAATAACAAGTTTTACGACAAAAGTTTCATATTCGAAAAAAAAAAAGGTTTTTCTGTTTTACTGTCTTATTTTATGTAGGAAAATCAAATAAGGATTTGAATGGGAAGTGTTATTTAGGGTTATTTATATAACTTTTGATACTCAAAGACGTGTAAATCCAAATCAAATCGTGCAGGTAGATATAGATATTTGTAGCAACTACAATTGATAAAATACTTTTTATTAATGTTACGTTGCAGCCTATACAATATAACGTAGTGTTACGTATATTATACTGTAACGTAACTACTACCGAGCACAAGCCTCTTTCTCCCTGATCTTTTTTATTTATATGGGTTAAATTAAGAATTATAAAAGTACGTTATCGTGAAAATAAAAACAACATTATATAGTTTGCACAATCTCATGACACTGCTAAATATTCCACGTTTGATTCATTTGATTTTTACAACGTACATTTGAAGTATTTTCACAAAGCAATCAAAGAATTGGAAGTAAAGACTTTAGAATTGAGTTGGGAGATGACTCGAACTTTAGGCCTAGCCAGTTTGAAAAGCCTATCATGTAGAGGATGTCGTGGGCGTCATGGTTTAATAGAGGCAAAAAGTTTTCATTACATTCCTAGGGAGTCAATGGCCAATGGCCAAAAACCAAAAAATTTAAAATTCTTATTTCGGCTATAACTCCGCCTCCTTCGGAGGTTCTTACACAGTCTTTACTTCCCGCATCCCGCCTGAAAGTAGATATTATATAAGTATGTAATAGGATAGACTTTCTAAATGGTATTTTTAATAAATGTAATGAAAAAAAAAACGATCGAGTGGAGTTGATTCCAAAATAAATTACGTATAAATTGATATTTTTATAGAAAAAAATGAGTATTAGTACTTGTTAAGCAATTATCCGTGTTTGGCGATATTAGGAAATTCATCACCCCACTTCTACTCTTGGATATCGTAGAAGGCGACCATGTGTAAGATAAGAAACATGTCATGGTATCCGATAGATGTCGGTGTGACCAACTCATATAATATGTCAGATGATACTTATACTAAGATCTCTTATCTGCCGTATCTACAACAGGAGAAACCCAGGTTCAGTAGCTGACTTTTATGGGCTGATTGATTTATCAGTTTTTTTTTTTTATATATAGGAGAGGAGGCAATCGAGCATGCGGCTCACCTGATGATAAGTGACTACCGCCGCCCATGAACAACCGCAACAGGGGAATTGCAGATACGTTGCCGGCCTTTTAAAAAGAAGTAGGCTCTTTTTTTGAAAGTCCCTAAGTCTTATCGGTCCGGAAAAATCGCTGGTGGTAAACTATTCCACAAGGAAGTTGTGCGAGGAAGAAAACATCTTCTAAATCGCACAGTGGTGGACCGCCAATCATCAAGATGGTGTGGATGATATCGGGAGTTCTGCCGCGATGTGCGTTCGTGAAATTTGGCGGCTGGGATTAATCCGAACTATTCCTCAGAACACTCCCCGTGGTAAATGCGAAAGAAAATGCAAAGAGATGCAACATCTCTTCGCAGCGCCAATGAGTCGAGCCGATCCGAAAGGACTCGGTCGTCGACGATTCGAGCCGCTCTGCACTGGATACGGTCAAGTGGAAGAAGCTGGCACTGGCGAGCCCCAGCCCAGAGATGGGAACAGTATTCCATGTGAGGCCGAACCTGCGCCTTGTAAAGTTGCAAGCGGTGTGCCGGCATGAAATACTGTCCCGCTCTGCTGAGCACGCCAAGCTTTTTAGAGGCCAATTTGACCTTCTCTTCCAAGTGAACATGTAACTGCACGTCACTCGATATGTCGACGCCGAGGATTCCGATACTGGCTGAGGCAACAAAGGGAGTACCTTGAAACTGAGGAGATACGACAAAGGGGTTCTTTTTAGCGGTAAACGCGCAAACTTGTGTCTTCTGAGGATTAAACTGGACTAGATTTAGTCGCCCCCAATCCAAAACTTTGTTCAGCAAAGACTTGACTTCAGACACAAGTTTGTTCCGGTACTTGGCGACGTTTTCCCGAGAAATATTGGCACGGCCGGTGTATAGAGCATCACCAGTGTTGTCATCCGCATAGCAATAAATGCTACCGGTTTGCAACATATCATTGATATGCAGAAGAAACAGCGATGGTGATAGCACGCAGCCTTATGGAACGCCAGCGTTAATAGGCTTGTAGTCGGAGCATGCACCGTCTACAACGACCTTGATGCTCCAATCTGCAAGAAAGCTGGTGATCCAATTGCACAATTTCTCAGGAAGCTCATAGGAAGGGAGCTTCGAAAGAAACGCTTTGTGCCAAACCCGATCGAAGGCCTTAGCAATGTCCAAACTAACGGCCAATGCCTCCCCCTTGGACTCTACTGCCTCCGCCTATCTATGAGTTATGTAGACCAGAAGATCACCAGCTGATCGACCCCGACGAAAACCGTATTGGCGGTCACTAATCAGCTGGTGATCCTCAAGGTACCGGATGAGCTGGCAGTTAATAATGGATTCCATTATTTTGGAGAACAAGGAGATGATCGCGATAGGCCTATAGTTGGACGGGTCTGAGCAGTCGCCTTTTTTAGGGATCGGGTGGACAATAGCTGTCTTCCATGAATTCGAGACTACGCCTTGGGAGTAGGAATACCGCAAAAGACGCGTTAGGACCGGTGCCAACTCCGCAGCACACGTCTTCAGCACATTGGTGGGGGGATTCCGTTGGCCCACTTGACTTTTGGATGTCCAAGGAGAGGAGTGCTCTGCGAACCCAACACTGTGAGAACCGCACATCCGGCATAGAGCACTCACACCGCGGGATGGTCAGCGGTGTGTTCCCCCCGTCATCAACAGTCGAGTTGGACGCAAAAAGGGAGCCTAAAAGGTCGGTTTTCTCTTTTGTGGCGTGGGCCAGTGAGTCGTCCTCCCTGTGCAGAGATGGTAGTGATGGCTTACAGAAATTCCCTTGGACAGCCTTGGCGAGAGACCAGAATGCACGAGTTCCCGAAGGAAGGCGACCTAGTTTCTCGCCAATTCTGCCTATGTACTCTGACTTTGCCTTGGCAATAACTCTTTTGAAGGACCTGGAGGCGAAGTTATACTTCTTTTTAAGTATGCTGGTGTTTACATCCTGAGTCGCCGAAGCCGCAGCCCAGGCTTGATAACACTCCTGCTTACTGCGTAATGCAGTCTTACAGGAGCGACCAAACCAAGGCTGAGATCTGCCTCCGATGGGTACCACAGATGATGGAATAAATAGTTCCATTCCCTGTAGCACCACATCAGTGACAGAGTCAGCAACAGCGCTGGGATCATCCGGCGAGAAGCAAACCCGCCCCCATGGGTAGGAAGCAAAGAAAGACCACATTCCGTCCCAATCCGCCGACCTGTAATGCTAAACACAGCGGCAACCTGCAGAACGCAACCGCGAGGGGAGCGTGAGTGGCACCACACACCGGATCAGACAATGGTCCGAAGAGACAAGAGGGGTATCGACGCAAACCTGATATCCGTCCGGATGAGAGGTCATCAGAAGGTCCAACAGGGAAGGTGTATGATCCTCAACATCTGGAATCCGCGTAGGCGATGTAACCAGTTGTGTCAGACCATATACCAAGGCAAAGTCATAAACAGATCTCCCCGCATGATCGGCCCCCCCACATGATAAACGTGTACCGAGCCAATCGGCGTGGTGGGCGTTAAAATCACCAAGGATCACGATCTCTGTGGATGGAACCTGTTGTAGCAAGGAATCTGTAGCCATTTGGACGTGGTCGATGAGTCGGTCTGTTTCGGCATTACCGCTATGGGACGTATAGAGACACCCGTAGACGTGCGCATGGTCGTCGCTGTCTACGCGTAGCCAAAGGATGGACAGGTCCGAACCTTCAAGACTGCCGAGGCGTCGAGTATCAGACGTATACGCAAACTCCAGCCCGAGGCATAAAGGAGTGCTCCAATTTGTACCCCGGGTAGGAGAGATACGAATTATCAGCCGGAGAGGACACCTGCATCTCGGTCAGAAAGAGCAAGGCCAGCTTCGCCGTCTCGAGATGATAGTGGACGGCGTTTAGGTTCGAGTGAAGTCCCCTGATGTTGCAGAAATTCACGGATAGCATGGCAGGGGTTGCCTTGGTCTTGTTGCTCAGTTTGTCATGCTCAGGAGTGGAATAGCATGGTCGTGGATGCTCAGCGAGGGATTCTCCAGGGGTGGTACCCTTCTGGGGTAGTCTATCATGTAATTCCGCTACTATGTTGATGGGGTGGGGGGGGGGGGGGATTGGGCCTCCGGTCACCTGCACTCACCAGACGAAACGCGGCATCAGAGCTTCCACTTTACGCCGGTATTCTGTGAGGTCGTGGTACTAACCCGGTTCGAGCCGGCCCATACATGCAACAACAAAAGCTGCTGCGTGGCTCTACCACCGTTAAAAAAGCCGTTAAAAATTATTGTAATTTTCAAAACATACTCAAAGCATAAAGTAAATCAGTTTTGCCAGCGGATTATAGCCACAGTTGCCTATATCTGGCTAAAGAGTAATATTTCTTAAACAAAAGTAACATTTTTTTATATAAATTTAATGGTTAAGGTTTTTTTAAATACAGGGGAATTCCAAAAATCTTATCTATGAAAAACAGAAAAAAGTATATTACCTATTTATATTTAATCATAAAAATTATTATACTTATAGTTATATATAGGTATAAGTATATTATAAGTATATTTTTATGTACATAACATAATATACAATATTTTATTATATCTACAATATTAAAAACTATGATAATAAAAATAAAAACTAAAACTAGAAACTTAATTATCATATAGTCCTACTCCCCGCGGTATCGTGCCAAGAACGCTGGCTGCGTTTCCCCGCTGAATGGCTATACTTAGCCTTTGAGCGAGGAAAGAACCAGCCCTCTTATCACCAGCAGCAACGACCAGCCGCGGATGGAGTTCCTTTAGGAACTTCACCGCACGTGGACCCCACGGACCGATAGACTCTACAGCAAATGGCACAAATATGTAGTCATCTCTCAGAGACTCATATTTGTGCCACTTACTCAGTTCAGCTGCCTCTGATGACGCCCCGGCTTTAAACGAGGTACCCCTGAGATGAGAGGCCGCCAGAGTGTCTACGCAAGTAGCATCCCACACTAGGGCTTTACCTCTCTCCCAAGGGACCAATGTCATACCGTCGGGTCTCCTGCCATCGTCTCTAAATATTCCACAAGGCTCTAAAACCGAGGGAATATTTATACAGGCAAGAGCCCTTCGGATGACATCGTTCAAAGAACTGTGTCGTGAAAACCTACCAGCGCTTTTCTTACATGAAAGTCCGTGGAGCCCAAACTTGTCGACGCTGCTACCACAGGGGCAATGATGGGGTTGACAAATCGCCGCTCCTAGTCGGATTCCTACGACAATGTGCAAGCTTTCCCTATCAAGTAATGTGCCGAGATTACTTGATGGTAAATCGTGTAACCAGTGACTAGATTCCTTAGTCGAAACAGCTAGAAGGCGTGCCCTATCTTGGTCACTATGGAAATTATGAAACAAATCTTTCTGCACGCCCTGTACCAACGGAATATCCCACTGTTTTTGTTGGTTAACTTCCAGTGGAATATTTTCACCAGGACAGAGCGTTTGCCATGTCTGCCCTGCCTCCGTAGCAAAGCATAGGTCTACTTTATTATTTAAAATTATGTTACATAAGTCACTGACACTATGCACGGAAGCAAGGAAAGCAGGCAATGCAACGCTAGAAAGATTTCTCACACCAATGCTACCAAATTTTATAGGTAAAGTAGCTTGAGTCCAGACTGTTGTATTTAAAGTTAAATTTAGAATTTTTTCTATAGCTATTTTAAGATTATTATCAATATCTTGTAAAATATCCGAACATTTCCAGACTGGACTCGAGCGGAGTAAGTATGTAAATCTAGGTACAAGAAGATAATATTTTAAAATAGTAAGAGCTATGTGGGGGTTTAATTTATACAATTTATCAACGTGGTTTAAAAACTAATCAAATTTTGTTTTTAAAACAGGTTTAATACTATCGAAAAACAACGGGACACCTAGCAGGTATAGTGATTCCGTATTGACAGTTTTTATTCCTGGACAAATATGATTAAAATTTTGAATTAAATTGTCTCTATGAGAAGTAGATAAATTATTGGAAAAAAATATTTCACATTTATTGCTATTTGGTTCAAGGCCAATATTTTTAAAATTTCGAAAAATATGAGTAAGATCGCTGAGGACGTCATCTGCTCTACCTCCCAGTGTACCGTCGTCTAGGTACCAGACATTCAGCTTGGGTTTTAAATTTGAAATAATGGGTTGAATTCCCAAACTGAAAAGTGCTGGACCCAGTGGGTCACCCTGCTGAACACCAACAGCAGAATCGATCACATGGTTTTCGTAAAACAAGTTAGTATTTTGACTATAACATTGCCAAACGTAATGATAAATTTCGGGGGTATTGTTAGCCACTTCTTTCAGCAAAGTTACCCTATCGATAGAGTTGAAAGCATTCCTTAGGTCAACCTTCACAAAAACATCTGCATCAGAGTTTGTTAAAAATGTACGCGCTGAATGTACCGCCGCCTCACAGTCACCTCTAGTGCCAAAACCTAGTTGAGTAGGTTGAAATTTGGTCTTAAGGTTAGAGATTATCTACCTGCAAGCTAATTTTGAAGTTAAGCGTCGAAATGTGGAACCAACGGCAATAGGACGGATACCGTTATCCTTTTTTTTTTGAAGGCACATAATCTTGCCCCATATAAGAATGGAATGAAATTTGGATTAACATTACCAGAAAGCATAAAGTTACATAATTTTGTAATGTCTTTAAGAAGTACTCCGCCGGCGTCACCAGCAGAAGCGCTTACATGATCTTTAAGATGTTGAGGCGTAATTCCGTCAATGCCGCCAGCAGAGCCATTCGAAAATGACATAATTGCTTCTAAAGTGTCTTTTTCCTAAATTTGTAAAGGTTGCATAGAAGTCTTGGGAGGCAGCGGTAAACTAAAACTAGTAATTTAATTATCATACAGTTCTACTCCCCGCGGTATCGTGCCAAGAACGCTGGCTGCGTTTCCCCGCTGAATGGCTATACTTAACCTTTGAGCGAGAAAAGAACCAGCCCTCTTATTATATTATACCTAACTTATTAATTATGAAATGAACTTCTGTGACCTACACCTATAATTTTAATTTCATAGGCATCATCAATATCAACATAATATCTTATTTCACCACCCAAAAATCTATGTATAATTCTGCAGAAACTGTAAATATACATATTTTTACATTTAAAGGGTACATTATAAATGTCAGATACGTTATACATATAGAATAAAATTATAATAAATAAATTCTACTTAATTATGGATATATATAAGCTTTTTCAAATATCTTATTCAGATTTTGTAGTTCTAGAAAACGCATAATTCTAGAGAAGAAAACCAAATATCATTCCTATTTCTGTAGATAGAATCTATTTATCATTTACTTTATAGATAAGATTACATTTTTTATATAATGAGCTGCAATTACTTTTAAGTATTTGCTATTTCTATAAATTAGTTTGACCCTTATCGGATATTTCTACATTATTATCAAATTTAATTTTTTAGTTTATTCTTTTTCTGCAAAAATTCCTAGAAGCTACTTAAAATTAAGATTTTTTAAATAAAGTTTTTTTTTTAAAGACATTCATTAAAATCAACTTTGCTATTTACCTGCGCACATTGGGGCGAATCATAATAATTTAGCGACATTGATTTATAAACGAATTTAATAATGACACAGTTTATTACCTATATTACTCGCTTCAATGATTACTTTGTTGTCGTTCAGTATAGCATTAAAAATATTTTACCATTGATTAACTAGTTACAGTATAATCATAAGTAATGTTTTTTGTGTAAGCAAACTTTACTATTTCATTAAAGCTCTTCATCATTAAAGCTCTTCATAAGTCCACCAGATGTTACCTCTCGAACGCTGCCCAGCCGAGCCGATTGACCTCTTGATCAAAGTTGAACTTATCTAGTCGGACTATTTGTCCACAGTAAACATACTTGTCAACAATATAGAGCTTAGCGACATGGTCGTTACACATGATCTTTGTTTTGTCCATGTTAATTTTTAGACCTATCCATTGGTTGGCTCTATTTATTACCGCAGAGATTATGCTATAAGTACTATATTATACTATAAGTACTATCCATGGTTTTTTTTTTTTTTTTTTTTTTATAGGACAAGGGTGACAAACGAGCACACAGTCCACCTGATGGTAAGTGGTTTCTGCGGCCCATAGACATCTACATACATCCTCTCTTACAAGTCAAAATGTAGATGCGTTGTCACCCGTGAGGACTAAGATGGAATGCCTCATTTCCAGTAAAAAGGGCCTCCGGCCACCTGCACTCACCAAGCGAAACGCAGACGTAAATCTCTACTTCACGCTGGTTTTCTGTGAGGTCGTGGTACCACCCCGGTTCGAGCCGGCCCATCCGTGCGACAGCAAAACTGCCGCGTGGCTCTACCACTGTTAAATGGTAAATTGAAGGTGAGTGCTGTACTCATCATTGATGTCAATACCGTATCCTTTCTAGTCTATTTGCTTGAAAACGTCTTATAATGCAGTGGTGAAGAGTTTCGGGAATATAATGTCACCATGTCTTACACCTTTCTGCAGTTGAACAGGTTTCGTACTCTGGTTCTGTACTCGGATAGCCATCTACGCCCTACTTTACAAACACTTCAGCACTTCGATATACCGATAGTCAACTTGGCACCGATGAAGGGACTGTAGCACCTTCCAAATTTTGAGACGCGGCTCAAAAGTGAAATCGGTCTGTAGTTCTTCAAGAAAGAACATATCAGACAGAAAATTCATATCGTACACTGTATTGCAGTCTTCTAGGCACTGAAAACGATTTTAAACTTAAGCTGAAAGTTTTCGGGGCTTTGGATTAGAGCACCAGGGGGACGGAGCGTTAACTTCATTAGACGTGACCTCTCCAACTTATCGTTTAGGTTCAGTGTGCCTCTCTCTATTCTTTATTATTCATCAACGATAAATTGTCTTAAATAGTTGTTTGTTAAATAGTTACTTAAAAGTTGATTAACGATTTTTATAAGTAACACTAAAGTTTTCTATATTATGTATGTCCCAGATCCCTGACTTTAGATAGATATTTTATTACAGGCCATAAATGAAGTTATCAATTTTATTGCAGGAACATCTGGAAACAAACCGCTCTCTTGTTGACAATAATTCCAATGTTAAAGACAATTATTATGGTACGTATAAAATCTACCTAAATTAAATGAAATATTATGTAGCTTAATTAAAATGTACCTGTAAGTTAAGATATCTTAACTATAGTAATATGTATATAGTAAGATGTACCTTTTACCTAAATACAATAACTGTTATGGAAAGCGACACTTTTTGTATGCACTACCAAAATTATTGATAGCTTATCTAAAAATTGCAAGTTTAAAAAAACAATTAATGTATTAAAACAATCAAAAAAATATTTATTAAATATGTAAAATAATGTACATGTACAATTTTATATATATTTATCCTTAGTAAAATAATTATTCTCCTCCTAATATATAGATTATGAAGTTTAAATAACGTCACAAATTAAATACCTATGTAAGTCAATAAATTAATAGTAAAAAATCATTTTTAAAAACAAGCTTTCATTGAATTGCTCTAAAAAGAAGAAAATAAACTTTAAATTAAATCGAACCCATCAATAATTTATAACATTACACAATTGATAATATGAGTATGATATTATAAAAGCTTGTCGCGAGATTTTTCTTTTTTTTAAAGGCATTTTTTTTAGATTTACCTACTTATGTCAATATCAAGTTATTAATGGTTTTTGTTATTAATTTATTTTTTATTTTTCAGTTATACAATTTAGAGCTTAGTGACATAGTCGTTACACATGATCTTTGTTTTTTCCATGTTAATTTTAAGACCTATCCATTGGTTGGCACTATTTATTACCGCAGAGATTTTGCTATAAGTACTATATCTATGGTAAATGTAGTATTGCTGGACAGGTTTTTGGACTGTTAATTTAATTTAATGCCTCATTGTTGGTTTATGATCCGCCATCTTGAATTTTTTTATAGCCAGCAGTTGCCCCTTGTCGGTCCCTACAGCATTTTTGTTCGGGCACCATCAAACTATCTCTAACCTTTCCCGAGTTATAACTCATGAAAATTGGTATGGTGGCCATCTTGTTTCCCGCCATTTCGATGTTTTTCACGACCGCTAGAATTTGCCAGTGTAAGTCGATATTAATTAGAACACGACAGACAGACCCCACTAAGTCTTACCGTTCAGCCGGGTAGTATTACACCCTCTCCTCGAACAGCTGAAAGCGGACATCATTTTATTCTTATTCTTCTCAGCGAACCCTTTCATTTGATATCCATATCATGGGGGTGAATAAAAAAACATACTCCGCCATCTTTGGAAATCCACCATATTATATTTAGAGGAACGTCATTTTATTTTTGTATTCTTCTCAGTAAAATCTTTCATTTGATATCCATATCATGGGGGTGCATAAAAACATAGTCTGCTATCCTTAGGTGTCGACCACATTGGATTTAGTGTGACTTTATTTTATTTTCGTATTCTTCTCACCAAACCCTTTCATTTGATATCCATATCATGGGAGTATATATAAAATAACTAGACTCCTATCTTGAGCCGTATTGGATTTAGTATGACGTCACTGCATTGTCATCCAAACTAAGTATTCATGCAAAGTTTCAGCTCAATTGGTTGAGGATAACTGCTTTAAAATTCAGTTGCAAGATTTGACCCTCACAAACATACATTGTAAGTTAAATAAAAGTTTTTAAAAACTGAACTCATCACTCGACACATAAGCTTTCTTAGGTTTATGTCACATGATTGGTTAGTTGTAATTTCTGTATGTGTATACATGTGTTTTAGTCAGTAAATAAGTCAAAAGCATCTATGTATAATAATGTTCATAATATTACACATAATAATGTGGGCGGGAGATATTTTCAAAAGTAGGTCAGTCTTAATTTGCTTTTGTATTTTTTTATAGAAGTGGGGGCAAAAGAGCTTGTAGCAAATATAACTACCGACTCCCAAGAACAACTGCAACAACCGTTGCATCACAGTTACGTTACTGGCCCTTTAAAAAGGTGTAGGCGCTTTTATTATAGGTCTCTAAGTCGTATCTGTCCGTAAAAATTGCTGGTAGTATCCAATTCCACAATGAAGTCGTGCAAGGCAGAAAACTCCTAGTTAATTGCACAGTGGTGGACTGCCAAGAAACCTGATGGTGATGATAATGAGTATGGTGGATGGTTTGCTGTGATGAATCATACAATATTCCAGTAGATTTGGGCGATTGCTGTTTATTATTTCATTTGATACTGTAAAGAGACTTTCTAATTTCTAGGTGGTGTGACTCCTTCTCTGCCTAGGAGTCCTTTTTATCACATCTTACATATTTCATCCGACAAATAACAATGCATGTACTGCGGTGTTCTGGTCTGAAGTGTATAGAGATTAGCTATGAGCATTATAACGTGTAGACAGTTATGGAAACGTCTATTTACTTTATAACGTATAGATAGTTATACATAACGCTCATAACTGTCTATTTCTTATAACGATCCGCAACGCACAGAGTACCTTTGAACCGCAACGCTGCAGCGTGATAGTTATACATAACGCTCATAACTGTCTATTTCTTATAACGATCCGCAACGCACAGAGTACCTTTGAACCGCAACGCTGCAGCGTGATAGTTATACATAACGCTCATAACTGTCTATTTCTTATAACGATCCGCAACGCACAGAGTACCTTTGAACCGCAACGCTGCAGCGTGATAGTTATACATAACGCTCATAACTGTCTATTTCTTATAACGATCCGCAACGCACAGAGTACCTTTGAACCGCAACGCTGCAGCGTGATAGTTATACATAACGCTCGTAACTGTCTATTTCTTATAACGATCCGCAACGCACAGAGTACCTTTGAACCGCAACGCTGCAGCGTGATAGTTATACATAACGCTCATAACTGTCTATTTCTTATAACGATCCGCAACGCACAGAGTACCTTTGAACCGCAACGCTGCAGCGTGATGGTTATACATAACGCTCATAACTGTCTATTTCTTATAACGATTCGCAACGCACAGAGTACCTTTGAACCGCAACGCTGCAACGTTGCGTTGGCTTGGAATCGTGATTCGTGATATTCAAACATCACGCACTCGCTGCCGTACAAAAGCAAATGTTATGCCGTGTACGATAAGAACGAAACTGCAGCAGGGCTCATATTGGAACGTCTAGGTGAGCGAAGCGAAATTCGAGAACCAAATAAGTTTATTTCTTTCTTTTTCATATAGGTAGATACTTGTATAACTATTTCAAATTGTCAATGTGTCTTTTTTAATAAAGCAATTTTAAACCTCGTGCTGTTTATTATAAAATTCTACACAGTAAATACGGGTTTTTGCCATATATTGAAAAATAACACTTGTGCCCCAAAATGTAAGGACTAAACTGCATTAATAGCCTTGACCTTGTTAAGACGAAATATTATTATTGACCTTTTGTCCTTCAAATTTTGAACTTGAGTTTTCATATTAATTAGATTTCTGAGGAACAAGTGCAATAACAAATTTTGGGTGTAATATTATTATTTAAAAACTTTGCTTTATTTGCTAATTCCAAGTTTATTTCGAAGCATAAAGCACGCATAGTGATATCAGTGTTCATAAAAGAAGTCTAAAAACGAACAAAAAGCTTTGTAATTATTTATTTGATTTCGTGATTGTAAATATAGATATAGCTATGTTTTTGGTTCTAATATAACAAAGAAACAATGTCGCGACAAAACACTGTGTTTTGTGGGAGTTTTTCGAAAAAAAACTGATAATTTCAATAAAAAAGTGCATTGTAATATTTGTTTCCAGACGACTTCAGGTTATCTGAAGTTACATTTACGGCAGCGATATATAGAAGCGTACACACAAGTTTCGTTAGAACTGCAAACGATTGCTAGATCTTCGAGCCCTGTGAACACTTTGGGTGTCCTTGCGTCAGCACTAACTTAAAAGACAACTTTTTGAGCCAGCCTTCGATGTCAAATCCAACCTTCGTGATGCGATCAGCTGTAACGTACCGCAGTCTCAATACAAATAAGGAAAAATGGATGACTTAATTCCTAGAAAGATGTCAAAATATCAAAAGTACGGAGGAAAATTCATTTCAGCAACTAAATTAGTATTTACTTAGTGAAACGAAAATAATTTTGATGATAACTGTTCTATGACGGTATATTGTTAAGTTGCGGTTACATGAAAAATAGACAGTTATGAATATAGATAGTTATGATAAAATTATCCGTTGTACCATAACGATAACGTCACGTTATTTAAAAAAGACAACGACACACCGCTAATAGAGATCCAGTACGATTACAGACTGTGATGTATTCCATCTTAATCCTCAGAGATGACAATGCATCCATGGTCTTCTCTGTTTGAAATTGATTACAGGCTTGTAGGTCCAACTTACCATAAAGTGAAAGTAAGCGCATTTGTCACATCAGTAAACATAAAAAAGGACGCCATTACCTTCAAAATTAAAATATTAGGTACTCATAGAATAAGCCGGTTTGATTGTAACAATAATGATCGTAGGCATAGTGCCTAAATAATG
Organism: Parnassius mnemosyne; assembly: GCA_963668995.1. Lineage (NCBI taxonomy): Eukaryota > Metazoa > Arthropoda > Insecta > Lepidoptera > Papilionidae > Parnassius > Parnassius mnemosyne. The sequence goes on from CAVLGL010000159.1 coordinate 27,066,035, forward strand.
GATGACGATTATACTAGAACTGATTATATACAATATACTTCGATTATTTTCTTGTATGTTGCACATATTGTAACAATATCATAACAATATTTCTTGTAACGATATGCAATTATACAGGGTTATTTTTTAAAGAGCAGCCAAATTTTATACGTAAGTATATGAATAATAATACACCGTTATTGCAGTTTTTGAAAATACGAGTAAATAAGGCTTCTACATTTATTTAAAGCTATCCCAAATTGAATGTAATTTATGGGCAACAACTACGCGTACGCGTGCTACTCTGTGTGGGATTCAATTCACAAAATTTTTGCCAACCGAGCGACCCTTAAGAATGTGTGTGCATAGTAAAATATTAGGCGCTAGATATTTATGAATAACAATCAGTTAAAATAATGCATTTCCACGCATTCTGAATTTAAAGGATAAAAAGTACGAATGTTTGAGATTTTTTTTTAATTATTTTTACTTCACCATTCGCCTATATTACTTACTAGCTTATCTTCGCTCGCTTCGCTGGGCGCACGATAATATTTTGTTGCGGAACCTATTAAAATTGTTTTGATGAGAGTATCGTAAAACCCATTCTTAATGAGCGTCTACATTGTGAAATGAGTAACTATACTTTTCAAGTCGATCGGGTGTTTATTTTTAGATAGCTCGTGTAGAGTGTGTCAGTCAGGGGTATTTTGCTCATATAGTATATTATAGATTATGAACCTTCTCTGCGAATTTGGGCATATGTTGCAAAATGATACAATTTTTAGTTATATAAAAATTAAAAAAAATTAAAATCATAAAAACTTACTTACTTACTTTACTTTTAACTTACTTTTAATAACAAATAGAACCGACTTCAAACAATAATAAGAATTCAGTTTTTGAAGTCGGTTTTTACTTTTTATAAAAAGTTAATTTTTTACACTTTTGAGTGGACTAACTCGACGTATAATAACGGCGTAAAAGAATCAACTAACCCATATCATACACGCTTAAAATGGAATCTCCTTGTTTACTGAACTTGGTTATAAAATACATTACACTTGGTACTGAAAGATAAATCTATCCGTAACAGCATAATAGTAACAAATACGATACAAATAGTATAAAACCTAGAAAGCGTTTAATTAAATCAGGATTACATTAAACCCAGAGATTGATTAATCAGAACATTTTAATCTCGTGGTGTATTTATAATTGAAATTTACTATGATATATATTTCTTTGAACTTTAATTTTTCCTTAAACTTACAAAAATATGACTTTCTTATATTGCTTAGCGATGCATTTATAGATGTTTTGTGTTCAAACAACCGCATATAACACGCATTGACTTGTCAGTCACACAGTGTAGCGGAGGTGTAATAATGTCCATTACCCTATATCGTGACGTAAGTGTGGAAAAGGAGTCAGAGGAAAACAAACTAGGAGATGGGCAGGAACGTCTTTGTTATAACCACTAAAATTTAAAAAAAAACTGCGGTTGCCAACCCGCCAGCCTAGTGTGGCAACTATGACAAATATAAGCAATCTATGGGGGAGGCTTATATTCAGATGATAGGCTGTAATGGTAACGGACTGACACAAGTGATAATTTAATTAAGATTTACTTAGTCAATTATATATTCGCCATATCTAAATATTTTTTTCAAGTAATAGTAGTAAATAATCCTTGAAAAATGAGATTTTGTCTAAATCTTATTAACATTTTGTTAAATTCCATCCAAAAGAAAATGCCATAAAATGAAGAAGATAAAAAATAGAATAGATTACTAAGTAAATACATTTACATACAAATAAATTTGGTACCACATTTTTAACATTTCGTTACGAACTTATATTATAAAATTCTGAAAAGTGTCTATGCATAATTCATGTTTTACGCGGACAGGCCTCCACCCCTTTTGCCATTTGGACTTTGTACATATTTGATTGTTCATAGAAGTAGGAGGTATCTTTCCGATTTTTTTCTAAAAGAAATTCAAAACTCACATATATAACGCAATAAATCGTCAGGAGACATCAATGTTTAAGCATATATTTAGGATATTTATATCTTACATAATGATTTTATAAAATTGGAAAGAGAAGTTTTAAAGACCGTTGACTAAGAAGACTTACAAAATTACTAAATTAAAGTAATATTCCTATGGCTAAATTACTTAAATACCTATGTTAAATTATTTTATTTGAACGACAAAAATGTTAAATAGTTTGTTAATCATATCACTTATTTTCTGGCACCCGACGCTACCTTGTCAAGTACAAGTATTTAAAACTTTATAGGTAGTACAATTTTAGCTTATATAATGTACTAGCTGACCAGGCAGACGTTGTTCTGCCCTTTTTGACGACCCTTCCTATAAAAAATACTTAAATTCGACATAAAAAAATATTGAGTGTCAGGATAAAAACCATCCTATCTCTCAAGTTGGACTTAGCTGTACAAAGTGTGCAAAATGTAATTGAAATCAGTTCAGTAGTTTAAGAGTTCATCGTGGACAAACAACGTGACACGTAATTTTTATATATAAAGATTAATCGTTTTCTCTTTAGAGTTCATTAAAAAAATTATATAAATTCATATATATATAACTTAAGGATATTCAATATAGTATAAAACCCAGGGTCTAATTGTTAAGACAGCCCGGTAGTAATTAAGTTAGTTTAGTCTAGTATTCCTGTGTACTCGCATCGCCAATGTAGTTAACTTGTAAGTTAGAAAATAAAAGTAATATAGGAAAAAGTCTTCGTCTCCTTTCACTCCGACCCTCTCTAAGCTGCCGCAAATGTAACGCTAACGTTAGCGCTTGTAAATTGTTGCTTTCTTGGAGATAACTATACTACGGTATGATGACAGTGATTACGGGATGACACTGAAAGTTCTTATAAAATCAGAAACTGAACGAACTAGGAAGTTATTAGTTTTATTATATCTTTTCAAAATAGTGTCCATTTACTACATCGCAATGCATCCGATGGAACCACTGAAAATAGCTCTTTGCCCACTCGTCCAAATATCAGATATATATATGTGTGTATATATATATATATATATATATATATATATATGACGGCACCAGCACCATTGCAGGTGCGGCGCCGCCGGTGTAGCTAGACAGAATTCTTGTAAATAACATGTGCTCTGCACACCTGCACCATTGCACCTGCGGTAGCGCCCGTTTAGCTTGTATAAAACGGACGGAGCTGCCGCCGTTAGGGCAGTCTTGGCTCTGACGTGGAACGGTACGCTTGTCGTATTGCGTTACTAGTTTACCCTCGACTCGTTGGATAATTAATTCGTGTAAACGAATTAATTATTATTCGTAACTACAAAATCAGTCTCTGTACTATACCCACTATACTTCCTACATCAGAAGTGGGATAAAGTCCCCCTTATTGCCCACATATAATCTTCGAAAAGTATGAGAATTATTACATTTGTAAAGGCTATAATGCATTTCGCATTGATGGATCTCTTTTTATGTTAAATACCGTAATAAAATTTGCTGTCCTACTTACGATATTGTGGTATCATTAAAGTGTAGAGAAAAGATAAAGTGAAATTATTTAAGCCAAAAGATAAATCCTTTTGTTCGATTTGTATTAAAAGTACCCTCAAGTATTTTCATTATTTCGGACGTACCTAAATATGTTAACAAATGAAAGAAATGTCTGAGGCTTTCTAGAAGAGTCATAGTTTGCATTGAATGAAAAATTAACTTGTTCAAGTTTTGTTGTAATTTGATAATTCATGCGAAACATGATTATCATCTGTTATATTTTTAAATTCAAAACGTTTAAGCGATGTACCAAAATAAAGGATGAACTTTAACATGCTAGGAATTGAAAATAATAAGTGACATTTTTGTGTTTTAATGTGTTGATCAGTGTTGCAGTTTGCTCCGGATACTGTGTGGTCGACAAGATTGGCGTTTGATGTCGAGAGATTCGTAGAAGTCTCTACAACAATAATCAATGAGGAAGATGTTGTGACGACTAATCGAACATGGTCAGGTACGGCCGAGCGCTAGTAAGATTGAGCCTACACCGCTACAGTCTGTAACTTATCGGCAGATCTTACGGCAATGCAATTCAAGCGGCCGCCGAACACATGGTCCTTTGGTGCTGTAAATGAACGTCTGAGGCTTGGTCGGCTTTCGTAGATTTTGCGCAGTTGCCTCCTTCCCTTTGAAATATGTGATGGTATCCGTCTCTACACATAGTTTCCGTTTATTGCAATGTTTTCAAATGTCCATACAGTTGCCGTTTCTTAAGAGAATTTGTGATGAATTTTGGAAGCTCGGAATTTCATGGTTCGCAATACATTTATCTCGATTTCTTTTAATTTTGCAAAGTAGTACGACGATTCGCTAGCACTAGTACGGCGCGACGGCTCGCTGGCGCGAATGTGGCACGGACGCAGCAGAACGGAAAGCTGGAGTGCGTTTGCCTGGAGGTAGCCATATTGGCGCGTTCATGATTTAAATGAAGTCTGGGATGGTCGACCGTTGTAATATTTAACATGAGTTAATATCTGTTAGCAGGTGGTGATAACTGCTAGACCGTATGATGTTCACTGTCAACCGCACGAGGACGTGCGACAGTCAGAGGTAGCCGTGTCTGTGCATCTAGAAAATACAGAGACGTTGCAACACTCTAGCGAAGTAATTATTCTAGTGCAGAAAAGGAAGATGGAGTTGCAGGGAGGCTGGTTTGTGCTGCACTAGGATATGTGTAGAGTTGCTGTTGGTTTACATACTTAGGTGTTATCGTGTCACTACGTCCGTCACGATACATTTTTGTGTGATTGTGACGGGGACATGTTTGCGGTATGGTTGGTCTGTAACTGTTCTATACTGAATTGAATAAAAAAGAGAGTAAGAAAAAAAATGTGGTTCTTACTATCATTGCAGGGCGTTTGCCGGTCCAATGATATAGCTAAAGTGAATAGTGATTCCGGACTAGCATAAATAGTACTTGAAAAAAAAGCGTAAGAAAAAAAATAGTTCTTACTATCATTGCAGGGCTTTGTGCCGGTCCAATGATATGGCTATAGGGAATAGTTATTCCGGACTAGCGAAAACAGTACTTGAAAAAAAAAGAGAAAATAGAGAAAGCTACAGACTAATCGTTCCGATCTAGCATAAAGTTGATTAAAGTTTTGTAGGGCTTACTGCCGGAACAAAACTGATTGTCACCCAAGTCTGTAGGGTCAATATAGACCGGACCAGACGCTGTTATGTCAGGATAGTCGAACGATGTTTTTTTTTTGTCTACAGGTAACTAAAATTGAGATGGAGCGCGTGCGAGGACGCACGCATGTCAGTATGGCCGTGACGGCACCAGCACCATTGCAGGTGCGGCGCCGTCGGTGTAGCTAGACAGAATTCTTGTAAATAACATATGCTCCGCACACCTGCACCATTGCACCTGCGGTAGCGCCCGTTTAGCTTGTATAAAACGGACGGAGCTGCCGCCGTTAGGGCAGTCTTGGCTCTGACGTGGAACGGTGCGCTTGTCGTATTGCGTTACTAGTTAACCCTCGACTCGTTGGATAATTAATTCGTGTAAACGAATTAATTATTATTCGTAACTACAAAATCAGTCTCTGTACTATACCCACTATACTTCCTATATATATATATATATATATATATATATATATATATATATATATATATATAAGGAAATGTATACATTTATTGAAAAATATAAAATTTGTGTGAGGAACAAAAAGGATTTAGACCACACAGGACAATCAATATGACCATATATGACTTTATATACAATATTATTAACAATGACGATAAACGTCACCATATCTGTGGCATATTTTGCGATATGACCAAGGTATTTGATTACGTACATTATCCTACTTTTTTAAGAAAACTTGAAACCTATGGTATTAGAGGCAATGTTCTTAATCTAATTGAATCATACTTAAAAAATAGAAAACAAATAACTGAAATTAATAACCATGTAAAAGTTTAGAGACCTATGAAAGTGACATTAATAACTCATTAAAATTAGTTGAAACTAGTAAATGGAAAAAAAAAACTAAAAATAAACTTGACTAAAACAAAAGTTTTATATTTCAGTCAACGAATTCCTAGCACGAGCCTCAATATACACTACAATAATGACGTTGTAAAAGAAGTTGAAACTACAAAATTCCTGGGTCTCGAAATAGATAAACATCTTAACTGGAAAGCACATATTAATGCTCTTTGTAAGAAAATTAGTAAATCCGCATATGCTATACATACTTTGTCTTCAATAATAAACATGGATGCACTCCTCACTGCTTACTACGGCTTAGCAGAATCCGACCTTCGATATAAAATAATATTTTGGGGTAATTCAACCGAAAAAGATACAGCGTTTAAGGCTCAAAAAAATGCATATGGGCGATGTTTAAGCTAAAAACTACCGATAGCTGCATGCCATATTTTAAACAGTTTAAAATACTGACATTACCTTGTTTATACATACTAGAAGTAGCTGTGTTTGTTAAGTTGCACCCAAATCGTTTCAAACGCCTTGCCGATGTAGTTTCACGTAATAGATGCGACAATACTCCGACAAACCGACCGCTAAGACAGCACTAATGCACAAAGGTATCTACTGCATGTAATAAATACCTAAAAGCGTAAGAGGCGACAGAGGGAAACTAAGACAGAGGATGGGCAGCAGCATATTTCTGATAACAGCAAAACAATAATAAAAAAATTGCGTTGCCAACCCGCTTGCCAAGCGTGGCAACTATGGCAATATACCCCCCATGATAGTAACGAAGAGACGGCCCCCAGTCCCCGGCGGCCCCGCTCTTCCTGGCTACGGTGGCGACCATAGCGGGGCAGGGGATGCTAAGTATCTCCGGTGGAGGTTCGGTTGCCACCTACGACGACTCAACCTGGCAACTTATAATGCACGCACCCTGAGGACTGACGAGAAGATCCTGGAGCTGGAAGAAGAGATAGACAAGTTGCGCTGGAATATCATAGGATTACCCGAGGTCTGAAGAGAGGGGGAGGACACGGTAATCCTCGAATCCGGCTATTTGTTCTATCACCGGGGGGGCGACCATCTGTCCCAAGGAGGTGTCGGATTTATTGTCCATAAGTCTCTCGTTAACAATGTTTTAAAGATTGGGAGTATGTCGACGAGGGTTGAGTACCTTATACTCAGAATCTCCAAACGATATTCCCTGCAGGTCATACAGGTTTACGCACCAACCTCGGCACATCTCGATGAGGAGGTGGAGGAAATGTATGAGGATATCTTTAGAGACATGCATTCCTCCAAAACCCACTATACGGTATTGATGGGAGACTTCAACACAAAACCAGGCACAAGAGAGAACGGTGAGCTGAAAGCAGGACAATTCGGAATAGGGGCACGGAGAAAGAGGGACTCTTTATGATGAACTCTTTCTCCCAGAAGCAACCCCACAGGAAATGGACCTGGTCGAGCCTCGAAGGTTCGACAAAAATGCGATTGACTTCATTATGACGACCAGACGACAACTGTTCAGTGATGTCTCAGTGATGGCGAGGGTAAAAACCGGCAGCGATCACCAAATGGTGAAAGGCACACTGAACCTAAACGTTAAGTTGGAGAGGTCACGTATAATAAAGTCAACCGTCCGTCCTCCTCGTATTCTAGTCCAAAGTCCCGAAACCTTTCAGCTCGAGCTATGAAACCCTTTTCAGTGCCTGGAAGATTGCAATACAGTGGACGATATGAATGACAAGCTCGTGGAAACTGTCCATACTGTCGGAGCTAAGTTTTGCAAGACCCGCCGCAGAAGATATGATAAGCCGGGATATGAAGCTGCAGTCTTCAGTAGATCTGACAGCATACAGGCAACTGAACAGACAGATCTCCGAATGCATGCCGCGGGACTTACGCAACTTTAATACTGCTCGTATTGAAGAAGCGATCGAGCGGAACCAGGGATCCAAAGTCTTTGCTAGAGATCTGTCTGCCAGAAAGAGCCAACTGTCGAAGCTATAGACCGAGTGTGGCAGAGTCGTTTCTGGGACAACTGAGATTTTAAGTGAGATTGAGAGGTTCTATAGGCAGCTGTACACATCATCGTAGGAGCCATACGCAAGTGTGAGTAACAATCCAAAAGCGAGTCTCATCCAACACTATTCCGATGATATCCCGGACCTCAGTCTGAGCGAGATTAGAATGGTTCTTCAGCACCTTAAAAACGGCAAGACCCCAGGCGAAGATGGAATAACAGCGGAGCTTTTGAAAGCGGGTGGAAAACCGGTATTTGAAGTCCTTCAGAAGCTTTTTAATTCCGTACTCCATGGTATCCGTACACCGGAGGCGTGGAGCAGAATTGCGGTGGTCTTGTTCTTCAAGAAAGGTGAAAACGCTCTCTTGAAGAACTACAGACCGATTTCTCTTCTGAGCCGCGTCTACGTTCTGTTTTCGAGAGTTATTACGAATCTTCTCGCGCACAGACTTGATGACTTCCAGCCTCCCGAACAAGCCGGTTTCCGAAAAGGCTTTAGCACCATAGACAACATACATACCCTTCGGCAAATTGTACAGAAATCCGAGGAGTACAATTTGCCACTATGTCTGGCGTATGTGAACTATGAGAAAGCCTTTGATTCCGTCGAAATTTGGGCGGTGCTGCAGTCCCTTCAGCGGTGCCAAGATGACTTTCGGTATATCGAAGTGCTAAAGTGCTTATACATTTGGGCTGCGATGGCTATCCCAGTACAGAACCAGAGTACGAAATCTATCTAATTGCAGGGAGGTGTAAGACAGGGTGACGTTATATCGCCGAAACTCTTCACCGCTACATTTGAAGACGTTTTCAAGCTTCTGGACTGGAAAGGATACGGTATTATTATCAATGGCGAGTACATCACCCACCTTCGATTCCTGACGATATAGTCCTTATGGCTGAATCGCTTGAGGACCTAAGCACTATGCTCAATGACCTCAATGATGTTTCCCAACGGATAGGTCTTAAGATGAACATGGACAAAACAAAGATCATGTTTAATGTCCATGTCACACCTATGCTGGTTGTTGTTGGTAGCACTAAGTTCGAAGTTGTTGACGAGTATGTTTACCTGGGACAAATAGTCCGATTAGGTAAGTCCAACTTCGACCGAGAGGTCAATCGACGGATTCAACTCAGTTAGGCAGCGTTCGGGAAATTACGGCACATCTTCTCGTCGTGTTGTGTAGAGTGCGTGTTGAAAGGTGACCTATGGAACTGAGATGTGGTCCGTCACTGCTGCTGGCCGGATGAGGAAGCTCAAGGTCACTCAGTGAGCTATGGAGAGGGCTATGCTCGGAGTTTCTCTGCGTGATTATTTTAGAAATGAGGATATCCGCAGTAGAACCAGAGTGACCGACATAGCCCAACGGATCAGTAAGCTAAAGTGGCAATGGGCCGGCCATATAGCTCGAAAAACCGGCAACCGATGGGGAAGAAAGGTTCTCGAGTGGCGGCCTCGGACGAAGTGTAGGGCGTCCCCCCACTAGATGGAGTGACGACCTGGTAAGATATGCAGGAAGTCGATGGATGCAGGTGGCTCAGAACCGTGCTTTGTGGCATTCCTTGGGGGAGGCCTATGTTCAGCAGTGGACTTGTGAATGGCTGTAGTGATGATCTAAAAGTTGGAAAGAATTGCGGCTATCGATATTTAAAAAAAGGCTTCGAAGCTTTTTGACAGTCAAAGCATACTATAGCGTAACGGAATTCCTGACTGAAAAAAAATTCGTTTGAGATTAAGACTGTGTAATATTAACAATCAGAATTAGGTTCCCTATGTTGTTAGAAATATGGAATACATAACTGTTGATTGTTGATAGATTTAACATATGTAGAAAATGCATAGCAACCACCTGCTGGTTTTTCGGTTGTTATATTCGAATACATTTGATCAACAATGTTGACTGCACCCTTTGTACTCTTATAAGTATGTATCACATTCAGTCATTGTAGTATTTAATTTCAGTTCTCTCTCTTCCTGGCCCATATGTTGCCATGGTCATACTCTGAATACCCACTTACAGAATCAAAATTGTTGCCAGTTTCTCGATGCGCTCCTCCAAATTATTATCAACTTCAATAACTTATCTGCTCCTGTTAACTCCTCAAATCTATCTAAAAATGTATATAGGACACGAGAAAAATAGAAATTATTTAGTAACAACTAAAATAATTATTCGTATTACAACAACAACAATAGTACAATAATTTATTTAGGAACATATTCAAATGAACAAAATTTATTATAAATATGAAAATCCATTGCATTTCTGCACTGTAAAACGAGAAAAGTAAAGCGACTGTAAGTACATACCTTGAGAAAAAAAGTTACGTAGCAAGAAAACTTTCGTCGAACTGACGACGGGATAGCCATAGCGCACTTCCTAATTGATCTGTGACTGCAAGTGCATCACGCGTTGCACTGCTTGCTCAAATTAGGAAGGTAAAAAAGAGCCGAGGGCAGAAAGCACGCGGATGTTTGAGAACTTGACGTTCGCGTGAAGGTGCGTCGTTGCATGGACGAAGGTTTAGTTTCTAGGGTTAATATCATTCAATTGTATGCATCAATATTACGAAATACGTAGATATTTTAAATAAAGCTATATTTACTGAGATCAATGTTAATATGAAATATATTGTTAACTTGCTTTTTACCCGCGGCTTCGCTCGCGTAAGCTTGAAATCATGAACATCATTAAATGCTGTTCCGTGGCAAATTTAGCAAAATTCGAACAATTTTAGAGTCACCTCGGTGTTGGTGTCTCTTTGTCTGTCAAAGATTTTTTTTAATATAATTTTGCTACAGGAACATGTGAATATATATGTCCAGAAACACATACTATTTATATTGTATACATTTTACTTTTTAATACAATTTGAGTAAGTTAAATAAAACGTGATTTGCGTTTATACCTGTGATATCGCAGTAAAACCCAGAGGTTGCCTGGGAGAAAGTGTCCGCCTTTCTGTGACGGACGGGAAGCGTGGAAGCCGCGGAGAGCGGAGCCGAGAAGATGTGTCGTAAAATCCTGAATGCTGCCCAGCCCAGTTGAATCCATCGATTGACCTCTCGGTCGAAGTTTGACTTACCTAGTCGAATTATTTGTCCTAGGTAAACATATTCGTCAAAAACTTCGAGCTTAGTGCTACCAACAATTCCGGTATAGATGTGACATGGACGTTAAACATTATTTTTGTTTTGTCCATGTTCATCTTAAGATCTATCCGTTGGGAGACACTATTGAGATCACTGAGAATAGTGCTTAGGTCCTCCAGCGATTCTGCCATAAGGTCTATATCGTCGGCAAATCGAAGGTGAATGATGTACTCGCCATTGGCGTTAATACAGTATCCTTTCCAGTTCAGTAACTTGAAAACATCTTCCAAAGCAGCGGTGAAGAATTTCGGGGATGTTACGTCACCCTGTCTTACACCTCTCTGCAGTTGGATAGTTTTCGTACTCGGGTTCTGTCCTCGGATGAACATCGTAGCCCTACTGTACAAACACTTCATCACTTTGATATACCGACCTTAGGTCTTCTGTACAATTTTCCGAAGGCCATGTATGTGCTCTATGGTGTTAAAGCCTTTTCGGAAACCGGCTTGTTCGGGAGACTGGAAGTCGTCAAGTGAAATTCGAAATGAGCCATTCTAATCTCGCTCAGATTGACGTCCGGGATATCATCGGAATAGTGTCGGATAAGGGACCTATAAGCTTGACAAACTAAACCTCAAATTAAATGCTAGGCAATCTCATTTTAAGCTTTTAGAATTAAGCATTACCTATAGCACTATTCTTTGAACGACTAGATTTTTAACTTACCGCTTTGAAAATTAGCAATTTTCAAAAGTAGATTAGATTTCAGTCCGATTTTAAGAATGCGAGTTTTCATCAGATCTCCACATTTTGAGGTCCTAGGAAGCCGCTCCGAGTTATCCCGGCTTACGTACGGCCGTGTGTGTGTGTGTGTGTTATATGTACATAAATAAAATTTTGTCATACGATATCTTTAGACGAATCAACCAATCGAGATGGCGTTCGAAAGTGGTCTTTGAGACTTCGAGCTGATTAGATATTTAAGTCAAATATTTTCAAAACATAAAAACAAAAAAAAATTAAATAGATTTTCGAGCTTTCCAAACGAACTATCGATATTTCCGCTTATTTTCGCTCGACAATCAGCAGAAAGTTCCAGCGATGTCCTGCAGAGTCTACCGTATTTTTTGGTATAGTAATAATGCGCTATGCTTCATAGTAATGCAATAATTTAGTATAATAGTCTTTTTAGTTAAGTAATATATTAAAACATAATAAAATATTTTAAGCTCATCAAACCTTATAAAATTATAAGTGTTCAACTGGTTACAATAAGTAGTTACAAATGGAACTTAATTATGGGTGTGACCCAAGGATCAAAATTTCAAACCATCACTCTTTATTATATATAAATTATTTTCCTTTTTTCGCTGAAAACTTATGTGAAAACGTACTGTTTACTGATGATACTTCCCTAGTGCTTAAAATTGATTGAGATAAAAATATGAAAACGATGTGAATGATGCTGTGTCTCAAGTACTAAACTAGTTTATAAAAAATAACCAAAACTGGTTTATAAAGAATTCGTTACTAAAATGTAAGGCAAGTTATATTAAATTCAACAATTAAATACTTGAATTATTGAATCCCGCGGTTTTCCTTCGTATACTATATACTAGTCTATAATGGAAATGTGTGATGATGTGTGTGATGTGATGGATTTTAACTAATTTTAATTATATATTAAATTAAAATTAGTTTTATATAATCAATGTTCATTTATCGTAGCTTTGCTTAATTTAATTGCAGGTAGTAGTAATAGTACAGTATTATATAGAAATACATACTTACATGTTTCTTTTGATTAAGTGCCTATTTTAATATGTTATCTATTGATTTGTGAATTGTGAATTTTTAAAGACACGAAGCGTCTTTTCTCTTTTTCTGTAAAGAGGAATTTAAAAACAATTCCTCACCATCAAGTACCTCTTTCTGAAATTTAATTACGATAATTTTAGCATTTTAATCGTTATGAGGAAACAAACAGACAGATAGATGAGTGGATACTTCATATTAAAGAATGTCGATCCTATTGGGAATAAATTGTTCACATACAAAGAAGACGACGACGGGCTGAGGGGGCTGCAGGGAGAAGCAGTGGCGTAAGCCGTGCACCAACGGCAAACCTACATCGACACGACACCTTGATCTCAAGTTCATAAAATAATCAATATAAATTCTCTTTTTGTATATATATACATTGTTACGGCCCTCAATTGCCCAGACAGAAGTCGACTGTATTAGGGCCCATCAGTAATACACTCGACGAGCAACAGAGGGTTCGGGCCCAAATAGCTGATAAGCAAGCACAAACTTACCGAGTTCTGGAGGTAGTGTCGACCACAAGGCGAAGTCAGGTGGTAAGTGAGGTGTATGTAAGTAGTGTGTAAAAGTGTGTAGATGTAACCTGACGTCACCGACGTATTCTGAGAGCGGACCCACAGGCACCGCTTTCCTCCAAAATGTGCGATCCCTCCAGTAGGAGTTCACCAATTGAAACCTTCTGCTTTTATTTCACTATATTAGTTCATCAACTTTATTGTATATTTAATTAATTTCAAATTCAACCAAATCAACGTTAATCGTCATTAAAACAAGTGATACGCTGCACAACTTAAGAACGGTCGGTCAAAGTTCAATGTCCCAGGTTCACTTAGCACAAAATTATAACCACGAGCACGAACGCGATCTCTTCTCGAGTCACAAAGTTTTAGCGTTCCACACGACAAAGCAAAATTCCTTCGTACGTTATTAAAATGCCACAAAAGCAACTCATCGACACAAATTAATGGTAATCGAAGTTAAGTTAATCCCTCAAAAATATTACAACAAGAAATATATAAGACAAGCCCCGTTGTCACGCAAAACGAATGAGATTAGACAACACAAAGAAGGCGGTCTTAACGAGACCCAAATATTCGATAGTAAATTCCGTCTAATCGATACTACGGCCGTGCCCAACTTAAACTATTACAACCAGAATTATATAAGACCAGCTTCGTTGTCACGCAAAACGCACGAGATTAGACAACGCTATTCAGAGGCGGTTCCCAGTGCAAACTTTAGACCGTCTAACCTACGGCGGCCGTTCCCAAATAACTCGCCCACGCGTCAGGCGACCGACCGATGAGCGAGAAACCCGCTCTCGGGAGAGGGGGTACCAGGCGGTGACTGGTACCATCGAATGAACGCGCCGAGCGCGCGTCCTGAATTCAATTTCGAAAATTTCCATTTAATCTTTACCTATAATCGTATTTTATTTATATTTTCAATTTTACATACGCAAATACTCAAGATAAACGGTGAATAACCATAATTTTGGATTAATTTTATTTTAAAAAATATTACTTACATAAAATTATACACAAAAGAAAGAAAAAAGAGCAATATTAAGGGTGCTTTTAATATCTTTTTAGATTACCTATAAGGCCAGTAATATGATAAGTGACTAACAGAAAATAATGTTAAATTAAGTATACGAGAGAAATACATTGTACTAATATATTATATGCCAGTTAAAGGCCGTACAAATGGTTCTGATTTATGGAGGGTAGACACTAACATGCAAACAGACGTGAATATGGAGTGCCGAAAACCCCGAAATAGGTTAGGTTGGTATACGTGAATGTAATAATGATGTAAAGTTTAATACTCGAAAAAAAATATCAGCCTACTGCTTTACAATTTGTCTCATAAGGCAACATCCATTAATTTCTTTTAATTCAAATGATATATGATACATAGTTATTTTAAATGCTTGTATACAAATATTTCTATAGTTATATCTATGCTTATCATTAAAATGTATACTTGTTTTGTGTTATTATGTCTGATTTCAACCATGAATATGACGTTAAAAATGTATATTTGTCTGTAGGAACAAATTTAACTCGATAATTATAACATTTATCCAAAATAAAAACTGACATCAAATTTCTAAAAATTAGTTATTTATTTGCTACCATTAGGGGTGGAATATTTACGAATTTTTTATGTTTCTTGTAGTGTAACCTATTTAATAATAAAAGCATTTAGATTGGTTCTCACTCTGCGGAAATATCATATGAAATTGCTTAAACAATAGTCCAATATGAAACTAATTCCCCATTTTCCACCCCTGGAGGCGGAATTTTTTCTTAAAAATTTAATGAGACCACCCTTAGAGTAAATCCTATTTAATAAAAATAGAATAATTAAAATCAGTTCATAATCTACGAAAATATAGCGTAACATACATATAAAAAAAACATACACTTGAATTGCAAACATTCTCCTTTTTGAAGTCGGTTAAAATTATTTAAGCTATCGAAATGAAATAAACATACACGTTGTAAAAATAACCCCGAGGCCGACTTAGATTTTGTTTCTGATACGTCACGTACGATAAGTCACGAGCACAAATTGTTTCAAAATAATTGAAAAATAATAACCATATAAAATAATTAACAAATAAATTGCAATATCTCAGGCGCAATAAACGCCAAGCCATTATAGGGGCGCAGGTGGATGAAGCGATGGGTACTGAAATTTTAACGAAGCTTTTAAAGGTTTACTTTAAAGTAACATCTGGACATATAGCGTTTTACAGGGCACTGTTATTTTAGAGGGACTAAAGAAAGCTTTACTCTTATTATGAAATATTTAGAACCCGTTAAAGCACAGATCGATCAATTCGTGTTCGTTACGGTAACAAGTGGTAGCTTTTGTGTATATATAAATGCACTGAAATTTATATTTTTAATTGACGCATATAACTATACTTGAGACAATAGAGGTAATCTCTAGCAGTTCTAATAATTTAAATAATTTAGAATGTAACTTACAAATCTTTAATTGTATGACTCCACGGAGTGATAATGAAAATTGTTTACACCTGGTGCATCAAAATATACAAGGCATGATAGGCAAAGAGCTAGAAATTGAGTTGTTCTTAAATAGCAACAATATTCATATTTTATGTATTACTGAACATTGGTTATAAGCTTATAACTTAATGTTTAACTTCAGTAATCAGCAGGTGGTAAGTTCTTTCAATAGAGAAACGGTTTTAAGAGGTAGCTCCTTAATATTAGCTAGTAAATTATTATCATGTAAAGAACGTAAAGATATTGTGAGCCTCTCTGTTGAGCGAACTGTAGAAATGGCATGTGTTGAGTTTGAGCACCTCATTGTTGTGAGCGTCTACAGACCCCCATGTTCTATACACGATACTTTTGAAAAAATTATGAAGGAAGTTTTTGCTAAGCTTAATAAACAGAATAAATCTGTTGTAATTTGTGGAGACTTTAATATCAATCTCCTAGAAGCTTCCTCCATCAATATTAAATTTAGATTATTGTTTAAATCATAATTATGGTCTTTTTAATTTATTTTTAGAGCCAACACGTATTGCTCAATCTAGTGCAACATGTACAGATAACATTTTTACAAATGTGAAGCCATTGCATAAATGCATAATTCAAAAATTAAGTTCTGATCACTGTGGATAAGTAGTATCGTTACCTTATGTTGACAAAAAGCAAGTATATGAGAAAGTTGTGTTTGTTCCAGTAAATGCATGTCGCTTGGAGAAATTTAGAAGTAACATAGTGAAAAAGCTTCCATCACTTTTATACCAAGATGATCCTAATTTTTTGTATGGAACATTATTTAAGCTTATTTGCAATGAATTTAATAGTACTTTTACTTCTAAAACATTCTCCTTAAACAGTCGGAAGTCATTCAATGAATGGGCGACGGTAGGAGTCCATAAGAGCATACGTAGGTTATATGATCTTTACCATGTAAGGTCATATAATCATAGCGTCGAATTTAGGAAATATGTAAAAAAATATTCAAAAATATTTAAAAGAGTGTGCTTCACAGCCAAGTCTTTGCAATTGGGCAACAAAATTAAGACGGCTTCTAATAAAATTAAAATGACATGGAGTATAATTAATAGCGAAACTGGTAAGATCAACTCTCACAATTTATACTACGAGTACCAGTTAAGTGTTAATAACAAATTAACCGAATCAGATCAGGACGTTGCAATGGTTTTTGAGAAATATTTTACTGAAATTCCGATTTAACCACTAAGTCACTGAATTCTTCTCCTGTCGTCGCCGAATCATTACTAAAACAAAATGTAAATGCGTGTACAAAGAATTTTACATTTCATAAAGTATCATCAAAAGATATTGTAAAATATTTTAAAACTATTGATGTTAAGAAAACTGCGGATCTGTAGGGGATTTCCGTTAAAGTTATTGCGTCTATAATAGATAAAATCGCGCCTCATTTAGCTATTATTTTTAATACTAGTATAGATTTAATGAAGTATAGTAAAGTAAAACCTTTATTTAAATCTGGTAGTACATTAGACCCCGCCAATTTTAGAACTATTTCTGTACTACCAACATTTAGTAAGTTTTTTGAAAAAAATATTCTTGATCAAATGTTAAATTTCTTTAATATAAATATTGTTGTGTGTTGAGCTGATTAAATATATCTTTAATGCATGAGAGAATTCACAGGATGCTTTGGGTATATATTGTGACCTATTCAAAGCCTTCGATTTTGTTCACAATGAAACATTAATCAGGAGACTTCAACACTACGGTGTAAGAAGTGATGCTCTTAAATTATTATTTCGTATTTAAGTAAGAGAACGCAAAAAGTTGTCATTAACAGTATGAGTTCTTCCGAGTCGATGGTACAAATGGGCGTGCCTCAAGGCTCAATTCTCGGCCCCTTTCTGTTTCTTGTATACATTAATGATTTACCTTACATAGTAGAAGATAACCATTATATAGTATTATTTGCAGATGATACTTCTTTAATTTTCAAATTAAGTCGACAATTGCTAAAATATGACGAAGTAAATAATGCTTTATCTAAATTAGTAAATTGGTTCATTGTTAATAATTTCCATTTAAATGGCACTAAAACGAAATGTATGAAATTCGTGATTCCAAATGTCAAACAATTAAATACTAATTTAATTTTAAATGGGGAGAAACTGAGTCCTACACATACCACCATTTTTCTTGGAATCACACTAGACGTGAAGCTTCAATGGTGCTCCCATATATCAAAACTAGCAAGCAGACATAGTTCTGCAGCATATGCCGTAAAAAAATTAGAAGTCTAACTAGTGTTGAAACATTTAGACTAGTTTATTTTAGCTATTTCCATAGCATAATGTCGTATGGTATTTTGCTATGGGGACACGCAGCTGACACTGAAATTATATTTGTTTTACAGAAGAGGGCCATAGGAGCGGTTTATGATTTAATGCCTAGAGTCGCTGCGACAAAAATTTAAGGAAATTAATATATTAATTTTAGCCTCTCAATACATTTATGAAAATGTATTGTGCGTACACAAAAGTAACAGTAGTTTTACAAAAATAAGTGATATTCATTCTGTAAATACTAGGAAAAAACACAAGCTAGTAGTACCAGTTACTTGACTCCATCAAGTCAGTAATTCATTCTTGGGGCGATGTATACGCTTTTACAACAAAATTCCATAAAATATACAAAATTTGACCTGCTCAACGTTCAAAAACTTTATTAAACTAAGTTTGTATAAAAAGGGTTATTATAATATTAAAGAATTTATAGATAATAATAACTCCTAGGAATGAGGTCATCGTTACCAAGCTATTTCTAATTTGTTGTGTTGTTAATTTGTGTAGCATACATGATTGTAAGCTGTTATTTTAAAAAAAAGTTCCGCTGTTTTTCTTGCTGGTTCTTCCCAACACAGAGGTTTTTTTTTCGAACCAGTGGTAATTAAACAAAAGAGTGACTTTCAATAAGTATTATTTATAATCTTTATTGAATAAAAAAGTTTCTGTTTCTGTTTCTGTTTCTATAAATCATTTTTATCATCTCATTGTGCTATGAGCGTAAACTTAACGCGAATGTATCGCGGTATAGTGCTGTGAACTGGTGACTCTTTGGAGAAAGTGTAGATAGAATTTTAAGATACAAAGCTTTAGCTATCATTTCTATACATTACAACCCGGATGCTTACTGCAGAGGTAAATTCTAAGGAAACAGCACTGGTCGGGTCGAAAAAGCGCTGGAGGATAATGAAATAGCGTTATATGTACCTTTATTTATTTATTTATTATTTATTTACTCTTTATTGTACACCAAAAACAAAACAAAACGAATACGGTTAAATCTAAATTAGAAAATGTACAACAGGCGGTCTTATCACTCTGAAAGTGATTTCTTCCAGACAACCTTAGTGTAGAAAATCTTTTTATACAGTTTCTGCTTAGTAAAACATTTAAACTTGGTAATAGAGAGAACCTGTATACTTTCCAGGACCTTGTTGTAATAGCGTATACATTGTCCCATGAATGAATTACTGACTCTGTGGAGTCGAAAAACTGGCATCACTAGCTTGTATTTGTTCCTACTGTTTACAGAATGTATATCACTTTTTTTACTAAAACTATCTTTGTTTCTATGAACATACATTAAATTTTCGTAAATATACTGAGAGGCCAAAGTTAATATATTTATTTCTTTAAATTTATCTCTAAGAGACTCTTTCGGTTTTAGATTGTAAATAGCGCTAATGGCTCTCTTCCGTAAAACAAAAATTTTTTCTGAATCAGCCGCATTTCCCCATAGCAAAATCCCATAAGACATTATGCTATGGAAATAACTGAAATAAACTAATCTAGCTGTCTCGACACTAGTGAGACCTCTAATCTTTTTTACAGCATAGGCTGCAGAACTTAGTCTGCTTACTAATTTGGATATATGGGGCCCCACTGAAGCTTTGCATCGAGAGTGATGCCAAGAAAAACAATGGATACAACAGGGCTCAATTCCTCTCCATTTAAAAACACATTGGTATTCAGATTTTTAACATTCGTTGTTGTAAATTTAACACAATTAGTTTTATTCCCATTCAAATGCAGATTATTAACGTTAAACCAATGCACTAATTTTGATATAGCATTATTCACTTCGTCACATTTTAATGATTGACGTTTAAGTTTAAAAATCAAGGAAGTATCATCAGCAAATAATACTATACCATGACTATCCCCTACAAGGTGAGATAAGTCATTAATATACACCAGAAACAGAAATGGGCCGAGAATCGAGCCCTGGGGGACACACCTTCTGCTTTCTATTACTTAAGTATGAAATAATAAGTTTAAGCACTGTGTTCTTGACACCATAGTACTGTAGCTTCCTGATTAATGTCTCATGGTGAACACAGTCAAAGGCCTTGAAAAGGTCACAAAATATACCCAAAGCATCCTCTGAATTCTCCCATGCAAAAAAAATATGTTTAATAAGCTCAACTCCAGCGTCAGTTGTCGAGCGACCCCTTGTAAAACCGAATTGATTTTTATGCAGCAATTTATTAATATTAAAGAAACTTTACATCTGATCTAAAATAAAATTTTAAAAAATTTACTTAATGATGGTAGTACAGAAATTGGTCTGAAATTGGTGCGGTCTAATGTACTACCAGATTTAAATATAGGTATGACTTTACTATGTTTCACTAAATCAGGAAACACCAGATTCGACGCTTATATTAAATATAGTGGCTGGATAAGGTGCTAATATATCTATTATAGATAAAATGACTTTAACGGAAATCCCCCATAAGCCTGCCGTTTTCTTAATATCAATAGTTTTAAAATATTTAACGATATCTTATAATCAGTAATTTAAAATATTTAACGATGTAGTAGATATATGCATATAAATAAGTATCCCGAAACTCAACATCAAGCGGGTACGAGGTGATAAGCTAGGATGTACCAGTTCTAGGAATAAAAAATCCATGTTACTTGGTTAAGTGATAATAAGTGTACTTTTGAAAATGTTGAAAATCACATTTAGGTACTGTGATCACAAGTTTATAATTTTTCCGTATATTTTTTAATGTAATCCTAAATAATTATTCTATTGATTGCAGTCACAAATGCAATAATTAATATTGTGAGTTTAGTACAAAAAATAAAGTTTAATTAAGTCATGGTTAAAAACGTTATATCACATAACTTTGAAGCCTTGTCTTTAAAAAAAAAGTAGTATACCACCATAGTCAAGTTATTTCAAAAATGGCCCATTTAATTAAAATTTCGCAATGGTGCAACACTTGCTACTTATCTTTCCATAATAAATATTATTACATATTTATTTCCAAAAGGACTTAATTTCAAACAAATTTTTTTCATGAATAGTGTGCAAAAGAATTTGCTTTATTATAGTGACAGACAGATTTGATTGAGTGATATAGAGTGACGCTGCTCAAATTGCCATTCAGTGAGATAGACTGACATGCATCTCCTCGTAATCGTGTAACTTTCGTTCTGACAACTTTGGTTTGTGTTACGGACTGGATATCACATTTGTGTTGACGACTTTGGCTGTGTTTCCCTGGACTTTATTATTTATTGTTCTTCCAAAATTCCGTACATATATACTGCGCAAGAATATGAGAATATATAGGGATAATAGGCATGATATTATCCCTATATATATATATATATATGTGTGTGTGTGTGTGTGTGTGTGTGTGTGTGTGTGTGTGTGTGTGTGTGTTTGTGTTTAATATATATGTGTATATATTTATAAACTAACATATTTATTTTATAATGTGTTTTAAAGAATATGTTTAAATGAGCTAGTTTTTTTTTCTGTTATGGCTTTACCCATTGCTATTATCACACCACCAAAGGTTAGCTGGCAGAGAATGCCTTTTTCTCATTAAGTAAACCTTTGTACTAAATTGTTTTGGGTGCAATAAAGAATTTTCTATCTGGGTGGGGCTAAAAAAATTGGACCATAACGCTCTACAAAGAGTACCACACAAAATCGTAAGCAATACACTGGAAGTTTATGTAACACGCTAGAACTCTGTAAAGGCAGGACTACATTGTACCAGAACTTATTAAAAGTCTTACCATATTTACACTTTTTTTAGTTTTCAAGGGTTCTTCAAGGAAAATGTTTAGCAAATTTTCTTCTATAAACATTATTAGAAATTAGTTTCAGTGGTAACTTATGTATAAAAAAAAATTGTGGTATTAAATCAAGTAATTGTTTGTTTCTCTTTATAGAGTTCTTTTAGAGTATGCTTAGATTTATTTGGAGTGCTTCTATGGCAACAGATGAGAAGACACGATTATAATTACATAATATGCAGGTTTATTCACATTCAAGCAAAAATTTATTACCCGCTTTTGGGCTCTACCGCAATCGGTTAAAAGCAATGTAAATTAAGCTTAATGCTATCCAGTGTGTTATGTAACACACCATGTACCACAACATAACATACGAGACCGAAAACACGAAAAGATTCTTGTGTTTGCATGATTAAAGCAGCCGTAAATTCAAAGCAATTTTAGAAATAAAACCATAATATACAACTTAAAAGGATATTTGTTTAGTATCTTTGCTTCATATAATAAAAGATAAACACATAACTTGAAAATAAATTTTTTATTTAAAATATAATATTTTCGACGAGCAAAATGAAAGCTGCAAATACCCTCACTTTTGTACCTAGACTAAAACGGCTGACATTAAATTGACACTTGAAAGATGTTGTTATAAGGTGTTGCCACCCTACAAAACAAGTCCTAATGTGATTAGCACTAAACTGCGAAAGTTATCGTGGTACACATTACTCGTAACGCACTGGAAAATTATTAGGGACTCATGTTTAAGTTTGTGATTTCAAGAAATTGTAAGATTTTGCGAGAATTTCAGACATAATACTCCAAATTAATTCCTATTCTAAAAATGAAGGTTAAAAGAAATACCAATAAAGGCGTAATTAAAAAAATAAAATTAAAACATTGTCGGCGGACAGTCCTGGGACATTTAAGTTTTGTATGGAGCAAAAAAAAAGATTGAAAGTTTTGTAAACTAAAATATTGACTAAATTGAAGATTTATGGATTTCATTTGCAACTATCTTTTTTTGATGTCTTTATTTCTGTCTTATAACTAAAATTCGATAAAAAAGAACTCTTAAAAAATACTAAAATTTAAGGTAAACAGATGGCCGCATTTTTTTTGTTCAAAAGGTACAAATTTTTTGAGTCCCACCTATCTATCTATCTATGTTCTTAGGAAAGCTGATCAGAATTAAAGTCACTTAGGACACGTAAAGCGATTGGAACTGGTTCATATATAAGCGCCTTTTTCTTTCCCGTTTGCTATAAGACAACGTGAAACGCGTCACATATTATGTACCCGTGTATCTCGTTACTACAGTACAGGTGAGGAATCAAGCCCATCAATCAATGATAGTTATAAAACACCACTATGAAAAACGATTGATGAAATAAACTGGTAAAGCGGGTATGCGTGCGCAATGCTGATACAACCGCAGTGATAATGCTGTTCCCCATCACCAGCCTTTGGAATTTGGATTTAGCAATTCTGAATAGAAATACTGCCTTTGGTCGGATCGAGCCTATTTCGTTAATTAGCAGGACGCACCATTGGCAGGTTAGAATACACATAAATATATCAGCCTTCACTAATTTGCAAAAGGTTATTTTGGAAACTAAAGCGATGTTACCTTATTTTTCAATATTTATTACTTTAGAAACATACTTTTTGTATTTCACACAGTGCTGACTAAATACCAATGAAGACATATACTATCACATTTTCCGGATTTTTAACAATTTTCCTCTATGCCGCAGTGGCTTAGCAATGAGTTGCTGCGCTGCTGGCCGCGAGTTCGAATCCGGCACGGAAAAAGTATTTGCATGGCCTACAAATAATTGTTCCGGATCTGGATGTTTGTCCTTGTACAATTTGTGTTTGTTAACTGCCTCCACAACACAGGAGAAAATCCTAGTGTGGGGATAACATTTTTTTTAAACAATTTAAAATATTGATGACGTTCCACAACCCCAGTGTTTATGAAAGACCTATCCAACGTTTCCCCATATGATGGAATAGACGGTTAAAAAAAATCAGTTTTTTTTTAAAGAAAAAAAATATGTTTATTATCAAAGAAGTATTAAATTTTAATCTTTAATAAAAGCAAACGTTATATATACAAAGTGATAGGACTCGTATTCTGCCTAGGAGTCAGTCTGAGTAGATACCACCCTATTATCTATTTCTGCCGCCAAGCAGCATTGCGTTCACTGTTGTGTTCCAGCGTGAAGGTTAATAGAGATAGCCAGTATAGTTACAGGCTATAAGGCATTCCACATCTGTAACCTTTTTTAAGCTAGATGTAGATATCCATGGGCTGCAGTAGCCACTTACCATCATGAGAACTATATATTCGTTTGTTACTTCAATTTTATAAAAGGAATAACTAAATAAAACGAGATGATGATAAATGCTCAGTTTAGTAGCCGCGTAATAAAATTAATACCTCATATCATCCCGTGGGTGTCGAGAGGGAAATGAAACAGAATATGAGTATCATCATTTTCCTGCTAAAAACTCAAAATAATAAAAAACAACGGTTACAAACCGTTTTCCAAGTATGGCTACCATCGTCCTTATGAGACCAATGTTCGGCAGTGGACTTTTAATAGGCTGTAATAATAATGAATGAAATGAGAATCGTGAACAAAAGTATGATAAAGCGATACAGAACAGCCGCCTCGTAACACATGGTACGGTCGTGGAAAAAATGACAATAATCTATTTGTTCATTTTCTTTAGTAACGGCTATTTATCTTTAGATACTCAATATAGTCTACATACTCGTACGTCTCACCGCTTCTAGATATAAATATACGCTAAACACTTCTACTTTCTTAAACCTGCATTAATCACGACGTTTTCTTTATTGTGGACCTCTGTTAATCATTTGCAACGCAGATGTATTTAATGAAATGCAAAATTGTTTCATATGTTAAAAATTGAATTAGGTAAGATCCGCATAATAAAATTATCCTTTTCTTAAGAATTTTATTGACAATGGCGTGAAAAAATCTCGCATTGATTGCACAGTATAAAGTATTAAAGCAAGTGCTTATTCTCTGAGTTTTTAAAGGCTGTAGTGATGATGATAATGATGATGATATAGTTAGGCTAAGAACGCTACAATGCTGCAGTTAATTCTACACTTTGTCATCATTACAACCCATTGCAAATCAACTGCTGAACATAGGCCTCCCCCAAGGAATGCTACAAACAGAATAGGAGTCCATCGAGTTCCGTCATCTCTTACCACGTCGTCACTTCATCTAGTGGGGGGCCGCCCTACATTTCAGCTGTCGGTTCTCCGAGCTATATTGCCAGTCCATTGCTACTTCAACTTTGGTTACTCTGCTGCTACTATGGATATACTTATTAAAAATTCTATCACACAGAGAACCATAATAGTTTATAGTAGTGTTCGGTTAGAGGTAAGGTGCAATCAGCACGTTCAGAAAATTAACATCAGAGCAATTAATTATAAATGCAGTGTAAGAATAACCACTATCCCATTTCGTCGCGTGGGTGTTCGTAAGAGACGACTAAGGGAAATAAACCAGGAGATGGAAAGCAGGAACAGCAGTTTCGAACCCGCCTGCCAAGCGTAGCTACTACAGCAAATATCCACGCGATGAGACAAAATATATGAGAGGCCTTATGTTCAGCAGTGGACTTTTGTTAGGCTGTAACGGTAACAGTAATATATTCTTCGAACTATCCATGAGATGTAATTTATACCAATGTAGCAATATTTTCACATGTAAACCATTTGTTTATAGAATAAGATCTTAATCCTAGTCTTTTATAAAAACTAGGAAACGAGGCCACATTAGTCAAGGCAAAGCTGTGATACGAATAAACTCGTAAAATGTTAAGCTAAATTAATGAACGCAAGCTTAAATTAAGCTTACGTTAGTTAATCTTTATTTAAAGGATAAGATATTTTGCGCAGTGAAAATATTTGTTTTCATATTAAATAAGAATTTAAAGTAAGTATTACAAACAATGAGAAAGTTAATATTTATAGTGTTAATCATTTATATAGATTTTTCTAAATATATACTTTAATTGTAGTTACGATTGGTTACAATTATATTTAACTTTTTTTACAATTATTTTAAATTTATTTGACTTCTCTTAATCTATAAATATTTTTTTTTTATTTAAAAAAACGTTATCCCACACTAGGATTTTTTCCTGTGTCGTGGAGGCAGTTTACAAACATAAATTGCATAAGGACAAACATCCAGACCCTGAACAATTATTTGTAGGCCATACAAATACTTGTTCCGTGCGAGATTCGAACCCGCATAATACTTTTTAAGAATTCTATAACAAAAACTAATCTGCAAATAACGGGCGTAAAATTATTTACCAAATATTTAACCAATTTCAATGAAATTTACTAGGATTCTAAACGTTTACGAAGTAGTAAAAAGAACTAATTATAGAGAGATTTTTCTTCTAATATTGAAGCGACAATCAAGCTAACAGTTCAGCTGTCAGTAAATTTTAATTTTATATTTACTACTTATAGCTTTAAATTAAAGGAAAGGTTTTAATTAAGAAGGCTAATCCATTGTTCTTACCACAGAAATTCTATTGTTTTTACGTCACCAATATCTTAAGGAGACGTTGAAACACTTTTTAACTTTTTTGGACCTCTGTAAATCTAATAAATTGAAAATATTGCGCAAAAACAAAATCACTTTTATATAAATAGAAAATATATGTACTGGGCATGGTAATCGATGGCGAAATAACGATTATTTGATAATCAATTCCAATTATGCCGATATCAATCGATCGATTTATCGCAATTATAACGATTAATCGATTAATTGAAGAAAGATCTAGGCTTTTCGTTAAAATAGATTAGCTAGATGCTGCGATATGCGAAATACCGTATTCTCGGTAAATTTGAACAATAAAATTATCCAACAAATGAAACGAATAAAATTCTTAAAGAAAATATTTATTAAATTTATTTATTGAATTTCACTCAACATTTCCATTGGCTTTTATACATAAACACTCACGCCTGTCACCCAGAGGGGTAGGCAGAGATTATGGACTTCCATTTGGCACGATCCTGACACACCTCTCTCTCCTCTTCCTCCACATCCATATACCTACGCATACACGCTCGTCGGTTAAAGGTACTCTTGATTTGGCCCATTTTTAATATATCGCCAATTTGGTCGATAAACTTTCGCCTAGGGCGACCCTTCCCGACTATGCCGTTCACCTCTGCAACATAAATTTGCTTTGTCACTCTTTCCTCATTCATTCTTTCTACATGGCCAAACCACCGAAGCATTCCTTTCTTAATCCTGGTCACAACATCTTCTTGCAAACCACACTCTTCTCTTATTAAACAATTTCTCACTCTGTCATTCAGATTCATCCCTAACATACTCCTTAATGACCACATTTCTACAGCATTTATTCTACTCTCGTGCTTCTTCTGCCACACCCAACTTTCACTACCATACATTAAAGTAGGTACTAACACAGCATTGTGAATTGCCATACGTGCCTTTTTGGACACATTCTGACTTTTCACAATAGAGTTTAGAGCCCCATTCACTCTATTTCCTGCATTCACTCGTCGTTCTATATCCTTATCATATCTACCATCCCTGCTAAACACACATCCCAAATATATAAACTCATCTACTTGCTCTACCAACTCCCCTTCTATTCTTATTTCACATATCGTTTTACTTTCTTCTCTTTCAAAAACTATAACTTTCGTCTATTCAAAACTATTACTTGCGTTCACTTTCATTCCTTTTTCTTTTAATGTCCTGTTTATTAATTTAATCATCATTTGCAACTCGGCTGCCGACGATGCAAGTATGACTTGATCATCGGCGTACAAAAGGCATTTGACGGTTAACTCACCCATTCTTAACCCGCATTCTTCTACTTTCAAATTTTCCAAACAACTGTCCATAAATAGGTTGAACAACCACGGGGAAGCCACACAGCCCTGTCAGTACACCTTTATGGATGCCAAACCAGTCCGAGTAGGCCCCGTTGATCCTGACACAAGCACTAGAGTCCCTATATAGAGACTCCAATGCCTGTATCAGACCAGCGGTCAACCCAAATGAGTTCAGTGTTTGCCATAACACATCCCTGTCCACTCTGTCATAAGCCTTCTCCAAGTCTATGAACGCACAAAAAACTTTTTGGTTTTTGGCCAAAAACTTCTCCGCGATCATGCGCATGGAAAAGATCTGATCCGTACATCCTATTCCCTTTCTAAATCCCGCTTGCACATCCCAAATTTTTCCATCAGTTTCTTTCATAACTCTTTCAATTAGTACCTTAGCATAGAGTTTTCCCACAATGCTAAGAAGGCTGATACCACGGTAGTTTTTACAGTCCTGCTGTGATCCTTTTCCCTTATATATTGGGACTATCACGGCTTTGCACCAGTCTCCCGGTACCCGCTTAAGTTCCCAACATAAATTAGGTGTACAGCAGGTCCTCACTCCTTCTCCAGCCCTTAGCATTTCGAGAGATACTCTATCATAACCGGCTGCCTTACCTGCTTTCATACTTTTCATTGCTTTCATTAATTATCTATTGATAAAAAAAAATTACATTGCAAGATGAAAATCAGTCAGCCAGTCTAATATCAGTAGCGATCAGGCCAACCTTCTGAAAGTCTTTGAGAAGGCAATGATGTGGAAATAATTGACAAGTGTTTAATTGCCAATTTATAAATAGTTGGGAATTGATGTTTTAACGTATCCCAGGCTACGTAAAGGTTCTCTTTCCATTAAATTACTGGCAAATTTAAAAAGTGGTAGCAGGGTTCCGATTTGCAATGACAAGAGAATCATGAATATCGATAGATATATAGAATATATAGATCAATATATAGAATTACATGTATTCTATATTGAATACATTCTATTCTAACGATTAAAGATATTTTGGCAAGTTAAACAACTTATCTCAGGTCTATTTCGTGACATGTTCAAACATTTTATGACCATTTTATCGTAAAATAGTTTCATTTTTAACCACTAGCGGCACTGACAGTGCATTTATAGTAGAATCCACATCAATTTGTGCCTAATTTATATAATAATTAAAAGTACGCGACTTTGTTGCTATCGCTGTGCCATAACTAGATGGTTGCTTTCGTATTTCTAATGTGAGCAAACGTCAATGGACAAATCGACAAATGGTAAAATGTATACGATATGCCCAGTACTAATGGGTTTTATCATGAAATGGTTGCGTCTAAAGAAATGGTCGGGTACTTCATGATATGATCAATTCTATGATTTGACCATTTTAATTTGGCTATGCTCAAATTATCTGCTAAAAGATTACCTTTTATTTGAGCGATGTTGATACTCTGCTCCTATATGAAAAAATAAGTAATATCGAAAGAAAAAGAAAAGAAGTCCGGAATTTGAGGAAAATATATCTGATTTCATTGCCTTCGAGTGTCTTGATTAGTTTGCAGAACCAATAATGAATTAGGTGTTATTTTACTAATGTCGTGTTTAGTTTCTAGATATTGTATTGAAAATCAATAATGTATACATTACAATTTCTTACATGAAATTATACAAATGTTATGTTTTTCTTAATAAGTTCAATCCAAGAACCCACTAGTAAATGGCATAAGAAAAACGAAATCTAATATTTTGAGCGCTAACTTCTTTGTTGTGTAATTTCAATGCGTAATCGTAAATTATTCTTTTCTTTAAATTTATGAACACATTTGCCTCCCGCAGCGGTAAATTCATTAACCGATCTATTTCGAAAACAATCCGTGTGAAAATTGTTGAAGAATCTAAAGTTAAATTGGATATCTCAAAGGCACGTATAATCTCTGGATACCGTAGAAAATCAGCGTACTCAACCAAAACTTATATGAAATACAATCTTTAAACTGTCAACCTCCAACATATTATAATTAAAATACGTCACGTCGTATGTTAATTATAATATGTTGGCGCATTTGTTATGTTACTTTTTTTACTATTTTAAGCCAGCGCATAACTACAATCCCATAAGTGGTGATTTAACAAAAGCCCTATTCACTCTTGCTTTGCAGACATTAATATTGAGTCGGGTGGAAAGACAGATTGAGATTGAGATTATTTTTGAAAGAATCGACTGATTGAAGTCATATTAACACAATATATTTGTATTGTCGAGGTGACGGTGCATAGCCATGCTAGGATCCAAAAGCTGGCTAGTAGTTAACAACAAATTTTATATGAATAGACCAAAATGACTCGTATTGACATATCGATCCGTGGAGTCCACGTGCGGTGAAGTTCCTAAAGAATTGTATTTGGGGGTTTTCATAGCTGCCGGTGATGAGAGAAGTTATTCTGTTTTCGCTTAATGGCTAAGTATAGCTAGCCATTCAGTGCGGAATCACAGCCAACGCTTTTGGCGCAACACCAAGTTTTTGATTTTTGTTTTTCTGATGTGAAAACAGTGAACAAGGAACGAAAGTAAATCGTCACGCTCGGATGAGTGATGCACTGACTTGTGTATATTCGGCTCCAACCGTCATCAGCCAAGCTTTTTGTCTGACAAGGAGAACATCGTTCCAATAATAACGTTTCACAAATATGATTATGTAATGATTTCTTATATTTACGCGAACACTACACATTTTAAATAAAACTAATTTTACGGATTCTATCTCGTATATTAACTTATTTTTATATATTCCCGACGTTTCGGTTGCTTTCCAGCACCCGTGGTCACGGGGGACTGAGTTGTTTGACGTCCTGCTGTCATAGTTAGCCCGGCTACCTTCAGTTTTTTAATATTAATTTTTGGTTCGATTTACGCAGAATGAGCTTACAGTATCTTGAAGTCTAGCAGTGGTATACTTGG
This sequence comes from Parnassius mnemosyne, assembly GCA_963668995.1. Lineage (NCBI taxonomy): Eukaryota > Metazoa > Arthropoda > Insecta > Lepidoptera > Papilionidae > Parnassius > Parnassius mnemosyne. Next base: position 27,096,986 of record CAVLGL010000159.1, read on the forward strand.
GTTTGGATTTGATTTTATTAATAATGGGATCCCAAGCAGATGGCAGCACCCATCCATCTTCTCTATTGAAATTAGGATGTTTTTTTAATTTCAATAGCCTCGCGAATCATCCTTGGGAGGAATCGGTGTTCTTTTGCGAGGATTTGTGGTCTATCAAATCTAATGTAATGGCGGGGACGATCTTGAACATGTTCACAAACTGCAGACTTCCCGATACGTCGGTGCTTCACGTCAGCTATATGTTCTTTAACGCGGGTTTTAATAGATAGAATTTTGTTTGTCCTATGTACGAGAGACCACATTCACAATCCAGCTTGTACACTCCTGCATCTTGTAGAGGGATTTGACACTTGACGGATGGTAAAAATTGACTAATCTTCTTCAGCGGCTTGAAGTACGTTTTAATGGAAGCTCGCTTCAAGATGTAGCCAACCTTGTCTGTGACTCCTCTGACATAGGGTAGTACAGCAGGCACACGCTCGACTGTGGCTGGCTTCACTCGGTCACTGTGACGTAGGCGCGGGACCCGAAGCTTGTTGTCTTGCAGTACTTGCTCGACGTGCTGAAGCTCGGCGGCCAGATGTTTTCTGTCACAGATCCCTCGTGCTCTCTGAAACAAAGATTTTCCCACGGTAGCTAACTGTGAAGGATGATGGTGAGATTCACCATTTAAATATCGGTTGGTATGGGTATTTTTTCTGTACACAGTATGACCAATAGTGTTATCAGGATTTCGGATGACTAAAACATCTAGAAAAGCTAAAGTATTGTTTGCCTCTAACTCCATTGTGAATTGTATTTTGGGGTTTATGGAATTAAGGTGGTTTAAAAATGCAGTTACTTTGTCAGATGGTAAAATTGTGAAAGTATCGTCTACGTACCGCTTGTAGAATCTTGGATTTACAGGAGCAGTAAGAAGGGCTTTCTCCTCAAAGTCCTCCATGAATATGTCGGCGACTACGGGAGATACAGGTGAGCCCATTGCCACTCCGTCTACTTGCATGTAGAACTCTTCTTTCCACAATAAATAGCCAGATGTGAGGCAGTGTTTGAGTAATACTGCATATTCTGTAGGCATGTTGTTATCTTCTAGCTTTCTAGTAACAATTGAGATGCAGTCTTCAATAGGTAGGCATGTGAATAGTGACTGAACATCAAAACTGACCATAGTTTCATTGTCAGCGAGACGTAGGTCTTTAATCTCACTAACAAAATGGTATGAATCCTTTGTGTGTGCTCTGGTATGTCCTCTTAGTGGTGACAGTTTTTTTGCCAAGTGTTGAGCCAACTTATAAGTTGGTGAATCGATCTGGCTTACTATAGGACGTAGTGGAGCGTTTGGTTTGTGTATTTTCGGTAACCCATAAAACCTCGGTGGTATGGCACATGATGGTATTGTCGAATTCACGTCAAGATCTAATTTTTCGGAGTATTTCTTTATTAAATCAGTAGTTGTTTTGAGTGTATTAGTTGTAGGGTCTATTTTGACCTTTTTGTATGTACTTACGTCCGATGAAAGTTGTTGTATTTTGAAATTATACTCTGACGTGTCCATTATTACTGTAGCATTTCCTTTATCCGCGCGGAGAATAGTGAGCTCTGGTCTGTTGCGTAAGTTGTACAACAAGTGAATATATAAAAATAAGTTAATATACGCGATAGAATCCGTAAAATTAGTTTTATTTAAAATATGATTATGTATTTTATAATCAATATTACTTTATGCGTATAGTTAAAGTTGAAGTAACACAGCCCATTATACGTCCCACTACTGGGTACAGGCCTTCCCTCATTTCTGAGAGGGTTTTAGGTATATTAAATAAAAATGTTTTTTAAGATTTTATTTCACAGTTTTCTCGGCGTGATGAATATCTATAACTATGCCAAATTAAATATTTGTAGCACTTATGGTCTCTGAGCAAAACCGCGGATGGACGGAGGGACAGATGAACATGGCGAAACTATAAGGGTTCCTTGTTGTGTAACTACGGAACCCTAAAAAGTCGTGGATGGACTGCAGTAGCCACTTACCGTTAAGTGGACTGTAAGTTAATTTATCTCTTCAATTTTCAGAAATACAAAATTTTATATAACAACAAATATTTTTCTTTACAATATTCTACCGCAAATATTTATGTATATCAAACCATAAAATAATAACATCTGTTATCATTGTCGAGTTTCATTTCATTCTTTGATATGTAACATGTTAGTCTCCTGACACTCATGCGTTGTGATTAAGGGCAAGCGGTAAAGGCTTTATGGCCATGACAGAGCCGTTGTTACGGTTATTGTAACAATCCGCATGAGGATTTATTTATATACACATCAGAGATCGTGCTAGGCTTATATAGCATTAGTAAGCCTAGCTTACTAATGCTATATAAAGAGTATGGAGGATTACATTCATTTCACTACTTTACGATATAAAACTCTATTTTAATAATGTAAAAAATAAACAACAAGCGAGGAATAAGTTACTGTAATCACTAACCCATCAAGTGTATCTACGGATGTAAGAAAAACCCTATTGGAAAGAGTCGTGTCCATCAATGGATTAATTACAGGTTATAGAGTACAAAGGGGATGAGACGACAAATTCATGACGATATCTTTCGTCCTGTTGAGATTACACTTTTCAGTAGAGTACTGTCTCCTATTTTGTAAGTAGATCTGTATTATTTATTTTAAGTAAACTAAAAGAATATAAAAAAAATTGTATAGGAAAGCTCAAGGTAGTATAACGTTGAGCAAAACTATGGTAAAGGTTATATATATACGGTATCAACATCAATGGCGAGTACATCACACACCTTGAAACAGTGGTAGAGCCACGCGGCGGCTTTTGCTGTCGCACGGATGGGCCGGCTAGAACCGGGGTGGTACCACAACCTCACAGAATACCAACGGGAAGTAGAGGTTTACCTCTGCGTTTCGCTTGTTGAGTGCACTGCATTTTGATTCGCAAACGAGGATAGATGTAGATGTCTATGGGCCGCAGCAACCACTTACCATCAGGTGGACTGTGTGCTCGTTTGTCACCCTTATCTTATAAAAAAAAACCTTCGATTTGCCGACGATATAGTCCTTATGGCGGAATCGCTGGAGGACCTAAGCACTATGCTCAATGACCTCAATAGTATTTCCCAACGGATAGGTCTTAAGATGAACATGGACAAAACAAAGATCATGTTTAATGTCCATGTCACTCCTATGCCGGTAGTTGTTGGGAGCACTAAGCTCGAAGTTGTTGACGAGTATGTTTACCTGGGACAAATAATCCAACTAGGTAAGTCCAACTTCGATCGAGAGGTCAATCGACGGATTCAACTCGGCTGGGCAGCGTTCGGGAAGCTACGACACATCTTCTTGTCAGACATACCTCAAAACCATAAAACGAAATTGTACAACCAGTGCGTGTTGCCAGTGATGATTTATGGATCTGAGACGTGGTCCTTCACTGCTGGCCGTATGAGGAAGCTCAAGATCGCTCAGCGAGCTATAGAGGGCTATGAGTGATGTACTCGCCATTGATGTTAATACCGTATACTTTCCAGTCCAGAAGCTTGAAAACGTCTTCCAATGCAGCGGTGAAGAGTTTCGGGGATATGACGCCACCCTGTCTTACACCTCTCTGCAATTGGATAGGTTTCGTACTCTGGTTCTGTACTCGGATAGCCATCGTAGCCCTACTGTACAAGCACTTCAACACTTCGATATACCGACAGTCAACTTGGCACCGCTGAAGGGACTGAAGCACCGCCCACATTTCGACGGAATCAAAGACTTTCTCATAGTCCACATACGTCAGACATAGTGGCAAATTGTACTCTTCGGACTTCTGTACAATTTGCCGAAGGGTATGTATGTGGTCTATGGTGCTAAAGCCATTTCGGAAACCGGCTTGTTCGGCAGGCTGGAAGTCGTCAAGTCTGCGCGCGAGACGATTCGTAATGACTCTCGAAAACAGCACGTAGACGCGGATCAGAAGGGAAATCGGTCTGTAGTTCTTCAAGAGAGCGTTGTCACCTTTCTTGAGGAACAAGACCACCGCACTTCTGCTCCACGCCCCCGGTGTAATGCCACCATGGAGGACGGAATTAAAGAGCTTTTGAAGGACTTCAAGTACCGGTCTTCCACCCACTTTCAGAAGCTCCGCTGTAATTCCATCCTCGGCTGGGGCCTTACCGATTTTAAGGTGCTGGAGAGCCATTCTAATCTCGCTCAGACTGACATCCGGGATATCTTCGGAATAGTGTCGGATGAGACTCGCTCTCGGATCGTTACTCACACTTGCATGTGGCTCCAACGATGACTTGTACAGCTGCCCATAGAACCTCTCAATCTCACTCAAAATCTCAGGTGTCCCGGAAACGATGCTGCCACATTCTGTCTTCAGCTTTGACAGTTGGCTCTTTCTGGCAGACAGATCTCTGGCAAAGACTTTGGAGCCTTGGTTCCGCTCGATCGTTTCTTCAATGCGAGCTGTATTGAAGTTGCGTAAGTCCCGCCGCATGCATTTGGAAATCTGTCTGTTTAGATGCCTGTATGCTGTCAAGTCTGTTGAAGAATGTAGCTTCATCTCCCGTCTAACAGCCATGAGATTAAGAGTGTGATCGGAGAGTTTTTGTGTTCTTCTGTGGCGGGTCTTGCAGAACTTAGCTCCGACCGCATGGACAGTTTCCACGAGCTTGTCATTCATATCGTCCACTTCATTGCAGTCTTCTAGGCACTGAAAACTGCAATGAAGTGCACTGTTTTGTAACTCGAGCTGAAAGGTTTCGGAACTTTGGAACAGACCACGAGTGGGACGGAGCGTTGACTTCATTAGACGAGACCTCTCCAACTTAACGTTTAGGTTCAGTGTGCCTCTAACCATTCGGTGATCGCTACCAGTTTTCACCCTCGCGATCACGGAGACATCACTGAACAGTTGTCGTCTGGTCGTCATAATGAAGTCAATCTCATTTTGTGTCGAACCGTCGGGACTCGACCAGGTCCACTTCCTGTAGGGCCGCTTCTGGAAGAAAGTTCATCATAAAGAGTCCCTTTTTCTCCATGAAGTCGGCCAGCTGCTGGCCCCTTGGGTTCCGTTGCCCTATTCCAAATTTCCCTACTTTTAGCTCACCGTTCTCTCTTGTGCCTTTGCATTGAAGTCTCCCATTAACACCGTATATTGGGTTTTGGAGGAACGCATGGCTCTAGAGATATCCTCATACATTTCCTCCACCTCCTTATCGGGGTGTGCCGAGGTTGGTGCGTAAACCTGTATGACCTTCAGCGAATACCATTTGGTGATTCTGAGTATAAGGTACGCACGTCGACACACTCCCGATCTTTACAACATTGTTAACGAGAGACTTGTGGACGATAAATCCGACACCTCCTTGGGACAGATGGTCGCCCACCCGGTGATAGAGCAAGTTGCCGGATTCGAGGATTACCGTGTCCTCCCCCTCTCTTCGGACTTCGGATAATCCTATAATATGCCAGCGCAACTTGTCTATCTCTTCTTCCAGCTCCACGATCTTCTCGTCAGTCCTCAGGGTGCGTGCGTTGTACGTTGCCAGGTCGAGTCGTCTAAGGTGGCAACCGAACCTCCACCGGAGATTCTTAGCACCCCGGTAGCACCCCGGTTTCGTCCGGTAGGCATCACGAGCTATGAAATGTTTAAGTTTTAAGTATGTAAGAGTTTTTATTATATTTGTTGAATCGTATTTATTTGTGTCGAAATTTGGGCGGTGCTGCAGTCCGTTCAGCGGTGCCAAGTTGACTGTCGGTATATCGAAGTGCTAAAGTGCTTGTATAGTAGGGCTACGACGGCTATCCGAGTACAGAACCAGAGTATGAAACCTATCCAATTGCAGAGAGGTATAAGACAGGGTGACGTTATATCCCCGAAACTCTTCACCGCTGCATTGGAAGACGTTTTCAAGTTTCTGGACTGGAAAGTATACGGTATTAACATCAATGGCGAGTACATCACTCACCTTCAATTTGCCGATGATATAGTCCTTATGGCAGAATTGCTGGAGGACCTAAGCACTATGCTCAATGACCTCAATAGTGTCTTCCGACGGATAGGTCTTAAGATGAACATGGATAAAACAAAGATTATGTTTAATATCCATGTCACACCTATGCCGGTAGTTGTTGGGAGCACTAATCTCGAAGTTGTTGATGAGTTGTATATTTACCTGGGACAAATAGTCCGACTACGTAAGTCCAACTTCGACCGAGAGGTCAATCGACGGATTCAACTCGGCTGGGCAGCGTTCGGGAAGCTACGACACATCTTCTCGTCAGACATACCTCAAAACCTTAAAACGAAATTGTACAACCAATGCGTGTTGCCAGTGATGACTTACGGATCTGAGACGTGGTCCTTCACTGCTGGCCGTATGAGGAAGCTCAAGGCCGCTCAGCGAGTTATAGAAAGGACTATGCTCGGAGTTTCTCTGCGTGATAAACTTAGGAATGAGGATATCCGCAGTAGAACCAGAGTAACCGACATAGTCCAACGGATTAGTAAGCTGAAGTGGCAGTGGGCTGGCCATATAGCTCGAAGAACCGATGGGGAAGAAAGGTTCTTGAGTGGCAGCCTCGTACCGGTAGGCTAAGTGTAGGGCGACCCCCCACGAGATGGGGTGACGACCTGGTAAGACATGCAGGAACTCGATGGATGCAGGTGGCTCAGGAACGTGCTTTGTGGCATTCCTTGGGGGAGGCTTATGTTCAGCAGTGGACTTATGAAAGGCTGTAATGATGATGATGATGATGATGATATATTATTTTTAACATAATTTTGGATTTTTAATCGAAAATTTACTAATTGAGGTGCTGTTTGACTCTTAAAACATAAAATAGCAAATATTTTTTAAATATTTCAAATTATTTATTCAGCTAAGGATTTAGACTTAAGTATATTTGTAGATATATTTAAGACTAGATCCCTAGCTGTGTTACCATTATATACTACAGTTTGCTTAAACTGACTAGACTAATATGATGCTACGCATCTTATACGTGTTGAACAACTTGTTATTTACAATAAGAAATAATAATACTTACCACCAATTTATTTGTAATTAGTTTGCACATTATTTACAAATAAATATTTATTAAAATTTAAACGATTTCTTTTTATTTTAGATGATCGTGAACGTCTAAAATGTGCAAATTTGTTCTGTCTGTCAACAAAGTTATTCCTTCTCTTTCTTTTCAGAAAGTGACGGTCTGTAAAGATTCGTTGTGAATCCGTTAAAATGCGTTTGTAACATTTACTTATTGAAATTTGTATAACCAATGAGCGAATTGGATTATTAGTTGTGATAATATGACGTGACGGCTTGTATGTATGCTCCCTAGTTCTCGTACAAAATAAAGTTGGAAAGAAACATAATACCTCTAACGATAGGGAAAAGAAAAACTAAAGTCCATCTCGAAAATGTGAAACGCCCTGTGCAGGCTGTTGACGATCATCGTGACCCTGAAACTGATGATCAGGTCCCAAGGCCTTCAATTTCTAAGAGTTGATAATAATCCAGGCATGTTACCCGTAAAGCAGTTAGATTTTTGTAGCATAAAAGATGATTTTGATTTTAATATCAATAAATATATAGAATTTTGCAGTTTAGTAGACATTAATAAGCCATACGGAAATAAATTCGATAATATGAATACACAAGTAAATTATTTATGCAATTTAGCTGTAGAAAAGTTTAGACAACTCATACCGTCGATACGATTTATGCGTGGTCTCATTAATCCATTAGCTTTTGTTATAATAGCGCTAACAGGAAACTTAGACCATAATGATGCGATAAAATACAACAGTTTCATATCTCAATTAAAGACCCAGCAAACGCACACTAATAAGAAAATAACAATAATTTCAGAGATGCTTGATTCTGTTATAAATAGTACTGGATCTCTAAAGGAAAATAATAAAATTATCATCGAACAAATGAAACGTATAGAAAGAATTGTAAAATAAATAATTATTAAACCGATAACAACATATACTCCACATATGTTTTAAGTATGTTTAACATGTTTGTCAATAACTTAGAACCATGTACTTAATTTTAAGCGAAATAGAAACGGTTTGCATTAGCATTTACTGAACTTCACGTTTTAAATCAAGCCATTGTTAATTCCACCGAATTATTAGTAATTTTGGAAACTAAATCTCAAACAAATAGTTTATTTTGTTTTATAACTGAAAACAATTTAATGAATTTAGAAAGATCTATCTCTGTAAATGCATATGTAAAAGAAAACTAAATAACGTTCATTATGGAAATCTCTCTGACTGATAATATTACATACTGTTTAGGCCCAAAAAAGGTAATTTGTACGACATCCAATCACGTTCGACTTCGTGAATCGCCCGATGTTACCGGGTGTCACGCGCATCGCAGGGAGGGGGCATCGGTAGGCAGCTTCCCAGCGTGTGACGCTCGTGGGCGAGAGGATAGTAGCTCGACGGCGGCTAGGCAGTTAATTGGTGTCTTTCGATGCCCGCCGCTGAGTTTTCGCGAGACCGGTTTTTTTTTGGATTAAGGTCTAGAATTTTGGAAATTGTGCGCGTGACTTCGCTACGTAATTGTGTTTGGTGAAAACCGCCTCGTTTTAGGTTGACTAGGGTTTAAGTTCTTGACAAGAGGCTTGTATTGTGTTTAACTGATTAAAGTAACTTCTTTGAAGGTAATTGTGCCGTCGCGTTAAGTGCCCTTTTTTGTGTGTTGACTGTTTTGTTAGTTTTACGTGTCAACGAGGCGTATTTTGAATTCTTATCGTGGCGTAGTATTTTATATCGAACGAAGGAAGTTAGTTGTGTTTGTAACGCTGAACCGTGTGACTTGCCAAGAAATCGCGTTAGTTCACTATTCGTCATTTGGTAATAAATGAATCCGGGACATTGAATGTTGAACTTTGAACTACTGTCCGTTACTGTGTCGGGTGTCTCGTGTTTGATTCTACGATGAATGTGGAATTAGGCGTGTTTAAGTTAGTTAAATGTACAATGAAGTTAATAGACTGAAATAGTGACATGAAGAAAGCGGGGAAGCCTACTGGAGTGATGCAGCATTGTGGGGCAGCCTGGAAATCGGCCGCTGCCGGTCACCTCAGCTGGTCCAGGTCTCAGACATATACATATCACGAAACACTACTTTTCTTGCACCTTACACCCACCTACGGCCTGACCGGGCCTTGGGGCGGCCTTAGATTCGGATACAGGTACGTACTATATTTTTTTAGCCTTCTCCCTTCAGTTTAGTATGATAGGACATTCTTCCATATGGCCATTTGGGCCCGACCCGCGTCTGCCCGTCGAGCTGGCTACTATGGGCCCCAGCCAAGGCGACCTTTGCAGGGGCAGCTGCGGGCCGTAACACATACACTTATTTTGAAATGTATACTTTACCTATATTTGATCCTAATTATAGTAGAACAACTGTGGTTGTTCCCAAATATCCTTACCTCAGGATCATAATCACGTGTACTTACCATTACATGGCCCATGTCAGGAGATAGCAACAAATCAGTTCGTGTGTGAGGATCATGCAGTAGCCTGAAAACACACGTATAGAATAACTTATGAAGTTCACATCAAATCTAAACCTTTGTAAACCATCAATAGTAGAACTAGAAAGTGTTAAGATACACAGTCTATTGGTCGTATTAACTGGATCCTATTTACACAAAATGAAATGGTACTTACCAAAACGTGTGCCGATGACACTCAAAATAATGTTGTAAAGGGCACTTACCTTTTGGAAATAGATGAAAACTGTGAGATAAAATGAGTTAATATTAAATTACATCGGAAACGATACCATTCAGAAAAACTACAATATAAAGTGACACTTCTTTTTACTCTATCCAAATTGATAAAGCAGCCCACAAATACGGAGAAAACAGTGAATTTAAATCGAGTTAACTTGTGTGAACTAAAATATCTCTCATACAAACTGAAAAGTGAAATAGTGGAAAGTAAAAATGAAAGTTAAGTTAATAAGAAAAGTGTTAGTTTAGCTACTGTGCTACTCTATGTTATATTAGTTTTAATTAGTCTTATTGTTGTAATTTGGAAAAATAAGTCAAAGCTCTTACACTGTAGTTATCGGAATCCAAATCTTGTCGATAACTTTGCAGTTGAGGAGGGAGGAGTTATGGTTATACCAACACCACCATAATACAGCTAAAGCGTCCGTCAACATAAATACGTAAACGCTGAGTTTTTAGTAATTTAAGTACACGGTAAGCACGGGATTAAGGATTGTAAAAAAAGAAGGAACAGAATAGATTCACATCTTTCGCTGTAAACACCTATTTTTGTAATTAGTTTTTAAAAAGCTCTCGGCAGCTCCTCCAATTTGACTAGCTATTAATATTTTTAACAAAATATTTTACCACGTGCTCGGTGGTGAAAGAAATCATGAGGAAACATGCATGTCTAAAAATTAAATAAATTATTTCGAAGACATGTGAAGTCCGTCAATAGTCATTAGGGCAGCGCGACGGAAACTTCCTGTGCCCAACAGTGGGACGTATATAGGCTGTAACTTTAACTTAGTTTTATTATTTTAGCATATTTATTAAATAGTTGATTTGGTTTAGTCTCGTTATTTTTATTATTTAATAGAGTAAATCATAACTTCCAGGAATAAATATAAATAAATATAATAAGTAAAGTTACAACCTTATACGTTTCACTGTTGGATACAGGTCTACTCCAGTGCGTATTAGCAGACTCCAGGTGTCCTCGAAATATTACTTTACTTGTACATACAGGTTTCCTCGAGATGCTGTTCTTCGCCGATAAGCATTAAAATTCCTATTTTCAATTTCATTGATGCCACCTGGGATCAAACCTAGATTGCCCGCATAGTGTACAATTTACAGTGAGTGGTGAGCCTCTGAGCTACCACTGCTCCTTTTTTGTAATAAAAAATAATTCAAATAAAATATTTTGCTTTTGTCGTGTATTTTATTCATATATTACATCTATGTGGACACATAATATTTCTTTATGAACATGAGAATTGAAGATACCCTTGTTGTTTATGTCCATTAGATGCGAGCTTTATTAAAAGTAAAACACATACGTTCACATAACTGCAACATTACAGTTTCTTTATGTACAAAAGGGGTCATACCTAAAGGTAAAATATGAAATGGAAAAAATGTATTATTGTCAATTATTAATATCATACCCTACACCTTACATTACGAGTACTTACGACGACCGTTCTGACATCTGACGTGCTCCTTCGCGTAATGGCATCTCATTTTCACGCTCTTATTCTCATTTCGTTATTCATCAACAAATATTTTGCACGTTACTTTATCTTGTTTTATAAAGATTGATATTTTTTATATTTTAGACATCAAAGACATAAACATACATAAAAACGATAACTTAGAAACCATAGATAATATATTATAGGGTATTATAAACTATAAACTATATGGTCAGCGTTTCATTGCGTTTCGCGAAAACGTCGGTACAAGACACCCTACGTCCAAAATGATTCCTTCGTGAATCTCCCAATTTGGCGAGTTGGAACCTCGCAACTCAAATGATTTCAAGGTAAAATTACGGCGAGACCTTTCGAACAGCAGCATAAGTTGGTCTTTACACCTATGTAATCCACTATCTTATCAGCTTTCGTGAAGAAATTCAGTCAGGATATGAACAGATGCGTGTAAAAGCTGCATTTCCGCTTCCTTCAGTTTAATTTTAAACTGGAGTGACAAACGAACTTACAGTTCACCAGCGAATGACTACTGCAGTCCAAGGCCACCTAACTACAGCATTTAAAAAAAAAAGGCCACATACGAGTATGCGTTGTTACCTTAGAGGACTAAGATAGAATATCTCACAGCGTGTAATTATAATGGTGCTCTATACCTTTCACCTACCAGACAGTTACAAAAGCAAGAGACTAGTTGGAGGAATTGTTCGGATTAATCCCAGCCGCCAAATTTCACGAACGCACATCGCAGCAGAACACCCGATACTGAATGGATGGTATCGCAAGTTTTGTCGCGATGTGCGATGGTGAAATTGAGCGGCTGTGCAATAAAATACGCAAAGAGATGCAACAACTCTACGCAGTGCCAGTGAGTCAAGCCGATCGGAAAGAACTCGGTCGTCGACGATTCGAACCGCTCTGCGCTGGATGCGGTCAAGTGGAAGGAGCTGGCACTGGGGAACCCCTGCCCAGAGATGGTAACATTATTCCGTGTGAGGCCGAACCTGCGCCTTGTAAAGTTGCAGGAGGTGTGCCGGCATGAAATACTGTCCCGCTCTGCGGAGCACGCCAAGCTTTTTAGAGGCCAATTTGGCCTTGTCTACCAAGTGACTACGAAACTGCACATCACTCGATATATCGACGCCGAGGATTCCGATACTGGCTGAGGCAACAAGGGGAGTGCCTTGAAACAGAGGAGATACGACAAAGTGGTTCCTTTTAGCAATAAACGCGCAAACTTGTGTCTTTTGGGAATTGAACTGGACTAGATTTAGTCGCACCCAATCTGAGACTTTATCTAACAAAGTCTCGACTTCAGACACAAGTTTGTTCCGGTACTCGGCGACGTTTCCCCAAGAAATACTGGCACGGCCGGTATATAGAGCATCACCAGTGCTGTCATCGGCTGTCTGGTAGAACCGGTTCCTCAACAAAAGCAATGAGCGCTCACATCGGTGGCGTTCAATTATGGAAAGTCCCATGTAATAATTCCAAATGGTTGCTTCTAGCTTACACAATAAAGGAGGGGTATACTTAAATGTATATTTTTGATTATTTTACTAACGTAATCAAAAATATACATTTCAGACCTCATCATACAGACTACGTACTTACGAAAGTACTCACATAAAGGTCAAAACAGACCCTACAACTAATACGCTTAAAGCAACTAGCGATCTAATTAAGAAATACTCCGAGAAATTTAATCTAGACGTTAATTCGATAAAATCTGCGTATGCCAAACCACTTAAGCTGTATAGGTTAATTAAAATACACAAACCGAACGCTCCATTACGTCCAATAGTGAGTCAGATCGATTGGCCAACTTACAGATTGGCTCAACACTTAGTAAAAATACTGTCACAACTCAGAGGACACATAAGAGCACACACTAAAAATTTATACCATTTTTTTCACTAAGATAAAAGACCTATGTCTTACTGATAATGAAACCATGGTCAGTTTTGATGTACAGTCTCTATTTACATGCCTACATGTTGAAGACTGCATCTTAATTGTAACTAGGAAACTAGAGGAAAACAACATACCAGCAGAATATGCAGTATTACTCAGACATTGCACTCTGGCTATCTATTGTGGAAGAAAGAGTTTTACAAGTAAGTAGATGGTGTTGCGATGGGCTCACTGGTATCTCCCATTGTCGTCGATATATTCATGGAGGTCTTTAAGGAAAGAGCCCTGCTTATTGCATCTGTAACTCCAAGGTTCTACAAGCGGTACGTAGATGGTACTTTCACAATTTTACCATCAGACAAAGTAACTGCATTTTTAGAACATCTAAATTCCATAAATCTTAAAATTCAATTTACTATGGAGTTAGAGGCAAATAATTCTTTAGTTTTCCTAGATGTGTTAGTCATTCGAAATCCTAACAACACCATAGGTCATCAACACTATACAAAAAAAGGCCCAAACGAACTGATAATTAAACGATGAATCCCACCATCATCCTTCACAGTTAGCTACCGTGGGTAAATCTTTGTTACAGAGAGCACGAGGGATCTGTGACAGCAAACACCCAGCCGCCGAGCTTCAGCACGTCAAGCAAGTTCTGCATGACAGCAAGCTTCGTGTCCGGCGCCTACGTCACAGTGACCGAGTGAAGCCGACCAAAATCGAGTGTGTGCCTGTTATACTACCTGCTGTATCAGAGGTGTCACATACAAAATTGGCTACATCTTGAACCGAGCTTCTATTAGAACATTCTTCAAGCCGCCGAAGAATATTAGTCAGTTCTTACCATCCGTCAAGTGCAATATTCCTCTGTAAGATGCAGGAGTATACAAGCTTGATTGTAAATTAGGTCTCTCATATATAGAGCAAACAAAATAATCTATCAAAACCCGCATAAAAGAACACATAGCTGACGTGAAACACCAACATTCCGGGAAGTCTGCAGTTTGTGATCATATCCTAGACGGCCCCCGTCATTGCATTAGATTTGATAAACCACAAATTCTCGCGAAAGAAAATCGATTCCTACCAAGGATGATACGTGAGGCTATTGAAATTAAAAAACATCCTAATTTCAATAGAGAGGGAGGCTGGGTACTACATCTGTTAGGGATTCTGTTATTAATAAAATTAAAACTAAACCCAAGCATACCACTGCAAAACTTCAAGACACTAGTTCATTCTGCGTAGATCGGAACAAAACTAATAATTAAAAAAGCTGAAGGTACTCCGGGTTAACTCTGACATCGGGACGTCAATCACTTCAGTCCCCCGTGAACATGGGTGCTGTAAAGCACTCGAAACGTCCGAAAATCCGTAAAAGTAGTTTTATTCAAAATAACATTCATTTCATTATTTGAGAAGAATATAGAAACAACAATATATTTAAAATATCTTTTAAAGAATTAATAAAACAATTGTAAGATACCCCATATAATAAACGCATTCTATGGGAAAATAGTATTTCATATTTTTTTATTTAAAAGTTTTTGTTTGTTTAGCAGTGGGAAAAATGTTATCGTTCTTTATACGATCTTACAAATTTATTTAACGCAACAAACAATACAGCTTTTAATATGGCTTACTGACGGATTCACTTTACCTCACCGCTATACCGCAACCTCGGCATTGAAAGCTTCTTTTCATTAACCAGTGAATGAACAGAGTTTCCTGACAACGTACGCGCGTAATTTATAAAGCGTGAGCAAAGCCGGTTAAGGCCTTTTAATGGGACCCTTTTTGTTTTAATTTTCTGCTAGCCCAAAATTAAAAATATATATAATAAAATCTCTTTAATACTTTCAGTTCACATACAATATGTATAAATAAAGTTAAGAAATAAAAAGAATAATATGTGCAAGCCCTGACTTCAAAACACAGACGACTCTAACATTAGTGCCAGTACATATGTTCTAGGTTTTGGATGTGAGTGTCTTATGTCCCAGTGTTTTAATCTCTAGAATGATGATACACTTCACCTTAAGTCTGCATATAAAATGAATGAAGACTAATTATCACCAGCTATTCCATGCGTACTACAAGACGTCAATAAATATTAAAATAATATATTTATGTCACCGTACGCTTATGGTACACTTACACTGTTGCCACTTAGACTGGCGTTTTCTAAAAATGAATATTTAATAAAACTTTTATCAGGGTAAGCTATATTGTTGATTTGAACTACAATAATATTATCTTTACATAATATCGAAACCATTTTCTGAAACAATACATCTATGAACTCAGTGAAAAAATATTGAGGGATCAAAAGTTAAATTGCTTCACAAAGGATAAGATGTAAGTACCTTGGAAGAGCGGCCTATTTTCCGAAGGGACATTATGAATGTTATTCAAGAAAAATATTTCCAATATGTTGTAACGCACATTTTTTCATACTTTTTTAGTTGTATGAGTAAAGATATGACTAATTATTTTAACAAAAATTCTTATGACCACATTTAGCAAGGCGTTTAGCGACCTTCCTAACATCTCGCATTTTTTGTTTTATTTCACGCAGCTTGCTGCCACGATTATTCTACACTAATTGTGAAATTAATACAAAATTCATAATTCGTCTGAATTTTTAGTTTCTTTATATAACATACTAGCTTTTTTTCTTTGATAATCGTAATGTACGCCCAACGACTGGGCACAGGCCGCTTCATTTTTACTAAGAGGTTTATGGAGAAATTATTCCTCAGCGCAGCATCAGTGCATGTTGGCGGACTTCACATGTCTTTGAACTATTTTATTTCTCAGGTATACATATATATTTCCATGCTATATTCCAGCATTAAAAATTGCAATTAACAATTTTATTGTTGCCAGTGTGTTCTGAGCAAGGTTTGCTTACGTACTGTAAATTTTACAGCGAGCGGTTAACTCATGTGCTTAAATAGCTTAAGATAATGAATCACACGGTATTTTTCTCCTACTACAGAGTTATTCAAGAGAGATCATTGTAGTTTGTTCTGTTCTCATTCTTAAAGGCTTAATGAAAAAAAAATTCAAGCCACGGACGACTGTGGCAAGGGCGAGGACTCGATCGGTGTTCCATCTTCCTCGCATATTGGCGAGACTAGTTAATCGCTAACGCACACATTCGAGCCCCCATTCCCACTGATCACCCACTGACTGCCCCTTTTCTACACCATCCCTATTTATTAAACTGTTCCGCAACGCAACGCAAATGGCCTCGCATGGGTAGAAAACATAGATCAAATAGAGACAGACCTACGTCTTCCTTTAATAAAGAATAAAGATATAAATACGATTATTACCTTAAGATTTTGTTATATGATATCTTTGCCAGCAACTAGGCTAAATGAATGGGTCGGCTCGACCGGGGAAGGACCACGCTCTCACAGAATACCAGCCTAAAATAGCAGCTTAACGCTGCTGTGTTACGTATGGTGAGTGTAGAGAACCAGGGATCCTTTTTACTAGAAACGAGACATTCCATGTTAGTCCTCAGGGGTGACAACACATCTGCATTTTTATTCTTAATTGAGAATAGATGTAGATGTCTATGGGCCACAGAAACCACTTACCATCTGAAGTACTGTGTGCACGTTTTTCGCCCTTATCTTATTAGAAAACGATCGTTGTCGATTCTTATCACAGTGTAAGAGAAATTGCTTTCTTATTAGGTTTATGAAATTTGGTGCTACATCCATCCTACGTACATCCTCCTCTCGTACCACTATAATATGCTTCTATGTAGGTGTGTGTTTCATAAACATGAGTTTTATTGATCAAAAAATTGTTAAGATATTATTAACAGAACATCAAGCTAAATCTTATAGGCGGCAAAGTAATGACATCCTTTAAATAAAGGCTTTTGCTAAAGACTGGAATAAAGTTCGACGAATACAATTTAAATCCAATGAAAATACCAACGTTATTTTTCGACTGCCGTAGGTTAATATTTGACGAAATTAAAAAAAAAATATTTTTTAAGAAATTCTTATTATTGTATTAAATATTATACATTAATTAAATTTTTTTAAGAAATTGTTGTTTTATATTGAAACTGTCTAATCGTTTGTGCACGCTAATTTTGGCGAGGCATTGTGCTTTGGATGGAATTTTCAGTGATGTATTGAGATGAGCTTAAACAAAAATTTTGCATTCATTGAAATGATTTAAAATCGTTTCACAAATAAAAAAATAAACAAACAAAACAAACAAATAAAAAAACAATGTTAAATTTGCGCATCTTACGATTGGCCTAGGGTTGCCAGATGGTCGGGATACGACTGCATTCTCCCGACATTTTAAATGATCTCCAGACACCTGACAAAACTCAAAATCTACAGATAAACAGCTTCTCGTAAATTTCTATAGAAAACAATAATCTAAAATTGCCTCGAGATTCCACGTTCTTCTTCATCATGTCCCAACTAGGTGGCTATCTCTTTTGCCCGCTTAACATCATTTACTGTATTGCTAGCCCGCTGTAAAGCAGTATTTTTTAAAGGGGAAAACGAATATCGAAAGCAGATATGGGAGCTTGTAACCCAAAATATACTCCATATTGATAATAGTGAAGAGATTGACGAATGCAAACAGTAACTTGGAAGAACGCTAAGTATGATTTTTCTGAGAACTTTTTATATAAGAAATTCCCTTTATTGTCCGTATCTATCCGTATTGCGCGACGTACTTAATATTTCAAACGATATTGACCAAGTTGCTGTATATACCCATTACTGTTGTCTTCAAAAAATATTTGAACATCTTTCAAAAGACAAGCATATGTCTATGTCTATTCATATATGACAACATTGGGCCATATTTTTTAAATGCAACCAAACCGACCTTAAAAATTAAAAAAATATAATATGTATATCATTTGTGTTGTTAATTCCTGTAAGCAATGCCTAGTGTAAAAGAGGGTTTAGTTTGCTAAATAATTTATATAACAAAGAGAAAAATCGTTTGGCCTTTGATTTAATAAAAACTGAGTTAGTAATTAGACTGAACTTTCAAGTTAATTGTTTGAACTTTCAATCTCGTCTGAATACTACAAAAGGATCCAAATTAGTGGATTTAGTAAATCCAATGTCAAATACATGTGGCAACCTAAAAATTATGTGTATTTAAATTAGTTATGTGTGAACAATGTTAAGTCTCTTATAGCATATTAATTTAAAAAAATATTTTTAATATTTATTTCTCCCGACAACAAACCCAAAATCCAGACATTTTCAAATTTTATCCAGATATTTAGGTATCCTACCTTCGACGTTAAGAGTACTCAAAATCGGAATAAAAAGTGCTGCTTGGTTGCTATATTCAGCGTGTGCTGACCGGACCACTTGTGACAGCGTTTTACCTATATTATTAATAATAAATAATAATTTATTTCTAAATAAAGTCATCTTAAACTATCTTAAAAAGTAATATTTTAAAGAATTAAAATACATTAATAAGCAAAAAGTTAAAATACATTAATTTCGACCATTAAGTATTAAAGTAAAGTAATGGTTTAACATTACTTTACTATAATACTTACAGTCTTTAAAAATTCATAAATTTTCCTAAAACTGCTTAATATATTCAAAAGGTATTAAATAATAGAAATACAAGTGCATTATATTACGATAATAAAGATATTAAGATAATAAGATATAAGCTTTAAATTAAGTAATAATATAGAAGTATTCTAAGCCCTGGTCCACAGTGCGAGCGTAGCGCGTTTGCGACGACGGGCGCGAAGTATCAAACATATGAAACCGCCATTTGCGTCCATATAGTGACTAAGGCGAGCGAGATGGTGCGCGTAGTTTTCAAACGTTCCTATTCGCGCGTCAAGACCCCACACTACGGGCCTAGTCAGCAAGCGACCCAATGCGCGGGTGGTGGAAGTATCAAACTAGTTCGGTCTTATCGCCCGTGATTAGTGCGTCTTCATTTTTTTTTTGATGATTTAAGGTGATATTTTACTCATGATATTATAATCAAATATTGACACGGACAAGTGTACTCAATGAAATTTCTAGGGTGAAATCTCAATTCTTTATACAAATTAAAAATTTACCACATATTTCTCTGTTTTTATTTATTTTGTGCACCTTTATCTTCAACATCTCCCATGTTGAACATAAGGGACTCTCTTGTAAAGATCGCCATGGTTTGCAACATCTGAAATACGGTCTAAGCACTCCAATAAGGCTCGTCACTGTGGCCACTGCACGCCCCCGCTGTCACGCCCGCAACAGCCCCTAGTCGCCGCGCATTCACTGTGGACGCACACTAAGATGTATAAGCATTATAATAGAAGAGTTGTGACTTTAAGTGCCATATATAAAAAGTATAATATGATAGTAAGGTTTATGAAATAAAGCAAATATGTGGAAGGTCTCAAATATGTAAAAGCATTATACAGATAGAAATGGGATTTGAAAAGGATTATTATAGTAGCGTGTACACTGCTTCACCATGACCGAGACTGCGGTAAACCTGAACTCGCTAACCGATATGTCCTAGACATATCATCTTAGTGCCGGTGTAAGCGGGTTAGTAGTAGAAATACGACTTGGCCGTGGACATCGCACACACCTGCCGATTTTGGGTAGCATCTTAGCTTCATAGTACTTAGCTTAAAATGAAACGACATTAAAAATAATATTTCTTTCATGGCAAGATAATAAAAAGTGCGAAGGAGATGGATATTATTCCATCTCGCTCGCACTATAGAAAGAGGCTCGTGACGGAAAAATCTTACACTTTGTCTCGCCTAGCCGCCCCAACCGTCAAGTTCGTACCGTGCGATAAGGAACTTACTTCCTAAAAGAATCATCGAAAACTGATCAACATTGACGACGATACATGTAACAAACATAGAAAAAATGCACAATTTTATTGACAACCTGCTCATTTATTTGAAGTTGGTTTAACATAATATATATATATATATATATTATTTATCGCCTAAGGACACCGGACAGACTCGTGAGTGCACCGGTTCGCAAGAAATTACTACAATTTTTTAAACTTACAATGTTTTAAACTATTAAAACAAGTCCTAATGTGATTAGCACTAAACTACGAAAGTTATCGTGGTACACATTACTCGTAACGCACTGGAAAATTATTAGTGATACATGTTTAAATTTGTGATTTCAAGAAATTGTAAGATTTTGCGAGAATTTCAGACATAATACTCCAAATTAATTCCTATTCTAACAATGAAGGTTAAAAGAAATACCAATAAAGGCGTAATTAAAAAAATAAAATTAAAGCATTGTCGGCGGACAGCCCGGGGCATTTAAGTATTGTATGGAGCAAAAAAAAAGATTGAAAGTTTGTAAACTAAAATATTGACTATATTGAATATTGACTAATTTGCAACTACCTTTTTTTGATGTCTTTATTTACTGCAGCAACTAAAATTCGATGAAAAAGAACTTTTAAAAAAATACTAAAATTTAAGGGTAAACAGGTACAAATTTTGAGTCCCACCCATCTATCTATTTATGTTCTTAGGAAAGCTGATCAGAATTAAAGTCACTTGGGACACGTAAAGCGATTGGAACTGGTTCATATATAAGCGCCTTTTTGTTTCCCGTTTGCTTACATAAGACAAGGTGACACGCGTCACATATTATGTACGTGGGTATCTCGTTACTACAGTACAGGTGAGGAATCAAGCCCATCAATCAATGATAGTTATAAAACACCACTGTGAAAAACGATTGATGAAATAAACTGGTAAAGCGGGTATGCGTGCGCAATGCTGATACAACCGCAGTGATAATGCTGTTCCTCATCACCAGCCTTTGGAATTTGGATTTAGCAATTGTGAATAGAAATACTGCCTTTGGTCGGATCGAGCCTATTTTGTTAATTAGCAAGACGCACCATTGGTAGGTTAGAATACACATAAATATGTCAGCCTTCACTAATTTGCAAAAGGTTATTTTGCAAACTAAAGCGATGTTACTTTATTTTTCAATATTTATTACTTTAGAAACATACTTTTTGTATTTCATACAGTGCGGACTAAATACCAATAAGGACATACTATCACATTTTCCGGATTTTGAACAATTTTCCTCTATGCCGCAGTGGCTTAGCAATGAGTTCCCCGCCCGCTCCCCGTGAGAATCCCGCACGGAAAAACTATTTGTATGGCCTACAAATAATTGTTCTTCTTCTTTTGTCCTTGTACAATTTATGTTTGTAACTGCCTCCACGAAACAGGAGAAAATCCTAGTGTGAGGATAACGTTTTTCTAAAACAATTTAAAATATTGATGATGTTCCACAACCCCAGTGTTTTTGAAAGACCTATTTCAACGTTTCCCAACATGATGGAATAGACGGTTAAAAAAATCATCCTCGATTTACTTGTATGGGAAGTACCCAAAATAAAAATGTTTTAAAAGATTTTATTTCACAGTTTTTTAGGCGTGATTAATGTCTATAACTATGCCAAATTACAGATTTGTAGCACCTAGTGTCTCTGATTAAAACTTCGGACGGATGGACGGAAGAACGAACGGACGGACGGACAGACGGACATGGCGAAACTATAAGGGTTCCTTGTTGTGTACCTCTGAAACCCTAAAAAAAGACTGGATTACAGCGAGTGCTATAGTACGCGCTTATGGACTCAACTGAAGTCCATTGTCTGCCTGGGTGATAAAACCTCAATATATGTCTGGGGATAACGTTTTTTTTAAAAAGAAAAAAAATATATTTATTATCATAGATGTATTAAATTTTAAACTTTAATAAAAGCAAACGTTATATATACAAAGTGATAGGACTCGTATTCTGCCTAGGAGTCAGTCTGAGTAGACTATCAGCCTATTATCTATTTCTGCCGCCAAGCAGCATTGCGTTCACTGTTGTGTTCCAGCGTGAAGGTTAATAGAGATAGCCAGTATAGTTACAGGCTATAAGGCATTCCACATCTGTAACCTTTTTTAAGCTAGATGCAGATATCCATGGGCTGCAGTAGCCACTTACCATCATGAGAACTATATATTCGCTTGTTACTTCAATTTTATAAAAGGAATAACTAAATAAAACGAGATGATGATAAATGCTCAGTTTAGTAGCCGCGTAATAAAATTAATACCTCATATCATCCCGTGGGTTTCGAGAGGGTAATGAAACAGGATATGAGTATCATCATTTTCCTGCTAAAATCTCAAAATAATAAAAAACAACGGTTACAAACCGTTTTCCAAGTATGGCTACCATCGTCCATATGAGACCAATGTTCGGCAGTGGACTTTTAATAGGCTGTAATAATAATGAATGAAATGAGAATCGTGAACAAAAGTATGATAAAGCGATACAGAACAGCCGCCTCGTAACACATGGTACGGTCGTGGAAAAAATGACAATAATCTATTTGTTCATTTTCTTTAGTAACGGCTATTTATCTTTAGATACTCAATATAGTCTACATACTCGTACGTCTCACCGCTTCTAGATATAAATATACGCTAAACACTTCTACTTTCTTAAACCTGCATTAATCACGACGTTTTCTTTATTGTGGACCTCTGTTAATCATTTGCAACGCAGATGTATTTAATGAAATGCAAAATTGTTTCATATGTTAAAAATTGAATTAGGTAAGATCCGCATAATAAAATTATCCTTTTCTTAAGAATTTTATTGACAATGGCGTGAAAAAATCTCGCATTGATTGCACAGTATAAAGTATTAAAGCAAGCGCTTATTCTCTGAGTTTTTAAAGGCTGTAGTGATGATGATAATGATGATGATATAGTTAGGCTAAGAACGCTACAATGCTGCAGTTAATTCTATATTTTGTCATCAATACAACCCATCGCAAAACAACTGCTGAACATAGGCCTCCCCCAAGGAATGCTACAAACAGAATAGGAGTCAATCGAGTTCCGTCATCTCTTACCACGTCGTCACTTCATCTAGTGCGGGGCCACCCTACATTTCAGCTGTCGGTTCTCCGAGCTATATTGCCAGTCCATTGCTACTTCAACTTTGGTTACTCTGGTGCTACTATGGATATCCTTATTAAAAATTCTATCACACAGAGAACCATAATAGTTTATAGTAGTGTTCAGTTAGAGGTAAGGTGCAATCAGCACGTTCAGAAAATTAACATCAGAGCAATTAATTATAAAAGCGGTGTAAGAATAACCACTATCCCATTTCGTCGCGTGGGTGTTCGTAAGAGGCGACTAAGGGAAATAAACCAGGAGATGGAAAGCAGGAACAGCAGTTTCGAACCCGCCTGCCAAGCGTAGCAACTACAGCAAATATCCACTCGATGGGACAAAATATATGAGAGGCCTTATGTTCAGCAGTGGACTTATGTTAGGCTGTAACGGTAACAGTAATATATTCTTCAAACTATCCATGATATGTAATTTATACCAATGTAGCAATATTTTCACATGTAAACCATTTGTTTATAGAATAAGATCTTAATCCTAGTCTTTTATAAAAACTAGGAAACGAGGCCACATTAGTCAAGGCAAAGCTGTGATACGAATAAACTCGTAAAATGTTAAGCTTAATTAATGAACGCAAGCTTAAATTAAGCTTACGTTAGTTAATCTTTATTTAAAGGATAAGATATTTTGCGCAGTGAAAATATTTGTTTTCATATTAAATAAAAATTTAAAGTAAATATTACAAACAATGAGAAAGTTAATATTTATAGTGTTAATCATTTATATAGATTTTTCTAAATATATACTTTAAGTGTAGTTACGATTGGTTACAATTATATTTAACTTTGTCATTATGACTTCTCTTAATCTATAAATATTTGCATAATACTTTTTAAGAATTCTATAACAAAAACTAATCTGCAAATAACGGGCGTAAAATTATTTACCAAATATTTAACCAATTTCAATGAAATTTACTAGGATTCTAAACGTTTACGAAGTAGTAAAAAAACTAATTATAGAGAAATTTTTCTTCTAATATTCAAGTGACAATCAAGCTAACAGTTCAGCTGTCAGTAAATTTTAATTTTATATTTACAACTTATAGCTTTAAATTAAAGGAATGATTTTAATTAAGAAGGCTAATCCATTGTTTTTACCACAGAAATTCTGTTGTTTTTACGTCACCAATATCTTAAGGCGACGTTGAAACACTTTTAACTTGTTTGGACCTCCGTAAATCTAATAAATTGAAAATATTGCGCAAAAACAAAATCACTTTTATATAAATAGAAAATATATGTACTGGGCATGGTAATCGATGGCGAAATAACGATTATTTGATAATCAATTATTTCAATTGTGCCGATATCAATCGATCGATTTATCGCAATTATAACGATTAATCGATTAATCGAAGAAAGATCTAGGCTTTTCGTTAAAATAGATTAGCTAGATGCTGCGATATGCGAAATACCGTATTCTCGGTAAATTTGAACAATAAAATTATCCAACAAATGAAAACAATAAAATTCTTAAATAAAATATTTATTAAATTTATTTATTGAATTTCACTCAACATTTCCATTGGATTTTATCTATTGATAAAAAAAAATTACATAGAAAGATGAAAATCAGTCAGCCAGTCTAATGTCAGTAGCGATCAGGCCAACCTTCTGGAAGTCTTTGAGAAGGCAATGATGTTGAAATGATTGACAAGTGTCTAATTGCCAATTGCCAATTTATAAATAGTTGGGAATTGATGTTTTAACGTATCCCAGGCTACGTAAAGGTTACCTTTCCATTAAATTACTGGCAAATTTAAAAAGTGGTAGCAGCGTTCCGATTTGCTGTGACAAGAGAATCATGAATATCCCACAGATCTTCGTCATACTTTGAGGAACTCTTGTTGTAACCATAAATTGGTTGTCAACACTTGAAATGTTCTGGTCATTAGTGCAAGCTCGCAGCTTAAAAACTTGGTTGCATCTGACAAATCGAATCAAATCTGAAAAATCGTTCATTATTATTATAATTTTTATTAAATTATTATTGGCTCGAAAAGAACACTTCATAAAAATTACACTAAATTGCCATTTAAATGTGCACTTGCAAAGCAGTTGTGAAAAAAATATTTAAAAAAATTCACATATACACATTTAAAAAAAAATCGTTTTACCTAATACAGTTCAAGCGATCGCGCCTGCCCCTGCCTTGGGCCAGTGCCCGCCGAGATATCCTCGAGTCGATCATTAGCTGCTTGTTTTAAGATTTTTCCTGCTGAAGTAACATTTTCATAGCTTTAATAAAAAGTATTGTCAAACGTGCAAAAAATTTGTATAAAAATAAGATCCTCCTCAAAAGCTGTGACTTCTACTGTTCAACTCACGTCGATATCAACATTTCCAAATACAATTTTCTGGAAAATTTTACTATCTCTGAGGCTTTTGTATAAGTCGTGGCGAGATCTTAGAGTTAATCATATTATAAAGCAGTAGACATTTCTTGAAATGGTAATATTTCATGAAATATTGCGTTGTTCACGCTGTTCTGACTCCAAACAGTCAGTAATTCCTTTTACGGGACAATGTATATGACGGCAGGATGGCGGCGTCGTCGTACGTAGGTATAGCAAATATCATAAACAATACCTGCACCGATCACGCCACCCGGAACGCAATCGATTTACCCCACCGCTCCACTACTCGACTTGTTTTGCAACGGATATAAAACGACCGCGCAGCGCAGCGCTGCTCCCTCTTTCCCTAAGGTGGGTCGCTTCCGATACGGCAGAAAGGCCCTCCAGGCCAAAGCCAGTCCCAGGTGGTTTTTAGTGGGTAGACACTTAGGTTTCACAGTGAGTCCCACGTAACCACGCAGCCGGCTACGTGGTATACTAAGAGCATTCATCACCTCCCGCCCCGCTTCCCGCAGTTCCCGCGGTTCTCACCGCCCAGAAAATCAAACAATACGAGTCATCCGTCAGAGCCGGGGTTCACTCCTTTGTTTGAACGGCAGTTAGACTCAACTCACCCATGTCATGTTGCGGTTTTCGGTGATATCAAGGAGATCCCCCAAGATTATCGATTTTAGTGCAACGTTGCGGAAATCTCACCCCCCCCCCCCCCCACTTTTATAGCTCGCGGCGTGACTCGGTGCACTTGTTGTACCAAGCTAGCTTATCCTAGATGCTCACGGGTAATTAATTTGAAATTTATTATTATCATTCATTATAAATGTACCCCGTATAGTGGCGGGTAAGTATACTCACTACCCCATATCTTCCCGTGGGTGTCGGAAAAGGCGACAGAGGGAAACTGAGGCAGAGGATGTGCAGCAGCATCTTTCTGATAACAGCAATAAAAAAACTGCGGTTGCCAACCCGGTCGCCAAGCGTGGCAAATATGGCAATATACCCCCCATGAAAATAACGAAGAGATGGCCCCCAGTCTCCGGCAACCCCGCTATTCCTGGCTACGGTGGCGACCATGGTAACGGCGGGGCAGGGGGTGTTAAGAATCTCCGGTGAAGGTTCGGTTGCCACCTACGACAACTCGACCTGGCAACTTATAACACACGCACCCTGAGGACTGACGAGAAGATCCTGGAGCTGGAAGAAGAGACAGACAAGTTGCGCTGGAATGTCATAGGATTATCCGAAGTCCGAAGAGAGGGGGAGGACAAGGTAATCCTCGAATCCGGCAATTTGTTCTTTCACCGGGAGGGCGACCATCTGTCCCAAGGAGGTGTCGGATTTATCGTGAGTATGTCGACGAGGGTTGCGTACCTTATGCTCAGAATCACCAAACGGTATTCGCTGTAGGTCATACAGGTTTACACACCAAACTCGGCACACCCCGATGAGGAGGTGGAGGATATGTATGAGGATATCTCTAGAGCCATGCATTCCTCCCAAACCCACCATAAGGTGTTAATGGGATACTTCAACGCAAAACTAGGCACAAGAGAGAACGGTGAGCTGAAAGTAGGGAATTTCGGAATAGGTCAACGGAACCCAAGGGGCCAGCAGCTGGCCGAATTCATGGAGAAAGAGGGACTCTTTATGATGAACTCTTTCTTCCAGAAGCGGCCCCACAGGAAGTGGACCTGGTCGAGCCCCGACGGTTCGACAAAAAATGAGATTGACTTCATTATGGCGACCAGACGACAACTATTCAGTGATGTCTCAATGATCGCGAGGGTGAAAACCGGCAGCGATCACCGAATGGTGAGAGGCACACTGAAACTAAACATTAAGTTGGAGAGGTCTCGTCGAATGAAGTCAACGCTCCGTCCCCCTCGTGCTCTAATCCAAAGTCCCGAAACCTTTCAGCTCAAGCTACAAAACCGTTTTCAGTGCCTAGAAGATTGCAATGCAGTGGATGTTATGAATGACAAGCTAGTGGAAACTGTCCAAGCGGTCGGAGCTAGGTTTTGCAAGACCCGCCGCAGAAGAACACAAAAACTCTCCGATCACACTCTTAATCTCATGGCTGTTAGACGGGATATGAAGCTGCAGTCTTCAGTAGGTTTGACAGCATACAGGCAACTGAACAGACAAATCTCCAAATGCATGCAGCGGGACTTACGCAACTTTAATACCTCTCGTATTAAAGAAGCGACCGAGTGGAACCAGGGCTCCAAAGTCTTTGCTAGAGATCTGTTTGCCAGAAAGAGCCAACTGTCGAAGCTGAAGACCAAGTGTGGCAGCGTCGTTTCCGGGACACCTGAGATTTTGAGTGAGATAGAGAGGTTCTATGGGCAACTGTACACATCATCGTTGGAGCCACACGTAAGTGTGAGTAACGATCCAAGAGCGAGTCTTATCCGAGACTATTCCGATGATATCCCGGACGTCAGTATGAGCGAGATTAGAATGGCTCTCCAGCACCTTAAAAACGGCAAGGCCCCAGGCGAAGATGGAATTACACCGGAGCTTCTGAAAGCGGGTGGAAAACCGGTACTTGAAGTAATTCAGAAGCTCTTTAATTCCGTCCTCCATGGTGGCAATACACCGGAGGCGTGGAGCAAAAGTGCGGTGGTCTTGTTCTTCAAGAAAGGTGACAACGCTCTCTTGAAGAACTACAGACCGATTTCCCTTCTGAGCCGCTTCTACGTGCTGTTTTCAAGAGTCATTACGAATCGTCTCGCGCGCAGACTTGACGTATTCCAGCCTCCCGAACAAGCCGGTTTCCGAAAAGGCTTTTGCACCATAGACCACATACATACCCTTCGGCAAATTGTACAGAAGTCCGAGGAGTACAATTTACCACTATGTCTGGCGTATGTGGACTATGAGAAAGCCTTTTATTCCGTCGAAATTTAGGCGGTGCTGCAGTCCCTTCAGCGATGCCAAGTTGACTGTCGGTATATCGAAGTGCTGAATTGCTTGTACAGTAGAGCTACGATGGCTATCCGAGTACAGAACCAGAGTACGAAACCTTTCCAGAGAGGTGTAAGACAGGGTGACGTGATATTCCCAAAACTCTTCACCGCTGCATTGGAAGACGTTTTCAAGCTTCTGGACTGGAAATGATACGGTATCAACATCAATGGCGAGTACATCACTCATCTTCGATTTGCCGACGATATAGTCCTTATGGCAGAATCGCTGAAGGACTTATGCACTATGCTCAATGACTTCAATAGTGTTTCCCAACGGATAGGTCTTAAGATGAACATGGACAAAACAAAGATCATGTTTAATGTCCATTTCACACCTATGCCGGTAGTTATTGGGAGCACTAAGCTTGAAGTTGTTGACGAGTATGTTTAGCTGGGACAAATAGTCCGACTAGGTAAGTCCAACTTCGACCGAGAGGGCAATCGACGGATTCAACTCGGTTGGGCAGCGTTCGGGAAATTACGGCACATCTTCTCGTCAGGTATACCTCAAAACTTGAAAACAAGACTGTACAACCAGTGCGTGTTGTCAGTGATGACCTATGGTACTGAGACTTGGTCCTTCACTGCTGGCCGGATGAGGAAGCTCAAGGTCGCTCATTGAGCTATGGAGAGGGCTCTGATCGGAGTTTCTCTGCGTAATAAACTTAGAAATGAGGATATCCGCAGTAGAACCGGAGTGACCGACATAGCCCAACGGATTAGTAAGCTGAAGTGGCAATGGGTCGGCCATATAGCTTGAAGAACCGACAACCGTTGGGGAAAAAAGGTTCTAGAGTGGCGGCCTCGTACCGGCGGACGAAGTGTAGGGCGTCCCCCACTAGATGGAGTGACGACCTGGTAAGATATGCAGGAAGTCGATGGATGCAGGCGGCTCAGGACCGTGCTTTGTGGCATTCCTTGGGGAAGGCCTATGTTCAACAGTGGACTTGTGAAGGGTTGTAATGAATTATAAATGTGCCCTGTTGCCATTCATAATTAATAAAATTAAATATGTAATCCCTGACTTCTTATTTAGCATGGCCAACCCCTTCTCCTACATTTACAACAAACGCTTTTACAACAAAGTCCCAGGAAATATGCAGACCTTAATACCTTTCAGAAGATTTAAAATATTTATTAAGAAAAATTGTTTAGTAAGGGTTATTATACTACTAAAGAGTACATGAATAACCCCCTGGAAATGAGGTGATCGCTACCATGCTGTTTCTAAACGTTTTCATAGCTATTGTATTATATTTATTATTATACTTTTTTTTAAAGTTCCACTGAGTTTCTTGCTGGTTATTCCCACAACAGAGATTTTTGTTTTCCAAACCAGTGGTAAAAGTAAAACATGACTTTCAATAAGAATTACATATATTCTATATTTATTAAAAATTAATATATTATATTCTAACGATTAAAGATATTTTTAAGCAACTTATCTCAGGGCTATTTCATAATATGTTCAAACATTTTATGACCATTTAATCGTAAAATAGTTTCATTACTCCCCGCTAGCGGCACTGATAGTGCATTTATAGTAGAATCCACATCAATTTGTGCCTAATTTATATAATAATTAAATGTACGCGACTTTGTTGCTATCGCTGTGCCATAACTAGATGGTTGTTTTCGTATTTCTAATGTGAGCAAACGTGAATGGACAAATCGACAAATGGTGAAATGTATACGATATCGCAAGTACTAATGGGTTTTATCATGAAATGGTTGCGTCTAAAGAAATGGTCGGGCACTTCATGATATGATAAATTCTATGATTTGACACATTTAAATTTAATTAACCATTTTAATTTGGCTATGCTCAAATTATCTGCTAAAAGATTACCTTTTATTTGAGCGATGTTGAAACTCTGCTCCTATATGAAAAAATAAGTAATATCGAAAGAAAAAGAAAAGAAGTCCGGAATTTGAGGAAAATATATCTGATTTCATTGCCTTCGAGTGTCTTGATTAGTTTGCAGAACCAATAATGAATTGGGTGTTATTTTACTAATGTCGTGTTTAGTTTCTAGATATTGTATTGAAAATCAATAATGTATACAATACAATTTCTTACATGAAATTATACAAATGTTATGTTTTTCTTAATAAGTTCAATCCAAGAACCCCCTAGTAAAAGGCATTAGAACAATGAAATTTAATATTTTGGGCACTAACCTCTTTTGTTGTGTAAATTCAATGCGTACTCGTATATTATTCTTTTCTTTAACATTATGAAAACATTTGCCTCCCGCGGCGGTAAATTCATTAACCGATCTATTTCGAAAACAATCCATGTGAAAATTGTTGAAGAATCTAAAGTTAAATTGGATATCTCAAAGGCACGTATAATCTCTGGATATCGTTGAAAATCAGCCTACTCAACCAAGAATAATATGAAAATACAATCTTTAAACTGTCAATCTCCAACATATTATAATTAAAATACGTCACGTCGTATGTTGGGGCATTTGTTATGTTACTTTATTTTTTACTATTTTAACCCAGCGCATAACTACAATCCCACCTGATGGTCAGTGGTGACTTAACAAAAGCCTATTCACTCTTGCTTTGAAGACATCAATATTGAGTCGGATGGAAAGACAGATGATTGAGATTACTTTTGAACGAACGACTGATTGAGGTCATATTCACACAATATATTTGTATTGTCGAGATGACAGTGCATAGTCATGGTAGGATCCGAAGGCTGGCTAGTAGTTAAGTTAATAACAAATTTTATATGAATGGACCAAAATGACTCGTATTGACATATCGATCCGTGGTGTCCACGTGCGGTGAAGTTCCTAAAGGATTGCATTCGGGGATTTTCGTCGCTGCCGGTGATAAGAAGGCTGGTTCTGTTTTAGCTTAATGGCTAAATATAGCTAGGCATTCAGTGCGGAATCACAGCCAACGCTTTTGGCTCAACACCGCGGGAGTAGGACTGAATAATAATAATTTAAGTTTTTAATTTTTGTTTTTCTGATGTGAAAACAGTGAACAGGGAACAAAAGTAAACCGTCACGCTCGGTTGAGTGTGCATCACTCATCGGAGCATGACGCTCCGATGAGTGATGCACTGACTTAGGTATACTCGGCTCCAACCGTCATCAGCCAAGTTTTTTGTCTGACAAGGAGAGCATCGTTCCAATAATAACGTTTCACAAATATAATTATATATTTTATAATCAATATTACTTTATGCGTATAGTTAAAGTTAAAGTTACACAGCCTATTATATGTCCTACTACTGGCACCTCCCCTCATTTCTGAGAGGGTTTTAGGGCAAGGAAATGTCCGCAGCGCTACCCCAATTCGTGTTGGTGAACTTCACTTCATGCTTCAACTTTTGCTTTTCTGGAGACTGATGATTCGAAGGTAAGGAATATATAGATGAATCTCAAAACAGAGATTGCCCCATCATATGACAATACCACCACCAATTTTCTAAAACAGGCTCATATGATATTAATAGCCATAATAATACACCTGGATAATCCTTGCTTTAGGGATGGCGTTTTTCCTACTGCTCTGAAGTTGGCAATAATTACCCCTGTATACAAGGATGCAGATAGAAGCGATCCAAGTAACTACAGACCTATATCAGTTTTTCTTGCAATATCGAAAATTTTAGAGAAATTGTTAAATAACCGTTTGATTTATTATTTAATTAAATACTTTCCATAATAGCACTTTAAAGCTAATTATTACACAAACGGACACGAAAAAAATGCTAATCCACACACACTGAAACCCCTCTAGGTTGAAAGACCTATCCAATGATACCCCACATTATGGAATAGATGAGTAAAGAAATCATCCTTCATTTACTTGTATGGGAGGTACATAAAATAAAAATGTTTTTTAAGATTCTATTTCACAGTTTTCTCGGCGTGATGAACTATGCCAAATTAAATATTTGTAGCACTTATGGTCTCTGAGCAAAACCGCGGATGGACGGACAGACAGATGGACGTGGCGAAACTATAAGGGTTCCTTGTTGTGTAGCTACGGAACCCTAAAAAGTCGTGCATGGACTGCAGTAGCCACTTACCATTTAGTGGATTGTAAGTTAATTTATCACTTCAATTTTCAGAACTACAAAATTTAACATAACAAGATAGCTTTTTGTTTTCTAACGCAAATCTTACAAACCATAAAATAATAACATCTGTTATCATTGCTGAGTTCATTGCTTTGTTATGTAACATGTTAGTCTCCTGACACTCATGCGTTGTGATTAAGGGCAAGCGGTAAAGGCTTTATGGCTATGACAGAGCCGTTGTTACGGTTATTGTAACAATCCGCATGAGGATTTATTTATATACACATCAGAGATCGTGCTACGCTTACTTATGCAATATTAAAAGTGTGGATTACTTAAAGGTTATAGAGAACAAAGAGGACGAAACAAAAATAAGCTTAAATTCATGACGATATCTTTACGCCTGTTGAGATTACACTTTTCAATTGAGTATTTTCCAAGCAGATCTGTATTATTTATTTAAAGTAAAATAAAAAATAAAAAAATAGTAAAGGAAAGCTCAAGGTAGTATAACGTTCAGCAAAACTATGGTAAAGGTTATGCTCGGAGTTTCGATATGAGGATATACTTCTATATATTTTTTATATAGTATAGGTTGACAAACGAGCACACAGTCCACCTGCTGGTAATTGGTTGCTGTGACCCATAGACATCTACATCTATACTCAGTAAAGAATCAAAATGCAGATACATTGTCACCCGTGAGGACTAAGATGGAATGCCTCTTTTCCAATAAAAAGGGTCTTCGGTTCTCTACTGTCACCATACGAAACACAGCAGTGTTATGCTGCTATTTTACGCTGGTGTTCTACGAGTGTTACAACTATACTACTAATATATCTGCAGCATGGCCCTATCATGTATAAAATTTGCGCAGTAGAACCAGATTAAATGACATAGCCCAACGGATCAGTAACCTGAAGTCGTAATGAGTTGTTCATATAGCTCGAAAAACCGACAACTGATGGGTAAAAAATTTTGTCACAAGGAAATTTTGTACCAATAATCGATGTGTAGGGCGGCTCCCCATTAGATGGAGTGATTACCTGGTAACACATGCAGGAATTCGTTAGATGCATGTGACTCAGGATCGCGTTCTGTGGCATACATAGGCCTCCCTGTTTAGCTGTGGACTTATGAATGTATGATTGTAATGATGATGAAGATAAGGAAATAAAAAATATCAATTAAAAGTTGCAGCCTATAAATATGTCCCACTGCTGGAGACAGACCTCCTCTCATTTCCGAAAGGATTCCGAGGACATGTGAAGTTCGCCAACATGTATTGCGGCAGCGCGGCGGACATTTCCTTGACGTAAAACCAAAACCAAGTAAAAACTATCTATTTTTATATATTTATTTACATAACATAAATATATGTCGGAATTTCATCACAAGATCCCATTTCTGATATTTCTTTTTCTTTAAAATTATAGAATATTATAACATGATATTTGATTACTACTATCAAAAGTAGTCCAACAATTTTTAGAAGACTTGAGAAACGTGTTGGTATTTTCCAAGGGTCCGTTTCATCATTGGTTCCTTCTTTTACATTACCTTACTCTATTTTGTTCTGTTTAAGGCCCATATCCAGCAGTGGTCTTGTGATGTTGGAGTGACGATATGAATGGTGATAAAAAATTATCATCAATATCATCAATGATGAAAGTTACCTAGACAAATATTTAAAGAACCCTTGATTGACGTTTGCTTTATGTGGTCTGAAGATCGAAAGGAGAGAAATCTGCAATTGCAAGGTACAAGGCTACTACAAATTTATTCATACTTTCCAGCCAATCTCTGTCAATTTTAGCTGAGTGAGCTCTGTGTGCCTAACGTTATCGTGAATAAAACTTCACTCCGTACCGTCTCTGCATATTTCGCTAAATTATTTAATCTGAAATTCTAATGTCATTTTTAATGGTGGAATCCGTGTAGTAGAATTAGGTATATTTGATTATATAATTTTATACATACAAAATACGAAAACACTTTTCTAAGAACATACTGAATAATGGATTTGCACGCATGTCAACAAATGTTAGAGTGGCAATCTGCATAAGAGGATATTTATTTTAACATTTACTCGTAGAAGCATTTTGATCAGTAAAAAAAATGGACAATATAATCTAGAATTAAATAAAATTAATTTCAAATGTAGTAAAAGATATTTGAATAAAACTTCTGTTAAATCGAAATACAATGAAGTGAAAACTACATTGAATACATCCTGAATTCATTATTTTATTTGCACAGGTTGCTTTAAATTCTATATACATTATTTATAAATTCTATGTACGTCATATATGTGCATACGTGTTGCCCAGTTTTTGTAACGTAACACTAGCAAAGTACACCCAAAGGGAACATATTCAAATCACTTCATTAAACAGCAGTGTTGTTGTTAACATACTCGTACCTTGTTAATGTTTCCAGAGCGGTTATTGTTTGTGACTTTGAAATAGCGTTTTCAAGTAGAACTGTGTTTCTAATTTATTCAATTTGTATTAAGTATAATAATAACCGTTTTGTGGTACTAACACATATTGTCCTGTGGGTGTCGTTAGAGGTGACAGAGGGATACAAACCAGAAGACGGGCAGCAGCATCTTCCCAATAGTGTTGCCCAAAATCAGTCTTGGTCTTGTTCTTGCATTTTTGCAAGACCAAGACCAAGAACAAGACCGCCTCTTTTTAGCAAGACCAAGACCAAGACTGACCGTGCAAGATTTGCGCAAGAACAAGACTAAGCTTGCGAGACTCTTGCGTCTTGCAGTTAGGACTAAGTGTCGTTTCAGGGAGTATAGGAGTTCGGGTATACGCTTAGGGACTCTATGAGACGCAAAAAAATATAATTAAAAAAAAATTGGAAAATTGGACTTATGCGCATTACGAACAATACCATAAACATACATAGCGAATGAAAATATCCATTAAAAGAAAAAAGAGTGCATCCCTAGTTTTGACCATCGGCACTTTGATAGTGCGCGGCGTCTTGTTGTCGGCGTCATCAAAGGTCGGATACTGACCTGTCAAAGAAATTGTGCAGCTATTCGAAAGTACAAGGTCAAGATACACGTGCCGGTGGCTACTATTGATATCGCATAATCGTCACCGCCGCGCCACACGCACAACATTTGACACTGTTTGATTGCCGCCACAGAGTGCATGTTTCAAAGAATAAAATAAGTTTCCGGGTGCTCAGAATGGACACAAATACATTATCCTGATCTCGCAAGAAATATTGTAATTAGATAATAGGTAGGTATCATAATAATTTATTCTAGTAAGTAATTATTATAAAATTAACTATATGGATTTATAATAATTACTTACTATTATTGTTATTATTATTACTTAAAAGATAATCATGTTCAGTAAGTTCACTGCAAATCTCGACTTTTGCAAGTGTGTGTTTTTAAAACACAAACTGCTCGAATATGTCGTCACACATTTGATAAATATGGTTGACACTATAGCACTTTTAAAACACTTGAAATGTGTAAAAATGGATCTGGATCTTGTCTTCAAGGCTTAGTTATTAAGGAGTTGGAGTGGTACCTAGGTAAACCCAGAGCCGGTCATCTCGGAAGACATTTTAGACTGTTGGAGGACGCATGAGACAAAATATCCGATTTTATCGAAGATGGCCCGTGATTTTCTTTTAATACCTGCAACTTCAGTACCTGCTGAGAGATTATTTTCTAAAGCATCATTAGTAATTAGAAAACATAGAAATAGGTTAAGTGATGAGTCAGCCAGATGGTTACTTTGTATTAATGCTTTGTCAAAAGAATAAATATAAAGTAACAGTAATGTCAAAGCTGTTGTGTACATACTGTGAAGTAATTTAATTTGCATCGTATTTTAATTTTTATTTAAATAATTGGTATATTGTATAACTCTTTTATTCCATTTCATATATGGTGAGGGTCCATCAATCTCTTTCTAGAGAGATAATGTTATTTAAAATACAGTGTAGTTATTGCCATTAATTTGTTTTTATATGTATGTTTAACCATGTTTTAGCACATGTAAACTTATTAAATGTAAACGTTTATTAAGAAACTGACGCCCGTGGCCGTGGGACACGGTAGATAGCTCAGTTGGTTAGAGCATCGGCATGGATCGCTTAGGTCGTAGGTTCAAACCCCACCCGGTGTTAGTTGATTTTTCGAATTTCTCATTAAATGTTTAGACATTTATTAATATGGTTGGTCTTTGGCTATGTTAATTCAAGCTCAATATGTACCTACTCTGTTAAGTTGTTCTAAAATCTAAAGTAAGGTTTAATAAATAGTAATAGGCTAATAGATCATTGCGAGACTTGCGAGACTCTTGCTGCAAGACCAAGACCAAGACCAAGACTGGGAGCGCAATACCAAGACCAAGACCAAGACCAGGTGTATTGGCGCAAGACCAAGACCAAGACTTGCTAAGTCTTGCATTTGGGCAACACTACTTCCCAATAACAACTAGAAAAAAACTGCGGTTATCAACCCGCTTAACTATGGCAAATAACCACTTTATAAGAGACCTATGTTCAGCAGATGACTTTGATACGGTGTTATTAATTTATAATGAATGACATTACTCACGTAACATTTCAGTCATTCTACCGCGATAAATCACCCAAGCAGAGCTTTGTCTTCCAAATACTGATATTATCTTCGAATCCATTCATTAGTTTTAAAGATTACCTCTTTTTAATATTAATAGTAATAGCATAGATTTCTAAAAACATATCAGAATGACACAACTA
Organism: Parnassius mnemosyne; assembly: GCA_963668995.1. Taxonomy (NCBI): domain Eukaryota; kingdom Metazoa; phylum Arthropoda; class Insecta; order Lepidoptera; family Papilionidae; genus Parnassius; species Parnassius mnemosyne. The sequence goes on from CAVLGL010000159.1 coordinate 27,134,328, forward strand.
TTAACGGTGGTAGAGCCACGCAGCAGTTTTTGCTGTTGCATGTATGGGCCGGCTCGAGCCGGGTTGGTACCACGACCTCACAGAATACCGGCGTGAAGTAGAAGCTTTGCTTCTGCGTTTCGTCTGGTGAGTGCAGGTGGCCGGAGGCCCAATTCCCCCCCCCCCCCCATTAACATGGTAGCGGAATTACACGAAGAACTACCCCAGGAGGGTACCAGCACCCCTGGAGAATCCCTCGCTGAGCATCCACGACCATGTTATTCCGATCCTGAGCGTGGGTGCTCAGGCTGCCCCGCGTATTCTGGGGGGGGCAAAATTCCGCTCAAAAGCATTACTGCTAGGGGCAAACTGAGCAAGAACACCAAGGCGACCCCTGCCACGCTATCCGTGAATTTCTGCAACATCAGGGGACTTCACTCTAACCTAAACGCCGTCCACTACCATCTCGAGACGGCGAAGCCGGCCTTGCTCTTTCTGACCGAGACGCAGGTTTCCTCTCCGGCTGATATTTCGTATCTCTCCTACCCGGGGTACAAATTGGAGCATTCCTTTGTGCCTCGGGCTGGAGTTTGCGTGTATGTCAGAGAGGACATCTCTTCTCGACGCCTCAGCAGTCTTGAAGGTTCGGACCTGTCCATCCTTTGGCTACGCGTAGACAGCGACGACCATCCGCGCGTCTACGGGTGCCTCTATAGGTCCCATAGCGGTAATGCCGAAACAGACCGACTTATCGACCACGTCCAAATGGCTACAGATTTCTTGCTACAACAGGTCCCATCCGCAGAGATCGTGATCCTTGGCGATTTTAACGCCCACCATGCCGAATGGCTCGGTTCACGTCTAACCGATCATGCGGGGAGATCTGTTTATGACTTTGCCTTGGCATATGGTCTGACACAACTGGTTACTTCGCCTACGCGGATTCCAGATGTGGAGGATCATACACCTTCCCTGTTGGACCTTCTGCTGACCTCTCATCCGGACGGATATCAGGTTTCCGTCGATGCCCCTCTCAGCTCTTCGGACCATTGTCTGATCCGGAGTGTGGTGCCACTCACGCTCCCTTCGCGGTTGCGTTCTGCAGGTTGCCGCCGTGTTTGGCATTACAGGTCGGCGGATTGGGACGGAATGCGGTCCTTCTTTGCATCCTACCCATGGGGGCGGGTTTGCTTCTCGCCGGATGATCCCAGCGTTGTTGCTGACTCTGTCACTGATGTGGTGCTACAGGGAATGGAACTATTTATTTCATCATCTGTGGTACCCATCGGAGGCAGATCTCAGCCTTGGTTTGGTCGCTCCTGTAAGACTGCATTACGCAGTAAGCAGGAGTGTTATCAAGCCTGGGCTGCAGCTTCGGCGACTCGGGATGTAAATACCAGCACACTTAAAAAGAAGTATAACTTCGCCTCCAGGTCCTTCAAAAGAGTTATTGCCAAGGCAAAGTCAGAGCACATAGGCAGAATTGGCGAGAAACTAGTTCGCCTTCCTTCGGGAACCCGTGCATTCTGGTCTCTCGCCAAGGCTGTCCAAGGGAATTTCTGTAAGCCATCACTACCATCTCTGCACAGGGAGGATGACTCACTGGCCCATGACGCAAAAGACAAAGCCGACCTTTTAGGCTCCCTTTTTGCATCCAACTCGACTCTTGATGACGGGGGGAAAACACCGCCGACCATCCCGCGGTGTGAGTGCTCCATGCCGGATGTGCTGTTCTCACAGCGCTCGGTTCGCAAAGCACTGCTCTCCCTGGACATCCAGAAGTCGAGTGGGCCTGACGGAATCCCCCCAATTGTGCTGAGGACGTGTGCTCCGGAGTTGGCACCGGTGCTAACGCGTCTTTTCCGGTACTCCTACTCCCAAGGCGTAGTCCCGAATTCATGGAAGACAGCTTTTGTCCACCCGATCCCTAAAAAAGGCGACCGCTCAGACCCATCCAACTATAGGCCTATCGCGATCACCTCCTTGTTCTCCAAAATAATGGAATCCATTATTAACTGCCAGCTCATCCGGTACCTTGAGGATCACCAGCTGATTAGTGACCGCCAATACGGTTTTCGTCGGGGTCGATCAGCTGCTGATCTTCTGGTCTACCTGACCCATAGATGGGCGGAGGCAGTAGAGTCCAAGGGGGAGGCGTTGGCCGTTAGTCTGGACATTGCGAAGGCCTTCGATCGGGTTTGGCACAAAGCGCTTCTTTCGAAGCTCCCTTCCTATGGGCTTCCCGAGAAATTGTGCAATTGGATCACCAGCTTCCTTGCAGATCGGAGCATCAAGGTCGTTGTAGACGGTGCATGCTCTGACTACAAGCCTATTAACGCTGGTGTTCCACAAGGCTGTGTGCTATCACCAACGCTGTTTTTTCTGCATATCAATGATATGTTGCTAACTGGTAACATTCATTGCTATGCGGATGACAGCACTGGTGATGCTCTATACACCGGCCGTGCCAATATTTCTCGGGAAAACGTCGCTGAGTACCGGAACAAACTTGTGTCTGAAGTCGAGTCTTTGCTGAACAAAGTCTCGGATTGGGGGCGACTAAATCTAGTCCAATTTAATCCTCAGAAGACACAAGTTTGCGCGTTTACCGCTAAAAAGAACCCCTTTGTCGTATCTCCTCAGTTTCAAGGCACTCCCCTTCTTGCCTCAGCCAGTATCGGTATCCTCGGAGTCGACATATCGAGTGACGTGCAGTTTCGTGGTCACTTGGAAGGGAAGGCCAAATTGGCCTCTAAAAAGCTTGGCGTGCTCAGCAGAGCGGGACAGTATTTCATGCCGGCACACCGCCTGCTACTTTACAAGGCGCAAGTTCGGCCTCACATGGAATACTGTTCCCATCTCTGGGCAGGGGCTCCCCAGTGCCAGCTCCTTCCACTTGACCGCATCCAACGCAGAGCGGCTCGAATTGTCGACGACCGAGCCCTTTCCGATCGGCTCGATTCATTGGCACTGCGAAGAGATGTTGCATCCCTTTGCATTTTCTTTCGCATCTACCATGGGGAGTGCTCTGAGGAATTGTTCGGATTAATCCCAGCCGCCAAATTTCACGAACGCACATCGCGGCAGAACTCCCGATACCATCCACACCATCTGGATGATTGGCGGTCCACCACTGTGCGATTTAGAAGATGTTTTCTTCCTCGCACGACCTCCTTGTGGAATCGATTACCATCAGCGATTTTTCCGGACCGATACGACTTAGGGACCTTCAAGAAAAGATCGTACTCCTTTTTAAAAGGCCGGCAACGCATCTGCGATTCCCCTGGTGTTGCAGTTGTTCATGGGCGGCGGTAGTCACTTACCATCAGGTGAGCCGCATGCTCGTTTGCCCCCTCTCCTATAAAAAAAAAAAGTTTATAAAATTAATTCTCATAGATCGATTAACGACCGCATGGGATAATTTTCAGAGTACTCGACTACTTCGTTACGGCTCGAAAGTTCAAATGTCAGCCAGAATAATATATTATGGAATAACGTGAGTTCTTTTCTTGTGTTTGCCCGAATACTACATATTGAATGAAAGTAATTCACAAAGATTTTATCGCATCCATAAATTATTAATTTTAGTGCAATCTACGAAGAATAAGCTCGCACCATCGTGAAATCTTGCATGCTTCAATTTGGATTTTTTCAAGTTAGTTCAAGCTGCTTGTAGCATCCAGTTATCTTCCATATTTAAAATATATTATTTCGTATAACAGTAGCCTTACGGGTAGTACAGTAGTATTACGAGTACGATCCTCTACATAGTGGCAGACTCAGACTTCCCAGAACGTCAATATTGAACATCACCTCCATGTTTTTCACTGGATGTGTTGGGAGTATAAAACAACAATATTAAACTCGTTAATTTCTGTAGGTTTTTATTCATAAGACTTGCATTCTTTTCACAAAATGCACTATCATCTATTATGACAAGTGTCAACGCCAGTGATTATTATAGATGTTCTGTAATGGTATTTTTATTTTTTTGTCTGAGCTGTTTAAAATAACCTTATTTATTTATATATATATATATATATATATATATATATATATAGAATATAATTAAAGGGCTTTGTTTAATTCTTGCTGCCGGTTCATTACCGTACCGCCTAGCATAGTTAAAGTAAAATTGACAGCAACATAAAAATAAAACCTTTTCATGTTTCTGATTGAATTATATTCAAGATGCATTTACCAACCATTACCATTCGTATTAAATCTAGGATGCTTTTATACCCAACTTTTAGATTTAAAAGGAATGCAGATGACATCTTAAATAGAATGAATTTAGTGCACCACAGGTGTCATGCCATCCGCTCGGCGAAAGTTTATAATGACGATTGAGATAATTTTATATCTTTATAGCGCATTGCTTGATTGTAAAAAAAAATTAAGTAGTGCTTTAACTAACCACCAAAGTATTTTACAACAATATCAATATGAAAAAAGAATATATTTACATAGACATAAATTCTCATATATAATTTGAAAAACCATTTAGTAGGTTCAAGAAGGATAATAGTGGCAAATCGCAATCATGTTTTTTTTTATTATCCTTTATTGTGTGCACACCTTCAACTGGAGGTAACAAAGCGCGGACTTAGAGAATCGATCGTCTAATCCAAAATACTTCATCATAGTAAAACGAGTGAATGCGATACGTTAGCTTCGAGACAGCTAGTTATGGTTACACCAGCACCACCCGTAATGCAGCTAAATTGCTCGTCAGCATAAATACATAAACGCTGAGTGTGAATTAATTTAATAGACTGTAAACATAGGATTGTAAAAAAAAGACCAGAATAAATTCATAATGATTAGAGATCTTTTGACAAGATAAGCAACTTATCTCAGGGCTATTTCATGATATGTTCAAACATTTTATGACCATATTATCGTAAAATAGTTTCATTATTAACCGCTAACGGCGCTCACAGTGCATTTATAGTAGAGTCCACATCAATGTGTGCCTAATTTATATAATAATTAAATGTACGCGACTTTGTTGCTATCGCTGTGCTATAACTAGATGGTTGCTTTCGTATTTCTAATGTGAGCAAACGTCAATGGACAAATCGACAAATGGTGAAATGTATACGATATGGCCAGTACTAATGGGTTTTACCATGAAATGGTTGCGTCTAAAGAAATGGTCGGGCAATTCATGTTATGATCATTTCTATGATTTGACACATTTAATTAACCATTATAATTTGGCTATGCTCAAATTACCTGCTAAAAGATTAACTTTTATTTGAGCGATGTTGATACTCTGCTCCTATTTGAAAAATTAAGTAATATGGACAGAAAAATAAAAGAAATCCGGAATTTGAGGAAAATATATCTGATTTCATTGCCTTCGAGTGTCTTGATTAGTTTGCAGTACCAATAATGAATTGGATGTTATTTTACTAATGTTGTGTTAGTTCCTAGATATTGTATTGAAAATCAAGAATGTATTTAATATAATTTCTTACATGAAATTATACAAATGTTATAATTTTCTTAATAAGTTCAATCCAAGAACCCCCTAGTAAATGGCATAAGAAAAACGAAATTTAATATTTTGGGCACTAACTTTTTTTGTTGTGTAGTTTCAATGCGTACTCGTATTTTATTATTTTCTTTAACATTATGAAAACATTTGCCTCCCGCGGCGGTAAATTCATTAACCGATCTATTTCGATAACAATCCATGTGAAAATTGTTGAAGAATCTAAAGTTAAATTGGATATCTCAAAGGCACGTATAATCTCTGGATACCGTTGAAAATCAGCCTTTTCAACCAAAACTGATATGAAAATACAATCTTTAAACTGTCAGCCTCCAACATATTATAATTAAAATACGTCACGTCGTATGTTAATTATAATATGTTGGCGCATTTGTTATGTTACTTTTTTACTATTTTAAGCCAGCGCATAACTACAATCCCATAAGTGGTGATTTAACAAAAGCCTATTCACTCTTGCTTTGAAGACATTCATATTGAGTCGGATGGAAAGACAGATGATTGAGATTACTTTTGAACGAACGACTGATTGAGGTCATATTCACACAATATATTTGTATTGTCGAGGTGATGGTCCATAGTCATGCTAGGATCCAAAAGCTGGCTAGTAGTTAATAACAAATTTTATATGAATGGACCAAAATGACTCGTATTGACATATCGATCCGTGGAGTCCACGTGCGGTGAAGTTCCTAAAGGATTGTATTTGGGGGTTTTCATAGCTGCCGGTGATGAGAGAAGTTGTTCTGTATTCACTTAATGGCTAAGTTTAGCTAGCTATTCAGTGCGGAATCACAGCAAACGCTTTTGGCGCAACACCAAGTTAGAAAACAGTGAACAGGGAACGAAAGTAAATCGTGACACTCGGATGAGTGATGCACTGTCTTGTGTATACTCGGCTCCAACCGTCATCAGCCAAGTTTTTTATCTGACAAGGAGAACATCGTTCAAATAATAACGTTTCACAAATATGATTATGTATTTTATAATCAATATTACTTTATGCTTATATTTAAAGTTGAAGAGCCCATTATACGTCCCACTACTGGGCACAGGCCTTCCCTCATTTCTGAGAGGGTTATAGGTATATTAAATAAAAATGTTTTTTAAGATTTTATTTCACATTTTTCTCGGCGTGATAAATATCTATAACTATGCCAATTTAAATATTTGTAGCACTTATGGTCTCTGAGCAAAACCGCGGATGGACGGACAGACAGATGAACATGGCGAAAGTATAAGGGTTCCTTGTTGTGTAACTACGGAACCCTAAAAAGTCTTGCATGGACTGCAGTAGCCACTTACCGTTAAGTGGACTGTAAGTTAATATAGCACTTCAATTTTCAGAAATACAAAATTTTATATAACATAAAATATTTTTCTTTACAATATTCTACCGCAAATCTTTATGTATATCAAACCATAAAATAATAACCTCTGTTATCATTGTCGAGTTTCATTTCATTCTTTGTTAGGTTACATGTTAGTCTCCTGACACTCATGCGTTGTGATTAAGGGCAAGCGGTAAAGGCTTTATGGCCATGACAGAGCCGTTGTTACGGTTATTGTAACAATCCGCATGAGGATTTATTTATATACACATCAGAGATCGTGCTACGCTTGCTGATGTAATATTAAGAGTATGGAGGATTACATTCGTTTCACTAGTGTACGATATAAAACTCTATTTTCTAATTGTAAAAAATAAACAACGAGCGAGGAATAAGTTACTGTAATCACTAACCCATCAAGTGTATCTATTACGGATTTAAGAAAAATCCTATTGGAGAGAGTCATGTCCATCAGTGGATTACTTACAGGTTATAGAGAACAAAGGGGATGAGACAAAAATAAGCTCAAATTCATGACCATATCTTACGTCCTGTTGAGATTACACTTTTCAATAGAGTACTGTCTCCTATTTTGTAAGCAGATCTGTATTATTTATTTTAAGTAAACTAAAAAAATAAAAAAATTGTATAGGAAAGCTCAAGGTAGCTCAAGCAAAACTATGGTAAAGGTTATATATATACGGTATCAACATCAATGGCGAGTACATCACTCACCTTCGATTTGCCGACGATATAGTCCTTATGGCAGAATAGCTGGAGGACCTAACCATCATGCTCAATGACCTCAATAGTGTCTCCCAACGGATAGGTCTTAAAATGAACATGGACAAAACAAAGATCATGTTTAATGTCCATGTCATACCTATGCCGGTAATTGTTGGAAGCACTAAGCTCGAAGTTGTTGACGAGTATGTTTACCTGGGACAAATAGTCCGACTAGGTAAGTCCAACTTCGACCGAGAGGTCAATCGACGGATTCAACTCGGCTGGGCAGCGATCGGGAAACTACGACACATCTTCTCGTCAGACATACCTCAAAACCTTAAAACTTGTGGTGTGTGGGTGAGTGGACTTATGAAAGGCTGTAATGATGATGATGATGATATATAATTTTGAACGTAATTTTGGATTTTTACTCGAAAATTTTACTAATTGAGGTGCTGTTTGGCTCTTAAAACATAAAATAGCAAATATTTTTTAAATATTTCAAATTATTTATTCAGCTAAGGATTTAGACTTAAGTAAATTTTTAGATATATTATTATAAGATTAGATCCCTAGCTGTGTTACCATTATATACTACAGTTTGCTTAAACTGACTAGACTAAAATGATGCTACGCATCTTATACGTATTCAACAACTTGTTATTTACAATAAGAAAGAATAATACTTACCACCAATTTATTTGCAATTAGTTTACACACTATTTACAAATAAATATTTATTAAAATTTAAACGATTTCTTTTTATTTTTATGATCGTGAACATCGATCAAAAGTCTAAAATGAGCAAATTTGTTTTGTCTATCAACAAAGTTATTCCTTCTCTTTCTTTTCAGAAAGTGACGGTCTGTAAAGATTCGTTGTGAATCCGTTAAAATGCGTTTGTAATATTTACTTAATGGAATTTGTATAACCAATGAGCGAATTGGATTATTAGTTGTGATAATATGACGTGACGGCTTGTATGTATGCTCCCGGCGACACTGGTTCTCGTACAAAATAAAGTTGGCAGCCATTCTATTGAGTATCATAGATTCTATTGGATTAACTCCCTTCAAAGTCACATTTGAGCATTCCGATTCTGGTAAAATATTTGACGTAGAATTTGAAAGGTCATTAAAGATCACGCGAGACGAACTAAATACTTACATTTCTGATAAGGTCTATACAGATAAAGAAAAGGTTAAAAAAAAAGAAAAGAAAGGAATCTGGAATCGATTTAAAGAATGGGATACAGTTTTTATTAAAGATATTAACCTAAGGATAAGCCTAGGTGTCAAAAGTCTAACGATAGGGAAAAGAAAAACTAAAGTGCATCTCTAAAATGTGAAACGCCCTGCGCAGGCTGTTGACGATCATCGTGACCCTGAAACTGATGATCAAGTCCCAAGGCCTTTAATTTCTAAGAGTTCATAATAATCCAGGCATGTTACCCGTAAAGCAGTTAGTTTTTAGTAGCATAAAAGATGATTTTGATTTTAATATCAATAAATATATAGAATTTTGCAGTTTAGTAGACATTCATAAGCGATAATTCGATAATATGAATACACAAGTAAATTATTTATGCAATTTAGCTGTAGAAAAGTTTAGACAACTCATACCGTCGATACGTTTTATGCGTGGTCTCATTAATCCATTAATAATAATAATAAGCCTTTTTTATTCTAAACTTCTTGGTTAAATTTGAATACATGTTCTTGTTTGTTATAATATGTCCCGAAGCTCAGTTTGCCTTTTGGCATAGGCCTCCTCTAACATTTTCCACTGGAACCTGTCCCGAGTTACCCTTCTCCAATGATGTCCAGCCGTGAGTTTTAAGTCATCTTCCCACCTTGTTTGTTGGCGTCCTCTACTTCTTTTGCCATCTCTGGGATACCAGTCAGTAAAAGTTTTGCACCACTTCTCTTGTGGATCACGCATCATGTGACCTGTCCATCTCCACTTTTGTTGGTCTATTCGGGTTATTATATCGACCACTTTGGTTTTATCCCTTATTATGTTACATCTTATTCTGTCCTGTTTCCTTATTCCTGTCAAACTTTTCTCCATGGCTCTCTGACAGCGTTCCGACTTTTCTCTGTGGTGTTTGGAGAGTGCCCAGGTTTCGCATCCGTAAGTAATGACTGGAAATACATGTGTTGAAAACTTTCCTTTTTATCTGCATACTTAGCTCCTTACATTTTAAAACTTCTTTCAAAGACCAGTATTTCTTCCATCCATTTCCTATTCTTCGCTCAATTTCCTTAGTGGTTTGATCTTTGTGAGATATTATTAGTCCTAAATAGATATAGTCTGACAAATATTCGATTGGTTGGTTGTCAATTTTTATAATTACTGGTTTAGAGTTTGTAAGCAGTTTTGTTTTGTCTTTGTTCATGCTTAGGCCCACTTTCAGACTTTCTTCATTTAGTGATTCTATCATTTTAACAAGATGCTTCGGATTTTCCTCAAATAAGACTATATCATCTGCAAATCTTAGGTGGTTCAGTTTTACACCCTGCATATTGAAACCGTATTCTTCCCAGTCTAGTTTGCGGAAGATACTTTCCAGAGCAGCCGAGAACAGTTTTTGCGAAAGAGGATCTCCCTGTCTTACTCCCCTCTCGATCTTGAACTTTTTTCCCAAGGTTTCTATTTGGATCCTCGCATCGCCGTTCAAGTATATGTTCTTTATAATATTGATATAATTTAAAGGTATCCCCTGCTGTTCTAGGCTTTCCCATATGGCTGTGTGCCTTATGCTGTCAAAAGCTTTAGAGTAATCGATGAATGCCATATAGAGTTTTTTATTAAACTCATTATATTTTTCTACAATTTGTTTCACTGTGTGTATGTGGTCCAGAGTGGAGTAATTATGTCTAAAGCCTGCTTGCTCCTGTGGTTGGTTTTCGTCTAACTTTTTGCTTATTCTTTCCAGGATAACTTTAGAAAATGCCTTGTAGATATTTGACATCAGACTTATAGGTCTGTAGTTTCCTATATCTTCCTTATTTCCTTTTTTGAATATAAGTATAATGTTTGATGTTTTCCGTTTAGTAGGGATTAGACCCGTTGATAGTATTTCATTGAATAATGAAGTGAGTATTGATAGTAGTTCTTCAAGGGTGCCTTTAATAAGTTCGTTTGTCTATAAGTTGTAGCGTTGTATCACTAAATTTGTGCTTGTTTCTTCTGCTAGTATCATGTTTTACTTGAATTAGTAGATTTTCCAGCTTTTCATATTTCGTGCGGGCATCAATGTTATTCATAGTCAATTCTTCTGCTGATTCAATTAAAGATTGTTTTATTTTCTTTAAGGTTTCGTCACTGTGGTGTCTTATAAAGTGTGAGGCAAAATACTTTCTAGATTTCTTTGATGTTTCTATTCTTATGTTGCTTCTTACCATACGATGGTTTGTATTGAAGTTGAATTTAGTTAAGACCGACGTATCTGTGAAAGCCTTTGGATAGTTTCTTGTTACGTAGTCAATTTCGTTTCTGGTGTTGCCATCGGGGGATATCCATGTCCACTTGTTCTTTTGGTTTTTCTTGTAAAAACTGTTCAAGAGCGTTAGGTTGTGTTACAGCAAGAATTCGACTAGCAATTCACCATGGGGACTTCTTCTTCCTTGGCCAAAGTTCCCCAGGACGTATTCCTCCATGCATTGTTTCGCTCCGACTTGAGCATTGAAGTCGCCCATTATAATAAGATGGTTATTTGAATATCTTGTTAGCGTTTGTGATAATTCTTTGTAGAAAAGTTTAACTTCTGCTTTTGTTGCTTGCTCTGTTGGAGCATAAATTTGTATGATTGACCATATTTTTTGTAACCTGGTATGCCGATGTTAAGAATGGCTATTCGATCAGAAATTCCAATTAGCTCTTGTATGTGTTGTTTCATTGACTGTTTGATTAAGAATCCTACACCTCTCTGACAAGCTACTGTACCTTTATGGAATAGTATGTAGTCAGTGCGTTCCTCAATCTTTTCTCCTAATCTTCGCATCTCGCTAATTCCCAGGATGTCCCATTTTATGTCTTCAAGGGCTTTTTCTAGTTCATTTAGGCTTTCTTCAGTTCTAAAGGTTCTGGTATTTAAGGTTGCAATGTTGAGTATTTTGTTTCTTCTTTTTGTTAGAGGGTGGTGGTCTATAACTCCCGCGGGGATCAGCCGTTGTGGAAGACTATTTGTTATTTTGTTTTGGTTGTTAATTTTAGTTCTTATTACTATTGTTTGTTTCAGATTTTCTGAGGCGGTTATTAGTTTTTGAAGCGTTTATTTGTGGATCAGAACTTGCTCGGTTGACATAGTTAAGTGTGCTAGGTCTCATGACCTCTTTAGATAGCGATTTTGAAGGATTTCTCAAGGTTTGGTTTATATTTACTTTCTTCTGAGCTGATGACTTAGGAGAATCTGAAGTTTCTCTTTTCCTCTTCTCTCTATTGTTGCCCTTCGGTTTTAACACTATCAGTTTGTCATATTTTATGTATGCAATGTGTCCCTTCTTTTTCTCTTCTTCAAGTTGCGGTTGTAGCTGTTTTCGTTTTACTAGGATTTCCTTAGAGTCTAGAATCTTCTTTTACATTAATACCTGAATGGAGGTTTGTCTTATTTTTGAGTATAAGGTGTTTTTTCCATTGGGTCGTGATAGATGCTATGACTGGACGATTTTTGTTTTGGCTTTGTTTTCCGATTCTATACACATTGCTAATTTCGTGACTATCCATGTGAACTCCCATGTCTACTATGAGGTCCTTAATGTAGTCAACTAGTGCCCCTTCAGATTTTCCCTTCTCTTCGATTCCGAAGACCACAAGATTGTTTTTACGTTTTTCTTTATCTACTGCTTTCAGTTTTTGTTCCAGTTCTGATACCTTATTTTTAAGGAAATTGTTTTCCTCAATAATTGTTTTCATCTTCTCATCTAGCGCTTCCATGACATTTTTAGTTACCGAATGAGTTATTTTTTCAGCTTGTTTCTCTAATTTCTCTAGTTCTGTTTATGTTGTGGTAACTCTAATTAGTTTAGGAAATATTCCTTCAAATTAGTGGCAACCCTGTATATGTCACTGTCACTGTCGTGAGGTTGGTACTTGACACTGGCTGTACACAGTCTATGGTACACAGTAATCTCTAGTCTATGATATATGATAGCTTCTATAATTTTTAGGTTATATTGTCGTGTAGTTTTTATGATTTTCTTGGCAAGGTTTTTTCACTAGCACTGCGAATGCATTTCGTATGTGATTTTTAATGTTTATTTTGGTGTTATTTAGTTCCTCAGCACTGATTTGACACTAAGTAGCCGCCAGAAACGGAAAAAAAATGCGTTTCTCATTAATCCATTAGCTTCTGTTACAATAACGCTAACAGGAAACTTAGACCATAATGATGCGATAAAATACAACAGTCTCATATCTCAATTAAAGACCCAGCAAACGCACACTAATAAGAAAATAACAATAATTTCAGAGATGCTTGATTCTGTTATAAATAGTACTGGATCTCTACAGGAAAATAATAAAATTATAATCGAACAAATGAAACGTATAGAAAGAATTGTAAAATAAATAATTATTAAAACGATAACAACATATACTCCACATATGTTTGTCTATAACTTAGAACCATGTACTTAATTTTAAGCGAAATAGAAACGTTTTGCATTAGCATTTACTGAACTTCACGTTTTACATCAAGCCATAGTTAATTCCACCGTATTATTAGTAATTTTGGAAACTAAAATGTGCCTGTGTAAAAGAAAACTAAATAACGTTCATTATGGAAATCTCTCTGACTGATAATATTACATACTGTTTAGGCCCAAAAAAGGTAATTTGTACGACATCCAATCACGTTCAACCGTGTGACCGTACCGGGTGTCACGCGCATCGCGGGGAGGGGGCATCGGTAGGCAGCTGCCCAGCGTGTGACGCTCGTGGGCGAGAGGATAGTAGCTCGACGGCGGCTAGGCAGTTAATTGGTGTCTTTCGATGCCCGCCACTGAGGTTTCGCAAGACCGGTTTTTTTTGGATTAAGGTCTAGAATTTCGGAAATTATGCGCGTGACTTCGCTACGTAATTGTGTTTCATGAAAATCGCCTTGTTTTAGGTTGTCTAGGGTTTAAGTTCTTGACAAGAGGCTTGTATTGTGTTTTACTGATTAAAGTAACTTCTTTGAAGGTAATTGTGCCGTCGCGTTAAGTGCCCTTTTTTGTGTGTTGACTGTTTTGTTAGTTTTACGTGTCAACGAGGCGTATTTTGAATTCTTATCGCGGCGTAGTATTTGATATCGAACGAAGGAATTTAGTTGTGTTTGTAACGCTGAACCGTGTGACTTACCAAGAGATCGCGTTAGTTCACTATTCGTCATTTGGTGATAAATGAATCCGAGACATTGAATGTTTAACTTTGAACTACTGTCCGTTACTGTGTCGGGTATCGATTCTACGATAAATGAGGAATTAGGCGAGTTTAAGTTAGTTAAATATACAATGAAGTTAATAGACTGAAATAGTGACATGAAGAAAGAAATGGTCCAGCGGGGAAGCCTGCTGGAGTGATGCAGCATTGTGGGGCAGCATGGAAATCGGCCGCTGCCGGTCTCCTCAGCTGGGCCAGGCCTCAGACACATACACATCACTAAACACTACTTTCCATGCACCTTCACCCACCTACGGCCTGACCGAGCCTTGTGGCGGCCTTAGATTCGGATACAGATACGTACTATATTTTTCTAGCCTTCTCCCATCAGTTTAGTATGATAGGACATTTTTCCATATGGCCATTTGGGCCCGAACCGCGTCTGCCCGTCGAGCTGGCTGCTATAGGCCCCAGCCAAGGCGACCTTTGCAGGGTCATCTGCAGGCCGTTACACATACTCTTATTTTAAAATGTATGCTTTACCTATATTTGATCCTACTTATAGTAGAACAACTGTGGTTGTTCCCAAATATCCTTACCTCAGGATCAAGATCATATGTGCTTACCATTACATGGCCCATGTCAGGATATAGCAATAAACCGGTTCCTGTGTGAGGATCATGCAGTACCCTGAAAACACATGTATAGAATAACTTATGAAGTTCACATCACATCTAAGCCTTTGTAAACCATCAATAGTAGAACTGGAAAGTGTTAAAATACAGTCTATTGGTCATATTAACTGGATCCTATTTACACAAAATAATTTAAGTAGACGGTAAGCACGGGATTAAGGATTGTAAAAAAAGAAGGACCAGAATAGATTCACATCTTTCTCTGTAAACACCTATTTTTGTAATTAGTTTTCAAAAAGCTCTCGGCAGCTCCTCCAATTTGACTAGCTATTAATATTTTTAACAAAATATTTTACCATGTGCTCGGCGGTGAAGGAAATCATGAGGAGACATGCATGTCTGAAAAATAAAATAAATTATTTCGAAGACATGTGAAGTCCTTCAATAGTCATTAGGGCAGCGCGACGGAAACTTCCTTGCCATAAAACCCTCTCAGAAGTGAGAGGAGGCCTGTGCCCAACAGTGGGACGTACATAGGCTGTAACTTTAACTTTAACTTAGTTTTATTATTTTAGCATATTTATTAAATAGTTAATTTGGTTTAGTCTCGATATTTTTATTATTTAATAGAATAAATCATAACTTCCAGGAATTAAAATCGGTTTGTTTAAATATAACTACAAAAAATACTTACTCAATATTCAAAAGTCAATTTATTGAAAATTATTTACTGTGTCTTACATACTTTTCTATTTCGTTTATTCGTTTCCTTTTAATCTTATTTAAGTAATTGCTATTGTTATTATATTAGTTTATTATAAGTACTTATGTATGTTTTATTACTTATATTATAGTGTAATCGTGTATATGGTTTAAATATACTGTATTTGCATATATATAATATAATATTCCACACCTATCACACAACGCCATCTAGTCCCAAGCTAAGCAGAGCTTGTGTTATGGGTACTAGACAACTGATAAACATACTTATATATTTCTAAATACATAAATATTATAGATAAATTACACCCAGACACAGAACAAATGATCGTGCTCATCACACAAACATTTGTCCTGGGTGGGAATCGAACCCACGACCTCCGGCATAGCAGTCAGGGTCACTAACCACTAGACCAACAGGCTTGTCTATATTTTGACTTAACATTGTATAATAATGAATATTGTTAAGTTTTTTTTTGTTAAATGTTATTGGCACCCACGGAAGATCAGTGTCGAAGTACTTTGTTAGTACCAAGACTATGCTGAGTTGGGTACCTTTTTAGTAACCGTGTATCTTAATATGTTATTATGGTTAGCAAACTTCTAAAATGTGTTACAAAATAAACTTATTTTCTTTCTTTTCTTTCTTTCTTAAATATAATAAGTAAAGTTACAACCTTATACGTTTCACTGTTGGATACAGGTCTACTCCAGTGCGTATTAGCAGACTCCAGGTGTCCTCGAAATATTATTTTACTTGGACATACAGGTTTCCTCGAGATGCTGTTCTTCGCCAATAAGCATTAAAATTCCAATTTACAATTTCATTGATGCCACCTGGGATCAAACCTAGATTGCCCGCATAGTGTACAATTTACAGTGAGTGGTGAGCCTCTGAGCTACCACTGCTCCTTTTTTGTAACAAAACATAATTCAAATATAATATTTTGCTTTTGTCGTGTATTTTTTTCATATATTACATCTATGTGAACACATAATATTTCTTTATGAACATGAGAATTGAAGATACCCTTGTTGTTTATGCCCATTAGATGCGAGCTTTATTAAAAGTAAAATACATACGTTCACATAACTGCAACATTACAGTTTCTTTATGTACAAAAGGGGTCATACCTAAAGGTAAAATATGAAATGGAAAAAATGTATTATTGTCAATTATTAATATCATACCCTACACCTTACATTACTTACGACGACCGTTCTGACATCTGACGTGCTCGTTCACATAATGGCATCTCATTTTCACGCTCTTATTCTCATTTCGTTATTCATCAACAAATATTTTGCACGTTACTTTATCTTGCTTTATAAACATTGATATTTTTTTTATTTTAGTCATCAAAGACATAAACATTCATAAAAACGATAACTTAGAAACCATAGATAATATATTATATAGGGTATTATAAACTATAAACTATATGGTCGGCGTTTCATTGCGTTTCGCGAAAACGTCGGTACAAGACACCCTACGTCCACCTTCGTCGTATCTCCTCAGTTTCAAGGCACTCCCCTTGCTGCCTCAGCTAGTATCGGAATCCTTGGCGTCGACGTATCGAATAGTGTACAGTTTCGTGGTCACTTGGAAGGGAAGGCCAAATTGGCCTCTAAAAAGCTTGGCGTGCTCAGCAGGGCGAGACAGTATTTCATGCCGACACATCGCTTGCAACTTTACAAAGCGCAAGTTCGGCCCCACATGGAATACTCTTCTCATCTCTGGGCCGAGGAACCCCAGTGCCAGCTCCTTCCACTTGACCGCATCCAGCGCAGAGCGGCTCGAATCGTCGACGACCGAGCCCTCTCCGATCGGCTCGATTCATTGGCACTGCGAAGAGATGTTGCATCCCTTTGCATTTTCTCTCGCATCTACCATGGGGAGTGCTCTGAGGAATTGTTCGGATTAATCCCAGCCGCCAAATTTCACGAACGCACATCGCGGCAGAACTCCCGATACCATCCACACCATCTGGATGATTGGCGGTCCACCACTGTGCGATTTAGAAGAAGTATTCTCCGTCGCACAACTTCCTTGTGGAATCAATTACCACCAGCGAATTTTCCGGACCGATACGACGTAGGGACCTTCATGAAAAGAGCTTACACCTTTCTAAAAGGCCGGCAACGCATCTGCAATTCCCCTGGTGTTGTGGTTGTTCATGAGCGGCGGTAGTCACTTACCATCAGGTGAGCCGCATGCTCGTTTGCCCCCTCTTCTTAAAAAAAATGATTCCTTCGTGAATCTCCCAATTTGGCGAGTTGGGACCTCGCAACTCAAATGATTTCAAGGTAAAATTACGGCGAGACCTTTCGAACAGCAGCATTAAGTTGGTCTTTACACCTATGTAATCTACTATCTTATCAGCTTTCGTGGAATTGAAATTCAGTCAGGATATGAACAGATGCGTGTAAAAGCTGCATTTCCGCTCCCGTCAGTTTAATTTTAAGCTGGAGTGACAAACGAACTTACAGTTCACCAGCGAATGACTACTGCAGTCCATGGTCACCTAGCTATAGCACTTAAAAAAAGAAGTCCACATACGAGTATGCGTTGTTACCTTAGAGAACTAAGATAGAATATCTCACAGTGTGTAATTATACTGGTGCTCTACACCTTTCACCTACCAGACAGTTACAAAAGCAAGAAACTAGTTGGAGGAAATGTTCGGATTAATCCCAGCCGCCAAATTTCACGAACGCACATCGCGGCAGAACTCCCGATACTGGATGGATGGTATCGCAAGTTTTGTCGCGATGTGCGATGGTGAAATTGAGCGGCTGTGCGATAAAATACGCAAAGAGATGCAACAACTCTACGCAGTGCCAGTGAGTCAAGCCGATCGGAAAGAACTCGGTCGTCGACGATTCGAATCGCTCTGCGTTGGATGCGGTCAAGTGAAGAAAAAAAAAGATAGAATGTCTCACAGCGTGTAATTATACTGGTGCTCTATACCCTTCACCTACCAGACAGTTACAAAAGCAAGAGACTAGTTGAAGGAATTGTTCGGATTAATCCCAGCCGCCAAATTTCACGAACGCACATCGCGGCAGAACTCCCGATACTGGATGGATGGTATCGCAAGTTTTGTCGCGATTTGCGATGGTAAAATTGAGCGGCTATGCGATAAAATACGCAAAGAGATGCAACAACTCTAAGCAGTGCCAGTGAGTCAAGCCGATCGGAATGAACTCGGTCGTCGACGATTCGAACCGCTCTGCGCTAGTTGCGGTCAAGTGGAAGGAGCTGGCACTGGGGAGCCCCTGCCCAGAGATGGGAACATTAATCCGTGTGAGGCCGAACCTGCGCCTTGTAAAGTTGCAGGAGGTGTGCCGGCATGAAATACTGTCCCGCTCTGCTGAGCACGCCAAGCTTTTTAGAGGCCAATTTGACCTTGTCTACCAAGTGACTACGAAACTGCACGTCACTCGATATATCGACGCCGAGGATTCCGATACTGGCAGTCACTAATCAGCTGGTGCTACTCAAGGTAACGCATGAGCTGGCAGTTAATAATGGACTCCATTATTTTCGAGAACAAGGAGGTGATCGCGATAGGCCTGTAATTGGACGGATCAGAGCGGTTACCTATTTAAGGGGTCGGGTGCACTAAAGCTGTCTTCCATGAGTTCGGGACAACGCCTAGGGAGTAGGAGTACCGAAAAAGATGCGTTAGAACTGGTGCCAACTCTGGAGCGCACGTCCTCAGCATTTGGATTCGGCGGGATTCCGTCAGGTCCACTCGACCTGTGGATGTCCAGGGAGAGGAGTGTTTGCGTCCATCCTTCGACTGCGCGTAGACAGCGACGACCATCCCCGCGTCTACGGGTGTCTGTATAGGTCCCCTAGTGGTAATGCCGACACAAACCGACTCATCGACCACGTCCAAATGGCCACAGATTTCTTGCTACAAAAGATCCCGTCCGCAAAAATCGTGATACTTGATGATTTTAACGCCCACCACGCTGAGTGCTCTATACACCGGCCGTACCAGTATTTCTCTGGGAAACGTCGCCGAGTACCGGAACAAACTTGTGTCTGAAGTCGAGGCTTTGTTAGATAAAGTCTCGGATTGCGGGCGACTAAATCTAGTCCAGTTCAATCCCCAGAAGACACAAGTTTAAGCGTTTATTGCTAAAAGGAACCACTTTGTCGTATCTCCTCTGTTTCAAGGCACTCCCCTTGTTGCCTCAGCCAGTATCGGAATCCTCGGCGTCGATATATCGAGTGACGTGCAGTTTCGTAGTCACTTGGTAGACAAGGCCAAATTGGCCTCTAAAAAGTTTGGCGTGCTCAGCAGAGCGGGACAGTATTTCATGCCGGCACACCTCCTGCAACTTTACAAGGCGCAGGTTCGGCCTCACACGGAATACTGTTCCCATCTCTGGGCAGGGGCTCCCCAGTGCCAGCTCCTTCCACTTGACCGCATCCAGCGCAGAGCGGTTCGAATCGTCGACGACCGAGTTCTTTCCGAACGGCTTGACTCACTGGCACTGCGTAGAATTGTTACATCTCTTTGCGTATTTTATCGCACAGCCACTCAATTTCACCATCGCACATCGCGACAAAACTTGCGATACCATCCATCCAGTATCGGGAGTTCTACCGCGATGTGCGTTCGTGAAATTTGGCGGCTGAGATTAATCCGAACAATTCCTCAAACTAGTCTCTTGCTTTTGTAACTGTCTGGTAGGTGAAGGGTATAGAG
The DNA here is from genome assembly GCA_963668995.1 of Parnassius mnemosyne. Lineage (NCBI taxonomy): Eukaryota > Metazoa > Arthropoda > Insecta > Lepidoptera > Papilionidae > Parnassius > Parnassius mnemosyne. The sequence goes on from CAVLGL010000159.1 coordinate 27,154,327, forward strand.
CACCAGTATATTTACACGCTGTGAGACATTCTATCTTTTTTTTCTTCACTTGACCGCATCCAGCGCAGAGCGGTTCGAATCGTCGACGATCGAGTTCTTTCCGATCGGCTTGACTCACTGGCACTGCGTAGAATTGTTGCATCTCTTTGCGTATTTTATCGTACAGCCGCTCAATTTCACTATCGCACATCGCGACAAAACTTACGATACCATCCATACCACCTGAATGATTGTGCGATTTAGAAGACGTTTTCTTCCTCGCACAACTTCCTTTATTCTTTATTCTTTATTGTACACACTATACGTTGGTAACAATTATTAAATATTTAAATAAAATGTACAAAGGCGAGCTTAACCCTAATAAGAGTTCTCTTCCAGCAAACCTATTGGGAAAGAGAAATGGTTTTATATAAAGCAAGTAGGTAGCAGCGTGCGTACTTAATAATTAACATAACATTAGTTAATAGAAATTTGCTATGAGTAACAGTTAACAATTAACATATTAAGTGTATAAAATATAAGTATAATTTATTTTCTTATTTCTATTGAATTACATACATATATATTAATAAATACAATAAATATATACATATATACTCATACACACATACATATATATATATATATAAATATATATATATATATATGTATATATATATATATATATAAATATATACATATATACACATATACAATTATATACATAAATACATAAAATGTATATATATATATATATATATATGTATATATATATATATATATATATAAATATATATATATATACACATATACAATTATATACATAAATACATAAAATGTGTAAATATTTGTAATTCTAAGTTGACAGATAATATTTCTTTACTCTGCTCCGAAATATATCAAGCGAAGAGCTAGCACGTATGTCATGTGGAAGTGAGTTCCATAGCTTGACCGCCCTTATAGTAAAGGATCCACCACATCGGCTTGTGAAATGAGAAGGAGTTTTGAGAAGCAGCTGTTTAGTGGTCCGGCACTGAGTTTCACGAGGTACAAGATACTCAAAACGCTCGCGAAGATATGGAGGTGCAAGAGGATTAAAGAGAAGAAAGTAAAGAAATGATAACACATGTAAGTCTCGACGTTTACGGATAGGAAGCCATTTTAATTGAGCCCTGTACTCTGATACATGATCAAACTTACGAAGACCGAAAATAAAACGTATACACAAATTTTGAATGCGTTCCAGTTTGTTCAACAGCTCCTCTGAAGCATCCAAAAAACTAACATCAGCGTAGTCAATGAGAGGAAGAAGAAGTGCTTGAGCTAAGGTTATCTTAGTTTTTAACGGTAAAAACATCTGGAGGCGCTTGAGAGATTGGAAAGAGTAGTTCACTTTTCTGCTAATCATATTAATATGAGCAACCCATGACAAATTATTATCAAAAATAACACCTAGGTTCTTAGCAGTCTCTGTATATGGAATTTGAGTATTATCATACGTTACTTCCTTGTGGAATCGATTACCACCAGCGATTTTTTCGGGCCGATACAACTTAGGGATCTTCAAAAAAAAGAGCCTACTCGTTATTAAAAGGTCGGCAACGCATCTGCAATTCCCCTGGTGTTGCAGTTGTTCATGGGCGGCGGTAGTCACTTACCATCCGTATGCTCGTTTGCCCCCTCTCCTATAAAAATAAGAATATGCACAAGCAAGCACGTACGTTAAAATGGCGTGCGGACGCCACACATGTTCTTTGTGAAAACTTTGTACAAACTATTTGTTGTTTTTGCAAATTTTTGCACAAATTATCTACGCATGCAATACGCTGCGTGTAGCTGGAGCTTAAAAAGATAATATTCAGAGTAGCTACTAATTGTATTCTCATCTTTTTGCCACACCCAACTTTTCCTACCAAATATTATGTTACGGGCCTAGCACATCATTCTGAATTGTCATACGTGAGTACTTTTAGACATTCTGATTTCCCACAAAGGAATGAAGAGCCTCATTCACTGTAAGTCATGCATAATACTTCGTCCCATATACTTGTCATATATACCACCCCTGCTAAACATTAAATAATAAAACTCATCTACTATCTACACTAACTCCTTCTATTCTTATTTCACATATTGTTTTAATTTCTTCTCTTTAAAAAACATTACTTAAATGCTACTTGCGTTCAATTTCATTACCCTTTCTTTTAATGATACGTTTATTAATGTAACCATTATGTGCAGCTTAACCGCCGACGATCAAAACATACTTAAATCGTATAAGAGGCTTATTTGCGGAGGGACTTGTTGTGTGTGATTGTGGCGGAGACGTGTTACGGTGGTCGAACTGTAATTGCTCTACGAGTATACTTAATGTATAGCGCGTTTACGTTGTCTTACTACTGATAATGATTAACTGCGTAAGCAAGAGACCAAGTTGAACTTCCGCTCTCACACTTTTACTATTTTTAACAATTAACGCTATCCTGATGTATTTCCGAGATCAAAATTGGGATCCTCTCTTGTTATTTCCGACATATAGATATATATAGATATATATGTATATATGTATATATATATATATATATATATATATATATATATATATATATATATATATATATATATATATATATATATATATAAAGCCTTAGCTGATGAATTATATCATACTACAATTAAGATTACTCAAACTTATTGTACCCCAAAAAATAAAACAACAAAATAAAGATAACTTATCAGAAAGTTTCAAAAACTGAAATATTTTACCCATGCAGATGAAATTTCACATGATACTCTTAATTGAACAATTCAATAACAATACAAGTAATATTACCAAACAAAAATTAAATGTTCCTAAAAACTCAAATGACTATGGTAGGCGAACAATAGAGTTTTTAATTCCAACTTTTATAAATAACATGACGCAAAACATTAAATAAAAATTAAACAGGAAAGCTATAAACATAAAGCCAAAAAATACTATTACGATAATATAAAGAACTTCGACTTATAAAATCAAGCAGATTAATAGTTATTATTTAGTTTGTATAATAGTGATACAGCCTGTACATAATTAGTAGTTTGCGCTGTCTGGTAGAACCGGGTCCTCAACAAAAGCAAAAGCTAAAGAACCACTATAATATGCTTCTATATAGGTGTGTGTTTCATAAACATGAGTTTTATTGATCAAAAAATTGTCAAGATTATATTAACATCAAGCTAAATCTTATAGGCGACAAAGTGATGACATCCTTTAAATAAAGGCTTTTGCTAAAGACTGGAATAAAGTTCGACGAATACAATTTAAATCCAATGAAAATACCAACGTTATTTTACGATTGCCGTATGTTAATATTTGACGAAATTAAAAAAATAAAAATTTTAATATTTTTTTTTATTATACATTAATTAATTTTTTTTTAAGAAATTGTTGTTTTATATTGAAACTGTTTAATCGTTTCTGCACGCTAATTTTGGCGAGGCATTGTGCTTTGGATGGAATTTTCAGTGATGTATTGAGATGAGCTTAAACAAAAATTTTGCATTCATTGAAATGATTTAAAAACGTTTCTCAAATAAAAAAATAAACAAACAAAACAAACAAATAAAAAAACAATGTTAAATTTGCGCATCTTACGTTTGGCCTAGGGTTGCCAGATGGTCGGGATTCGGCTGGATTATCCCGACATTTTAAATGATCTCCATACTCCCGACAAAACTCAAAATCTACAGATAAACAGCTTCTCGTAAATTTCTATACAAAATAATAATCTAAAATTGCCTAGAGATTGCACGTTCTTCTTCATCATGTCCCAACTAGGTGGCTATCTCTTTTGCCCGCTTAACATCATTTACTGTATTGCTAGCCCGCTGTAAAGCAGTATTTTTTTTAAAAAGGAAAACGAATATCGAAAGGAGATATGGGAGCTTGTAACCCAAAATATACTCCATATTGATAATGGTGAAGGGGTTGACGAATGCAAAGAGTAACTTGGAAGAACGGTAAGTATGATTTTTCTGAGAAATTTTTATATAAGAAATTCGCTTTATTGTCCGTATCTATCCGTATTGCTCGACGTACTTAATATTTCAAACGATATTGACCAAGTTGCTGTATATACCCATTACTGTTGTCTTCAAAAAATATTTGAACATCTTTCAAAAGACAATCATATGTTATATATGACAACATTGGGCCATATTTTTTAAATGCAACCAAACCGACCTTAAATATTAAAAAATATAATATGTATATCATTTGTGTTGTTAATTCCTGTAAGCAATGCCTAGTGTAAAAGAGGGTTTAGTTTGCTAAATAATTTATATAACAAAGTGAGAAATCGTTTGGCCTTTGATTTAATAAAAACTGAGTTAGTAATTAGACTGAACTTTGAAGTAAATTGTTTGAATTTTCAATCTCGTCTGAATACTACAAAAGGACCCAAATTAGTGGACTCAGTAAATCCAATGTCAAATACATGTGGCAACCTAAAAATTATGTGTATTTAAATTAGTTATGTGTGAACAATGTTAAGTCTCTTATGGCATGTTAATTTAAAAAAATATTTTTAATATTTATTTCTCCCGACAACAAACCCAAAATCCAGACATTTTCAAATTTTATCCAGATATTTAGGTATCCTACCTTCGACGTTAAGAGTACCTACTCAAAATAGGAATAAAAAGTGCTGCTTGGTTGCTATATTCGGCGTGTGCTGACCGGACCACTTGTGACGGCGTTTTATTATTAATAATAAATAATCATTTATTTCTAAATAAAGTCATCTCAAACTATCTTAAAAAGTAATATTTTAAAGAATTAAAATACATTAATAAGCATAAAGTTAAAATACATTCATTTCGACCATTAAGTATTAAAGTAAAGTAATGTTTTAACATTACTTTACTATATAACTTACAGTCTTTTAAAATTCATAAAATTTCCTAAAACTCTGCTTAATATATTCAAAAGGTATTAAATAATAGAAATACAAGTCCATTATATCACGATAATAAAGATAAATAACTTTTATAAGCTTTAAATTAAGTAATAATATAGAAGTATTCTAAGCCCTGGTCCACAGTGCGAGCGTAGCGCGTTTGCGACGACGGGCGCGAAGTATCAAACATATGAAACCGCCATTTGCGTCCATATAGTGACTAAGGCGAGCGAGATGGTGCGCGTAGTTTTCAAACGTTCCTATCCGCGCGTCAAGACCCCACATTACGGGCCTAGTCAGCAAGCGAACCAATGCGCGGGTGGTGGAAGTATCAAACTAGTTCGGTCTTATCGCCCGGGATTAGTGCGTCTTCATTTTTTTTTTGATGATTTAAGGTGATATTTTACTCATGATATTATAATCAAATATTGACACGGACAAGTGTACTCAATGAATTTTCTAGGGTGAAATCTCAATTCTTTATACAAATTAAAAAATTTACCACATATTTCTCTGTTTTTATTTATTTTGTGCACCTTTATCTTCAACATCTCCCATGTTGAACATAAGGGACTCTCTTGTAAAGATCGCCATGGTTTGCAACACCTGAAATACGGTCTAAGCACTCCAATAAGGCTCGTCACTGTGGCCACTGCACGCCCCCGCTGTCACGCCCGCAACAGGCCCTAGTCGCCGCGCATTCACTGTGGACGTACACTAAGATGTATAAGCATTATAATAGCAGAGTTGTGACTTTAAGTGCCATATATAAAAAGTATAATATGATAGTAAGGTTTATGAAATAAAGCAAATATGTGGAAGGTCTCAAAGATGTAAAAGCATTAGACAGATAGAAATGGGATTTGAAAAGGATTATTGTAGTAGCGTGTACACTGCTTCACCGTGACCGATACCGCGGTAAACCTGAACTCGCTAACCGATATGTCCTAACCATATCATCTTAGTGCCGGTGTAAGCGGGTTAGTAGTAGAAATACGACTTGGCCGTGGACATCGCACACACCTGCCGATTTTGGGTAGCATCTTAGCTTCATAGTACTTAGCTTAAAATGAAGCGACATTAAAAATAATATTTCTTTCATGGCAAGATATGAAAAAGTGCGAAGGAGATGGATATTATTCTATCTCGTTCGCACTATAGAAAGAGGCTCGTGACGGAAAAATCTTACACTATTTCTCGCCTAGCCGCCCCAACCGTCAAATTCGTACCGTGCGATAAGGAACTTACTTCCTAAAAGAATCATCGAAAACGGATCAACATTGACGACGATACATGTAACAAACAGAAAAAATGCACAATTTTATTGATAACCTGCTCCTTTATTTGAATTTGGTTTAACATAATATATATATATATATATATATATATATATATATTATATATATATATATATATATATATATATATATAAATATATATACTCGTATTATTTATCGCCTAAGGACACCGGACAGACTCGTGAGTGCACCGGTTCGCAAAAATTACCCCAACTGATTTTTAAAATTTGATTAAGCTGTCCCAAACATTATTCAATAACAAATTTTAAAGAATTTTAATAATTGGTACTGCTAATTAGCATAGCATGTTAATATAATTCAAATATTAATAAATTAAATAGAAACAGATAATTCGAAATTACACAAAATAAAACATTTTCATAAACTTAAAATATTTTTGAAAGTCTTGAAATTCCTTGAACCTTATCTTGCCTGTATCGTTGTCGGAATCTAAAACTGGCGTCGAAACCCTAGATTCCCGGGATTATTGAGCTATCTTTATACATTATTAAGTTTATACGGAACCGTCAGGATGAGTCCTACTCGCATTTTTATAAATAAAGAACCACTGAAACAATACAGATGAAGCAGATGAAGATTCCACAAAATATTACACTGGCAGGAAAAATAATTTCCATTTGTAAAAAAGATAGTTTACCTCTTTTTAGTTGTTACTTCTCATAGCAATGCTATATTGGAATAATAATATTATAGGGAATATTGGACGTACAATCACCAGGTACAAATGCTTACTTTTTGAGTTTCTAACACGTAATGGAGATATGTTTATCTTTAGAAATAAAAGACCTAAGTGGGCTGTATAATAGTTATTAAGCCAAATTTTCAAAAGCTTCAAAGTCTGTATGGAAGAGGGCTAGAGAGTAATAGCGCGTTTAGCTGTCGATGGCCAATTTAAAGTGGTCTTGATGTGGCAATCAGATGTGGTCGCGCGATCCGTGTCCCTCGTCCCGTACGCCGTAATGACCCCGCTTGCAACCGCTTGAAACCGGTCTGCGCGTTGAAGTTCGAACATCCTCCCCGAGTTGAAATATTCAATTAAGAGGAAGTGGGCAAGTGTTTTAACAACTTCGTAGGAGGATTCTTCTCTTTGTCTTCACCTCTACTAGTCTTGTTGTTCCGTCGATAGCAGGAAACACCTTTATGACTCGACTCAGTGTCCACAGCAGCGGCGGTTGTCCCATCTCTTTGATAAGGATGAGTGTTAATTCAGAAAACTGTCCTGTAGATTTGCTTTTTGCTGCAGCAGAGGAACGTACTCTATCTGAAACCTTTTACAAAAATGTTGTTTTAAGTGCTCCACTCTTTGATATAGTTCCAGGCGTCTGATGTTGATGCCGGTTAGCTGCGGATTAGAAACAGACAAAAGTGGCCGTCCAAATGCGAAGGATTAAGGGCAGTAAGGTCTGATAGATCGGATGAAAGAGGAGTAAAAGGACGGGAGTTTAGTACTGCTTCAATTTGACTTTGAGTAACACAGGTGGCCAGCTCTTCATAAGCAAAATGTGTTAGTTGCAATAACCTTTTTAAATGATGCTTGGTTGATCGAACAGCAGCCTCAGCGATACCGTTAAAATGTGGAGAATAGGTAGGAACAAAAGAAATTTTGATGCCTTGCTGCGCGATTTCAGAAGAGTGATTCACCCTTTCTAGAAACTGCTGCAACTAATTACAGGCACCTACGACATTGGTACCATTATCGGATAAGATTGTTCGTGCTTTACCGCGACGAGCCATAAACCGTTTTAAAGCAGCCATATATCCTTCCTTGGCCATATCCGTAACGCTATATGTGTACAGCCTTTACTGCAAGGTAAAATAAAAATGCAAAGATAGATAGATAGGATTTTATCAGCTTACATCCTCGCTCTTTCCGGTCAGCTATAAATACTGGCCCAGCATAGTCAACGCTGCAACTTAAAAATGGGAATTCTAGTTATGTCCTAGATTTTGGTAATTGACCCATTATTGACTTTCATACTTATGTTTAAAAAATTTAAAAAATTGCCTAACAATATTCTTTGAAAGATTTCTGCCTCCAAACGTCAATGCTGAACGTATTGACGTTTGACGAATGTTTGATAAAAGTAATTGAGGACTGGCAAGTAATAAATCTATATGATAATTGAAATATAATTTTAGTAATATGATGTTTTCCACGCAGTAAAATAGGATGCTTAACATTATAATCATAGAGTGAGTTATCAAGCCTTCCTCCTACACGAATAATACCATCTATAAAGGGACTTATATATGCAAGTCTGTTTTTATAAGGCAATGGTTTTCCTGATTTAAGAAGACCCCGTATTCTTCGGAAAACATATCATTTTGAGAATGAATGAAATGAATTTAAAAGAATTATCAAGCTCAATGTTAGAAAGGCAACCACTAATTCTTGACGCTAGTAATTCGTTTATTTATTTTGTAATGTCAAAATAACAGATTTTTACTAAATTAATGTGAATGTATATACTGTCCTTATAAGACAATTTTTAAAATTATTGTCTGTCTGTCATCTCTTTCTAGAAAAAGAAAGAGAAGAAAGAAAATCGAAGGCCTTGGACAACTCAAGGAAACAGGCAAAGACTGGAGTGCTCCTATCAATGTAGTATTCTGTACGTGGTAGAGCCATGCTGCAGCTATATTAGTAGTATAGTTGTAGCACGAATGGGTCGGCTCGACCGGGGAAGGACCACACTCTCACAGAATACCAGCGTAAAATGGCAGCTTAACACTGCTGTGTTTCGTATGGTGAGTGTAGAGTACCGGAGACCCATTTTACTGGAAAAGAGGCATTCCATCTTAGTCCTCACCTAGATGTCTATGGGTCACAGCGACCACTTACCATCAGGTGGACTGTGTGCTCGTTTGTTACCCACATTCTATAAAAAAAAAGTATTTGACAGTTTGCTTGAGACACAAAATAGCGCTTACGGTGGACAGACTTGGTTGTAAACCGAATTGTGCATCATTAATTTTTTTAATTATTTATTATACAACACATACATAAAAATAAAAATATTAAAGTAAGTATAAACCTAATAAGGTAAAAGTAGTTTTAAACTTGCCCATATATTTTGGTAGCATTTTTAGAAATAAAAGAGTGCCTTTGTAATTCCTTTCTAATTATTAAATTCATATTTTATTTTATAGAAGGATAGAAAAACATCCTTATCAGAGAGTCGTAAAGATAGAAGTCATTATTATATTGTTAAAGTAGCGTATTATAATATTAATAAGGAGGTAGTTTATTGCGAGAAAATTTTGTTTATTGTAAAGAAATGCTAAGTATTCTGGGAGTTTATGGATTGTTTCGAAAGATAAATGAGAATAATTCCGTTGTTGTCTTTTTCAGCAACTGCTTATTTTGTTTCAAAATGAAACGCTGAATAACAAAGAACTTTCTTCAAAACATTTTGAATTATGCTCTTTCTTATTTTTATAATCTTACAAAGCCATTTATAAGAACAAATAAGTAACGAAACGTTTTTGTTCGTTACCTTCTTACTTCAAAATTGTATAATGGTGTTTTTTTTTTTATAGAAGAGTGAGCAATCGAGCACGGGAATTGCAGATGCGTTGCCGGCCTTTTAGAAAGCTCTTTTCTTGAAGGTCCCTAAGTCGTATCGGTCGAGAAATATCGCTGGTGGTAAACAATTCCACAGAGAAGTTGTACGAGGAACAAAACTCCTAGTAACACGCACAGTCGTGGACCGCCAAGCATCCAGATGGTGAGGATGACATCGTGAATTTTGACGCGATGTGCGTTCGTGAAATCGGCGGCTGGAATTAATCCGAACAATTCCTCAGAGCACTCCCCGTGGTAAATTCGATAGAAAAAGGCGAAACACATGTCGTATTATCGTCAGTGGTGTGTCTTGCCTAGTGTAGTGGTGTTGGGAGTAGCGGTGCTGGGATTAGTGGTGACGGGGATAGTGCACGCAATTGAGGGAGGCCGGGAGGTGCTTCTTCATACTAGGTAAGACACATAATTTTATTTTATAACGCGGATATTTGCGAAGTAAATTTTTGTAAAAGCTTTTATATATCATCATTACAGCCCTTCACAAGTCCACTGCTGAACATAGGCCTCCCCCAAAGAATGCCACAAAACACGGTCCTGAGCCACCTGCATCCATCGACTTCCTGCATGTCTTACCAGGTCGTCACTCCATCTCGTGGGGGGACGCCCTACACTTCGCCTACCGGTACGAGGCTGCCACTCGAGAACCTTTCTTCCCATATGTTTTATATTAAATATAAATCTTTTACAAGTCCTTAAAGCTTTCATTATCCAATCTTAAGGCACAGATGGCATTCATATGTAACGCTAACGAATAAGGAACAGACGATTTGAAACGTCTCTCTCGCAAATGCGCAACCAAAAATTTGGATATCGACGCAAGCGAAAAAAAAACTTTTTTTCTTCGCTTACGTCGATATCCAAACTGAAATCTATGATAAAGTAAACATATATTTATACGATCTACAGCGGAGCCACTGTTCCCAGGTCTCCTGTAATTTTTGAGAGGGTTATAGAACAATTAGTCTATCGCGCTGCACCTGGGCGTGTCGAGAAAAAAGTGCATATTAATTCACGTATTACATTTTTATATATATATAGAATATGGACGTGTAGAAGTAAACATAATTATTTCAAGAACTACTTGTTAAACTTTTATATTATAAGTGATTCCTATTGCTAAAAGAACATGAAAAGAACTCTCCGGTAGAGCATTGTTAGAAAAATATATCAACAAAGACGTGACTTTACCAAATAAAATTCATATTCTTATTATAACAAAGCGAAATTTGTAGATGAAAAATAAAAAGTACTTAGAACGTACTCGTACGCTAGAGTACTGGGAAAATAAGGTCTTTTCTTTATTTCTAATGAGTTTTAAAGCAGGGAAGAACGAAATCAGAAAGAAAAAAGAAAGTAAAAGGACAGAAATAAGAAAAGAACATTTTCTAAATGTCACTGAAATATTGCTTATTTCACAGACATCAAGGCTCCCTAACGATTTTTTTTCTCACCGCCCAGAACGTGAAAAATGAACACTTAAACTGCGATTAATAATTTTAGTAGTGCCAGTTAGAATCAAGCTAGAGTTGCTCGAACCATCTGACTGTTTATTCTTCTGGACAGATTTACTTTATAATAAGCTTCCGGTCTTATTACAAAATGTTTTAATATTTTATTTCAGGTTTTTATAATCAAGTTTTAGATTGTATTTTACACGTCAATAAAAAAATTGTTAAATTTAAGATTTGTCTCAAACATTAATTATTTGGTTTTTTTTAGTATATTTACTTCGTTTGATGGCAAAGCAAGATAATCCATCACCAATTTCCCACACAAAGTCCCGTATGTGTCGTAAGGAGTAACTATAGAAAATAGCGGAAGACAGACAGCGGTAAAACCATCCTATTTACGCCATGAAACAGACAGAAAAGATTCCCGGCTAACAACACAAACCTCACCGAAAAAGGACGACGGACCACTCTCGGCGTGTTAAGGTCCTCATTATTTATATTTTATCTCACCAATCGCCTCCACCACTATGCGCTCAGCGCGCGCTTTAGACTCAACAATATTTTAACCAGATTTTTTGTAATCTTCACCGGCTGAACCATTCAGATCCATTGTCAAAACTCATCTAACTTTCCTGTTCATATTTCATGCGGTTAGATAGTGGAACTCTCTACCTCTTAACATTAAAGATTCGGAAATTATTTATATTTAAGAAACGTGCCCATAAAATTTAACTACTTAGTCTTACTAATGAAATTATAAGTATTATTAAATTATATTAATATTTGTTTATATCCACTATGAATATTATTATTATATTTAAAGTATTATTTATAACTAGCTTTCGCCCCGCGGTGTCACCCTCGTCTAAATTATAACTTCCAGACAGTCATGACCCACAGTTGTTATGAGATCGCATTCTCGTATTTCAGAATGACAGTGATCGCAGATTTAAAGTTAGACTAACACCTTTAGAAATCACAATCTCTCACTTCTTACAACAGTGCATTCATCCTCCTTTTTCAATATATTATTATTTTCTGTCACAGCTTGTGGAACTCTTTGCCTCTACATAACGCCGTGTTCAATCCCTTTTTCCTTCAAATATCTACACATAGCTTATTGGAACTCTAATATTACCTATTATACTTCCAATTCTTTCTTGTATACTATTTTCCTCAACCGTCATCATCTAGTGTTTTTTTTTTTTAACTTGATTATATATTTTATGTTATCAACAATTCCTGAGGTTTTCTGTGGGTAACACCGAACAATTCATTGATTAATGAGGTTGTCTGTAAGTAACACCGCCGGTATCCTTTTTATATATTTCGTTTAATTTTTGTTTCAATGTTTATAGACAGTGGTGTATGATAAAGAATATACTTACTTAAAATAGTTCACAATTTTATAATAGTTTTCATCCCCTATCTTTACTCTAAGGGGTGGAGTATTCAAAAATTATGTATGTATGTCTATTTAGGCTATATTTTATCCGAAGAACTTGTTTATATTAGTAGTAAAACTAGTAGGGAAACGAAAAATTTATAAAACAAATAATCTTTGATTATCTTACATCTAAATAACGCCACATTAATAAATCGAATCCAAGCAAAGTCGGGACGTGCCAAAGTTAAAAATATAATTAAAACGTGACTGACTTTCAAACAATCTTTCATTCTAATTTTACCCACTTACAGAGAAGCCACACGGTGCGGTGCGGCGCCGCACCGCAAACATTTTGCCGCATCACTGTACACATGTGGTATGCGGCGCCGCGATACGGCACCGTTGCGGCGCCGTAGTGTGCGGAGCGGGGACCTAGCCAGTCCCAGTGCAAAATGGAAATGAATAGACGTCGCGACGCCAGAGCAGCACTTCCTCCCCCCCCCCCCCCCTCCTCCATCTCGCTCAATCGAAGTGCGGTGTGCCTGCGGTGCGGCGCCGGAACGCACCGTCTGGCATATCATTGATTTTTATATGCATGACGCCGCAGCGACATCGCTCCGGCGCCGCGCCGCGACCGCACCGCACCGTGTGGCTTCTCTCTTAGGGGCAGATTTGCCAAAAATACAGAAACACGTATTCCATACAAATGTGAACAACCACTGTCACCTTTCTTCTTTTTCTTTTTCTTTATATATAAGTTAACGTAATTTAACGTATAATTTATCATAAATTTTGAAGATATACTTCCTTCCTTTGGTGCGTTTGAGATAAATGATGAGAGTGAATTTTTTTCGATACGCGCGCACACCGTCACCTAAAAACGACAACATGAAGTTGTTACGATGCGCGTGCACACCGCAACGTACAATTCCGCAGCCGACTGCAGGCAGCAGAGCGGCAGGCGACGTGTCGTTGCCACACTACTGGTTTCTATGTAGTTCTATGAAATACCTTGCGGCAAATGACAAGATAATAAAAGATAAGAAAAGATAATAAAACGTGTTTTATTTTAGTTATTTTTGTTTTGTTACGCTAAAGAATTATAACTCATTAGGTGCGTACATAAGTACCCACACACTTTTTGAAGTTATACTTCTTTTGGCACGTTTAGGAAAAATTATGAAAGTCAATTTTTACGATGTGCGCGCACACCGAACCCTATAAACGACACCATGAAGTTATTACGATGCGTACGCACACTGAACTTCAGTGGGTAACTGTCTCTCAAGTTTTTGTAAGAACTGATAACTATAAAGTAGTTATTTTTAGTTATTTCTGTTTTGTTACGCTAAAGAAGTAAAACTTAATACGTGCGTACTTATGGACCACTCTCTACACACTACACACACACACGTTTTTTTATATTTTTTATTTCTATTAATCAAAGTAATCACCCATGCAATCGATGCATGTTTGCCAACGCAGTGGCAGTTTATTGATGAAGAAGGGCTTCTTGAAGAAATCAGCTGGACGGTAAGCAACAAATTCTGTATTTCCTACTTTCATCTTTTTTTTTGAATGAGGGTTTTGAATTCTTTTCCCGATAAAAAGTTATCCAAATTCTGGAAAAAGTAGAAATCTGTAGGCGTAAAGTCTGGTGAGTACGGCGGATAATGGAGAGCTTTCAACCCCAGCTCTTGTAATTTGGAGACCATCTGTTGTGCAGTATGAAGTCGCACGTTTTCGTGCAGGAGCAGCGGGGACGAGCGATTAACCAAAGCTGGTTAGAGACGTGCGAGCAGCTGCACCATTGTGTTCAGTTCTTCACAGTACGCACTCGCAGGAATGCTCATCCCGCTTGGTAAGAAGCTGTGATCAATCACACCGGCGCTAGACCACGAAACAATACCCATCACTTTTCTAGGGGTAAGTTTTCGTTCAGGGCATTGTTAAGGAACTAAAACAGGATCAATCCAACTTGCTGAGCGCTTGCGATTGTCAAACAGAACCCATTTTTCGTCACAGGTAACAATGCAGTTCAAAACTATTTCGTGTATGCCTGTTGAGTAATGCAAGCACGTCTTGAGGTGTGCTTCGCGCTGGCGATCATTGAGTTCCTGAGTCACCCAAGTTTGTCAAGCTTTTTTGCCTTACCAATTTGACGCAAATGGACCAATATTGTCTTGATGTCAACGTCGAAAGCTGATGCTAATTTAGTTGTAGTTTGAGTATCATCAGCTTCCACAATCGCCTTTAATTCGTCATTGCCGACCAAAGTTTTCAGCCGAAATTTCCAGAACGGGAGCGGGCAAACCAATACCAGGTGGTGCATTCCTTTGTAGTATTTGCTCCGTAAACGTCGTTGATGTTGCGTGCTGCTTGTGCCGCGTTGCTGCCACGACGATACTCATATTCCATAATTACTTGAATTTATAACGTATCCATTATGACAAAAATAATCAAATGCGATAAAAACATAACGCTAACCAATAAACAAATAACTAATTTTGAAAAAAAAACTTCACGTTTCAAAATCAAATTAATTAAAAATGAAAATTCTTAGCCAAACACAAATTATTTTGATTTGAAATGGCCAGTACCGCCGAACGGCAGTTTCATAGGTAAAGACCTTTTTGTGCAAAGAAACAATGGACTTAATCCTCTTTTAATTAATTAACATTGCGTAAGGCAATCTTTTGTTCTTTTATAAATTACTGTATCCAAATTTTATTATAGCTCCTTTGTCATACGGAATATTAAATATAAAGCGATGACTTATAACAAGATGAAAGTAGGAATTAATACTTAAATCCCATTATCTAATTTAAACTGAAATTTAAATACTTAAGGTTTCGTTGACCTACGGAATGACTTATTTATATATTTATCCACTTTATTGTAGTAAAGTGGATAAATATATAAATAATATATAAGTAATAATAAGTTAAAAATGTATAAATAATAATAAGTTTACGGGGTAGAGCCACGCAGCAGGTGGTAGAGGCTCTGCTTCTGCGTTTTGTCTGGTGAGTGCAGGTGGCCGGAGGCCCAATTTCCCCCCCCTTCCCATCAACATGGTAGCGGAATTACACGCAAGACTACCCCAGGAGGGTACCAGCACCCCTGGAGAATCACTCGCTGAGCATCCACGACCATGTTATTCCAATCCTGAGCGTAGGTGCTCAGGCTGCCCCTCGTGTTCGGGGGGTGGGGGGGGGGGCAAAATCCCGCTCAAAAACTTATCTGCTCGGGGCAAACTGAGCAACAATACCAAGGCGACCCCTGCAACGCTATCCGTGAATTTCTGCAACATCAGGGGACTTCACTCTAACCTAAACGCCGTCCACTACCATCTCGAGACGGCGAAGCCGGCCTTGCTCTTTCTGACCGAGACGCAGGTTTCCTCTCCGGCTGATATTTCGTATCTCTCCTACCCGAGGTACAAATTGGAGCACTCCTTTGTGCCTCGGGCTGGAGTTTGCGTGTATGTCAGAGAGGACATCTGTTCTCGACGCCTCGGCAGTCTTGAAGGTTCGGACCTGTCTATCCTTTGGCTACGCATAGACAGCGACGACCATCCACGCGTCTACGGGTGCCTCTATAGGTCCCATAGCGGAAATGCCGAAACAGACCGACTCATCGACTACGTCCAAATGGCTACAGATTCCTTGCTACAACAGGTCCCATCCGCAGAGATCGTGATCCTTGGCGATTTTAACGCCTACCATGCCGAATGGCTCGGTTCACGTTTAACCGATCATGCGGGGAGATCTGTTTATGACTTTGCTTTGGCATATGGTCTGACACAAGTGGTTACTTCGCCTACGCGGATTCCAGATGTGGAGGATCATACACCTTCCCTGTTGGACCTTCTGCTGACCTCTCATCCGGACGGATATCAGGTTTCCGTCGATGTCAGATTCTCGGCTCTTCGGACCATTGTCTGATCCGGAGTGTGGTGCCACTCACTCTCCCTCCGCGGTTGCGTTCTGCAGGTTGCCGCCGTGTTTGGCATTACAGGTCGGCGGATTGGGATGGAATGCGGTCTTTCTTTGCATCCTAACCATGGGCGGGTTTGCTTCTCGCGGGATGATCCCAGCGCTTTTGCTGATTCTGTCACTGATGTGGTGCTACAGCGAATGGAACTATTTATTCTATCATCTGTGGTACCCATCGGAGGCAGATCTCAGCCTTGGTTTGGTCGCTCCTGTAAGACTGCATTACGCAGTAAACAGGAGTGTTATCAAGCCTGGGCTGCGGCTTCGGCGACTCGGGATGTAAACACCAGCACACTAAAAAAGAAGTATAACTTCACCTCCAGGTCCTTCAAAAGAGTTATTGCCATGGCAATGTCAGAGCACATAGGCAGAATTGGCGAGAAACTAGTTCGCCCTCCTTCGGGAACCCGTGCATTCTGGTCTCTCGCCAAGGCTGTCCAAGGGAATTTCGGTAAGCCATCACTACCATCTCTGCACAGGGAGGAAGACTCACTGGCCCAAGACGCAAAAGACAAAGCTGACCTTTTCGGCTCCCTTTTTGCGTCCAACTCGACTCTTGATGACGGAATCCCCTCAATTGTGCTGAGGACGTGTGCTCCGGAGTTAACACCGGTCCTAACGCGTCTTTTCCGGTACTCCTACTCCCAAGGCGTAGTCCCGAATTCATGGAAGACAGCTTTTGTCCACCCGATCCCTAAAAAAGGCGACCGCTCAGACCTGTCCAACTATAGGCCTATCGCGATCACCTCCTTGTTCTCCAAAATAATGGAATCCATTATTAACTGCCAGCTCATCCGGTACCTTGAGGATCACCAGTTGATTAGTGACCGCCAATACGGTTTTCGTCGGGGTCGATCAGCTGGTGATCTTCTGGTCTACCTGACCCATAGATGGCCGGAGGCAGTAGAGTCCAAGGGGGAGGCGTTGGCCGTTAGTCTGGACATTGCGAAGGCCTTCGATCGGGTTTGGCACAAAGCGCTTCTTTCGAAGCTCCCTTCCTATGGGCTTCCCGAGAAATTGTGCAATTGGATCACCAGCTTCCTTGCAGATCGGAGCATCAAGGTCGTTGTAGACGGTGCATGCTCTGACTACAAGCCTATTAACGCTGGTGTTCCACAAGGCTGTGTGCTATCACCAACGCTGTTTCTTCTGCATATCAATGATATGTTGCTAACTGGTTACATTCATTGCTATGCGGATGACAGCACTGGTGATTCTCTATACACCGGCCGTGCCAATATTTCTCGGGAAAACGTCGCCAAGTACCGGAACAAACTTGTGTCTGAAGTCGAGTCTTTGCTGAACAAAGTCTCGGATTGGGGGCGACTAAATCTAGTCCAGTTTAATCCTCAGAAGACACAAGTTTGCGCGTTTACCGCTAAAAAGAACCCCTTTGTAGTATCTCCTCAGTTTTAAGGCACTCCCCTTCTTGCCTTAGCCAGTATCGGTATCCTCGGAGTCGACATATTGAATGACGTGCAGTTTCGTGGTCACTTGGAAGAGCACCGCCTGCAACTTTACAAGGCACAGGTTCGGCCTCACATGGAATACTGTTCCCATCTCTGGGCAGGGGCTCCCCAGTGCCAGCTCCTTCCACTTGACCGCATCCAACGCAGAGCGGCTCGAATCGTCGACGACCGAGCCCTTTCCGATCGGCTCGATTCATTGGCACTGCGAAGAGATGTTGCATCCCTTTGCATTTTCTTTCCCATCTACCATGGGGAGTGCTCTGAGGAATTGTTCGGATTAATCCCAGCCGCCAAATTTCACGAACGCACATCGCGGCAGAACTCCCGATACCATCTACACCATCTGGATGATTGGCGGTCCACCACTGTGCGATTTAGAAGATGTTTTCTTCCTCCCACGACTTCCTTGTGGAATCGATTACCATCAGCGATTTTTCCGGACCGATACGACTTAGGGACCTTCAAGAAAAGAGCGTACTCCTTTTTAAAAGGCCGGCAACGCATCTGCAATTCCCTCCCTGGTGTTGCAGTTGTTCATGGGCGGCGGTAGTCACTTACCATCAGGTGAGCCGCATGCTCGTTTGCCCCCTCTCCTATAAAAAAAAACTAAAGGTACATACGGCGGACTTAATGCCATATGGTAGTTTCTACAAGCTAACCGGAAAGTTAGAGATGTGTGTACTGCAGTAGGCTTGGATGAAAACCTAAAATTGATAAATTTCACACATTAATACACACACACACACTCACATACATACATAAACACACGCACACATACACATACATGTAGATCAAACTTATTTAAACAAATATAAGGATGTAACAGATTATATATTATAGATATTTATATGTCAGATGAACCCAAGTAATGTTCCTTTATTTTAGTTTTAAAAATCCACTTGTTAGGGGATTTCCTTACTGCTAAGGGAAGCGCACTCCAGAGTAGTACAGCTGTAACAGCGAAAGAGTTTGAGAGGAAACCAGTACGGTGAGAGGGAATTTGCAGTACGAGATTGTTATGAGGTATTTAGGCGTTTAATTTTAACCTCACGTTCTGGCGCATGTGTATTGTAAATATTCAATAATTTAGAATTAAACTCCATAACCATATCATTTAATATCTCTCTGATGACATATAACAATATTAAACTAATAATTATAGATTTCATCATCAAATCGACTTCTTCATTATCATCGTCATCATCACTGCCCGTCATATGATCACTACTGCATATAGGACTCCTTTAAGGAATGATACAAAGCCACCTACATCCATCGACTTCCGGCATCTTCTACCAGGTTTTTAACTCTAGTCGGTCCTACTATGTCATTATCACTACACTTCCCTTACAGGTCAGAAGAACCTTTTTAGAATTCCAAAACCTTTCGCCCTTATCGGTTGTCGGTCCTTCGAGTTATATTCGGCCAATTCCCAATTCAGTTCACTGATCCGTTGAGCTATAGCGGTAACTATGGTTCTACTGCGGATATCCTCATTATTAAATCTTAAACGCGGGGAAACTCAGAGCAGAGAGAGAGCTACTCTATATAGCTCGCTAAGCGACATTTGAGCTTTCTTACACGATTAGCAGTAAAGGACCACGTTTCATATTTATATCGTCACTAAGAACACGCCCAGGTTGTGCACTCTTCTAATTTTGATATATACACGACGAAAAGAATGAATAAATGATTTCTTTGTCACACACAACACAATGGATAATATAAAAACGGAAACAAAAAGAAACAATATACACAAATATATTAGTTTGCAGCAACGAAAAATGAGACTGTAGCAATTTAGTTACGGCCACAACACTATTGTGTCAGTGCCTCTTATTGCCGAGCAGATGTCTGACACATTTCTCTTATAATTTGTACAGTATTTGTAGTCATACAATTTGTACTAAGTAAACATACTTGGCAAGAAGTTTAGTAGTGCTCCCAACAACTACCGGCATAGGTATGACATGGTCTAGAAAGAACAGTATCACTGCAACCTATAAGATCTATCGTGATCGCAGTTATGGCTATAGTTCACTGCTAAGTAATAATGAACTTGTTCATCAGATGAACATTAAGGGTCCACAATCAGTCAGGATGTGAGGTTTCTTCTGTAAAGGAACAGAATCGGCACATCCTTGAGCTGCTTAGTCCCAGGATTCTTGCCAGATTACGCAGGTTATTCTTACTTAATCCCAGGGTTTCTGAAGCGAATTTGCGATTACAAACCCAGATTAAAGTTTATTCAGATCTTAAGTGATTTATTGTGATAAAGAGTTTCAAGGGTCAATTGGGCTAGGCTTCTTGAGATTCCACAAAAATGCTTGGATCCAAAACGTACACTCTTTGAGCCCTCCCTTGTGAGTTTGTAAGCAAGTTCATTGCCTACAATAACCGCATGACCCGGAACTCATCTCAAAACGACCCTGTTGTTAAACCCCAGGGCGTTTAGATGGTCCACGCAGTCTCCAACTAGCTTCGAGTTCACCAAGTTTGATCTCAGCGCTAGTAGTGCTGCTTGACTATCAGAGCTTATACATATAACTAGCTGTTCCTCGCGACTTCACTTGCGTGTCATTTAGGGTTTAAATTTTTTTGCGCGGAACCCTAATTATTTTTTTAAATAAAAGTAGACTAAGTTACTATGACATTAACTATCTGCCAGTGAAAATCCCGTCAAAATCGGTCCAGACGTTTCGGAGATTAGCCGGAACAGACAGACAGATAAAAATTTATAAATTGTATTTTTATTTATAATACCGTATATACTTTCATGTGCATTTAGTAAAAAGCTGTAATTTTGACATTACAAACAAACACTTCAATTTTATTTATTTGTAAGTATATATAATAGAAGTATAGATATGGTTGACGTAGTATTTTTGCAGGTTGATTTCCGCACACTGAAATATGGCAAAAAATTCAGCTTGGAAGATAGAGACGAATTTCCCCAAATTCATACTAAGCTTGAATTTGGGGCGCTCTACAAAAATTCCAATGCATACGTCAAGGCTGATTTTTGACCCGTCGGTATGCTCACTGATAACTGTCTTCTCTGGCGGGTAGTTCCACTATGTACTTATTATTAAAAGTGTATAGTGAACGCATGATATCTGAGATCTTGTATAAATCGACGTTTTCTTCATTGAGTCGAGCAGGGATTTCAATTTGTAGGAAGCAAGCTTACACCGCCCTGGGCGTTAGGGTCAGTTCCTATACAAACTAGCCCTCGCCTCGCTTGTCTAAATAAAGATCCAGGGGCGTTAGGGTCAGTTCACACCGAGACGTAACGCGACACGACGCAGCGCACACTTTATAAGATAGTGATACAAAATATAATTTTATTTACTGCACAAAAATATACACTGTTTGTTGAGATAATTCGAAAATGTTGAAAATATCGGTAGGCACACCGTGCCATAAGCAGTGCGATGCCAGCAACTTCACGATGGGTCTCGTGATGTCACGATGCGTTTCGCGGCGGCGCGCTGAATGGTTCGAAGCCACTGGCCTCTTCAAGCATTGTCACGTCGCGTCAAATCTCTGTGTGAATTGAACCTTAGGCATAGAAGTACATTAAGAGCCGCTCCAGTTACCATTTAACAGGCAGTACGTAACATGGACGACGTTACATACGATCTTCATCTTGTCCATGCTCATCCTCAGACCATCATGAGCTATTGTGGCTCTACCTTTTCGATATACCGATAGTCAACTTGACATACTGACGCAAATTCAATAGGACGTTGTCAACTTTCTTTAAGAAGAAGAACAACACGCTTCTGCTCCACGCCTAAGTCAACATGAAAGACGCAATTCAAGAGCTCTAAACGATTTTAAGTACTGGTTTTCCACCCACTTTCAGAAGCTCCGCTGTAATTCCGTGTCTTAGGTGCTGAAAAGTCATTTTAATCTCGCTCAAATCTATACATCTATACAAATAAATAAAATTGAAGTGTCTGTTAATTGTAAAATTGAAGTAATGTCAAAATTACAGTTTTTTACTAAATGCATATGAAAGTAAATACGATACCTATAAAAATACAATTTTTAAAATTTTTGTCTGTCTGTCTGTCTGTCTGTCTGTCTGTCTGTTTGTTCCGGGTAATCTCCGAAACGGCTGGACCGATTTTGACGGGACTTTCACTGACAAATAGCTGATTTCATAAGGAGTAACTTAGGCTACTTTTATTTTAGAAAAAGAATCAGGGTTCCGCGCAGAAACATAAAAACCCTAACACGCGAACGAAGTCGCGGGGAACAGCTAGTTTATAATATAATCGGAATAGTGTCCGATGAAGCTTGGTCTTGCATCATTACTCACACTGGCGTGTGGTTTCAATGATGATGTGTACAGCTGTTCATAGAATCTGTCAATCTCACTTAAAATTTCAGATATCCCGAAAAATAATGCTACTATAGTGTGTCTTCAACTTCGACAGTTGGCTCTTTCCGGCAGATCTTTGTTGTTAGTATCGTTACAATAACAAGACTGGTTCTTTTTAATCTGGCCAAACGTGAATGGAAAAATCGACAAACGTTGAAATTTATACGATATGTCCAGTATTAATTGGTATTAGCATGTAATGGTTGCGTTTTTCTATGATTTGACACATTTAATCATACATTTTAATTTTGTACAGTAACCCTCGTTGGCATGGGTGCGCAGCTGAGTAGAATTGCAGCCCTGAAAAGGGCTGGCAGGTTTCGCGACGAGCACGCTTCTACAATGACCCCCAAGGCGACGCACACCAGCTCGTCCCCGTTGGTGTGGAATGCAGCGCGCAAAGCGGCGATGGGGACCGCCACCCGTCACGCACAGCCCGACACGGCGGAAGGTGGAGGACAGAGTGCAGAGTTGGCACGTGGAATGTTAGAGGAGGCATGAGAGATAAGACGAATGAGTTGATCGAAATAATGAAAGAAAGAGAATTAGATGTCGTGTGTATGTCGGAGACCAAACGGAAGGGCAGTGGTACTGAAGAGCTCCCTGGCGGGGCGTTTGCTCTATGGTCCGGAGTCCCGGAGAGCGAGAACGCCTGCCAGGGAGTGGGGGTGCTGCTGTCTTCTCGGTTGGTCGATGTTATGACTGAATATAAGTTTGTGAACTCAAGACTTCTCTGGGTTCGCTTTAAATTGGGACTGACGAAGTTATTCCTTTTGGCTGTTTATGCGCCGGTAGCTTCGTCGTCCAGGGCTGAGCTGGAGGAGTTTTGGGAGAATGTAAGAGAAGTTCTAGATTTGGCTAGGGGAAACGAAAGAATTGTTGTATGTGGTGATTTGAATGGATGGGTTGGTACCGCTCGACCAGGGTACGAGTCGGTACTTGGAAAGCTTGGCGATAAAAGGGTTAATGATGCTGGCAAGCTTATACTGGCGGTATGCAAGGAAAAGGGTCTTCTTGTGACAAACACTATGTTTAATCACAAGAAAATCCATATGTATACTAGAGAAAGAAAGAATGAGAGAAGTATGATCGATTTGTTCCTGGTGGATGACCGACTGCGAAAACAGGTTATGGATACGCGAGTGTTCAGGGGTGCTGACCTGGGAACGGATCACTACCTAGTGATTACTAGATTTAGGGGTCTGTTCGCGGGTTGGCGCAACCGGACGGCAGTGGCAGAACCACAGTAGGTCTGTCGCATCCGAAGCTGGAAGCTTCAGGAAGCGGATACTAGGGACAAATATCATGCGAGGGTAGTCGAAAAGCTTGACACCATCGATGGCAGAAACGAATGTGTAGAAAGAACATGGCAGAACCTTAGGGATGGAATGGTAAGTGCAGCGGAAGAAGTGTGTGGAACAATAAAAAGAGGCAGTAGTAAAAGAAGAGATGCATGGTGGAATGATGAAGTGAAAGAAGCTGTAAAGAAGAAGAAGAAAGCATGGTTAAACTACTTGGCCTCTAGTAATGATAAGGAATGAGAGAGAAGATGAAAGAAAGATATAGGCTGCAGAAAGTTCACACGAAAGCACTGATTGAGGAAGTGCTTGAAAGGTGTAGAATGGAAGCGGACGAAAGGTGTTCGCACAACTTTAAGGAGAACTCCAAACTCTTCTGGAAAGAGGTTGGAAGGACCCGAAGTGGTGCGACGGCCTTAAGAATGAACAAAGTGCTTTCGAGACCTAATGACGTCCTCTCAGAAAAATCGGACGTCATGCAGCAATGGAGCGAATTTTATAGAGAAATGTATGCGTGTGATGATCTTAGTGAGGGATCCGGGGATGACGCCGTGACTGGTACGCCAGACCCGGACCTCGATGACACTGAGGTCATCAGTATGAAAGAGATTGAACGTGCGATTCGAAGTTTGAAATGTGGTAAGGCTGCGGGACTAGACAGAGTTACTGCTGAAATGGTCAAGTATGGTGGGCCTCGCGACTGGGACAGCTTTCATCTGCTGTGCAATTTGTGCTGGCGGACGGGGGATGTCCCGGATGATTGGCGATCCGCAGTCATTGTGCCTTTATATAAAGGTAAAGGTTCACATTTTGACTGCGGGTGCTATCGGGCGATCAGCTTGACCAGTTTAGCAAGTAAAATTTACTCGAAGGTTTTGACACGTAGGATGCAAGAGAAATCGGAAAGATTTCTATGGGAGGCACAATGCGGATTTAGACCTGGAAGAGGATGCACGGATCAAACGTTTTCTCTCCGCATGATCACGGAAAAGCTTCTGGCTGCTAACCAGAAGATTTTCTGTGCTTTTGTGGATCTTGAGAAAGCATTTGATAAGGTTGTAAGGAAGAAAATGTGGGAACTGTTGCCGGGGTATGGTTTGGATGGTCGATTGCTAAGGGCTGTGCAGTCTCTTTACTGTCACTGTAAAGCCTGTGTGCGGGTAGGGCATGACCTGTCACCCTTGTTTAACATCCAAACGGGCGTAAAACAGGGTTGTGTCATGTCTTCCTGGCTGTTCATACTGTATCTCGACAGCTGTTTACAAAAGCTGAAAGATAGCTGTTTGGGTGTGAAATTGGGTGACATAAAAGTAAATTGTCTGCTGTATGCTGATGATGCAGTGCTTATTGCACCATCAGAGGCAGAACTGCAGGCATTAGTCACATGTATGAAAGAGGAATGTGAAATTAAAGGTCTCCGTTTGAACGCTAATAAAACTAAGGTTCTGGTATTTGAAAGGGACGAAGAGAGAACGAAGTGTGAAATATGGGTAAATCAGGAATGTCTAGAACAGGTAATTGTATACTTGGGGAGTGCTTTTAGCCGGGATGGAAGACGTGATTTAGATGTGGACAGGCGTGTCGCTGCCGGGAACAAAGTCAATGGTGCTCTGACTGCGATAGTCAAAAGCCAAGGCGTAGTGAAGAGTGCACGCTTTGCAATACATAACGCAGTGTTGGTACCGACTTTGTTATATGGCAGCGAAACCTGGGTATGCCAGAAGAAGCATAAAAGCAAGTTGAATGCAGTGGAGATGCGATCTCTTCGTAAAATGTGCGGCGTTACCATGGCCGACCGAAAGCGAAACGAAGAGATTCGCAATATGGCAGGTTTGAAAGATGACCTTATCACAAAAATTGATAAGGGCGTGCTTCGGTGGTTTGGGCACGTTGAGCGAATGAGTGAAGACCGAATGGTGAAGAAAATATATAGCGCGAAAGTTAATATTAAAAGGTGTCGAGGTAGACCGAGACTAACTTTCGAAGACCATGTGAGCAAATTGCTCGAAGAGGGTAGGGTCAAGAGTACTCGGATACCTAGACGTGCATGTATGAAGAAGATAATGAATCTGAAAGAAGCGAAAGAGGTATGTAAGGATCGTGACACTTGGCGATCTGTTATCTCTGGCTACCCCGTCAGGGATTGTGCGTGAAGATAAGTATTTTAATTTTGCTATGTTTAAAGCATGTTTATTGAAATTAAAAATTACCTGCTAAAAGATTACCTTTTTTTTGTATTTTGATCCAAAAACCCCTAATAAATGGTATGAGAAATAATTAATCTATTATGTATTTCAATGTGAGTGTCATATTTTTCTTTAATATTATGAGAACATTGCCTCCAGCAGCGGTAAAATATTTAGTCGATCGATTTCGAAAGCAATTCACGTGAATATTATTGAAGATTAAAAAGTTAAATTGGATATCTCAAAGGTACGTATAAACTCTGGATACCTTTGAAGATGGGCCTACTCAACCAAAAATAATATGAAAATACAATCTTTAAACTGTCAATCTCCACGCCTGGTCACCTCGTATGTTAATTATAATAATATAGGTCGGGGAATTTGTTTATTCTTATTTCTTTTGTATAAAATTGAAGAAAAATATCTTTGGTCGTATTGTTTGTGTATGGCTGGTTTTAATACGTATAGGATATTCGCTAATAAGAAAATAAAAATAAAACTAAAAAACACTTCCGCCAAAATAAGTGGACCTAACGCTCGAAATTCGATACATTCTGAAGGTTTATTACAGAAAAAGGAAAAATGCGACTAAAACCGTGAATAAAATTTGACACGTTTAAGACCTAATGCCGTGTCAGTGAGAGTAGCACAAAGTTGGTTCAAGCGTTTTCAGTCCGGAAATTTTGATGTCATAAATGGAGCCCGCGCTGGTCGCCCTCATACGGAAAAAGGCAATGCTATTTTTGAAAAAGTGGAGCAAGATCGGCATATTAGCAGTTATGACATAGCCGAGGAATATAGAATTAACTATACAAAAAAAACTCGATATTTGGGTTCCACACAAGCTCACTGAAAAAAAAACCTAAAAAATCATGTACTCATTTGCAATTCACTATTGAATCTTAATGAAACCGAACCATTTTTGAAAAATAATCACTGGTGATGAAAATTTGATCACATACGAGAAGAACGTGCGAAAAAGATCACGGTAAAACGTTAGTCAAGCTCCACAGACTTTAGCGAAACCCGGATTAACACACAATAAAGTGATGATGCTGTTTTCGAGAGTCATTACGAATCGTCTCGCACGCAGACTTGACGACTTTCAGACTCCCGAACAAGCCGGTTTCCGAAAAGGCTTTAGCATCAAAGACCACATACATACTGTTACGGCCCACAGCGGTCCCTGCAAAGGTCGCTTTGGCTAGGGCCCATAGTAGCCTCCTCGACGGGCAGCCAAGAGTTCGGGCCCAAGTGGCCTTATGTGAAAATGACCTATCATACTACACAATAGGGAGAAGGCTAGGAAAATAAACAGTACGTACCTGGATCCGAATCTAAGACCGCCCCAAGGCTCGGTCAGGCCGTAGGTAGAGTAGGTGCATGTAAAGTGGTGTTCAGTGGTGTGTATATGTAGGTGACCTGGCCCAGCTGAGATAACCTGGCAGCAGCCGGTTTCCATGCTGCCCCACAATGCTGCATCACTCCAGCAGGCGTCCCCAATGGACAATTTCTTTCTTCATGTCACTATTTCAGTCTACAACTTTATTGTACATTTAACTAACTTCAACTTAACTAATTCAAGGTTAATCGTAGAATTGAACACGTGATACCCGACACAAGTAACGAAGAGTAGTTCAAAGTTCAATATTCAAGGTTCCGGATTTATTTGTCACCAAATTACAAATAGGGAACTAACGCGATCTCTTCATAAGTCACACGGTTCAGCGTTACAAACACAACTAAGCTCCTTCGTTCGATATTAAATACTACGCCGCAATAAGAATTCAAAATCAACCTAGCTGACACGTAAATTAGTTTAATCAGTCAAATACAATACAAGCCTCTTGTCACGTACTTAAAACCTAGACAAACTAAAACGAGGCGGTTTTCACGAAACCACAATTACGTAGCGAATTAACGCGCACAAATTCTAAAAATCGCGCGAATAAGGTCGCGCGAAACATCTGCAGCGGTCACCGAGATACGCTAATTGACTGCACCGCTGCCCTCAAGCTACTGTCCTTCGCCCACGAGCGCCAAACGCTGGGAAGCTGCATAGCGATGCCCCCTCCCTGCGACGCGAGTGACACCTAACACCATCGAGGGATTCGCTAAGTCAACGCTTATGGATGGCGTTTCAAATAACCATTTTTGAGCCTAAATACATACCCTTCGGTAAATTGTACAGAAGACCGACGAGTACTATTTGCCACTATGTCTTGCGTATGTGGACTATGAGAAAGCCTTTGATTCCGTCAAAATTTGGGCGGTGCTGCAGTCCCTTCAGCCAGTGCCAAGTTGACTGTCGGTATATCGAATAACGAATAAAGTGTTTGTACAGTAGGACTACGATGGCTATCCGAGTACAGAACCAGCGTACGAAACCTATCCAACTGCAGATAGGTTTAAGACAGGGTGATGTTATATCCCCGTAACTCTTCACCGCTGCATTGGAAGACGTTTTCAAGCTACTGGGCTGGATATGATACGGTATTAACATCAACGGTGAGTACATCACTCACCTTCGATTTCCCAATGATATAGTCCTTATGGCAGAATCGCTGGAGGACCTTAGCACTATGCTCAATGACCTCCTTCAATAGTGGCTCCCAATGGATAGGTCTTAAGATGAAAATGGACAAAACAAAGATTATGTATAACGTCCATCACGCCTATGCTGGTAGTTGTTGGGAGCACTAAGCTCGAAGTTGTTGACGAGTATGTTAACCTGGGACAAATTAGTCTGACTAGGTAAGTTCAACTTCGACCGAGAGGTCAATCTACAGATATAACGCGGCTGGACAGCGTTCGGGAAATTACGACTCATCTTCTCGTCAAGTACACCTAAAAACTTGAAAATGAGACTGTACAACCAGTGCATGTTGCCAGTGATGACATATGGAACTGAGACGTGATCTTTCACTGCTGGCCGCATGATGCTCGGGGTGTCTCTACGTGATAAACTTAGAAATGAGGATATCCGCAATAGAACCAAAATAAGCCATATAGCCCAAAGGATTAGTAAGCTGAAGTGGCAATGGCCCGGCCTTATAGCTCGAAGAACCGACAACCGATGGGGAAAAAAGGCTCTCGAGTGGCAGCCTCAAACCGGTAGGTGAAGTGTAGGACGACCCCCCACTAGATGGAGTGACGACCTGGTAAGACATGCAGGAAGTCGATGAATGCAGGTGGCTCAGGACCGTGCTTTGTGGTATTCTTTGAGGGTGATGTATGTTCAGCAGTGGACTTGTGAAGGTCAGAATCACTACAGATGATGATGATGATGATGATTTATTTATTAGTTATGTAATACTTTAAATTTATTTAGCACTTTAAATACTCGCGTTACATAAATAATAATAAGTATAGAAATATCGTTTATAGGACATTCTTTGAAGTTATTTCTTCAAATTTAAGGTTTTAAATTTAATCTCAGTTTATTCAAAAACAGAATCTAAGATTTTGGTCATGTTCTATAAATCCTTATCTTGACCTTTAGACGTACAATTCTATCTAGCCAGTGAACGCGAATTTCTAGTCTTTTTCATATTTTATCGCTCCACCTAACAGAAGAGCAGCTTAAAATGCGTTTACTAAATGTAATCTCCACTTTAGAAGACACTTATTCCATCGATCTTAGTTTTACTATATATACTTTTATATTGTTACGAATAGGGGTAGAACTCTAACCCCCATTCGTTCTAGCAGTTTAAAGCACCGAAGATACGACTTAGAGTTAGCAGCTTACAATGCGTTTACTTAGATGTATTCTCCAATGCTGTTCACGTTGAGATTTATGACTGAAATGCCAAAGCTCGTAAATTTATGAATAGTTATACTATCTAATGATTTTCATCAACAAGAAAAGTTACTTTCATATTATTCAACAACTTATAAATTTCATCGATCACGCTTATCGTTTTTGCTACATAATGTACAATAGGTACTTCATCAATCATACGATAAAGTTTAATCTTTAGCTTCCAATGCATACTCGTAGCATTCACAAAATTATAGTGAAGCAGAACGGGAAACTTTATAAGTGTTTGATATATGGTTACGCATACGACTAGAGTTAGCAGCTTACAATGCGTTATATATGTGTGTGTGTGTGTGTGTGTGTGTGTGTGTGTGTGTGTGTGTGTGTGTGTGTGTGTGTGTGTGTGTGTGTGTGTGTGTGTGTGTGTGTGTGTGTGTGTGTGTGTGTGTGTGTTTAAATATCTATCTATACAATAATAAAACTCTAACATGACGATTTCTGGAAATGGAATCATCATCATCATCATTACAGCCCTTCACAAGTCCACTGCTGAACATAGGCCTCCCCCAAAGAATGCCACAAAGCACGGTCCTGAGCCACCTGCATCCATCGACTTCCTGCATATCTTACCAGGTCGTCACTCCATCTAGTGGGGGGACGCCCTACACTTCGCCTGCCGGTACGAGGCTGCCACTCGAGAACCTTTCTTCCCCATCGGTTGTCGGTTCTTCGAGCTATATGGCCGGCCCATTGCCACTTCAGCTTACTAATCCGTTGGGCTATGTCGGTCACTCTAGTTCTACTGCGGATATCCTCATTTCTGAGTTTATCACGCAGAGAAACTCCGAGCATAGCCCTCTCCATAGCTCGCTGAGCGACCTTGAGCTTCCTTATCCGGCCAGCAGTGAAGGACCACGTCTCAGTTCCGTATGTCATTACTGGCAACACGCACTGGGTGTACAGTCTCGTTTTCAAGTTTTGAGGTATACCTGACGAGAAGATGTGCCGTAATTTCTCGAACGCTGCCCAACCGAGTTGAATCCGTCGATTGACCTCTCGGTCGAAGTTGGACTTACCTAGTCGGACTATTTGTCCCAGGTAAACATACTCGTCAACAACTTCGAGCTTAGTGTTCCCAACAACTACCGGCATAGGTGTGACATGGACATTAAACATGATCTTTTTTTTGTCCATGTTCATCTTAAGACCTATCCGTTGGGAAACACTATTGAGGTCATTGAGCATAGTGCTTAGGTCCTCCAGCGATTCTGCCATAAGGACTATATCGTCGGCAAATCGAAGGTGAGTGATGTACTCGCCATTGATGTTGATTCCGTATCCTTTCCAGTCCAGAAGCTTGAAAACATCTTCCAATGCAGCGGTAAAGAGTTTCGGGGATATGACGTCACCCTGTCTTACACCTCTCTGCAATTGGATAGGTTTCGTACTCTGGTTCTGTACTCGGATAGCCATCGTAGCCCTACTGTACAAGCACTTCAACATTTCGATATACCGACAGTCAACTTGGCATCGCTGAAGGGACTGCAGCACCGCCCAAATTTCGACGGAATCAAAGGCTTTCTCATAGTCCACATACGCCAGACATAGTGGCAAATTGTACTCCTCGGACTTCTGTACAATTTGCCGAAGGGTATGTATGTGGTCTATGGTGCTAAAGCCTTTTCGGAAACCGGCTTGTTCGGGAGGCTGGAAGTCGTCAAGTCTGCGCGCGAGACGATTCGTAATGACTCTCGAAAACAGCACGTAGACGCGGCTCAGAAGGGAAATCGGTCTGTAGTTCTTCAAGAGAGCGTTGTCGCCTTTCTTGAAGAACAAGACCACCGCACTTCTGCTCTACGCCTCCGGTGTAATGCCACCATGAAGGACGGAATTAAAGAGCTTCTGAAGGACTTCAAGTACCGGTTTTCCACCCGCTTTCAGAAGCTCCGCTGTAATTCCATCCTCGCCTGGGGCCTTGCCGTTTTTAAGGTGCTGGAGAGCCATTCTAATCTCGCTCAGACTGACGTCCGGGATATCATCGGAATAATGTCGGATAAGACTCGCTCTTGGATCGTTACTCACACTTGCGTGCGGCTCCAACGATGACGTGTACAGCTGCCCATAGAACCTCTCAATCTCACTCAAAATCTCAGGTGCCCCGGAAACGATGCTGCCACATTCTGTCTTCAGCTTCGACAGTTGGCGCTTTCTGGCAGACAGATCTCTGGCAAAGACTTTGGAGCCTTGGTTCCGCTCGATCGCTTCTTCAATACGAGCTGTATTGAATTTGCGTAAGTCCCGCCGCATGCATTTGGAGATCTGTCTGTTCAGTTGCCTGTATGCTGTCAAATCTGTTGAAGAATGCAGCTTCATCTCCCGTCTAACAGCCATGAGATTAAGAGTGTGATCGGAGAGTTTTTGTGTTCTTCTGCGGCGGGTCTTGCAGAACTTAGCTCCGACCGCATGGACAGTTTCCACGAGCTTGTCATTCAAATCGTCCACTTCATTGCAGTCTTCTAGGCACTGAAAACGGTTTTGTAACTCGAGCTGAAAGGTTTCGGGACTTTGGATTAGAGCACGAGGGGGACGGAGCGTTGACTTCATTAGACGAGACCTCTCCAACTTAACGTTTAGGTTCAGTGTGCCTCTAACCATTCGGTGATCGCTGCCGGTTTTCACCCTCGCGATCACTGAGACATCACTGAAAAGTTGTCGTCTGGTCGTCATAATGAAGTCAATCTCATTTTTTGTCGAACCGTCGGGGCTCGACCAGGTCCACTTCCTGTGGGGCCGCTTCTGGAAGAAAGAGTTCATCATAAAGAGTCCCTCTTTCTCCATGAAGTCGGCCAGCTGCTGACCCCTTGGGTTCCGTTGCCCTATTCCAAATTTCCCTACTTTCAGCTCACCGTTCTCTCTTGTGCCTAGTTTTGCATTGAAGTCTCCCATTAACACCGTATATTGGGTTTTGGAGGAATGCATGGCTCTAGAGATATCCTCATACATTTCCTCCACCTCCTGATCGGGGTGTGCCGAGGTTGGTGCGTAAACCTGTATGACCTTCAGCGAATACCGTTTGGTGATTCTGAGTATAAGGTACGCAACCCTCGTCGACACACTCTCAATCTTTACAACGTTGTTAACGAGAGACCTGTGGACGATAAATCCGACACCTCCTTGGGACAGATGGTCGCCCTCCCGGTAATAGAGCAAGTTGCCGGATTCGAGGATTACCGTGTCCTCCCCCTCTCTTCGGACTTCGGATAATCCTATAATATGCCAGCGTAACTTGTCTATCTCTTCTTCCAGCTCCACAATCTTCTCGTCAGTCCTCAGAGTGCGTGCGTTGTATGTTGCCAGGTCGAGTCGTCGTAGGTGGCAACCGAACCTCCACCGGAGATTCTTAGCACCCCCTGCCCCGCCGTTACCATGGTCGCCACCGTAGCCAGGAATAGCGGGGCCGCCGGGGACTGGGGGCCGTTTATTATTGTCATTGCTCATGGGGGGTATATTGCCATAGTTGCCACGCTTGGCGAGCGGGTTGGCAACCGCAGTTTTTTTATTGTTATTTTGGCTATTATCAGGAAGATGCTGCTGCCCATCTCCTGCCTGTTTCCCTTTGTCGCCTTTTACGACACCCACGGGAAGATATGGGGTAGTGGATATTCTTAACCGCCACTACACGGCTACGGAAATGGAATATTTTTTTGTAATTTAATTTGGAGTATGATATATGATCGTCACAGATGCTAAAACAATTTTTGAAGTTATACTTCTTTTGTTCTTTTGGAGCGTTTGGGAAAAATTACGAAGAGTGCTTTTTTACGATACGCGTGCATACCGACAGCTAGAAACGACACCATGAAGTTGTTACGATGCGCGCGTACACTGACACCTAAAATCGACAATTCGTATCTCCCCAGTTTCAAGGCACTCCCTTTGCTGCCTCAGCCAGTATCGGAATCCTTGGCGTCGACAAGACGTTTTCAAGCTACTGGGCTGGATATGATACGGTATTAACATCAACGGTGAGTACATCACTCACCTTCGATTTCCCAATGATATAGTCCTTATGGCAGAATCGCTGGAGGACCTAAGCACTATGCTCTTAAGATGAACATGGACAAAACAAAGATTATGTATAACGTCCATCACACCTATGCCGGTAGTTGTTGGGAGCACTAAGCTCGAAGTTGTTGACGAGTATGTTAACCTGGGACAAATTAGTCTGACTAGGTAAGTTCAACTTCGACCGAGAGGTCAATCTACAGATATAACGCGGCTGGACAGCGTTCGGAAAATCACCTAAAATCGACAATTTCAGTGGGTAGTTGTCTATAAAGTTTTTTTATTTTGTTACGTTAAAGAAGTATAACTTGCGTACATAACTACACACACACTTTTTTATACGTTGTCTTTCTGTCGGTCTGAACACGCATCACGCAAAAACCTGTGAACCGACATTCACTATAGTGTTACATAGAGATCGAACCGTTTGAATAATTGTAATTCATCACACTACATATCATAGGAGCTGGGCAGTAGCCATATAGTTCCCTTTTACAACTACAAAAGGGTTTAGAAATTTCATTGTCGTGAGGTTGAAAAATTACACTATCCGATTTTGAAATGTTTTATTAATATTCCTATTAGTTATTGCCTATATATCGTAGTTTTTAGTTTTTTTTTATAGAATAGAGGGCAAACGAGCATGCGGCTCGCCTGGTGGTAAGTGACTACCGCCGCCCATGAACAACCGCAACACCAGGGGAATTGCAGATGCGTTGCCGGCCTTTTAGAAAGGTGTAAGCTCTTTTCTTGAAGGTTCCTAAGTCGTATCGGTCCGGAAAATTCGCTGGTGGTAATTTATTCCACAAGGAAGTTGTGCGAGGGAGAAAACTTCTTCTAAATCGCACAGTGGTGGACCGCCAATCATCCAGATGGTATGGATGGTAACGCGAGTTTTGTCGCGATGTGCGATGGTGAAATTGAGCGGCTGGAATTAGTCCGAACAATTCCTCAGAGCACTTCCCGTGATAGATGCGATAAAATATGCAAAGAGATGCAACATCTCTACGCAGTGCCAGTGTATCGAGCCGCTCAAAAAGAACTCGGTCGTCGACGATTCGAACCGCTCTGCGCTGGATGCGGTCAAGTGGAAGGAGCTGGCACTGGGGTGCCCCGGCCCAGAGATGAGAACAGTATTCCATGTGAGGCCGAACTTGCGCTTTGTAGAGTTGCAAGCGATGTGCCGGCATGAAATACCGTCTCGCTCTGCTGAGCACGCCAAGATTTTTAGAGGCCAATTTGGTCTTCCCTTCCAAGTGACCACGAAACTGCACACTATTCGATATGTCGACGCCAAGGATTCCGATACTGGCTGAGGCAGCAAAGGGAGTGCCTTGAAACTGAGGAGATACGAATTGTCGATTTTAGGTGTCAGTGTACGCGCGCATCGTAACAACTTCATGGTGTCGTTTCTAGCTGTCGGTATGCACGCGTATCGTAAAAAATCACTCTTCGTAATTTTTCCCAAACGCTCCAAAAGAACAAAAGAAGTATAACTTCAAAAATTGTTTTAGCATCTGTGACGATCATATATCATACTCCAAATTAAATTACAAAAAAATATTCCATGTCCAGAAATCGTCATGTTAGAGTTTTATTATTGTATAGATAGATATATAAACACACACACACACACACACACACACACACACACACACGCACACGCACACGCACACGCACACGCACACGCACACGCACACGCACACGCACACGCACACGCACACGCACACGCACACGCTCACGCACACGCACACGCACACGCACACGCACACGCACACGCACACGCACACGCACACGCACACGCACACGCACACGCACACGCACACGCACACGCACACGCACACGCACACGCACACGCACTCGCACACGCACACGCACACGCACACGCACACGCACACGCACACGCACACGCACACGCACACGCACACGCACACGCACACGCACACGCACACGCACACGCACACGCACACGCACACGCACACGCACTCGCACACGCACGCGCACGCGCACGCGCACGAGCACGCGCACGCGCACGAGCACGCGCACGCGCACGCGCACACGCACGCGCACACGCATCAAGCAAAAACACACACACACACACACACACACAGACACACACACACACTCACACACACAGACACACACACACACACACACACACACACACTCACACACACACACACACGAGTATGCATTGGAAGCTAAAGATTAAACTTTATCGTATGATTGATGAAGTACCTATTGTACATTATGTAGCAAAAACGATAAGCGTGATCGATGAAATTTATAAGTTGTTGAATAATATGAAAGTAACTTTTCTTGTTGATGAAAATCATTAGATAGTATAACTATTCATAAATTTACGAGCTTTGGCATTTCAGTCATAAATCTCAACGTGAACAGCATTGGAGAATACATCTAAGTAAACGCATTGTAAGCTGCTAACTCTAAGTCGTATCTTCGGTGCTTTAAACTGCTAGAACGAATGGGGGTTAGAGTTCTACCCCTATTCGTAACAATATAAAAGTATATATAGTAAAACTAAGATCGATGGAATAAGTGTCTTCTAAAGTGGAGATTACATTTAGTAAACGCATTTTAAGCTGCTCTTCTGTTAGGTGGAGCGATAAAATATGAAAAAGACTAGAAATTCGCGTTCACTGGCTAGATAGAATTGTACGTCTAAAGGTCAAGATAAGGATTTATAGAACATGACCAAAATCTTAGATTCTGTTTTTGAATAAACTGAGATTAAATTTAAAACCTTAAATTTGAAGAAATAACTTCAAAGAATGTCCTATAAACGATATTTCTATACTTATTATTATTTATGTAACGCGAGTATTTAAAGTGCTAAATAAATTTAAAGTATTACATAACTAATAAATAAATCATCATCATCATCATCATCTGTAGTGATTCTGACCTTCACAAGTCCACTGCTGAACATACATCACCCTCAAAGAATACCACAAAGCACGGTCCTGAGCCACCTGCATTCATCGACTTCCTGCATGTCTTACCAGGTCGTCACTCCATCTAGTGGGGGGTCGTCCTACACTTCACCTACCGGTTTGAGGCTGCCACTCGAGAGCCTTTTTTCCCCATCGGTTGTCGGTTCTTCGAGCTATAAGGCCGGGCCATTGCCACTTCAGCTTACTAATCCTTTGGGCTATATGGCTTATTTTGGTTCTATTGCGGATATCCTCATTTCTAAGTTTATCACGTAGAGACACCCCGAGCATCATGCGGCCAGCAGTGAAAGATCACGTCTCAGTTCCATATGTCATCACTGGCAACATGCACTGGTTGTACAGTCTCATTTTCAAGTTTTTAGGTGTACTTGACGAGAAGATGAGTCGTAATTTCCCGAACGCTGTCCAGCCGCGTTATATCTGTAGATTGACCTCTCGGTCGAAGTTGAACTTACCTAGTCAGACTAATTTGTCCCAGGTTAACATACTCGTCAACAACTTCGAGCTTAGTGCTCCCAACAACTACCAGCATAGGCGTGATGGACGTTATACATAATCTTTGTTTTGTCCATTTTCATCTTAAGACCTATCCATTGGGAGCCACTATTGAAGGAGGTCATTGAGCATAGTGCTAAGGTCCTCCAGCGATTCTGCCATAAGGACTATATCATTGGGAAATCGAAGGTGAGTGATGTACTCACCGTTGATGTTAATACCGTATCATATCCAGCCCAGTAGCTTGAAAACGTCTTCCAATGCAGCGGTGAAGAGTTACGGGGATATAACATCACCCTGTCTTAAACCTATCTGCAGTTGGATAGGTTTCGTACGCTGGTTCTGTACTCGGATAGCCATCGTAGTCCTACTGTACAAACACTTTATTCGTTATTCGATATACCGACAGTCAACTTGGCACTGGCTGAAGGGACTGCAGCACCGCCCAAATTTTGACGGAATCAAAGGCTTTCTCATAGTCCACATACGCAAGACATAGTGGCAAATAGTACTCGTCGGTCTTCTGTACAATTTACCGAAGGGTATGTATTTAGGCTCAAAAATGGTTATTTGAAACGCCATCCATAAGCGTTGACTTAGCGAATCCCTCGATGGTGTTAGGTGTCACTCGCGTCGCAGGGAGGGGGCATCGCTATGCAGCTTCCCAGCGTTTGGCGCTCGTGGGCGAAGGACAGTAGCTTGAGGGCAGCGGTGCAGTCAATTAGCGTATCTCGGTGACCGCTGCAGATGTTTCGCGCGACCTTATTCGCGCGATTTTTAGAATTTGTGCGCGTTAATTCGCTACGTAATTGTGGTTTCGTGAAAACCGCCTCGTTTTAGTTTGTCTAGGTTTTAAGTACGTGACAAGAGGCTTGTATTGTATTTGACTGATTAAACTAATTTACGTGTCAGCTAGGTTGATTTTGAATTCTTATTGCGGCGTAGTATTTAATATCGAACGAAGGAGCTTAGTTGTGTTTGTAACGCTGAACCGTGTGACTTATGAAGAGATCGCGTTAGTTCCCTATTTGTAATTTGGTGACAAATAAATCCGGAACCTTGAATATTGAACTTTGAACTACTCTTCGTTACTTGTGTCGGGTATCACGTGTTCAATTCTACGATTAACCTTGAATTAGTTAAGTTGAAGTTAGTTAAATGTACAATAAAGTTGTAGACTGAAATAGTGACATGAAGAAAGAAATTGTCCATTGGGGACGCCTGCTGGAGTGATGCAGCATTGTGGGGCAGCATGGAAACCGGCTGCTGCCAGGTTATCTCAGCTGGGCCAGGTCACCTACATATACACACCACTGAACACCACTTTACATGCACCTACTCTACCTACGGCCTGACCGAGCCTTGGGGCGGTCTTAGATTCGGATCCAGGTACGTACTGTTTATTTTCCTAGCCTTCTCCCTATTGTGTAGTATGATAGGTCATTTTCACATAAGGCCACTTGGGCCCGAACTCTTGGCTGCCCGTCGAGGAGGCTACTATGGGCCCTAGCCAAAGCGACCTTTGCAGGGACCGCTGTGGGCCGTAACAGTATGTATGTGGTCTTTGATGCTAAAGCCTTTTCGGAAACCGGCTTGTTCGGGAGTCTGAAAGTCGTCAAGTCTGCGTGCGAGACGATTCGTAATGACTCTCGAAAACAGCATCATCACTTTATTGTGTGTTAATCCGGGTTTCGCTAAAGTCTGTGGAGCTTGACTAACGTTTTACCGTGATCTTTTTCGCACGTTCTTCTCGTATGTGATCAAATTTTCATCACCAGTGATTATTTTTCAAAAATGGTTCGGTTTCATTAAGATTCAATAGTGAATTGCAAATGAGTACATGATTTTTTAGGTTTTTTTTTCAGTGAGCTTGTGTGGAACCCAAATATCGAGTTTTTTTTGTATAGTTAATTCTATATTCCTCGGCTATGTCATAACTGCTAATATGCCGATCTTGCTCCACTTTTTCAAAAATAGCATTGCCTTTTTCCGTATGAGGGCGACCAGCGCGGGCTCCATTTATGACATCAAAATTTCCGGACTGAAAACGCTTGAACCAACTTTGTGCTACTCTCACTGACACGGCATTAGGTCTTAAACGTGTCAAATTTTATTCACGGTTTTAGTCGCATTTTTCCTTTTTCTGTAATAAACCTTCAGAATGTATCGAATTTCGAGCGTTAGGTCCACTTATTTTGGCGGAAGTGTTTTTTAGTTTTATTTTTATTTTCTTATTAGCGAATATCCTATACGTATTAAAACCAGCCATACACAAACAATACGACCAAAGATATTTTTCTTCAATTTTATACAAAAGAAATAAGAATAAACTAATTCCCCGACCTATATTATTATAATTAACATACGAGGTGACCAGGCGTGGAGATTGACAGTTTAAAGATTGTATTTTCATATTATTTTTGGTTGAGTAGGCCCATCTTCAAAGGTATCCAGAGTTTATACGTACCTTTGAGATATCCAATTTAACTTTTTAATCTTCAATAATATTCACGTGAATTGCTTTCGAAATCGATCGACTAAATATTTTACCGCTGCTGGAGGCAAATGTTCTCATAATATTAAAGAAAAATATGACACTCACATTGAAATACATAATAGATTAATTATTTCTCATACCATTTATTAGGGGTTTTTGGATCAAAATACAAACAAAAAGGTAATCTTTTAGCAGGTAATTTTTAATTTCAATAAACATGCTTTAAACATAGCAAAATTAAAATGTATGATTAAATGTGTCAAATCATAGAAAAACGCAACCATTACATGCTAATACCAATTAATACTGGACATATCGTATAAATTTCAACGTTTGTCGATTTTTCCATTCACGTTTGGCCAGATTAAAAAGAACTAGTCTAGTTATTGTAACGATAGTAACAAAGTCCGGGTTACGGGGGGGGGGGGGTGGACTAAGATGTTTGAAGTTCGGATTATTTCATTCAGTTAGCCCGACTAACTTCAGTTTTTGAATATTACTTTTTGGTTCAATCTACACAGAATGAGCTTACAGTATCTCGAAGTCTTGCAGTGGTATTTTTTTTTATAGGAGAGGGGGAAAACGAGCATGCGGCTCACCTGATTTTAAATGACTACCGCCCCTTATGAACCACTGCAAGACCAGAGGAATTGCAGATGCGTTGCCGGCCTTTTAAAAAGGAGTACGCTCTTTTCTTGAAAGTCCTTAAGTGGTATCCGTCCGGAAAAATCGCTGTTGGTAATCGATTCCACAAGGAAGTTGTGCGAGGAAGAAAAGTTATAAATCGCACAGTGGTGGACCGCCAATCATCCAGGTGGTATGGATAGTATCGAGAATTTTGTCGCGATGTGCGATGGTGAAATTGAGCGGTTGGAATTAGTCCGAACAATTCCTCAGAGCACTCCCCGAGGTAGATGCGATAAATACGCAAAGAGATGCAACATCTCTACGCAGTGCCAGTGAGTCAAGCCGATCGGAAAGAACTCGGTCGTCGACAATTCAAACCGCTCTGCGCTGAATGCGGTCAAGTGGAAGGAGCTGGCACTGGGGTGCCCCGGCCCAGAGATGGGAACAGTATTCCATGTGAGGCAGAACCTGCGCCTTGTAAAGTTGCAAGCGATGTGCCGGCATGAAATACTGTCCCACTCTACTGAGCACGCCAAGCTTTTTAGAGGCCAATTTGGCCTTCTCTTCCAAGTGACCACGTAACTACACGTCACTCGATATGTCGACGCCGAGGATTCCGATACTGGCTGAGGCAACAAGAGGAGTGCCTTGAAACTGAGGAGATACGACAAAGTGGTTCTTTTTAGCGGCGAACGCGCAAGCTTGTGTCTTCTGGGGATTGAACTGCACTACATTTAATCGCCCCCAGTCCGAGACTTTGTTCAACAAAGTCTTCATTTCAGACACCATACCATACATCGCCGAGTATATGTTCCGGTACTCGGCGATGTATGGTATGCTTGGGTTTGGATTTAATTATGTTAATTATAGAATCCCAAGCAGATGGCAGCACCCATCCATCTTCTCTATTGAAATTAGAATGTTTTTTAATTTCAATAGCCTCGCGTATCCTTGGTAGAAATCGGTGTTCTTTTGCGAGGCTTTGTGGTCTATCAAATCTAATGTAATGGCGGGGACAATCTTGAACATGTTCACACACTGCAGACTTCCCGGAACGTCGGTGCTTTAAGTCAGCTATATGTTCTTTCACGTGGGTTTTAATAGATCTTTTTGTTTGTCCTATGTAAGAGAGACCACATTCGCAATCAAGCTTGTACACTCCTCCATCTTGTAGAGAGATATTATACTTGACGGATAGTAAAAATTGACTAATCTTCTTCGGCGGCTTGAAGTATGTTTTAATAGATCGCTCGCTTCAAGATATAGCCAACCTTGTCTGTGACTTCTCTATAGGGTAGTACAGCAGGTACGCGTTCGACTGTGGCCGGCTTCACTCGGTCACTGTGATGCAGGCCCGAAGCTTTGCAATACTGTCTCGATGTAGTGTGGTAGTGGTAAAGCCACGCTGCAGCTTTTACTGTCGCACGGATGGGCCGGCTCGAACCGGGGTGGTACCACGACCTCACAGAAAACCAGCGTGAAGTAGAGGTTTACCTCTGCGTTTCGCTTGGTGAGTGCAGGTGGTCGGAGGCCCTTTTTACTGGAAATGAGGCATTCCATCTTAGTCCTCACGGGTGACAACGCATCTACATTTTGATTTGTAATAGAAGATAGATGTAGATGTCTATGGGCCGCAGCAACCACTTACCATCAGGTGGACTGTGTGCTCGTTTGTCACCCTTATCCTATAAAAAAAGACGTGCTGAAGCTCGGCGGCCAGATGTAACGTTGGGAATTAAAATAAGTAAAATAAATTATAATGAAAATAGTTTAATTCAATGTGTAGTGTTCGCGTAATTATTAGAAATTATTAGATTTTCATTCAATTTTATACAAATAAAATACGAAGAAACTTTTTCTCCGACCAACTATGTTACTACATGTGTAGTAATACAAATGGAACTGAGTATTCTGAACATACTTAATTAAGGATGTTTTTTTTTTTAAAGATAAGAATGACAAACGAGCACACAGTCCACCTGATGGTAAGTGGTTGCTGTGGCCCATAGACATCTACATCTATCCTCGATTACAAATCAAAATGCAGAAGCGTCGTCACCCGCGAGGACTAAGATATAATGCCTCTTTTTCCAGTAAAACGGTTCTCCGGTTCTCTACACTCACCACACAAAATACTGCTGTGTTAAGCTGCTATTTTACGCTGGTATTCTGTGAGAGCGTGGTCCTTCCCCGGTCAAGCCAACCCATTCGTGCTACAATTATATTACTAATATAGCTACAGCATGGCAAGCTACAGCAAGAATGATGGTGTTCAATGTTGACCCAAGGATCAATATTGAACACCATCATTCTTTTAATTATTACATTGTTTACTGATGATAATTCTCTAGCGTTTAAAATTGACTGAGATAAAAATACAAATTTAGCGATGTTAATGATGCTGCATCTCAAGTATTACACTGGTTTACAACTAATAACCAAAACTGGTCTACAAAAGTGCCTGAAATTTTTGTTACTTAAATGTAAGGTTACCATGTAGTGGCGGTGTAAGAATATCCACTACCCCATATCTGTGGGTCTGTCTGTGGCATCATAGCTCCCGAACGGATGAACCGATTTTTATATATTTTTTTTATGTTTGAAAGGTCTTAATTGAGACTGTTTAGATTGTTTTAGTTATGATTAAAGAAAATCTGTTTAGCCGTTTGAAAATCATCAGCTCTTTTTGTTTCGGGGGCTTTTTCATATTTTTTTTATATAAGTTATTTATTATAATATGCTGATGTCCTATGGATTTTTCGTGTATTTTTTAATTTTATCGCGTACCCAATGGTTATTTATTGTAGTTTTGCATAATTTAATGAAAGGTACTGTAGTAGTACAGTAGTATTGAGAAGACTTGTGTCAAAAACAAATAACGACAAAAGTCAATTTTCAAAACCTAAAGTTTTTTTAAGTGCCAATTTTTGTGTTAATAATTACTTAATCAAGGATATAAATAATAAACTGATCATATGGTATCTATTGATTTATGAATTTTGAATAATTGTTGAACGGTTTTTAAAACATGAAGCAACTTTTCTCTTTTTCTGTAAAGAAGAATTTAACAACAATTCCTCACCATCAAGTACCTGTTTCTCAAATTTTATTACGATCATTTCAGCGTCTAATCATTATGAGGAAACATACAGACAGATAGATGAGTGGATACTTCATATTACAGAATGTCGATCCTTCTGGATCTTTCTTTATTAAAACTGTTCACATGCAAAGAAGACGACGATGGGCAGCGTGGGCTGCGGGGAGCGGCAGTGGCATAAGCCATGCAGCGGAAATCCCTACATCGACAGGGCACTTCGATCTCAAGCACAATCGCGAATGCTCATATAAAATAACCAATATAAATTATCTTATTGTATATACTCAACGAATAAACCTCTACGTGGTAGATCCAAGCTTCAACTACATCATGCTTGTAGTACGAATGTGGTGGCCGGGCCAGACCGGACAGAGGAAGGACCATGCTTTCACAGAATACCAACATTAAATAGCAGCTTAATGTACAGTTTTATGCGTTAGTAGCGCTGTACAGTAGCTGTACAAGAATAAAAAGGGCTGTATAATAGCTGTTATTTGGTGTACAAGGAAATTTTTACACTGCAAATACTATCTTATAAGTATCTTTTAAAGATAAACGTTCTAAATTGGTGTTTGAACGGTATCATAAATGAATTTATGACAAACATAACTTAATAGATTTATTTATATACTTTATTGAATGTTGGCGACATTTTGTGAGTGAAAGATTATATTACATGCTGTGGGCTGTGACAGAATAGCAGGAGTAACGG
This sequence comes from Parnassius mnemosyne, assembly GCA_963668995.1. Taxonomy (NCBI): domain Eukaryota; kingdom Metazoa; phylum Arthropoda; class Insecta; order Lepidoptera; family Papilionidae; genus Parnassius; species Parnassius mnemosyne. The sequence goes on from CAVLGL010000159.1 coordinate 27,198,561, forward strand.
GTTTCCCATTACAAATGAGTCACAGACGGTTTTGTCACAATTTATTATTAGGCTGTCAATTTAAATTTTAACATTGTATCGCTTTGTGGCAAATAAATACTTTTTATTTATTTATTTATTTACATATTTACATTACTTGGATTGGAGTTGAGTTTTGACGGTGATAACTGGTGAATAGAAATTGCAAAATTAAATTTACGGTAAACTTGTAATTGCTTTCTTTGTCTTAAACGGCGATAAGAAGTTTAAAATCACCGAGTATCACGATCTCTGCGGATGGGGCCTGTTGTAGCACGGAGTCTGCAGCCATTTGGACGTGGTCGATGAGTCGGTCTGTGTCGGCATTACCGCTATGGGACCTATAGAGGCACCCGTAGACGCGGGGATGGTCGTCGCTGTCTACGCGCAGCCATAGGATGGACAGGTCCGTACCTTCAAGACTGCCGAGGCGTCTAAAACAGATGTCCTCTCTGACGTATACGCAAACTCCAGCCCGGGGCACAAAGGAGTGTTACAATTTGTACCCCGGGTAGCAGAGATATGAAGTATCAGCCGGAGAGGACACCTGAGTCTCGGTTAAAAAGAGCAAGGCCGGCTTCGCCGTCTCTAGATGGTAATGGACAGCGTAAAGGTTGGTATGAAGTCCCCTGATGTTGCAAAAATTCACGGATAACGTGACAGGGGTCGCCTTGGTTGTATTGCTCCGCTTGCCCCGAGCAGCATTAGTCGCGAGCGGAATTTTGACCCAGAATACGTGGGGCAGCCTGAGCACCCACGCTCAGGAGTCAAGTAGTTTGGTCGTGGATGCTCAGCGAGGGATTCTCCAGGGGTGCTGGTACCCTCCTGGGGTAGTCTTTTATTTAATTCCACTACCATGTTGAGGGGGGGGGGGGGGGGATTGGGCCTCCGGCCACCTGCACTCACCAAGCTTTAGGTTAATAATCCACTTATTACTTTAATTTTACATAGATGGCACTAAAGATATTTTAAAGCAAGTTATGGTTTTATTATACCCGGGTTACGTATATGCTTTCAACGCATGTTATTATTAGACCAGTAAATGTAATTTTCTTACTTTTATACGACATAGGCGATACAAAGAAGAAATAGAAATCGCCCCATAAAAAACGTTTTTTTAAAAGCTGGAACACTATATGTCATCCACTAAGGGTTTAAATTTTCCAAAATACTTTCTTAGTGGATGCCTACGTAATAACAGGCAGTTATTATCTTATTTTCACGCTTCTTTGTCCAGAGGATTGAAATGTGCTTCTAAATACTGTTTGTTTTAAACACGTAAGGGTAAATTATATTGTATTAAAGCATTAAATATATTTTCTTCATACAAAACTGAACAACCTCTGAAATCACCGTCAATTGCCCCGAAAAATAAAATTTTTCGTACAAACAGTAACACATTATTTCACCCTCTTAGGGGTCGAATTTTCCAATTTTCCTAAGCCTTTCTCAATGGACGTCTACGTCATAAAAGGTAGCTACTCTCTAAATTTTAGATTTCTTCACCGAGAAGTTTGGAATGTGCGTTGATAGATGAGTCAGACACTCAGCACATCTATATTAAAAAGAGGATATAGTAAATAAACAGTGAACAGTGATACCTGTCAGTTAATGAAAAAACTAAATCTACGGCTAAATATTTCCATTATAATTTATAATCGATTTAAGTTGTCATCGTGTCTATTACAAATGAATTTTCATTAGCTCTATTTCTAAACTTAATAAAAAGATTTCTGTTATAAATTAGGGATTTGGTCTAATTTATATGCACTTTATTACTAAATCCAAATTTAAAAATGAAAATTAAGTCAATTAAAAAAAAATAAAGTAAAGAGAGCGAATGCTTCAAGGACAGTACGCCAATGGCATCGCGATGGACTCTTTCTCGGTCCAAGAAAACCCTCTCAAAACAATCTGAGAATGCTATACGCCATATGTCTCAGCTGCGGGCCATATTTGGGCTGTTACTTTACTTTTTAATTGAACTCTTTACTCTATGTCTACTGCCCAGCTCCTGTGATATATAGCGTGATGAAATATAAATATTCCAACGTTTCGATGTCTATGTAATACTATAGTGATAGTCCAATCCAAATCGGTTCCCAGGATTTTGCGTGATGCGTGTACTGTCTAGCACACAGTGTATTGTCTGTAGTTATTGTCTGATACATTGTCTGTCTGTCTGGCTGTCAGACAGACAATATATAAAAAAAAGTAATTTAGCATCTGTAACGATCACATAGTATACTCCAAATCAAATTACAAAAGATATTTAATGTACAGAAATCGTCATGTTAAATTTATTATAGTATAGATATGTACATAATAGATATCCACAGATTCCGTAATATTGATTTTTTTTTTTTTTTTTTTTATAGGAGAGGGGGCAAACGAGCATGCGGCTCACCTGATGGTAAGTGACTACCGCCGCCCATGAACAACCGCAACACCAGGGGAATTGCAGATGCGTTGCCGGCCTTTTAAAAAGGAGTAGGCTCTTTTCTTGAAGGTCCCTAAGTCATATCGGTCCGGAAAAATCGCTGATGGTAATCGATTCCACAAGGAAGTCGTGCGAGGAAGAAAACATCTTCTAAATCGCACAGTGGTGGACCGCCAATCATCCAGATGGTGTGGATGGTATCGGGAGTTCTGCCGCGATGTGCGTTCATGAAATTTGGCGGCTGGGATTAATCCGAACAATTCCTCAGAGCACTCCCCATGGTAGATGCGAAAGAAAATGCAAAGAGATGCAACATCTCTTCGCAGTGCCAATGAATCGAGCCGATCGGAAAGGGCTCGGTCGTCGACGATTCGAGCCGCTCTGCGCTGGATGCGGTCAAGTGGAAGGAGCTGGCACTGGGGAGCCCCTGCCCAGAGATGGGAACAGTATTCCATGTGAGGCCGAACCTGCGCCTTGTAAAGTTGCAGGCGGTGTGCCGGCATGAAATACTGTCCCGCTCTGCTGAGCACGCCAAACTTTTTAGAGGCCAATTTGGCCTTCTCTTCCAAGTGACCACGAAACTGCACGTCACTCGATATGTCGACTCCGAGGATACCGATACTGGCTGAGGCAAGAAGGGGAGTGCCTTGAAACTGAGGAGATACGACAAAGGGGTTCTTTTTAGCGGTAAACGCGCAAACTTGTGTCTTCTGAGGATTAAACTGGACTAGATTTAGTCGCCCCCAATCCGAGACTTTGTCCAGCAAAGACTCGACTTTAGACACAAGTTTGTTCCGGTACTCGGCGACGTTTTCCCGAGAAATATTGGCCCGGCCGGTGTATAGAGCATCACCAGTGCTGTCATCCGCATAGCAATGAATGTTACCAGTTAGCAACATATCATTGATATGCAGAAGAAACAGCGTTGGTGATAGCACACAGCCTTGTGGAATACCAGCGTTAATAGGCTTGTAGTCAGAACATGCACCGTCTACAACGACCTTGATGCTCCGATCTGCAAGGAAGCTGGTGATCCAATTGCACAATTTCTCGGGAAGCCCATAGGAAGGGAGCTTCGAAAGAAGCGCTTTGTGTCAAACCCGATCGAAGGCCTTCGCAATGTCCAGACTAACGGCCAACGCCTCCCCCTTGGACTCTACTGCCTCCGCCCATCTATGGGTCAGGTAGACTAGAAGATCACCAGCTGATCGACCCCGACGAAAACCGTATTGGCGGTCACTGATCAGCTGGTGATCCTCAAGGTACCGGATGAGCTGGCAGTTAATAATGGATTCCATTATTTTGGAGAACAAGGAGGTGATCGCGATAGGCCTATAGTTGGACGGGTCTGAGCGGTCGCCTTTTTTAGGGATCGGGTGGACAAAAGCTGTCTTCCATGAGTTCGGGACAACGCCATGGGAGTAGGAGTACCGGAAAAGACGCGTTAGAACCGGTGCCAACTCCGGAGCACACGTCCTCAGCACAATTGGGGGGATTCCGTCAGGCCCACTCGACTTGTGGATGTCAAGGGAGAGGAGTGCTCTGCGAACCGAGCGCTGTGAGAATAGCACATCCGGCATAGAGCACTCACACCGCGGGATGGTCGGCGGTGTGTTCCCCCCGTCATCAACAGTCGAGTTGGACGCAAAAAGGGAGCCTAAAAGGTCGGCCTTCTCTTTTACGTCGTGGGCCAGTGAGTCGTCCTCCCTGTGCAGAGATGGTAGTGATGGCTTACAGAAATTCCCTTGGACAGCCTTGGCGAGAGACCAGAATGCACGGGTTCCCGAAGGAAGGCGAACTAGTTTCTCACCAATTCTGCCTATGTGCTCTGACTTTGCCTTGGCAATAACTCTTTTGAAGGACCTGGAGGCGAAGTTATACTTCTTTTTAAGTGTGCTGGTGTTTACATCCCGAGTCACCGAAGCCGCAGCCCAGGCTTGGTAACACTCCTGCTTTCTGCGCAATGCAGTCTTACAGGAGCGACCAAACCAAGGCTGAGACCTGCCTCCGATGGGTACCACAGATGATGGAATAAATAGTTCCATTCCCTGTAGCACCACATCAGTGACAGAGTCAGCAACAGCGCTGGGATCATCCGGCGAGAAGCAAACCCGCCCCCATGGGTAGGATGCAAAGAAAGACCGCATTCCGTCCCAATCCGCCGACCTGTAATGCCAAACACGGCGGCAACCTGCAGAACGCAACCGCGAAGGGAGCGTGAGTGGCACCATACTCCGGATCAGACAATGGTCCGAAGAGCCGAGAGGGGCATCGACGGAAACCTGATATCCGTCCGGATGAGAGGTCAGCAGAAGGTCCAACAGGGAAGGTGTATGATCCTCCACATCTGGAATCCGCGTAGGCGAAGTAACCAGTTGTGTCAGACCATATGCCAAAGCAAAGTCATAAACAGATCTCCCCGCATGATCGGTTAAACGTGAACCGAGCCATTCGGCATGGTGGGCGTTAAAATCGCCAAGGATCACGATCTCTGCGGATGGGACCTGTTGTAGCAAGGAATCTGTAGCCATTTGGACGTGGTCGATGAGTCGGTCTGTTTCGGCATTACCGCTATGGGACCTATAGAGGCACCCGTAGACGCGCGGATGGTCGTCGCTGTCTACGCGTAGCCAAAGGATGGACAGGTCCGAACCTTCAAGACTGCCGAGGCGTCGAGAACAGATGTCCTCTCTGACATACACGCAAACTCCAGCCCGAGGCACAAAGGAGTGCTCCAATTTGTACCCCGGGCAGGAGAGATACGAAATATCAGCCGGAGAGGAAACCTGCGTCTCGGTCAGAAAGAGCAAGGCCGGCTTCGCCGTCTCGAGATGGTAGTGGACGGCGTTTAGGTTAGAGTGAAGTCCCCTGATGTTGCAGAAATTCACGGATAGCGTGGCAGGGGTCGCCTTGGTATTGTTGCTCAGTTTGCCCCAAGCAGTTTTGTTTTTGAGCGGAATTTTGCCCCCCCCAGAATACGCGGGGCAGCCTGAGCACCCACGCTCAGGATTGGAATAACATGGTCGTGGATGCTCAGCGAGGGATTCTCCAGGGGTACTGGTACCCTCCTGGGGTAGTCTACTTTGTAATTCCGCTACCATGTTGATGGGGGGGGGGGGGAATTGGGCCTCCGGCCACCTGCACTCACCAGACGAAACGCAGAAGCAAAGCCTCTACTTCACGCCGGTATTCTGTGAGGTCGTGGTACCAACCCGGCTCGAGCCTGCCCATACGTGCAACAGCAAAAAACTGCTGCGGGGCTCTACCACCGTTGAATTGATGTATACAATTGAACAATAGACATACGATACAAAAGTGAATTAATTATTCTATCAATTTAATACAGTATCAAGTAGTATTTAGATATATTGTGTGATATTGAGCCCCTTAAACGTATACGACACTATATATTTATATATACAATATTTTCTACGAAGTATTTACTTGAATCAAACACTTATAAAGTTTCCCGTTCTGCTTCACTACAATTTCGTAAGTGCTATGCATTCGAGGCTAAAGATTAAACTTTATCGAATGATTGATGAAGTACCTATTGTACATTAGTAGCAAAAAGAATAAGCGTGATCGATGAAGTTTAAAAGTTGTTGTATAATATGAAAGTATGGAACTTTCCTTGTTGATGAAAATCATTAGATAGTTATAAAACTATTCATAAATTTAAGAGGTTTGGCATTTCAGTCACAAATCTTAACCTGAAGAGCTACCTTGATCTACTGGCAATAAACTATAAGTAGTACACGGGACAGCAAATGGCTTAAGGTAATAATTAATACAAGAAATTATCCCATTACTGATGTTAAAATGACTCTCAAAATTATTTATATAAAACACAAACGGAACATAAATATTTAACACAAGTAGGTAAAAGTAAATACAAGATAACATTAAAATAGATGAAGTATGCAAACCAACAGCAATACTGTCTGCCGATCACGATGTGATACAATTCGTCTCCATAAAACAACTTTCATTACATTTACCAAACGTTAAGCGAACGGGCATAGTCACAACAGTGATGAAGACTCGTAGAAAATTACTGATAACTCTAAGTCGTATCTTCGGTAAAGTACGTACTTTAAACTGCTATAACGAGGGGGGGATTAGAGTTCTAACCCTATTCGTAAGAATATATTACTTACTTACTTACTTATCTTCACGCACAATCCCTGACGGGGTAGCCAGAGAGAACAGATCGCCTCACATTGAAATACATAATAGATTAATTATTTCTCATACCATTTATTAGGGGTTTTTGGATCAAAATACAAAAAAAAGGTAATCTTTTAGCAGGTAATTTTTAATTTCAATAAACATGCTTTAAACATAGCAAAATTAAAATACTTATCTTCACGCACAATCCCTGACGGGGTAGCCAGAGAGAACAGATCGCCAAGTGTCACGATCCTTACATACCTCTTTCGCTTCTTTCAGATTCATTATCTTCTTCATACATGCACGTCTGGGTATCCGAGTACTCTTGACCCTCCCCTCTTCGAGCAATTTGCTCACATGATCTTCCAAAGCTAGTCTCGGTCTACCTCGACACCTTTTAATATAAACTTTCGCGCTATATATTTTCTTCACCATTCGGTCTTCACTCATTCGCTCAACGTGCCCAAACCACCGAAGCACGCCCTTATCAATTTTTGTGATAAGGTCATCTTTCAAACCTGCCATATTGCGAATCTCTTCGTTTCGCTTTCGGTCGGCCATGGTAACGCCGCACATTTTACGAAGAAATCGCATCTCCACTGCATTCAACTTGCTTTTATGCTTCTTCTGGCATACCCAGGTTTCGCTGCCATATAACAAAGTCGGTACCAACACTGCGTTATGTATTGCAAAGCGTGCACTCTTCACTACGCCTTGGCTTTTGACTATCGCAGTCAGAGCACCATTGACTTTGTTCCCGGCAGCGACACGCCTGTCCACATCTAAATCACGTCTTCCATCCCGGCTAAAAGCACTCCCCAAGTATACAATTTCATTTACCTGTTCTAGACATTCCTGATTTACCCATATTTCACACTTCGTTCTCTCTTCGTCCCTTTCAAATACCAGAACCTTAGTTTTATTAGCATTCAAACGGAGATCTTTAATTTCACATCCTCTTTCATACACGTGACTAATGCCTGCAGTTCTGCCACTGATGATGCAATAAGCACTGCATCATCAGCATACAGCAGACAATTTACTTTAATGTCACCCAATTTCACACCCAAATAGCTATCTTTCAGCTTCTGTAAACAGCTGTCGAGATACAGTATGAACAGCCAGGAAGACGTGACACAACTCTGTTTTACGCCCGTTTGGATGTTAAACATGGGTGACAGGTCATGTCCTACCCGAACACAGGCTTTACAGTCACAGTATAGTGACTGCACAGCCCTTAGCAATCGACCATCCACACCATACCCCGGCAACAGTTCCCACATTTTTTTCCTTACAACCCTATCAAATGCTTTCTCAAGATCCACAAAAGCACACGGGTTAGCAGCCAGAAGCTTCTCCGTGATCATGCGGAGAGAAATCATTTGATCCGTGCATACTCTTCCAGGTCTAAATCCGCATTGTGCCTTCCATGCAAGGAATATGAGGAATCCCTCAAATTAATTGCTGCATTGCAGTTACAGTTAAGTGAGGCTAATGAGCAGATTGTGCAATTAAAACATTACATAGATAACATAAAAGCGTCCCAAACTCAAAGTCTGTTCAACGAGCTCATAGAGTGTGAATCTACTAAATCTAAAGCATTGCAACCCTCCACAACAATCGATTTGACTGGTGATGATTATGTCATATCAAGAACAGCAGCAAGGACTACCTGCAGTAGAAGAAAATTAAAGAAATATATAAAAATTAATAAATATATTAGAAAACTACAAAAATTAATTAAAACTAAAATTAATGTTAAAAATTATATAAATGTATGCAAAGAAAAGCAAGAACTAATTAATAAACTTAAAATATATTCAATTGAGGTGGAAAATATGAATCACTGTTATGAGACTGATATAGAGTGTCTAAATTCAACAATTTTATCACTTAAAAGCTCTCTAGAAATTGTATCAAATAAATATGCATCGGCTCAAGATGAGATAAAAGAACACATATTGGCCATGAATGATCTGGTAAAATCATGTGAATATAATGAGATGCGCTTTGACTCCTTAATAAAAAATCAGAGTGAGTATCAGCGCTCCATACCAGGTTCATCGGGGACAATATGTGTAAATAACAAAGTTAACAGTAAGACCTCATTATTTTCACCTACACTCTATGACAGTGCCATGACAAAGGATATAAACTTAAAAAGCAATGTAAATATTAAAAAAAATAAAGTTATTATGTATTGTGATGACATAGGCAAAAATTTGGGCATGATGTTAAATAACTGTTTAAAAGGACATATGATCAGTAATTATTGCATGCCTGGAGCATCCTTTAGTCATATAATGAATAAAGTTTTAACTAGTAAATTTTGTCCTAATAGCACATTAATAATTCTTGTTGGGAGAAGAGGCAATGTAAACAAAAATCAATTATTAAAATATATTGATAATCTAAATACTTTAAATTTACATAAAATTATCTTGTTTACATTGCCTTACATACAGGGTTGGCCGCAGGAAAATAAAATAAGATATGATTTAAATTTATTAATGAATAACTTTTCATGTAATAATAATTTAAACTTGACATTTAATTGTTACAATTATAATGATAGAATTAATTTAATAGATATAAATAATTTAATTAAGAAATTTTTGACTAGAGATAGGTATTACCTATCAAAATATAATTTAAGACAGATAGCAAATGTGCTATCTTATTATTTATATATTAACTCAGCCAAGGACTTGGCTACACAGACATCTGCTTCTTTTGAGCAGTGTAATGACTTATTATGCCATTTGGAATCAGTTCCAAGTAATTTAAATTAGAAAATGAGACAATAGAGGTAATCTCTAGCAGTTATAATAACTTACATAATTTAGAATGTAGCTTACAAATCTTTAATTGTATGACTCCACAGAGTAATAATGAAAATTGTTTACACCTGGTGCATCCAAATATACAAGGCATGATAGGCAAAGAGCTAGAAATTGAGTTTTTCTTAAATAGCAACAATATTCATATCATATGTATTACTGAACATTGGTTAAAAGCTTATAATTTAATGTTTAACTTCAGTAATCACCAGGTGGTCAGTTCTTTCAATAGAGATACGGTTTTGAGAGGTGGCTCCTTAATATTAGCTAGTAAATTATTATCATGTAAAGAACGTAAAGACATTGTGAGCCTCTCTGTTGAGCGAACTATAGAAATGGCATGTGTTGAGTTTGAGCACCTCATTGTTGTGAGCGTCTACAGACCCCCATGTTGTACATATGATGCTTTTGAAAACATTATGGAGGAAGTTTTTGCTAAGCTTAATAAACAGAATAAATCTGTTGTAATATGTGGAGACTTTAATATCAATCTCCTAGAAGCTTCCTCCATCAATGTTAAATTTAGATCATTGTTTAAATCATATGGTCTTTTTAATTTATTTATAGAGCCAACGCGTATTTCTCAATCTAGTGCAACATGTATAGATAACATTTTTACAAATGTGAAGCCGTTGCATAAATGTATAATTCAAAAATTAAGTTCTGATCACTGTGGACAAGTAGTTTCGTTACCTTATGTTCACAAAAAGCAAGTAGATGAGAAAGTTGTGTCTGTTCCAGTAAATGCACGTCGCTTGGAGAAATTTAGAAGTAACGTAGTGAAAAAACTTCCATCACTTTCATACCAAAATGATCCTAATTTTTTGTATGGAACATTATTTAAGCTTATTTGCAATGAATTTAATAATACTTTTACTTCTAAAACATTCTCCTTGAACAGTCGGAAGTCATTCAATGAATGGGCGACAGTAGGAGTCCATAAGAGCAGGCATAGGTTATATGATCTTTACCATGAAAGGTCATATAATCATAGCGTCGAATTTAGGGAATATGTAAAAAAATATTCAAAAATATTTAAAAGAGTGTGCTCCATAGCCAAGTCTTTGCATTTGAGCAACAAAATTAAGACGGCTTCCAATAAAATTAAAATGACATGGAGTATAATTAATAGCGAAACTGGTAAGATCAACTCTCGCAATTCAAATTACCAGTTAAGTGTTAACAACAAATTAACTGTATCAGATCAGGACGTAGCAATGGTTTTTGAGAAATATTTTACTGATATTCCGATCTTGACCACTAAGTCACTGAATTCTTCTCCTGCCGTCGCCGAATCATTACTTAAACAAAATGTAAATGTGTGTACAAAGAATTTTACATTTCATAAAGTGTCATCAAAAGATATTGTAAAATATGTTAAAACTATTGATGTTAAGAAAACTGCGGATCTGTGGGGGATTTCCGTTAAAGTTATTGCGTCTATAATAGATACAATCGCGCCTCATTTAGCTATTATTTTTAATACTAGTATCGAATCTGGTGTGTTTCCTGATTTAATGAAGCATAGTAAAGTAATACCTTTATTTAAATCTGGTAGTACATTAGACCCCGCCAATTTTAGACCTATTTCTGTACTACCAACACTTAGTAAGATTTTTGAAAAAATTGTTCTTGTTCAAATGTTAAATTTTTTTAATATAAATAATTTACTTCATAAAAATCAATTTGGTTTCACAAGGGGTCGCTCGACAACTGATGCCGGTGTTGAGCTGATTAAATATATCTTTAATGCATGGGAGAATTCACAGGATGCTTTGGGTATATTTTGTGACCTATCCAAGGCCTTCGATTGTGTTCACCATGAAACATTAATCAGGAAACTTCAACACTACGGTGTAAGAAGTGATGCCCTTAAATTAATTATTTCATATTTAAGTAAGAGAACGCAAAAAGTTGTCATTAACAATATGAGCTCTTCCGGATCGATGGTACAAATGGGCGTGCCTCAAGGGGTCAATTCTCGGCCCCTTTCTGTTTCTTGTATACATTAATGACTTACCTTACATAGTAGGGGATAACCATGATATAGTATTATTTGCAGATGACACTTCTTTAATTTTCAAATTAAGTCGACAGTTACTAAAATATGACGAAGTAAATAATGCTATCTCTAAATTAGTAAATTGGTTCGATGTTAATAATTTGCATTTAAATGGCACTAAAACAAAATGTATGAAATTCGTGACTCCAAATGTCAAACAATTAAATACTAATGTAATTTTAAATGGGGAGAAACTGAGTCTTGTAGATACCACCATTTTTCTTGGAATCACACTAGACGTGAAGCTTCAATGGAGCCCCCATATATCAAAACTAGCAAGCAGACTTAGTTCTGCAGCATATGCTGTAAAAAAGATTAGAAGTTTAACCAGTGTTGAAACAGCTAGACTAGTTTACTTCAGCTACTTCCATAGCATAATGTCGTATGGTATTTTGCTATGGGGACACGCAGCTGACACTGAAATTATATTTGTTTTGCAGAAGAGGGCCATAAGAGCAATTTATGATTTAAAGCCTAAAGAGTCGCTGCGACAAAAATTTAAGGAAATTAATATATTAACTTTGGCCTCTCAATACATTTATGAAAATGTAATGTACGTACACAAAAATAAAAGTAGTTTTACAAAAATAAGTGATATTTATTCTGTAAATACTAGGAACAGACACAAGCTAGTAGTACCAGTTACTCGACTCCATCGAGTCAGTAATTCATTCTTGGGGCGATGTATACGCTTTTACAACAAAATTCCAGAAAATATACAAAGTTTGACCTGTTCAAAGTTCAAAAACTTTATTAAACTAAGTTTGTATAAAAAGGGTTATTATAATATTTAGGAATTTATGGATGATAATAACCCCTGGAAATGAGGTGATCGCTACCAAGCTATTTCTAATTTGTTGTGTTGTTAATTTGTGTAACATCATGATTGTAAGCTGTTATTTAAAAAAAAAGTCCCGCTGGGTTTCTTGCTGGTTCTTCCCAGGACAGAGGTTTTTTCCGAACCAGTGGTAATCAAACAAAAGAGTGTCTTTCAATAAGTATTATTTATAATCTATATTGAATAAAAAAGTTTCTGTTTCTGTTTCTGTTTCATAGAAATCTTTCCGATTTCTCTTGGAACCTACGTGTCTCAGACGCGGCTCAGAAGGGAAATCGGTCTGTAGTTCTTCAAGAGAGCGTTGTCACCTTTCTTGAAGAACAAATCTACCGCACTTCTGCTCCACGCCTCCGGTGTAATGCCACCATGTAAGATGGAATTAAAGTGCTTCTGGAGGTCTTCAAGCACCGGTTTTCCACCCGCTTTCAAAAACTCCGCTGTAATTCCATCCTCGCCTGAGGCCTTGCCATTTTAAAGGTACTGGAGAGCCATTCTAATTTCGCTCAGACTAACTTCCGGGATATCATCGGAATAGTGTCGGATAAGACTCGCTCTTGGATCGTTACTCACACTTGCATGTGGCTTCAACGATGACGTGTACAGCTGCCTATAGTACTTCTCAATCTCACTCAAAATCTCAGGTATCACGGAAATGACGCTGCCACATTCAGTCTTTAGCTTCGACAGTTGGCTTTTTCTGGCAGACAGATCTCTAACAAAGACTTTGGAGCCCTGGTTCCGTTCGAATGCTTCTTCAATACGAGCAGTATTAAAGTTGCGTAAGTTCCGCCGCATGCATTTGGAGATCTGTCTGTTCAGTTGCCTGTATGCTCTCAAATCTACTTAATACCCCGTCTCACAGCCATGAGATTAAGAGTGTGGTGGTTCTTGCAAAACTTAGCTATGACCGCATGGACAGTTTCCACGAACTTATCATTCATATCGTCCACTGCATTGCAATATTCTTGGCAACGAAAACGGTTGTGTAACTCAAACTGAAAGGTTTCGGGACTTTGGATTAGAGTACGAGGGGGACGGAGCTTTGACGTCATTAGACGTGACCTTCCCAACTTAACGTTTAGGTTCAGTGTGCCTCTCACCGTTCGATGATCGCTGCCGGTTTTCGCCCTCGCGATCACAGATACATCACTGAACAGTTGTCGTCTGGTCGTCATAATGAAGTTAGTTTCATCTTTTGTCGAACCGTCGGGGCTCGACCAGGACTACTTCCTGTGGGGCCGCTTCTGGAAGAAAGAGTTCATCATAAAGAGTCCCTCTTTCTTCATTAAGTCGGCCAGCTGCTGGCCCCTTGGGTTCCGTTGCCCTATTCCAAATTTCCCTACTTTCAGCTCACCATTCTCTCTTGTGCCTAGTTTTGCGTTAAAGTCTCCCAGTCCTAGTCCTAGACATCGTCACGACAGTGGACCCAGTAAAACTGTTCAGTAAAGTTCGTTTAAGTCCCAGATGGCCTCCTGAACAACCATTATAGTATAGCTGTAGAATATCCGGTACTTTAGCTTTAGGCACAACCATTTGCAAATGACAGCTGTTTTCCCGGCCATTTCGCATTTACGGAACAGGACTCCATCCTGAATCAGCAAACTGTTCCATTGGGCCCAATAGCTTTTCGTGGTCAAACTTATCGCAGAGACGTCGCTCCACTAGAGCTTAAGAGCACTGACCCTCATCCATTTCCTCAGAATCGGCTTAATGGCCGAATCTTCTTGCTGTGGATGTTGTAGGCTGTCCTTCCACTCATTGCTGATCTGGTCTATCCTGAGCATCCTCACAAATACCATTTCCTTACCCTCTTGCCTAGTGAAATGCTTGCAATCTTCAGGACAATGTCTTCTTGACAATGCATCTGCGTTGCCATGAGGTTTCCCGCTGCGATGTTTGATCACAAAGTTGTATTCCTGCAGAAGTCAATCTATCTTGCAACTTGTCCTTCTGGATTTTTTAGCTGCAATAGCCATTTCAGTACATCATCGTCAATTTGTAAGTGAAATTTCCGCCCCAGAAGATATTTGTTAAAATGCTGCAACGACTTTACCACAGCAAGCAATTCCTGTCTTGTGACACAATAGTTCCTTTCTGGATTTGATAACGACTTGCTGAAGTACGCTATCACAACCTCTTGATCACCATTCCATTGAGAAAACACATCGCCAAGTCCTATATCACTTGCGTCTGTGTAACTATAAAGTCTGTGGCGGATGGAAGGAAAAGGGGAGATCTCCCGCCGGGTAAGGTGTTCTGCCCGGGGAGCGGCCAACGCTCCGAGTGGTAGTTCGGAGCTATTCTATATATACTGCTTTAATTTCGGAACTTTGTTAGTGCGATTTAGGCTTCGATGTGTTTCGCTTGTAGCGCGACAACAGCGCCGCCACCTCACCCCCCTGCTCAGACCGGAGGTCGATAGTGCAGTCTAGATGTCGACGAATTTGCAAGTGCCAGGGAATTGCCTTGTAAGTCTGCGGTGAGTTGAGAAGAAGGCAAGTAATCTACGAGAGTGCCGTGAAGCAGAGGCGAGCAGTAAGGCTCAGAGCCGTGCCGAACACTGTAGCGCAGAGAGTAGCTTGAAGGAACAGGAAGCATTATTATTCCAGTGCTGCGATGAACCTTTGTTAAGCTAGATGGCTTGCAGAATGTGAAGACTGCAGACAATATCTGCTCGGGAGCGAATAAATGGGGTACTTGAGGATGATGACGAAGGTTTGAAGTTGTAGTTTCCGAAGGTTATTGGTTGCGTGTTCATATCACGTCGGGTGGTCACCACTGTGGCAGGTGGAAGGAAAAGGGGAGATCTCCCGCCGGGCAAGGTGTTCTGCCCGGGGAGCGGCCAACGCTCCGAGTGGTAGCTCGGAGCTATTCTATATATACTGCTTTAATTTCGGAACTTTGTTAGCGCGATTTAGGCTTCGATGTGTTTCGCTTGTAGCGCGACGACAGCGCCGCCACAAGTCCTTGTCCGTCATCTAGGTACCCCAAAATAAGTGTTTTGCACAGACGGTCCTTGAGCTCTTGGAATGCGATATCGCAACTTTCATCCCAGCAGAAATTTCGCTTCTCCTCGGTTAGAACATTTGCACAAATGTTTGGCTATATTTCCAAAGTTCTTCACAAATCACCGATAATAGGAGCACAAACCCAAAAATGCTCTATCTTGCGTCTTGTCTTTTGGAACCGGCCAATCCTTGACAGCGGCAATTTTCTCTGGATTCGTGCGGATACCTTCTTCCGATATATAGTGATATTTGATAGTGAACATTTCTTCGGACTCAATTTGACGTTGGCACTCTGGATCTGAAGATCATGAATGAGCACGCGTTCCATGTTTTAAAGGTATTCCTCAAACGTACGGCCTACGATGATGATGTCATCCAAGTAGACCAGACAGGCATCGCTAATTAGCCCGGTAAGTACAAGCTCCATCAACCTTTCAAACGTTGCTGGAACATTGTACAATCCAAACGGCATAACTTTAAATTGTCACAGACCCTTTCTTGTCGAGAATGCAGTGTGCTAAACCACTTTACTCCTGTAAGCATGTCCAGCGTGTTATCAATTCTTGGCAAGGGATATTCTTCTTTTTCTTCGTAACGTCGTTTAGACGGTGGTAGTCAACATAAAACCGCATGCTGCCGTCCGTTTTTTACCAGCAGCACAGGTAAACACCATGGACTAGATGAAGGTTCATTAACGCCATCCTTCACCATGCCCTCAATTATGGTTTTCACTTCCTTTACACGTGCTACGGCATTCTTCTTGGCTGCTGACGGATAGGCAACTCTTCTTCTGTATCTATTTTGTGTTGAACTAAGACAGCCTTCCCTATGTCAGCATCGTTTGACGAGAAAAGATCAGCGTACTTGAGTAACAACTTCTTCGCCTTGACCATTTCATTAGGGGAGAGAACATTAAGTCAGGTGGCATAAGATATCATTATTATTTAAACTATGAAGGTCAATGTCTATTTTCTATTATAAATACACGTTTTATAGATTCTTTGGACTAAATAGAAAAAAAAATACATAACCTAAACGAAAATGTAAAGCGAGAATACAGTGTGCTAAACCACGTTACTCCTGTAAGCATGTCCAGCGTGTTATCAATTCTTGGCAAGGGATAATCTTCTTCTTCTTCATAACGTCGTTCAGACGGTGGTAGTCAACATAAAACCGCATGCTGCCGTCCGTTTTCTTTACCAGCAGCACAGGTAAACACCATGAACTAGATGAAGGTTCATTAACGCCATCCTTCACTATGCCCTCAATTATGGTTTTCACTTCCTTTACACGTGCTACCGCATTCTTCTTGGCTGCTGACGGATAGGCAATTCTTCTCCTGTGTCTATTTTGTGTTGAACTAAGACAGTCTTCCCTATGTCAGCATCGTTTGACGAGAAAAGATCGGCGTACTTGAATAGTAAAGTAATACCTTTATTTAAATCTGGTAGTACATGGACCCCGCTAATTATAGACCTATTTCTGTACTACCAACTCTCAGTAAAATTTTTGAAAAAATAATTTTGGATCAATTGTTAATTTTTTTTAATACAAATAAATTACTTCATAAAAATCAATTTGGTTTTACAAGGGGGTCGCTCGACGTCTGACGCCGGTGTTGAGCTTATGAAATATATTTTTAATGCCTGGGAGAATTCACAAGATGCCTTAGGTATTTTCTGTGACTTTTCCAAGGCTTTCGATTGTGTTCATCATGATACATTAATCAGGAAACTACAACATTACGGTGTAAAAAATTTGGCGCTTAGACTTATTACTTCATATTTAAGTAACAGAACTCAAAAAGTCGTCATTAATAGTAAATGTTCCTCCGGATCGGTAGTATCAATGGGCGTTCCTTTGGGCTCGATTCTTGGCCCATTCCTGTTCTTAATCTATATTAATGACTTACCTTATCTTGTTGGGGACAATCACGATATTGCATCATTTGCTAACGATACCTCTTTAATTTTCAAACTGAAACGGCAGTCAACTAAATGTGACGATGTAAATAATGCTCTATCAAAACTAGTACATTAGTTTAACGCCAACAATTTGCTCTTAAACGGCAATAAGACAAAATGTATTAAATTTACAATACCTAATGTAAAACATTCGAAAACCAATGTGCTCTTAAATGGGGAGGAGTTGAGTCTTGTGGATACCACTGTTTTTCCCGGTATTACTATTGACGCGAAACTTCAATGGGGCCCCCATATATCTAAATTAGCAAGCAGATTTAGTTCTGCAGCATATGCTGTAAGAAAGATTAGAAGTCTCACGGTTGTTAAGACAGCTAGATTAGTTTATTTAATTACTTTCATAGCGTATAATGTCTTATAGAATTTTTCTGTAGGGCAATGCGATTGATATTAAAGCCATATATATTTGTTTTGCAAAAGAGAGCCGTACGGGCGATTAATAATCTAAATTGTAAAGAGTCCCTCAGAGAAAAATTTAAAGAAATAAACATATTAACTTTGGCATCGCAATATATTTATGAAAATGTGATGTATGCACATAAAAACATAAATAGCTTTAATAAGAATAAGGATGTTCATACCTTAAACACTAGGAACAAACATAAGCTTGTAATGCCACTTACTAGACTCCACAGAATTAGTAATTCATTTATGGGGCAATGTATACGCTTTTATAACAGAATCCCAGAACATGTTCAAAGTTTGTCAATAAACAAGTTTAAAAGTTTTATTAAAGAAAAACTGTACAAAAAGGTTATTATAATATCAAGGAATACATGAATGAAAATAACCCCTGGGAATAAGGTGATCGCCACCATGCTGGTTCTATGAAAATTCATTTAAAATTGTATAAACAAAATTTTGATAAGTGAAATTATGTTTAAAAAAAAGTCCCGCAGGGTTTCTTGCTGGTTCTTCCCTGGACAGAGGTATTATCCGAACCAGTGGTAAATAAAATAATGACTTTCAATAAGTATTATGTAATAATCCATATTGAATAAAAATCATTCTATTCTATTCTAACAACTTCTTCGCCTTGACGATTTCATTCGGGGAGAGAACATTAAGTCAGGTGGCATAACATATCATTATGTTCGCGCCAAACGCTGTTTTCGGAATCAACGTCAGAGGGCGCGTGGCTCGGTGCCATACCGGTTTGACATTCGATCGTGCGTAGAACGCGCAAGCGCAGCAGTCGTCTGCCAGCTGTGATAACGCCAGCACGCTGTCAATTTTTGTTCGGGAACTCGGAATAATTAGGCGCGGCTAGTAAATGTACAGTCTAGGATTTGTGACGCGTATTCCTTGCTGTAGAGCTTCCCCAGGACTCATTGGGTTTGACTCGGAATCTGTATAGGTGCATTCGACAATATTATCTAGTGCGGCCTTTGATATTCTAGAAATAACTGTTGCTACGCGAAGCGGTAGTGACCTTTGATCCGGACACTCCCTGTTCGTTTGTGTGTTAAGCTTTATAACAACCGAGTGTTGGTGGCTTCTGTAAGTTAGTTAATAGTACGATAGAGTTAATGGACTGTCATCGTGACGAACGAAGAAAGTGACTGTGGACGGCGCCGCGGAAGATTACCTCAATTTGGAGCGGTGCTGACGCCCGGGCTGCGGCCGACGGCCAAGGTCTACTAAGGTCAATCACCATCAGTCACACCCAGATACACATCACAGCACCTTATTTCCCTTGTACTACACAACCACATGCGACCTGACCGACTCCGGAGGGACCAGTCTCCTTGGATATAGGTAAGTAAGCTCCATCTAATATTCTCCCTGTTGAATGGCCGTACCACAGAACGCTCCCCCTTATTGTTTAGTGTAACTAGAGATTTTCCACTTTGGTCTTAGGAGGCCCGACCTACGTCTGCTCCTCGAAACTCAGCTGAATGGGCCCCTGAGGATTTGAACTTTATGGGAACAGGCGTAGGCCGTAACAACTATTATTTAAACTATGGAGGTCATTGCCCATTTTCTATTATAAAAACACGTTTAGATTCTTTGGATTAAATAGAAAAAAAAAATTATATAACCTAAACGAAAATCTAAAGTGAATCTAAATTCATCATCTATACAATGTACATATACACATTGATACGACCCCCCCCCCCCTATCTATATATACTTATACCTTTATTTCTTTAGAATCTATATCTATAAGATATATAAATATATCTAATTTATGTGACCAGTATATTAATCATACATTAATCTTTCTAAAGGTTTAAATATAGGCCGTGTAATAAATTTATGGCGTGATCGTCTTAGTTAGGACCCTTATTTACGTTGTGTTTGTATAGTAACTTAGTTCTTTAAGGTGTATCTTGGAAGAATGAATATCCACGAGAGTAATCGAAAGCTGTTGGTAGCATCTTATAAGCTGAAAAACCCCGTTCACGAAGACAGAGCTCAAAAATTTAAAAACAATAAATCGTCCCTATTCCACTTGTATCTATCTGGTTCACAACAATCAATTCCTTATTAATTAATCCCTTCCCGCTTGGAAAAGGCTAACAATATTTATATCAAATACCAGATACAAGGGCTTCGCTCTCCCACATTTTAAAAAAAATGTGGGGGAGGTACACGGCTCTGCACACGCCGTGCACGGTGAGCGCCAACCATTTTAATGCACTCCCCCCGAAGGGTACGCTAAGTTGGGAACTGGACCGTAGACCACAGCAAAATAACTGGCGAACCAGTAAAAGAGAGCTTGGCCCCTTAGCAGTGCGTAAGCACAAACATCGACCGAAGTCGCGCATGTCATTGCGTGTAAACGCCATACAGAATACGATCAAATCCAGCCACAGTGAATGTACGTCACACGGGTTAGGCAACAATAGGCACACACTGGCCATAAAAAGCTCTCCGTGAGCGCCACCACCTGCCAGACCGCCGTTCCTGCAGACGTGATGTAAGTGTAAGGCATCACCACCAATTGCTTGGTCAGCACGGCAAATTGGCCGCAGAGCGTGTCATGAGTCTACCGCTCACCTCAAGGGAATGGGGTCCCGCGTTGCGCGGCTTTCGGCCGCAGCCTTGAGAGCCTCCTCAGATTCTCCCTCCAGCTACCACCCGCATGCGGTCGACACATATGCTCCACCAACCAATACAATGGCAGATATAGCCAATAGGCAGTTATAAGATAAAAGTAATAATTCGCCATCAGAAAGGGTCACTGACGTTGAGTATATGCATTTTTCGATCATGTTTGTCTCACCCACCAACAAGTTGCCTTCAATTTTTCAAAGGTGAGCACTTTATAGGGATATAATTACTATGTTGTTATATAAAACATCATGGAGGACAGGCAGTCTGCAGTCCCGCAATAAAGGGACCCGACTTGGGCAAAGCTACTTAGGTTGTGAGTCAAACCAAGACGCAGGGAGCGCCATTGAGAATAGCGACCCGCCAAACAACCATCGTAGAGACGCAATGCTGCAGAACGCAACAAGCATCAATACGACTATCGTTGGGCTTACACCATCCCAAGGTCCCCCATATAGTCCCAGCAGACATCACCACCCGCATACCTCCATCGACCAGAACCACAAGATGCGTCTAATCATATGATGATCCATCACAAGACGCAATACTGCAAGTAGCAGTAAGCATCAATGCAACTATCATACGGATGGCGCCCCCTCACAACATACCCACATGATCCCTATCGACTTTGGTAACAAAATTGATAATGTTGTTAAACTAAAAATAACACCAACGTATCATAGTAGCGCGGTACTAAGACATCAGTAGACAAAACTCCACGTATCATAGCGCTATTGCACTAAGACATGGAGTTGAGTATACTTGCTGCACTTAAAAGTACTACCAAACACACTCACCCTAATCCGAAAGATAGCCGACGTATCATAACGCTATGCGCTTAGACGCCGTCCACAAACGGTAGGGGTGTGCGATGTTCACGGGCAAGTCGTATTGCTACAACAAATCCGCTTACCACCGATACTAAGATGATATGTCTAAGACACGTCGGTTAGCGAGTGCATTGTGCAACCTTAATACTAGCAGTCGATCAGCCGACCACCCCATATATATGTACAACCTTGGGTATGCGTCTCCGGCAACGCCCCCATATAAGGGAACATTACAAAAACACCTTCATCAACTTAGTTTTGTTTCATTTTTCTATTATATTACAAATGTTATTTATCTTTATTATTGCAATATAATCGACTTGTATTTATATGATTTAATATATTTTTAATTATTTTAAGCAGAATTTTAATAAATTTAGATATTTTTAGAGACCAAATTAATATATTTGAACTTTATGCTTATTATTTGCATTTTAATTGTTTAAAATATAATTTCTATGACATTTTAAATGTCTTTATAATGAATTTAATTATTATTTATTAATAATAATTATGAAGCGTCACAACATGAAACTGAATAGGGGCTTAGTATGCTTTTAGGACATGAAGAATCATTTTTGACATTTTTGTTTGTCTGACTGTAATCTTCGAAATGGTTAATTCAATTGTGATGGAACTTCACTAAGAGATAGAGGCCAATTCCAGAAGTGAATCAAGGCTATATTCTATCCAGAAAATATGCAGGCTGTTTATTTTTATGAAATTGTAAAACTGATAAATTAAACGGTTCTTGATGATTATCTTATCAATAAGTCAATCAATACTCTATAAGAAATATAAAAAAATGTTTCGATCAAAACTTTTTCTTTGCATTTTTAAACAAAAATTGTCCTTATAAAATTATTTTCTGTCTCAAAGTTTTGACGCAAAATAGTTTTTAACATTTTTATACTTCAACACCATTTTACAAATAAAATATAATAATAAAATATTTATATATAAATTAAATTATTAAGATTATTTTCTACAATTGAACTTATTGCCCAAACACTACATTGATTTTTTGTTTAAGTTCTTCGCGAGTACTAAAACGCGGGTAA
The DNA here is from genome assembly GCA_963668995.1 of Parnassius mnemosyne. Lineage (NCBI taxonomy): Eukaryota > Metazoa > Arthropoda > Insecta > Lepidoptera > Papilionidae > Parnassius > Parnassius mnemosyne. The sequence goes on from CAVLGL010000159.1 coordinate 27,220,870, forward strand.
TCTCAAAATGTAAATATTCTTGATGTAAAATTTTTTTTTTTTTGGAGCTATTAAAGTCAACTTATTTTATAATGATAATAAAAAATGAATTTAAGAAATTAATTAAATATAATTAATTTCTCAAATCCATGTTTCTTCAGGTTTTCATGTGACACCATTTCAAGTAATTAGTCTCACTTGATCATCATCACCATTATCCTTACAGCCTCAACATAGGCATTCTCCAAGCAATGCCACAAAGCACGGTCCTAAGTCACCTGCATCTATCGAATCCCTGCTTTCCTTGTTAGGTCGATACTTTATCTATTGGGAGCATCGGTTGTCGGTCATTCAAACTATATTTTACACATTACCATCACCAGCCCATTACCACTTCAGCTTACTGATCCATTGAGCTATATTGGTACTCTTGTTCTACTGCAGATATTATCCACATTACTTAATCTATCACGCAGAAAAACTACGAGCATAGGTATTTACATTACTCACTGAGCGCCCCCGAGCTTCTTCATACGGCCAGCAGTGAAGAAGCATGTCTAATATTTTATCACTGGTAACACGCACTGGTTGTTTAAGTTTTAAGCTAAACGTTACAAGATGTGCCTACCCTCGCCGATCTCCTGAACACTGCCCAGCGGCTACCTCCAGATTAAAAATTATTAATTTTTAATGTGGAGGTAGCCGTGGTTAACTATGACATTGGGACGTCATACACCTCAGTCCCCCCCTGTGACCATGGGTGCTGTAAAGTACTCGAAACGTCGGGAATATAAAATAAGGTAATATACGCGATAAAATTCGTAAAACTAGTTTTATTTAAAGATAATGATCGCTTAACTGCATTTTACACAAATACATTTTAAAAGCAATTTACAAATGATGGTGAAGGTTTTCAGTATCTTGAAACCAAATTTCGTAAAATTTAGTTTCAAGCGTCATTGACGCTAAATTTCTAAAAGGAATTTTCGTAGGCTCGTAAATACGAGAGCTAACAAAGAACACAACTTTTAAAATAAAATTTAAAGAAGTTAAATATCAAAATTTTTAAATTTCTTGTTAACCTAACAATAAGTTCAAAAACTATAAGAACATTGTTACGGCGTGCAGCTGCCTATCTAATAGTAGGATCCTCCTGGCCCATGGTAGGAAGAACCTACAGGCAGATGCAGGTCGGGCCTTTAAGGCCAAAGTGGAAGGTCTCTAATTAAAATAAACAATAAGGGGGAAAGACTGGTAAGGGAAAGGAACTTACCTGCTTCTGGAGCGGAGACGGTTCACCAGGATCTGCCCGGCTGATGGAAGTGTAGTGAATGTATGTGTGCTTTGTATGAATCTGTGTGTAAGTGGCCTGGGCTAGATGACACAATACTGTCCTGGAGAAGGTATTCTCTGGTAGCCCCGGAGCTATTCCCCTCTTCAGTCACTCTATCCGTTTTGTCACGTAATGGTACAGCCAAACGTAGAACTTCAAAGGAAAAGACTATCGGAGTTGCACAATTAATTTGACAGAAATTAATAAGTCCTAAAGAACAATACGTGTTCTCGTAGACGCAACGATTTACGCGGGTTTATACTTTCGTAACAGAAATAGGCGCTAATCACTAAGACGTCAGTATAGATCGCAAAAAACTTTACAATGCTTCTCGAGAAATCCGGCCGTTACCGCCGTGGAATGCGACCGGGTAGGGGGCGGGTGACCTTGCTATCGATGCTACGCTACGAACGCACGTTAAAAAATTTACGTTTCAAATGTATAATACTTTTGCCTAAGCAAATATCATTTAAAAACTTTTTCCAAGGACGAAAAAGTTCCTTTAACTGCATTTCGTAGTCCCAAATTTAGATCTATTCCTGACATTGTTTACGAAGTATCAGATAAAACATAGTGAACGATTCCATCAAGATAAAAAAATGCACATTAAAACGATATAATGGAAATATGTATATTTCTTGTGTATATAGGTTGAAAATATGCAAATTAAAAAAGTTCAATATGTCGGCGCCGTTACGACAGCACCGACGGTGTTTGCGGGGAGTATGTGAAGTGCGGGGGGTTTCTCACCACCGCGCCTAAGACCGGCACTTGCCGATAGCTCGCGATCCGATCGCCACCAAATATTTTGTATTTTTCATTCCTTTTAAATATACAATTTGCCTATCGTGTGAGTCGCCTATTTTATTCATGTTCCCTAACTGAACATAGTAGCGACCGTGATAAATTAAAATATCGAATTCCGATTTCGCCGCGTAATACGGTCCAAAGGTCGTAGCACTTACCCCGCGTTTACAACGTCGCGAACGCAAGTACTACGAGCTACGAGAACAAAGGAAGCCACGCCGATCTACTACATCAGCTAAGAAGATTATTAAATTGGCGTACCATCCCGAGTCCTAAGAACAACAAAGCGGTCAAGAAGAATTCATCTGGAGCGGAGAGAAGACAAGAGGACAGCTATTGAGAACCGGCCAAGCTGAGGTCCAGCGGAGTCTACGCGCCACATCAGCGGTTTTTGCCAACTAAAAGTGAGCCCGTTCCTATTATTTTACCTCTTCGTGTCCCACTATTCCTAAAAATTCTATTTGTGTGAACAGGGAAACAAGGAATCTAGTCCTATTTTTTGTTGCCTTACCCTACCTACCTATTCTTAAGCAACATCCTTTATATTCCTTGTCTATCTTATACCCTTTCGTATATAAAACTGCTAATCTAAATAAACTATTCCTACTCAATAATCCTACCAAATAAAATACCTATTAAAACAATCCTAAAAGAATTACCTAGTTAAACCTACCTACAATCTACATACCTAACGAGTTAAAATCACCTATTTACACCTATTTGCTTGCCTATCAGCAAATTTTCTATTATTTCTTACTATTATTTCGCCGCATCATTTGCTAAGTAATCAGTGCTATTTTTCAAGCCGCCTATAATTTGCATTCATTGCGCCTATTTTACGACTTGAAAGTCTTCACTAGCATTTAATTAGTTAGTAGCCACTGTTAAATAGTTAGAATTTAAATAGCTGAACCTATTTCTTTAAACGTAAGCATACACATACTATGTACATAGCTACGCAAAAATTTGAGCTTAACTCCTCAATGCAAGTAAATTCACTTCTCGCTATTCACTGTTAGCTGTTTATGCACGCAAATAAATTAGTCATCACTATAGCATAATCATTCGCTAAGCCCTATATTACGCTAATTAAACCATTATTTGCACAAATCAATTAAATTTACGATCAACCTTGCTTCCCGTTATTATTTTATGTACGGAGATATCTGCAAAGCATTCCAACAATCAATTTCAGCTACGGTGCAGCGGTCGCTCGAGACTATCATCGCATCCCGTGTCACTGCCAGCACTGCGGGCTCACGTCGTGGTACTGGACCGCGGGCGTCGCGCGTCATCAATCCCACCTTTCACCGCGCTTCTGCTGATTTTGAACCGGTTTCCGTCACAGCGGCCACGAAGCGAGGAACGTATTGTATGCAATTCTTATTTATTTGATTAGTACAGCGCATAACTAGTTGTTTTGATTGTCTGCGCGTTAACTTTGCTAGTATGGAGGCAAAGTACAAAACTCTTAATTTAAAACGCGCTTCAATTAGAGGCCGTGTTACGAAATTTAATAACCATTTAGAAGAATTAAAAGGTAAAAAGCTTACTCCTACGGAAGTTAGCGTGCTATCGCAGCGATTAGTTAAACTTGAGACTTTATTTGGCGAATTCGATAGCGTGCAAAATCAGATTGAAGCATTGGAGGAAAATAATTTAAGCTTAGAATTGGATACCAGAGAAGTTATCGAACAAGCTTTCCACAATTCGATCGCATTGGCTCAGGAAATTATTTCCGTAAGCAGTACGACAAAAAAGTCGTCGCTTCAGCATAGCAGTATTTACACAGCTGATGAAGATGATCACGAAGTTATCGGCTTTCGTTTACCAGTCATTAAAATTAATAAGTTTGATGGTACGTTCAACAAATGGTTGGAATTTCGTGATACGTTCAGTTCTCTGATACATAATAATACAAAAATAAAAAATATACACAAATTTCATTATTTAAATTCCTATCTAGAAGGTAAAGCTGCTCGTGTAATATGTAATTTAGAAGTTTGCGACAATAATTATCCTGAGGCATGGAGTCTTCTTTGTGAGCGTTTTAATAATATTCGTCAATTAATAAATAATCATTTGAAGTCTTTGTTTAATATTGAGCCGTTGCGTGAGTCTGACAAGTCATTAAGATTTCTAGTAGACCACGTCACAAAAAACCTACGTGCTTTAAATACTTTAAAACAGCCAACTGATCATTGGGAAACCCTGATCATATTCATAGTCTCAGCGAAATTAGACAGCAACACGCGTGTTAAATGGGAGGAGTACATTCAAGCTAATGTTAATGCTTCGGATATGCCTAGCCTAGATGATTTCATGACTTTTATTAAGGGCCGCGCTGAAGTTTTAGAGTCTGTTTATCGCAGTAAACAAGACAAAAATATAAAGTCAAACCCGAATCACAATCAAGGCGTCAAACAAAATCCCGTTTCTCATACTAAGTCATTCGTTAGCGCTGAGCAGGGCGACTCATCAGCAACTGCCCCTCACAAGTGTATTTTCTGTGGTCAAGGTCATCATAATTATGAGTGCTCACAATTTCAATCGAAATCTATTGATGATAGACTTTCATTAGTGTCCGAGCTAAAGTTGTGTCCCAACTGTTTGCGCAAAGGGCATAATACGCGCGCATGCAAGCTTCCAGGTACGTGCAAGATATGCAAAAAAAACGTCACAACACCTTTTTACACAAACCTACGGATTCTGATACCAATGTGGCAGTCACTAATGTTGCAGTCTCTGAGCCAGTTTCAATGTCAGCTGTTTCTGCTTCTGAGACACTACTATGTACGGCTTTGGTTGATATTTTTAATCCCAAAACAATCAATTACATTACCACTAAAGCTCTCTTAGACAACGGTAGTCAGTCTAGCTTTATTACAGAATCACTTAAATCAAAGTTAAATTTAACTTCTTCCACGTCTGATGTTAGGAATGTAGTCGGCATATGTAACACTATTGTCAAGCTTAATGCTGAACGTTGCAATGTTCGAATTCATTCAAAGGTAGGTTCTTTCAGCGTTATGACGTCATGTTTAGTCATACCCCAAATATCAGGTAAGATACCTAAGTCTCTTGTGTCTATTACACACCTTAACCTGAAGTCCTTTGCATTAGCAGACCCCAGCTTTTATGAGCCGTCTGACATAGGACTGCTCATCGGTGCTGACCTATTTTGGTCCATTATTGGAACCAAACAGCACTCTTTAGGCAAAGGAAATCCTATTCTACATGAGTCTAAATTAGGATGGCTTATCGCAGGTCCCATGCATTATATTCAAAATGACAATCTCAATTTAAATTCCCCAGTGAAATGTAATTTTGTAAGTATTGAAAGCAACAATACTTTAGTTGAGCTTCACAATGATTTGAAGAGGTTTTGGGAGCTTGAAAGCTTGCCACAAAGGCCCCTTCTTACAGACCAAGAGAAAGCTTGCGAACAACATTTTTACAGCACACAAAACGCACTGAAGAAGGTCGTTTTTGTGTCAAGCTGCCATTGATCGACAAACCAGACTGCCTAGGCACTTCCTATTTCATAGCCAGGCGGCGATTTATAAACCTGGAACGTCGCTTTCGCAAGCAACCGGAACTTAAGTCCGCCTATGTTGATTTCATTGAGGAGTATCGCAAACTAGGACATCTAGCAATATCTGAGGTAGACCGACCTGAGCTTGCCTATTTTATTCCGCATCATCCTGTCATTCGTGAAGACAGTGAGTCAACACGTCTACGCGTCGTTTTTGACGCATCAGCTCGCACTTCATCTGGTTTGTCTATAAACGACATTCAAATGATAGGCCCTACAGTTCAAGACTCTCTTTTCAATATCCTCATCCGGTTCCGGCAATATCGTTATGTGTTGTCAGCGGATATTGAAAAAATGTACCGGCAGGTTTTAATACATGAGTCTGACCGAAACCTACAGCTGATTTTATGGCGTGATGCGGAGGACAAACCATTACAAACACTCAGGCTTAACACGGTCACCTACGGATTTGCTAGCGCTAGTTTCCTTGCCACCAGGTGTCTCTGGCAAGTGGGCGAGGAGTGTGACGATGACGTTATTAAGGCAGTCATACAGGAGGACATATATGTTGATGACTTACTAACTTCTAGCGATGATGAAGATCAATTACGGTCTATACAGAAATCAACACATGTGGCTCTTTCTATGGCTGGTTTTGACTTGCGTAAGTACCGATCCAACTTACCTTCTTTACTGCCTTCAGAAGTTGTCCAGTCATCCGGCAACCTGACATTGAGTCAGTCTACAAATACGCTGGGCCTAGATTGGAGTCCTTCGACCGACAGCATTAATTTTCCCATTACAGTGGATCAGTCTGACGTCGTCACCAAGCGCACTATACTTTCTTCAACTTTCAAGATCTTCGATCCCTTGGGCCTCCTATCCTTGTCCACTATCGTTCCCAAAATTTTAATTCAGACCTTATGGTCTCTCAAATTGGACTGGGATGAGCCCGCTCCAAAGGATATTGTCGATGTCTGGAGACCTTTTGTTGATGGACTTAAATACCTTTTTTCACTAAATATACCTAGATGGGTATCAAGAGAATTCACTGTTTTTGCGATGCATCGCAACGCGCCTATGGTGCATGCTTGTACCTTCGCTCTACAAATAAAGAAGGACAAATACATGTCCAACTTTTATGTGCGAAATCTCGCGTTGCCCCAGCATCCAGCCCTATTACAATTCCTCGTTTGGAGCTTTCAGGTGCTCTTCTGGCAGCTGAAACAGCTCATCTGTGACCAAGGCCTTGCGACGTAAAATATCGCGTCATGTCTATTGGACTGACTCGAGCGTAGTTCTTAGTTGGTTGCGCTGCGGTTCTTCTAACTTGAAAGCATTCGTTGCCAACAGAGTCGCCGCCATTAGAGAGCTGACTGACGCAAATTCATGGCACCACGTTCCTACAGAACACAACCCAGCTGACCTGCTATCCCGTGGCGTGAACCCACAACAGATCGCTGCATGTGATATGTGGTGGTATGGACCTAAGTTTTTATCGTTGCCAGAGTCCGAGTGGCCTTCTATGCAGTCGCAGACTATTATTGAGATGAAGAATTTGCCGGAAGTTAAAGCACATCCAGTTGCTATTTGTGATAATTATCAATCAATTATTAACTTTAACAAATATTCTAAATTAAAACAATTACAACACATTTTAGCCTATGTACATAGATTTATTAATAACTGTAAAAATTCTAAAACTAAAATTACAGGTTCCTTAACTACCGCCGAGCTCAATAAAACTCTTAATTCATTAGTGTATATTTCCCAATTAGAGGCATTCCCTAAAGAATACGACTTATTATTAAAAGGAAATTCCCTAAGTCCTAAGTCGCACATTTCGGCACTTAATCCATTTTTACATGAAGGAGTGATAAGAGTAGGTGGTCGAATTCAGGCTTCTGAATATAGTTTCGATATGAAGCATCCCATGTTGTTAAGCTCTAAACACCATTTTACTCAACTTTTATTCCAACAAGAACACGTACGGCTTCTACATCTGGGGCCCCAAGCCTTACTGGCTTCTATTAGAACGCGTTTTTGGCCCATTAGTGGAAGAAGTCTGGCTAGACGTACTGTGCATAATTGCACCGTATGTAGGCGTTTTAAGGGTCAGTCTATGAAAAACATAATGGGCAAACTACCTGCTCAAAGACTAATGCTCGACTTTCCTTTTATTACAGTAGGGACTGATTTCGCTGGGCCATTTATGGTCACGGATCGCAAAGGTCGTGGTTGTAAAATTACAAAATGTTATTTGTGTATTTTCATATGTTTTAGGTATAAGTGCATCCATTTGGAGGCTGTTAGTGAGCTGTCCAAGGATGCTTTTATATTAACTTTGAGACGCTTTGTTTCACGGAGAGGGCTACCAAAGCAGATATTCTGCGACAATGGTGGAAACTTTGTAGCTGCTTCAAAGGAACTTAAAGAGTTTTTTGAAGTTAATGCCAAAACTATCGCTAATTTTGCCGCTAACGAAGGCGTTGAATTTTGTTTTTCGCCTGCATACGCTCCTCACTTCAATGGTTTGATGGAGGCCGGTGTAAAGTCAGCCAAATTACACCTGGCTAGGATATTAGGGACTACGCACCTAACCTATGAGGAATTGTCATCTTTGTTCACACAAATAGAATGTATCCTAAATAGCCGCCCCCTATGTCCATTAAGTTCCTCTCCCACGGACTATTATCCCTTAACTCCGGGCCACTTTTTAATTGGTAGACCACTAAGCTCGCTGCCATCTCCGTGTCTACAATCCGCTAATGCCAATCGTCTCGACAGATTCCAGCGCATCGAGCAGTTTAAGCAACACTTTTGGCGACGCTGGAGCCACGAGTACATTGCGGAGCTGCAGTTGAGGACGAAGTGGCGCACAAAGTCCAAAGAGAGCCTACAAATTGACGACCTAGTCCTCTTGAAAGAGGAAAACGCTCCACCGCTCTATTGGCGTCTCGGACGTGTAAGAAAACTCTTCCCGGGATCTGACGGATTGACACGCGTCGCAGATATAGACACTGCAAGAGGAATTGTGCGGCGCGCCCTAAACAGAATCGTCCTACTACCGAAGCCCGATGAGTTGGAAGATCTTGAAAGCTGTTAAGCTTTCCAGCGCCGGGAGTATGTCGGCGCCGTTACGACAGCACCGACGGTGTTTGCGGGGAGTATGTGAAGTGCGGGGGGTTTCTCACCACCGCGCCTAAGACCGGCACTCGCCGATAGCTCGCGACCCGATCGCCACCAAATATTTTGTATTTTTCATTCCTTTTAAATATACAATTTGCCTATCGTGTGAGTCGCCTATTTTATTCATGTTCCCTAACTGAACACAATAAAAATGCTTCTATATCATAATTGCTTTGGATTTATCCGAAATAATTTTAGTAGATTTTAATTTGTAATTTATTAACATGACATTGCAATCATAAGCAAAAATATATTTTATTTTAAACTTTATAACATAAAAAAATTATTACGTTTCCTGTAACAGCTTTGCTCGTGATAACAGTGCCTTAAAGTTAACCGGCGAAGAATGTTTTTATTTTAAGCATTAAGTACACCTTTGTAACTTATCTATCTTCTTATCTTCAATAAAGATTAATTATATTAATAAAATATGTGTACGATACAATATTTTTTACAGACCATTGTAATTATAGAACGAAAAGTCAATTTAGGGTAAACATTAATGCCCCCAAAAATGTGTTAGTCTTCCATTTCATTTTACATAATATAAACGTTCTGCATTAATAAGTCGCTTCATATTATTTTTCGATAGGTCTTATTATCCCCAGTATACATCTAATAATATTTCAAGCGTGATATGCATTAAGAGAATCATTTTTTATAAAACATTTTGTTATATTAAAGGTTTTTCCGCCTTAGTCATCAACATATTTTAACAGGCAATGTTAAAATATGTTGATGACTAAAGGCGGAAAAACCATTCAGAAAATTTCGAATCCAAATTCTACAGACTAGTGATTTAAGCCAGTGTGTATTATTATGTTTTGTTATATTTTTATATTGTATTATGTTAAGTATTTATATTTTTTATATGTGTATGTTTATTTAGAAAGTTTAATTACAGATTGCAAAGTATTCCTTAGAGGTCACAACACTTCTGTAACAGAAACAGAAACTCTTTTATTTAATATAGATTATAAATAATACTTATTGAAAGTCACTCGTTTGTTTAATTATGTAGTGTGTAGTATGTAGCCTTCTATGTTTGAAGTTGATTGTAGGTGTCCATGGGCTGTCTAAGTGATTATTTTTTATAAAGCTGAAGTGACAAACGAACTTTTAATCCACCTGATGGTAAGTGGCTTCTGCCGTCCATGGACATGTGCATCCAATATCAAACAAAGAAGGCGACGGATGCATTGCCACCTCTGAGGAATAAGATATAATGCTAACAGCTATAGCAGTACAATGCCGCTGTGTTTCGTGTAGTGAGTCAAAGAAATATTTTAGTCTTTAGGTTTGACAAATGCATTTTGATTCTTAATCGAGGATACATTGTTTGTGGGCCACAACTCACCCATCAGTTGAACTGTGTGCTAGTTTGTCTTCCTTACTTCTATAAAAAAAAAACAACAATATTATGCAATTAACAATTGGCAATTCTTCATTATTTTATCAAATGTTCGTGAAATATGGGAAACAATTTGTGCGATATCAGGTCCCTACGGACGTATCCGAAATTTAATATTACACGTGCTAAAGTGAAATATACCCATCTGTAAATTAAAAATATACCTGCTGGATATGGTCAAATTGTACTGACATGTATTTATATTGGAAGAAAAGGTATTGATATCAGTGATGACTAAGTGAACTATTGATCAAAGGAACTAGGTGCTATGTTGGGGATCCTGGATTCTAATCTTAGCCTGAGTGAAGGTTTCTGTCATTTGTGTTACGTAGTAATTTTTAGTGTAACCACTAACCACTAGATCCTACAAAACTTCTTATGTTAATGTACTTGTATGTGCGTTACATCGGATGTGAGTAGAATAGGACAAATAAGTGCCTCTGTGTTTGCGATAAAACTGACAGAAAATTAGCCATAATCATCATTGCGGTCTCTATCCGTTAGTTTTGAAATCTATTGTTACAAATTTTATGGAGTATAATTATTAAAGGCTTAAAAACTGTTATTCTTTAAAAATAAATAACATTTAAAATATATACTAGATGGTAGGACTCCTATTCCGTTTGGGTAGGCAACATCCTCTTACCTTTAAATGCAGTCGTATAGTACCGCTGTGTTGAAGGGTGATAAAGATCCTGTATAATTTTTTTTATTGATTTAAGCTTTTATGTACAAAAGAAAAATCGTACATATGGCGGACTTAATGCCTTAAGGAATTCTCTCCCAGTCAACCATTAGATTAAGCGGAGATAAACATATGGGAGGTAGCGCAACAAAAGTAAACTAATAATGAGAAAAAAAGGTAACGAAGTTCGAATAAACCAGAATATATATTTATTTACTCTTTATTTTACACCAAAATATAAAATAACGAGTACAGTCAAATCTAAAGTAGAATATGTACAACAGGCGGTCTTATCACTGAAATTCATTTCTTATTCATTCCCGTTATATATACACATATATATATATATATATATATATATATATATATATATATATATATATATATATATATGTATATATATATATAACGGGAATTAATAAAACTATGAAATTTTAATAATGAATTAAATAGTTTAAATAATATCAATTCTAATGTTTTATCTTAATTTCATTAATATTAATTTAGCCATAAAATTTCTTAAGAATTTAGGAATATTTATTGTTGTTGTATTTCTTTTAATTAACCAATCAAAAGCCAAAGGTTCATGGCTTGATTAATACGGTGATCACAACAACCAATCAGAGCGAGTTTCGCTGGTGAAATGCCTCGAGCGGAGTCGCGGTGCGACTGGATGAAAAAATGACAAAAGAGGAGCAGATAGATTCGGCGTGGGGTACAGTTTTGTTTTTCTTGTTTGGTGTGTGATGGCATAGTGTGATGGTGTATGTCTGTGTCGCATTACGAACTCGCTGCTCTTTAATTAATTTTAATATTCTTTAATAAAATTTAGTTAGTGTTATTTTCTGTAAAATTTAATTTAAATTTTAATTACTAAAAGTATAAACAAGTTTATTATTTGTGTTGTGTGTTCTGCTTGTATTTACCCAAAATGTCGCCCACAAGATCTGTTGATAATAATGGTGTCAATGAACGCGACTTTTCTTCTTATATATATAGGTTGTCCCAGTAATGGTGGATAATCTGGAACGTATGTGTTCGGGCGGGGGGGAGGTGGCCTCGGTTCTCTAAAAAAAATTCTATCCCGAACGGTTTGCGGTTTACGCCATGTTTTATAAAATTCCGAAAATTCGTACTTCTACTCACCTATTTGTGGTCATCACGTCCGCAGTTTAATGCCTAGATCGGATTTTTTTCTTTTAATATATTCCCTAATAATGATGTTTCTAAATTATCCTTAAAAGTTTTCAACTACTATGGGTTGTATTTTACAAGACGGCACTAAACATAAGTTTAAATTTTTTACCTTATTTAACTGCTAAGTTTGAGCACCTGTGGTGGAAAAAAAAACGTATAGAATCTGTGTGGCCAACCATTTAAAAAGTTTGCCAATATCATAAGGATTCTAAAACATTAGCATACCATGTACTTAATGTCATTACTTACTGAGCTATAGCCGTTAATGTCTAAAAGTAGGCATTTCATTACAAAATTACAATATTATTGGCAGATAGTTTTTTAAACATTGCATGTCTTTATTAGGTAAGTACATTCGTCACCCTTGAAAATTTTACTTTACTACCTGCACGCCTTGTTTGGACGAATTCTAAGCTGTCTGAGTGAGACAACAAAAAATCTAATGGGTTAATATCAGGTGATCTTGGTGGCCACAATATCGGTCCTATTCAGCTGATCCACCGGTCACGGTTGGCTTCGTTTAGGTAACTCCTTACTTGGACGGCGTAATGTGCCGGATAACCATCATTTTGGAGCCACATTCTTCGCCGGATGACTATTAGCTCATCTTCTAATAAATGGGGCAGCTCATTTTGCAGAAATTCTAAATAATTGGCTCCATTTAGTTTACCCAGTTTGTTCGCTGCCAACTGTGCAGATTATGGAAGTTAAGGTATTCGTCTCTTTTACACGTTGACTCGTTGCTCCACAAATACTTTCTAAAAAACCCGGGATCTTCATCCATTCGCCTCAGCATTTCTCCGCAAAAAGTAAATCGTGCTCGGTAGTCATGTTGGTGAAGAGTTTGCACAAGTGTAATATGATAAGGGTGAAGTCTCCATTTTTTGACAATCCGATATGCTGTAGAGTGCGATACTCCAGTGCGTTGTTCGATATCTCGCATCGAAATAGATGAATCTTTTCTGCCGATTTCAAAAAAGGAGACGGTACTCAATTCGACTGCACATGCGATGTTGCGAAGGTCGAGATACGTACTTACCATGTTTAACAATAACCAAGCACGAATTCATACAATGTTTAAAAAAACTATCTGCCAATAATTTTGTAAAGAAATGCCTACTTTTACACATTAACGGCTATAGATCAGTAAGTAATAACATTAAGTACATGGTATGCTAATGTTTTAGAATTCTTATGATATAGGCAAACTTTTTAAATGGTTAGCCACACAGATCCAATACGTTTTTTTTTTTCACCACAGGTGCTCTAACTTAGCAGTTAAATAAAGTAAACAATTTAAACTTATGTTTAGTGCCGTCTTGTAAAATACTACCCATAGTAGTTCAAAACTTTTAAGGGTAATGTAGAAACATCATTATTAGGGTACACATTAAAAGAAAAAAATCCGATATAGACATTAAACTACGGACGTGATGACCACAAATATGAGCAGAAGTACGAATTTTCGGAATTTTATAAAACATGGCGTAGACCGCGAACCATTCGGGATAGAATTTTTTTTTTAGGAAACCGAGGCCACTTCCCCCCGCCCGATCACTTACGTACCAGATTATCCACCATTACTGGGACATTCTGTAAATATATATATACTAGCTGACCAGGCAGACGTTGTTCTGCCCTTTTCGACGACCCTTCATATAAAAAATCCTTAAATTCGTAATAAAAAAGTATTGAGTGTCACTTATCAGGATAAAAACTATCCTATCTCTCAAGATGGACCGAACTGCACAGAGTGTGCAAAATTTCATTGAAATTAGTTCAGTAGTTTAGGAGTTCATAGCTATTGAGTTATATGTACTACGTACTAGAGAAGCCATTCCGAACATTAACTATGTTCAACTGAACTGTAGTGCAATCCATACAAACTAAATATTGCATAAATTGAAGATTTGTGAATTCCATAAAATAATTATTATTACATTTTATTTAGAAATATAATATGTTTGTTTAGATTAAATTAAGATAATTTATATTAAATTCTGACATTTATTTTATATTAATAAGTATCTCATTTTATATTAAATTAAAGTCTTCGCGCATGCGCGACTACTACTCCCGCGCATGAGCGAAGACATAGAGTAGGAAACAATTTTTGTTTGGAATGGTTTCTCTAGTACGTAATACATATAACTCAATGTTCATAGCGAACAAACAACGTGACACGTAATTTATATATATATATACATACATAAACACTCACGCCTGTCACCCAGAGGGGTAGGCAGAGATTATGGACTTCCATTTGGCACGATCCTGACACACCTATCTCGCTTCCTCCACATCCATATACCTACGCATACACGCTCGTCGGTTAAAGGTACTCTTGATATGGCCCATTTTTAATATATGGGATGAGTCGCTCGCGTCCGTAGGCTTCGACCACCTAATCCTAGGCCCACCCTACACGTGTCCCCCGGGTGGTGCTAAACGAGCGACAAAGCCGAAAGAACTGACTCGGCTCCTAGCCGTGTGGTAGCGGCGTAAAAAATACCACAACTTACTTTCGCACCATGAGGCATAAAATTAATGAAATGGCCCCGAGTTCCCGGCGCCCCTTTAATGGGGCAGGGGTGCGAAGAATCTCCGGGAGGAAAACCGGCGACGAGGTTCGCCACCCGTCACGTTCTGTCCCCCAGAGGGGCGAAAAGTGGATTGCGGAAGCCCGTCTGGCTACATTGAATGTATGTGGAGGAGTGAATGATAAGATGGATGAAGTATGCGATATGATGTATGATAGAGGAATAGACATGTTATGTGTAAGTGAGACGAAACGGAAGGGAAAGGATGCCACTACACATGGCATGTATACCGCGTACTGGTCTGGTGTAGACGAGACCGAGCGGGCATGCCAGGGAGTCGGTATCATCCTTTCAGAAAGAATGGGTCATTGCGTGAAAGAGTATGAATGTGTAAGCCCGAGACTGCTATGGATACGAATGAAAGTGGGCTTAAAGAAGTTGTTTGTTTTAGGGGTCTATGCACTAGACATGTCTAAGCCCACTTATATCCGAGAGCAGTTTTGGGAGTTGGTAAGGATGGTGCTAATGAAATGCAAGGTTAATGAAAATATTGTGATATTAGGCGATTTTAATGGAAGGGTTGGGGTGAGGAGGCTTGGTTATGAAAGGATATTGGGAACGTATGGTGATGAAAGTATAAATGAAAATGGTGAAAGCCTTCTCGCCGTATGCGTGGAAAAGAATCTTATTGTGACGAACACTTTCTTTCGTCATAAGAAGATTCACACGTATACATGGGAAAAAGGTGATGATAGAAGTATGATAGATTTCATAATTGTTGATGAAAGAATGAGGAGCGCGATGGTAGATACAAGGGTTTACCGGGGCTCTAACGTAGGGACGGATCATTACTTGGTCTTATGCCGAATTTATGGTCTTTTCAGACGTTGGAGGCATCGGACATCTGTGTCTACCACTGCGTTACAGCGTATAAGAACAGAGAGGTTACAAGATGAAGGTGTGAAAGAGAAGTTCAAATGTAGATTGAGAGAAAATGTAAGTGGTATGGCTGAATTGTGTATGAATGATTTAGACTTGGAGACTGTGTGGTATAATGTCAAGAAAGGTTTAGTGGATGCAGCTACCGAAGCATGTGGTGTAAGTAAGAGAACGATTGAAAGGAAAAATAACACGTTATGGTGGGATGATGAGGTACGGATGGAAGTTGAAGCAAAGAAGAAACCATGGCTAGATTTACTAGCAACCAAGGCTAGTAATTCTAGCAGTATGAATAATGATATTGAAAGGAAAAGGGCAGTTTTTAGACATCTAAATAAGAGAGTAAAAGAAGTAGTTGAAAGGAAAAAGCAAGAAAGAACGGATAAGAATGATAGAAGAATATCGGATAACTTCCAGGCAAACATTAAAATGTTCTGGAAACTCGTAAGAACTACCAGGGGACATTCACAACAGCCTAGAATGAATGCTATAGGAGACCAGAATGGCTGTATTCTGAATGACAAAGTTTTGAGTTTAAGGAGATGGAAGGAATACTTTGTAAGCGTGTTTATGAGTGATGAGACGTTCGACTTAAATGAAATAGAAATTCCGAAAGAAGAGGAAATAGATAGAGATATAAGTATAGATGAAATAATGAAAGCAATGAAAAGTATGAAAGCAGGTAAGGCAGCCGGTTATGATAGAGTATCTCTCGAAATGCTAAGGGCTGGAGAAGGAGTGGTGGCAGACCTGCTGTACACCTTGTTTAATTTATGTTGGGAACTTAAGCGGGTACCGGGAGACTGGTGCAAAGCCGTGATAGTCCCAATATATAAGGGAAAAGGATCACAGCAGGACTGTAAAAACTACCGTGGTATCAGCCTTCTTAGCATTGTGGGAAAACTGTATGCTAAGGTACTAATTGAAAGAGTTATGAAAGAAACTGATGGAAAAATTTGGGATGTGCAAGCGGGATTTAGAAAGGGAATGGGATGTACGGATCAGGTCTTTTCCATGCGCATGATCGCTGAGAAGTTTTTGGCCAAAAACCAAAAAGTTTTTTGTGCGTTCATAGACTTGGAGAAGGCTTATGACAGAGTGGACAGGGATGTGTTATGGCAAACACTGAACTCATTTGGGTTGACCGCTGGTCTGATACAGGCATTGAAGTCTCTATATAAGGACTCTAGTGCTTGTGTCAGGATTAACCGGGCCTACTTGGACTGGTTTGGCATCCATAAAGGTGTCAGACAGGGCTGTGTGGCTTCCCCGTGGTTGTTGAACCTATTTATGGACAGTTGTTTGGAAAATTTGAAAGTAGAAGAATGCGGGTTAAGAATGGGTGAGTTAACCGTCAAATGCCTTTTGTACGCCGATGATCAAGTCATACTTGCATCGTCGGCAGCCGAGTTGCAAATGATGGTTACATTAATGAACAGGACATTAAAAGAAAAGGGAATGAAAGTGAACGCAAGTAAGACGAAAGTGATGGTTTTTGAAAGAGAAGACAGCAAAACGATATGTGAAATAAGAATAGAAGGGGAGTTGGTAGAGCAAGTAGATGAGTTTGTATATTTGGGATGTGTGTTTAGCAGGGATGGTAGATATGATAAGGAAATAAAACGACGAGTGAATGCAGGAAATAGAGTGAATGGGGCTCTACACTCTATTGTGAAAAGTCAGAATATGTCCAAAAAGGCACGTATGGCAATTCACAATGCTGTGTTAGTACCTACTTTAATGTATGGTAGTGAAAGTTGGATGTGGCAGAAGAAGCATGAGAGTAGAATAAATGCTGTAGAAATGCGGTCATTAAGGAGTATGTTAGGGATGAAGCTGAATGACAGAGTGAGAAATTGTTTAATAAGAGTAGAGTGTGGTTTGCAAGATGATATTGTGACCAGGATTAAGAAAGGAATGCTTCGGTGGTTTGGCCATGTAGAAAGAATGAATGAGGAAAGAGTGACAAAGCAAATCTATGTTGCAGAGGTGAACGGCATAGTCGGGAAGGGTCGCCCTAGGCGAAAGTTTATCGACCAAATTGGCGAGATATATATATATATATATATATATGTACGTAATATAACATATTAAATAGTATAATCACAGACTGTGAGGCATTCCATCTTAGTCCTTAGAGGTGACAACGCATGTATAGCCTCCTTTGTTTGAAGATGTCTGCAGGCATCTGCCTGCATGTCTATCGACTGCAGTAACTACTTACCACCAGGTGGAGTGTTAGTTCTTTTGTCACATATTTTATTTCATGGCTGCAATTTTAAAACATTCATATTGTGTTTTTCTATCCAGTAGGAAATATTATTACGTTAAAGGCCATTGTTCTGCGTCCATACAATGTTTGCCTAAGAACCAACATTGAAAAAAATACCTTTTCAAGTCGGAAATTACGCATAATGGTATGTAAGAACAATAACTCTTGACAGACACTTCTGGAAACTTAGATATTAGTAGGTATCATAGAGATTTTGAGGTTATATTTTATTTTTATGAAACACAACTATGTTATTGCTAATGTAAGCAGTACAGTCTTAGCCTAGACTTTATACGGTAAATAATACTCAGGTTGTGATTAGGTATTTATTTTATTCATACCAAATAAATACAACTTATACAGTCTCATTTGGTTAAATTCCGTGATTCAAGCCAGTTAAGTCGCTAAAGAAGAGTATCGATATCCGTTGTTCAAGCCGAGTCATAATTTATAAAAACTTATCGCATAACAAACCAGCCGCACAGTGCACTTAGATTCCGAAAACATGTGCAGAAATGTATTTTTTCAAACGAAACCAAAACGATCGCACATCTGACGTCTATCTATTTTGAGGTGTTGTCATCTGTCACCATTATTGATTTTTATTTGCGTGGCACAATGCTGATTTGGCCAATGAGAGTATAATAGTATTGTTATTTTAAATTAAAAGAGATGAATTCACTGTACACCAGTTCCTTGTGGCATATAATAATCTGAGATATATTTTAAAATATAAACATTTTCATAATATATTTGAGTTTACGACAACTTCTGAAGTATGTGAGTGAAGGTATTGTGCAATTGGTCAAATCACAGGAGGCCATAAACGCAGCTCATTAGTATTAAATAATAGGTACAAAGTTCAAAATAGAAAAAGTCCTTTTTATTTTGATTTCACAATTCAGAAGTGTCCGATATTATCTAATAAATGTTATCTAATGCATAGTTAAGAATAAGAATTTTGGTAATTGTCAAATATATGTTGGTTCTTAGACCAGTTTTAGCAATGTTCTGTTTCAATTTAACTTTCCATAGAAATTAATTCACTGAGTTTTTTTGGTGAATGTATTACCAAAATAAAAAGTGTGGCCCATTTAGCATTTGCGTTAGTTTATATTTTTAAAGGTGATATTAATTGATACTTTCTATGTTTTTTTTTTGTTCTCAAATAGAATATAGTTATATAACAGGAGACAAAACGGTCATGGTTTAGGAAAAGAAAAAATAATTTGCTGGATAATTCAGGCGATACAGAGTAGTACTGCCTTTTTCATTAAAACCCGGAGCGATCCATCACGTTGTCCCAGGAGTTTAATATTTTAGTGCGAATGCTGCTAGGCAGGGTGTAATATTTAAAAATTTATGTTATCAAGAAATCTTTAATTACCAATTTTATCACACGTACGTGGTACATGAACCGTGTAGTGGCGGTGTAAGAATATCCAATGCCCCATATCAACAAGTCAGGAGATTGGCAGCAGCGTCTGTCTAATTACAATAAATTAAAAACTTCTGTTGCCAAAAAATCCCCTATGAGGCATATGCGGAAGCCCTATACGTTCAGCAGTGGACTTTTAATTAGCTGTTACGGTGTGTGATACGTGTTCGTGAACTTCGTATTGTAATAAAATTATAATTTGGCATTCGCAAAATCTTACCGTAATGAAATTGTACGCGTATGTGGTAATGTATGGAAATGGTTCTGCAGTAACAGTATATCGCTAAAACGATTCAATGAATATTTAAGCTGTCGCAAAATCCACCTGCGTACGATTAAGGAACGCTAGAAATATCTTGTACATTCTTAAGGAATTATTTAACATAAATTAGGTCTATTAAATAAAATACAAATATTTATTATTTATTTATTTGTAGTATTTCCATGTTTTTTATTTACTACAGATATGTGGAGTATTTCAAAATCTATAAACTGCTTTTTGAATATCTTACAAATCGCTTCCATTTTTTAAAATAATGCCACACTGACGATTTTTATTTTGTTGTTTCATTGTTATCATTCATAGTTTAAACAAACAAGTACATTTAATCCACCTTTTATGTTATGCACTACTTATACGAATTAACAAAAAATAAACAACAATGATTTCACAATCGAGATATTATAAATCAAACTAAGTTCATATTTGACTACAACATGACAGATGCAAGTTTGAATTTGGATGTAACCAGTAAGGTCACTCGCGGCACCTTATACTACAAGTGAATTAGTGAGCTGACATCTATCTAGCGATCTCCGAATCTACACGGTGCGGTGCGCCGAATTCAATCGGTAACTTGAGTGCAAGCGGACACGAGTAAAATTTATTTTCACTCGAGTACCGAGTTACACAAATTCACTTGATTGAATCGATTGAAAACAGAGCACGAGTTGCATCACTAGTATAAGAACTAAGAATAAATTCTGTGGTTACTGGTTAATTGTGATTATATTCTTTTTTGGTAGCAAAAACATAAAGATTATTGTTAAGTATAAACATTTTTTACAGTTTGTTTACATTACAAGACAATAAAATAACGTCTCATCGATGCACAAGTGTATGGATACATGGATATATATTAAATTCTTATAATAATATGGATAATATCATGCAGATTATGTATGATTGGATTGGAATTAATATTCCAAATTATGTATTTCTCTTCTACTCTAATATATGAGTTTAATATTCCACCTAGAATTTTAGAAAATCTATAAGTTGTGTTGAATAACCTAAAACAAGTTACAATGTATTAAAGTTTTATGTTATTAGTAATATCTAAGTTAAATTTTAGATACATTGCATAAGTATTGTGACTTAGTTAATGGGTGATATCCGTAAAATTGCTATTGAATTTACAAAAACACTTAGGACTCTAATAAAGCTGATAAACTTCAAACTGCCAGACAAATCACCTTTAGGAGCTATATTCCATAAGACTGATTACATATTATGTAAATTGACAAATTACAATATTATAATATTATATAAAAATCCCATGTATTATATAACTTTGGACCATATCCTGCGACGGAACCAAATTCTTCTATTATGTTTATACTGCTGTGTTGTTAACTCTGCAGAAAGGAATATTATTTGGTCATGAAAAAAACTATATATTATTCTCCTATAAGAAACCAGTGAAAATAAAAAGATAGACAACTTTTATATAGTCAAATATTGTTGATGTAAATCCGTAATTATTATTTTGTATTTGATCAACTGGAGCTAATTAATTGTGTATATTTTATAATATTTTTTTATTTATTTAACATATAGGCATAGATAACAAAATTGTGACAGAAATATGTAAATATAGTTTAATGCGTTGAAGGATCATTAATGTCTTATCTCTTATTATTGAACATGTCTTTTTAATTCCTCACAGTACCATAAATAGACATGTTTTTTGGCATTATAGTATTTGAAATGCAATTCATATATAAACATAGTCTCCACAAGCTACATAGAATGAAATAAATATAGAAAAAATAATATATTGATAAGAATTAATATTTAGTATAGGCACTTTTTACAATAATTAACTTTTTCAGGTCAATCGCTGAGAACATATATGTATGTTTTGCAGGCTAAAAGCTTGCAGAGCTGCCCGTAGGTAGAGACAAAAAATAGTATGGATATTGAAGACAACAGTCTTCTGTCATATCATTGAAAATGTTCTTCGAATTCCTGCCAATATCATAAATGGACATGTTATCATCAAGTTATTTATAAAAAATATTTTGAAATGATTTACAATAACAAATACAATTAAATTTGTTATGTTTTATTATCCTTCCGTAAACAATTTAAAACATCTTACTTCCTCACTATTTATCAGTGTGTAATAACAGATAAAAATGTTTGAGTTATCTAACCTAACCTAATCAGTTCATATATTTGCAAACAAAGTTTTGACACCGTGCCTGTCTATTTGTTACTTAAAAGTAGTCTATTAACGGTCTACTGTTAATAGACTACTTTGGAAATTATCATTTACTTTAATAAATGTACATGCATTATAACTTGTGTTTTTATCCTTATACAACCAGGTCAAAACATCTTTCTTACTATATAGCGTGTGTAGGTAATATTATAAATGTACATATTATCCCTGACTCATCTTGGCTTTAATCATATTACTTAAACGGTATTTGGGATGTATACTCACAAACAATACATTTAAAAAATAGTATCCATACCATATTCATGCACAGATATGCACTATATTATTTTGCCGGAACTACTAAAAAGATTTTCCATCAATATTAAAGTACCTATAAATGCTGAATGTAACTACAACTTTGTTTTATACTATTATTTATTGAACAGTGCACTATTTTGACTTATAATACCGGTGAAAACTTTTTTTATAGGATAAGGGTGACAAACGAGCACACAGTCCACCTGATGGTAAGTGGTTGCTGCGGCCCATAGACATCTACATCTATCCTCTATTACAAATCAAAATGTAGATGCGTTGTAACCCGTGAGGACTAAGATGGAATGCCTCATTTATAGTAAAAAGGGCCTTCGGCCACCTGCACTCACCAAGCAAAACGCAAAGGTAAACCTCTACTTCACGCTGGTTTTCTGTGAGGTCGTGGTACCACCCCGGTTCGATCCGGCCCATCCGTGCGACAGCAAAAGCTGCCGCGTGGCTCTACCACTGTTAAATAGAAAATAGCTTTTAGTTTGTTTTTAGGTTATAGTATACATATTTTAGATACATATTTTATTTGCTAATTTCTTAGTATTCCCGTTAGATACGGTAAAACTAATATTACTATTGTAATCTATAGATTATAATAAATAAATTGACATGCATTTCATTAATGTTCTCTAAAATTTGTGGTGGGTCCATTCTCCATACAAAAACAAACTGTCTCCTTTGCTTGATATTCAGACTGTGTAAATATTATGCTATTTAAAACATACTGCACATCTTTTTATTCGAGCGGTCTGTGGGTAAAGTACATGAAACGAGCCTACGATGTCCTGAGTTTGCAGTACAATACCGTCTCTAAGATGCTATTGGGGCTGCCGCGGATGTAGTTCGTCAGGCATATTTGCTGAGACGGAGACGGTTTCAACGCTATAATGCGCAAGCTGTCGCCTCTTTTCTCTTAACTTACACGATGTTACGTATGGTGTGAATAAAAAAACAAAACAGGTACTTAGGAATGCTTGTTATAATAACTAAATCTATTATAGTTACACAATCATATTATTATTGAAATATTATTTTTTAGCAGACAACTACATTAACCGTAATGTCTTTGTTTGTCAACAAAGTTCTTTTGGACCAAGGAACTCGGTCCAATTTATACGCTACGCAGATTACTTACACATAAACAATATGTAATAAAGTTGATAACTTTTACAATAAAAGACTTTATTTCAAGAAACGGTCGTCACCCTTTTTATCAACATGTAAGCAGTCCAGGTGCATCTTACCCATCAGAGCAATTTGCTAAAAACTCACCAGACTCTGGAGACTCATATAAAAATAAGAGAATGGATTCTACATGCCGGATATCAATCCCACAGACTGATGATGGGATGATGCCATCTTTGTGATGCTATTTCGGCGCTACGTCCCCCTACCAGCCTGCCTATCCCTAGATATCCTAGCTTACCAAGCAACTCGAACTCAAAGGGTGACAAATAAGAGACGCCATTTATAACTTTAACTTAAAAGCAAAAGCAGACTTTAAAAAACTATAAAGAATGAAGTAAATTCACATATTGTGGTCGAAGTTTCAATTTTTCTATATTTTATTTACGTGTTTGAATCAGCTTTTAATTTTCATTTAAATTAATTTTACGAAAACATACTTTTACGTGGTAGAGCCACGCTACAGCTATATTATGGTTACAGCACGAATAGATCGGCTCAACCGGCATAGGACTACTCTCTCACAGAATACTGCTGTGTTTCGTATGATGAGTGAAGAGAATTGGAGACCTTTTTACTAACAACAAATCACAAGCTAACAAGGAATTCCATCACAGTCCTCAGAGGTTACAACTCATCTGTATTTTCATTCTTAATTGAGGATAAATATAGATATCTATGGGCCACAGCACCCACTTACATCAAGTGGAATGTGTGCTCGTTTGTCACTCTTATTCTATAAAAAATATTACGTAAAAATGTAACTTATACGAAAGAATTTTATCTTTTTAGTCGTAATATCTAATTTTACCTTCAACAACACGAACTCTAAAATACGTTTGTATCGTTGTCTCATTAACGTTCCGTCGCTTCCTATTTGCTTTGTAGAGTAAGTACGTCATTATACGACCATTTTTAAGAAGCATTTGTTAAAAGCCAGACTACTGTATCCACTGTTAACATTGTTTTAGCCGGTAGATAGCATGAAAAAGAAAGAGAATAAAGCTCTCGAAAAGTTCTTTAAAGTACTCGAAATTCAACGACGTCTACCACTCAGTATTATTTTCAAATATGAGTGCTTTACGTACGTCCGGGCTGTTCTAATGTTCAAAAGTTCTAGTCCTTTATTATTTGTTTAAACTGTTGCGAATATATGTAAGTTTCCCAGATATAGAATTTTATTAATATAAAGCAGAATGCTCATACCTGTCAAATGCATTTTACATAACATTTACACCATTGAATACCAGCGTAAAATGGCAACCTAATGCTTTTGTGTTAGGTATGGTGAGTGTAGAGAAACAAAGATCTTTTTTGCTGGAAACGAGGTATTCCACCTTAGTCATCAGGGATACGCATCCGCATTTTGATTCTTAATCGAGGAAAAACGTTGATATCTATGGGCCGTAGCTTCCACTTACCATCATGTGGACTGCGTGCTCGTTTTTCACCCTTATGCTATGAAAGAAACACTACGAATACTCGTAGCTCGCTTGTGTACATGTTTCGATCGTTAGTCTATTATACCGCCTAACGCTTTCCAATAAATATATCTTGCCAGATAGCGGATCTAATAACGGAATTCGTGCCATGTAGAAGCTTCTCCTTGCTAACACACTGTCATTAGTAAGTGGGTCAGGTACAAGCGCTGAATCTTTTATTCCTCCTGGACTGTAACAAATTTTAGTTAGTACTACATTATTAATGATTTGATTTTTAATTCTTTCGAGCGAAAAATAAATACATAAATTCTAAATATAAATAAGTTTGAAATAAATACGATGAAGTGCTACGTTGAGGACATTCACAAAGTAAGCCGTGGCCATTCGACATTATTGTAAATAGTTGACAGTGTAGTGGCGGTGTAAGAATATTCACTACACTATATCGTTTAGTGGGTATCGTAAGGAGCGACAAAGCTACGACCACAAAACCAAAAAAACCGCACAGTGAATGTTTCTTTATTTTTTGTCTGATATATCATCATCAGAAAATTTTCGGCAATAGTGCTCTGAAAGTAGCATACTACGCTTTAACACATACCAACAAACGAACAGTGGTAGCCGTGGTAATTCGGGGACTAAGCGCGCGCTGTAAATTTCACAGTACACGAATAATCCGTGCTGTGCTCGACGATGAAGGAAAAATCGTGAGGAAAGCTCCATGTCTGAGAAATAAAAATAATATTTCAAAGACATGTGACGACCTCCAACACTTATCGGGGCAGCACAGCTGACACTTCCTTGCTCAAAAACTTTCTCAGAAATGAGAGGAGGCCTGTGCCCAGGAGTGGGATGTGTACAGGCTGTAACTATAATGATTAACTCACAATCGCAGGTGTAGAGATAATGAGTCATTCACCGAGTTCTATTTTTCTTAAAAATCATAGATACGCTTCGAGTTTTTTTTATAGAATAACGATAATAAACGAGCCCACAGTCCACCTGATGGTAAGTGAATGCTCTGGTTCATAGACATCTTCATTTACTCTCGATTAAGAATCAAAATGCAAATGCGATGTCACCCCTGAGAAACAAGATAGAACGTATGCCACACAGATCCCATACGTTTTTAGGGTTCCGTACCTCAAAAGGAAAAAATGGAACCCTTATAGGATCACTTTGTTGTCCGTCTGTCTGTCTGTCTGTCTGTCAAGACCCTTTTTCTCAGGAAAGCGTGGAGGTATCAAGCTGAAATTTATATCAAATACTCAAGTCTACGGTCCCTTAGAGCTGTGAAAAAATCAAACTTCTAAGCCAACGCAATCAAAAGATACAGCCGTTTATGCCAAAAATTTTCGACAAAACTCAAAATCTTAAAATTTGGTACGAAGCAACGTATTATAGCACAGATAAAGGAAAAATTGCGAAAAGCATAAATTTTTAGTTACGTCATATAATAAAAATATTTTAATAATTTTAAACTTATATTCCTACGGATTTGTTCGGAACCCTCGGTGCGCGAGTTCGACTCGCACTTGGCCGGTTTTTTTTTTCACCACAGGTGCTCAATTAAAGAAATAAAATCAAATATTTCTATAAATCTATTAATCTAATAATCTACAAAAATTTGTTTCAGGTCTAAATGTTTGACCATATTATGTAATTTAAATTTGTAAACTGCATCCAAGATACATGATATAAATCCTAGTGTAAGGACTAAAAAATAATAAAAAAAATAGTTTTCATCCTATTGTTTCCACGAGCATGAAGAATATCATCTTATTCATTATTTAACAAATAAATTCTTCAGAAATTATCATTCAAAATTTCATTAACATTTGAATGATAAATTCTGAAGACTACGAAATTAATTAACAAGAACAATGATTTGTGTTGTTGTAACTGAGATTCAAGCTCAGGATCCGCAATTCAGTCGTTAGATACTCCGAGAGATATTAATAATCACTTTCAATGTTCAATTTGAGTTATCATGTTTGTGTTTTAATTGTAGTTTCATAATATAACAAACACTATGCTGAAATTCAAATCATTCATTACTTTTTTTTTTCAAATTTTGGACAACTTTAAAAAAAATGAAGGTTTAAGTAGTAATCAATCCATTTATGGGTAAGACACTGACAGCATCAATGCACTACTTAAGTGCTGATGAGGAAGCAGAGGAAATATTTATTTGCTCCATTTCTTTTTTCAATTTTCATAAAAGTAGGTATATGAGAGTTGTATGATCCACTGCATTTCGCTTTATTAAATCAACTGAAATGCGCGCTTCAGAGTGCAACACGAGAAATGCTCACTTTTATCAATATTATGTTTAGAAAAGAGATTTCTAGCATACCAAACATTTATATAGGTTTTGCCTCTGCAACCTAAGTCATTTGCCCAAACATTAGTAATTTATAGTTAATATTTGTTACAGCTTTTACGTTTTGAACATTTCCGAGATAATAACAATTTCTTACAATAAAAAAAATACAAATTTTACAATCTAGGGCAACATCACTACCAGATGAGACAAGAGTCGTACATAAAGTTAAAGAGACTATATTAGTTTGCGTATTCTTACATATTTTTGCAAAACAATCGTACCAATATATTCATTAGATATATTTTCCCCCAATGACCTCAATATAATGACTGTAATCAAATATTAAGTATACTATATACGATCTACAAATGTATCTATAGTTCTATAGATACATTTATAGATCAAATAAAAATATACAAATTTTAGTTACGTAAAGGTCGAGGAGCTTGTTAAACTTGTGTTATAATTGTATCTCGAACTTTCAAGAGTTTGTTATAACAGCTCAGCAGTTGATTATAACAGACTGTCAATGAAAATCTATAGGAATGAATATGAATTATGAATAGTTGTAATTTTCGTTTCGATGGCAGGTTGTATTAAATATTATTATTCTATATACTCAGTGTGCTGTTGGTTTGTGAATTGGAAGCGTAAGAATATTCCTTACCCCTTATCATCCCATGGGTGCTATAAAAGGAGACTGAGGAAAACTAAAACAGGGGATATGCAATAGCATCTTCCTAAAACAACCTAAAATAATAAAAACTGCGGTTGCCAAGCCGCCTGCCAAGCAACTATGAAAATATGCTATGGGCAAAGTCTATGTTCAGCAGTATACAAGACAAGCTGTTATAAATGAAGGATTCTGTATAGACATAACAATCATGAGAACAACTAACTTATCAATCGCTAGTGGACTACGGTTTGCTCTTAACAATATACAAAAGAGAATAATAAATAGCAACTGTCTGTTACACAAAGCTAACAAGCAATGTGGTGGCCACTGAGAATTAATGACTGCTCTCTTTTGGAGCGCTTTAACATTGTGCTGTTAATTATATTGTTATACAGTTATCATAAGGGATTGTATGGGAGATAACAAATGCAAGCAAACTAACTATTTTAATAACAAATTAATGTTTTAATGAGAGTTTCTAATTACGTGTATTGTTTTTTGTTAAATTTTAAATTTCACTGAAACCCTTACCATCATCCGCATCCTCAATAGACCATAAACAATCCACACTTTTCCGATTTCCGCCCATAATTATCAAGCTTGGCAGGCAGATGGACGTATGGATCTCAGTAACAGACATATCTATATCTTGGTACACTGCTTCAATAAGAGATATACTCAAGAAATTCCAGGTATTCCCCTTAGTTACCTTTTACGATTTGCTCAGGATGAGATGTGGTGATGAATTAGTTGTTGCATCACTATATTCCACATGATATCATTATAAATATAATTAACTAGCTATTCCCCGCGACTTCGCTCGCGTGTTAGGGTGTTTATGTTTTGGCGCGGAACCCTAATTCTTTTTCTAAAATAAAAGTAGCCTAAGTTACTCCTTGTGAAATCAGCTATCTGCTAGTGAAAGTCCCGTCAAAATCGGTCTAGCTGTTTCGATGATTAGCCGGAACAAACAGTCAGACAGACAGACAGACAAAAATTTTAAAAATTGTATTTTAGTTATAAGTACCATATTTACTTTCATATGCATTTAGTAAAAAACTGTAATTTTGATATTACAAACAGACACTTCAATTTCATTTATTTGTATAGATTTTAAAGAGCTTTTTACAGGGAGGGAATGGAAATTGAGAAAGAAACATAAGAAAATATTATATTATGATTTATGAAAAAGATATTTTTTTTTATAAACTTGTCATAAATTTGGTAGTAAATAACTAAAATTATACATATAGTTTTACAAACTAAAAAAGGTACATTTATATATCATTTATTTTAGCAATGAGGATGTTTTACCGATGAGGTGTCCTACCTAAATATACAAACAATTTTGGCTGATTAAAACTTTATCCTTTGCAGCTTTCTTTTTAAATTTGTTGTGAATAAAAATAGTTGCACGGTAACATATATTATAGCTGTAACATGTATGTGCATAATGTATGGAAGGGACTAGCTCCTGACATACAGGATTCCTAGTTCAGGAGATAGAGCTCAATCGGAAAAGTGTAACATTTATTTAAGTTCTAATAAAATTTATTATTTATTTATTATTATTAATATGTTGGTTATGGTGAATTACCCAAAAATTCAAACAGTGTGCTCTTAAGAAAACCCCTCGTTTTGAGCGCTGAAAATGCGAGCAAATTTTCTTGGTAAAGCAGTAATCTACAGACCCCTATGTTTGGTCACTTGTTGCTCACGACAGTAAACACTTCTGGCAAGCATTTGGCAAAACACTCGTGATTATTTTTTAGTAGTGACGTAAAAATTTCCATCCTTCTTAATTTATTTAATCTAATGTTACATTTCGTATTAAAAAAAAAGATTAATGGAATTGCATTAGCAAGGCTGACGTCGCTTGGTAAAAGGATAAACCTTTAAAATAATGGAACTGTACTTGAATTAATTATCCCTGTCTCAGTTGTGCTATTCATGTCTATTCTTAAGTAATTTAATTCTGTCATTTCGAGTGGTTTTTTTATTCATAGTAAAAGGTAAAAAAGTATATTTTTCAAATTGAATAGTAATAAAGTAAAAGTATCCAAAACCCATATTCGTACTTGCATCGTAAAACCTTTTGCTAATACTTCTGCCAATTTTTCAACTCACTCACCCACAGACTAAGCCCTATTAATTTATATTGATACTGATTTTCAATTATTAAAATTTTAAGAGGATATTTTAAATGCTATTCTGTCATCCTAGTCACCAGTAATCCCAGACATACATATATACTTCGAACGTAGTGCTCCCAATAACAACTAGTGGTATAGCTGTAATGAACGTTAGATATGATTTTTGTCTTGTACATATGTATCATGTTAAAGAATGGGACACCACCCTTGGAGTCCGTCTGGATAGGAACACACAGACGAACTCATATTATTTCTCTATTATCATGGAACTGGGACTGTGACTCGGACTGATGGCTCGACAGCGCATTAGCTATTCTGGTTGCAGGTTCGATTCCCACACGGAACAAGTATATGCATGTCCTGCAAATAATTGTTCCGGTTCTATATGATTGTTTATGTGTAATTTTTGTATATAAAACGCATCCATGATCTGGAAGGAAGTCCATGTGTGGGAGTAATGATTTTTTGAAAAGAAATAAAAGGATTTCTGTGAGATAACGTTTGCACGTTCAATCGTTAGTGAACTTTTTCATCTCGCATATCGCAAATAAAAATGATGATATTGTACTGCACTACTGAGGTCGTTGAGCATAGTGTTTTAACATAATAGCTTTATCGTAAGCAAATCAAAAGCGGGTGATAAATTCACCGTTGGTGTTAATACTGTATCCATTCTAATACAGTAGTTTTAAAACGTCTTCCAACATAGCGGTAACAATTTTCGAGGATATAACGACGTCACCGTTACTTTATAAACACTTCAGCACTTCCACATAGCAACTGTCAACATGGCACCGCTTAAGCGGCTGTAAAGGTTACAACTATAACTTAAATAAACTATATCTTTATTCTAATATATTATTTGGACATTTTGTGCGTTTGAAAGTTCGATTTCCACCAGCACTTTTTAGATAACAGAAATTGTTAGCTAAAACGTAATTGGTAGTGGAAGAAAACATAGAAAAAAACTTTGAATGTTTCTTCAATTGAATGAGAAGTAAAGTATATTTCGAGATTATGTGAACTAAAGAATCATGGCAGTCTCTTGCGTCACGTTCTGACACGAATGGATGGGCGAAAAGAGGATTGCAGAAGACCGTCTTTCTACGCTGAATGTATGTGGGCCAATGAATGATAAGATGAATGAAATATACGAAATGATGTATGACAGAGGAATACATGTGTTATGTGTAAATGATACGAAACGAAAGGGAAAGGATATCATGCCATGTGCAGGCATGTATATCGTTTACTGGTCTGGTGTAAAACGATGCCAAGCGGGCATGCCAGGGGGTCGGTATCATCCTTTCAGAAAGAATGTGTCAATGTGTGAAAGAGAATGAATGTGTAGTCCTTGCTGCTGTTCTTGATGTGACATTACCATCACCGGTCAAATCGAATGTTTTGGAGGGTTGCAATGCTTGAGAAGATTCACATTCTATGAGCTCATTGAACAGATTTTGAGTTTGGGACGCTTTCAAGTTATCTATGTATTATTTTAATTTCACAACCTGCTCATGAGCCTCACTTAACTGTAACTGCAATGCAGCAATTAATCTGAGGGATTCCTCATATTCCTTGCTGGTTTGGTCAAACTCATCGACTGTTCTCTGAAGTTGATCCCTTTCTTTTAAAACAAATGTATATTCTTTATGCAACTTAACCATATCACTTTTTAGCTCAGTATTTTTAGCAATTATATTTATTATTTCCTTTACATTGTCATCCCTTTCTTTACACACTGCTCCTTTGACGCCTTAAGTGTTTCAAGCGCCATTTGAATTTGGTTCTCCAATTGGCGCGTTGTAACGTTGTGTGTATTTATTTTACTATTAAGTGTAAATATCAAAAGAAAACAAAGAAAGATAACCGAAGAAGTAGAGTAAGCAAATATCTAGATGTATAGGTTTATTTACAGATATCAAATTATCATATATTTCAAAATGAAATCCAGAACAACACTAACTTAAAAGGGTTTACCTTAAAATGTTAAAGGGATAACAATAATAACACTTACAGTAAGCTGTCACTTTTGGTTGGAACACTAAATACAATGTAATTAAAATAGGTACTTCTGACTTGCACTTCTTTCCCAAATACAAATAAGTCGTATTTAACAACTGTAACTCAAAATTGAGGTGGATATTATCAATTTACAATATTTAATTTTTTTAAACAGTTGGGAGCAATTATTTTACAACTTGTCACCGGGGTTGCCAAATAGAAGAAAGAATAAAAAAAGTCATCAAAAAAGCATCTCCATTTATCCTCAATTAAGAATAAAAATGCAGATGCATTGTCACCCCTGAGGACTGAGATGGAATGCCCCATTTCGACTAAAAAGGATCTACAGCGTAAAGGAATAAAAAGGTTACAAGATGAAGGTGTGAAAGAGAATAATAAATGTAGACTGAGGGAAAATATTAATGATTTGGATGAATTGTGTATGAATGATTTAGACTTGAAGACTGTGGTATAATGTTAAGAAAGGTTTGATAGATGTAGCCACCGAAGTATGATGTTATAAGTAAAATAACGAATGAAAAAATAATACGTCATGGTGGGATGATGAGGTATGGATGAAAGTTGAAGCAAAGAAGTAGAAGTCATACCGGGTTTTCATCTTTTCAGACATTTGCTGGCCCGATTGTCTGACGTGATCATAAATGTCATTAATTTTACTCCGCAAGTCATTTGCAGAATCGGTTATACTGCGTGGGGCATCAGGTGGTATTCCGGTGATCAGGTCTGCAGGCAGACGTAATTCTCTTCCAAAGTTTGCAAAAGCTGGTGTCACTGATGTACTTTCGTAAACATTGTTTCGATATGACAACAAAAACGATTGTATGTGCTCGTCCCAGTCCCGTTGCTAATTTTCCACAACTTTTACTAGGTACCTCTCCAACGTCTGATTAAATCGTTCTACCATTTCATCAGATTGTGGGTGGTAAGAAGTTGTTATTGTTTCATAAGTACCCATAACTTGGCAAGTTTCCTGGAATATTTGAGAAATTTAACTCAAAATTTCTTGATCGCTGTGAATCTCCGAAACGACAGAAGACTTCATGAACTAGTTTATCTGCAACTGTTGAAGCTTCTTGATTTGGAATATCGAAGACTTCTGGCCACTTAGTAAAGTAATCCATCATAACCATGAAATACTTGTTACCACATTCAGTTGCCGGAAACGGCCCCGCAACGTCAAGGGCTATCCTCTCCCATAGTGCACCAACATTATACAATTTCAGTGCACCTCTAATACTAGTCTGAGGTCCCTTTACAGCCGCACAACTTACATATTTGCGACACCAGTCCTCGACATCGTCACGACAGTGGTAAAACCGTTCTCGGATCTTTAGTAGAGTTTGTTTAACTCCCAGATGGCCTCCTGAACAACCATTATGATACACCTGTAGAACATCCGGTACTTTAGCTTTAGGTACAACTATTTACAAATGGCAACTGTCTCCCCGACCATTTTCGCATTTACGTCACAGGACTCCATCCTGAATCAGCAAGCTGTCTCATTGGGCCCAATAGCTTTTTATGGTCGAACTCATCGCTGAGATGTCGCTCCACTTGGACTTAGATAGATGTCCGAATCTTCCTGTTGTGCATGTTGTAGGTTGTTTTTCCACTTATTGCTGAGCTGGTCTACTCTGAGGCAGACCAGCTCAGCAATAAGTGGAAATGCTCAGGCATCTTCAAAAATACCACTTCCTTACCCTCTTGCCTAGTACAATGCTCGCAATTTTCACGACAAGGTCTTTTTAATAATGCATCACGTTGCCATGAGATTTCCCGCTGCGATGTTCGATCACAAAGTCGTATTCCTGCTGCTGCCGGGTAGTGCTATTAGCCGCACTACCCTCTCGAGATCGATCACCTTCCCTTTCTACAGTTCGCTTAGGCCAGCTGGATCGAAGACGGCTCCTTTCCCCACAACCGTAGCATCTAGGGCTGTATCCTTTATTGCGGTCGCGAACTGTAGTTGCAAAAACCTTCCTGACGCAATAGGAACGATGATCCTACCGCACGGCTTCCACCTCCAATGCATGGACCAACGCGTCCTTAAGCGTCTCGTAGTACCCGAGCATCACAGCAGCTCTGACTTCAAGGTCACGGATGCCGTCGATGAATGTCTGCACCAGGTTCCCTACAATGGACGCAGGTACAGACTGGTATGCTTTTCGAACCAGCTATCCTACCTCAAGAGCCCACTGCTGCAGGTTTTCGTTGCTGCTTTGCAAGCGATCTTTGAGCTGCATACGAAAGACGTGTTCCAGGTAAGCGTCGCCATATCTCGCCTCCAATGCCGCAAGGAGCTGCTCGTAAGTCACTTCCTTACCGAGAGCCCCCAGAACAGTTAAGGTCTGGTTGCTCAAGCCTAGAGTAAGGGCAGTCATGGCCTGACTTTTATTCTAGCTGTTCGCTTTCATGACAGCCTCGAACTGGATTTTGTAAGTCGACCAGGAAGAAGATGGAGTTAAGTTATGCAAAACCCGTCGCAAAAGAACCCAGTAACCCAAGCCACATTGGGGCACCGATTCGCGCGACCCCATTTTCGAACAATTAAAGCAACTCGCCATTAAAATCATGGTGAGCCTCCACGTACCATTCTTCCACTTACTAAATGGGTTGATGAGGAAAACAAACGACTTATGGAAGGAAGTGAAAGTACTCTGACATCGGTGTACCAAACCCATGTTATTCAGATACAGAAGAGCCGCAGCATCTATCATCTCACAACCTCTATATTTATATTATTGCATGTTGCTAACATCGAGAGCTGGCTCTTGATGTTAGCAACATGATCAGGGAGATATGCCAACAAGGCGTAATCCCCAGGGATTACGCCTTCTTGGCATATCTCCCTTGATTTTATTATATGAAATGTTGATACACTAAAATCCAGGCGATCAATGCCTCGGGAAAAAGTTACTTATAAAATAAAGCTTTTAATCATCTTCATACATAAATTGCTTCTTTAGTATTGTAGATCCTATCGGCAAAATGCGCAGCAGGAATAACAAGTTTTACGACAAAAGTTTCATATTCGAAAAAAAGGTTTTTCTGTTTTACTGTCTTATTTTATGTAGGAAAATCAAATAAGGATTTGAATGGGAAGTTGTGTTATTTAGGGTTATTTATATAACTTTTGATACTCAAAGACGTGGAAATGCAAATCAAATCGTGCAGGTAGATATAGATATTTGTAGCAACTATAATTGATAAAACACTTTTTTATTAATGTTACGTTGCAGCCTATACAATATAACGTAGTGTTACGTATATTATACTGTAACGTAACTACTACCGAGCACAAGCCTCTTTCTCCCTCATCCTTTTTATTTATATGGCTTAAATTAAGAATTATAAAAGTACATTATCGTGAAAATAAAAACAGCATTATATAGTTTGCACAATCTCAAGATACTGCTAAACATTCCACGTTTGATTCATGTGATTTTTACAACGTTCATTTGAAGTTTTTTCACAAAGCAATCAAGGAATTTGAAGTAAAGACTTTAGAATTGAGTTGGGAGGTGACTCGAACTTTAGGCGTAGCCAGTTTGAAAAGCCTATCATGTAGAGGATGTCGTGGGCGTCATGGTTTAATAGAGGCAAAAAGTTCTCATTACACGCCTAGGGAGTCAATGGCCAATGGCCAAAAACCAAAAAATTAAAAATTCTTATTTCCGCTATAACTGCGCCTGCTTCGGAGGTTCTTACACAGTCTTTACTTCCCGCATCCCGCTTGAAAGTAGATATTATATAAGTATGTAATAGGATAGACTTTCTAAATGGTATTTTTAATAAATGTAATGGAAAAAAAACGATCGAGTGGAATTGATTCCAAAATAAATTACGTATAAATTGATATTTTTATAAAAAAAAATAATATTAGTACTTGTTAAGCAATTATCCGTATTTGGCAATGTTAGGAAATTCATCACCCGATTTCTACTCTTGGATATCGTAGAAGGCGACTATGTGTAAGATTAGAAAGACGTCATGGCATCCGATAGATGTCGGTGTACCAACTCATATAATATGTCAGATGATACTTACACAAAGATCTCTTATCTGCCGTATCTACAACAGGAGAAACCCAGGTTCAGTATCTGACTTTTACAGGCTGATTGATATATCTGTTATTGTAATTTTCAACACATAATCAAAGCGTAAAGTAAATCAGTTTTGCCAGCGGATTATAGCCACAAGTTTTATTAGCCTAAAAACTAATATTTCTTAAAGAAAAGTAACATGTATTTTTTTTTTATAAATTTAATGGTTAAGGTTTTCGATTTGTTTTTAAATACATGGGAATTCCAAAAACCTTATCTATGAAAAACAGAAAAAAAAGTATATTACCTATATACATAATTTTTTACATAACATAACATACAATATTAAAAACTATAATAAAAAAAAACTAGAACTAGTAATTTAATTATCATACAGTTCTACTCCCCGCGGTTTCGTGCCAAGAACGCTGGCTAGGTTCCCCCGCTGAATGGCTATACTTAACCTTTGAGCGAGAAAAGAACCAGCCCTCTTATTATATTATATCTAAGTTATTAATTATAAAATGCACTTTTGTGACCTACACCTATAATTTTAATTTCATAGGCATCATCAATATCAACATAATATCTTATTTCACCACCCAAAAATCTATGTATAATTCTGCAGCAACTGTAAATATACATATTTTTACATTTAAAGGGTACATTATCAATGTCAGATATACAGAGGCTGCACTAAAAGTATCGGGAATAGAATATTTCCAATGTTCCTGTCATATTAAAATCTTTTTAATTGAAAAGTCCTTGGTTTTAAAAATCGAATACCATTTATTTATTTATAAAAAAAAACATTCTCGGTCTTGTCGCAAGGTTTTGTCAAACTTGTTTAGTCGAGAAAATGGAATTGACTCGAGAAAATTCAAGAGCGATGATTTATTATGACTTTCGAAGTGGTTTAACACAAAAACAGCGTGTTGTCCCTAAATACCTGACCTAAAATAAAGAATAAATTGCGTGGACACAGATTTTCATCACCTGAAGAAGCTGTGGACGCCTACAAAACGGCCATTTTGGAGACCCCAACTTCCGAATGGAATGATTGCTTCAATGATTGGTTCCATCGAATGGAAAAATGTGTCAAATTTCGCGGAGAATACTTCGAAAAGCAATAAATACATTTTAAATAGTAATGTTGTGTCACTTCCTTGATTCCCGAAGTTTTCAGTGCCGCCCTCGTATTATACATATAGGTTAAAATTATAACATTAACCCAGCCGCCAAATTTCACGAACGCACATCGCGGCAGAACTGCCGATACCATCCACACCATCTGGATGACTGGCGGTCCACCACTGTGCGATTTAGAAGATGTTTTCTTCCTCGCACGACTTCCTTGTGGAATCGATTACCATCAGCGATTTTTTCGGACCGATACGACTTAGGGACCTTCAAGAAAAGAGCGTACTCCTTTTAAAAGGCCGGCAACGCATCTGCAATTCCCTCCCTGGTGTTGCAGTTGTTCATGGGCGGCGGTAGTCACTTACCATCAGGTGAGCCGCATACCCGTTTGCCCCCTCTCCTATAAAAAAAATACCACTGCAAGACTTCGAGATACCGTAAGCTCATTCTGTGTAGATTGACCCAAAAAGTAATATTCAAAAACTGAAGTTAGTCGGACTCCTCCGGCCCCTCTTCTATAAAAAAAATAAAAAAATATATATTCTACTTAATTATGGACATATATATATATGCTTTTTCAAATATATTATACAGATTTTGTAATTCTAGAAAACGCATAATTCTAGAGAATAAACCAATTAGCATTTACTTTATAGATAAGATTACATTTATTATATAATGAGCTGCAAGCACTTTAAATTATTTGCTATTTAAAATGAAGATTTTTTAAATAAAGTTTTTTTAAAAAGGCATTCAATAAAATCAACTTTGCTATTTGTCCGCGCACATTGGGGTGAATTATAATAATTTAGCAACATTGATTTATAAACGAATTTAATAATGACACAGTTTATTATCTATATTACTCGCTTCAATTATTACTTTGTTGTCGTAATGTTGTTATAATGTTTTTTATGTAAGGAAATTTTATTATTTCATCATCATCATCATTAAAGCC
Organism: Parnassius mnemosyne; assembly: GCA_963668995.1. Classification (NCBI taxonomy): domain Eukaryota; kingdom Metazoa; phylum Arthropoda; class Insecta; order Lepidoptera; family Papilionidae; genus Parnassius; species Parnassius mnemosyne. Next base: position 27,258,917 of record CAVLGL010000159.1, read on the forward strand.
CTTCATAAGTCCACCGGATGTATCGTAACCTCTCGAACGCTGCCCAGCCGAGCTGAATCCATCGATTGAACTCTTGATCAAGGTTGGACTTATCTAGTCGAACTATTTGTCCCCGGTAAACATATGAGTCAACAACTTCGAGCTTAGTGTTCCCAACAAGTACTGGCATAGGTGTGACATGGACGTTAAACATGATTTTTGTTTTGTCCTTGTTAATTTTAAGACCTATCCAGTGGTAGGCATTATTTATTACCGGAGAGATTTTGCTATAAGTATTATATCTAATGGTAAATTGAAGGTGAGTGCTGTACTCGTCATTGATATCAATACTATTATTATATTCTAGTCTAGTAGCTTAAAACGTCTTAAAATGCAGTGGTGAAGAGTTTCGGCGATATAATATCACCATGTCTTACACCTTTCTGCAGTTGAACAGGTTTCGTACTCTGGTTCTCGGATAGCCATCTAAGCCCTACTGTACAAACACTTCAGCACTTCGATATACCGACAGTCAACTTAGCACCGATGAAGGGACTCTAGCGCCTTCCAAATTTTGAGACGCGGCTCAACAGGGAAATCGGTCTAAAGTTCTTCAAGAAAGAACATATCAGACAGAAAATTCATATCGTACACAGTATCTCTGTCTTCTAGACACTGAAAACGATTTTATAACTTAAGCTGAATGTTTTCGAGGCTTTGGATTAGAGCACCTGGGGGACGGAGCATTGACTTCATTAGACGTGACCTCTCCAACTTAGCGTTTAGGTTCAGTGTGCCTCTCTCTATTCTTTATTATTCATCAACGATAAATTGTCTTAAATAGTTATTTGTTAAATAGTAATTTAAAAGTTTATTAACGATTTTTTTAAGTACACTGAAACTTTCTATATTATGTATGTCCCAGATCCCTGACTTTAGATAGATATTTTATTACGGGCCATAAATGAAGTTATCAAGTTTATTGCAGGAACATCTGGAAACAAACCGCTCTCTTGTTGACAATAATTCCAATGTTAAAGACAATTATTATGGTACGCATAAAATCTACCTAAATTAAATGAAATATTACGTAGCTTAATTAAAATGTAACTGTAAGTTAAGATCTCTTAACTATAGTAATACTCGTATGTACATAGTAAGATGTACCTTCTACCTAAATACAATAACTGTTATGGAATGCGACACTTTTTGTATGCATTACCAAAAATATTGATAGGTTATCTAAAAAATTTCAAGTTTAAAAAAAAGCAATTAATGTATTAAAACAATCAAAAAATATATATATATATATTAAATATGGAAAGTAATGATGCTATAAATATTTATCCTTAGTAAAGTAATTATTCTCCTCCCAATATATAGATTATAAGTTTAAATAACGTCACAAATTAAATGCCTATGTAAGTGAATAAATTAATAGTAAAAAATACTTTTTAAAAACAAGCTTTCATTGAAATGCTCTAAAAAGAAAAATATAAACTTTAAATTGAATCGATTTATCTGTTATATAAAAGCATGTTTTTTTTTATAGTTTGTCAATATCAAGTTATTATTGTTTTTTACTATTAATTTATTTTTTATTTTTCAGTCATACAATTTAGAGCTTAGTGACATGGTCGTTACACATGATCTCTGTTTTTTCCATGTTAATTTTAAGACCTATCCATTGGGTAGGTACTACATATATCTATGGTAAATGTAGTTTTGCTGGACAGGTTTTTTTGCTGTTAATTTAATTTAATGCCTCATTGTTGGTTTTTGATCCACCATCTTGATATTTTTTATAGACAGCCGTTGCCCCTTGTCGGTCCCTACAGCATTTGTTCGGGCACCATCAAACTATCTCTAACCTTTGCCGAGTTATAACTCATGAAAATTGGTATGGTGGCCATCTTGTTTTCCGCCATTTTGATTTTTTTCACGACCGCTAGAATTTGCCAGTGTAAGTCCATATTAATTAGGACACGACAGACAGAACCCACTAAGTCTTACTGTTCAGCCGGGTGGTAATACACCATCTCATCGAAGAGCTGAACGCAAACATCATTATATTCTTATTCTTCTCAGCGATCCCTTTCATTTGATATCCATGTCATGGGGTGAATAACAAAACATAGTCCGCCATCTTTGGAAATCCACCATATTGGATTTAGAGGAACGTCATTTTATTTTTATATTCTTCTAAGCAAACTCTTTCATTTGATATCCATATCATGGGGATGCATAAAAAAACATAGTCTGCTATCCTTATGTGTCCACCATATTGGATTTAGTGACTTTATTTTGTTTTCGTATTCTTCTCACCAAACCCTTTTATTTGATACCCATATCATGGGAGTCCATAGAAAATATCTGGACTGCCATTTTGAGCCGTCCGCCGTATTGGATTTAGTATGACGTCTTTTTTATAGGATAAGAGTGACAAACGAGCACACAGTCTACCTCATGGTAAGTGGTTACTGTGGCCCATATACATCTGCATATATCTTCGATTAAGAATCAAACAATCATTGTCACCCGTGAGGACTAAGATGGAATGCCTCGTTTCCAGTAAAAAAGGTCTCCGGTTCTCTACACTCACCATACGAAACACAGCAGCGTTAAGCTGCTATTTTACGCTGGTATTCTGTGAGAGCGTGGTCCTTCCCCGGTCGAGCTGACCCATTCGTATTACAACCATAATATAGCTGCAGCATGGCTCTATCACTGCATTGTCATCCAAACTAAGTATTCATGCAAAGTTGCAGCTCAATTGGTTGAGGATAACTGCTTTAAAATTCAGTTGCAAGATTCGACCCTAACAAACATACATTGTAAGATAAATAAAAGCTTTTAAAAACTGAACTTATCACTCGACACATAAGCTTTCTTAGGTTTACGTCGTATGATTGGTTAGTTGTAATTTCTGTATGAGTACAGATGTGTTTTAGTCAGTAAATAAGTCAAAAAAGCATCTATGTATAATAATGTTCATAATATTACACATAATAATGTGGGCGAGAGATATTTTCAAAAGTAGATCGGTCTTAATTTGCTTTTTGTTTTTTTTTATAGAAGTGGGGGCAAAACAGCTTGCGGCTCACCTGACGGTAAGTATAACTACCTACTCCCAAGAACAACTCCAACAACCGTTGAATCGCAGTTACGTTGCTGGCCCTCTTAAAAGTTGTAGCCACTTTTATTAATTATACAGATACAAATATTACAAATTTTATACGTAAGTATATAAATAATAATACACCATTATTGCAGCTTTTTGAAAATACGAGTAAATAAGGCTTCTACATTTATTTGAAATTATCCCAAATTGAATGTAATTTATGGGCAACAACTACGCGTAAATGTGCTACTCTGTGTGAGATTCAATTCACAAAATTTTTGCCAACCTAGCGACCCTTAAGAATGTGTGTGTGCATAGTAAAATAGTAGGCGCTAGTTATTTATGAATAACAATCAGTTAAAATAATGCATTTCCACGCATTCTGAATTTAAAATATAAAAAGTACAGAATGTTTGAAATTTTTTTTAAATTAATTTTACTTCACCATTCGCCATGTTACTTACTAGCTTATCTTCGCTCGCTTCGCTGGCCGCACGATAATATTTGTTGCGGGACGTATTAAATTTGTTTTGATGGGACTATCGTAAAATCCGTTCTTAATGAGCGTCTACATTGCGAAATGAGTAACTATACTTTTCAAGTCCATCGGGTGTTTATTTTTAGATAGCTCGTGTAGAGTGTGTCAGTCAGGGGTATTTTGCTCATATAGTATATTATAGATTACGAACCTTCTCTGCGAATTTGGGCATATGTTGCAAAATGATACAATTTTTAGTTATATAAAAATTAAAAAAAATTAAAATCATAAAAACTTACTTACTTACTTTACTTTTAACTTACTTTTAATAAGAAATAGAACCGACTTCAAACAATAATAAGAATTCAGTTTTTGAAGTCGGTTTGTACTTTTTATAAAAAGTTAATTTTTTACACTTTTGAGTGGACTAACTCGACGTATAATAACGGCGTAAAAGAATCAACTAACCCATATCATACACGCTTAAAATGGAATCTCCTTGTTTACTGAACTTGGTTATATAATACATTACACTTGGTACTGAAAGATAAATCTATCCGTAACAGCATAATAGTAACAAATACGATACAAATAGTATAAAACCTAGAAAGCGTTTAATTAAATCAGGGTTACATTAAACCCAGAGATTGATTAATCAGAACATTTTAATCTCGTGGTGTATTTTATAACTGAAATTTACTATGATATATATTTCTTTGAACTTTAATTTTTCCTTAAACTTACAAAAATATGACTTTCTTATATTGCTTAGCAATGCATTTATAGATGTTTTGTGTTTAAACAACCGCATATAACACGCATTGACTTGTCAGTCACACAGTGTAGCGGAGGTGTAATAATATCCACTACCCTATATCGTCACGTAAGTGTGGAAAAGGAGTCAGAGGAAAACAAACTAGGAGATGGGCAGGAACGTCTTTGTAATAACCACTAAAATTAAAAAAGAACTGCGGTTGCCAACCCGCCAGCCTAGTGTGGCAACTATGACAAATATAAGCAATCTATGGGGGAGGCTTATATTCAGTTGATAGGCTGTAATGGTAACGGACTGACACAAGTGATAATTTAATTAAGATTTACTTAGTCAATTATATATTCGCCATATCTAAATATTTTTTCAACTAATAGTAGTAAATAATCCTTGAAAAATGAGATTTTGTCTAAATTTTATTAACATTTTGTTAAATTCCATCCGAAAGAAAATCCCATAAAATAAAGAAGATAAAAAATAGAATAGACTACTAAGTAAATACATTTACATACAAATAAATTTGGTACTACATTGTACGTGTAGATTTATTTTAACATTTCGCCACGAACTTATATTATAAAATTCTGAAAAGTGTCTATGCATAATTCATGTTCTACGCGGACAGGTCTCCACCCCTTTTCCCATTTGGACTTTGTACATATTTGATTGTTCATAGAAGTAGGAGATATCTTTCAGATTTTTTTCTAAAAGAAATTCAAAACTGACAGGTATAACGTAATTCTGATTTCCTTTATTACAGATATATCGCAATAAATCGTTAGGAGACATCAGTGTTTAAGCATATATTTAGGATATTTTTATCTTACATAATGATTTTATCAAATTTAAAAGTGAAGTTTTAAAGACTGTTGACTAAGAAGACTTACAAAATTACTAAATCAAAGTAATATTCCTATGGCTAAATTACTTAAATACCTATGTTAAATTATTTTATTTGAACGACAAAAACGTTAAATAGTTTGTTAATCATATCACTTATTTTCTGGCACCCGACGCTACCTTGTGCAATACAAGTATTTAAAACTTTATAGGTTGTACAATTTTAGGTTATATAATGTACTAGCTGACCAGGCAGACGCTGTTCTGCCCTTTTCGACGACCCTTCCTATAAAAAATCCTTAAATTCGTCATAAAAAATATTGAGTGTCAGGATAAAAACCATCCTATCTCTCAAGTTGCACCTAGCTGTACAAAGTGTGCAAAATGTAATTGAAATCAGTTCAGTAGTTTAAAAGTTCATCGCGGACAAACAACGTGACACATAATTTTTATATATAAAGTTTAATCGTTTTCTCTTTAGAGTTCATTAAAAAAATTATATAAATTCATATATATTCATAAGTTAAACGTAGCGGTTTTCGTGTTGTAACAATTACTTTTAGAAATGTAGTGCTGTGTTGTGCACAATAAATTAAAAATAATTAAATATGAGGCCTATTTTTTTTTTAGTTTACAAACGAGCACACATACCACCTGATGATAAGTGGTTGCTGTGACCCATAGACATCCACATCTATCCTCAATAAAGAATTAAAATGCAGATGCGTTGTCACCCGTGAGGTCTAAGATGGAATGCCTCTTTTCCAGTAAAAAGGGTCACCGGTTCTCTACACTCACCATACGAAACACAGCAGTGTTATATACCTGCTATTTTACGCTAGTATTCTGTGCGAGCAAGGTCCTTCCCCAGTCTAGCCGACCCATTCGTGCTACAACTATACTGGTAATATAGAAAAATAAGCAACTTCATTACTGAAACATCCAATAGTTACCACAATGTAAACATTTCAGTTATCAACCATTGGGCTGAAATTCGTCAGACTGTGGTTCAAAACTTTTTTAAGCTTTTTAGCTGAAGTATTTAAGATTTTTAACAATTCTATAGATATGGATATATATATAGAATTATATATATATCCATATTGGATAATTGGATTCTGTTAAAGTCCGGAGTGTATTCGAAATGAAGATAAACATCTACAGGGCCAGCTAATGTTACATAAGCGAGTTACGTGTGCCTACATATGCCTACCGAAACCTTGAAGCCGAAGACGTGCCGGCGATATTTTCACTGAATGTGCTGCAATAGTTGCCGCGCAGAGGGTGAAGGAGTTACGTATTGTGCCTACCGGAACCTTATATGGCATCAGGATGTCACATACCTTACAGCTCCGCCCGCTAAGCAAATAACAGCAAGTCTTTTACGTGACTTAAGGATATTCAATATAGTATAAAACCCAGGGTCTAATTGTTAAGACAACCCGGTAGTAATTAAGTTAGTTTAGTCTAGTATTCCTGTGTACTCGCATCGTCAATGTAGTTAACTTGTAAGTTAGAAAATAAAAGTAATATAGGAAAAGTCTTCGTCTCATTCCACTCCAACCCTCTCTAAGCTGCCGCAAACGCAACGCTAACGTTAGCGCTTGTAAATTGTTACTTTCTTGGAAATAACTATACTACGGTATGATGACGGTAATTACGGGGTGACACTGAAAGTTCTTATAAAATCAGAAACTGAACGATCTAGGAAGTTATTAGTTTTATTATATCTTTTCAAAATAGTGTCCATTTACATCAATACATCGCAATGCATCCGATGGAACCACTGAAAAAAGCTCTTTGCCCACTCGTCCAAATAAATAAATATATTTATATAAGGAAATGTATACATTTATTGAAAAAATATAACATTTTGTGTGAAGAACAAAAAGGATTTAGACCACACAGGACAATCAATATGACCATATATGACTTTATATACAATGTTATTAACAATGACGATAAACGTCACTATGTCTGTGGCATATTTTGCGATACGACCGAGGCATTTGATTACGTACATTATCCTACTCTTTGAAGAAAACTTGAAACCTATGGTATTAGAGGCAATGTTCTTTATCTAATTGAATCATACTTAAAAAATAGAAAACAAATAACTGAAATTAATTAAATTAATATAGCAAATAAGAAGGAAGAGATATTTCGATCGTCAGAGCGTGAAGTTAAATTTGAAGTACCACAGGGAAGCGTACTGGGTCCTTTTATATTTATATTGTACATTTATGACTTACCTAAATGCATAGATCAACCAGTAACACTGTTTGCGGATGATAGCAACATGACTATACCATGTAAAAGCTTAGAGACTTATGAAAGTGACATTAATAACTCATTAAAAGTAGTTGTAAACTGGTTAATGAAAAACAATACTAAAAATAAACTTGACTAAAACAAAAGTTATATATTCCAGTCAACGGATTCCTAGCACGAGCCTCAATATACACTACAATAATGACGTTGTAAAAGAAGTTGAAACTACAAAATTCCTGGGTCTCGAAATAGATAAACATCTTAACTGGAAAGCACACATTAATTTTTTCAAATTCAAATTCAAATTCATTTAATTTCAGACAACAAAGATCCATGGGTTAGTATTACATTATCGCTTATAAAGTAACTTATAAAAAATTTAATTAAATTATATTCAAACTAAAATCATATTAATTCAAATTAAATCAAATCAAATCAGAAATAAAATTAGATTAACTTAAATTCTAATTTGTCATGTACCTGAGAGGCACTCCGTGCGGTCGACACCTAGAAGAATAACCATCCTCTGTATGAGTCATCGTTCGCACGAAGTGCCTCACAATAGGCGCATGCGGATCATCTGCCACCGTTCTCAGGATGCTGTTGTCACTTCTCCGTATCCTTCCTATCAGCGACGCTACTTTTTTCCGAACTATGGCATGAAAACCATCAGTTCTGGTCTGTGCAAACATGCCAGAAGCACTACAGAAGCGGGGGAGTGCCAACATCATCCTGAAAACGTTATTGTACTGGACTCGCAGGGTGTTTAACGATTTTTTGGCATACCTAATCCACAGACCACCCGTGTACAGACCCTGGCAATACGCTTTAAATAATGTTATCTTGACCTGGTCCGAACAGCGGGCAAATCTACGAGCCAGCATATTGCCGCGCACCGCCAAAGCCCTACGCTCCCTCTCTATGTCTAGATCATCCTTAAGGTCGTCGGCAAGAATTAATGCTCTATGTAAGAAAATTAGTAAATCCGCATATGCTATACATACTTTGTGTTCAATAATATACACGGATGCACTCCTCACTGCTTACTACGGCTTAGCAGTATCTGACCTTCGATATGGAATAATATTTTGGGGTAATTCAACCGTAAAATATACAGCGTTTAAGTCTCAAAAAAGATGCATATGGGCGATGTTTAAGCTTAAAACTACCGATAGCTGCATGCCATATTTTAAGCAGTTTAAAATACTGACATTACCTTGTTTATACATATTAGAAGTAGCTGTGTTTGTTAAGTTGCACCCAAATCATTTTAAACGCCTTGCCGATTTAGTTTCACGTAATAGATGCGACAATACTCTATGTATTGTTGTGTTGTTGTGTTGCATTGTGTCATCAATCCGCTAAGACAGCACTAATGCACAAAAGTATCTACTGCATGTAAATACCTAAAAGCTTAGGAGACGACAGAGGGAAACTGAGGCAGAGTATGGGCAGTAGCATGTTTCTGATAACAGCAAAACAACAATAAAAAAATTGCGGTTGCCAACCCGCTCGCCAAGCGTGGCAACTATGGCAATATACCCCCCATGATAGTAACGAAGAGACGGCCCCTAGTCCCCGGCGGCCACGCTCTTCCTGGCTACGGTGGCGACCATAGCGGGGCAGGAGGTGCTAAGAATCTCTGGTGGAGGTTCGGTTGCCACCTACGACGACTCAACCTGGCGACTTTAACGCACAAACCCTGAAGACTGACGAGAAGATCCTGGAGCTGGAAGAAGAGATAGAGAAGTTGCGCTGGAATATCAAAGGATTATCCGATGTCTGAAGAGAGGGGGAGGACACGGTAATCCTCGAATCCGGCAAGTTATTCTATTACCGGGAGGGTGACCATCTGCCCCAAGGAGGTATCGGATTTATCGTCCACAAGTCTCTCGTTAACAATGTTGTAAAGATTGGGAGTATGTCAACGAGGGTTGAGTACCTTACACTCAGAATCACCAAACAGTATTCGCTGAAGGTCATACAGGTTTACGCACCAACCTCGGCACATCCCGATGAAGAGGTGGAGGAAATGTATGAGGATATCTCTAGCGCCATGCATTCCTCCAAAACCCACTATACGGTATTAATGGGAGACTTCAACGCAAAACTAGGCACAAGAGAGAACGGTGAGCTGAAAGTAGGAAAATTCAGAATAGGGGCACGGAATCCAAGGGGCCAGCAGCTGGCCGACTTCATGGAGAAAGAGGGCTCTTTATGATGAACTCTTTCTCCCAGAAGCAACCCCACAGGAAGTTGACCTGGTCGAGCCTCGAAGGTTCGACAAAAAATGCGATTGACTTCATTATGACGACCAGACGACAACTGTTCAGTGATGTCTCCGTGATCGCGAGGGTGAAAACTGGCAGCGATCAACAAATGGTGAGAGGCACACTGAACCTAAACGTTAAGTTGGAGAGGTCACGTATAATGAAGTCAACCGTCCGTCCTCCTCGTATTCTAGTCCAAAGTCCCGAAACCTTTCAGCTCTAGCTACGAAACCCTTTTCAGTGCCTAGAAGATTGCAATACAGTGGACGATATGAATGAACAGCTCGTGAAAACTGTCCATACGGTCGGAGCTAAGTTTTGCAAGACCCGCCGCAGAAGAACACAAAAACTCTCCGATCACACTCCTAATCTCATGACTGTTAGACAGAATATGAAGCTGCAGTCTTCAGTAGATTTGACAGCATACAGGCAACTGAACAGACAGATCTCCAAATGCATGCGGCGGGACTTACGCAACTTTCATACTGCTCGTATTAAAAAAGCGATCGAGCGAAACCAGGGATCCAAAGTCTTTGCTAGAGATCTGTCTGCCAGAAAGAGCCAACTGTCGAAGCTGAAGACCGAGTGTGGCAGTGTCGTTTCCGGGACACCTGAGATTTTGAGTGAGATTGATAGGCAGCTGTACACATCATCGTAGGAGCCACACGCAAGTGTGAGTAACGATCCAAAAGCGAGTCTCATCCAACACTATACCGATGATATCCCGGACATCAGCCTGAGCGAGATTAGAATGGTTTTCCAGCACCATAAAAACGGCAAGACCCCGGGCGAGGATAGAATTACAGCGGAGCTTCTGAAAGCGGGTGGAAAACCGGTACTTGAAGTCCTTCAGAAGCTCTTTAATTCCGTCCTCTATGGTGGCATTACACCGGAGGCGTGGAGCAGAAGTGCAGTGGTCTTGTTCTTCAAGAAAGGTGAAAACGCTTTCTTGAAGAACTACAGACCGATTTCTCTTCTGAGCCGCGTCTACGTGCTGTTTTCGAGAGTTATTACGAATCTTCTCTCACACTGACTTGACGACTTCCAGCCTCCCGAACAAGCCGGTTTCCGAAAGGGCTTTAGCACCATAGACAACATATTAATAGAGCGTATTATACCCTTCGGCAAATTGTACAGAAATCCGAGTAGTAAAATTTGCCACTATGTCTGGCGTATGTGGACTATGAGAAAGCCTTTGATTCCGTCGAAATTTGGGCGGTGCTGCAGTCCCTTCAGCGATGCCAAGTTGACTTTCGGTATATCGAAGTGCTAAAGTGCTTATACAGTTGGGCTACGATGGCTATCCGAGTACAGAACCAGAGTACGAGACCTATCTAATTGAAGGAAGGTGTAAGACAGGGTGACGTTATATCCCCGAAACTCTTCACCGCTACATTGGAAGACGTTTTCAAGCTTCTGGACTGGAAAGGATACGGTATTAATATCAATGGCGTGTATATCACTCACCTTCGATTTGCCGACAATATAGTCCTTATGGCAGAATCGCTGGAGGACCTATGCTCAATGACCTCAATGACGTTTCCCAACGGATAGGTCTTAAGATGAACATGGACAAAACAAAGATCATGTTTAGTGTCCATGTCACACCTATGCTGGTTGTTGTTGGTAGCGCTAAGTTCGAAGTTGTTGACGAGTATGTTTACCTGGGACAAATAGTCCGACTAGGTAAGTCCAACTTCGACCGATGGGTCAATCGACTGATTCAACTCGGTTAGGCAGCGTTCGGGAAATTACGGCACATCTTCTCGTCAGGTATACCACAAAATTTGAAAACGAGACTACAATCAGTGCGTATTGAGAGTGATGACCTATGGAACTGAGATGTGGTCCTTCACTGCTGGCCGGATGAGGAAGCTCAAGGTCGCTCATTGAGCCATGGAGAGGGCTATGCTCGGAGTTTCTCTGCGTGATTATTTTAGAAATGAGGATATCCACAGTTGAACCAGAGTGACCGACATAGCCCAACGGATCAGTAAGCTAAAGTGGCAATGGGCCGGCCATATAGCTCGAAGAACCGACAACCGATGGGGAAAAAAGGTTCTCGAGTGGCGGCCTCGTACCGGCGGACGAAGTGTAGGGCGTCTCCCCACTAGATGGAGTGACGACCTGGTAAGATATGCAGGAAGTCGATGGATGCAGGTGGCACAGGACCGTGCTTTGTGGCATTCCTTGGGGGAGGCCTATGTTCAGCATAGGACTTGTGAAGGGCTGTAATGATGATCTAAAAGTTGGAAAGAATTGCCGCTATTGATATTTAAAAAAAGGCTTCGAAGCTTTTTGACAGTCAAAGCATACTATAGCGTAACGTAATTCCTGACTGAAAAAAAAAGTTTGAGATTAAGACTGTGTAATATTAACCATCATAATTATGTTCCCTATGTTATTAGAAATATGGATAACATAACTGTTGATTGTTGATAGATTTAACGTATGTAAAAAATGCATAGCAATACCTGCTGGTTTTTCGGTTGTTATATTCGAAGACATTTGATCAACAGTGTTGACTGCACCCTTTGTGCTCTTATAAGTATGTATCACATTCAGAGTCATTGTAGCATTTAATTTCAGTTCTCTCTCTCTTCCTGGCCCATGTGTTGCCATGGTCATATGGGATACTCTGAATACCCACTTACAGAATCAGAATTGTTGCCAGTTTCTCGATACCCTCCTCCAAATTATTATCAACTTCAATGACTTATCTGCTCCTGTTAACTCCTCAAATCTATCTAAAAATGTATATAGAACACGAGAAAAATAGAAATTATTTAGTAACAACTAAAATAGTTATTCGTATTACAACAACAACAATAGTACAATAATTTATTTAGGAACATATTCAAATGAACAAAATTTATTATAAATATGAAAAGCCATTGCATTTCTGCACTGTAAAACGAGAAAAGTAAAACGGTTGTAAGTGTACATACCTTGACAAAAAAGTTACGTAGCAAGAAAACTTTCGTCGAACTGACGACGGGATAGCCATAGCGTACTCCCTAATTGATATGTGCCTGCAAGTGCATCACGCGTTGCACTGCTTACTCAAATTAGAAAGGTAAAAAAGAGCCGAGGGCAGAAAGCACGCGGAAGTTTGAGAACTTGACGTTCGCGTGGAGGTGCGTCGTTTCATGGACGAAGGTTTAGTTATCTAGGGTTAATATCATTCAATTTTATGGATCAATATTATGAAATACATGTATATTTTAAATAAAGCTATATTTACTTAGATCAATGTTAATATGAAATATATAGTTAACTAGCTTTTTACCCGCGGCTTCGCTCGCGTAAGCTTAAAATTAGAAACGTCATTAAATGCTGTTCCGTGGCAATTTTAGCAAAATTCGAACACTTTTAGAGTCACCTCGGTGTGTGCGTCTCTATGCCTGTCAAAGATATATAATGAAGAAAGAATATATATGTCCAGAAACACATACTGTTTACATTGTATACATTTTACTTTTTCATACAATTTGCGTAAGTTAAATAAAACGCGTTATACCTGCGATATCGCAGTAAAACCCAGAGTTTACCCGGAAGAAAGTGGTCGCCTTTCTGTGACGGACGGGAAGCGTGGAAGCCGCGGCGCGCGCTAGCCACCTCCGCCGGCCGCGGTTATGATTATTAGTGTTCTTTCTTTCATGGCAGTTTCGGGCAATTTAGTCTACATAATACTTTGCGGGATTTCGGTACAACTTCATAAGACATGTCCCATTCTTGCTTTTTCATTGAGTTGACCATTTTACAAGTTACCTTTGAACATAATTATATCTAGGTACCTATGTACACCTATTATTACATTATATTATACATATATAGGTACACTGATTCATTCACTGCAAGTGTAACTTTGTAATCCTATATATTTATTTGGGATTACAAATTTATTTATGCAGTTGGTTTATCTAGAAAACTGGACCAAATTACAAAATATTTTAGTTTTTTCTTGATTTACACACTAAACACTAATTGTATTCTAAATTTGAGGCTTCTATGTCTACTAGAAGTGCCTTAAAGCCTTGATGATTGGTCAGTCAGTCAGTGAGTGAGTGACTTTTGACTAGTTATAATTCTTAAACTACTGGTTCAAATTGAATGAAATTTGAAATATACCGTGATTCTACAATGCCTGCTTGGGGTCTGAAAATTAAGGCTTCTAGTTTTACCCACAAAGAAGTTATAAGTGTCTAAAATGGCCTGAACTGCTTCGAGAAAAGGATGGTAGGCCGTGCCGCTTTTTTGCTCGACTTGGCGAGGGCACTACCGTAACCCCAGATAAGTAGCAGTTAAAAACATGTTACTACTGGGCACAGGCCGCAGAGAGTTTTTGGCCAAAAAAGTGTTCACTGCGCTGATTCCAACGAAGGATGACCTCAACTGGGAAACTTATAAAATATGCAGGTTTTCCTTCACCGCCGAGAACGTGGTAAATCGACACTTCAAATTGTAATTTGTATATATGCTGAAGTATATAATAATGCTTACGTACCATGAAATTTAAGTTTTAGTCACTTTGATTACCGCCTTAGACAAGTAAAATTAAATGAACCTTTGTTTAAGTAAAATCTGCTTTCTTTAATTAAAGTATTTTTCCGCAAGAGCCTGTTCATTTACATATAGGTAATCGTATGAGGTATGAAACCAGGACTGTTACAAATATCTTAATATGTCTGAAAATATGTATATATAAATCTTAAATTACAAATGGATTTATAAGTCTCATTAAAGATAAAAAAGTAATGTAGCAGCTAACATACATCTCACTACTGTGCACAGGGCTCCTCATTACCTATAGTGTTTAGTGGGCAGAAAAATAAACTATGCTGCAATGATTCAATGCATATTAACGGTTTTCACATCTCCACGACTATTTTAATTAATCAGATATCTAGGTTTCCCTCCGAAGTTATTCCTCACAACTTTAACAGACACGTGTTAAGTCAGCACATAAAATTATCTATTACAGATTCATCCTCGAGGAAACCGTACACGTTTTGCTTCCGTGCCCTGCATCTATCCATTTACTTCCTGCATGTCTTACCAGTTTGTCACTCCATCTCGTGGGGGGACGCCCTATACTTAGCCTGCCGGTACGAGGCTGCCACTCGAGAATATTTCTTCCCCATCCGTTATCGGTTCTTCCAGGTATATGGCCGGCCAATCGCCACTTCAGCTTACTAATCCCTTAGAGTATGTCGATTACTCTAGTTCTACTGCGGATATCCTCATTTCTAGGTTTATCACGCAGAGGAACCCTGAGCATAATCCTCTCTATATCTTGCTGAGCGACCTATTGAGCTTCATCATATGGCCAGCAGTGAAGGACCACGTCTCAGATCCATCTCAGATCCCATATCACTGGCAACACGCACTGGTTGTACAATCTAATTTTGAGGTTTTGAGGCATGCCTGACGAGAAGATGTGTCGTAATCTCCTGAATGCTACCCAGCCCAGTTGAATCCATCGATTGACCTCTCGATCGAAGTTGGACTTACCTAGTCAGACTATTTGTCCCCGGTAAACATATTCGTCAACAACTTCGAGCTTAGTGCTCCTAACAATTACCGGCATAGATGTGACATGGACGTTAAGCAAGATTTTTGTTTTGTCCATGTTTATCTTAAGATCTATTCGTTGGTAGACACTATTGAGATCATTGAGAATAGTGCTTAGATCCTCCAGCGATTCTGTGATAAGGTCTATATCATCGGCAAATCGAAGGTGTTGATGCACTTGCCATTGACGTTAATACCGTATCCTTTCCAGTCCAGTAGCTTGAAAACTTCTTCCAATGCAGCAGTGAAGATTTTAGGGGATATTACGTCACCCTGTCTTACACCTTTCTGCAGTTGGATAGGTTTCGTACTCTGATTCTGTATTCGGATAGCCATCGTAGCCCTACTGTACAAACTTCAGCACTTCAATATACAGACAGTCAACTTGGCATCGCTGAAGGGACTGCAGCACCGCCCAAATTTCGACGGAATCAAAGGCTTTCTCATAGTCTACATACGCAAGACAAAGTAGCATATTGTAGTCTTAGGTCTTCTGTGCAATTTTCCGAAGGGTATGTATGTGGTCTATGGTCTTAAAGCCTTTTCGGAAACCGGCTTGTTCGGGAAACTGGAAGTCGTCAAGTGAAATTCGAAATGACTCTCGAAAACAGCACGGAGAGCCATTCTAATCTCGCTCAGATTGACATCCGGGATATCATCGGAATAGTGTCGGATAAGGGACCTATACGTTTTACAAATTAAACCTCAAATTAAATGGTAGGAAATCTCATTTTAAGCTTTTAGAATTAAGCATTACCTATAGCACTATTCTTTGAACGACTAGATTTTTAACTTCCCGCTTTGAAAATTAGCAATTTTCAAAAGTAGTTTAGTTGGTTATAGATTTCAGTCCGATTTTAAGAATGCGAGTTTTCATCAGATCTCCACATTTTGAGGTTCCACGGATGGCCTGCAGAGTCAACCGTATGTTTTGGTATAGTAATAACGCGCTATACTGCATAGTAATGCAATAATTAACAATGAAAAAGTCTGTGATGTGAGAGACCTGTACTAGATTATCACCTGTCTTTTTAGTTAAGTAATATATTAAAACATAATAAAATATTTTAAGTTTAGCAAATCTTATAAAATAATTATAAGTGTTCAACTATTTGCAATAAGTAGTTACAAATGGAACTTAATTATGGGTGTGACCCAAGGATCAAAATTTCAAACCATCACTCTTTATTATATATAAATTATTTTCCTTTTTTCGCTGAAAACTTATGTGGAAACGTACTGTTTACTGATGATACTTCCGTAGTGCTTAAAATTGATTGAGATAAAAATACAAAAACGATGTGAATGATGCTGTGTCTCAAGTACTAAACTAGTTTATAACAAATAACCAAAATTGGTTTATAAAGAATTCGTTACTAAACTCTAAGGCAAGTTATATTAAGTTCAACAATTAAATACTTGAATTATTGAATCGAATATAATACGAAGTTTTCCTTCGTATACTATATACTATATATTAGTCTATAATGGAAATGTGTGATGATGTGTGTGATGTGATGGATTTTAACTAATTTTAATTATATATTAAATTAAAATTAGTTTTATATAATCAATGTTCATTTATCGTAGTTTTGCTTAATTTAATTGCAGGTAGTAGTAATAGTACAGTATTATTCAGAAAAACATACTTGCATGTTTCTTTTGATTAAGTGCCTATTTTAATATGTTATCTATTGATTTGTGAATTGTGAAATTTTAAAGACACGAAGCGTCTTTGCTCTTTTCTGTAAAAAGGAATTTAAAAACAATTCCTCACCATCAAGTACCTCTTTCTAAAATTTAATTACGATAATTTCAGAATTTTAATCGTTATGAGGAAACAAACAGACAGATAGATGAGTGGATACTTCATATTAAAGAATGTCGATCCTTTTGGGAATAAATTGTTCACATACAAAGAAGACGACGACGGGCTGAGGGGGCTGCAGGGAGAAGCAGTGGCGTAAGCCGTGCACCAACGGCAATACCTACATCGACACGACACCTTGATCTCAAGGACATAAAATAATCAATATAAATTTTTTTATATATATATATACATACACACATATATATATATATATATATATATATATATAGTAATACACTCGACGAGCAGCAAAGGGTTCGGGCCCAAATGGCCTATGGATAATTAACTAATAGATGATAAGCAAGCACAAACTTACCGAGTTCCGTAGGTAGTGTCGACCACAAGGCGAAGTCAGGTGGTAAGTGAGGTGTATGTAAGTAGTGTGTGAAAGTGTGTAGATGTAAACTGACGTCACCGACGTATTCTGCGAGCGGACCCACAGGCGCTACTTTCCTCCAAAATGTGCGATCCCTCCAGTAGGCGTTCACTAATTGAAACCTTCTGCTTTTATTTCACTTCATTAGTTTATCAACTTTATTGTACATTTAATTAACTTCAAATTCATTCAAATTAACGTTAATCGAAGTTAAAACAAGTGACACGCTGCACAACTTAAGAACGGTCGGTCAAAGTTCAATATCCCAGGTTCACTTAGCACAAAATTATAACCACGAGTACGAACGCGATCTCTTCTCGAGTCACAAAGTTCTAGCGTTCCACACGACAAAGCAAAATTCCTTCGTACGATATTAAAATGCCACAAAAGCAACTCGTCGATGCAAATTAATGGTAATCGAAGTTAAGTTAATCACTCAAAAATATTACAACAAGAATTATATAAGACAAGGCCCGTTGTCACGCGAAACGAACGAGATTAGACAACACAAAGGAGGCGGTCTTAACGAGACCCAAATATTCGATAGTAAATTCCGTCTAATCGACACTACGGCCGCGCCCAACTTAAACTATTACAATCAGAATTATATAAGAGCAGCCTCGTTGTCACGCAAAACTCACGAGATTAGACAACGCTATTCAGAGGCGGCTCCGAGCGCAAACTTTAGACCGTCTAACCTACGGCGGCCGTGCCCAACTAACTCGCCCACGCGTCAGGCGACCGAGCCAAGAGACCCGCTCTCGGGAGAAGGGGTACCAGGCGGTGACTGGTACCATCGAATGAACGCGCCGAGCGCGCGTCGTGAATTCAATTTCGAAAATTTCCATTTAATCTTTACCTATAATCGTATTTTATTTATATTTTCAATTTTACATACGCAAATACTCAAGAGAAACGGTGAATAACCATAATTTTGGATTAATTTTAATTTAAAAAATATTACTTACATAAAATTATACACAAAAGAAAGAAAAAAAACCAATATTAAGGGTGCTTTCAATATCTTTTTAGATTACATATAAGGCCATTAATACGATAAGTGACTAACAGAAAATAATGTTAAATTAAGTATACGAGAGAAATACATTGTACTAATATATTATATGCCAGTTAAAGGCCGTAGAAATGGTTCTGATTTATGGAGGGTAGGCACTAACATGCATACAGACGTGAATATGGAGTGCCAAAAACCCCGAAATAGGTTACATTGGTATACGTGAATGTAATAATGATGTAAAGTTTAATACTCGGAAAAAAAATATCAGCCTACTACTTTACAATTTGTCTCATAAGGCAACATCCATTAATTTCGTTTAATTCAAATGAAAATGATACATAGTTATTTTAAATGCTTGTATACAAATATTTCTATAGTTATATCTATGCTTATCATTAAAATGTTTACTTGTATTGTGTTAGTATGTCTGATTTCAACCATGAATATGACGTTAAAAATGTATATTTGTCTGTAGAAACAAATTTAACTAGATAATTATAACATTTATCAAAAAGTAAAAACGGACATCAAATTGCTAAAAATTAATTATTTATTTGCTACCATTAAGGGTGGAATATTCGCGAATTTTTTATGTTTCTTGTAGTATAATAATAAATATTTAATAATAAAAGCATTTAGATTGGTTCTCACTCTGCGAAGATATCATATGAAATTGCTTAAACAATAATCCAATATGAAACTATTTCCCCCATTTTCCACCCCTGGAGGCGGAATTTTTTCTTCAAAATTTAATGAGACCATCCTTAGAGTAAATCCCATTTAATAAAAATAGAATAATTAAAATCAGTTCATAATCTACGAAGATATGGCGTAACATACATACAAAAAAACATACACTCGAATTGCAATTCTCCTCCTTTTTGAAGTTGGTTAAAATTATTTAAGCTATCGAATGAAATAAACATACATGTTGTAAAAATAACCCCGAGGCCAACTTAGATTTTGTTTCTGATACGTCACGAGCACAAATAGTTTGAAAATAATTCAAAAATAATAACCATATAAAATAATTAACAAATAAGTTGCAATATTTCAGGCGCAATAAACGCCAAGCCATTATAGGTGCGCAGGTGGATGAAGCGATAGGTACTGAAATTTTAACGAATCTTTTAAAGGTTTATTTTAAAGTAACATCTGGACATATAGCGTTTTACGAGGCACTGTTATTTTAGAGGGACTAAAGAAAGCTTTACTCTTATTATGAAATATTTAGAACCAGTTAAAGCACAGATCGAACAATTCGTGTTCGTTACGGTAACAAGTGGTAGCTTTTGTGTATAAATAAATGCACTGAAAATTATATTTTTTATTGACGCATATAACTATACTTGAGACAATAGAGGTAATCTCTAGCAGTTCTAATAATTTAAATAATTTAGAATGTAACTTACAAATCTTTAATTGTATGACTGCACAGAGTGATAATGAAAATTGTTTACACCTGGTGCATCAAAATATACATGACATGATAGGCAAAAAGCTAGAAATTGAGTTGTTCTTACATAGCAACAATATTCATATTTTATGTATTACTGAACACTGGTTATAAGCTTATAACTTAATGTTTAACTTCAGTAATCACCAGGTGGTAAGTTCTTTCAATAGAGAAACGGTTTTAAGAGGTGGCTCCTTAATATCAGCTAGTAAATTATTATCATGTAAAGAACGTAAAGATATTGTGAGCCTCTCTGTTGAGCGAACTGTAGAAATGGCATGTGTTGAGTTTGAGCACCTCATTGTTGTGAGCGTTTACCCCGTCTATGTGAGACCCCCATGTTCTATATACGATACTTTTGAAAAAATTATGGAGGAAGTTTTTGCTAAGCTTAATAAACAGAATAAATCTGTTGTAATATGTGGAGACTTTAATATCAATCTCCTAGAAGCTTCCTGCATCAATATTAAATTTAGATCATTGTTTAAATCATAATTATGGTATTTTTAATTTATTTTTAGAGCCAACGCGTATTGATCAATCTAGTGGAACATGTATAGATAACATTTTTACAAATGTGAAGCCACTGCATAAATATATAATTCAAAAATTAAGTTCTGATCACTGTTGATAAGTAGTATCGTTACCTTTGTTGATAAAAAGCATATATATGAGAAAGTTGTGTTTGTTCCAGTAAATGCACGTCACTTGGAGAAATTTAGAAGTAACATAGTGAAAAAACTTCCATCACTTTCATACCTAGATGATCCTAATTTTTTGTATGGAACATCATTTAAGCTTATTTGCAATGAATTTAATAGTACTTTTACTTCTAAAACATTCTCCTTAAACAGTCGGAAGTCATTCAATGAATGGGCGACGGTAGGAGTCCATAAGAGCATACGTAGGTTATATGATCTTTACCATGAAAGGTCATACAATCATAGCGTCGAATTTAGGAAATATGTAAAAAAATATTCAAAAATATTTAAAAGAGTGTGCTCCACAGCCAAGTCTTTGCAATTGAGCAACAAAATAAAGACGGCTTCTAATAAAATTAAAATGACATGGAGTATAATTAATAGCGAAAATGGTAAGATCAACTCCAGCAATTCAAACTACCAGTTAAGTGTTAACAACAAATTAACTGAATCAGATCAGGACGTTGCAATGGTTTCTGAGAAATATTTTACTGATATTTCGATATTAACCACTAAGTCACTGAATTCTTCTCCTGTCGTCGCCGAATCATTACTAAAACAAAATGTAAATCCGTGTACAAAGAATTTTACATTTCATAAAGTATCATCAAAAGATATTGTAAAATATTTTAAAACTATTGATGTCAAGAAAACTGCGGATCTGTGGGGGATTTCCGTTAAAGTTATTGCGTCTATAATAGATAAAATCGCGCCTCATTTAGCTATTATTTTTAATACTAGTATCGAATCTGGCGTGTTTCCTGATTTAATAAAGTATAATAAAGTAATACCTTTATTTAAATCTGGTAGTACATTAGATCCCGCCAATTTTAGACCTATTTCTGTAGTACCAACATTTAGTAAGTTTTTTGAAAAAATTATTCTTGATCAAATGTTAATTTTCTTTAATATAAATAATGTTGTATTTTGAGCTGATTAAATATATATTTAACACATGGGAGAATTTACAGGATGCTTTGGGTATATTTTGTGACCTATCCAAAGCCTTCGATTGTGTTAACCATGAAACATTAATCAGGAGACTTCAACACTACGGTGTAAGAAGTGATGCTCTTAAATTAATTATTTCATATTTAAGTAAGAGAACGCAAAAAGTTGTCATTAACAGTATGAGTTCTTCCAGATCGATGGTACAAATGGGCGTGCCTCAAGGCTCAATTCTCGGCCTCTTTCTTTTTCTTGTATACATTAATGACTTACCTTACATAGTAGGAGATAACCATGATATAGTATTATTTGCAGATGATACTTCTTTAATTTTCAAATTAAGTCGACAATTGCTAAAATATGACGAAGTAAATAATGCTTTATCTAAATTAGTAAATTGGTTCAATGTTAATAATTTGCATTTAAATGGCACTAAAACGAAATGTATGAAATTCGTGATTCCAAATGTCAAACAATTAAATACTAATGTAATTTTAAATGGGGAGAAACTGAGTCTTGCAGATACCACCAGTTTTCTTGGAATCACACTAGACGTGAAGCTTCAATGATGCTCCCATATATCAAAACTAGCAAGCAGACTTAGTTCTGCAGCATATGCCGTAAAAAAGATTAGAAGTCTAACTAGTGTTGAAACATTTAGACTAGTTTACTTTAGCTATTTCCATAGCATAATGTCGTATGGTATTTTGCTATGGGGACACGCAGCTGACACTGAAATTATATTTGTTTTACAGAAGAGGGCCATAAGAGCGATTTATGATTTAAAGCCTAGAGTCGCTGCGACAAAAATTTAAGGAAATTAATATATTAACTTTGGCCTCTCAATACATTTATGAAAATGTATTGTACGTACACAAAAATAAAAGTAGTTTTACAAAAATAATTGATATTCATTTTGTAAATACTAGGAAAAAACACAAGCTAGTAGTACCAGTAACTTGACTCCATCAAGTCAGTAATTCATTCTTGAGGCGATGTATACGCTTTTACAACAAAATTCCAGGCAATATACAAAATTTGACCTGCTAAAAGTTCAAAAACTTTATTAAACCAAGTTTGTATAAAAAAGGGTTATTATAATATTAAAGAATTTATAGATGATAATAACCCCTAGGAATGAGGTCATCGCTACCAAGCTATTTCTAATTTGTTGTGTTGTTAATTTGTGTAACATACATGATTGTTTTTAAAAAAACGTCCCGCTGTTTTTCTTGCTGGTTCTTCCCAGGACAGAGGTTTTTTTGAACCAGTGGTATTTAAACAAAAGAGTGACTTTCAATAAGTATTATTTATAATCTATATTGAATAAAAAAGTTTCTGTTTCTATAAAACATTTTTATCATCTCAATGTCCTATGAGCGTAAACAACATTCGTTGTTGTAAATTTGACACAATTATTATTATTTCCGTTCAAATGCAGATTATTAACGTTAAACCAATGCACTAATTTTGATATAGCATTATTCACTTCGTCACATTTAAATGATTGACGTTTAAGTTTGAAAATCAAGGAAGTATCATCAGCAAATAATACTATATCATGACTATCCCCTAAAAGGTAGAAAGAGAAAAGTCATTAATATACACCAGAAACAGAAATGGGCCGAGAATCGAGCCCTGGGGGACACCCATTAGTACAGGTGACCCGGAAGAACTTTTACCATTGATAATAACCTTCTGCTTTCTATTACTTAAGTATGAAATAATAAGTTTAAGCGCTGTGTTCTTGACACCATAGTACTGTAGCTTCCTGATTAATGTCTCATGGTGAACACAGTCGAAGGCCTTGGAAAGGTCACAAAATATACCCAAAGCATCCTCTGAATTCTCCCATGCACAAAAAATATGTTTAATAAGCTCAACTCCAGCGTCAGTTATCGAGCGACCCCTTGTAAAACCGAATTGATTTTTATGCAGCAATTTATTAATATTAAAGAAACTTTACATCTGATCTAAAATAAAATTTTCTAAAACTTATTTAATGTTGGTAGTACAGAAATTGGTCTGAAATTGGCGGGGTCTAATGTACCAGATTTAAATATAGGTATGACTTTACTATGTTTCATTAAATCAGGAAACACAGCAGATTCGACGCTTATATTAAAATAATGGCTAGATAAGATGCTAATATATCTATTATAGATAAAATGACTTTAACGGAAATCCCCCATAATCCTGCCGTTTTCTTAACATCAATAGTTTTAAAATATTTAACGATATCTTATAATCAATAATTTAAAATATTTAACGATATAGTAGATATATGCATTTAGATCAGTATCCCGAAACTCAACATCAAGCGGGTACGGGGTGATAAGCTAGGATGTACCAGTTCTAGGAAAAAAAATCCATGTTACTTGGTTAAGTGATAATAAGTGTACTTTTGAAAATGTTGAAAATCACATTTAGGTACTGTGATCACAAGTTTATAATTTTTCCGTAAATTTTTTAATGTAATCCTAAATAATTATTCTATTGATTGCAGTCACAAATGCAATTATTAATATTGTGAGTTTAGTACAAAAAATAAAGTTTAATTAAGTCATGGTTAAAAACGTTTTATCACATAACTTTGAAGCCTTCTCTTTAAAAAAAATGTAGTATACCACCATAGTCAAGTTATTTCAAAAATGGCCCATTTAATTAAGATTTCGAAATGGTGCAACACTTGCTACTTATCTTTCCATAAAAAATATTATTACATATTCATGAATAGTGTGCAAAAGAATTTGCTTTATTATTGTGACAGACAGATTTGATAGAGTGATATAGAGTGACGCTGCTCAAATTGCCATTGAGTGGGATAGACTGACATGCATCTCCTCGTAATCGTGTAACTTTCGTACTGACATCTTTGGTTTGTGTTACGGACTGGATATCACATATATGTTGACGACTTTGGCTGTGTTTCCCTGGACTTTATTATTTATTGTTCTACCAAAATTCCGTACGTATATACTGCGCAAGAATATGAGAACATGCATATTATCCCTATATATATATAAATATGTGTGTGTGTGTGTGTGTTTGTGTTTAATATATATATATATATATATATATATATATATATATATATATATATATATGTGTGTGTATATATTTATAAACTAATATGTTTAAATGAGCTAGTTTTTTTTCTGTTATGGCTATAGCCATTGCTATTATCACACTACCAAAGGTTAGCTGGCAGAGAATGCCTTTTTCTCACTAAATAAACCTTTGTACTAAATTGTTTTGGGTGCAATAAAGAATTTTCTATCTGGGTGGGGCTAAAAAAATTGTACCATAACGCTCTACAAAGAGTACCACACAAAATCGTAAGCAACACACTGGAAGTTTATGTAACACGCTAGAACTCTGTAAAGGCAGGACTATATTGTACCAGAACTTATTAAAAATTTTACCATATTTACACTTTTTTTAGTTTTCAAGGGTTCTTGAAGGAAAATGTTTAGCAAATTTTCTTCTATAAACATTATTATAAATTGGTTTCAGTGGTAACTTTTCTATTAAAAAAAATTGTCGTATTAAATCAAGTAATTGTTTGTTTCTCTCTATAGATCTTTATAGAGTTTTTTTAGAGTATGTAGAGATGAGAAGACACGATTATAATTACATAATATGCAGGTTTATTCACATTCAAGCAAAAATTTAATACCCGCTTTTGGGCTCTACCGCAATCGGTTAAAAGCAATGTAAATTAAGCTTAATGCTATCCAGTGTATTATGTAACACACCATATACCACAACATAACATACGAGACCGAAAACGCGAAAAGATTCTTGTGTTTGCATAATTAAAGCAGCCGTAAATTCAAAGCAATTTTAGAAATAAAACCATAATATACAACTTAAAAGAATATTTGTTTAGTATCTTTGCTTCATATAATAAAAGATAAACACATAACTTGAAATTTTTTTGTTTAAAATATAATATTTTCGACGAGCAAAATGAAAGCTGCAAATACCCTCACTTTTGTACCTAGACTAAATGGCTGACATTAAATTGACACTTGAAAGATGATGTTATAAGGTGTTGCCACCCTACAAAACAAGTCCTAATGTGATTAGCACTAAACTACGAAAGTTATCATGGTACACATTACTCGTAACGTACTGGAAAATTATTAGTGACTCATGTTTAAGTTTGTGATTTCAAGAAATTGTAAGATTTTGCGAGAATTTAAGACATAATACTCCAAATTAATTCCTATTCTAAAAATGAAGGTTAAAAGAAATACCAATAAAGGCGTAATTAAAAAAATAAAATTAAAGCATTGTCGGCGGACAGTCCTGGGACATTTAAGTTTTGTATGGAGCAAAAAAAAAGATTGAAAGTTTTGTAAACTAATATATTGACTAAATTGAAGATTTATGGATTTCATTTGCAACTATCTTTTTTTGATGTCTTTATTTCTGTCTTATAACTAAAATTCGATAAAAAAGAACTCTTAAAAAAATACTAAAATTTAAGGGTAAACAGATGGCCGCATTTTTTTTTTGTACAAAAGCTACAAATTTTTTGAGTCCCACCTATCTATCTATCTATGTTCTTAGGAAAGCTGATCAGAATTAAAGTCACTTAGGACACGTAAAGCGATTGGAACTGGTTCATATATAAGCGCATTTTTCTTTCCCGTTTGCTATAAGCAAAGAAAAAGGTGTCTTATAGACAACGTGAAACGCGTCACATATTATGTACGCGTGTATCTCGTTACTACAGTACAGGTGAGGAATCAAGCCCATCAATCAATGATAGTTATAAAACACCACTATGAAAAACGATTGATGAAATAAACTGGTAAAGCGGGTATGCGTGCGCAATGCTGATACAACCGCAGTGATAATGCTGTTCCCCATCACCAGCCTTTGGAATTTGGATTTAGCAATTCTGAATAGAAATACTGCCTTTGGTCGGATCGAGCCTATTTCGTTAATTAGCAGGACGCACCATTGGCAGGTTAGAATACACATAAATATATCAGCCTTCACTAATTTGCAAAAGGTTATTTTGGAAACTAAAGCGATGTTACCTTATTTTTCAATATTTATTACTTTAGAAACATACTTTTTGTATTTCACACAGTGCTGACTAAATACCAATGAAGACATATACTATCACATTTTCCGGATTTTTAACAATTTTCCTCTATGCCGCAGTGGCTTAGCAATGAGTTGCTGCGCTGCTGGCCGCGAGTTCGAATCCGGCACGGAAAAGTATTTGCATGGCCTACAAATAATTGTTCCGGATCTGGATGTTTGTCCTTGTACAATTTGTGTTTGTTAACTGCCTCCACAACACAGGAGAAAATCCTAGTGTGGGGATAACATTTTTTTTAAACAATTTAAAATATTGATGACGTTCCACAACCCCAGTGTTTTTGAAAGACCTATCCAACGTTTCCCCATATGATGGAATAGACGGTTAAAAAAAATCAGTTTTTTTTAAAGAAAAAAAATATATTTATTATCAAAGAAGTATTAAATTTTAATCTTTAATAAAAGCAAACGTTATATATATAAAGTGATAGGAATCGTATTCTGCCTAGGAGTCAGTCTGAGTTGATGCCACCCTATTATCTATTTCTACCGCCAAGCAGCATTGCGTTCACTGTTGTGTTCCAGCGTGAAGGTTAATAGAGATAGCCAGTATAGTTACAGGCTATAAGGCATTCCACATCTGTAACCTTTTTTAAGCTAGATGTAGATATCCATGGGCTGCAGTAGCCACTTACCATCAATAGAACTATATATTCGTTTGTTACTTCAATTTTATAAAAGGAATAACTAAATAAAACGAGATGATGATAAATGCTCAGTTTGGTAGCCGCGTAATAAAATTAATACCTCATATCATCCCGTAGGTGTCGAGAGGGTAATGAAACAGGATATGAGTATCATCATTTTCCTGCTAGAACTCAAAATAATAAAAAACAACGGTTACAAACCGTTTTCCAAGTATGGCTACCATCGTCCTTATGAGACCAATGTTCGGCAGTGGACTTTTAATAGGCTGTAATAATAATGAATGAAATGAGAATCGTGAACAAAAGTATGATAAAGCGATACAGAACAGCCGCCTCGTAACACATGGTACGGTCGTGGAAAAAATGACAATAATCTATTTGTTCATTTTCTTTAGTAACGGCTATTTATCGTTAGATACTCAATATAGTCTACATACTCGTACGTCTCACTGCTTCTAGATATAAATATACGCTAAGCACTTCTACTTTCTTAAGCCTGCATTAATCACGACGTTTTCTTTATTGTGGACCTCTGTTAATCATTTGCGACGCAGATGTATTTAATGAAATGCAAAATTGTTTCACATGTTAAAAATTGAATTAGGTAAGATCCGCATAATAAAATTATCCTTTTCTTAAGAATTTTATTGACAATGGCGTGAAACAATCTCGCATTGATTGCACAGTATAAAGTATTAAGCAAGCGCTTATTTTCTGAGTTTTTAAAGGCTGTAGTGTTGATGATAATGATGATGATATAGTTAGGCTAAGAACGCTACAATGCTGCAGTTAATTCTACACTTTGTCATCATTACAACCCATAGCAAATCAACTGCTGAACATAGGTCTCCCCCAAGGAATGCTACAAACAGAATAGGAGTCCATCGAGTTCCGTCATCTCTTACCACGTCTTCACTTCATCTAGTGGGGGGCCGCCCTACATTTCAGCTGTCGGTTCTCCGAGCTATATTGCCAGTCCATTGCTACTTCAACTTTGGTTACTCTGCTGCTACTATGGATATACTTATTAAAAATTCTATCACACAGAGAACCATAATAGTTTATAGTAGTGTTCGGTTAGAGGTAAGGTGCAATCAGCACGTTCAGAAAATTAACATCAGAGCAATTAATTATAAAAGCGGTGTAAGAATAACCACTATCCCATTTCGCCGCGTGGGTGTTCGTAAGAGGCGACTAAGGGAAATAAACCAGGAGATGGAAAGCAGGAACAGCAGTTTCAAACCCGTCTGCCAAGCGTAGCAACTACAGCAAATATCCACTCGATGAGACAAAATATATGAGAGGCCTTATGTTCAGCAGTGGACTTTTGTTAGGCTGTAACGGTAACAGTAATATATTCTTCAAACTATCCATGAGATGTAATTTATACCAATGTAGCAATATTTTCACATGTAAACCATTTGTTTATAGAATAAGATCTTAATCCTAGTCTTTTATAAAAACTAGGAAACGAGGCCACATTAGTCAAGGCAAAGCTGTGATACGAATAAACTCGTAAAATGTTAAGCTAAATTAATGAACGCAAGCTTAAATTAAGCTTACGTTAGTTAATCTTTATTTAAAGGATAAGATATTTTGCGCAGTGAAAATATTTGTTTTCATATTAAATAAGAATTTAAAGTAAATATTACAAACAATGAGAAAGTTAATATTTATAGTGTTAATCATTTATATAGATTTTCTAAATATATACTTTAATTGTAGTTACGATTGGTTACAATTATATTTAACTTTTTTTACAATTATTTTAAATTTATTTGACTTCTCTTAATCTATAAATATTTTTTTTTATTTGAAAAAACGTTACCCCACACTAGGATTTTTTCCTGTGTCGTGGAGGCAGTTTACAAACATAAATTGCACAAGGACAAACATCCAGACCCGGAACAATTATTTGTAGGCCATACAAATACTTGTTCCGTGCGAGATTCGAACCCGCATAATACTTTTTAAGAATTCTATATCAAAAACTAATCTGCAAATAACGGGCGTAAAATTATTTACCAAATATTTAACCAATTTCAATGAAATTTACTAGGAATCTAAACGTTTACGAAGTAGTAAAAAGAACTAATTATACAGAGATTTTTCTTCTAATATTGAAGCGACAATCAAGCTAACAGTTCAGCTGTCAGTAAATTTTAATTTTATATTTACTACTTATAGCTTTAAATTAAAGGAAAGGTTTTAATTAAGAAGGCTAATCCATTGTTCTTACCACAGAAATTCTATTGTTTTTACGTCACCAATATCTTAAGGAGACGTTGAAACACTTTTTAACTTTTTTGGACCTCTGTAAATCTAATAAATTGAAAATATTGCGCAAAAACAAAATCACTTTTATATAAATAGAAAATATATGTACTGGGCAAGGTAATCGATAGCGAAATAACGATTATTTGATAATCAATTATTCCAATTGTGCCGATATCAATCGATCGATTTATCGCAATTATAACGATTAATCGATTAATCGAAGAAAGATCTAGGCTTTTCGTTAAAATAGATTAGCTAGATGCTGCGATATGCGAAATACCGTATTCTCGGTAAATTTGAAAAATAAAATTATCCAACAAATGAAACGAATTAAATTCTTAAAGAAAATATTTATTAAATCTATTTATTGAATTTCACTCAACATTTCCATTGGCTTTTATACATAAACACTCACGCCTGTCACCCAGAGGGGTAGGCAGAGATTATGGACTTCCATTTGGCATGATCCTGACACACCTCTCTCGCTTCCTCCACATCCATATACCTACGCATACACGCTCGTCGGTTAAAGGTACTCTTGATTTGGCCCATTTTTAATATATCGCCAATTTGGTCGATAAACTTTCGCCTAGGCCGACCCTTCCCGACTATGCCGTTCACCTCTGCAACATAAATTTGCTTTGTCACTCTTTCCTCATTCATTCTTTCTACATGGCCAAACCACCGAAGCATTCCTTTCTTAATCCTGGTCACAACATCTTCTTGCAAACCACACTCTTCTCTTATTAAACAATTTCTCACTCTGTCATTCAGATTCATCCCTAACATACTCCTTAATGACCGCATTTCTACAGCATTTATTCTACTCTCGTGCTTCTTCTGCCACACCCAACTTTCACTACCATACATTAAAGTAGGTACTAACACAGCATTGTGAATTGCCATACGTGCCTTTTTGGACACATTCGGACTTTTTCACAATAGAGTTTAGAGCCCCATTCACTCTATTTCCTGCATTCACTCGTCGTTCTATATCCTTATCATATCTACCATCCCTGCTAAACACATATCCCAAATATATAAACTCATCTACTTGCTCTACCAACTCCCCTTCTATTCTTATTTCACATATCGTTTTACTTTCTTCTCTTTCAAAAACCATAACTTTCGTCTTACTTTCGTTCACTTTCATTCCTTTTTCTTTTAATGTCCTGTTTATTAATGTAATCATCATTTGCAACTCGGCTGCCGACGATGCAAGTATGACTTGATCATCGGCGTACAAAAGGCATTTGACGATTAACTCACCCATTCTTAACCCGCATTCTTCTACTTTCAAATTTTCCAAACAACTGTCCATAAATAGGTTGAACAACCACGGCGAAGCCACACAGCCCTGTCTGACACCTTTATGGATGCCAAACCAGTCCAAGTAGGCCCCGTTGATCTTGACACAAGCACTAGAGTCCCTATATAGAGACTCCAATGCCTGTATCAGATCAGCGGTCAACCTAAATGAGTTCAGTGTTTGCCATAACACATCCCTGTCCACTCTGTCATAAGCCTTCTCCAAGTCTATGAACGCACAAAAAACTTTTTGGTTTTTGGCCAAAAACTTCTCCGCGATCATGCGCATGGAAAAGATCTGATCCGTACATCCTATTCCCTTTCTAAATCCCGCTTGCACATCCCAAATTTTTCCATCAGTTTCTTTCATAACTCTTTCAATTAGTACCTTAGCATACAGTTTTCCCACAATGCTAAGAAGGCTGATACCACGGTAGTTTTTACAGTCCTGCTGTGATCCTTTTTCCTTATATATTGGGACTATCACGGCTTTGCACCAGTCTCCCGGTACCCGCTTAAGTTCCCAACATAAATTAGGTGTACAGCAGGTCTGCCACCACTCCTTCTCCAGCCCTTAGCATTTCGAGAGATACTCTATTATAACCGGCTGCCTTACCTGCTTTCATACTTTTCATTGCTTTCATTAATTATCTATTGATAAAAAAAAATTACATTGCAAGATGAAAATCAGTCAGCCAGTCTAATATCAGTAGCGATCAGGCCAACCTTCTGAAAGTCTTTGAGAAGGCAATGATGTGGAAATAATTAACAAGTGTTTAATTGCCAATTTATAAATAGTTGGGAATTGATGTTTTAACGTATCCCAGGCTACGTAAAGGTTATCTTTCCATTAAATTACTGGCAAATTTAAAAAGTGGTAGCAGGGTTTCGATTTGCAATGACAAGAGAATCATGAATATCGATAGATATATAGAATATATAGATCGATATATAGAATTACATGTATTCTATATTGAATACATTCTATTCTAACGATTAAAGATATTTTGACAAGTTAAACAACTTATCTCAGGACTATTTCATGACATGTTCAAACATTTTATGACCATTTTATCGTAAAATAGTTTCATTATTAACCACTAGCGGCACTGACAGTGCATTTATAGTAGAATCCACATCAATTTGTGTAATTAAAAGTACGCGACTTTGTTGCTATCGCTGTGCCATAACTAGATGGTTGCTTTCGTATTTCTAATGTGAGCAAACGTCAATGGACAAATCGACAAATGGTGAAATGTATACGATATGGCCAGTACTAATGGGTTTTATCATGAAATGGTTGCGTCTAAAGAAATGGTCGGGTCATAACTTCATGATATGATCAATTCTATGATTTGACACATTTAAATTTATTTAACCATTTTAATTTGGCTATGCTCAAATTATCTTCTAAAAGATTACCTTTTATTTGAGCGATGTTTATACTTTGCTCCTATATGAAAAAATAAGTAATATCGAAAGAAAAAGAAAAGAAGTCCAGAATTTGAGGAAAATATATCTGATTTCATTGCCTTCGAGTGTCTTGATTAGTTTGCAGAACCAATAATGAATTGGGTGTTATTTTACTAATGTCGTGTTTAGTTTCTAGATATTGTATTGAAAATCAATAATGTATACATTACAATTTCTTACATGAAATTATACAAATGTTATGTTTTTCTTAATAAGTTCAATCCAAGAACCCACTAGTAAATGGCATAAGAAAAACGAAATTTAATATTTTGAGCGCTAACTTTTTTGTTGTGTAATTTCAATGCGTAATCGTATATTATTCTTTTCTTTAAATTTATGAACACATTTGCCTCCCGCAGCGGTAAATTAATTAACCGATCTATTTCGAAAACAATCCATGTGAAAATTGTTGAAGAATCTAAAGTTAAATTGGATATCTCAAAGGCACGTATAATCTCTGGATATCGTTGAAAATCAGCCTACTCAACCAAGAATAATATGAAAATACAATCTTTAAACTGTCAATCTCCAACATATTATAATTAAAATACGTCACGTCGTATGTTAATTATAACATGTTGGCGCATTTGTTATGTTACTTTATTTTTTACCATTTTAAGCCAGCGCATAACTACAATCCCACCTGATGGTCAGTGGTGACTTAACAAAAGCCTATTCACTCTTGCTTTGAAGACATCAATATTGAGTCGGATGGAAAGACAGATGATTGAGATTGAGATTACATTTGAACGAATCGACTGATTGAGGTCATATTCACACAATATATTTGTATTGTCGAGATGACAGTATATATAGGATCCGAAGGCTGGCTAGTAGTTAAGTTAATAACAAATTTTATATGAATGGACCAAAATGACTCGTATTGACATATCGATCCGTGGTGTCCACGTGCGGTGAAGTTCCTAAAGGATTGTGTTCGGGGATTTTCGTCGCTGCCGGTGATAAGAAGGCTGGTTCTGTTTTAGCTTAATGGCTAAATATAGCTAGCCATTCAGTTCGGAATCACAGCCAACACTTTTGGCTCAACACCGCGGAAGTGGGACTGAATGATAATAATTTAAGTTTTAAATTTTTGTTTTTCTGATGTAAAAACAGTGAACAGGGAACGAAAGTAAACCGTCACGCTCCGATGAGTGATGCACTGACTTGTGTATACTCGGCTCCAACCGTCATCAGCCAAGTTTTTTGTCTGACAAGGAGAGCATCGTTCCAATAATAACGTTTCACAAATATGATTACATATTTTATAATCAATATTGCTTTATGCGTATGTATTAACATGTAGTTAAAGTTACACAGTCTATTATATGTCCCACTACTGGGCACAGGCCTCCCCTCATTTCTGAGACGGTTTTAGGGCAAGGAAATGGCCGCCGCGCTGCCCCAGTGCATGTTGGCGAACTTCACTTCATGCTTCAACTTTTGCTTTTCTGGAGACTGATGATTCGAAGGTAAGGAATATATAGATGAATCTCAAAACAGAGATTGCCCCATCATATGACAATACCACCACCAATTTTCTAAAACAGGTCCATATGATATCAATAGCCATAATAATACACCTGGATAATCCTTGCTTTAGGGATGGCGTTTTTCCTACTGCTCTGAAGTTGGCAATAATTACCCCTGTATACAAGGGTGCACATAGAAGCGATCCAAGTAACTACAGACATATATCAGTTCTTCTTGCAATATCCAAAATTATAGAGAAATTGTTAAATAACCGTTTGATTTATTATTTAATTAAATATAATATACTTTCCAAAATAGCACTTTAAAGCTAAATATTTCGCAAACAGACCCCTGAATTGAAAAAATACTGTTACACACACACTAAAACCCCTCTAGGTTGAAAGACCTATCCAATGATACCCCACATTATGGAATAGATGAGTAAAAAAATCATCCTTCATTTACTTGTATGGGAGGTACATGAAATAAAAATGGTTTTTAAGATTTTTTTTACAGTTTTCTCGGCGTGATGAACTATGCCAAATTAAATATTTGTAGCACTTATGGTCTCTGAGTGAAACCGCGGATGGACGGACAGACAGATGGACGTGGCGAAACTATAAGGGTTCCTTGTTGTGTAGCTACGGAACCCTAAAAAGTCGTGCATGGACTGCAGTAGCCACTTACCATTAAGTGGATTGTAAGTTAATTTATCACTTCAATTTTCAGAAATACAAAATTTAATATAACAACAAATATTTTTGTTTACAATATTCTACCGCAAATCTTTATGTATATCAAACCATAAAATAATAACATCTGTTATCATTGCTGAGTTTCATTGCTTTGTTAGGTTACATGTTAGTCTCCTGACACTCATGCGTTGTGATTAAGGGTAAAGGCTTTATGGCCATGACAGAGCCGTTGTTACGGTTATTGTAACAATCCGCATGAGGATTTATTTATATACACATCAGAGATCGTGCTACGCTTGCTGATGCAATATTAAGAGTGTGGATTACTTACAGGTTATAGAAAACAAAGAGGATGAAACAAAAATCAGCTTAAATTCATGACGATATCTTTACGCCTGTTGAGATTACACTTTTCAATTGAGTATTTTCTAAGCAGATCTGTATTATTTATTTAAAGTAAACTAAAAAATAAAAAAAAAATAGTAAAGGAAAGATCAAGATAGCATGACGGTCAGAAAAACTATGGAAAAGGTTATGCTCGAAGTTTCGATATGAGGATATACTTCTATATATTTTTTATATAGTATAGGTTGACAAACGAGCACACATTCCACCTGCTGGTAAATGGTTGTTATGACCCATAGACATGCAGATACATTGTCACCCGTGAGGACTAAGATGGAATGCCTCTTTTCCAGTAAAAAGGGTCTCCGGTTCTCTACTGTCACCATATGAAACACAGCAGTGTTATGCTGCTATTTTACGCTGGTGTTCTGCGAGGGTTACAACTATGCTACTAATATATCTGCAGCATGGCCCTACCACGTATAAAATTTTCGCAGTAGAATCAGATTAAACGACATAGCCCAACGGATCAGTAAACTGAAGTCGTAATGAGTTGTTCGGTTCGGTTCGGCGGTTCATATAGCTCGAAAAACCGACAAATGATGGGTAAGAAATTTTCTCGCAAGGCAATTTCGTACCAATAATCGATGTGTAGGGCGGCTCCCCATTAGATGGAGTGATTACCTGGTAATACATGCAGGAATTCGTTAGATGCATGTGACTCAGGATCGCGTTCTGTGGCATACATAGGCCTCCCTGTTTAGCTGTGGACTTATGAATGTATGATTGTAATGATGATGAAGATAAGGAAAT
Source organism: Parnassius mnemosyne (assembly GCA_963668995.1). Taxonomy (NCBI): domain Eukaryota; kingdom Metazoa; phylum Arthropoda; class Insecta; order Lepidoptera; family Papilionidae; genus Parnassius; species Parnassius mnemosyne. The sequence goes on from CAVLGL010000159.1 coordinate 27,294,743, forward strand.
AAAAAGTATCAATAAAAAGTTACAGCCTATAAATATGTCCCACTGCTAGAGACAGACCTCCTCTCATTTCCGAAAGGATTCCGAGGACATGTGAATTTCGCCAACATGCATTGCGGCAGCGCGGCGGACATTTCCTTGACGTAAAACCAAAACCAAGTAAAAAGTATCTATTTTTATATATTTATTTACATAACATAAATATATGTCGGAACTTCATCACAAGATCCCATTTCTGATATGGGAAATACAACAAGGAGATCCCATTTCTGATGCGGGAAATACAACAAGGAGATCCCACTTCTGATCTCGGCGTACACCAGGAAAGATTAATTGTTAAAAATAGTAAAACTGTGAGAGCGGATGTTCAACTTGCTCACTTGCTTACGCAATTAATCGTTATTAGTAATAAGACAGCGTAATGTACCATACATTCAGTGTAAAGCAAGTACAGTTCGACCACACCGTAAAACGTTCCCGCCACAATCACACATCAGTGTAACGTAAGGAACGTGATTACATGATAACACCAATGTATGCAAACCAACAGCAACACTACACGTCTCAGTGTAACACAGCGCAGCCTCTCACCACAAGGACAGAACCACGATACTGTTTTAGCACTACTACTGCGTAGGATCACTTAGACGGACCCTCTCGCGCTCGGTTTTTTTTGCGCTCAGAAGCAATGTAAAGGGCTACCCTCAGGGAAGCGGGGGAGGGAGGTGGCGAATGCTCTAAGCCTACCACTCAGCCGGCTGCGGTAAATTCGGACTCACTATGAAACCTAACTGCCTATGCACTAAACACCACCTGGGACTGGCTTTGACCTGGAGGGCCTTTCTGCCGAATCGGAAGCGACCACTATAGGGAAAGGGGGCGCAGCTCGCGCTCGGCACCTACACTGAACTTTATACTTCACAAACTAGTGGGGGGGGGGGCTACGATCTACCCTCAATTCTACCCCGCCACCATCGATATGATGCTCCGCTACAGTGACGCAACCTCTCGCTCACTCTCGATCCAACCGGTCCATCCGGTATTTCACAGACGCGCCGACATAATATAATATATTTATTATAAGAAAAAATCAAAACTAAGAACTTAAATTAACATACAATAAAAAAGTAAAAGGCGAGAGTAGTCTTAGAGTTAGAGAGTAGTTCTTAATTAATTTTTTAATTATTCAAGATTATGTTTTAAGTTCTACATAAATTTTGTGTAGATTTGTGTGGCATTTAAATTCAGGGACCATGACTCTGTCGGTCTTTATCCTATTTTTAGACACTATATTTATATAAATTAGATTTTTATTTTTATAAAAACATATGTTTAATCATAATCATGAATTTGATGGAAGCTGAAACTTCCACCAAACTCATAATCAGTTTCATAAACTATAATCATCCCATTTAACCAGATAGCAAAACAATTGCCACCCCTTTCATTAAATATTTTGCGATTTGTCTAAGCATTCTTTAGTCATTTATTTAAATGCCACTTAACTATCGGTATTTTAGTTTAATTGACTCATAAATCTATCGAACTGTAATATATTTGCTAATTATAACTTTTTTCGTTTCTTTGGGCTACTTAATTTAATAAAACATAATATCCCAGTAGTACGAAAACCATTTCTTTTACTGCATATTATCATATTTCAGTCTTTTTCTTTAAAATTTTAGAATATAATAACATGATATTTGATTACTACTATCAAAACTAGTCCAACAATTTTAGAAGACTTGAGAAACGTGGTGGTATTTCCAAGGGTCCGTTTCATCATTGGTTCTTTCTTTTACATTAACTTACTCTATTTTTTTCTGTTTGAGGCCCATATCCAGCAGTGGTCTTGTGATGTTGGAGTGATGATAAAAATTTATCATCAATATCATCAATGATGAAAATTACCTAGACAAATATTTAAAGAAGCCTTGATTGACGTTTGCTTTATGTGGTCTGAAGACCGAAAGGAGAGAAATCTGCAATTGCACGGTACAAAGCTACTACGAATTTATTCATACTTTCCAACCAATCTCTGTCAATTTTAGCTGAGTGAGCTCTGTATGGCCTAACGTTATCGTGAATTAAACTTCACTCCGTACCGTCTCTGTCTATTTCGCTAAATTATTTAACCTGAAATTCTAATGTCATTTTTAATGGTGGATCCTTACTTAAATCCGTGTAGTAGAATCAGGTATATTTGATTCTCTAATTTTATACATACAAAATACGAAAACACTTTTTTAAGAACATACTGAATAATGGATTCGCATGCATGTCAACAAATGTTAGAGTGGCAATCTGCATAAGAGGATATTTATTTTAACATTTACTCGTAGAAGCATTTTGATCAGTAAAAAAATTGACAATATAATCTAGAATTAATTAAAATTAATTTCAAATGTAGTAAAAGATATTTGAATAAAACTTTTGTTAAATCGAAATACAATGAAGTGAAAACTACATTTAACACATCCTGAATTCATTATTTTATTTGCACAGGTTGCTTTAAATTCTATATACATTATTTATAAATTCTATGTACGTCATATATGTACATACGTAGTGGCCGGTTTTTGTAACGTAACACTAGCAAAGTACACCCAAAGGGAACATATTCAAATCACTTCATTAAACAGCAGTGTTGTTGTTAACATACCTTGTTAATGTTTCCAGAGCGGTTATTGTTTGTGACTTTGAAATGGCGTTTTCAAGTAGAACTGTGTTTCTAATTTATTCAAATTGTATTAAGTATAATAATAACCGTTTTGTGGTACTAACACATATCGTCCTGTGGGTGTCGTTAGAGGTGACAGAGGAATACAAACCAGAAGACGGGCAGCAGCATCTTCCCAATAACAACTAGATAAAAACTGCGGTTATCAACCCGCTTAACTATGGCAAATATCCACTTTATAAGAGAGCTATGTTCAGCAGAGGACTTTGATACGGTGTTATTAATTTATAATGAATGACATTACTCACGTAATATTTCGGTCATTCCACCGCGATAAATCACCCAAGCAGAGCTTTGTCTTCCAAATACTGATATTATCTTCGAATCCATTCATTAGTTTTAAAGATTACCTCTTTATAATATATATAGTAATAGCATAGATTTCTAAAAACATGCCATAAGGAAACAACCATTAATCGGGTAAGTTTATAAAATTAATTCTCATAGATCGATTAACGACCGCATGGGATAATTTTCAGAGTACTCGACTACTTCGATACGGCTCGACAGTTCAAATGTCAGCCAGAATAATATATTATGGAATAACGTGAGTTCTTTTCTTGTGTTTACCCGAATACTACATATTGAATGAAAGTAATTCACAAAGATTTTATCGCATCCAATGGTGACATGTGTTATGTTTAAGGGGTTTTGAATTATTAATTTTAGTCCAATCTACGAAGAATAAGCTCGCACCATCGTGAAATCTTGCATGCTTCAATTTGGATTTTTTCAAGTTAGTTCAAGCTGATTGTAGCATCCAGTTATCTTTCATATTTAAAATATATTATTTCTTATAACAGTAGCCTTACGGGTAGTACAGTAGTATTACAGTACGATCCTCTACATAGTGGCAGACTCGGACTTCCCAGAACGTCAATATTGAACATCACCTCCATGTTTTTCACTGGATGTGTTGGGAGTATAAAACATCAATATTATACTCGTTAATTTCTGTAGGTTTTTATTCATAAGACTTGCATTCTTTTCACAAAATTCACTATCGTCAATTATTATAGATGTTCTGTAATGGTATTTTCATTTTTTTGTCTGAGCTGTTTAAAACTACCTTATTTATATAAATGTAGAAAGGGTAATTGAGTTTAGTACAGAGACTGATTTTGTAGTTAGGAATAATAATTAATTCGTTTACATTAATTATACAACGAGTCGAGGATAAACTAGTAACGGAATACGACAAGCGCACCGTTCCACGTCAGAGCTAAGACTGCCTTAACGGCGGCCGCTCAGTCCGTTTTATACAAGCAGGACGGGCGGCAACGCAGGTGCAAAGCCGCAGGTGTGCGGTACACGTGTCGTTTACAAGAATTCTGCCTAGTTAGACCGACGCCACCGCATCTACAACGGTGCAGGTGCCGTCACGGCCATACTGACATGCGTGCGTCCTCGCACGCGCTCCATCGCAATTTTAGTTATCTGTAACAACTGTAATCTGTAAAACATCGTTCGATTATCCTTACAAAACAGCGTCTGGTCCGGTCTATACTGACCCTTCAGACTCGGGTGATAATCAGTTTTGTTCCGGCAGTAAGCCCTACAAAACTTTTATCACCTTTATGCTAGATCGGAATGATTAGTCTGTAGCTTTTTCTATTTTCTCTTTTTTTTTAAGTACTGTTTTCGCTAGTCCGGAATCACTATTCTCTATAGCTATATCACTGGACCGGCACAAAGCCCTGCAATGCTCGTAAGAACTATTCTTTTTTCTTAATCTTTTTTTTCAGTACTATTTATGCTAGTCCGGAATCACTTTTCCCTGTTCCTATATCATTGGACCGGCAAACGCCCTGCAATGATGTAAGAACCACATTTTTTTTCTTACTCTCTTTTTTTTCAATTCAGTATAGAACAGTTACAGATCAACCATACCGCAAACATGTCCCCGTCACAATCACACAAAAGTGTATCGTGAGGGACGTAGTGACACGGTAACACCTAAGTATGTAAATCAACAGCAACTCGACACATATCCCAGTGCAGCACAGACCAGCCTCCCTGCAACTTCATGTTCCTTTCCTGCACTAGAATAATTACTTCGCTAGAGTGTTGCAACGTCTCTAGTATTTTCTAGATGCACAGACACGGCTACCTCTGACTGTCGCACGTCCTCGTGCGGTTGACAGTGAACAGCATACGGTCTATCAGTTATCATCACCTGCTAACAGATATTAACTCTTGTTAAATATTACAACGGTCGACCATCCCAGACTTTTAAGTCATGGACACGCCGATATGGCTACCTCCAGGCAAACGCACTCCAACTTTCCATTCTGCTGCGTTCGTGCCACATTCGCGCTAGCGAGCCTTCGCACTGTACTGGCGCTAGCAAATCGTCGTACTGCTTTGCAAAATTAAAATAAATCGAGATAAATGTATTGCGAACCGTTGAATTCCGAGCTTCCAAAATTCATCACATATTCTCTTAAGAAACGGTGACTGTATGACATTTGAAAACATTGCAAAAAAACGGGAACTATGTGTAGAGACGGATACCATCACATATTTCAAAGGGAAGAAGGCAACTGCGCAAAATCTACGAAAGCCGACCAAGCCTCAGACGTTCATTTACAGCACCAAAGGACCATGTGTTCGGCGGCCGCTTGAATTGCCTTGCCGTAAGATCTGCCGATAAGTTACAGACTGTAGTGATGTAGGCTCAATCTTACTAGCGCTCGGCCGTACCTGACCATGTTCGATTAGCCGTCACAACATCTTCCTCATTGATCATTGTTGTAGAGACTTCTACGAATCTCTCCACATCAAACCCCAATCTTGTCGACCACACAGTATTCGGAGCAAACTGCAACACTGATCAACACATTAGAATACCAAAATGTCACTTATTATCTTCAATTTCTAGCATGTTAAAGTATTTTGGTACATCGCTTAAACGTTTTGAATTACAAAACATAACAGATGATAATCATGTTTCGCATGAACTATCAAATTACAACAAAACTTGAACAAGTTAATTTTTCATTCAATGCAAACGATGACTCGTCTAGAAAGCCTCCGACACTTCTTCCATTTTTTAACATATTTAGGTACGTCAGAAATAATGAAAATACTTGAGGGTACTTTTAATACAAATCGAACAAAAGGATTTATCTTTTGGATTAAATAATTTCACTTTATCTTTTCTCTACACTTTAATGATACGACAATATCGTAAGTAGGACAGCAAATTTCATTGCAGTATTTAACATAAAAAGAGATCCATCAATGCGAAATGCATTATAGCCTTTACAAATGTAATAATTCTCATACTATTCGAAGATTATATGTGGGCAATAAGGGGGACTTTATCCCACTTCTGATGTAGAAAGGGTAATTGAGTTTAGTACAGAGACTGATTTTGTAGTTAGGAATAATAATTAATTCGTTTACACAAATTAATTATACAACGAGTCGAGGATCAACTAGTAACGGAATACGACAAGCGCACCGTTCCACGTCAGAGCCAAGACTGCCTTAACGGCGGCCGCTCAGTCCGTTTTATACAAGCAGGACGGGCGGCAACGTAGGTGCAATGCCGCAGGTGTGCGATACACGTGTCGTTTACAAGAATTCTGCCTAGCTAGACCGACTTCACCGCATCTACAACGGTGCAGGTGCCGTCATATATATATAATATAATTAAAGGGCTTTGTTTAATTCTTAGCATAGCAACCGCCTAGCATAGTTAAAGTGAAATTGACAGCAACATAAAAATAAAACCTTTTCATGTTTCTGATTTAATTATATTCAAGATGCATTTACCACCCATTACCATTCGTATTAAATCTAGGATGCTTTTATATCCAACTTTTAGATTTAAAAGGAATGCAGATGACATCTGAAATAGAATGAATTTTGTGCACCACAGGTGTCATTCCATCCGCTCGGCGAAAGTTTATAATGACGATTGAGATAATTTTATATCTTTATAGCGCATTGCTTGATTGTAAAAAAAATTAAGTAGTGCTTTAACTAACCACCAAGGTATTTTACAACAATATCAATATGAAAAAAGAATATATTTACATAGACATAAATTCTCATATATTATTTGAAAAACCATTTAGTAGGTTCAAGAAGGATAATTGTTGCAAATCGCAATCATGTTTTTTTTTATTATTCTTTATTGTGTGCACACCTTCAACTGGAGGTAACAAAGCGCAGACTTAGAGAATCGATCGTCTAATCCAAAATACTTCATCATAGTAAAACGAGTGAATGCGATACGTTAGCTTAGAGACAGCTAGTTATGGTTACACCAGCACCATCCATAATACAGCTAAATTGCATAAATACATAAACGCTGAGTGTCAATTAATTTAAGTAGACTGTAAACATAGGATTAAAGATTGTAAAAAAAAAGACCAGAATAAATTCATAATGATTAGAGACCTTTTGACAAGATAAGCAACTTATCTCAGGGCTATTTCATGATATGTTCAAACATTTTATGACCATATTATCGTAAAATAGTTTCATTATTAACCGCTAGCGGCGCTGACAGTGCATTTATAGTAGAGTTCACATCAATTTGTGCCTAATTTATATAATAATTAAATGTACGCGACTTTGTTGCTATCGCTGTGCTATAACAAGATGGTTGCTTTCGTATTTCTAATGTGAGCAAACATCAATGGGCAAATCGACAAATGGTGAAATGTATACGATATGGCCAGTACTAATGGGTTTTACCATGAAATGGTTGCGTCTAAAGAAATGGTTGAGCACTTCATGTTATGATAATTTCTATGATTTGACACATTTAATTAACCATTATAATTTGGCTATGCTCAAATTACCTGCTAAAAGATTAACTTTTATTTGAGCGATGTTCATACTCTGCTCCTATTTGAAAAATTAAGTAATATGGACAGAAAAAGAAAAGAAATCCGGAATTTGAGGAAAATATGTCTGATTTCATTGCCTTCGAGTGTTTTGATAAGTTTGCAAGACCAATAATGAATTGGATGTTATTTTACTAATGTTGTGTTAGTTCCTAGATATTGTATTGAAAATCAAGAATGTATTTAATATAATTTCTTACATGAAATTATACAAATGTTATAATTTTCTTAATAAGTCCAATCCAAGAACCCCCTAGTAAATGGCATAAGAAAATTGAAATATAATATTTTGGGCACTAACTTTTTTTGTTGTGTAGTTTCAATGCGTACGCGTATATTATTCTTTTCTTTAGCATTATGAAAACATTTGCCTCCCGCAGCGGTAAATTCATTAACCGATCTATTTCGAAAACAATCCATGTGAAAATTGTTGAAGAATCTAAAGTTAAATTGGATATCTCAAAGGCACGTACAATCTCTGGATACCGTTGAAAATCAGCCCACTCAACCAAAACTGATATGAAAATACAATCTTTAAACTGTCAACCTCCAACATATTATAATTAAAATACGTCACGTCGTATGTTAATTATAATATGTTGGCGCATTTGTTATTTTACTTTTTTACTATTTTAAGCCAGCGCATAACTACAATCCCATAAGTGGTGATTTACCAAAAGCCTATTCACTCTTGCTTTGAAGACATTCATATTGAGTCGGATGGAAAGACAGATTGAGATTGAGATTACTTTTGAACGAATCGATTGATTGAGGTCATATTCACACAATATATTTGTATTGTCGAGGTGACGGTGCATAGCCATGCTAGGATCCAAAAGCTGGCTAGTAGTTAATAACAAATTTTATATGAATGGACCAAAATGACTCGTATTGACATATCGATCCGTGGAGTCCACGTGCAGTGAAGTTCCTAAAGGATTGTATTTGGGGGTTTTCATAGCTGCCGGTGATGAGAGAAGTTGTTCTGTTTTCGCTTAATGGCTAAGTATAGCTAGCCATTCAGTGCGGAATCACAGACAATGCTTTTGGCGCAACACCAAGTTTTTGATTTTTGTTTTTCTGATGTGAAAACAGTGAACAGGGAACGAAAGTAAACCGTCACGCTCGGATGAGTGATGCACTGACTTGTGTATACTCGGCTCCAACCGTCATCAGCCAAGTTTTTTGTCTAACAAGGAGAACATCGTTCCAATAATAACGTTTCACAAATATAATTATGTATTTTATAATCAATATTACTTTATGCGTATAGTTAAAATTGAAGTAACACAGCCCATTATACGTCCCACTACTGGGCACAGGCCTTCCCTCATTTCTGAGAGGGATTTAGGTATATTAAATAAAAATGTTTTTTAAGATTTTATTTCATAGTTTTCTCGGCGTAATGAATATCTATAACTATGCCAAATTAAATATTTGTAGCATTTATGGTCTCTGAGCAAAACCGCGGATGGACGGACGGACAGATGAACATGGCGAAACTATAAGGGTTCCTTGTTGTGTAACTACGGAACCCTAAAAAGTCGTGCATGGACTGCAGTAGCCACTTACCGTTAAGTGGATTGTAAGTTAATTTATCACTTCAATTTTCAAAAATACAAAATTTAATATAATAACAAATATTTTTCTTTACAATATTCTACCGCAAATCTTTATGTATATCAAACCATAAAATAATAACATCTGTTGTCATTGTCGAGTTTCATTTCATTCTTTGATATGTAACATGTTAGTCTCCTGACACTCATGCGTTGTGATTAAGGGCAAGCGGTAAAGGCTTTATGGCCATGACAGAGCCGTTGTTACGGTTATTGTAACAATCCGCATGAGGATTTATTTATATACACATCAGAGATCGTGCTACGCTTGCTGATGCAATATTAAGAGTATGGAGGATTACATTCGTTTCACTAGTGTACGATATAAAACTCTATTTTCTTATTGTAAAAATAAACAACGAGCGAGGAATAAGTTACTGTAATCACTAACCCATCAAGTGTATCTATTACGGATTTAAGAAAAATCCTATTGGAGAGAGTCATGTCCATCAGTGGATTACTTACAGGTTATAGAGAACAAAGGGGATGAGACAAAAATAAGTTTAAATTCATGACGGTATCTTTCGTCCTGTTGAGATTAAACTTTTCAATAGAGTACTGTCTCCTATTTTGTAAGCAGATCTGTATTATTTATTTTTAGTAAACTAAAAGAATATAAAAAAATTGTATAAGAAAGCTCAAGGTAGTATAACGTTCAGCAAAACTATGGTAAAGGTTATATATATACGGTATCAACATCAATGGCGAGTACATCACTCACCTTCGATTTGCCGACGATATAGTACTTATGGCAGAATAGCTGGAGGACCTAACCACCATGCTCAATGACCTCAATAGTGTCTCCCAACGGATAGGTCTTAAGATGAACATGGACAAAACAAAGATCATGTTTAATGTCCATGTCACACCTATGCCGGCAATTGTTGGGAGCACTAAGCTCGAAGTTGTTGACGAGTATGTTTACCTGGGACAAATAGTCCGACTAGGTAAGTCCAACTTCGACCGAGAGGTCAATCGACGGATTCAACTCGGCTGGGCAGCTATCGGGAAGCTACGACACATCTTCTCGTCAGACGTACCTCAAAACCTTAAAACGAAATTGTACAACCAGTGCGTGTTGCCAGTGATGATATACGGATGTGAGACGTGGTCCTTCACTGCAGGCCGTATGAGGAAGCTCAAGGTCGCTCAGCGACCTGTGGAGAGGGCTATGCTCTAAGTTTCTCTGCGTGATAAACTTAGGAATAAGGATATCCGCAGTAGAACCAGAGTAACTGACATAGCCCAACGGATTTGTAAGCTGAAGTGGCAGTGGGCTGGCCATATAGCTCGAAGAACCGACAACCGATGGGGAAGAAAGGTTCTTGAGTGGCAGCCTCTTACCGGTAGGCGAAGTGTAGGGCGACCCCCCACGACATGGAGTGACGACCTGGAAAGACACGCAGGAAGTCGATGGATGCAGGTGGCTCAGGACCGTGCTTTGTGGCATTCCTTGGGGGAGGCCTATGTTCAGCAGTGGACTTATGAAAGGCTGTAATGATGATGATGATGATGATATATAATTTTGAACCTAATTTTGGATTTTAATCGAAAAATTTACTAATTGAGGTGCTGTTTGACTCTTAAAACATAAAATACCAACTATTTTTTAAATATTTCAAATTATTTATTCAGCTAAGGATTTAGACTTAAGTATATTTTTAGATATATTTAAGACTAGATCCCTAGCTGTGTTACCATTATATACTACAGTTTGCTTAAACTGACTAGACTAATATGATGCTACGCATCTTATACGTGTTCAACAACTTGTTAGTTACAATAAGAAAGAATAATACTTACCACCATTTTATTTGTAATTAGTTTGCACACTATTTACAAATAAATATTTATTAAAAATTTAAACGACTTCTTTTTATTTTTGATGATCGTGAACATCGATCAAAAGTCTAAAATGTGCAAATTTGTTCTGTCTGTCAACAAAGTTATTCCTTCTCTTTCTTTTCAGAAAGTGACGGTCTGTAAAGATTCATTCACAACGAATCTTTACAGACCGTCACTTTCTGAAAAGAAAGAGAAGGAATAACTTTGTTGACAGACAGAACAAATTTGCACATTTTAGACCATTAAAATGCGTTTGTAACATTTACTTATTGAAATTTGTATAACCAATGAGCGAATTGGATGATTAGTTGTGATCATATGACGTGACGGCTTGTATGTATGCTCCCGGCGACACTGGTTCTCGTACAAAATAAAGTTGGCAGCCATTCTATTGAGTATTATAGATTCTATGGGATTAACTCCCTTCAAAGTCGCATTTGAGCATTCCGATTCTGGTAAAATATTTGACGTAGAATTTGAAAAGGTCATTAAAGATTACGCGAGATGAACTAAATACTTACATTTCTGATAAGGTCTATAGAGATAAAGAAAAGGTTAGAAAAAAGAAAAGCGAGGAATCTGAAATCGATTTAAAGAATGTGATACAGTTTTTATTAAATATATTAACGTAAGAATAAGTCTAGATGTAAAAAGCGAAATAGCAAGGTGACATTGACAGAAACATAATACCTCTAACGATAGGGAAAAGAAAAACTAAAGTGCATCTCTAAAATGTGAAACGCCCTGCGCAGGCTGTTAACGATCATCGTGACCCTGAAACTGATGATCAGGTCCCAAGGCCTTCAATTTCAAAGAGTTGATAATAATCCAGGCATGTTACCCGTAAAGCAGTTAGATTTTAGTAACATAAAAGATGATTTTGATTTTAATATCAAAAAATATATAGAATTTTGCAGTTTAGTAGACATTCATAAGCCATACGCAAATAAATTCGATAATATGAATACACAAGTAAATTATTTATGCAATTTGCTGTAGAAAAGTTTAGACAACTCATACCATCGATACGATTTATGCGTGGTCTCATTAATCCATTAGCTTCTGTTATAATAACGCTAACAGGAAACTTAGACCATAATGATGCGATAAAATACAATAGTCTCATATCTCAATCTCAAAAAAAAAAACAAAAAAAAACCATCAAACGCACACTAATAAAAAAATAACAATAATTTCAGAGATGCTTGATTCTGTTATAAATAGTACTGGATCTCTACAGGAAAATATTAAAATTATAATCGAACAAATGAAACGTATAGAAAGAATTGTAAAGTAAATAATTATTAAAACGATAACAACATATACTCCACATATGTTTTAAGTATGTTTAACATGTTTGTCAATAACTTAGAACCATGTACTTAATTTTAAGCGAAATAGAAACGTTTTGCATTAGCATTTACTGAACTTCACGTGCTACATCAAGCCATTGTTAATTCCGCCGAATTATTAGTAATTTTGGAAACTAAATCTCAAACAAATAGTTTATTGTATTTTATAACTGAAAACAATTCAATTAATTTAGGAAGATCTATGTCTGTAAATGCCTATGTAAAAGAAAACTAAATAACGTTCATTATGGAAATTTCAAAGTACGCTGAACCGTGTGACTTACCAAGAGATCGCGTTAGTTCACTATTCGTCATTTGGTGATAAATGAATCCGGGACATTGAATGTTGAACTTTGAACTACTGTCCGTTACTGTGTCGGGTGTCTCGTGTTCAATTCTACGATGAATGTGGAATTAGGCGTGTTTAAGTTAGTTAAATGTACAATGAAGTTAATAGACTGAAATAGTGACATGAAGAAAGAAATGGTCCATCGGAGAAGCCTACTGGAATGATGCAGCATTGTGGGGCAGCCTGGAAATCGGCCGCTGCCGGTAACCTCAGCTGGTCCAGGTCTCAGATACATACACATCACGAAACACTACTTTCCATGCACCTTACACCCACCTACGGCCTGACCGAGCCTTGGGGCGGCCTTAGATTCGGATACAGGTAGTACTATATTTTTCTAGCCTTCTTCCTTCAGTTTAGTATGATAGGACATTCGTCCATATGGACTTTTGGGCCCGACCCGCGTCTGACCGTCGAGCTGGCTGCTATGGGCCCCAGCCAAGGCGACCTTTGCAGGGGCAGCTGCGGGCCGTAACACATACACTTATTTTAAAATGTATACTTTACCTATATTTGATCCTAATTATAGTAGAACAACTGTGGTTGTTCCCAAATATCCTTACCTCAGGATCAAGATCACATGTACTTACCATTACATGGCCCATGTCAGGAGATAGCAACAAATCAGTTCCTGTGTGAGGATCATGCAGTAGCCTGAAAACACATGTATAGAATAACTTATGAAGTTCACATCAAATCTAAACCTTTGTAAACCATCAATAGTAGAACTAGAAAGTGTTAAGATACAGTCTATTGGTCGTATTAACTGGATCCTATTTACATAAAATGAAATGGTGCTTACCAAAACGTGTGCCGATGACACTCAAAATAATGTTGTAAAGGGCACTTACCTTTTGGAAATAGATGAAAACTGTGAGATAAAATTAGTTAATATTAAATTACATCTGAAACGATACCATTCAGGAAAACTACAATATAAAGTGACACTTCTTTTAACTCTATCCAAATTGATAAAGCAGCCCACACATACGGAGAAAACAGTGAATTTAAATCGAGTTAACTTGTGTGAACTAAAATATCTCTCATACAAACTGAAAAGTGCAATAGTGGAAAGTAAAAATGAAAGTTAAGTTAATAAGAAAAGTGTTAGTTTAGCTACTGTGCTACTCTATGTTATATTAGTTTTAATTAGTCTTATTGTTGTAATTTGGAAAAATAAGTCAAAGCTCTTACACTGTAGTTATCGGAATCCAAATCTTGTCGATAACTTTGCAGTTGAGGAGGGAGGAGTTATGGTTATACCAACACCACCATAATACAGCTAAAGCGTCCGTCAACATAAATACGTAAACGCTGAGTTTTTAGTAATTTAAGTACACGGTAAGCACGGGATTAAGGATTGTAAAAAAAGAAGGAACAGAATAGATTCACATCTTTCGCTGTAAACACCTATTTTTGTAATTAGTTTTTAAAAAGGTCTCGGCAGCTCCTCCAATTTGACTAGCTATTAATATTTTTAACAAAATATTTTACCACGTGCTCGGCGGTGAAAGAAATCATGAGGAAACATGCATGTCTAAAAATTAAATAAATTATTTCGAAGACATGTGAAGTCCGTCAATAGTCATTAGGGCGGCGCGACGGAAACTTCCTGTGCCCAACAGTGGGACGTATATAGGCTGTAACTTTAACTTTAACTTAGTTTTATTATTTTAGCACATTTATTAAATAGTTGATTTGGTTTAGTCTCGTCATTTTTATTATTTAATAGAGTAAATCATAACTTCCAGGAATAAATATAAATAAATATAATAAGTAAAGTTACAACCTTATACGTTTCACTGTTGGACAGGTCTACTCCAGTGCGTATTAGCAGACTCCAGGTGTCCTCGAAATATTACTTTACTTGTACATACAGGTTTCCTCGAGATGCTGTTCTTCGCCGATAAGCATTAAAATTCCTATTTTCAATTTCATTGATGCCACCTGGGATCAAACCTAGATTGCCCGCATAGTGTACAATTTACAGTGAGTGGTGAGCCTCTGAGCTACCACTGCTCCTTTTTTGTAATAAAAAATAATTGAAATAAAATATTTTGCTTTTGTCGTGTATTTTATTCATATATTACATCTATGTGGACACATAATATTTCTTTATGAACATGAGAATTGAAGATACCCTTGTTGTTTATGTCCATTAGATTCGAGCTTTATTAAAAGTAAAACACATACGTTCACATAACTGCAACATTACAGTTTCTTTATGTACAAAAGGGGTCATACCTAAAGGTAAAATATGAAATGGAAAAAATGTATTATTGTCAATTATTAATATCATACCCTACACCTTACATTACGAGTACTTACGACGACCGTTCTGACATCTGACGTGCTCCTTCGCGTAATGGCATCTCATTTTCACGCTCTTATTCTCATTTCGTTATTCATCAACAAATATTTTGCACGTTACTTTATCTTGTTTTATAAAGATTGATATTTTTTATATTTTAGACATCAAAGACATAAACATACATAAAAACGATAACTTAGAAACCATAGATAATATATTATAGGGTATTATAAACTATAAACTATATGGTCAGCGTTTCATTGCGTTTCGCGAAAACGTCGGTACAAGACACCCTACGTCCAAAATGATTCCTTCGTGAATCTCCCAATTTGGCGAGTTGGAACCTCGCAACTCAAATGATTTCAAGGTAAAATTACGGCGAGACCTTTCGAACAGCAGCATAAGTTGGTCTTTACACCTATGTAATCCACTATCTTATCAGCTTTCGTGAAGAAATTCAGTCAGGATATGAACAGATGCGTGTAAAAGCTGCATTTCCGCTCCCTTCAGTTTAATTTTAAACTGGAGTGACAAACGAACTTACAGTTCACCAGCGAATGACTACTGCAGTCCATGGTCACCTAACTACAGCATTTAAAAAAAGAAGGCCACATACGAGTATGCGTTGTTACCTTAGAGGACTAAGATAGAATATCTCACAGCGTGTAATTATACTGGTGCTCTATACCTTTCACCTACCAGACAGTTACAAAAGCAAGAGACTAGTTGGAGGAATTGTTCGGATTAATCCCAGCCGCCAAATTTCACGAACGCACATCGCGGCAGAACACCCGATACTGAATGGATGGTATCGCAAGTTTTGTCGCGATGTGCGATGGTGAAATTGAGCGGCTGTGCGATAAAATACGCAAAGAGATGCAACAACTCTACGCAGTGCCAGTGAGTCAAGCCGATCGGAAAGAACTCGGTCGTCGACGATTCGAACCGCTCTGCGCTGGATGCGGTCAAGTGGAAGGAGCTGGCACTGGGGAGCCCCTGCCTAAAGATGGTAACATTATTCCGTGTGAGGCCGAACCTGCGCCTTGTAAAGTTGCAGGAGGTGTGCCGGCATGAAATACTGTCCCGCTCTGCGGAGCACGCCAAGCTTTTTAGAGGCCAATTTGGCCTTGTCTACCAAATGACAACGAAACTGCACATCACTCGATATATCGACGCCGAGGATTCCGATACTGGCTGAGGCAACAAGGGGTGCCTTGAAACAGAGGAGATACGACAAAGTGGTTCCGTTTAGCAATAAACGCGCAAACTTGTGTCTTCTGGGAATTGAACTGGACTAGATTTAGTCGCACCCAATCTGAGACTTTATCTAACAAAGTCTCGACTTCAGACACAAGTTTGTTCCGGTACTCGGCGACGTTTCCCCAAGAAATACTGGCACGGCCGGTGTATAGAGCATCACCAGTGCTGTCATCGGCTGTCTGGTAGAACCGGTTCCTCAACAAAAGCAATGAGCGCTCACATCGGTGGCGTTCAATTATGGAAAGTCCCATGTAATAATTCCAAATGGTTGCTTCTAGCTTACACAATAAAGGAGGGGTATACTTAAATGTATATTTTTGATTATTTTACTAACGTAATCAAACATATACATTTCAGACCTCATCATACAGACTACGTACTTACGAAAGTACTTACATAAAGGTCAAAACAGACCCTACAACTAATACGCTTAAAGCAACTAGCGATCTAATTAAGAAATACTCCGAGAAATTTAATCTAGACGTTAATTCGATAAAATCTGCGTATGCCAAACCACTTAAGCTGTATAGGTTAATTACACAAACCGAACGCTCCATTACGTCCAATAGTGAGTCAGATCGATTGGCCAACTTACAGATTGGCTCAACAGTTAGTAAAAATACTGTCACAACTCAGAGGCCACACAAGAGCACACACTAAGAATTCATACCATTTTTTTCAGTAAGATAAAAGACCTATGTCTTACTGATAATGAAACCATGGTCAGTTTTGATGTACAGTCTCTATTTACATGCCTACATGTTGAAGACTGTATCTTAATTGTAACTAGGAAACTAGAGGAAAACAACATACCAGCAGAATATGCAGTATTACTCAGACATTGCACTCTGGCTATCTATTGTGGAAGAAAGAGTTTTACAAGTAAGTAGATGGTGTTGCGATGGGCTCACTGGTATCTCCCATTGTCGTCGATATATTCATGGAGGTCTTTAAGGAAAGAGCCCTGCTTATTGCACCTGTAATTCCAAGGTTCTACAAGCGGTACGTAGACGATACTTTCACAATTTTACCATCAGACAAAGTAACTGCATTTTTAGAACATCTAAATTCCATAAATCTTAAAATTCAATTTACTATGGAGTTAGAGGCAAATAATTCTTTAGTTTTCCTAGATGTGTTAGTCATTCGAAATCCTAACAAAACCATAGGTCATCAACACTATACAAAAAAAGGCCCAAACAAACTGATAATTAAACGGTGAATCCCACCATGATCCTTCACAGTTAGCTACCGTGGGTAAATCTTTGTTACAGAGAGCACGAGGGATCTGTGACAGCAAACACCTGGCCGCCGAGCTTCAGCACGTCAAGCAAGTTCTGCATGATAGCAAGCTTCGGGTCCGGCGCCTACGTCACAGTGACCGAGTGAAGCCGGCCAAAATCGAGTGTGTGCCTGCTGTACTACCTGCTGTATCAGAGGTGTCACATACAAAATTGACTACATCTTGAACCGAGCTTCTATTAGAACATTCTTCAAGCCGCCGAAGAAGATTAGTCAGTTTTTACCATCCGTCAAGTGCAATATTCCTCTATAAGATGCAGGAGTGTACAAGCTTGATTGTAAATTAGGTCTCTCATATATAGAGCAAACAAAATGATCTATCAAAACCCGCGTAAAAGAACACATAGCTGACGTGAAACACCAACGTTCCGGGAAGTCTGCAGTTTGTGATCATATCCTAGACGGCCCCCGCCATTGCATTAGATTTGATAAACCACAAATTCTCGCGAAAGAACATCGATTCCTACCAAGGATGATACGTGAGGCTATTGAATTTAAAAAACATCCTAATTTCAATAGAGAGGGAGGATGAGTACTACACCTGCTAGGGATTCTGTTATTAATAAAATTAAAACTAAACCCAAGCATACCACTGCAAAACTTCAAGACACTAGTTCATTCTGCGTAGATCGGAACAAAACTAATAATTAAAAAATCTGAAGGTACTCCGGGTTAACTCTGACATCGGGACGTCAATCACTTCAGTCCCTCGTGAACATGGGTGCTGTAAAGCACTCGAAACTTCCGAAAATCCGTAAAAGTAGTTTTATTCAAAATAACATTTATTTCATTATTTGAGAAGAATATAGAAACAACAATATATTTAAAATATCTTTTAAAGAATTAATAAAACAATTGTAAGATACCCCATATAATAAACGCATTCTATAGGAAAATAGTATTTCATATTTTTTATTTAAAAGTTTTTGTTTGTTTAGCAGTGGGAAAAATGTTATCGTTCTTTATACGATCTTACAAATTTATTTAACGCAACAAACAATACAGCTTTTAATATGGCTTACTGACGGATTCACTTTACCTCACCGCTATACCGCAACCTCGGCATTGAAAGCTTCTTTTCATTAACCTGTGAATGAACAGGGTTTCCTGACAACGTACGCGCGTAATTTATAAAGCGTGAGCAAAGCCGGTTAAGGCCTTTTAATGGGACCCTTTTTGTTTTAATTTTCTGCTAGCCCAAAATTAAAAATATATATAATTAAATCTCTTTAATACTTTCAGTTCACATGCAATATGTATAAATGAAGTTAAGAAATAAAAAGAATAATATGTGCAAGCCCTGACTTCAAAACACAGACGACTCTAACATTAGTGCCAGTACATAAATTCTAGGTTTTGGATGTGAGTGTCTTATGTCCCAGTGTTTTTATCTCTAGAATGATGATACACTTCACCTTAAGTCTGCATATAGAATGAATGAATGAAGACTAATTATCACCAGCTATTCCATGCGTACTACAACACGTCAATAAATATTAAAATAATATATTTATGTCACCGTACGCTTACACTTACACTGTTGCCACTTACTTGCTTAGACTGGCGTTTTCTAAAAATGAATATTTAATAAAACTTTTATTAGGGTAAGCTATATTGTTGATTTGGACTACAATAATATTATCTTTACATAATATCGAAACCATTTTCTGAAACAATACATCTATGAACTCAGTGAAAAAATATTGAAGGATCAAAAGTTAAATTGCTACACAAAGGATAAGATGTAAGTACCTTGGAAGAGCGGCCTATTTTCCGAAGGGACATTATGAATGTTATTCAAGAAAAATATTTCCAATATGTTGTAACGCACATTTTTTCATGCTTTTTTAGTTGTATGAGTAAAGATATGACTAATTATTTTAACAAAAGTTCTTATGACCACATTTAGTAAGGCGTTTAGCGACCTTCATAACATCTCGCATTTTTTGTTTTATTTCACGCAGCTTGCTGCCACGATTATTCTACACTAATTGTGAAATTAATACAAAACTAATAATTCGTCTGAATTTTTAGTGTCTTTATACAACAAACTTGCTTTTTTTCTTTGAGGTTATAATGGATTAAAATTACAGCTATATATAATCGTAATGTACTCCCCACGACTGGGCACAGGCCGCTTCTCTTTTACTAAGAGGTTTATGGAGAAATTATTCCTCAGCGCAGTATCAGTGCATGTTGGCGGACTTCACATGTCTTTGAACTATTTTATTCCTCAGGTATACATATATGTTTCCATGCTATATTCCAGCATTAAAAATTGCAAATAACAATTTTATTGTTACCAGTGTGTTCTGAGCAAGGGTTGCTTACGTACTGTAAATTTTACAGCGAGCGGTTAACTCATGTGCTAAAATAGCTTAAAATAATGAATAACACGGTATTTTTCTCCTACTACAGAGTTATTCGAGAGAGATCATTGTAGTTTGTTCTGTTCTCATTCTTAAAGGCTTAATGAAAAAAAAATTCAAGCCACGGACGACTGTGGCAAGGGCGAGGACTCGATCGATGTTCCATCTTCCTCGCATGTTGGCGAAACTAGTTAATCGCTAAAGCACACATTCGAGCCCCCATTGCCACTGATCACCTACTGACTACCCCTTTTCCACACCATCCCTATTTATTAAACTGTTCCGCAACGCAACGCAAATGGCCTCGCACGAGTAGAAAACATAGATCAAATAGAGACAGACTTACGTCTTCCTTTAATGAAGAATAAAGATATAAATACGATTATTACCTTAAGATTTTGTTATATGATATCTTTGCCAGCAACTAGGCTAAATGAATGGGTCGGCTCGACCGGAGAAGGACCACGCTCTCACAGAATACCAGCCTAAAATAGCTGCTTAACGCTGCTGTGTTTCGTATGGTGAGTATAGAGAACCAGGGATCCTTTTTACTAGAAACTGTTAGTCCTCAGGGGTGACAACACATCTGCATTTTTATTCTTAATTGAGAATAGATGTAGATGTCTATGGGCCACAGCAACCACTTACCATCAGAAGTATTGTGTGCTCGTTTTTCACCCTTATGTTTTTAAAAAACGATTGTTGTCGATTCTTATTACAGTGTAAGAGAAATTGCTTTCTTATTAGGTTTATGAAATTTGGTGCTATATCAATCCTACGTACATCCTCCTCTCGTACCACTATAATATGCTTCTATGTAGGTGTGTGTTTCATAAACATGAGTTTTAGTGATCAAAAAAATTGTCAAGATATTATTAACAGAACATCAAGCTAAATCTTATAGGCGGCAAAGTGATGACATCCTTTAAATAAAGGCTTTTGCTAAAGACTGGAATAAAGTTCGACGAATACAATTTAGATCCAATGAAAATACCAACGTTATTTTTCGATTGCCGTTAGTTAATATTTGACGAAATTAAAAAAATAAAAATTTTAACATTTTTTTAAGAAATTGTTATTATTGTATTAAATATTAATTAAATTTTTTTAAGAAAGAAACTGTCTAATCGTTTGTGCACGCTAATTTTGGCGAGGCATTGTGCTTTGGATGGGATTTTCAGTGATGTATTGAGATGAGCTTAAACAAAAATTTTGCATTAAAATAGTTTCACAAATAAAAAAATAAACAAACAAAACAAACAAATAAAAAAGCAATGTTAAATTTGCGCATCTTACGTTTGGCCTGACGAAAAATTGGTTGACGAATGCAAACAGTAACTTGGAAGAACGCTAAGTATGATTTTTCTGAGAACTTTTTTTATAAGAAATTCGCTTTATTGTCCGTTTCTATCCGTATTGCCCGACGTACTTAATATTTTAAACGATATTGACCAAGTTGCTGTATATACCCATTACTGTTGTCTTCAAAAAATATTTGAACATCTTTCAAAAGACAAGCAAAAAATAGTAAAAAAATATGGCCCAATATGTCTGATGACAAAATTGGGCCATATTTTTTTTAAATGCAACCAAACTGACCTTAAAAATTAAAAAATATATGTATATCATTTATGTTGTTAATTCCTGTAAGCAATGCCTAGTGTAAAAGAGGGTTTAGTTTGCTAAATAATTTATATAACAAAGAGAGAAATCGTTTGGCCTTTGATTTAACAAAAACTGAGTTAGTAATTATACTGAACTTTGAAATAAATATTGTATGAATTTTTAATCTCGTCTGAATACTACAAAAGGATCCAAATTAGTGGACTCAGTAAATCCAATGTCAAATACATGTGGCAACCTAAAAATTATGTGTATTTAAATTAGTTATGTGTGAACAATGTTAAATCTCTTATAGCATATTAATTTAAAAAAATATTTTTAATATTTATTTCTCCCGGCAACAAACCCAAAATCCCGACATTTTCAAATTTTATCCAGATATTTAGGTATCCTACCTTCGACGTTAAGAGTACTCAAAAAGTGCTGCTTGGTTGCTATATTCGGCGTGTGCTGACCGGACCACTTGTGACGGCGTTTTATTATTAATAATAAATAATCATTTATTTCTAAATAAAGTCATCTCAAACTATCTTAAAAAGTAATATTTTAAAGAATTAAAATACATTAATAAGCATAAAGTTAAAATACATTCATTTCGACCATTAAGTATTAAAGTAAAGTAATGTTTTAACATTACTTTACTATATAACTTACAGTCTTTTAAAATTCATAAAATTTCCTAAAACTCTGCTTAATATATTCAAAAGGTATTAAATAATAGAAATACAAGTCCATTATATCACGATAATAAAGATAAATAACTTTTATAAGCTTTAAATTAAGTAATAATATAGAAGTATTCTAAGCCCTGGTCCACAGTGCGAGCGTAGCGCGTTTGCGACGACGGACGCGAAGTATCAAACATATGAAACCGCCATTTGCGTAGTGACTAAGACGAGCGAGATGGTGCGCGTAGTTTTCAAACGTTCCTATCCGCGCGTCAAGACCCCATATTACGGGCCTAGTCAGCAAGCGACCCAATGCGCGGGTGGTGGAAGTATCAAACTATTTCGCTCTTATCGCCCGGGATTAGTGTGTCTTCTTTTTTTTTTATGATGATTTAAGGTGATATTTTACTCATGCCATTATAATCAAATATTGACACGGACAAGTGTACTCAATGAATTTTCTAGGGTACAATCTCAATTCTTTATACAAAGTAAAAAATTTACCACATACTTCTCTGTTTTTATTTATTTTGTGCACACCCTCCCTTATGTTCAACATCTCCCATGTTGAACATAAGGGACTCTCTTGTAAAGATCGCCATGGTTTGTAACACCTGAAATACGGTCTAAGCACTCCAATAAGGCTCGTCACTGTGGCCACTGCACGCCCCCGCTGTCACGCCCGCAACAGGCCCTAGTCGCCGCGCATTCACTGTGGACGCACACTAAGATGTATAAGCATTATAATAGCAGAGTTGTGACTTTAAGTGCCATATATAAAAAGTATAATATGATAGTAAGGTTTATGAAATAAAGCAAATATGTGGAAGGTCTCAAATATGTAAAAGCATTATACAGATAGAAATGGGATTTGAAAAGGATTATTATAGTAGCGTGTACACTGCTTCACCATGACCGAGACTGCGGTAAACCTGAACTCGCTAACCGATATGTCCTAGACATATCATCTTAGTGCCGGTGTAAGCGGGTTAGTAGTAGAAATACGACTTGGCCGTGGACATCGCACACACCTGCCGATTTTGGGTAGCATCTTAGCTTCATAGTACTTAGCTTAAAATGAAGCGACATTAAAAATAATATTTCTTTCATGGCAAGATAAGAAAAAGTGCGAAGGAGATGGATATTATTCCATCTCGCTCGCACTATAGAAAGAGGCTCGTGACGGAAAAATCTTACACTTTTTCTCGCCTAGCCGCCCCAACCGTCAAGTTCGTACCGTGCGATAAGGAACTTACTTCCTAAAAGAATCATCGAAAACGGATCAACATTGACGACGATACATCTAACAAACATAGAAAAAATGCACAATTTTATTGACATACTGCTCCTTTATTTGAAGTTGGTTTAACATAATATATAACTATTATTTATCGCCTAAGGACACCGGACAGACTCGCGAGTGCACGGGTTCGCAAGAAATTACCCCAACTGATTTTTAAAATTTGATTCAGCTGTCCCAAACATTATTCAATAACAAATTTTAAAGAATTTTAATAATTGGTACTGCTAATTAGCATAGCATATTAATATAATTCAAATATTAATAAATTAAATAGAAACATATAATTCGAAATTACATAAAATAAGACATTTTCATAAACTTAAAATATTTTTGAAAGTCTTGAAATTCCTGGAACCTTATCTTGCCTGTATCGTTGTCGGAATCTAAAACTGGCGTCGAAACCCTAGATTCCCGGGATTATTGAGCTATCTTTATACATTATTAAGTTTATACGGAACCCTCAGGATGAGTCCTACTCGCATTTTTATAAATAAAGAACCACTGAAACAATACAGATGAAGCAGATGAAGATTCCACAAAATATTACACTGGCAGGAAAAATAATTTCCATTTGTAAAAAAGATAGTTGACCTCGTTTTAGTTGTTACTTCTCATAGCAATGCAACGCATTAACATTAACCCCGTATTCTTCGGAAAACATATCATTTTGAGAATGAATGAAATGAATTTAAAAGAATTATCAAGCTCAATGTTAGAAAGGCAACCACTAATTCTTGACGCTAATAATTCGTTTATTTGTATTTGTTAATCTATAGATCAATATAAATAAATAAAATTGAAGTGTCTGTTTGTAATGTCAAAATAACAGATTTTTACTAAATGAATGTGAATGTATATACGGTCCTTATAAGACAATTTTTAAAATTATTGTCTGTCTGTGTGTTTGTTCCGGCTAATCTCTGGAATAGCTGGACTGATTTTGACGGGATTTTCACTGGCAGGTAGCTGATTTTATAATGTATAACTTAAGCTACTTTTATTTTACATTTGTGCCGCTCAACTCTTCGATCAGGCCATTGATATACATATTGAAGAGCCTAAGAGATGTAAGACCACCTTGCCTCACCCCCACATTCAAGTCTATATACAGCAGAGTATGAGCTCACCCATCTAGCACAGTTGGTCTGCCGCTCATACCACGATCGTAGCACCGAGACTAACTCGTGTGGCACATCAGTCTCACTTAAAATTATTTTCCATAATAAGTCATATGACACCAAATCTCTTCTCTTTCTAGAAAAAGAAAGAGAAGAAAGAAAATCGAAGGCCTTGGACAACTCAAGGAAACAGGCAAAGACTGGAGTGCTCTTACCAGTGTAGTATTCTGTACGTGGTAGAGCCATGCTGCAGCTATATTAGTAGTATAGTTGTAGCACGAATGGGTCGGCTCGACCGGGGAAGGACCACACTCTCACAGAATACCAGCGTAAAATGGCAGCTTAACACTGCTGTGTTTCGTATGGTGAGTGTAGAGTACCGGAGATCCATTTTACTGGAAAAGAGGCATTCCATCTTAGTCCTCACCTAGATGTCTATGGGTCACAGTGACCACTTACCATCAGGTGGACTGTGTGCTCGTTTGTTACCCACATTCTATAAAAAAAAAGTATTTGACAGTTTGCTTGAGACACAAAATAGCACTTACGGTGGACAGACCTGGTTGTAAACCAAATTGTGCATCATTAATTTTTTTTAATTATTTATTATACAACACATACATAAAAATAATAATATTAAAGTAAGTATAAACCTAATAAGGTAAAAGTAGTTTTCCACTTGCCCATATATTTTGTTAGCATTTTTAGAAATAAAACAGTGCCTTTATAATTCCTTTCTAATTATTAAATTGATATTTTATTTTATAGAAGGATAGAAAAACATCCTTATCAGAGAGTCGTAAAGATAGAAGTCATTATTATATTGTTAAAGTAGCGTATTATAATATTAATAAGGAGGTAGTTTATTGCGAGAAAATTTTGTTTATTGTAAAGAAATGCTAAGTATTCTGGGAGTTTATGGATTGTTTCGAAAGATAAATGAGAATAATTCCGTTGTTGTCTTTTTCAGCAACTGCTTATTTTGTTTCAAAATGAAATGCCGAATAACAAAGAACTTTCTTCAAAACATTTTGAATTATGCTCTTTCTTATTTTTATAATCTTACAAAGCCATTTATAAGAACAAATAAGTAACGAAACGTTTTTGTTCGTTACCTTCTTACTTCAAAATTGTATAATTTTTTTTTTTTATAGAAGATGGAGCAAACGAACATGCGGCTCACGTGATGGTAAGTGACCCATGAACAACCGCAACACCAGGGGAATTGCAGATGCGTTGCCGGCCTTTTAGAAAGCTCTTTTCTTGAAGGGCCCTAAGTCGTATCGGTCCGGAAATATCGCTGGTGGTAAACAATTCCACAGAGAAGTTGTACGAGGAACAAAACTCCTAGTAACACGCACAGTCGTAGACCGCCAAACATCCAGATGGTGAGGATGGCATCGTGAATTTTGACGCGATGTGCGTTCGTGAAATTTGGAGGCTGGAATTAATCCGAACAATTCCTCAGAGCACTCCCCGTGGTAAATTCGATAGAAAATGTAAAGGGACGCAATATCCCTACGCAGTGCCAGTGTATCGAGCCGATCAGAAACAACTCGGTCGTCGACGATTCGAACCGCTCTGCGCTGGATGCGGTCAAGTGGAAGGAGGTGGCACTGGGGTACCCCGGCCCAGAGATGAGAACGGTATTCCATGTGAGGCCGGATTTGCGCTTTGTAAAGTTGCAAGCGATGTGCCGGCATGAAATACTGTCTCGCTCTGCTGAGCACTCCAAGCTTTTTAGAGGCCAATTTGGCCTTCCCTTCCGAGTGACCACGAAACTGCACACTATTTGATATGTCGATGCCGAGGATTCCGATGCCTGCTGATGAGAAGAGATACGACAAAGGGGTTCTTTTTAGCGGTAAACGCGCAAGCTTGTGTCTTCTGCAGATCGAACTGGACTAGATTTAGTCGTCCCCAATCCGAGACTTTGTTCAGCAAAGACTCGACTTCAGACACAAGTTTGTCCCGGTGCTCGGTGACGTTGTCCCGAGAAATATTGGCACGGCTGGTATATAAGGCATCACTAGTATTGTCGTCTGCATAGCAATGAATGTTACTAGTTTGCAACATATCATTGATATGCAGGAGAAACAGCGTTGGTGATAGCACGCAGGCTTGTGTAACACCAGTGTCGATAGGCTTGAAATCAGAACATGCACCGTCTAATATGACCTTGATACTCCGATCAGCAAGGAAACTGATGATCCATTTGCACAATTTCTCGAGAAGCCCATAGGAAGGAAGCTTCGAAAGAAGCGCTTTGTGCCAGACCCGATCGCAGGCTCTCGCTATGTCTAAACTAACGGCCAATGCCTCTCCCTTGGACTCTACTGCCTCCGCCCATCTATGAGTCAGGTAGACCAGAAGATCACCAGCTGATCGACCCGGACGAACACCGTACTGGCGGTAACTAATCAGCTGGTGATCCTCAAGGTACCTCATGAGCTGGCAGTTTATAATGGATTCCAATATTTTGGAGAACAAGGAGGTGATGGCGATAGGCCTGTAGTTGGACGGGTCTGAGCGGTCACCTTTTTTAGGAATCGGGTGGACCAAAGCTGTCTTCCATGAATTCAGAACTACGCCTTGGGAGTAGGAGTACCGAAAAAGACGCGTTAAAACCGATGCCAACTCCGGAGCACACGTCTTCAGCACAACTCCATCAGGTCCACTCGACTTGCTGACGTCCAGGGAGAAGAGTGCTTTACGAACCGAGCGCTGTGAAAAAAATCGCACAACCAGCATGGAGCACTCACACCGCGGGATGGTCGGCGGTGTGTTGCCCCCGTCATCAAGAGTCGAGTTGGACGCAAAGAGAGAACTTAAAAGATCCGCTTTCTCTTTTGTGGCATGGGCCACTGAGTCGTCCTCTGTGTGCAGAGATGGAATAAATGGCTGACAGAAGTTCCCTTGGACAGCCTTGGGGAGAGACCAGAATGCACGGGTTCCCGAAGGAAGGCGAAGTAGCTTCTCGCCAATTCTGCCCATGTGCTCAGACCTTGCCTTGGCAATGATGCTTTTGAAGGACCTGGAGGCGGAATTATACTTCTTTTTAAGTGGGTTGGTATTTACATCCCGAGACGTTGATGCGTCAACCTAGGCCCGGTAGCACTCCTGCTTATAGCGTGTTGCTATTTTACAGGAGCGACCAAACCATGACTGGGATCTGCCTCCGATGGGCACCACAGAGAATGGATTAAAAAGTTCCATACCCTGTAGTACCACATCAGCAACAGAATCGCCAACAACGCTGGGATCTTCCGGCGAGAAGCAAACCCGCCCCCAAGGGTAGGATGCAAAAAAAGACCACATTCCGTCCCAATCGGCCCATCTATAGTGCCAAACACGGCGGCAAGCTGCAGATCGCAACTGCGATGGACGCGTGAGTGGCACCGTACTCCGGATCAGACAATGGTCCGAAGAGCCCAGAGGGGCATCGACGGAGACCTGATATCCGTCCGGATGAGAGGTCATCAGAAGGTCCAACAAGGAAAGTACATGATCCTCCACATCAGGGATCTGCGTAGGCAAAGTAACCAGTTGTGTTAGACCATATGCCAAGGCAAAGTCATAAACAGATCTACCCGCATGATCGGTTAAACGGGAACCAAGCCATTCAGCGTGGCGGGCATTAAAATCACCGAGTATCACGATCTCTGCGGATGGGACCTGTTGTAGCACGGAGTCTACAGCCATTTGGACGTGATAGATGAGTCGGTCTGTGTCGGCATTACCGCTATGGGACTTATAGAGGTTACAGTAGACGCTAGGATGGTTGTCGCTGTCTACGCGCAGCCATAGGATGGGAAGGTCCGTACTTTCAAGACTGCCGAGGCATCGAAAACAGAGGTCCTCTCTGACGTATACGCAAACACCAGCCCGGGGCACAAAAGAGTGTTCTAATTTGTACCCCGGGTAGGAGAGATATGAAGTATCAGCCGGAGAGGACACCTGAGTCTCAGTTAAAAAGAGCAAGGCCGGCTTCGACGTCTCTAGATGGTTATGGACAGCGTTAAGGTTGGAATGAAGTCCCCTGATGTTGCAAAAATTCACGGATAGCGTGAATATACGTGGTGTACCTTAGTTGTCCAGATTTGTATATATATTTTATATTAAATATAAATCTTTTACAAGTGCTTAAAGCTTTCATTATCCAATCTTATAACACAGATGGCATACATATGTAACGCTAACGAATAAGGAATAGACAATTTGAATCGTCTCTCTCGCAAATGCGAAACCAAAAATTTGGATATCGACGCGAGCGAAAAAAAACTTTTTTTCTTCGCTTACGTCGATATCCAAACTAAAATCTATGATAAAGTAAAAATATATTTATACGACCTACAGCTGAGCCACTGTTCCCAGGCCTCCTGTCATTTTTGAGAGGGTTATAGAACAATTAATCTATCGCGCTGCACCTGGGCGTGTCCAAAGTACTCATATGTATTATAGCTAAGAAAAAAGTGCATATTAATACATTTATTACATTTATATATATATATATATATATATATATATATATATATATATATATATATATATATATATATATATAATATGGACGTGTAGAAGTAAACATAATTATTTCAAGAACTACTTGTTAAACTTTTATATTATAAGCGATTCCTATTCCTAAAAGAACATGAAAAGAACTCTCCGGTAGAGCATTGTTAGAAAAATATATCAACAAAGACGTGACTTTACCAAATAAAATTCATATTCTTATTATAACAAAGCGAAATTGGTAGATGAAAAATAAAAAGTACTTAGAACGTACTCGTATGCTAGAGTACTGGGAAAATAAGGTCTTTTCTTTATTTCTAATGAGTTTTAAAGCAGGGAAGAACGAAATCAGAAAGAAAAAAGAAAGTAAAAGGACAGAAAGAAGAAAAGAACGTTTTCTAAATGTCCTGAAATATTGCTTATTTCACAGACATCAAGGCTCCCTAACGATTTTTTTTCTCACCGCCCAGAACATGAAAAATGAGCACTTAAACTGCGATTAATAATTTTAGTAGTGCCAGTTAGAATCAAGCTTGAGTTGCTCGTACCATCTGACTGTTTATTCTTCTGGACAGATTTACTTTATAATAAGCTTCCGGTCTTATTACAAAATGTTTTAATATTTTATTTCAGGTTTTTATAATCAAGTTGTAGATTGTATTTTACACGTCAATAAAAAAATTGTTAAATTTAAGATTTGTCTCAAACATTAATTATTTGGTTTTTTTTAGTATATTTAGTTCGTTTTGTAACGAACCCCCCCCCCCCCGATCTTTTTTCTTTTCTACTATATATCCACTTATACTTGTATTTCTTTAGAATCTATATCTGTAAGATATATAAATATATCTAATTTAAATGACCAGTATAACTTGATCTTTCTAAAGGTTTAAATATAGACCGTTTAATAAATTTATGGCGTGATCGTCTTAGTTAGGACCCTTTTTTACGTTGTGTTTGTATAGTTATTTAGTTCTTTTAGGTGTTTCTTGGAAGAATGAATATTCACGAGAGCAATCGAAGGCTGATGGTAGAGTCTTATAAGCTAAAGAACCCCGTTCACGAAGACAGAGCTCAAAAAGGTTAAGAACAATATATTGTCCCTATTCCACTTGTATCTGGTTCATAACAGTCAATTCCTTATCAATTAATCCCTTCCCGCTTGGAAAAGGCTCACAATATTTATATCAAATACCAGTTACAAGGGCTTCGCTCTCCCACATTTAAAAAAAATGTGGAGGAGGTACACGGCCCCACACACGCCGCGCACGGTGAGCGCCAACCATTTTAATGCGCTTCCCCCGAAGGGTACGCAAAGTTGGGAACTGGACCGTAGTCCACAGCAAAATAACTGGCGAACCAGTAAAAGAGGACTTGGCCCCTTGATAGTGCGTAAGCACAAACATCGACCGAAGTCGCGCATGTCAATGCGTGTAAACGCCATACAGAATACGATCAAATCCAGCCACAGTGAAATGTACGTCACACGGGTTAGGCAACAATCGGCACACTAAAAAGCCCACCGTGAGCGCCACCACCTGCCAGACCGCCGTTTCTGCAAACGTGATGTAAGTGTAAGGCATCACCACCAATTGCATGGTCAGCACGACCAATTGGCCGCAGAGCGTGTCATGAGTCTACCGCTCACCTCAAGGGAATGGGGTCCCACGTTGCGCGGCTTTCGGCCGCAGCCTTGAGAGCCTCCTCAGATTCTCCCTCCAGCTACCACCCGCATGAGGTCGACACATATGCTCCACCAACCAATACAATGGCGATATAGCCAATAGGCAGTTATAAGATAATATTAATAATTCGCCATCAGAAAGGGTTTGTGTCACTGACGTTGAGTATATGCATTTTTCGATCATGTTTGTCTCACCCACCAACAAGTTGCCTTCAATCTCTCAAAGGTGGGAACTTTATAGAAATATATTATTAAGTTGTTATATAAAACATCATGGAGGGCAGACAGTCTACAGCCCCGCAATGAAGGGACCCGACTTGGGCAAAGCTACTTAGGTTGTGAGTCAAACCAAGACGCAGAGAGCGCCATTGAGAATAGCGACCCGCCAAACAACCATCGTAGAGACGCAATGCTACAGAATGCAACAAGCATCAATTCGACTATCGTCGGGCTTACACCATCTCAAGGTCCCCCATACAGTCCCAGCAGACATCACCACCCGCATACCTCCATCGACCAGAACCACAAGATGCATCGAATCAGGTGCAGCACACCCGCAGATCCATCAACAAGACACAATACTGCAAGTAGCAGTAAGCATCAATGCAACTATCATACGGATGGCGCCCCCTCACAACACACCCACATGATCCCTATCGACTTTGGTAACAAAATTTGATAATGTTGTTAACTAAAAATACCACCAACGTATCATAGTAGCACGGTACTAAGACGTCAGTAGCCAATACTCCACGTATCATAGCGCTATTGCACTAAGACATGAAGTTGAGTATGCTTGCTGCACTTAAAAGTACTACCAAACACACTCACCCTAATCCGAAAGATAGCCGACGTATCATAACGCTATGCGCTAAGACGTCGCCCACAAACGGTAGGGGTGTGCGATGTCCACGGGCAAGTCGTATTGCTACAACAAACCCGATTACCACCGGCACTAAGATGATATGTCTAGGACACATCGGTTAGTGAGTCCAAGCTTACCTCGGTCTCAGAGGCTGCGAAGCAACCTACACGCCACTATAATAATCCTTTTCAAGTCCCATTTCTTTCAATATAATGCTTTTACATATTTGAGACCTTCCACATATTTGCTTTATTTCATAGACCATACTACTGTATGTCTTATTCATATGGGACTTCAAGTCATAACTCTGCTATCATAATGCTTATGCATCATAGAGAGCTTCTATATTAATGCTTTGGTTCGTCAGACCTTACTATGTTAAGTCCCTAATATAGGACTAGTCATTGTGCAACCTTAGTACTAGCAGTCGGTCAGCCGACCACCCCATATATATGTACAACCTTGGGTATGTGTCTCTGACAACGCCCCAATATAAGGGAACATTACAAGAACACGTTCATTAACTTAGAAATTTTCCAATTATTACACGAACACCTTCATCAACTTAGAAAATTTTTATCCATTTTTTCTATTATATTACAAATGTTATTTATCTTTGTTATTGCAATATAATCGCCTTGTATTTATATGATTTGATACATTTTTAACATTTTAAGCAGGTTTTTAATAAATTTAGAGATTTTTAGAGACATTTTATGCGTTTACTAATATATATAATATTCAATATTCCAAATGGATATTTTTGAACTCTATGCTTATTATTTGCATTTTATTGTTTAAATTATAATTTCTAAGACATTTTTAAATGTCTGTATAATGAATTTAATTATTATTTATTAATAATAATTATGAGGCGTCACAGTTTGTTGGCAAGGCAAGAATCCATCACCAATTTCGTCCCGTATGTGTCGTAAGGAGTAACTATACAGACAGCGGTAAAACCATCCTATTTACGCCATGAAACAGACAGAAAAGCTTCCAGGCTAACAACACAAACCTCACCGAAAAAGGATGATGGAGCACTCTCGGCGTGTTAAGGTCCTCATTATTTATATTTTATCTCACCAATCGCCTTCACCACTATGCGCTCAGCGCGCGCTTTAGACTCAACAGTATTTTTAACCAGATTTTTTGTAATCTTCACCGGCTGAACCATTCAGATCCATTGTCAAAACTCATCTAACTTTCCTGTTTATATTTCATGCGGTTAGATAGTGGAACTCTCTACCTCTTAACATTAAAGACTCTGAAATTATTGATATTTAAGAAACGTGCCCATAAAATTTAACTACTTAGTCTTACTAATGAAATTATAAGTATTATTAAAATATATTAATATTTGTTTATATCCATTATGAATATTATTATTATATTTAAAGTATTATTTATAACTAGCTTTCGCCCCGCGGTGTCACCCTCGTCTAAATTGTAACTTCCAGACAGTCATGACCCACAGTTGTTATGAGATCGCATTCTCGTATTTCAGAATGACAGTGATCGCAGATTTAAAGTTAGACTAACACCTTTAGAAATCACAATCTCTCACTTCTTACAACAGTGCATTCATCCTCCTTTTTCAATAAAAATGATAATACATTTTCTGTTACAGCTTGTGGAACTCTTTGCCTCTACATAACGCCGTGTTCAATCCCTTTTTCCTTCAAATATCTACTCATAGCTTATTGGAACTCTAATATTACCCATTATACTTCCCATTCTTTCTTGTTTACTATTTTCCTCAACCGTCATCATCTAGTGTTTTTTTAACTTGATTATATAATTTATGTTATGAACAATTCCTGAGGTTTTCTGTAGGTAACACCGAACAATTCATTGCGTAATGAGGTTGTCTGTAAGTAATACCGCCGGTATCCTTTTTATATATTTCGTTTAATTTTTATTTCAATGTTTACAGACAGTGGTGTATGATAAAGAATATACTTACTTACTCAATATAGTTCACAATTTTATAATAGTTTTCATCCCCTATCTTTATTTTTACGGGTGGAGTATTCAAAAGTTATGTCTGTATGTCTATTTAGGCTATATTTTATCCGAAGAACTTGTTTTTATTAGTAGTAAAACTAGTAGGGAAACGAAAAATTTATAAAACAAATAATCTTTGATTATCTTACATCTAAATAACGCCACATTAATAGAACGTGTTAAAGTCAAAAATATAATTAAAACGTGGCTGAATTTCAAACAATCTTTCATTCTAATTTAAACGGCGCCGCACCGCACCGCAAACATTTTGCCGCATCACTGTACACATGTGGTATGCGGCGCCGCGATACGGCACCGTTGCGGCGCCGTAGTGTGCGGAGCGGGGACCTAGCCAGTCCCAGTCCAAAATGGAAATGGATCGGAATAGACGTCGCCACGCCGGAGCAGCACTTCCTCCCCCCCCTGCCTCTCGCTCAATCGAAGTGCGGTGTGCCTGCGGTGCGGCGCCGGAATGCACCGTCTGGTATATTATTGATTTTATATGGAGGACGCCGCAGCGACATCGCTCCGGCGCCGCGCCGCGACCGCACCGCACCGTGTGGCTTCTCTCTTAGGGGCAGATTTGCCAAAAATACAGAAACACGTGTTCCATACAAATGTTAACAACCACTGCCACCTTTCTTCTTTTTCTTTTTCTTTATATATAAGTTAACGTAATTTAACGTATAATGTATCATAATTTTTGATGATATACTTCCTTCCTTTGGTGCGTTTGAGATAAATGATGAGAATGAATTTTTTACGATACGCGCGCACACCGACACCTAAAAACGACAACATGAAGTTGTTACGATGCGCGTGCACACCGCAACGTACAATTCCGCAGCCGACTGCAGGCAGCAGAGCGGCAGGCGACGTGTCATTGCCACACTACTGGTTTCTATGTCGTTCTATGAAATACCTTGCGGCAAATGACATGTCGTACGACATGTCATTTGCCGCTATGGGCCGAGCGGCAGACGACACTGTAGCTCAACCGCAGATCAGTAGTGCCGCCAACGCCCGAACGACGACACGTTGAATTTTTCTCAAAAAATGAGTTTCACCGATCTTGAGGAAGAGAAACTGATAAATCAGGTGGCCCAATATTGTGCAGCGACATGACGCCACGACACGTTGCAGCGGCATGTTGTAGCGACACAGCAACAGTTGTACCTTAAGAGACAACTTCAGTTGGTATTTGTCTGTCAATTGAAAAGTTTTCGTGAGAACTGAGAACTGATAATGAGAAATTATATTCAAGATGTTATTCAAATATATATGAATCTATAAAACGTGTTTTATTTTAGTTATTTTTGTTTTGTTACGCTAAAGAATTATAATTCATTAGGTGCGTACATAAGTACCCACATACTTTTTGAAGTTATACTTCTTTTGGGACGTTTAGGAAAAATTATGAGAGTGAATTTTTACGATGTGCGCGCACACCGAACCCTACAAACGACACCATGAAGTTGTTACGATGCGTACGCACACTGAACTTCAGTGGGTAACTGTCTCTCAAGTTTTCGTGGGAACTGATAACTATAAAATAGTTATTTTTAGTTATTTCTGTTTTGTTACGCTAAAGAAGTATAACTTAATACGTGCGTACTTATGGACCACTCTCTACACACTACGCACACACACGTTTTTTTTATATTTTTTATTTCTATTAATCAAAGTAATCACCCATGCAATCGATGCATGTTTGCCAACGCAGTGGCAGTTTATTGATGAAGAAGGGCTTCTTGAAGAAATCATCTGGACGGTAGGCAACAAATTCTTCAAAGGCATTTTGTATTTCCTCTCGGGTTTTGAATTCTTTTCCCGATAAAAGTTATCCAAATTCTGGAAAAAGTAGAAATCTGTAGGCGTACGGTCTGGTGTACTCACCAGACCGTACGCTCTCCATTATCCGCCGAGTACGGCGGATAATGGAGAGCTTCCAACCCCAGCTCTTGTAATTTGGAGACCATCTGTTGTGCAGTAAAAAGTCGCACGTTTTCGTGCAGGAGCAGCGGGGACGAGCGATTAATCAAAGCTGGTTAGAGACGTGCGAGCTTCTGCACCATTGTGTTCAGTTCTTCACAGTACACACTCGCAGGAATGCTCATTCCGTTTGGTAAGAAGCTGTGATCAATCACACCGGCGCTAGACCACCAAACAATGACCATCACTTTTCTAGGGGTAAGTTTTCGTTCAGGGCATTGTTAAGGAGCTAAAACAGGATCAATTCAACTTGCTGAGCGCTTGCGATTGTCAAACAGAACCCATTTTTCGTCACAGGTAACAATGCAGTTCAAAACTATTTCGTGTATGACTGTTGAGTAATGCAAGCACGTCTTGAGGTGTGCTTCGCACTGGCGATCATTGAGTTCCTGAGTCACCCAAGTTTGTCAAGATTTTTTGCCTTACCAATTTGACGCAAATGGACCAATATTGTCTTGATGCCAACGTCGAAAGCTGATGCTAATTTAGTTGTAGTTTGAGTATCATCAGCTTCGCTTAAAGGCGATTGTGCCTTTAATTCGTCATTGTCGACCAAAGTTTTCAGCCGAAATTTTCAGAATGGGAGCGGGCAAACCAATACCAGGTGGTGCATTCCTTTGTAGTATTTGCTCCGTAACCGTCGTTGGGTGCCGCTTTTGCCGCGTTGCTGCCACGACGGTACTCATATTCCATAATTACTTGAATTTATAACGTATCCATTATGACAAAAATAATCAAATTCGATAAAAAAAAACATAACGCTAACCAATAAACAAATAACTAATTTTGAAAAAAAAATCACGTTTTCAAAATCAAATTAATATAAAATTAAAATTCTTAGCCAAACACAAATTATTTTGATTTAAAATGGCCAGTACCGCCGAACGGCAGTTTCATAGGTAAAGACCTTTTTGTGCAAAGAAACAATGGACTTAATCCTCTTTTAATTAATTAACATTGCGTAAGGCAATCTTTTGTTCTTTTATAAATTACTGTAACCAAATTTTATTATAGCTCCTTTGTCATACGGAATATTAAATATAAAGCGATGCCTTATAACAAGATGAAAGTAGGAATTAATACTTAAATCCCATTATCTAATTTAAACTGAAATTTAAATACTTAAGGTTTCTTTGACCTACGGAATGACTTATTTATATATTTATCCACTTTATTGTACTAAAGTG
Organism: Parnassius mnemosyne; assembly: GCA_963668995.1. Classification (NCBI taxonomy): domain Eukaryota; kingdom Metazoa; phylum Arthropoda; class Insecta; order Lepidoptera; family Papilionidae; genus Parnassius; species Parnassius mnemosyne. Next base: position 27,331,708 of record CAVLGL010000159.1, read on the forward strand.
GATAAATATTTAAATAATATATAAGTAATAATAAGTTAAAAATATATAAATAATAATAAGTTTACGGTGGTAGAGCCACGCAGCAGTTTTTGCTGTTGCACGTATGGGCCGGCTCGAGCCGGGTTGGTACCACGACCTCACAAAATACCGGCGTGAAGTAGAGGCTCTGCTTCTGCGTTTCGTCTGGTGAGTGCAGGTGGCCGGAGGCCCAATTCCCCCCCCCCCCCTCTCCCCATCAACATGGTAGCGGAATTACACGCAAGACTACCCCAGGAGGGTACCAGCACCCCTGGAGAATCCCTCGCTGAGCATCCACGACCATGTTATTCCAATCCTGAGCATGGGTGCTCAGGCTGCCCCTCGTATTCTGGGGGGGGGGGGGCAAAATTCCGCTCAAAAACTTATCTGCTCGGGGCAAACTGAGCAACAATACCAAGGCGACCCCTGCAACGCTATCCGTGAATTTCTGCAACATCAGGGGACTTCACTCTAACCTAAACGCCGTCCACTACCATCTCGAGACGGCGAAGCCGGCCTTGCTCTTTCTGACCGAGACGCAGGTTTCCTCTCCGGCTGATATCTCTCCTACCCGAGGTACAAATTGGAATACTCCTTTGTGCCTCGGGCTGGAGTTTGCGTGTATGTCAGAGAGGACATCTGTTCTCGACGCCTCGGCAGTCTTGAAGGTTCGGACCTGTCCATCCTTTGGCTGCGCGTAGACAGCGACGACCATCCGCGCGTCTACGGGTGCCTCTATAGGTCCCATAGCGGAAATGCCGAAACAGACTGACTCATCGACCACGTCCAAATGGCTACAGATTCCTTGCTACAACAGGTCCCATCCGCAGAGATCGTGATCCTTGGCGATTTTAACGCCCACCATGCCGAATGGCTCGGTTCACATTTAACCGATCATGCGGGGAGATCTGTTTATGACTTTGCCTTGGCATATGGTCTGACACAACTGGTTACTTCGCCTACGCGGATTCCAGATGTGGAGGATCATACACCTTCCTTGTTGGACCTTCTGCTGACCTCTCATCCGGACGGATATCAGGTTTCCGTCGATGCCCCTCTCGGCTCTTCGGACCATTGTCTGATCCGGAGTATGGTGCCACTCACGCTCCCTCCGCGGTTGCGTTCTGCAGGTTGCCGCCGTGTTTGGCATTACAGGTCGGCGGATTGGGATGGAATGCGGTCTTTCTTCGCATCCTACCCATGGGGGCGGGTTTGCTTCTCGCGGGATGATCCCAGCGCTGTTGCTGACTCTGTCACTGATGTGGTGCTACAGCGAATGGAACTATTTATTCCATCATCTGTGGTACCCATCGGAGGCAGATCTCAGCCTTGGTTTGGTCGCTATTGTAAGACTGCATTACGCAATAAACAGGAGTGATATCAAGCCTGGGCTGCGGCTTCGGCGACTCGGGATGTAAACACCAGCACACTTAAAAAGAAGTATAACTTCGCCTCCAGGTCCTTCAAAAGAGTTATTGGCAGAGTTGGCGAGAAACTAGTTCGCCCTCCTTCGGGAACCCGTGCATTCTGGTCTCACGCCAAGGCTGTCCAAGGGAATTTCTGTAAGCCATCACTACCATCTCTGCACAGGGAGGACGACTCACTGGCCCAAGACGTAAAAGACAAAGCTGACCTTTTAGGCTCACATTTTGCGTCCAACTCGACTCTTGATGACGGAATCCCCCCAATTGTGCTGAGGACGTGTGCTCCGGAGTTAACACCGGTCCTAACGCGTCTTTTCCGGTACTCCTACTCCCAAGGCGTAGTCCCGAATTCATGGAAGACAGCTTTTGTCCACCCGATCCCTAAAAAAGGCGACCGCTCAGACCTGTCCAACTATAGGCCTATCGCGATCACCTCCTTGTTCTCCAAAATAATGGAATCCATTATTAACTGCCAGCTCATCCGGTACCTTGAGGATCACCAGTTGATTAGTGACCGCCAATACGGTTTTCGTCGGGGTCGATCAGCTGGTGATCTTCTGGACTACCTGACCCATAAATGGGCGGAGGCAGTAGAGTCCAAGGGGGAGGCGTTGGCCGTTAGTCTGGACATAGCGAAGGCCTTCCATCGCGTTTGGCACAAAGCGCTTCTTTCGAAGCTCCCTTCCAATGGGCTTCCCGAGAAATTGTGCAATTGAATCACCAGCTTCCTTGCAGATCGGACCATCAAGGTCGTTGTAGATGGTGCATGTTCTGACTACAAGCCTATTAACGCTGGTGTTCAACAAGGCTGTGTGCTATCACCAACGCTGTTTCTTCTGCATATCAATGATATGTTGCTAACTGGTAACATTCATTGCTATGCGGATGACAGCACTGGTGATGCTCTATACACCGGCCGTGCCAATATTTCTCGGGAAAACGTCGCCGAGTACCGGAACAAACTTGTGTCTGAAGTCGAGTCTTTGCTTAACAAAGTCTCGGATTGGGGGCGACTAAATCTAGTCCAGTTTAATCCTCAGAAGACACAAGTTTGCGCGTTTACCGATAAAAAGAACCCCATTTGTAGTATCTCCTCAGTTTCAAGGCACTCCCCTTCTTGCCTCAGCCAGTATCGGTATCCTTGGAGTCGACATATCGAATGACGTGCAGTTTCGTGGTCACTTGGAAGAGAAGGCCAAATTGGCCTCTAAAAAGCTTGGCGTGCTTAGCAGAGCGGGACAGTATTTCATGCCGGCACACCGCCTGCAGCTTTACAAGGCGCAGGTTCGGCCTCACATGGAATACTGTTCCCATCTCTGGGCAGGGGCTCCCCAGTGCCAGCTCCTTCCACTAGACCGCATCCAGCGCAGAGCGGCTCGAATCGTCGACGACCGAGCCCTTTCCGATCGGCTCGATTCATTGGCACTGCGAAGAGATGTTGCATCCCTTTGCATTTTCTTTCGCATCTACCATGGGGAGTGCTCTGAGGAATTGTTCGGATTAATCCCAGCCGCCAAATTTCACGAACGCACATCGCGGCAGAACTCCCGATACCATCCACACCATCTGGATGATTGGCGGTCCACCACTGTGCGATTTAGAAGATGTTTTCTTCCTCGCACGACTTCCTTGTTGAATCGATTACCAGTGATTTTTCCGGACCGATAAGACTTAGGGACCTTCAAGAAAAGAGCGTACTCCTTTTTAAAAGGCCGGCAACGCATCTGCAATTCCCTCCCTGGTGTTGCAGTTGTTCATGGGCGGCGGTAGTCACTTACCATCAGGTGAGCCGCATGCTCGTTTACCCCCTCTCCTATAAAAAAAAAACTAAAGGTACATACGGCGGACTTAATGCCATATGTTAGTTTCTACAAGCCAACCGGAAAGTTAGTGAGAGATGTGTGTACTGCAGTAGGCTTGGATGAAAACCTAAAATTGATAAATTTCACACATTCATACACACACACACACTCACATACATACATAAACACACACACATACACACACGCACACACGCACACATACACATACATGTAGATCAAACTTATTTAAACAAATATAAGGATATAGCAGATTATATATTATAGATATTTATATGTCAGATGAACCCAAGTAATGTTCCTTTATTTTAGTTTTAAAAATCCACTTGTTAGGGGATTTCCTTATTGCTAAGGGAAGCGCACTCCAGAGTAGTACAGCTGTAACAGCGAAAGAGTTTGAGAGGAAACCAATACGGTGAGAGGGAATTTGCAGTACGAGATTGTTATGAGGTATTTAGGCGTTTAATTTTAATCTCACGTTCTGGCGCATGTGTATTGTAAATATTCAATAATTTAGAATTGAACTCCATAACCATATCATTTAATAGCTCTCTGATGACATATAACGATATTAAACTAATAATTATAGATTATCATGGTCATCATCACTGCCCGTCATATGATCACTACTACACATAGGACTCCTTTAAGGAATGATACAAAGCCACCTACATCCATCGACTTCCGGCATCTTCTACCAGGTTTTTAACTCTAGTCGGTCCTACTATGTCATTATCACTACACTTCCCTTACAGGTCAGAAGAACCTTTTTAGAATTCCAAAACCTTTCGCCCTTATCGGTTGTCGGTCCTTCGAGTTATATTCGGCCAATTCCCAAATCAGTTCACTGATCCGTTGAGCTATATCGGTAACTATGGTTCTACTGCGGATATCCTCATTATTAAATCTTAAACGCGGGGAAACTCAGAGCAGAGAGAGAGCTACTCTATATAGCTCGCTAAGCGACATTTGAGCTTTCTTACACGATTAGCAGTAAAGGACCACGTTTCATATTTATATCGTCACTAAGAACACGCCCAGGTTGTGCACTTACTAATTTTGATATATACACGATGAAAAGAATGAATAAATGATTCCTTTGTCACACTCAACACAATGCATAATATAAAAACGGAAACAAAAAGAAACAATATACACAAATATATTAGGTTGCAGCAACGAAAAATGAGACTGTAGCAATTTAGTTACGGCCACAACACTATTGTGTCAGTGCCTCTTATTGCCGAGCAGATGTCTGACACATTTCTCTTATAATTTGTACAGTATTTGTAGTCATACAATTTGTACTAAGTAAACATACTTGGCAAGAAGTTTAGTAGTGCTCCCAACAACTACCGGCATAGGTATGACATGGTCTAGAAAGAACAGTATCACTGCAACCTATAAGATCTATCGTGATCGCAGTTATGGCTATAGTTCACTGCTAAGTAAGAATGAACTTATTCATCAGATGAACATTAAGGGTCCACAATCAGTCAGGATGTGAGGTTTCTTCTGTAAAGGAACGGAATCGGTACATCCTTGAGCTGCTTAGTCCCTGGATTCTTGCCAGATTACGCAGGTTATTCTTACTTAATCCCAGGGTTTCTGAAGCGAATTTGCGATTACAAGCCCAGATTAAAGTTTATTCAGATCTTAAGTGATTTATTGTGATAAAGAGTTTCAAGGGTCAATTGGGCTAGGCTTCTTGAGATTCCACAAAATGGCTTGGATCCAAAACGTACACTCTTTGAGCCCTCCCTTGTGAGTTTGTCAGCAAGTTCATTGCCTACAATAACCGCATGACCCGGAACTCACCTCAAAACGACCCTGTTGTTAAACCCCAGGGCGTTTAGATGGTTCACGCAGTCTCCAACTAGCTTCGAGTTCACCAAGTTTGATCTCAGCGCTAGTAGTGCTGCTTGACTATCAGAGCTTATACAGATAACTAGCTGTTCCTCGCGACTTCACTTGCGTGTCATTTAGGGTTTAAATTTTTTTGCGCGGAACCCTAATTATTTTTTTAAATAAAAGTAGACTAAGTTACTATGACATTAACTATCTGCCAGTGAAAATCCCGTCAAAATCGGTCCAGACGTTACGAAGATTAGCCGGAACAGACAGACAGATAAAAATTTATAAATTGTATTTTTATTATAAGCACCGTATATACTTTCGTATGCATTTAGTAAAAAGCTGAAATTTTGACATTACAAACAAACGCTTCAATTTTATTTATTTGTAAGTATATATAATAGAAGTATAGATATGGTTGACGTAGTATCTTTGCAGGTTGATTGCCGCACACTGAAATATGGCAAAAAATTCAGCTTGGATGATAGAGACGAATTTCCGCAAATTCATAATAAGCTTGAATTTGGAGCGCTCTACAAAAATTCCAATGCATACGTCAAGGCTGATTTTTGACCCGTCGGTATGCTCACAGATAACTGTCCATTCAACCAGTCTTCTCTGGCGGGTAGTTCCACTATGTACTTATTATTAAAAGTGTATAGTGAACGCATGATATCTCAGATCTTGTATAAATCGACGTTTTCTTCATTGAATCGAGCAGGGATCTCAATTTGTAGGAAGCAAGCTTACACTGCCCTGGGCGCTAATCCTATACAAACTAGACCTCGCCTCGCTTGTCTAAATAAAGATCCAGGGGACGTTAGGGTCAGTTCACACCGAGACGTGACGCGACACGACGCAGCGCACACTTTATAAGATACAAAATATAATTTTATTTACTGCACAAAAATATACACATTTTATTGAGATAATTCTAAGATGTTGAAAATATCGGTAGGCACAGCGTGCATAAGCGGTGCGATGCCAGCAACTTCACGATGGGTCTCGTGATGTCACGATGCGTTTCGCGGCGGCGCGCTGCATGGTTCGAAGCCACTGGCCTCTTCAAGCATTGTCACGTCGCGTCGGATCTCTGTATGAATTGAACCTTAGGCATAGAAGTACATTAAGAGTCGCTCTAGTTACCATTTAACAGGCAGTACGCAACATGGACGACGTTATATACGATCTTCATCTTGTCCATGCTCATCCTAAGACCATCATGAGCCATTGTGGCTCTACCTTTTCGATATACCGATAGTCAACTTGACATACTGACGCAAATTCAATAGGACGTTGTCAACTTTCTTTAAGAAGAAGAACAACACGCTTCTGCTCCACGCCTAAGTCAACATGAAAGACGCAATTCAAGAGTTCTAAACGATTTTAAATACTGGTTTTCCACCCACTTTCAGAAGCTCCGCTGTAATTCCGTGTCTTAGGTGCTGAAAAGTCATTTTAATCTCGCTCAAATTTATAATATAATCGGAATAGTGTCAGATGAAGCTTGGTCTTGAATCATTACTCACACTGGCGTGTGGTTTCAATGACGATGTGTACAGCTGTTCATAGAATCTTTCAATCTCACTCAAAATTTCAGATATCCCGAAAAATAATACTATAGTGTGTCTTCAACTTCGACAGTTGGCTCTTTCCGGCAGATCGCTGACAAAAAAAAATCTCTACTTCAAAACGAGCTCTATCGAAGTTGCGTAAGACTTGCCGAATGAATTTGGATATATTTTTTTACAGAATAAGGGTGATAAACGAACACACCTGATTGTAAGTGGATTCTCAATTAAGTATCAAAATACAGATGCGTTGTCAGCCCTGAGGACTAAGATGGAATGCCTCGTTTCCACTAAAATGGGTCTCCGGTTCTCTACACTCACCATACGAAACACAGCAGCGTTAAGTTGCTATTTTACGCTGGTATTCTGTGAGAGCGTGGTCCTTCACCGATCGAGCCGACCTATTCGTGCTACAACTATACTACTAATATAGCTGTAGCAAGGCTCTACCACGTATAAAATAATGTTTTGAGCTATGCTTTATGTAATGATATAGCTACAGAATAGCGAACAGTCAAATTAAGAATAAAAATGCTGATGCATGCACCCTTGAGGACTAACATGGAATGCCTCGTTTCCAGTAAAATGGGTCTCCGGTTCTCTACACTTATCATAGGAAACACAGCAGCATTAAGCTGCTATTTTACGCTGATATTCTGTGAGATCGTGGTTTTCTTTTCCTTCACTTTTGATAAAGTGAAAGAAAAGAAAAGAGAAATTCATATTACTTTTATTGCGTTGTAGGGAATTAATAATATTGCACTCATTATATTTGTTATAATTTTAACTTAGTGTATTGATATTAATTTGCACCCAAAAAGCAGTGACATTTTTAATGATTATTAATGTTTACTATTGTGGGAAAACAACATTTGGAATGATTACAATAATTATGACCTCATCATTTTAATTAGACCCGTAAGAAAATGAAGAAGATGACTAATAAAAAAACGAATACTTGTTAAACATGACTAGCTTTTTTTTATGATCTATACTATAATTAATTAAAGTATATTATTGCATTAATTTGATTTTTAATTTTAGACGAGAGAATTTTGTTTGATATATTTTAGATTATTGTGAAAAGGTTTAAATAAAAAAAAATTAAGTAAGGTACGTAATTAAGGATTGTGACAACCCTGACACATATTTTCAAGTTTGTATGAAATATTGAAAAATGGGAGGGCAAATTTGCCACTAGAGTAAACTTTGCTATTTACAACACAATTAAAAGAGCAAATCATAACTCTGAGTGTTGTGTATTATATTATGAGGTAAACTTACCAACAACCTTGAAGTCAAATCATTTTCAGTATAAACCCTGACCTGAGTACCTGCCTTGGGGCAGCCGGCGCTGGCGAGGACGTGGATGTATGAGAAAGCGTACCCGTGGTACTGTTAATATGCGTTGAAGGTGAAACACCAAAACCTCATGGTTTTAGTCGTTGGGAGTTAGACATAACCCGTCCATTCCTTCACTAGACGGGTATGTATAGGCATTTCACCATGTAAATAAATGCCACATGGTATATCTATAATCTCTCGATAAACTATGACGAAGACAAATCTGATGTATTAATGTTCACATAAGCTCTTGTTTGTACGAAGCAGGAGTATTACTCTAACTAAAAAATCCACATCTAACCAACTCACGTACGAGGCTTTAATAACACAAAATATTTTGATATATAATTTAAAATTGTCGTACCTAAGTTAATCAACCCAAATTAAATTAAAATTTTTTCATACTGACAATAAACGTGGTATTGACAACGCATTTTTGAAAATGTCTTTATCAAGCAGTAGATCAAAAGGCTAATGGGGGTGACCAAGTATGACGTTAACACCGTTGTGGATTTTGGGAATGTGTCGACAAGGGTTGTGTACCTTATATTCAGAATTACAAAACGATATTCGGTTAAGGGCATATAAGTCTTCGCACGGTTGATTTATGGATCTTGGCAACAAGGCCACCTACCAGGTCCAATTGTGAATCTAAACCATTCTCTAATCAACTTAATCACATACACACAAAATTTCATCAAAATTGGTCCAGCCGTTTAGAAGGAGTTCAGTTACACACGCAGAGACCGAAGAATTATGTAATATATAATATGCATGTGTTATACATATAAACTTTTATCTTGACTCATTCTGTCTATTCATTAAAATTTTATTAAAATCTTTTGCATAGTTTAAAAGACTTAGGCGTGCAGGCAGACAGCGGGAAGTGACCCTGTTTTATACTATGTAGAGAAGATATAAATGACAAGCCCATGAAAACTGTCCATGTGATCGGAGATAAGTTATGAAAGATCCCAAATGAGAAGAGAGAGAATATGAAGGGTCCAAAAACTCTCCTATTCCTAATCTCATGGCTGTTGACCGGGAAATGAAGTTGCAGACTACAACAGATATGATAACAGCTTACTGTCAACTGAACAGAAAGGTAGGTAGTAGGTATTTTAGAAAGTGGTAGAGCTACACAACAGCTATATTATGGTTGTAACACGAATAAGTCGGCTCAACCGGGGAAGTACCACGCTCTACCTGCCTAAAATAACAGTTTAATGTTACTGTGTTTCGTATGGTAAGTAAAGAGACCCGGAGGCTCTTTTTACTGGAAACGAGGCATTCCATCTTAGTTCTTAAGGCTGACAACGCATCTGTATTTTGATACTTAATTGAGAATCCACTTACAATCAGTCGGCTCAACCGGGGAAGTACCACGCTCTACCTGCCTAAAATAACAGTTTAATGTTACTGTGTTTCGTATGGTGAGTGTAGAGAACCGGAGACCCATTTTACTGGAAACGAGGCATTCCATCTTAGTCCTCAGGGCTGACAACGCATCTGCATTTTGATTCTTGATCGGGGATAAATGTAAATGTCTATGAGCCACAGCATCCACTAACCAACCCTTTTTCTATAAAAAAAAAAGATGAATTGATGGACGACTCATTGTGCAACTTATTCCACGACGTGGAATAAGTTGCCAGCATCTATATATATATATATATATATATATATATATATATATATATATATATATATATATATATATATATATATATATATATGAAATATCGATACAAACACATACATATAATTTCAAGTAGAGAACACTTTGTTTGAATAGTTGTAATCGATTTATAATATAGGTTGAAAGTGACAACCCTTGGTTGTAGCAAAAATGGCGAACTATCCTTACAAAACCTTTATTTTCTTGCAGAATCAAGACCTGTTTAGGTAAACTGTGAAAAGGTAGTGTAATTTTTAATTTATATATAATATTATACATGGTAGAGCCATGCTGCAGCTATATTAGTAGTATAGTTGTAGCACGAATGGGTCGGTTCGACCGGGAAAAGACCACGCTCTCACAGAATACCAGCGTAAAATAGCAGTTTAAAACTGCTGTGTTTCGTATGGTGAGTGTAGAGATCCGGAGACCATTTTTATTGGAAAAGAGGCATTCTATCTTAGTCCTAACGGGTGACAACGCATCTGCATTTTGATTCGCAAGCGAGGATAGATGTAGATTTCTATGGGCCACAGCAACCACTTACCATCAGGTGGACTGTGTGGTCGTTTGTCACCCTATCCTATACAAAAAAACGTAAAATTTACATTCAGCAATATTTGATAAAAGAAACAAATTGAGTCTTCTGAATTAATAAACAAAATAGCAATTTATTAATGTCAAACTGTCTTCAAGCGGAAAATTTAATAATTAGAACGATATCCATGTTTGTGTCAGAATGTCATTTCAAAATATAAAGCGTTCGTGTCCCTTTGTTTTAGAATTAACACCCTTAAATTACTTAATAGCGGAAATTTATAATATAAGTCATTGACCGTAGATGATATAAGTCAAATAAAGTAACAAAATGAGTGCCGAAAATAATTAAATTTAATTATTTGCATAAAATTGCTAATATGCATGCATGTATCAATCAATAGCGCTGTAAGTAAAGATAATGTGTCTGTTCTCGCAAACAAATGTGATGTGTGAAATGAAAAAGAAATATCCAATTTTGCTGTCACAGATCCCTCCTGCTCTCACACCTGGTACCAGTGAGAGCACGATGGATCTGTGACAGTAAATACCTGGCCGCCGAGACACGTCAAGCATGTTTTGCACGACAACAACACGCGTCTACGTAACACTGAACAGTGAAGCCGGCCATAATCGAGCGAGTGCCTGTTGTACTGCCACATGTCAGAGGTGTCACTTACAAGATTGGCTACATCTTTAAGCGTGCTTCCATTATAATAATAATAATAATAATAATATTTTTTTATTGGCAAATAAAGCCTTAAACTTAATACAATGTAATTGTAGATAAATTGTAACAAGATGGCTAGCCTAAGTGACATAGAAATAAGTTGATCCCCTGACTTTCATGCTAGGGTAACCTGTGTTATGAAAGTCGGTAGTTCGGCTCTTTATAAGATATTTTTAAAACAGCATAGCGAGTTGATTTAATTGGTGATTACATTATGGTAATAAGTTTAAGAACAGGCAGTTAAAGAAAAATAATAGTTCAGTGATGAATATGTATGGGATAATATGTGTGTGTTTGTGTGTGCGTGTTTGTGTGTGTGTGTGCGAGTGTGTGTGTGTGTGTGTGTGTGTGTGTGTGTGTGTGTGTGTGTGTGTGTGTGTGTGTGTGTGTGTGTGTGTGTGTGTGTGTGTGTGTGTGTTAAACATACTTCAAGCCGCCGAAGAAAATTAGTCAGTTTTTTACCAACAGTCAAGTTCCCTCCCTCCAAATCCCTCTGCAAGATGCAGGAGTGTACATGTGTGAATGTGGTCTCTTTTATATAGGATAAACTAAAAAATCAATAAATACCCGCTTTAAAAAACACATAGTTGATGTGAAGAATCGACGCTCCGGGAAGTCAGTGCAGTCTGTTAACACGTACAGGATCGCCCCCGACACTACATTAGATTTGATAGACCACAAATCCTCGCTAAAGAACAACGATTCCATCCAAAGATGATTCGCGAGGCTATTGAAAAACATCCCAATTTTAATAGCTTTAGGTACTACCATCTGCTTAGGATACTATAATTAATAAAATTAAATCCCAAACCAAGTATACAACTGCAAGACTTCAAGATGCAATAAGTTCATACCGCATAGATCGGAACAAAAATTAACAATTTAATCTGGAGGTAGCCGTCATTAACTAAGACATTGGGACGTCAAACACTTCAGTCCCCCCCCCCCCCCCCGTGATCATGGGTGCTGTAAAGTGCTCAAAACGTAGGTAATATAAAATAAGTTAATATATGTTAGTTGTTACTCAATAATTACTATTATTCTAGATTTGAAATTTTGAGGAGTCAAGAGGAGCCGATAAGTCAATATAGAGAGGTATCGAACAACTTGGACTCAGAAGTTGATAATAATTTGAAGGAGGGAATATATCGAGACACTGGCAAGCTGATTCTGCAAATGGGTATTCAGGGTCTGACCACGACTATATATGGCCCAGTAAGAGACAGAGAACTAAAATCATAGTCTCCACTGATTTTCAAAGTTACACACCTTTATAATAGTACAAAAGATACAGTTGACACTGTTGATCAAATGTTTTCGAATTTGTGTCCCTACCGAAAAACCAAGAGGTGGTCGCTATACATTTTCTATAAAATGCTAAATCTATCAACAATGATCAGTTCTGTTATCCATGTTTCTAAGAACGTAAGAAACAAGAAAACTCTGTTGTCTCTGCGAGATGTTATCAAGGACATAGGAGAACAACTCATGGGACCCGGCTATGACAACAATTACAACGTGACATTGAAGCGTGACATCAAGACATACATACGTCTGCGTGTTTGTATACATACAGACGTATGTATGTATGTTGTGTATGTTTGCATTATGTCAGGATGTCTTTGGTGATTATTCAACTATAGAAGCCCCTGTTTATTCTGCATCGGGTGTACAGAAAATGTGATTCGTCGAATACTCGAAAAATGATAAATACCATTGCATGAAATGCAGGAACGTGAATTCGTGATATTTACATTTTTTTAATGCGTAGTTCACGTAAAAGCATATTTACAGCGTTACTGTAAAATGAGTTTAGTTATCTAAGGTTAACCTTTTTATATACGAGTATGTTCACATTTATGCACTTCACTGAATATTATATAGTTTGATCCTTTATTTATATTTTTTTATTAATCGACGGTATGAATAACAATAATAGCATTACAGAACATTATTTTACACACGCTCAACAATCAGTTACAATAGAAAATAATTATATACATAAAGTAAAAGCCAAGCAGATGGATGCAGGTGGCTCAAAACTGTGGCTTATGATAATCCTTGGGGGAGGCCTATGTTGAGTAGAGGACTTGTGATGGACTGTAACGATGATGGTAATGATAAAAAGTAAAAGCTTTTTCTTTTTCAGTCATATGATATATATAATATTTTACTGAAGGGATACGCTTATTGAAAGTTTCTCATACAATGAGATAGGTTAGGATAGGCAGGTGGTTGATGTCGAAGTCAATACCGTCGTAATTTTAATGTTGCTAGACATACTTATCTTCACGCACAATCCCTGACGGGGTAGCCAGAGAGAACAGATCGCCAAGTGTCACGATCCTTACATACCGCTTTCGCTTCTTTCAGATTCATTATCTTCTTCATACATGCACGTCTAGGTATCCGAGTACTCTTGACCCTACCCTCTTCGAGCAATTTGCTCACATGGTCTTCGAAAGTTAGTCTCGGTCTACCTCGACACCTTTTCATATTAACTTTCGCGCTATATATTTTCTTCACCATTCGGTCTTCACTCATTCGCTCAACGTGCCCAAACCACCGAAGCACGCCCTTATCAATTTTTGTGATAAGGTCATCTTTCAAACCTGCCATATTGCGAATCTCTTCGTTTCGCTTTCGGTCGGCCATGGTAACGCCGCACATTTTACGAAGAGATCGCATCTCCACTGCATTCAACTTGCTTTTATGCTTCTTCTGGCTTACCCAGGTTTCGCTGCCATATAACAAAGTCGGTACCAACACTGCGTTATGTATTGCAAGGCGTGCACTCTTCACTACGCCTTGCCTTTTGACTAACGCACTCAAGGCACCATTGACTTTGTTCTCGGCAGCGACACGCCTGTCCACATCTAAATCAGATCTTCCATCCCGGCTAAAAGCACTCCCCAAGTATACAATTTAATTTACCTGTTCTAGACATTCCTGATTTACCCATATTTCATACTTCGTTCTCTCTTCGTCCCTTTCAAATACCAGAACCTTAGTTTTATTAGCGTTCAAACGGAGACCTTTAATTTCACATTCCTCTTTCATACACGTGACTAATGCCTGCAGTTCTGCCTCTGATGGTGCAATAAGCACTGCATCATCAGCATACAGCAGACAATTTACTTTTATGTCACCTAATTTCACACCCAAACAGCTATCTTTCAGCTTTTGTAAACAGCTGTCGAGATATAGTATGAACAGCCAGGAAGACGTGACACAACCCTGTTTTACGCCCGTTTGGACGCTAAACATGGGTGACAGGTCATGCCCTACCCGCACACAGGCTTTACAGTCACAGTAAAGAGACTGCACAGCCCTTAGCAATCGGCCATCCACACCATACCCCGGCAACAGTTCCCACATTTTCTTCCTTACAACCTTATCAAATGCTTTCTCAAGATCCACAAAAGTGATATATTATAAAATATAACGACAAAAATTATGCTAAAATTAGAATGGAGATTTTTCGGATTTCCGCCAGTCTGCAGAAAAGTAGTCGGCAGTAAAAAGTGTATTATTAGATTTTGATTAAATAATTTACAGATTATTGCTCAACGCGCGAAATATAAAAAATTTAAATATTATGTTCATTATCATTTTATAGCGAACCTTCTTTATTCTTTATGTCATATACTGTCTATTGAATGTCATCTCATTTTCACGCTTTTATTTTTATTTCATACATCGTTAACTCCTATGAATCATGAATATTATGATTTTTATTTAAAAAAATACACATATTCACATCACGCAAGTATTATAAAATTTAATGATGTACTTACTTTACGAGCAGGCATCTTAAAAAAGTCGTTATTGTTTATATTAAAATACTTCTAAATCATAAATTATTATACATTTATATACATATTCCGTAAAAATAAAGTTAGTTGGTTTTATTTTTATTTTTCCAACTAAATAAAACCTAATTTTGCATAGAGTAGAATATTTCACACCTAAAAAGGAAGATGAATGAAGAAAGTTGGGCTTTATAATATTATTATTTATTTGTGTAATGTACACTTACATTACGAATTTTACCATGGCTTTCGTAAGAGATAACGGAGAGAAACTGAAATAAGAGATGACAGCTGCATCTTCCTGATAACAACTTGGTAATAATAATAATAAACTGCGGTTGCGAACCTGCCTGCCAAGCGTGGCAACTTTGGCAAATATTCTCCTATTAGGCAATCTATAGGGGAGACTTATTTTCAGCAGTGGACTTTTGATAGGCTGTAATAATTACTATTTCAATCTGTAATAATTAAAATATAAAACTACTTAAACATGAACGCGAGGAATGAAATAAAATTTTAAATTCACAGTATAAGGAGTCCCCCTTCCTTTCGGACTGCCGCAAAGAACATTTGTGTTGATACAAGTTTTTTTCCAGTTTGTCAAATAAATGTTTAAATCAAATGTATTCAAATTAAATATTGGCTTAAAAATAGGAGTGCATAAACAACCAATAGTATATCTTCGCGTGAGTACATCTGTTGCCTTATAAATTCTTACAGATGCAGTTGCTGCTTTGAGTTCTTAAATTGTTAATACCTTAGATAACGGTAGAAAATGTCTTACTGTCTTCCTGGATTTAAAAGAAAACCTTTGATACTGTATCAATCACTATACTTGTTAATAAATTAGAACGGATTAGAATCAGAGGTATACCTTTAAAATTTTTAAAGAACTACGTCTGTGATAGGACGCAGACGATAAGAATAGGTCAATACACTAGTAGCTAGTAGTTAAATGTAAATTATGGAGTACCGCAGGGAAGCGTCTTGTGCCCTACGCTATTCTTAGTATATATTAATAATGTATGTAGTATGATTGTGAACAGGGGAAAAGTTTTCTCATACGCAAATGACACTGCAATGTTATTTTGGGAAGACACGTGGGAATAAATGCAGTTAATAACGGAAAAACAATTAGTTAAGGTTGCTCGTTGGCTTGACAATAACTTACTTACTTTGAATGTTAATTATGACTAGCTGATCACAGCCAAAGGATGATTTTAGAATAAAAATACATAAATGTAGCAACCCTTCCAGCGGTAACTGTACGTGTACATCTATCGAAAAAATTTCATTTACTAAATCTGGGCGTTATAGTGGATCAACGACTTTCCTGGTACAGACATGTTGAATTAGTGTTTAGTAGAATTCGAAAGCTCACTTGGATATTTAAAACTTTAAGACATGATGCCTGTTTAGATCTTTTGAGTCAAGTATATCTAGCGCTTGCTCAATCCATTATAATATATTGTATACCAATTTGGGGGATACCTACAAAAGTAAATTTATTGAAGTTGAGAGAGCTCAGGTCATGTCTACTAAAGGTTATGCATTTAAACTGTACAGTTACTCTACTAGCTTTTTGTATTAATCATGTGGGCTGATTTCGGTGAAGCAGTTGTATATTATATTACACACTTTATTGAAAAAACATGTCTTTGGCTTTTAATTCTACTTATAGTAGTAAAATAAGAAATTATAGCGTAGCTCCTATTTGGGGAACAAAAATTACCTTTGCTCAGCATCAATATGAGAAACAATCAGAACACTTATACAATCATACTAATAAAATATTGCAAATATATCCATTAAAGACATACGACTGTAAGAAAATATCAATTCATTGGCTTAAGACACTTAATCACGATCAAGCTGAAGCTTTATTAGAATTTATCCTCTATTGTTGAATGTATGTACTAGTTCAGGGAGGGCGACGACCTTCGACCACAAGTATCTTAATACTTAAAAGAAGTCCTCAGACTTGCGCGTGGCGTGCGTGCGTGCGTGCGTGCATATGTGTGTGTGTGTGTGTGTGTGTGTGTGTGTGTGTGTGTGTGTGTGTGTGTGCGTGCGTGTGTGTGTGTGTGTGTGCATGAAAAAGGAGGAGGTTTAAAATTCGACTCTATACTATTTTATATGTATGTAACGTGATATCTTCGGCAATTATAAACCGATTTTCTAAAACATATTCGCTTAGAGCATTTGGGTTAAATGGTCTAAGAAAATACGGGATGAATTAATGTAACTAATGTACTAGTGTAATAATGTAACTTCCAGATGACATTAAAATTCATTCATTAGTCCACGAAAAAGGGTAAAAAAAACTAAGTAAACTAAGTAAAAGTAAGGTAAACTAAAGTAAACACGGGCTTCAAAGAACTAAAAACAATAAAATAATGGCATATTCTGACGTCAGGGCTTCAATTCTTCTATACACCATTTTTAGCACAATTTTAGAATGTTTTTTTTTTTCAATTTATTTATTCATACAAAGGTAAGTACATTATTTTTACTATTCTCTCGCCAAACTGCAATCAGTTTGTCGGCGAGTACACGCTCTTAAAACTATATATTATTATGCACTATCACCTATACAAATACAATTAATTATAATAAACAAAAGAAAATAAAAGATAGGTATATCAAATTTACTTACTACAATTTCATAATATTTAGAAATTATAAAACTAAAAAATAATAATAATAATAATGAAAAAAAAATACAACACAAACAATAAGCAAATCAATTAAATATAAAAAGCGATTAATAAAAGTATGCAACAATATGTAATGTGTTATAGCTCTGTTAATAATGTCCTTTTCAGAGAGGATTTTAATAAGTTTTTGCTTAATTTATTTTTATTTTTATTTGGAGGCGTTTCTCTTAACCATTTTATTTTGTTAAAGATTCTGGGTACAATTGATTTATTCAAGCGTTGTCCGTAATAGTTATTTGCACTAGGCTCTTCAAGTTTTTTTTCCCTTACCTTACGCGTGTTGTAAGTGTTAATAATTGGTACTTTATAGTCGTCAGTATAGTAATGTTCAATTGCTATTAAATATTTTAGCCGTGTATCAACAGGGAGTATTTTACACATGGGAAATAATTTTTCATATTGTTTTTTACAACTCTTCTTATCTTTTGAATTAATTAAAAATTTTATAATACGTATTTGTAGGCTTTTCACTTGTTTTATGTAGGTACTAAATGTGCGGCCATAAACAATAAGACCATAGTTAATTAAAGACTCAACTAATGCATAGTAAACTACTAATAGAACATGTTTACTTACTACTTTTCGAATTTGATAGAATTTACCTAAAATGGACCTTAATTTTGAACATACTTCTTCAATATGTAATTTCCAATTAAAACTGCTATCTACCAACAATCCTAAATATTTGTAACTATTAACAAACTCTATTTTGGCACATTGACATGGTAATTTTCTCCTATGCAAGCACTCATATTCATGCCCTACAATACCTATTTCTTTATAGCGTACATTCTTAGCTAGCCTGTTGTATGGAGAATGTATATGCATACACTTTGTTTTTTTCAAATTCAGTATTATGCCGTTATCATGTGCCCATTGGGTAATCCGATCAAAGTCTTCCTGTATTTTATCACAAGCTTCATGTAAGTTTTTGGAAGCATACAATAGGCACATGTCATCGGCGTACATGTAGGTATCGCAGTGATGCACTACATTTACCACACTATTCACCAGTATAATGTACCCTACGGGGCCGTACACAGAACCGGTTGGTACACCGAGAGCGATATCTTCTTCAGCGCCAGTCGTCCCACTCACCATAGTGCGATTAGTCCGATTTGATAGATAATTACGGAACCATTCATTTACAGGGCCCCGAATTCCACATTCCTCCATAGCCCCCAGAAGTACCTCATGGTCCAGAGTATCAAATGCCTTCTTATAGTCTATGAAAAGAGCAGTTAATTGCTTCCGAAAACTTAGTTAACGCAGTACTAGTACTCCGTCCTCTCCTAAAACCATGTTGACAATCAGTAATAATGTTAAATTTCTCTAAGAATCTATTCACTCTTTGTATGACTACCTTTTCTACAATTTTATTTATTACTGGAAGAATAGCAATTGGTCTGTAACTTGTGTATTTATAATGGCTGCCACCTTTATAAATGGGTCTTATTATGGATTTCTTTAATTCATCTGGATAAATACTTTTTTTTAAACATAAATTGACAAAATTTGCTAAAATTGGACTTATTTCATTTTTTATATACTTTAAATCTTTAACTCTAATTTTATCTACCCCTGGTGACTTTCGTTCTGACAATTTATTTATAATTTCTTTTATTTCTGACGAGTTTACTTTTACAAACCTGAAAGATACTTCGCTCGATTTAACATAACTATTTCTATTTAGGAAATTAGTGCTACATCTATGTTTTATACAGTCTATTTCTTTAGTGAAGGTTTTTGAAAATTCACTACATATATTGTATATATTATCCCTTTTACCGAGATATTTCAAGATAACGCTATCTAGATTAGGCTTAGGGCGTCCTATCCACGTATTGATATTTTCCCATATTATTCTAAAATCCCCGTTACAATTATTTATTTGCCTTTGCCTATACCTATTTTTAGCACTATTAATCAATTTGTTCACCTTATTCCTAAATGAAGTGTACTCTAACCTTTTGGTCATATTGTTAGGCGATGCTTTCCACTCCCGAAATAGCATATCACGCTTTAATAATTTATCATATAGTTCTTTATTGACCCATGGTTGACTAATTCTTTTATTCTTTAAAGTTATTTTAATTTTACTTTCCTCATAAATCTTAGAGAATGTAGAACATATTGATTCATATAACAATATTGGGCATAATATAGACAAAAATTGTGACCAGTCCGTTAATCTTAATTTTTCTTTAACTAACTTATTATCTATTTATATTACGAATTTGTATTTACATACTTCATTATAGTTATTGCACACTGTATGCTTACGGTCAATATCAAGGGTAATACCTACTGCACTGTGATCTGAGATGTTGCACTCGAGTATAAATGAAGCCGTCGGCCTGCATCCGGAGCGCGTCGTCCGTACCCAAACATGGTCGATGCAGCTCTGGTCGAGTCGGCCGTCGACGATCGCCTCGCGCGTTATCTCCCTCGCAGGTATAGCACACATGAGGCCGTTTTCACACAGGGTGCATTTATAACGGTTAATTGTCGGGTTTATTATATTTCTTGAGATATCTATATTTGTGTCTCCGATTATGATAAGATCATCCTGTGACGGTATATTCCTTATTAATATTCCTAATTGATCTATAAATTGATTGATGCTATAAGATGTAAAGTTCTTGTTGTCGTAATTATTCGTCCATATATAGTTTCCAGCGCTGTTGTGTTTCCTACTTCCATTTCAATATTTAGTCCTTCCTTCCAGTAGATAAGTATTCCTCCTCCTCTTTTCACTTCTCTGGTACTCGCATAGCTATTATATCCTTGAATCTCATAAAAGGGTAATTCTTCATTCTTTATGTTTACTTCTGTTAAGATTATAATATTTATAGAGCATAATGTTTGTTGTAATAGTACTGTTAACTCATTAAAATGTTTTACAGTTTATACAGTTTTGTGTTTGAAGATGGTTGTAAATGTGTATGGACTGGACTGCATTGCCACTCACTACGAGTATATTAAGTCATTTCCTACTTTCTACTTTCATTATCATTACAGCCTTTCAAAAGTCCATAGGCCTCCCTCGAGGAATGCTATAAAGCGCGGACCTGAGCCCATATTTAGAGCCCAGCCTATAGCTCCCACTATATGGAGTTATGTCATGGTGAGGTATGCAGGAAGTTGATGAATTGCCACTTTAATAATAAGTAAATCTTTCTGAAGCTATGAGAGCTCTTGTGGTAATTTGCCGTTGTTGACTGCCGTTGTCAGATTACCTACGAGAAGAGATGAGGTGTTGGATTCTCTTACGTCTTCACACGATACAACCATTATTTGACTATTTATTAATCCGCTTTACCAAGCAGAAGAAAGAAAGAAAACCTATGTTCTGTAGAAGTGATCCCTTGTTTATGGAAGATATTGTTTATAGCAAAATTGCTTCATCAAGTAATGATATTACTAAAAATTCAAAAAGTACTTAATTTTCATATGATTTTAAAATTAAAGATAAATTTTTTAGAATGTGCACTGATGTAGCAACACTTGTCAACATACACGGCGGTTTTATACAATTTTTCAAGAAAGGGGATCAACCAGGATTTTTGCCCGTGTAACTTTACGCAAAGAGCTCTTAGATTTAAGCTACTCTCGCCCGCGCGTTTACTCGCAAATATTTAGATTTTGTAAAGTTGGTTCTGTTACTTTATTTTTTGTATTCAAGCAAGTTATTTATTGAAGTGGAAGTTTAATTTTATACTTAACATATTCGTTTCTAGTTTTCTTAAGTATAACTTAATTGCCTTTAATTAAGATTTATACTTTTATTTACTTCTTTACCTTGCAAATAGTTATATATATACATAAAATATCTTAGTGTAACAATAAATCAAACATACTATAAAATACTTGCAGATTTTTCAATCAATCAATACGTAGCTCGGTAACTTCAAACAAGCATGAAATATATTATAGTAATAAAAAAACACAAAAGAACCTTTTAATACCTTTTACTTTGAATATTTATTTTAAAAAAGGTCCTAGGACTTTTCTTATATCGTAGAGGCGTTTTATTGGTACTAGGAACAATTATTTGAAAACCCATAACATGGGCTCCGTGCCAGATTCTATGAACAAGTGTTTCTATGACTAGCATCGCAGCCAAATACTTCGCCACTGCGTTGAAGAACCATACGTATATAGTGATGTGTTGTGCCTAGTGTAGTGTTGTTGAGAGTAGTTTTGCTGGTATTAGTGGTGAGAGGGGGTGCCGAGCCGCTGCTCATACAGCGTCATCGCTGATTAGACCGGAACTCGATGATGTAGCCCAGTTGTCGACGAAGGTGTAAGTGAGAGTAATTACCTTACGGATACGTTAAGTCGAGAAGAAGGCAAATAATCTGCGAGAGCGCCGTCAAGCAAAAGCAAAAGCGAGCAGTAAAGGCTCAGATCTTTGGCGAATATTGTAGCGTAGCTTGAAGAACCCCCGAACGGGTTCCCGCCTTATCGTGGCGGAGGGGGATTAGTAGCCGTAACTTGGTCACCCGCGGTGAATTTAGAGGAACTTACATGGCTGGCCCGAGGTAGCCATTCCGAGTGGACTGCAGAAAGAGGGATGCCTCTCCCCCTACTGCTTCAGCCGAGTTGGAGTTGCTGAGGAAGAGGAGTGTTGGTACGGTGATGCGCCACTTCGCGACTCTGACGGGGCCGCACCCTTGATTGTGCAGTGGTGATGGGGCTGCGGGGGGAGAGGAGTGTCGATATTACGAAGCGTCGCTCTCCCAACCCTCCGCAGCCGAATGCTTGGCGGGGGAGCCATAGACCAGATTTGCCGCTGGGGTCTGGAAGGCTAAATAAGCTTCTGAGTCCTCGTTTTTCTTGGCCCCATAGCCTTCGCGCATCGGACACGGGGACGTCCGTTAAGCAGTTGAAGTTGGAAGCTGCGGAGGAGGGCGCGCCATATGTTCTGGTGCGCATTACTCTCTTTGGAAGGTATACGGAGTAGAATTCTATATATGTATATCTAAGTATGTAGTTCGGAAACTTTGAAAGCGTGCAAGGTTTAGTGAGTTTTTTGTGGCGCGATGACAGCGCTGCCACAGTGGCTTAATATCGTTTGTATCGTTTAATATCACTTTTACGATCGCAAAATATAATTAAAGACTACGACTTGGTAAAGAACCATCATCTCGCAACTCCTAAGAAATTCAAAGCGAATCCTTCAGTCAGTAAAATTATTGGCTCTCTTTTCTGAAATATTCAAGGGGTGGTATTAATTAAGTAGTAATACTAGTGAGATACTCTTACTGGCACAACACAAAGTTCATATTAAAATACCTTACCAAAATCAACCTAGGATAAATCCGCGGTTAGTCGCTCAAAGGCTAAGTATAGCCATTCAGTGGGGAAACGCAGCCAGCGTTCTTGGCACGATACTGCGGGGAGTAGAACTATATGATAATTACGTTTCTAGTTTCAGGTTTTTTTTATCATTATAGTTTTTAATATTGTATATAATATAATTTTAAAAATGTTAATATAATTTTTGTTCCTAGGTTCAATTATCTTGCTGAAAAAGTAGGTATTGTTTTAAAATGTAAAATTTAGTTATACGATTAATCTAAAAAAAAATATTTTTTTAAATATGTTACCCCACTAGGATTTTTTTCTGTATCGTGGTTTACGTACACAAATTTCAAAAGAACACACATCCAGACTCGGAACATAAATGTAGACTGATATACTATGACATATTGTGGCTAGGATACCACTGAAACTGCAAACACGGCATGCCTCACACGTTTAAGTAAACTTGGGCTAAAACAGTTTGAAGAAGTTTCAGAATCGAAAATTGAAACTATTTTAAAACTTGAACTAATTGAAACAAGAATTTCCACAAAATTCTTCCAACACACGTTGCTATATGCTTAACTTGCGCATGTTTAGCGGTATATAATATATAATATGTGTGTGTTTACCAGTAAAAGGCTACGTTCACTAAAAATTTTGATGGTAATATATCAATCGGTAATCTTACATATAGATAATGAATTATAATATTTTTGTTAAGCTATTATTTTTAATTTTATATTAGCTATATGCTTAAACATTGCTTATCACATCAAACGTTATATACCGATACAAAAACCCTGAAACTTATTGCTAAGGAAAGTTTTTAGTATTTCTCTTATTATCCCCAAGAAACAAAACAACAAAATAAACTAATAAATCACGGTGTAGTGACGGCTCTGCGCTTGGATCGGAAGGAATAATAACCCCTTGCGCTAGTCACTTGCGAATTTATTGAGAACAATAGATTCAAACAATATTACCGCAGTGCAGGATCATCAAGCAGTAAGTTTTGTACTTTTAAGTACTCATAATCATGAATCTATTTTGTCTCCGTCCATAAAATACTAAATGAACTAGACCTCATACTTATTTTTACTTTATACTCAATAATATAAATGTTGTAATAAAGATAAAATATTTTGTATGTACATATACCTAGTCAGGTCATAAGTATTGTCACACAGTAAAAACTTTTCTTTTAGAATACTGGCCACAAAAAAGTTTATTGAATTCGAATTTCGAATTGTTCGTGAAAATAAAACTGTATACCTTTTAGAATTTTACTCATTTTTAAATATGGAGTGGACGCTCAAAGAAGACCGTGTTGCAGTTATTGCGTTGCATCATTGCGGTTACGCGCCAATTCAAATTTTTGACATACTGAAAACTTTGAATATAACCAAAAGATTCGTTTATCGTACCATCAAACGATACAATGAAGACTCTAGTGTAGATGACAGGTCAAGAAGTGGTCGCCCTCGGTCTGTTAGGACTCCAGCAGTGATAAAAGCTGTGAAGGCGCGAATTCAAAGAAATCCCAAACGTAAGCAGAAACTGTTGGCCCATCAGATGGGGTTAAGTAGAACCACGGTGAAAAGGGTGTTATATGAAGACTTAGGGCTTCGGGCATAACGAAGAAAAACAGGACATCGTTTGAATGCTCGTCTAATGGACCTAAGACTGAAGAGATGCCGCGCTTTGTTGAAGCGGTACGCGGGAAAAAAATATCGGAAATTCTTTTTTCGGATGAAAAAAATTTTACCGTAGAAGAAAGCTACAACAAACAAAATGATAAGGTGTACGCACACAGTAGTGAAGAAGCGAGCAACCGTATTCCGCGTGTCCAACGAGGTCATTTTCCATCCTTGCTCATGGTATGGTTGGGAGTTTCTTATTGGGGCTTAACAGAGGTACATTTTTGTGAGAAAGGTGTAAAAACGAATGCAGTTGTGTATCAAAATACAGTCCTGACGAACTTTGTGGAACCTGTTTCTCATACCATGCTCAATAACAGGTACTGGGTATTCCAACAAGATTCGACGCCAGCTCATAGAGCGAAGAGCACACAAGACTGGCTGGCGGCGCATGAAATCGACTTCATCCGGCACGAAGACTGGCCCTCCTCCAGTCCAGATTTGAATCCGTTAGATTACAGGATATGGCAACACTTGGAGGAAAAGGCGTGCTCAAAGCCTCATCCCAATTTGGAGTCACTCAAGACATTCTTGATTAAGGCAGCCGCCGATATTGACATGGACCTCGTTCGTGCTGCGATAGACGACTGGCCGCGCAGATTGAAGGCCTGTATTCAAAATCACGGAGGTCATTTTGAATAAACTTTAGTGCCATAAGAATCTATGTTTTGTTAAGTTCATTTTGGTATATAAATGGTTACATCATGAATAAACTTGTTTCAATTCTTTTATATTAAACATGTGACAGAATTTATGACCTGACTAGGTATATTTTAAATTGCGCTTCAAAGAGAATTAATAATATGACAAGCCACACGTTAATCTTAAAACTTTATTTTTAATATTCCCATTTTATTAAATTAATTAAAAAATTATCCATTAAATGGTAAATAAATATAAAAAAAATTAATGTCGTTTAAGTGTGATAATCGTGACCTCTCAGCAGAGAGTGATAGGAATAGTGTTGCCAATGTTTAAGTAGTCTGGCCGTGACAAATACAGACAGAATCAAGGATATAGATATATACAACAAAGTGATTCCACACATTACTTATGATGTTGCCAAACCAAAGTCCACACGAGCAAAGCCCTGGGAAAGCTATGTTACTCAATCATTCTCTTTCTACGAGTGTCACCGCAGAAGCAATAACACAGGGTAAGTTATTATCATTGGTTGAGCTATAACGCTTTGCAATTATCAGTTTTTCTTCTACCGAGAAACGCTTTTTTAATTTATCTATTTTGATTACTATCAACTGTATTAAAAAAATAAAAAAGTTTCATATTAAGGCTGATTTACACGGGGTCAGTAACAGGCACCAGTGCTGGCACCGAGGACAGACTCGCACTGTTTACACGCAGTCAGTAGTCGTTGTAACGTGGTTTCTTTAGGGTGTACTCACGTTATTGAAGTCAGTAGGCAAAAATGAATTCACGGAAATGGCACAATTTACAACGATTAAAATATTTGCTGAGGACATTTTCCTATCTGCTGCTGAAAGAGTTGACGGAAATGTTAGAAGAGATATGTAAAAAGAAACGTCTTTGAATAAGAAAATGGATAGACGACAGAAAAGACACTGGAGGTTCTGCTTAGTTGTTAAATCAATTGAGATTTGAAGATCCTGTGGAATTCAAACTGCCTTTGAGAATAACGCCGAAGAATTTTGATAAATTGTTTTCATTGATAACAAGCTCTATTCAACGTCAAGATACATTCATGGGAGATGCTTTGCTAGCCAAATAACACAGACATTTTTGGCTTCAGGAATGTAATTTTTGTCACTTTTATCGTATATCGAAACCATCTATTTCTCATTTAATACCAGAAGTATGCTGGGCAATATACGCAGCATTCAAAATACAAATTAAGGTAAGATAGTTATTTATTAGGGGAAAGTTATTTATCAAGGTAAGAGATATAAAGATAGTTATTTATTACTACTAAATATAAAATAAAATATAAAATAGTTCTTTGAATTTTCAAAAACATGGTAAACTACGTTAATTTCATTGTTGCTTTCACGCCCAACTTCATCGTTATTCAAGGTTCTGTTACTGGCGGATGTAATGATTATTTGCTACATATCTAGGATTAATTGAAGTTCGCTCGGAGGGATAAAATCCCAAATAGCTGCTGCTTGAGGCAGCAGCAGCAGCATCTCAGCAAGCTCAGTCTGTTCTGTGTGAGAGCGTGGTCCTACCCCGGACGAGCCGACCCATTCGTGCTACAACCATAACATTGCTGCAGCATGACTCTACTACGTTTAATGTATTTTGATGAATATAAATTATATAACAGTGGTAGAGCCACGCGGCAGCCTTTGCTGTGGCACGCATGGGCCGGCTCGAACCGGGGTGGTACCATGACCTCACAGAAGACCAGCATGAAGTAGAACCTCTGCTTCTGCATTTCGTCTGGTAAGTGCAGGTAGCCAGAGGCCCATTTCTTTCCCCCCCCCCCCTTAACATGGTAGCGGAGTTAAATAATATATTACCACAGGAGGGTACCACCGCCCCCGGTGACGGAGAATCCCTCGCTGAGCATCCACGCTCAAGCTACCCTAATCTTCCTGAGCGTGGGTGCTCAGGCTGCCCCGCGTATTCTAGGGGGAGCGCAATTCCGCTCGAGACTAAACCTGCTCGGGGCAAACGGAGCAATAAGTCAAAGGCGCCCCCTGTCACGCTATCGATGAATTTCTGCAACATCAGGGGACTTCATTCAAACCTTAACGCCGTGCACTACCATCTGAAAACGGCGAAGCCTGCCTTGCTCTTTCTAACCGAGACACAGGTGTCCTCTCCAGCTGATACTTCGTATCTCTCCTACCCGGGGTACAGATTAGAACACTCCTTTGTGCCCCGAGCTGGAATTTGCGTGTACGTCAGAGAGGATATCTGTTTTTGACGCCTCGGCAGTCTTGAAGGTACGAACCTGTCCATCCTATGGCTGCGCGTATACAGCGACGACCATCCCCGCATCTACGGGTGCCTCTATAGGTCCCATAGCGGCAATTTCGACACAGACCGACTCATCGACCACGTCCAAATGGCTGCAGACTCCGTGTTACAACAGGTCCCATCAGCCGTGATGCTTGGTGATTTTAACGCCCACCACGCTGAATGGCTTGGTTCTCGTTTAACCGATCATGTGGGTAGATCTGTTTATGACTTTGCTTTGGCATATGGTCTAACACAACTGGTTATCTCACCTACGCGGAATGTGAACCAGATGCCCAGTCCGAGACTTTGTTGAACAAAGTCTCGAACTGGGGGCGACTGAATCTAGTCCAGTTCAATCTCATTGCGTATTTTATCGCATTTACCACGGGGAGTTCTCTGAGGAATTGTTCGGACTAATTCCAGCTGCACAATTTCACCATCACACATCGTGACAAAACTCGCGATACCATCCATACCATCTGGATGACTGGCACTCCACCACTGTGCGATTTAAAAGAAGTTTTCTTCCTAGCACAACTTCCTTGTGGAATCGACTACCACGAGAGTATTTTCCGGACCCTTACGACTTAGGGACCTTCAATAAAAGAGCGTACTCCTTTTTAAAAGGCCAACAACGCATCTGCAATTCCCCTGGTGTTGCAGTTGTTCATGGGCGGCGGTAATCGCTAACCATCAAGTGAGCCGTATGCTCGTTTGCCCCCTCTCCTATAAAAAAATATAATTAATATAGATAAATGTATCATACATGCTTTCAGTAATATAAAAAATGCGTTCATTTACCCTCATTTACTAATCTATATATATATATATATATATTATAATTTTATGATACGATGCGATGTCACCCTACAATACTACGCCAGGGACTGTCCAAGCACTGACTTGGTCGTTGAGACAAGATTAATACCGCTGGCGCGGGTGGCGGGGGGAGTGGATTGACTTCAAAATATTCTAGCAGCAATATTGAAATCAGCACTAGCGTGACAGTGCTGTACTGACTCCAAATCAGTAGCGGGTCAGCACTGACTTACCTCGAATTTGGAGCCAGTTACTGTCCCTGTGTAAATCATACTTGAAAATAGCCGTGGTAGCTCAATTCAAACCTGCATGTCTGTGAAATAAGAAAAACAAATATTTCGAAGACATTAATTGAAGTTCGCCAACAAGCATTGGGGCAGGGCAGCGGACAGCCCTAAAACCCTCTAAGAAATAAGATATAGGCTAGTATATAGGCTGTAACTTTAACTTTAACTTGAAAATATCAATTGGATTCGTTCAAATAAAAGCTATGTAATAGCGATGTAAGAGAATCTACTACCCCATATGTTTACGTGGATACTGTAGGAGATGTCAGAGCAGAGGAAAATGAAACTGGAGGAGATGGACAGCAACATCTTCCTGATAATGACTCAAATTATTAAATATAACAGCGGTTGCCGATTTGCTTGCTAAACCTCGTTTGGCAACTATGGCAAACATCCCTCAATGAGACAATCTATTATTTAGGGACGCCTATGATCAGCAGTGTTCTTTGATAGGCTGTAATAATTGAAAGTTGAATGATCTCTAACTATAAGTTTAGCTCTAAGTATTAATTATATTTACGTAAATCTTAGTCAAAGCGGTTGATTGTGAAATTAAAAATGTAAATTTTCTTAAATTATCGTGACTCTTGGCGATCTGTTCTCTCTGGCTACCCCGTCAGGGATTGTGCGTGAAGATAAGTAAGTAAGTAAATTTTCTTAAAGACTTAATTGCTCTTTGTATCAATTTGAAAATGTCTCAATAAAATATTTGAATCTAATATTTTCGATAGGGTTTATCAATCTAGTTCTAATATAAGTTCTAAGCAAAAATTGCATAATAATTTAATATGGGCTTAGTACTTCTGACATAATAGATTTCAATAAATTTAAATTTAGCCCTTCATAGTTCTACTAACTTAGCAATAAAACATGAGTAAAGAAGTCGGTTTCTTTACTCGTGTGGCAATAATAACGACTTTCTTCAAACATATATAATATAATTTTATTATTACGAATTTGTACATGCATGTTTATGAGCCTCCGAAGAATGACTTCATATTTGTGTTACGTACTGCAGCGACTATTGATTCGGGGGGTCCTGGCGTGATAAATTTTCTATAGGAACCAGATCTTGAATTAGTTGTCGCCGATTTTGCACAAGAGAGCAAATTTTTAGCCCAGAAGCTAAGTAAATCCATTTAGCCAGGAGACTCAGCCAGTGTTCTTAGTACTTCATTTTTACACAAAGGTGACAAACAAGTCGTTGTAGTAAGAAATTCTTAAAGAATCAAACACTATTACATTTATTCTTGATTATGAATAAAAAATACAGATGTGTTGTCACTAAGATGGAATATCCCATTATAAATAAAAATGGTCTCCGGTTCTTGTCACTCATCAAAGGAAACAAAGCAACATTTCACGCTGGTACACTATTAGCACGAAGAATTGGGCTATATTATGATAATTTTAGTTTTATTAATTATAAATACATATTTTAAGTATTTTCAGTTTTTAAAAGAATATAAATTTTAAAAAGACAATGATAATAAATTAATATAATACTGCATGAATAGTCATTACTAAAATTAAAAATCTTTATGGCATACTAAGCAATAGAACTTTACATGATCAGGTTAAGGTTCTTTTAAGACTACTCATGTAAAAAGCGAGGAAAAGAGCTTGACTAAGTGATATCGAGCACGTTGTGGCATGTGACATATGGTAGGGTCGTAATAAAACTGCGTTGAGAAATTATTTCATATCCTTCTTTGTCACAGACAGCACTAATTTATTATAACCATTTCATAAAGTCCAAGAATTATAGTTGTTTAGCTCATGCTAATGTAAATAATGAAGTTGAGCAATGTTATATATTATAGTGAAGTCAATGGTCTGGATATTTAACGTCAGGCATTAAACGAAATAATTATACCGCCACCTGTTTTCCAAAAAGTTATGCTTTTTAGATTATGGAATGCTTTGGTAATATATACTGCTCAATGCTCAATAATGACACCATCGCCGGGAATGTTTTTGTCGATCAGTTCAAGCATTTCGCTGCTGCGTTCCAGTAAAAAACATATCGATGTTTTTAAATGACATCGAGCGATCACACGTCGCTTCCATTGCTTGTCGTTCTGTTTTGATTCTAGAGCCAAGTCAAATATTTCATCGTAACTGATATAATTATTGGAAATAGATTCTTAAAGCTTACTTATTTGGTCAACTTATTATAAAGATAACAATAATAATAAGACCTAAAATATCTAAACCGCTAAACGTTAGCGAAATATTTTGCGTCACTCTTCGTAGATTAATTAGCAATATTGTCAAAGACCACACAATTTGGAACTGTGTACACAAAATTGTGATTAAGAGCGAAGCAGTTTAATTGAATACATTGCTTACATATCGGCATCGGCATTCACGAACTTTTATATCATTGTATCCCATGTACATAATGTAAGATTAAGAGCAGTCGGAGATTTAATTCGGTGGAATAATCCATTTGATATTTTATTACTATTAGTATAATTAAGTCTACAACCTTATTACCCTGCCCAATGTTTAGCGATTAAAAATTATGTTACTAATTCAATATTCCCACACTCGGAACCGCAGGAAAGGTATCATAGGTTATTATAAGACGTTATTGCCTCAAAATTCAAACGCATAATTTTAATGAAATCGATGAAGGCTGAGAGGACTGACATTTATTTCATCGTTATGAAACTTCAAATTATATCAGACTTAGGAAAGGGGAATTTTGATGATCGCAATATCTGAAATGTCATTGTGTAACTATGCTGGGAATCGTGGCAATTTCGTTTTGAAGTTTGAAGTGTGGTTCTTTGCATTGTCGTTTTTATATTAAAGTCTTGTTTTTGGTTACTAAATTAAAAAATAATAACCATTATATTAAAAAAAAATATTTATGGCGTGATTCACACCGGCTGTGATTCCCACAAGAGAGACACAATCGCATTGCAAATGTCTTTTGTGATGCCTATCGCCTGGATGTTTTATATCTGGCTTAAAAGAGAGCCGTGGTGCCACCAGCACTAAGCGCTTGCGTATTTTGAACGTGGGTAAACTTGATTCGTTCCCCGCAGACGCTAATGAATTTACTAATTGCAATTTTAAGTGTTGATTTACCACGTGCCGCCGAGTAAAAGAAAACATCTCAAGACAACCTACATACTTGGGAAGTAAAATATTTTGAGAACATGTGAAGTCCACTAACACGCTCTGGAGCAGCGCGATGTAATAATTGCTCCATAACCATCTCATTAATGAGATAAGGTTATGTCCTATGGCCTATTACGACGTGTATAGGTCCAACTTTACTATTATAGGAGGATTATTTTACTTTTATACCACTATTTATTGATTATGATTATGAAACCTTGGTATTTTCTACACTTTTGAGATGAGATAGGAGTATTATTTTACTTTTATACCACTATTTATTGATTATGATTATGAAACCTTGGTATTTTCTACACTTTGAGATGAGATAGGAGGATTATTTTACTTTTATACCACTATTTATTGATTATGAATATGAAATCTTGGTATTTTCTACACTTTGAGATGAGATAGGAGGATTATTTTACTTTTATACCACTATTTCTTGATTATGAATATGAAACATTGGTATTTTCTACACTTTTGTGATGAGATAGGAGTATTATTTTACTTTTATACCACCATTTATTGATTATGAATATGAAACCTTGGTATTTTCTACACTTTTGAGACACTCACGTCACTGGATGTGATGATGGTCTTACTCACGTGGACTCACTTCACAAAGTGACTTTGAAGTGACAAAAAAACATTTTGTAGTGACTCATCACGATATCTCTGGAACCGTAAGGCCAAGAAACTTGAAATTTAGTAAGAATATTTCTTTTGCCGAGTAGAGGTCAACTAAGAACGGATTTTACGAAATACCACCCGGCGTTGCGTCAGCCTTAATTAAAAAAATCACATTTTCAAACTATAGATCTTATAGGTATAAAACTTGGCCATAATATTACTTTTGTATGTGTTCAAACACAAGAAACATGCTTCCCTAAGTGGTTTGAATTCACGATTAGAGCCGGTAGTTGGCTACTGTTGTCGATATCCAGAAATCACCCGTGCGAAGCCATGGCAGATCGAATATAGGACATTTTTGCATAAATAATTAATCAGTATTGATCGCGGGACATTCTCATTAATCCTATAATATATTATAAATATATTTTATACACTTCACTGTTCGTGTATAAGTGACTGAACTCCTTCTAAACGGCTGGACAGATTTTGATGAGATTTTGTGTGTGTATGTGTGTGATTCGTTTGATTCGAGAAGGGTCTAGATTTACAATTGGACTCGATAAGTGGCGCTGTTGTCATGATATAGAGATCACCCGTGCGAAGCCGGGACGGACCGCTAGTCCTTTAATATTTTTATGATAGAATATTAAAGTTATTTCTTAATTGTTCTTAATTTTAATCTTAATTTGTAAAGCCGCGTTGTATTTCAGTACTGTTTCGGAAATTATTATTGTATATTATTGCAATCACAGTAAGAGTACATAATCTAAGTGTTCCTATTACTCTGTGATTATGTGTTAAAATGTACATATATCAATTTCCGATCGAATTCCCTAATTATTTAATATAATTAGGCAATTATTTATCCAATACTTACCTCTAAATTACTTGCATTTTGTGATAATAAAAAATAAAAAAGGTAAGATTCACTTGCTGTAGCCAATGATATATTTACCTATCTAATATCGGTCAGTGATAACTACGCAAACCCAAACCACTATTATATCTTGTACGAAAACGTTAATACAGACTACATTATACATAATATAGGTACAAACTAAACGTAGAAATAAGGCTTTGTATATATTTTAGGTCAGACTCATTGGTATAGGCGTCGTAAACGGTTGGATCAAAAATCAGTTACCTATTGAGATTTTATGTCAATAAACTCTCGGTAACATCCCGAGGTCAAGAAGTTGGCGGTGTTTCATCACCGTGGCTTGAAAAGCACCTAAAGCTGTTGGTCCTGCGCCTGATCTCTCTCCTGTCGTGTTGGATTGCCGTCCCATCGAACTGTGAAAGTAGGGGAATAGAGAGTACACCTGTGTTTGCTCATACACTCGGTCATTATAATCCTGTTCAGCACAGATGGCTAATCTCCGTTAAAACTAGCCATCGTGACCGAAATTCGGTCTGGATGACATTATTATATTTTGGGCTCAATGTGCAAAATTCAAGGAGCGAAGAATTTATCAACAACATACAAAAATGTGTATATGTCTGTATTGCCAGATGCCGCGCCGCGGCGTAACATATGATTGAATATAATTTTACCAAATATTTGAACGTTGTCAAGTATTTACATCTTGTAAAAATAAAAGCACTTACTATGTCATTCTAAGGCATGGCGAAAAACGAATATATTGCGACATGGAATATAAAGCACGACAAAATATTATTATAGCAGCGACGTGCGTGACATACCATGTGTGTGTGACATGTTGTGACGTATATTAACATTAAAATTATTCGGGAACCTTTATTTATTTCTGTTCCTCGACTCACAGACAAATTAATTAGTATCACAGCTGTTTTGTATCAAAATTAGTTTTTTCTGTATACTTCACACACAGGCGCACACGCACGCACGCACACGCACACACGCACACGCACAAACACACACACACGCACGCATACGCACACACGCACAGCAAAGGAGATAAAATGATAAAATGAATATAGTATAAATATATCTCCAAATCATCATCATCATCATCATTACAGCCCTTCACAAGTCCACTGCTGAACATAGGCCTCCCCCAAAGAATGCCACAAAGCACGGTCCTGAGCCACCTGCATCCATCGACTTCCTGCATGTCTTACCAGGCCGTCACTCAATCTCGTAGGGGGACGCCCTACACTTCGCCTACCGGTACGAGGCTGCCACTCGAGAACCTTTCTTCCCCATCGTATGTCGGTTCTTCGAGCTATATGGCCGGCCCACTGCCACTTCAGCTTACTAATCCGTTGGGCTATGTCGGTTACTCTGGTTCTACTGCGGATATCCTCATTCCTAAGTTTATCACGCAGAGAAACTCCGAGCATAGCCCTCTCCATATCTCGCTGAGCGACCTTGAGCTTCCTCATACGGCCAGCAGTGAAAGACCACGTCTCAGTTCAATAAGTCATCACTGGCAACACGCACTGGTTGTACAATTTCGTTTTCAGGTTTTGAGGTATGTCTGACGAGAAGATGTGTCGTAGCTTCCCGAACGCTGCCCAGCCGAGTTGAATCCGTCGATTAACCTCTCGGTCGAAGTTGGACTTACCTAGTCGGACTATTTGTCCCAGGTAAACATACTCGTCAACAACTTCGAGCTTAGTGCTCCCAACAACTACCGGCATAGGTGTGACATGGACATTGAACATGATCTTTGTTTTATCCATGTTCATCTTAAGACCTATCCGTTGGGAAACACTATCGAGGTCATTGAGCATAGTGCTTAGGTCCTCCAGCGATTCTGCCATAAGGACTATATCGTCGGCAAATCGAAGGTGACTGATGTACTCGCCATTGATGTTGATACCGTATCCTTTCCAGTCCAGAAGCTTGAAAACGTCTTCCAATGCAGCGGTGAAGAGTTTCGGGGATATGACGTCACCCTGTCTTACACCTCTCTGCAATTGGATAGGTTTCGTACTCTGGTTCTGTACTCGGATAGCCATCGTAGCTCTACTATACAAGCACTTCAACACTTCGATATACCGACAGTCAACTTGGCACCGCTGAAGGGACTGCAGCACCGCCCAAATTTCGACGGAATCAAAGGCTTTCTCATAGTCCACATACGCCAGACATAGTGGCAAATTGTACTCTTCGGACTTCTGTACAATTTGCCGAAGGGTATGTGTGTGGTCTATGGTGCTAAAGCCCTTTTGGAAACCAGCTTGTTCGGGAGGCTGGAAGTCGTAAAGTCTGCGCGCGAGACGATTTGTAATGACTCTCGAAAACAGCACGTAGACGCGGCTCAGAAGGGAAATCGGTCGGTAGTTCTTCAAGAGAGCGTTGTCACCTTTCCTGAAGAACAAGACCACCGCACTTCTGCTCCACGCCTCCGATGTAATGCCACCATGGAGGACGGAATTAAAGAGCTTCTGAAGGACTTCAAGTACCGGTCTTCCACCCGCTTTCAGAAGCCCCGCTGTAATTCCATCCTCGCCTGGGGCCTTACCGTTTTTAAGGTGCTGGAGAGCCATTCTAATCTCGCTCAGACTGACGTCCGGGATATCTTCGGAATAGTGTCGGATGAGACTCGCTCTTGGATCGTTACTCACACTTGCGTGTGGCTCCAACGATGACGTGTACAGCTGCCCATAGAAACTCTCAATCTCACTCAAAATCTCAGGTGTCCCGGAAACGATGCTGCCACATTCTGTCTTCAGCTTTGACAGCTGGCTCTTTCTGGCAGACAGATCTCTGGCAAAGACTTTGGAGTCTTGGTTCCGCTCGATCGCTTCTTCAATACGAGCTGTATTGAAGTTGCGTAAGTCCCGCCGCATGCATTTGGAGATCTGTCTGTTCAGATGCCTGTATGCTGTCAAGTCTGTTGAAGAATGTAGCTTCATCTCCCGTCTAACAGCCATGAGATTAAGAGTGTGATCGGAGAGTTTTTGTGTTCTTCTGCGGCGGATCTTGCAGAACTTAGCTCCGACCGCATGGACAGTTTCCATGAGCTTGTCATTCATATCGTCCACTTCATTGCAGTCTTCTAGGCACTGAAAACGGTTTTGTAACTCGAGCTGAAAGGTTTCGGGACCCTGGATTAGAGCACGAGGTGGACGAAGCGTTGACTTCATTAGGCGAGACCTCTCCAACTTAACGTTTAGGTTCAGTATGCCTCTAACCATTCGGTGATCGCTGCCGGTTTTCACCCTCGCGATCACTGAGACATCACTGAACAGTTGTCGTCTGGTCGTCATAATGAAGTCAATCTCATTTTTTGTCGAACCGTCGGGGCTCGACCAGGTCCACTTCCTGTGGGGCCGCTTCTGGAAGAAAGAGTTCATCATAAAGAGTCCCTCTTTCTCCATGAAGTCGGCCAGCTGCTGGCCCCTTGGGTTCCGTTGCACTATTCTAAATTTCCCCACTTTCAGCTCACCGTTCTCTCTTGTGCCTAGTTTTGCATTGAAGTCTCCCATTAACACCGTATATTGGGTTTTGGAGGAATGCATGGCTCTAGAGATATCCTCATACATTTCCTCCACCTCCTGATCGGGGTGTGCCGAGGTTGGTGCGTAAACCTGTATGACCATCAGCGAATACCGTTTGGTAATTCTGAGTATAAGGTACGCAACCTACGTCGACACACTCCCGATCTTTACAACGTTGTTAACGAGAGACTTGTGGACGATAAATCCGACACCTCCTTGGGACAGATGGTCGCCCTCCCGGTGATAGAGCAAGTGCCGGATTCGAGGATTACCGTGTCCTCCCCCTCTCTTTGGACTTCGGATAATCCTATAATATGCCAGCGCAAATTGTCTATCTTTTCTTCCAGCTCCACGATCTTCTCGTCAGTCCTCAGGGTGCGTGCGTTGTACGTTGCCAGGTCGAGTCGTCTAAGGTGGCAACCGAACCTCCACCGGAGATTCTTAGCACCCCCTGCCCCGCCGTTACCATGGTCGCCACCGTACCCAGGAATAGCGGGGCCGCCGGGGACTGGGGGCCGTCTCTTTGTTACATTCATATGGGGGTATTTGCCATAGTTGCCACGCTTGGCGAGCGGGTTGGCAACCGCAGTTTTTTTATTGTAATTTTGGCTATTATCAGGAAGATGCTGCTGCCCATCTCCTGCCTGTTTCCCTTTGTCGCCTTTTACGACACCCACGGGAGGATATGGGGTAGTGGATATTCTTGACCGCCACTACACGGCATCTCCAAATGAATTGTATAAATACATTTATAAAATCTCATTAAAATGGTTATAATTTTTGCAGTTGCAAATTTATTATAGATATCCTTGGGCTACAATCTACACAGGTCTGGCAATCAGTCAGTTTACAGTAAACATTAATGCCCACAAAAATGTCTTCCATTTCATTTTACGAGTACATAATATAAACGTTCTGCATTAATAAGTCGCTTCATATTATTTTTCGATAGGTCTTATTATCCCCAGTATACATCTAATAATATTTCAAGCCTGGTATGCATTAAGAGAATTATTTTTTGTAAAACATTTTGTTATATTAAAGGTTTGCCTGTTAAAATATGTTGATGACTAAAGGCGAAAAAACCATTCAGAAAATTTCGAATCCAAATTCTACAGACTAGTGATTTAAGCCAGTGTGTATTATTATGTTTTGTTATATTTTTATATTGTATTATATTTTTTTTAATAGGATAAGGGTGACAAACGAGCACACAGTCCGCCTGATGGTAAGTGGTTGCTGTGGCCCATAGACATCTACATTTATCCTCGATGAGGAATCAAAATGCAGATGCGTTAAGTATTTATATTTTTTATATGTGTATGTTTATTTAGAAAGTTTAATAACAGATTGCAAAGTATTCCTTAGAGGTCACAACACTTCTGTAACAGAAACAGAAACTCTTTTATGTAATATAGATTATTAATAATACTTATTGAAAGTCACTCGTTTGTTTAATTATGTAGTGTGTAGTATGTAGCCTTCTATGTTTCAAGTTGATTGTAGGTGTCCATGGGCTGTTTTAGGGATCGCAGTGGACTGTATTAATTTACTATGCAAGTGGACTGTATTAACTGACTACGCTAGGGGACTGCTCAAAGAAAAGATGGTACTAAGAAAACTATACTTTATTTAACTATTTACAAATGGCACTATAAACTATCCTATGTACAGAGGGGAGTCTTCTGGATTTCTCTGGAGTCTTGATTCTTCTTGATTTCTCTTGCTGCTTCTTCTAGTGTCGCTTCCGAAGTGAAATGAACAACTCACAGACCAAAACGCCCTTCTTATATCCCGCAAGAGAGCGTCTCGGTTCGTGAGTAGCGTCGTAAGGCGATGCTGCGCGCTGATTGGTCGGCGACATCACGTGATCTGCTGCCGGTGTGCGGGGTGTGCGGGGCGCACCGAGGTGTGAAGGGGCGACGGGGCGGCGGCCTTCCTCGCTGTCCACTACAGGCTGTCTAAGTGATTATTTTTTATAAAGCTGAAGTGACAAACGAACTTTTAATCCACCTGATGGTAAGTGGCTTCTGCCGTCCATGGACATGTGCATCCAATATCAAACAAAGAAGGCTACGGATGCATTGCCACCTCTGAGGAATAAGATATAATGCTAACAGCTATAGCAGTATAATGCCGCTGTTTCATGTAGTGAGTCAAAGAAATATTTTTTCTTTAGGTTTGACAAATGCAGTTTGATTCTTAATCGAGGATAGATGTGTTTGTGCGCCACAACTCACCCATCAGTTGGACTGTGTGATAGT
This sequence comes from Parnassius mnemosyne, assembly GCA_963668995.1. Taxonomy (NCBI): domain Eukaryota; kingdom Metazoa; phylum Arthropoda; class Insecta; order Lepidoptera; family Papilionidae; genus Parnassius; species Parnassius mnemosyne. The sequence goes on from CAVLGL010000159.1 coordinate 27,370,732, forward strand.
TTATCTTCCTTACTTCTATAAAAAAAACAACAATATTATGCAATTAACAATTGGCAATTTTTCATTATTGTATCAAATGTTCGTGAAATATAGGAAACAATTTGTGCGATATCAGGTCCCTACGGACGTATCCGAAATTTAATATTACACGTGCCAAAGTGAAATATACCCATCTGTAAATTAAAAATATACCTGCTGGATATGGTCAAATTGTACTGACATGTATTTATATTGGAAGAAAAGGTATTGATATCAGTGATGACTAAGTGAACTATTGATCAAAGTACCTAGGTGCTATGCTGGGGATCCTAGATTCTAATCTTAGCCTGAGCGAAGGTTTTGTATCATTTGTGTTACGTAGTAATTTTTAGTGTAACCACTAACCACTACATCCTACAAAACTTCTTATGTTAATGTACTTGTATGTGCGTTACATTGGATGTGAGTAGAATAGGACAAGTAAGTGCCTCTGTGTTTGCGATAAAACTGACAGAAAATTTGCCATAATCATCATTGCGGTCTCTATCCGTTAGTTTTGAAATGATCTTAAAATCTATTGTTACAAATTTTATGGAGTATAATTATTAAAGGCTTAAAAACTGTTATTCTTTAAAAATAAATAACATTTAAAATATATAATTCGTAGACCCAAATTTAGATGTATTCCTGACATTGTTTACGGAGTATCAGATAAAACATAGTGAACGATTCCATCAAGATAAAAAAATGCATATTAAAACGATATAACGGAAAATATGTATATTTCTTGTGTATATAGGTTGAAAATATGCAAATTAAAAAAGTTCAATAAAATTGCTTCTATATCATAATTGCTTTGGCTTTATCCGGAATAATTTTAGTAGATTTTAATATGTTAATTTATTAACATGACATTGCAATTATAAGCAAAAATATATTTTATTTTAAACTTTATAACATAAAAAAATTATTACGTTTCCTGTAACAGCCTTGCTCGTGATAACAGTGCCTTGAAGATGGTAGGACTCCCATTCCGTTTGGGTAGGCAACATCCTCTTACCTTTAAATGCAGTCGAATAGTACCGCTGTGTTGAAGGGTGATAAAGATCCTGTATAATTTTTTTATTGATTTAAGCTTTTATGTACAAAAGAAAAATCGTACATATGGCGGACTTAATGCCTTAAGGCATTCTCTCCCAGTTAACCATTAGATTATAATATAGTTAAATAACAGGAGACAAAACGTTCATGGTTTAGGAAAAGAAAAAAAAAATTGGTGGATAATTCAGGCGATACAGAGTAGTACTGCCTTTTTCATTAAAACCCGGAGCGATCCATCACGGTGTCCCATGAGTTTAATATTTTAGTGCGAATGCTACTAGGCAGGGTGTAATATATAAAAATTTATGTTATCAAAAAATCTTTAATTGCCAATTCTATCACACGTACGTGGTACATGAACCGTGTAGTGGCGGTGTAAGAATATCCAATGCCCCATATCAACAAGTCAGGAGATTGGCAGCAGCGTCTGTCTAATTACAACTAAATTAAAAACTTCTGTTGCCAAAAAATCCCCTATGAGGCATATGCGGAAGCCCTATACGTTCAGCAGTGGACTTTTAACTAGCTGTATCGGTTACGGTGTGTGATACGTGTTCGTGAACTTCGTATTGTAATAAAATTATAATTTGGCATTCGCAAAATCTTACCGTAATGAAATTGTACGCGTATGTGGTAATGTATGGAAATGGTTCTGCAGTAACAGTATATCGCTAAAACGATTCAATGAATATTTAAGCTGTCGCAAAATCCACCTGCGTGCGATTAAGGAACGCTAGAAATATCTTGTACATTCTTAAGGAATTATTTAACATAAATTAGGTCTGTATTCAATAAAATATCAATGCGGTAAAACTAAAACAGATAAAGCTAAAGGAACGGATAGTTAAAATGAATTAATATAACACAAATTACACATACAGGTTTCTCGTTAAATATATGGTTAATCCGAGGGTCATTGCATGATGCCTCTCAGAAAAAAACATGCTTGAGACACACTGGAAATACTCGGTTGGAACGAAGTTCCTTTCGTGTTATATTATTATTGATAAACGTATTATATTGTTGATTAACACATACAAATAAACGAATTACTCGCGTCACTTAAAATAACATTTCTTTCATGGCAACATAAGAAAAAAGGCGAGGAAGATGGATATTATTCCATCTCGCTCGCACTATATAAAGGATCGTGACGGAAAAATCTAACACTTTTTCTCGCCTAGCCAAGTTCGTACCATGCAATAAGGAACTTCGTTCCAATATAAATATATATATAGGTATTCAAACAAGTATAGGCATTTAGTACACTTAATCAAGACAATAAATACTACAACTACAAATTGAAAAGTAAACAATTGATTCTTTTCTAAGGATATTAACGAATGTTGAAGTTTGTTCACGCACATTACAGTTCGTGAACAGATGCTGTTATTTTATTTCTGATTATCTGGATATCTGAAAATATAGGCATAATGATTTCTTATATTTACGCGAACACTACACATTTTTAAATAAAACTAATTTTACGGATTTTATCGCGTATATTAACTTATTTTTATATTCCCGACGTTTCGGGTGCTTTCCAGCACCCGTGGTCACGGGGGACTGAGTTGTTTGACGTCCTGCTGTCATAGTTAGCCCGGCTACCTTCAGTTTTTTAATATTAATTTTTAATTTTTGGTTCGATTTACGCAGAATGAGCTTACAGTATCTTGAAGTCTAGCAGTGGTATACTTGGGTTTGGATTTGATTTTATTAATTATGGGATCCCAAGCAGATGGCAGCACCCATCCATCTTCTCTATTGAAATTAGGATGTTTTTTAATTTCAATAGCCTCACGAATCATCCTTGGGAGGAATCGGTGTTCTTTTGCGAGGATTTGTGGTCTATCAAATCTAATGTAATGACGGGGACGATCCTGAACATGTTCACAAACTGCAGACTTCCCGATACGTCGGTGCTTCACGTCAGCTATATGTTCTTTAACGCGGGTTTTAATAGATCTTTTTGTTTGTCCTATGTACGAGAGACCACATTCACAATCCAGCTTGTACACTCCTGCATCTTGTAGAGGGATATGACACTTGACGGATGGTAAAAATTGACCAATCTTCTTCAGCGGCTTGAAGTATGTTTTAATGGAAGCTCGCTTCAAGATGTAGCCAACCTTGTCTGTGACTCCTCTGACATAGGGTAGTACAGCAGGCACACGCTCGACTGTGGCTGGCTTCACTCGGTCACTGTGACGTAGGCGCGGGACCCGAAGCTTGTTGTCTTGCAGTACTTGCTCGACGTGCTGAAGCTCGGCGGCCAGATGTTTTCTGTCACAGATCCCTCGTGCTCTCTGAAACAAAGATTTTCCCACGGTAGCTAACTGTGAAGGATGATGGTGAGATTCACCATTTAAATATCGGTTGGTATGGGTATTTTTTCTGTACACAGTATGACCAATAGTGTTATCAGGATTTCGGATGACTAAAACATCTAGAAAAGCTAAAGTATTGTTTGCCTCTAACTCCATTGTGAATTGTATTTTAGGGTTTATGGAATTAAGGTGGTTTAAAAATGCAGTTACTTTGTCAGATGGTAAAATTGTGAAAGTATCGTCTACGTACCGCTTGTAGAATCTTGGATTTACAGGAGCAGTAAGAAGGGCTTTCTCCTCAAAGTCCTCCATGAATATGTCGGCGACTACGGGAGATACAGGTGAGCCCATTGCCACTCCGTCTACTTGCATGTAGAACTCTTCTTTCCACAATAAATAGCCAGATGTGAGGCAGTGTTTGAGTAATACTGCATATTCTGTAGGCATGTTGTTATCTTCTAGCTTTCTAGTAACAATTGAGATGCAGTCTTCAATAGGTAGGCATGTGAATAGTGACTGAACATCAAAACTGACCATAGTTTCATTGTCAGCGAGATGTAGGTCTTTAATCTCACTAACAAATTGGTATGAATCCTTTGTGTGTGCTCTGGTATGTCCTCTTAGTGGTGACAGTATTTTTGCCAAGTGTTGAGCCAACTTATAAGTTGGTGAATCGATCTGGCTTACTATAGGACGTAGTGGAGCGTTTGGTTTGTGTATTTTCGGTAACCCATACAACCTCGGTGGTTTGGCACATGATGGTATTGTCGAATTCACGTCAAGATCTAATTTTTCGGAGTATTTCTTTATTAAATCAGTGGTTGTTTTGAGTGTATTAGTTGTAGGGTCTATTTTGACCTTTTTGTATGTACTTACGTCCGATAAAAGTTGTTGTATTTTGAAATTATACTCTGACGTGTCCATTATTACCGTAGCATTTCCTTTATCCGCGCGGAGAATCGTGAGCTCGGGTCTGTTGCGTAAGTTGTACAACGCTTTAAATTCGTCTTTCGGAAGATTTAGTTTCGGCGCTGAACTTCGACGTAACAAGGACGAAATGTCTTGACGTATAGCCTCTAAATCCTCTTTACCGATATTATTCTTAAACAGACAATCCTCAACACTACAGATAATTTCCTCGTACGGGATTTTTTGCGGCGTTATAGCAAAATTTAAGCCTTTCGACAATACTTTTATTGTAGATTCATCCAGTATTTCTTTTGACAAATTATAGACCGTGCGTTGTTTATTGTTTGCGTCTGTGGTCAACGGTTGTTGCGTTTCGTTTCTACGTTGACATGGATGTTTGGCATTTGATTTGATAGTTAATTTTTGGTATTTTTCTATATGTTTGTCTTTGCATTCATTATATTTCGATATTTCGCGTTTGTTTAAAGTTTCAATGCAATTATTAAAATCAAATGTCGTTAAAACTGTCTTTAACTCACTGGACAAATTGTCTATGGTATTATTTATGATTTGTAAATCGAACCGTTTTTGCTGAATCACCGTTCGTAACAACTTTTTACTTGCCTGATTTAAGATCTTAGCGCTTCCTCGAATGTCCTTTTTAGTAGATATTTTGACGCACGTAGGAATGAGCTGATGGTCGCGGCACCTTTTCAGAAAATTCAATGATGTTACATATCTTGCGCGTTTGGTCATGAGATCTTCTAATCGGCGAATTTTATTTGCAATTACCAGTCCGTACTGGTTTACATAATGATTTCTTATATTTACGCGAACACTACACATTTTTAAATAAAACTAATTTTACGGATTTTATCGCGTATATTAACTTATTTTTATATTCCCGACGTTTCGGGTGCTTTCCAGCACCCGTGGTCACGGGGGACTGAGTTGTTTGACGTCCTGCTGTCATAGTTAGCCCGGCTACCTTCAGTTTTTTAATATTAATTTTTAATTTTTGGTTCGATTTACGCAGAATGAGCTTACAGTATCTTGAAGTCTAGCAGTGGTATACTTGGGTTTGGATTTGATTTTATTAATTATGGGATCCCAAGCAGATGGCAGCACCCATCCATCTTCTCTATTGAAATTAGGATGTTTTTTAATTTCAATAGCCTCACGAATCATCCTTGGGAGGAATCGGTGTTCTTTTGCGAGGATTTGTGGTCTATCAAATCTAATGTAATGACGGGGACGATCCTGAACATGTTCACAAACTGCAGACTTCCCGATACGTCGGTGCTTCACGTCAGCTATATGTTCTTTAACGCGGGTTTTAATAGATCTTTTTGTTTGTCCTATGTACGAGAGACCACATTCACAATCCAGCTTGTACACTCCTGCATCTTGTAGAGGGATATGACACTTGACGGATGGTAAAAATTGACCAATCTTCTTCAGCGGCTTGAAGTATGTTTTAATGGAAGCTCGCTTCAAGATGTAGCCAACCTTGTCTGTGACTCCTCTGACATAGGGTAGTACAGCAGGCACACGCTCGACTGTGGCTGGCTTCACTCGGTCACTGTGACGTAGGCGCGGGACCCGAAGCTTGTTGTCTTGCAGTACTTGCTCGACGTGCTGAAGCTCGGCGGCCAGATGTTTTCTGTCACAGATCCCTCGTGCTCTCTGAAACAAAGATTTTCCCACGGTAGCTAACTGTGAAGGATGATGGTGAGATTCACCATTTAAATATCGGTTGGTATGGGTATTTTTTCTGTACACAGTATGACCAATAGTGTTATCAGGATTTCGGATGACTAAAACATCTAGAAAAGCTAAAGTATTGTTTGCCTCTAACTCCATTGTGAATTGTATTTTAGGGTTTATGGAATTAAGGTGGTTTAAAAATGCAGTTACTTTGTCAGATGGTAAAATTGTGAAAGTATCGTCTACGTACCGCTTGTAGAATCTTGGATTTACAGGAGCAGTAAGAAGGGCTTTCTCCTCAAAGTCCTCCATGAATATGTCGGCGACTACGGGAGATACAGGTGAGCCCATTGCCACTCCGTCTACTTGCATGTAGAACTCTTCTTTCCACAATAAATAGCCAGATGTGAGGCAGTGTTTGAGTAATACTGCATATTCTGTAGGCATGTTGTTATCTTCTAGCTTTCTAGTAACAATTGAGATGCAGTCTTCAATAGGTAGGCATGTGAATAGTGACTGAACATCAAAACTGACCATAGTTTCATTGTCAGCGAGATGTAGGTCTTTAATCTCACTAACAAATTGGTATGAATCCTTTGTGTGTGCTCTGGTATGTCCTCTTAGTGGTGACAGTATTTTTGCCAAGTGTTGAGCCAACTTATAAGTTGGTGAATCGATCTGGCTTACTATAGGACGTAGTGGAGCGTTTGGTTTGTGTATTTTCGGTAACCCATACAACCTCGGTGGTTTGGCACATGATGGTATTGTCGAATTCACGTCAAGATCTAATTTTTCGGAGTATTTCTTTATTAAATCAGTGGTTGTTTTGAGTGTATTAGTTGTAGGGTCTATTTTGACCTTTTTGTATGTACTTACGTCCGATAAAAGTTGTTGTATTTTGAAATTATACTCTGACGTGTCCATTATTACCGTAGCATTTCCTTTATCCGCGCGGAGAATCGTGAGCTCGGGTCTGTTGCGTAAGTTGTACAACGCTTTAAATTCGTCTTTCGGAAGATTTAGTTTCGGCGCTGAACTTCGACGTAACAAGGACGAAATGTCTTGACGTATAGCCTCTAAATCCTCTTTACCGATATTATTCTTAAACAGACAATCCTCAACACTACAGATAATTTCCTCGTACGGGATTTTTTGCGGCGTTATAGCAAAATTTAAGCCTTTCGACAATACTTTTATTGTAGATTCATCCAGTATTTCTTTTGACAAATTATAGACCGTGCGTTGTTTATTGTTTGCGTCTGTGGTCAACGGTTGTTGCGTTTCGTTTCTACGTTGACATGGATGTTTGGCATTTGATTTGATAGTTAATTTTTGGTATTTTTCTATATGTTTGTCTTTGCATTCATTATATTTCGATATTTCGCGTTTGTTTAAAGTTTCAATGCAATTATTAAAATCAAATGTCGTTAAAACTGTCTTTAACTCACTGGACAAATTGTCTATGGTATTATTTATGATTTGTAAATCGAACCGTTTTTGCTGAATCACCGTTCGTAACAACTTTTTACTTGCCTGATTTAAGATCTTAGCGCTTCCTCGAATGTCCTTTTTAGTAGATATTTTGACGCACGTAGGAATGAGCTGATGGTCGCGGCACCTTTTCAGAAAATTCAATGATGTTACATATCTTGCGCGTTTGGTCATGAGATCTTCTAATCGGCGAATTTTATTTGCAATTACCAGTCCGTACTGGTTTACATAATGATTTCTTATATTTACGCGAACACTACACATTTTTAAATAAAACTAATTTTACGGATTTTATCGCGTATATTAACTTATTTTTATATTCCCGACGTTTCGGGTGCTTTCCAGCACCCGTGGTCACGGGGGACTGAGTTGTTTGACGTCCTGCTGTCATAGTTAGCCCGGCTACCTTCAGTTTTTTAAGATAACAACATGCCTACAGAATATGCAGTATTACTCAAACACTGCCTCACATCTGGCTATTTATTGTGGAAAGAAGAGTTCTACATGCAAGTAGACGGAGTGGCAATGGGCTCACCTGTATCTCCCGTAGTCGCCGACATATTCATGGAGGACTTTGAGGAGAAAGCCCTTCTTACTGCTCCTGTAAATCCAAGATTCTACAAGCGGTACGTAGACGATACTTTCACAATTTTACCATCTGACAAAGTAACTGCATTTTTAAACCACCTTAATTCCATAAACCCTAAAATACAATTCACAATGGAGTTAGAGGCAAACAATACTTTAGCTTTTCTAGATGTTTTAGTCATCCGAAATCCTGATAACACTATTGGTCATACTGTGTACAGAAAAAATACCCATACCAACCGATATTTAAATGGTGAATCTCACCATCATCCTTCACAGTTAGCTACCGTGGGAAAATCTTTGTTTCAGAGAGCACGAGGGATCTGTGACAGAAAACATCTGGCCGCCGAGCTTCAGCACGTCGAGCAAGTACTGCAAGACAACAAGCTTCGGGTCCCGCGCCTACGTCACAGTGACCGAGTGAAGCCAGCCACAGTCGAGCGTGTGCCTGCTGTACTACCCTATGTCAGAGGAGTCACAGACAAGGTTGGCTACATCTTGAAGCGAGCTTCCATTAAAACATACTTCAAGCCGCTGAAGAAGATTGGTCAATTTTTACCATCCGTCAAGTGTCATATCCCTCTACAAGATGCAGGAGTGTACAAGCTGGATTGTGAATGTGGTCTCTCGTACATAGGACAAACAAAAAGATCTATTAAAACCCGCGTTAAAGAACATATAGCTGACGTGAAGCACCGACGTATCGGGAAGTCTGCAGTTTGTGAACATGTTCAGGATCGTCCCCGTCATTACATTAGATTTGATAGACCACAAATCCTCGCAAAAGAACACCGATTCCTCCCAAGGATGATTCGTGAGGCTATTGAAATTAAAAAACATCCTAATTTCAATAGAGAAGATGGATGGGTGCTGCCATCTGCTTGGGATCCCATAATTAATAAAATCAAATCCAAACCCAAGTATACCACTGCTAGACTTCAAGATACTGTAAGCTCATTCTGCGTAAATCGAACCAAAAATTAAAAATTAATATTAAAAAACTGAAGGTAGCCGGGCTAACTATGACAGCAGGACGTCAAACAACTCAGTCCCCCGTGACCACGGGTGCTGGAAAGCACCCGAAACGTCGGGAATATAAAAATAAGTTAATATACGCGATAAAATCCGTAAAATTAGTTTTATTTAAAAATGTGTAGTGTTCGCGTAAATATAAGAAATCATTATGTAAACCAGTACGGACTGGTAATTGCAAATAAAATTCGCCGATTAGAAGATCTCATGACCAAACGCGCAAGATATGTAACATCATTGAATTTTCTGAAAAGGTGCCGCGACCATCAGCTCATTCCTACGTGCGTCAAAATATCTACTAAAAAGGACATTCGAGGAAGCGCTAAGATCTTAAATCAGGCAAGTAAAAAGTTGTTACGAACGGTGATTCAGCAAAAACGGTTCGATTTACAAATCATAAATAATACCATAGACAATTTGTCCAGTGAGTTAAAGACAGTTTTAACGACATTTGATTTTAATAATTGCATTGAAACTTTAAACAAACGCGAAATATCGAAATATAATGAATGCAAAGACAAACATATAGAAAAATACCAAAAATTAACTATCAAATCAAATGCCAAACATCCATGTCAACGTAGAAACGAAACGCAACAACCGTTGACCACAGACGCAAACAATAAACAACGCACGGTCTATAATTTGTCAAAAGAAATACTGGATGAATCTACAATAAAAGTATTGTCGAAAGGCTTAAATTTTGCTATAACGCCGCAAAAAATCCCGTACGAGGAAATTATCTGTAGTGTTGAGGATTGTCTGTTTAAGAATAATATCGGTAAAGAGGATTTAGAGGCTATACGTCAAGACATTTCGTCCTTGTTACGTCGAAGTTCAGCGCCGAAACTAAATCTTCCGAAAGACGAATTTAAAGCGTTGTACAACTTACGCAACAGACCCGAGCTCACGATTCTCCGCGCGGATAAAGGAAATGCTACGGTAATAATGGACACGTCAGAGTATAATTTCAAAATACAACAACTTTTATCGGACGTAAGTACATACAAAAAGGTCAAAATAGACCCTACAACTAATACACTCAAAACAACCACTGATTTAATAAAGAAATACTCCGAAAAATTAGATCTTGACGTGAATTCGACAATACCATCATGTGCCAAACCACCGAGGTTGTATGGGTTACCGAAAATACACAAACCAAACGCTCCACTACGTCCTATAGTAAGCCAGATCGATTCACCAACTTATAAGTTGGCTCAACACTTGGCAAAAATACTGTCACCACTAAGAGGACATACCAGAGCACACACAAAGGATTCATACCAATTTGTTAGTGAGATTAAAGACCTACATCTCGCTGACAATGAAACTATGGTCAGTTTTGATGTTCAGTCACTATTCACATGCCTACCTATTGAAGACTGCATCTCAATTGTTACTAGAAAGCTAGAAGATAACAACATGCCTACAGAATATGCAGTATTACTCAAACACTGCCTCACATCTGGCTATTTATTGTGGAAAGAAGAGTTCTACATGCAAGTAGACGGAGTGGCAATGGGCTCACCTGTATCTCCCGTAGTCGCCGACATATTCATGGAGGACTTTGAGGAGAAAGCCCTTCTTACTGCTCCTGTAAATCCAAGATTCTACAAGCGGTACGTAGACGATACTTTCACAATTTTACCATCTGACAAAGTAACTGCATTTTTAAACCACCTTAATTCCATAAACCCTAAAATACAATTCACAATGGAGTTAGAGGCAAACAATACTTTAGCTTTTCTAGATGTTTTAGTCATCCGAAATCCTGATAACACTATTGGTCATACTGTGTACAGAAAAAATACCCATACCAACCGATATTTAAATGGTGAATCTCACCATCATCCTTCACAGTTAGCTACCGTGGGAAAATCTTTGTTTCAGAGAGCACGAGGGATCTGTGACAGAAAACATCTGGCCGCCGAGCTTCAGCACGTCGAGCAAGTACTGCAAGACAACAAGCTTCGGGTCCCGCGCCTACGTCACAGTGACCGAGTGAAGCCAGCCACAGTCGAGCGTGTGCCTGCTGTACTACCCTATGTCAGAGGAGTCACAGACAAGGTTGGCTACATCTTGAAGCGAGCTTCCATTAAAACATACTTCAAGCCGCTGAAGAAGATTGGTCAATTTTTACCATCCGTCAAGTGTCATATCCCTCTACAAGATGCAGGAGTGTACAAGCTGGATTGTGAATGTGGTCTCTCGTACATAGGACAAACAAAAAGATCTATTAAAACCCGCGTTAAAGAACATATAGCTGACGTGAAGCACCGACGTATCGGGAAGTCTGCAGTTTGTGAACATGTTCAGGATCGTCCCCGTCATTACATTAGATTTGATAGACCACAAATCCTCGCAAAAGAACACCGATTCCTCCCAAGGATGATTCGTGAGGCTATTGAAATTAAAAAACATCCTAATTTCAATAGAGAAGATGGATGGGTGCTGCCATCTGCTTGGGATCCCATAATTAATAAAATCAAATCCAAACCCAAGTATACCACTGCTAGACTTCAAGATACTGTAAGCTCATTCTGCGTAAATCGAACCAAAAATTAAAAATTAATATTAAAAAACTGAAGGTAGCCGGGCTAACTATGACAGCAGGACGTCAAACAACTCAGTCCCCCGTGACCACGGGTGCTGGAAAGCACCCGAAACGTCGGGAATATAAAAATAAGTTAATATACGCGATAAAATCCGTAAAATTAGTTTTATTTAAAAATGTGTAGTGTTCGCGTAAATATAAGAAATCATTATGTAAACCAGTACGGACTGGTAATTGCAAATAAAATTCGCCGATTAGAAGATCTCATGACCAAACGCGCAAGATATGTAACATCATTGAATTTTCTGAAAAGGTGCCGCGACCATCAGCTCATTCCTACGTGCGTCAAAATATCTACTAAAAAGGACATTCGAGGAAGCGCTAAGATCTTAAATCAGGCAAGTAAAAAGTTGTTACGAACGGTGATTCAGCAAAAACGGTTCGATTTACAAATCATAAATAATACCATAGACAATTTGTCCAGTGAGTTAAAGACAGTTTTAACGACATTTGATTTTAATAATTGCATTGAAACTTTAAACAAACGCGAAATATCGAAATATAATGAATGCAAAGACAAACATATAGAAAAATACCAAAAATTAACTATCAAATCAAATGCCAAACATCCATGTCAACGTAGAAACGAAACGCAACAACCGTTGACCACAGACGCAAACAATAAACAACGCACGGTCTATAATTTGTCAAAAGAAATACTGGATGAATCTACAATAAAAGTATTGTCGAAAGGCTTAAATTTTGCTATAACGCCGCAAAAAATCCCGTACGAGGAAATTATCTGTAGTGTTGAGGATTGTCTGTTTAAGAATAATATCGGTAAAGAGGATTTAGAGGCTATACGTCAAGACATTTCGTCCTTGTTACGTCGAAGTTCAGCGCCGAAACTAAATCTTCCGAAAGACGAATTTAAAGCGTTGTACAACTTACGCAACAGACCCGAGCTCACGATTCTCCGCGCGGATAAAGGAAATGCTACGGTAATAATGGACACGTCAGAGTATAATTTCAAAATACAACAACTTTTATCGGACGTAAGTACATACAAAAAGGTCAAAATAGACCCTACAACTAATACACTCAAAACAACCACTGATTTAATAAAGAAATACTCCGAAAAATTAGATCTTGACGTGAATTCGACAATACCATCATGTGCCAAACCACCGAGGTTGTATGGGTTACCGAAAATACACAAACCAAACGCTCCACTACGTCCTATAGTAAGCCAGATCGATTCACCAACTTATAAGTTGGCTCAACACTTGGCAAAAATACTGTCACCACTAAGAGGACATACCAGAGCACACACAAAGGATTCATACCAATTTGTTAGTGAGATTAAAGACCTACATCTCGCTGACAATGAAACTATGGTCAGTTTTGATGTTCAGTCACTATTCACATGCCTACCTATTGAAGACTGCATCTCAATTGTTACTAGAAAGCTAGAAGATAACAACATGCCTACAGAATATGCAGTATTACTCAAACACTGCCTCACATCTGGCTATTTATTGTGGAAAGAAGAGTTCTACATGCAAGTAGACGGAGTGGCAATGGGCTCACCTGTATCTCCCGTAGTCGCCGACATATTCATGGAGGACTTTGAGGAGAAAGCCCTTCTTACTGCTCCTGTAAATCCAAGATTCTACAAGCGGTACGTAGACGATACTTTCACAATTTTACCATCTGACAAAGTAACTGCATTTTTAAACCACCTTAATTCCATAAACCCTAAAATACAATTCACAATGGAGTTAGAGGCAAACAATACTTTAGCTTTTCTAGATGTTTTAGTCATCCGAAATCCTGATAACACTATTGGTCATACTGTGTACAGAAAAAATACCCATACCAACCGATATTTAAATGGTGAATCTCACCATCATCCTTCACAGTTAGCTACCGTGGGAAAATCTTTGTTTCAGAGAGCACGAGGGATCTGTGACAGAAAACATCTGGCCGCCGAGCTTCAGCACGTCGAGCAAGTACTGCAAGACAACAAGCTTCGGGTCCCGCGCCTACGTCACAGTGACCGAGTGAAGCCAGCCACAGTCGAGCGTGTGCCTGCTGTACTACCCTATGTCAGAGGAGTCACAGACAAGGTTGGCTACATCTTGAAGCGAGCTTCCATTAAAACATACTTCAAGCCGCTGAAGAAGATTGGTCAATTTTTACCATCCGTCAAGTGTCATATCCCTCTACAAGATGCAGGAGTGTACAAGCTGGATTGTGAATGTGGTCTCTCGTACATAGGACAAACAAAAAGATCTATTAAAACCCGCGTTAAAGAACATATAGCTGACGTGAAGCACCGACGTATCGGGAAGTCTGCAGTTTGTGAACATGTTCAGGATCGTCCCCGTCATTACATTAGATTTGATAGACCACAAATCCTCGCAAAAGAACACCGATTCCTCCCAAGGATGATTCGTGAGGCTATTGAAATTAAAAAACATCCTAATTTCAATAGAGAAGATGGATGGGTGCTGCCATCTGCTTGGGATCCCATAATTAATAAAATCAAATCCAAACCCAAGTATACCACTGCTAGACTTCAAGATACTGTAAGCTCATTCTGCGTAAATCGAACCAAAAATTAAAAATTAATATTAAAAAACTGAAGGTAGCCGGGCTAACTATGACAGCAGGACGTCAAACAACTCAGTCCCCCGTGACCACGGGTGCTGGAAAGCACCCGAAACGTCGGGAATATAAAAATAAGTTAATATACGCGATAAAATCCGTAATATTAGTTTTATTTAAAAATGTGTAGTGTTCGCGTAAATATAAGAAATCATTATGTAAACCAGTACGGACTGGTAATTGCAAATAAAATTCGCCGATTAGAAGATCTCATGACCAAACGCGCAAGATATGTAACATCATTGAATTTTCTGAAAAGGTGCCGCGACCATCAGCTCATTCCTACGTGCGTCAAAATATCTACTAAAAAGGACATTCGAGGAAGCGCTAAGATCTTAAATCAGGCAAGTAAAAAGTTGTTACGAACGGTGATTCAGCAAAAACGGTTCGATTTACAAATCATAAATAATACCATAGACAATTTGTCCAGTGAGTTAAAGACAGTTTTAACGACATTTGATTTTAATAATTGCATTGAAACTTTAAACAAACGCGAAATATCGAAATATAATGAATGCAAAGACAAACATATAGAAAAATACCAAAAATTAACTATCAAATCAAATGCCAAACATCCATGTCAACGTAGAAACGAAACGCAACAACCGTTGACCACAGACGCAAACAATAAACAACGCACGGTCTATAATTTGTCAAAAGAAATACTGGATGAATCTACAATAAAAGTATTGTCGAAAGGCTTAAATTTTGCTATAACGCCGCAAAAAATCCCGTACGAGGAAATTATCTGTAGTGTTGAGGATTGTCTGTTTAAGAATAATATCGGTAAAGAGGATTTAGAGGCTATACGTCAAGACATTTCGTCCTTGTTACGTCGAAGTTCAGCGCCGAAACTAAATCTTCCGAAAGACGAATTTAAAGCGTTGTACAACTTACGCAACAGACCCGAGCTCACGATTCTCCGCGCGGATAAAGGAAATGCTACGGTAATAATGGACACGTCAGAGTATAATTTCAAAATACAACAACTTTTATCGGACGTAAGTACATACAAAAAGGTCAAAATAGACCCTACAACTAATACACTCAAAACAACCACTGATTTAATAAAGAAATACTCCGAAAAATTAGATCTTGACGTGAATTCGACAATACCATCATGTGCCAAACCACCGAGGTTGTATGGGTTACCGAAAATACACAAACCAAACGCTCCACTACGTCCTATAGTAAGCCAGATCGATTCACCAACTTATAAGTTGGCTCAACACTTGGCAAAAATACTGTCACCACTAAGAGGACATACCAGAGCACACACAAAGGATTCATACCAATTTGTTAGTGAGATTAAAGACCTACATCTCGCTGACAATGAAACTATGGTCAGTTTTGATGTTCAGTCACTATTCACATGCCTACCTATTGAAGACTGCATCTCAATTGTTACTAGAAAGCTAGAAGATAACAACATGCCTACAGAATATGCAGTATTACTCAAACACTGCCTCACATCTGGCTATTTATTGTGGAAAGAAGAGTTCTACATGCAAGTAGACGGAGTGGCAATGGGCTCACCTGTATCTCCCGTAGTCGCCGACATATTCATGGAGGACTTTGAGGAGAAAGCCCTTCTTACTGCTCCTGTAAATCCAAGATTCTACAAGCGGTACGTAGACGATACTTTCACAATTTTACCATCTGACAAAGTAACTGCATTTTTAAACCACCTTAATTCCATAAACCCTAAAATACAATTCACAATGGAGTTAGAGGCAAACAATACTTTAGCTTTTCTAGATGTTTTAGTCATCCGAAATCCTGATAACACTATTGGTCATACTGTGTACAGAAAAAATACCCATACCAACCGATATTTAAATGGTGAATCTCACCATCATCCTTCACAGTTAGCTACCGTGGGAAAATCTTTGTTTCAGAGAGCACGAGGGATCTGTGACAGAAAACATCTGGCCGCCGAGCTTCAGCACGTCGAGCAAGTACTGCAAGACAACAAGCTTCGGGTCCCGCGCCTACGTCACAGTGACCGAGTGAAGCCAGCCACAGTCGAGCGTGTGCCTGCTGTACTACCCTATGTCAGAGGAGTCACAGACAAGGTTGGCTACATCTTGAAGCGAGCTTCCATTAAAACATACTTCAAGCCGCTGAAGAAGATTGGTCAATTTTTACCATCCGTCAAGTGTCATATCCCTCTACAAGATGCAGGAGTGTACAAGCTGGATTGTGAATGTGGTCTCTCGTACATAGGACAAACAAAAAGATCTATTAAAACCCGCGTTAAAGAACATATAGCTGACGTGAAGCACCGACGTATCGGGAAGTCTGCAGTTTGTGAACATGTTCAGGATCGTCCCCGTCATTACATTAGATTTGATAGACCACAAATCCTCGCAAAAGAACACCGATTCCTCCCAAGGATGATTCGTGAGGCTATTGAAATTAAAAAACATCCTAATTTCAATAGAGAAGATGGATGGGTGCTGCCATCTGCTTGGGATCCCATAATTAATAAAATCAAATCCAAACCCAAGTATACCACTGCTAGACTTCAAGATACTGTAAGCTCATTCTGCGTAAATCGAACCAAAAATTAAAAATTAATATTAAAAAACTGAAGGTAGCCGGGCTAACTATGACAGCAGGACGTCAAACAACTCAGTCCCCCGTGACCACGGGTGCTGGAAAGCACCCGAAACGTCGGGAATATAAAAATAAGTTAATATACGCGATAAAATCCGTAAAATTAGTTTTATTTAAAAATATAGGCATACTCGTTTTTATGAACTAAGTTGAGAAGTAAGCAATTGATATTTTTTTCTAAGGATATTAGAGAATTTTAAGGCTTGCTAACGCTCGTTACGATTGATGGACAGATGCTGCTATTTTATTTCGGAAAATCTGAAAATATTGGCGTACTCGTTTTTATGACAAAGTTGAGAATCTATGTTGCAGACACAAGAATGGCCAACTGCTAAAATAATATGCCCACTTTATGTCCAAAGTGCGAGTTTCTGTCAGTTCACTTATTAACATTCAGCTGGGTAAACATCTGGTGCTGCACGACGCACTGATTGGTTTTAGGTCTGGACTGTCTACGGAAAGTGTTATCTTGTGTCTTAAGCACATTTTTAAGTATTACATGGACCAGAATGTTGTATTATACGCTCATGCGCGTGTTTCTAAGTTGAGGAGCACTGGTTTGCCAACAAGTTGTATATCACTATTCCAATGAATACTATAGGAATCAGATAAACCAGGTGAGATGACCCAATTGACAAAAAAAACCAGCTAGGTTACTTGCTGTTTCTTCACAAAACAGAGGTTTTTTTCCGAACCAATGATAAAAGTAAAAAAATATTTTCAACAAGAATTACCTGTAATCTACTCTATCCTATTTTATTCTATTATATTCAATACCTCTGAGAGGTATAAATTAGAATGAGGTGTGAAACAGTAGGTTTAATATATCTAGGGTTATTTATTTATCAATATTTATCAGTCAGATCGGAAGCTCAGCAGCATGCATTTCGGATGCTACATTGGCGCTTCATGATTTTCTGTTGAAATTGTGCTGCTTAATACATCTATTATTTCGATTAAGAAGCTAGTTGCTTCTTTTTAGCAATATGCGGTTTCAAGTACAACTCGGACAAAAGTCAAGTCCTCATCTTTATAGCAATTCAAAAAGTTAGTCTAGATGGTACCGCTTGGAAGGTCGTTGACAGCATTAAATTCATAGCTCACGATATAACAAACGATCCAAAGTATGACTTCAACATAGAGCGGGAGCGCAGGACGTTGGCAGTGAAGAGTAAAATCCTTTCTCGCAAAGGAGACAGTCGCAGTTTGCAGACAGCAATGGTATTATATAAAAAAAAGATACCAATTTATTATTGTAAATAGCATAAAGATTTTACGAAAATCTAGACGGAATCAAGAAATCTGAAAAAAAGAGTTGTTTTGATATTTATGTTTATGTCATTGGTTCAGATAAAGTAATATTAAACAAAATTGAAGTAGAGATGTGCCAACTCGGAAGAAATTCGACTCGAGTTAACTTGTGTTGAAATTCACGTAATCTTTGTCAGTTTGTTACAAATTATTTTTATATTTGTCCATCCAAGATTATTATTATTATTTCTTAACTTAATAGGTAATTATATATTATTGGTTTGCGTATAGACAATCTTCATAAAATAATATCACTAACTTTATGACATAGCGTAAAGTTACTGTTATTAATAATTTAACTATCACAAATTATACTTAATCAGCTTATTGACATTACGTAATATATCAATAAATTGCTCGAATTAGTAAGTCGAGTTCATCACTAAATTGTAGACAGACAATGCATTGACCGTAATATAAAAATGTGACTCGAGTAGGATTTTGTGACTCTAATCACTCGGGTTTTATCATGTCACTCTAGTTGTACTCGAGTTTTTGAGTTATTTGAATTAACTATTTACAGTACCTGCATCGATTGAAGTTTATCACTCGAGTCAAGAATAGCGATTATCTTAGTTAAAGCATTTTTAAATAGGTACCTTTATTAAATAAGTATCTAATATGTGGCAATATGAAATAAAATACAAATATTTATTATTTATTTATTTGTAGTATTCCCATGTTTTTTATTTACTACAAATATGTGGAGTATTTCAAAATCTATAAACTGCTTTGTGCATATCTTACAAATCGCTTCCATTTTTTAAAATAATGCCACACTGACGATTTTTATTTTGTTGTTTCATTGTTATCATTCATAGTTTAAACAAACAAGTATATTTAAATCACCTTTTATTTTATGCACTACTTATACGAATTAACAAAAAATAAACAACAATGATATCAAAATCACGATATTATAAATCAAACTAAGTTCATATTTGACTAAAACATGACAGATGCAAGTTTGAATTTGGATGTAACCAGTAAGGTTACTCGCGGCACATTATACTACAAGTAAATTAGTGAGTTGACATCTATCTAGCGATCTCCGAATCTACACGGTGCGGTGCGCCGAATTCAATCGGTAGCTTGAGTGCAAGCGGACTCGAGTAAAATTTATTTTCACTCGAGTACCGAGTTACACAAATTCACTCCATTGAATAGATTGAAAACAGAGCACGAGTTGCATCACTTGTATAAGAACTAAGAATAAATTCTGTGGTTACTGGTTAATTGTGGTTATATTCTTTTTTGGTAGCAAAAACATAAAGTTTATTGTTAAGTATAAACATTTTTACAGTTTGTTTACATTACAAGACAATAAAATATCGTCTCATCGATGCACAAGTGTATGGATACATGGATATACATTATATTCGTATAATAATATGGATAATATCATGCAGATTATGTATGATTGGATTGGAATTAATATTCCAAATTATGTATTTCTCTTCTACATATCTATGTAATATATGAGTTTAATATTCCACCTAGAATTTTAGAAAATCTATAAGTTGTGTTGAATAACCTAAAATGTATTAAATACAATGTATTAAAGTTTTATGTTATTAGTAATATCTAAATTAAATATTAGATACATTGCATAAGTATTGTGACTTAGTTAATGGATGATATCCGTAAAATTGCTATTGAATTTACAAAAACACTTAGGACTGTAATAAAGCTGATAAACTTCAAACTGCCAGATAAATCACCTTTAGGAGCTATATTCTCTAAATAATATGAGTTTTTGTTAATACATTCACTGTTCCATAAGACTGATTATATATTATGTAAATTGACAAATTACAACATTATAATATTCTATAAAAATCCCATGTATTATATAACTTCGGACCATATCCTGCGACGGAACCAGATTCTTCTATTATGTTTATACTGCTGTGTTGTTAACTCTGCAGAAAGGAATATTATTTTGTCATGAAAAAAACTATATATTATTCTCCTATATGAACCAGTGAAAATAAAAAGTTAGACAAATTTTGTATAGTCAAATATTGTTGATGTAAATCCGTAATTATTATTTTTGTATTTGATCAACTGGAGCTAATTAATCGTGTGTATTTTATAATAATTTCTTATTTATTTAACATATAGGCATAGATAACAAAATTCTGACAGAAATATGGAAATATAGTTTAATGCGTTGAAGGATCTTTAATGTCTTATCTCTTATTATTGAACATGTTTTTTTTTTTTTTTTTTTATAGGATAAGGGTGACAAACGAACACACAGTCCACCTGATGGTAAGTGGTTGCTGCGGCCCATAGACATCTACCTCTGTTACAAATCAAAATGTAGATGCGTTGTCACCCGTGAGGACTAAGATGGAATGCCTCATTTCCAGTAAAAAGGGCCTCCGGCCACCTGCACTCACCCAGCGAAACGCAGAGGTAAACCTCTACTTCACGCTGGTTTTCTGTGAGGTCGTGGTACTACCCCGGTTCGAGCCGGCCCATCCGTGCGACAGCAAAAGCTACCGCGTGGCTCTACCACTGTTAAACTGTTGTGTTGTCTTTTTAATTCCTCACAGTATCATAAATAGACATGTTTTTTGGCATTATAGTATTTGAAATGCAATTCATATATAAACATAGTCTCCACAAGCTACATAGAATGAAATAAATATAGAAAAAATAATATATTGATAAGAATTAATATTTAGTATAGGCACTTTTTACAATAATTAACTTTTTCAGGTCATTCGCTGAGAACATATATGTATGCTTTGCAGGCTAAAAGCTTGCAGAGCTGCCCGTAGGCAGAGACAAAAAAAGAGTATGGATATTGAAGACAACAGTCTAACAGTCTTCTATCATATCATTGAAAATGTTCTTCAAATTCCTGCCAATATCATAAATGGACATGTTATCATCAAGTTATTTAGAAAAAATATTTTGAAATAATTTACAATAACAAATACAATTAAATTATACATGTGTTTTATTATCCTTCCATAAACAATTTAGAACATCTTACTTCCTCACTATTTATCAGTGTGTAATAACAGATAAAAATGTTTGAGGTATCTAACCTAACCTAATCAGTTAATATATTTTCAAACAAAGTTTTGACACCGTCCTGTCTATTTGTTACTTAAAAGTAGTCTATTAACTGTTTACTGTTAATAGACTACTTTGGAAATTATCATTTACTTTAATAAATGTAGATGCATTATATCTTGTGTTTTTATCCTTATACAACCAGTTCAAAACATCTTTCTTGCTATATAGCGTGTGTAGGTAATATTATAAATATATATATTATCCCTGACTCATCTTGGCTTTAATCATATTACTTAAACGGTATTTGGGATATATACTCATAAACAATACATTTATAAAATAGTATCCATACCATATTCATGCACAGACATGCACTATATTATTTTGCCGGAACTACTAAAAAGATTTTCCATCAATATTAAAGTACCTATAAATGCTGAATGTAACTACAACTTTGTTTTATACTATTATTTATTGAACAGTGCACTATTTTAACTTATAATACCTGTGAAAACTTTTTTTTTATAGGATAAGGGTGACAAACGAGCACACAGTCCACCTGATGGTAAGTGGTTGCTGCGGCCCATAGACATCTACATCTATCCTCTATTACAAATTAAAATGTAGATGCGTTGTCACCCGTGAGGACTAAGATGGAATGCCTCATTTCCAGTAAAAAGGGCCTCGGGCCACCTGCACTCACCAAGCGAAACACAAAGGTAAACCTCTACTTCACGCTGGTTTTCTGTGAGGTCGTGGTACCACCCCGGTTCGAGCCGGCCCATCCGTGCGACATCAAAAGCTGCCGCGTGGCTCTACCACTGTTAAATAGAAAATAGCTTTTAGTTTGTTTTTAGGTTATAGTAAGATACATATTTTATTTGCTAATTACTCAGTATTCCCATTAGATACTTTATTTTTAGTCGTAATATCTAATTTGACCTTCAACAACACGAACTCTACAATACGTTTGTATCGTTGTCTCATTAACGTTCCGTCGCTTCCTATTTGCTTTGTAGAGTAAGTACGTCATTATACGACCATTTTTAAGAAGCATTTGTTAAAAGCCAGACTACTGTATCCACTGTTAACATTGTTTTAGCCGGTAGATAGCATGAAAAAGAAAGAGAATAAAGCTCTCGAAAAGTTCTTTAAAGTACTCGAAATTCAACGACGTCTACCACTCAGTATTGTTTTCAAATATGAATGCTTTACGTACGTCTGGGCTGTTCTAATGTTCAAAAGTTCTAGTCCTTTATTATTTGTTTAATCTGTTGCGTAATATGTAAGTTTCCCAGATATAGAATTTTATTAATATAAAGCAGAATGCTCATACCTGTCAAATGCATTTTACATAACATTTACACCATTGAATAGCAGCGTAAAATGGCAACCTAATGCTGTTGTTTTAGGTATGGTGAGTGTAGAGAACCAAAGATCCTTTTTGCTAGAAACGAGGTATTCCACCTTAGTCATCAGGGATACGCATCCGCATTTTGATTCTTAATCGAGGAGAAACGTTGATATCTATGGGCCGCAGCTTCCAATTACCATCGTGTGGACTGCGTGCTCGTTTTTCACCCTTATGCTATGAAAGAAACACTACGAATACTCGTAGCTCGCTTGTATACCTGTTTCGATCGTTAGTCTATTATACCGCCTAACGCTTTCCAATAAATATATCTTGCAAGATAGCGGATCTAATAACGGAATTCGTACCATGTAGAAGCTTCTCCTTGCTAACACACTGTCATTAGTAAGTGGGTCAGGTACAAACGCTGAATCTTTTATTCCTCCTGGACTGTAACAAATTTTAGTTAGTACTACATAATTAATGATTTGATTTTTAATTCTTTCGAGCGAAAAATAAATACATAAATTCTAAATATTAATAAATTTGAAATAAATACGATGAAGTGCTACGTTGTGGACATTCACAAAGTAAGCCGTGGCCATTCGACATTATTGTAAATAACGTTTAGTTGACCGTGTAGTGGCGGTGTAAGAATATTCACTACACTATATCGTTTAGTGGGTATCGTAAGGAGCGACAAAGCTACGACCACAAAACCAAAAAAACCGCACAGTGAATGTTTCTTTATTTTTTGTCTGATATATCATCATCAGAAAATTTTCGGCAATAGTGCTCTGAAAGTAGCATACTACGCTTTAACACACACCAACAAACGAACAGTGGTAGCCGTGGTAGTTCGGGGACTAAGCGCGCGCTGTAAATTTCACAGTACACGAATAATCCCTGTTGTGCTCGACGATGAAGGAAAAAATCGTGAGGAAAGCTCCATGTCTAAGAAATTAAAATAATATTTCAAAGACATGTGACGACCTCCAACACTTATCGGGGCAGCACAGCTGACACTTCCTTGCTCAAAAACTTTCTCAGAAATGAGAGGAGGCCTGTGCCCAGGAGTGGGATGTGTACAGGCTGTAACTATAATGTTTAACTCACAATCGCAGGTGTAGAGATAATGAGTCATTCACCGAGTTCTATTTTTCTTAAAAATCATAGATACGCTTCGAGTTTTTTTATAGAATAACGATGATAAACGAGCACACGGTCCACCTGATGGTAAGTGAATGCTCTGGTTCATATCATCTTCATTTACTTTCAATTAAGAATCAAACTGCCAATGCGATGTCACCCCTGAGAAACAAGATAAAACGTAGCCACATAGATAGTTTTTAGGGTTCCGTACCTCAAAAGGAAAAAACGGAACCCTTATAGGATCACTTTGTTGTCCGTCTGTCTGTCTGTCTGTCTGTCAAGACCCTTTTTCTCAGGAAAGCGTGGAGGTATCAAGCTGAAATTCATATCAAATACTCAAGTCTACGGTCCCTTAGAGCTGTGAAAAAATCAAACTTCTAAGCCAACGCAATCAAAAGATACAGCCGTTTATGCCAAAAATTTTCGACAAAACTCAAAATCTTAAAATTTGGTACGAAGCAACGTATTATAGCACAGATAAAGGAAAAATTGCGAAAAGCATAAATTTTTAGTTACGTCATATAATAAAAATATTTTTAATAATTTTAAACTTATATACCTACGGATTTGTTCGGAACCCTCGGTGCGCGAGTCCGACTCGCACTTGGCCGGTTTTTTTTTTTTCACCACAGGTGCTCAATTAAAGAAATAAAATCACATATTTCTATAAATCTATTAATCTAATAATCTACAAAAATTTGTTTCAGGGCTAAATGTTTAACCATATTATGTAATTTAAATTTGTAAACTGCATCCAAGATACATGATATAAATCCTAGTGTAAGGACTAAAAAATAATAAAAAAAAAAAATTTTCATCCTATTGTTTCCACGAGCATGAAGAATCTTAAATCTTATTTATTATTTAACAAATAAATTCTTCAGAAATTATCATTCAAAATTTCATTACGATTTGAATGATAAATTCTGAAGACTACGAAGTTAATTAACAAGAACAATGATTTGTGTTGTTGTAACTGAGATTCAAGCTCAGGATCCGCAATTCAGTCGTTAGATACTCCGAGAGATATTAATAATCACTTTCAATGTTCATTTTGAGTTAGCATGTTTGTGTTTTAATTTTAGTTTCATAATATAACAAACACTATGCTGAAATTCAAATCATTCATTGTTTTTTTTTTTTCAAATTTTGGACAACTTTAAAAAAAGTTGAAGGTTTAAGTAGTAATTAGTAGAGTCAATCCATTTATGGGTAAGACACTGACAGCATCAATGCACTACTTTAGTGCTGATAAAGAAGCAGAGGAAATATTTATTTGCTCCATTTCTTTTTTCAATTTGCATAAAAGTAGGTATATGAGAGTTGTATGATCCACTGCATTTCGCTTTATTAAATCAACTGAAATGCGCGCTTTAGAGTGCAACACGAGAAATGCTCACTTTTATCAATATTATGTTTAGAAAAGAGATTTCTAGCATGCCAAACATTTATATAGGTTTTGCCTCTGCAAGTCATTTGCCCAAACATTAGTAATTTATAGTTAATATTTGTTACAGCTTTTACGTTTTGAACATTTCCGAGATAATAACAATTTCTTACAATCTGGATAGCAGCGCAATAGTGCTTCAAATTTTACAATCTTTGGCAACATCACTACCAGATAAGACAAGAGTCGTACATAAAGTTAAAGAGACTATATTAGTTTGCGTATTCTTACATATTTTTGCAAAACAATCGTACCAAAATATTCATTAGACATATTTTCCCCCCATTGACCTCAATATAATGACTGTAATCAAATATTAAGTATACTATATACGATCTACAAATGTATCTATAGTTCTATAGATACATTTGTAGATCAAATAAAAATATACAAATTTTAGTTACGTAAAGGTCGAGGAGCTTGTTAAACTTGTGTTATAATTGTATCTCGAACTTTCAAGAGTTTGTTATAACAGCTCAGCAGTTGATTATAACAGACTGTCAATGAAAATCTATAGGAATGAATATGAATTATGAATAGTTGTAATTTTCGTTTCGATGGCAGGTTGTATTAAATATTATTATTCTATATACTCAGTGTACTGTTGGTTTGTGAATTGGAAGCGTAAGAATATTCCTTACCCCTTATCATCCCATGGGTGCTATAAAAGGAGACTGAGGAAAACTAAAACAGGGGATATGCAATAGCATCTTCCTAAAACAACCTAAAATAATAAAAACTGCGGTTGCCAAGCCGCCTGCCAAGCAACTATGAAAATATGCTATGGGCAAAGTCTATGTTCAGCAGTAGACAAGACAAGCTGTAATGAATGAAGGATTCTGTATAGACATAACAATCATGAGAACAAGTAATTTATCAATCGCTAGTGGACTACGGTTTGCTCTTAACAATATACAAAAGAGAATAATAAATAGCAACTGTCTGTTACACAAAGCAAACAAGCAATGTGGTGGCCACTGAGAATTAATGACTGCTCTCTTTTGGAGCGCTTTAACATTGTGCTATTAATTATATTGTTATACAGTTATCATAAGGGATTGTATGGGAGATAACAAATGCAAGCTAACTAACTATTTTAATAACAAATTAATGTTTTAATGAAAGTTTCTAATTAAGTGTATTGTTTTTTGTTAAATTTTAAATTTCACTGAAACCCTTACCATCGTCCGCATCCCCAATAGACTATAAACAGTCCACACTTTTCCGATTTCCGCCCATAATTATCAAACTTGGGGGGCAGATGGACGATCTCAGTAATAGACATATCTTTATCTTGATACACTGCTTCAATTAGAGATACACTCAAGAAATTCCAGGTATTCCCCTTAGTTACCTTTTTACGATTTGCTCAGGATGAGATATGGTAATGAATTAGTTGTTGCATCACTATATTCCACATGATATCATTATAAATATAATTAACTTGCTGTTCCCCGCGACTTCGCTCGCGTGTTAGGGTTTTTATGTTTTTTCGCGGAACCCTAATACTTTTTCTAAAATAAAAGTAGCCTAAGTTACTCCTTATGAAATCAGCTATCTGCCAGTGAAAGTCCCGTCAAAATCAGTCCAGCCGTTTCGGGGATTAGGCGGAACAAACAGACAGACAGACAGACAAAAATTTTAAAAATTGTATTTTAGTTGTAAGTACCATCCTTACTTTCATATGCATTTAGTAAAAAACTGTAATTTTGACATTACAAACAGACACTTCAATTTTATTTATTTGTATAGATTTTAAAGAGCTTTTTACAGAGAGGGAATGGAAATTGAGAAAGAGACATAAGAAAATATTATATTATGATTTATGAAAAAGATATTTTTTTTATAAACTTGTCATAAATTAGGTAGTAAATAACTAAAATTATATATATAGTTTTACAAACCAAAAAAGGTATATTTATATCATTTATTTTAGTAATGAGGATGTTTTACCGATGAGGTGTCCTACCTAAATATACAAACAATATTTTGGCTGATTAAAACTTTATCCTTTGCAGCTTTCTTTTTAAATTTGTTGTGAATAAAAATAGTCGCACGGTAACATATATTATAGCTGTAATATGTTTGTGCATAATGTATGGAAGGGACTAGCTCCTGACATACAGGATTCCTAGTTCAGGAGCTAGAGCTCAATAGGAACAAGTGTAACATTTATTTGAGTTCTAATATAATTTATTATTTATTTATTATTATTAATATATGTTGGTCATAGAGTTACCCAAAAATTCAAACAGTGTGCTCTTAAGGAAACCCCTCGTTTTGAGCGCTGAAAATGCGAGCAAATTTTCTTGGTAAAGCAGTAATCTACAGACCCCTATGTTTGGTCACTTGTTGCTCACGACAGTAAACACTTCTGGCAAGTATTTGGCAAAACACTCGTGATTACTTTTTAGTAGTGACGTAAAAATTTCCATCCTTCTTAATTTATTTAATCTAATGTTACATTTCGTATTTAAAAAAAAGATTAATGGAATTGCATTAGCAAGGCTGACGTCGCTTGGTAAAAGGATAAACCTTTAAAATAATGGAACTGTTCTTGAATTAATTATCCCTGTCTCAGTTGTGCTATTCATGTCTATTCTTAAGTAATTTAATTCTGTCATTTCGAGTGGTTTTTTTATTCATAGTAAAAGGTAAAAAAGTATATTTTTCAAATTGAATAGTAATAAAGTAAAAGTATCCAAAACCGATATTCGTACCTGCATCGTAAAACCTTTTGCTAATACTTCTGCCAATTTTTCTACTCACTCACCCACAGACTAAGCCCTAGTAATTTATAATGATACTGATTTTCAATTATTAAAATTTTAAGAGGATATTTTAAATGCTATTCTGTCATCCTAGTCCCCAGTAATCCCAGACATAAATATATACTTCGAACGTAGTGCTCCCAATAACAACTAATGGTATAGCTGTAATGAACGTTAGATATGATTTTTGTCTTGTACATATGTATCATGTTAAAGAGTGGGACACCACCCTTGGAGTCCGTCTGGATAGGAACACACAGACGAACTCATGGAACTGGAACTGTGACTCGGACTGTTGGCTCGACAGAGCATTGGCTATTCCGGTTGCAGGTTCGATTCCCACACGGAACAAGTATATGCATGTCCTGCAAATAATTGTTCCGGTTCTATATGATTGTTTATGTGTAATTTTTGTATATAAAACGCATCCATGATCTGGAAGGAAGTCCATGTGTGGGAGTAATGATTTTTTGAAAAGAAATAAAAGGATATCTGTGAGATAACGTTTGCACGTTCAATCGTTAGTGAACTTTTTCATCTCGCATATCGCAAATAAAAATGATGATATTGTACTGCACTACTGAGGTCGTTGAGCATAGTGTTTTAACATAATAGCTTTATCGTAAGCAAATCAAAAGCGGGTGATAAATTCACCGTTGGTGTTAATACTGTATCCATTCTAATACAGTAGTTTTAAAACGTCTTCCAACATAGCGGTAACAATTTTCGAGGATATAACGACGTCACCGTTACTTTATAAACACTTCAGCACTTCCACATAGCAACTGTCAACATGGCACCGCTTAAGCGGCTGTAAAGGTTACAACTATAACTTAAATAAACTATATCTTTATTCTAATATATTATTTGGACATTTTGTGCGAAAAGTTCGATTTCCACCAGCACTTATGAAATTGTTAGCTAAAACGTAATTGGTAGTGGAAGAAGACATAGAAAAAAACTTTGAATGTTTCTTCAATTGAATGAGAAGTAAAGTATATTTCGAGATTATGTGAACTAAAGAATCATGGCAGTCTCTTGCGTCACGTTCTGACACGAATGGATGGGCGAAAAGAGGATTGCAGAAGACCGTCTTTCTACGCTGAATGTATGTGGGCCAATGAATGATAAGATGAATGAAATATACGAAATGATGTATGACAGAGGAATACATGTGTTATGTGTAAATGAGACGAAACGAAAGGGAAAGGATATCATGCCATGTGCAGGCATGTATATCGTTTACTGGTCTGGTGTAAAACGATGCCGAGCGGGCATGCCAGGGCGTCGGTATCATCCTTTCAGAAAGAATGTGTCAATGTGTGAAAGAGAATGAATGTGTAGTCCTTGCTGCTGTTCTTGATGTGACATTACCATCACCGGTCAAATCGAATGTTTTGGAGGGTTGCAATGCTTGAGAAGATTCACATTCTATGAGCTCATTGAACAGATTTTGAGTTTGGGACGCTTTCAAGTTATCTATGTATTATTTTAATTTCACAACCTGCTCATGAGCCTCACTTAACTGTAACTGCAATGCAGCAATTAATCTGAGGGATTCCTCATATTCCTTGCTGATTTGGTCAAACTCATCGACTGTTCTCTGAAGTTGATCCTTTTCTTTTAAAACAAATGTATATTCTTTATGCAACTTAACCATATCACTTTTTAGCTCAGTATTTTTAGCAATTATATTTATTATTTCCTTTACATTGTCATCCCTTTCTTTACACAATAGCTCACACTGCTCCTTTGACGCCTTAAGTGTTTCAAGCGCCATTTGAATTTGGTTCTCCAATTGGCGCGTTTTAACGTTGTGTGTATTTATTTTACTATTAAGTGTAAATATCAAAAGAAAACAAAGAAAGATAACCGAAGAAGTAGAGTAAGCAAATATCTAGATGTATAGGTTTATTTACAGATATCAAATTATCATATATTTCAAAATGAAATCCAGAACAACACTAACTTAAAAGGGTTTACCTTAAAATGTTAAAGGGATAACAATAATAACACTTACAGTAAGCTGTCACTTTTGGTTGGAACACTAAATACAATGTAATTAAAATAGGTACTTCTGACTTGCACTTCTTTCCCAAATACAAATAAGTCGTATTTAACAACTGTAACTCAAAATTGAGGTGGATATTATCAATTTACAATATTTAATTTTTTTAAACAGTTGGGAGCAATTATTTTACAACTTGTCACCGGGGTTGCCAAATAGAAGAAAGAATAAAAAAAGTCATCAAAAAAGCATCTCCATTTATCCTCAATTAAGAATAAAAATGCAGATGCATTGTCACCCCTGAGGACTGAGATGGAATGCCCCGTTTCGACTTAAAAGGATCTACAGCGTAAAGGAATAAAAAGGTTACAAGATGAAGGTGTGAAAGAGAATAATAAATGTAGACTGAGGGAAAATATTAATGATTTGGATGAATTGTGTATGAATGATTTAGACTTGAAGACTGTGGTATAATGTTAAGAAAGGTTTGATAGATGTAGCCACCGAAGTATGATGTTATAAGTAAAATAACGAATGAAAAAAATAATACGTCATGGTGGGATGATGAGGTATGGATGAAAGTTGAAGCAAAGAAGTAGAAGTCATACCGGGTTTTCATCTTTTCAGACATTTGCTGGCCCGATTGTCTGACGTGATCATAAATGTCATTAATTTTACTCCGCAAGTCATTTGCAGAATCGGTTATACTGCGTGGGGCATCAGGTGGTATTCCGGTGATCAGGTCTGCAGGCAGACGTAATTCTCTTCCAAAGTTTGCAAAAGCTGGTGTCACTGATGTACTTTCGTAAACATTGTTTCGATTTGACAACAAAAACGATTGTATGTGCTCGTCCCAGTCCCGTTGCTAATTTTCCACAACTTTTACTAGGTACCTCTCCAACGTCTGATTAAATCGTTCTACCATTTCATCAGATTGTGGGTGGTAAGAAGTTGTTATTGTTTCATAAGTACCCATAACTTGGCAAGTTTCCTGGAATATTTGAGAAATTTAACTCAAAATTTCTTGATCGCTGTGAATCTCTAAGTGTACTCCGAAACGACAGAAGACTTTATGAACTAGTTTATCTGCAACTGTTGAAGCTTCTTGATTTGGAATATCGAAGACTTCTGGCCACTTAGTAAAGTAATCCATCATAACCATGAAATACTTGTTACCACATTCAGTTGCCGGAAACGGCCCCGCAACGTCAAGGGCTATCCTCTCCCATAGTGCACCAACATTATACAATTTCAGTGCACCTCTAATACTAGTCTGAGGTCCCTTTACAGCCGCACAACTTACATATTTGCGATACCAGTCCTCGACATCGTCACGACAGTGGTAAAACCGTTCTCGGATCTTTAGTAGAGTTTGTTTAACTCCCAGATGGCCTCCTGAACAACCATTATGATACACCTGTAGAACATCCGGTACTTTAGCTTTAGGTACAACTATTTACAAATGGCAACTGTCTCCCCGACCATTTTCGCATTTACGTCACAGGACTCCATCCTGAATCAGCAAGCTGTCTCATTGGGCCCAATAGCTTTTTATGGTCGAACTCATCGCTGAGATGTCGCTCCACTTGGACTTAGATAGATGTCAGAATCTTCCTGTTGTGCATGTTGTAGGTTGTTTTTCCACTTATTGCTGAGCTGGTCTACTCTGAGGCAGACCAGCTCAGCAATAAGTGGAAATGCTCAGGCATCTTCAAAAATACCACTTCCTTACCCTCTTGCCTAGTACAATGCTTGCAATTTTCACGACAAGGTCTTTTTAATAATGCATCACGTTGCCATGAGATTTCCCGCTGCGATGTTCGATCACAAAGTCGTATTCCTGCTGCTGCCGGGTAGTGCTGTTAGCCGCACTACCCTCTCGAGATCGATCACCTTCCCTTTCTACAGTTCGCTTAGGCCAGCTGGATCGAAGACGGCTCCTTTCCCCACAACCGTAGCATCTAGGGCTGTATCCTTTATTGCGGTCGCGAACTGTAGTTGCAAAAACCTTCTTGACGCAATAGGAACGATGATCCTACCGCACGGCTTCCACCTCCAATGCATGGACCAACGCGTCCTTAAGCGTCTCGTAGTACCCGAGCATCACAGCAGCTCTGACTTCAAGGTCACGGATGCCGTCGATGAATGTCTGCACCAGGTTCCCTACAATGGACGCAGGTACAGACTGGTATGCTTTTCGAACCAGCTATCCTACCTCAAGGGCCCACTGCTGCAGGTTTTCGTTGCTGCGTTGCAAGCGATCTTTGAGCTGCATACGAAAGACGTGTTCCAGGTAAGCGTAGCCATATCTCGCCTCCAATGCCTCAAGGAGCTGCTCGTAAGTCACTTCCTTACCGAGAGCCCCCAGAACAGTTAAGGTCTGGTTGCTCAAGCCTAGGGTAAGGGCAGTCATGGCCTGACTTTTATTCTAGCTGTTCGCTTTCATGACAGCCTCGAACTGGATTTTGTAAGTCGACCAGGAAGAAGATGAAGTTAAGTTATGCAAAACCCGTCGCAAAAGAACCCAGTAACCCAAGCCACATTGGGGCACCGATTCGCGCGACCCCATTTTCGAACAATTAAAGCAACTCGCCATTAAAATCATGGTGAGCCTCCACGTACCATTCTTCCACTTACTAAATGGGCTGATGAGGAAAACAAACGACTTATGGAAGGAAGTGAAAGTACTCTGATATCGGTGTACCAAACCCATGTTATTCAGATACAGAAGAGCCGCAGCATCTATCATCTCACAACCTCTATCTTTATATTATTGCATGTTGCTAACATCGAGAGCTGGCTCTTGATGTTAGCAACATGATCAGGGAGATATGCCAAGAAGGCGTAATCCCCACTCCCTTGATTTTATTATATGAAATGTTGATACACTAAAATCCAGGCGATCAATGCCTCGGGAAAAAGTTACTTATAAAATAAAGCTTTTAATCATCTTCATACATAAATTGCTTCTTTAGTATTGTAGATCCTATCGGCAAAATGCGCAGCAGGAATAACAAGTTTTACGACAAAAGTTTCATATTCGAAAAAAAGGTTTTTCTGTTTTACTGTCTTATTTTATGTAGGAAAATCAAATAAGGATTTGAATGGGAAGTGTTATTTAGGGTTATTTATATAACTTTTGATACTCAAAGACGTGGAAATGCAAATCAAATCGTGCAGGTAGATATAGATATTTGTAGCAACTATAATTGATAAAACACTTTTTTATTAATGTTACGTTGCAGCCTATACAATATAACGTAGTGTTACGTATATTATACTGTAACGTAACTACTACCGAGCACAAGACTCTTTCTCCCTCATCTTTTTTATTTATATGGCTTAAATTAAGAATTATAAAAGTACATTATCGTGAAAATAAAAACAGCATTATATAGTTTGCACAATCTCAAGATACTGCTAAACATTCCACGTTTGATTCATGTGATTTTTACAACGTTCATTTGAAGTTTTTTCACAAAGCAATCAAGGAATTTGAAGTAAAGACTTTAGAATTGAGTTGGGAGGTGACTCGAACTTTAGGCGTAGCCAGTTTGAAAAGCCTATCATGTAGAGGATGTCGTGGGCGTCATGGTTTAATAGAGGCAAAAAGTTCTCATTATACGCCTAGGGAGTCAATGGCCAATGGCCAAAAACCAAAAAATTAAAAATTCTTATTTCCGCTATAATTGCGCCTGCTTCGGAGGTTCTTACACAGTCTTTACTTCCCGCATCCCGCTTGAAAGTAGATATTATATAAGTATGTAATAGGATAGACTTTCTAAATGGTATTTTTAATAAATGTAATGGAAAAAAAACGATCGAGTGGAATTGATTCCAAAATAAATTACGTATAAATTGATATTTTTATAAAAAAAAATAATATTAGTACTTGTTAAGCAATTATCCGTATTTGGCGATGTTAGGAAATTCATCACCCGATTTCTACTCTTGGATATCGTAGAAGGCGACTATGTGTAAGATTAGAAAGACGTCATGGCATCCGATAGATGTCGGTGTACCAACTCATATAATATGTCAGATGATACTTACACAAAGATCTCTTATCTGCCGTATCTACAACAGGAGAAACCCAGGTTCAGTATCTGACTTTTATAGGCTGATTGATATATCTGTTATTGTAATTTTCAACACATAATCAAAGCGTAAAGTAAATCAGTTTTGCCAGCGGATTATAGCCACAAGTTTTATTAGCCTAAAAACTAATATTTCTTAAAGAAAAGTAACATGTATTTTTTTTTTTATAAATTTAATGGTTAAGGTTTTCGATTTGTTTTTAAATACATGGGAATTCCAAAAACCTTATCTATGAAAAACAGAGAAAAAAGTATATTACCTATATACATATTTTTTTACATAACATAACATACAATATTAAAAACTATAATAAAAAAAACTAGAACTAGTAATTTAATTATCATACAGTTCTACTCCCCGCGGTTTCGTGCCAAGAACGCTGGCTGGGTTTCCCCGCTGAATGGCTATACTTAACCTTTGAGCGAGAAAAGAACCAGCCCTCTTATTATATTATATCTAAGTTATTAATTATAAAATGCACTTTTGTGACCTACACCTATAATTTTAATTTCATAGGCATCATCAATATCAACATAATATCTTATTTCACCACCCAAAAATCTATGTATAATTCTGCAGCAACTGTAAATATACATATTTTTACATTTAAAGGGTACATTATCTATGTCAGATATACAGAGGCTGCACTAAAAGTATCGGTAATAGAATATTTCCAATGTTCCTGTCATATTAAAATCTTTTTAATTGAAAAGTCCTTGGTTTTAAAAATCGAATACCATTTATTTATTTATAAAAAAAAAAACATTCTCGGTCTTGTCGCAAGGTTTTGTCAAACTTGTTTAGTCGAGAAAATGGAATTGACTCGAGAAAATTCAAGAGCGATGATTTATTATGACTTTCGAAGTGGTTTAACACAAAAACAGCGTGTTGACCCTAAATACCTGACCTAAAATAAAGAATAAATTGCGTGGACACAGATTTTCATCACCTGAAGAAGCTGTGGACGCCTACAAAACGGCCATTTTGGAGACCCCAACTTCCGAATGGAATGGTTGCTTCAATGATTGGTTCCATCGTATGGAAAAATGTGTCAAATTTCGCGGAGAATACTTCGAAAAGCAATAAATACATT
The DNA here is from genome assembly GCA_963668995.1 of Parnassius mnemosyne. NCBI lineage: Eukaryota > Metazoa > Arthropoda > Insecta > Lepidoptera > Papilionidae > Parnassius > Parnassius mnemosyne. Next base: position 27,405,976 of record CAVLGL010000159.1, read on the forward strand.
TTTAAATAGTAATGTTGTGTCACTTCCTTGATTCCCGAAGTTTTCAGTGCCGCCCTCGTATTATACATATAGAATAAAATTATAACATTAACCCAGCCACCAAATTTCACGAACGCACATCGCGGCAGAACTGCCGATACCATCCACACCATCTGGATGACTGGCGGTCCACCACTGTGCGATTTAGAAGATGTTTTCTTCCTCGCACGACTTCCTTGTGGAATCGATTACCATCAGCGATTTTTTCGGACCGATACGACTTAGGGACCTTCAAGAAAAGAGCGTACTCCTTTTTAAAAGGCCGGCAACGCATCTGCAATTCCCTCCCTGGTGTTGCAGTTGTTCATGGGCGGCGGTAGTCACTTACCATCAGGTGAGCCGCATACCCGTTTGCCCCCTCTCCTATAAAAAAAATACCACTGCAAGACTTCGAGATACCGTAAGCTCATTCTGTGTAGATTGACCCAAAAAGTAATATTCAAAAACTGAAGTTAGTCGGACTCCTCCGGCCCCTCTTCTATAAAAAAAATAAAAAAATATATATTCTACTTAATTATGGACATATATATATTTATATGCTTTTTCAAATATATTATTCAGATTTTGTAATTCTAGAAAACGCATAATTCTAGAGAATAAACCAATTAGCATTTACTTTATAGATAAGATTACATTTATTATATAATGAGCTGCAAGCACTTTAAATTATTTGCTATTTAAAATGAAGATTTTTTAAATAAAGTTTTTCTAAAAAGGCATTCAATAAAATCAACTTTGCTATTTGTCCGCGCACATTGGGGTGAATTATAATAATTTAGCAACATTGATTTATAAACGAATTTAATAATGACACAGTTTATTATCTATATTACTCGCTTCAATTATTACTTTGTTGTCGTAATGTTGTTATAATGTTTTTTATGTAAGGAAACTTTATTATTTCATCATCATCATCATTAAAGCCCTTCATAAGTCCACCAGATGTATCGTAACCTCTCGAACGCTGCCCAGCCGAGCTGAATCCATCGATTGAACTCTTGATCAAGGTTGGACTTATCTAGTCGAACTATTTGTCCCCGGTAAACATATGAGTCAACAACTTCGAGCTTAGTGTTCCCAACAAGTACTGGCATAGGTGTGACATGGACGTTAAACATGATTTTTGTTTTGTCCTTGTTAATTTTAAGACCTATCCAGTGGTAGGCATTATTTATTACCGGAGAGATTTTGCTATAAGTATTATATTTTTTTTTTTATTTAATAAATCAACATAAAAAAAAAGTTTAAATTAATCAAACACGGTGTCGCAAAAACCTAACAAGGTTTATCTGTACACCATGCTTCATCGACGGCACTCGGTGCTGCTTAACCTACGTACGGACATTGTCTCTTACATATTACGGTAAATACTTATAACATGCTTTAAAATCGTAGCGAAGATCCACACGCTCACAATATGTATATTGACGGGTAGTAGAAATATGTCATTACTCAGACGCACAAAACCGGCTAGCAAATGAACGTACACAGGCTGTTTACAAGTGATAGATTTTAACTATACTATGGTTGCTAGTTAATCTCCGTTTTGATAATGTAGTATTATAACACATAGAATATCATCGATATTTATTTATAATATGTACATTTTTTACTTACATAAATATGATATAGTTATTTAGTAAGATGCTTTTTTATTTCATCTAAATAATGTAGTTTTAATTTTCTTTTTATATTTTGCATAGTAATGTCATTTTTAAGTGTAAAGTGTAATTCATTTATTAGTTTGGGTATAATATAGGCAAGTCGTTGTCTTCCGTAATGATTTTGAGATCGTGGTATTGTCAGCAAAGCCTTTGACACACTGCGAGTCCGTTTTTTATGATCAATTAAGTGTTGTATATCTTTATTAAAATACTGTTCGTTAAGTAAAGTTAATTTAACTTTCTCATGGACGGGAATAATCTTACAGTAACTAAATAGACCATCATAATTGTTTCTGTACTTGTCTTTTACGTGAGGTGATACGATGGCTTTAAGAATTCTTAGCTGTAGTTGATAAATTAGGTCTAGGTGCGATTTGTATGTCCGTCCATAACTACTCAGCCCGTAGGATATGACAGATTCTCCTAATGCTTTGTACAGCAGCATTTTCGTTGCAAAGGGTATTTTCCATTTAATTTGTAAAAATTTTGCCAAAATTGCTCTCAATTTATCGCAAACAGAGTTAATGTGATCGGTCCATTTAAAGCGGTCATCAATGACTAGTCCAAGATATTTTTGCGTTTTTACTACTTCTACGGGTTCACATGCGCAGTTGATATGGTCTGAGTGAAGGCAAGCGTGATCGTGGACGATTAATTGAGGATTTGTATTAATCCTATTTTGGCTGGAGCTGATATACATAAGCTTAGTTTTGTTGGCGTTAAGAACAAGCCCACTATCATGGGACCATTTTGTTAGAAGGGTGAAGTCCGTTTGGAGCCGATGTAGTGCGACATTTATGTTAACGTCTGCGGATACTAAACATGTGTCGTCTGCAAATTGATAGATTTCACAATTGTTAATCAGGTTAATCAGATCGTTAACATATGTGATGTAGTGCACTGGCCCCAAAACAGAGCCCTGTGCTGTGCCCTCTGAAACTCTCACCATAGAGCTGAGTTCCTCTCCAACCTTGATATATAGGGTTCTGTCTTGCATATAATTCTGACACCATTTGTTGAGAGGGCCTCTTACTCCACAGTCATTAAGTTTTTCTATAAGCGTACTGTGCCGCAGGGTATCAAAAGCCTTGCTGTAATCGACGAATACAACTAGGACATGTTTTTTTATTATTAAGATGTGTGTAGATGGAATCTGAAAATTTACTTAATAGTTGTGTAGTGCTTTTTTTAGGTTGGAAGCCAAACTGTTTTTCTGTTATGATACTGTTGTCTGAATAGAAGTTTAGTATTTGTCGAGTGATAAATTTTTCAATAATTTTATCAATTATTGGCAGTATCGTGATTGGACGATAGTTATCATAATCTTTAGGACTACCTTTTTTATAAATTGGACGTACTATACCTGTTTTTAGCTCTGCTGGATATGTACCATTTTGCACAGATATATTTATAAGATTAGCTATAACGGGTGCAATTTTATCACTTATGTTTTTAACATCAATAATTCTTATTTCATCAAAACCAGGAGCTTTTTTAGTGCATAATGAATGGATAATTTTGTTAACAGATCCTGCAGTAGCTTTTTGAAATCTAATAGAGAGGTTAGCTGGACGGCGGTAACTAGCTGAATCCAGAATATTAATGTTACATTTGGGTGTAATATTTTTTACGCTATCACTAAATGTTTTCGCAAAATTATTTGCGATGTCGGCAGTTTTTATGGTGTTCGTTTCCATAGCATTTCTTATAACGTTATCTACTGAAGCAACGACTTTGCCTGTAATTTTATTTAGAATGACCCATAGATTTCTTATATCCGTTTTGTTGTTAATAATTTCAGATTTTATATATTTGTTTTTATATTCTTGTATAATTTTATTAGCGTAATTTCTAGCTTTATTGTATTCCAATTTTAATATTTTATTATTTGTATCTTTGAGCCATTTTATAAATAATTTGTCTCTATAGTTGCATGCCGTATGTATTTTTTTATTCATCCAATTATTGTTATTACGTCTGTAATCATTTTTAATTTTGATTTGTATTAACGATTTATTATAACATGTCTTAATGTTTTTTAATATCAAAGAATACAATTTCAAAGGACAAAAGATATGTTTAGTATTTTGCCAGTCGATATCCTGTAATTGCGAAACAAGTACTTTATTATTATATTTTCCCTTAAAAGTTTGAACACCCTGTGTACGCACTCTGCCAGTTCCGATGCATGCTAAAACTATTGCACGGTGGTCAGCCAGTTGAGTACCGAGAGCCGCTGTATACACGCCTTGTATGCGGGATCTCGCATAGATATGATCGATACAAGTCTTGCTTAATTTGCAGTTAGCGATTTCAATTCTTGTATATTGTGAGATTCCGCACATTAGACCATAGTTGTACAATGCAGTATTATATTTATGTTTTATAGGACTACTTATTTTAAGATCTATGTTTACATCACCTAACATAAATAAGTCGTGATTCTTATTTACAGTTTTAAGTGTGCAGTGTAATTCATTTATAAACAAGTGTTTACTAAATGAGGGTGGGCGGTATATTGCTAACAGAGTTGCGGAATATTTATTTGGGGTGGTTATTTGGCCTAAAATGCATTCAAAGTACCGTGTTTTTTTATTATGAACTCTAAATTTATGTTTTTTATGAATGTACATAATAATACCTCCTCCTTTACGATTATTTCGCAACTCTGTGTACATATTATACCCATCCATCTGGTACAAAGAGCTGAGTGATGATGATATATTTGCTTCAGTAACAATTATTACATCTATCAATTTCGTACATGAAATAATTCTTTCCTCAAGAGCAGAAAAGTTTTTTATTAGTGAACGTATGTTAATATGTAAACAAGATAGATTAATATTACTAGGTAAATTATTTATAAAGGTTTGGACATCGATACAGTTTTTAATCTCTGTTATATCGGAGTGTAAGCTATTCATTAAGGAAAAAGTACTCATACACAATTTTTAACGTATTATTATCTTATAATATATAAATACCTATTTATTCTCTCAGCTGTTTAATATCATTTATAGAGTGGATGATGATAGGTTTTTCATTCTGCCCTTCTTTGCGTACACGAAGAACTCCCTTCTTCATCCATATATATTTAAAGGTACTCTTAAGTTCTTGCTTCGCGTTCCATAGTAAGTGTTTGTTGTAGGCTGTCAAAGCTTCTCTGATTATTATTGACTTAAATCCTAGCGAAGTAGTTTCGACATCGCTTTTAGCTTGCTCCGTTATGACTCCCTTGGCAGCAGGGACAGGGATTTTTTTGGTTATTTGTTTGTATGTCTCCAACCATTTGTCTTGAGTGATTTGTGATTTTAATTGAACCCTTATTGGTCCTGGATGTTCTTTCTTGCCAGGTAAACGTTCAGCATGAATGACGTCGCTAGTAGGTTGTTTTAGCTTACCTGCTATCTCTTGAGCAATCACCATAGGATCTTCATTGTCTTTTTGGGTTAAATTAACAATATCAACACACATAGCAAGCTTGTGTTGCTCCATATCTTGCATGCGTTGCTCGATGGCTGCTAACCTAGTTTCCAAATTACTGTTTTTATTCGTAAGTTCGATATTTTTCTTTTTCAGTTCAATAATGGTTTTTTGACAAGCTTCTAGGTTCTCCATGGCTTCGTCTACTTTTTCTGTATGGAATTGGAGTGTCTGATGTATGTCTTTTATTTCCCTTCTTATAGTTTTTTGCATTTCTTTCGAAATGTCCTCCAGGAGATTTTTAATGTCAATTTGAAAATTACCAGCAGACGAAGCTGCTCGAGGTTCATCATCGTCATCTTCTGGGACTACGATTGAACGTCTTTTTGGCGATTGATTGTGGCAGTCCTGGCACGTCCATTCTAGGCTGTCCGTTGCGCGTAGTGCAGATACCTGCTTGTTGGTAAGACCAGCACATGCTGTGCTCAGATGTACCAATTTTTCACAGCGATTGCACTCCACGCCAGGCCTTGTTTTGGTAATATTCTTATTACATTGATCACACTGAGTCATATTGACCATATCTGTGGGTACTTAGAAAAAAAAAAAAAAAAAAAAGCAATAATAATAGATCACTTAGGTACGTGTTACTCTATCGAGTGCCTATCGACGAATGAACTCACCTTCAATTTATCTAATGGTAAATTGAAGGTGAGTGCTGTACTCGTCATTGATATCAATACTATTATTTATATTCTAGTCAAGTAGCTTAAAACGTCTTAAAATGCAGTGGTGAAGAGTTTCGGGGATATAATATCACCATGTCTTACACCTTTCTGCAGTTGAACAGGTTTCGTACTCTGGTTCTGTACTCGGATAGCCATCTAAGCCCTACTGTACAAACACTTCAGCACTTCGATATACCGACAGTCAACTTAGCACCGATGAAGGGACTCTAGCGCCTTCCAAATTTTGAGACGCGGCTCAACAGGGAAATCGGTCTAAAGTTCTTCAAGAAAGAACATATCAGACAGAAAATTCACATCGTACACAGTATCTCTGTCTTCTAGACACTGAAAACGATTTTATAACTTAAGCTGAAAGTTTTCGAGGCTTTGGATTAGAGCACCTGGGGGACGGAGCGTTGACTTCATTAGACGTGACCTCTCCAACTTAGCGTTTAGGTTCAGTGTGCCTCTCTCTATTCTTTATTATTCATCAACGATAAATTGTCTTAAATAGTTATTTGTTAAATAGTAATTTAAAAGTTTATTAACGATTTTTTTTAAGTACACTGAAACTTTCTATATTATGTATGTCCCAGATCCCTGACTTTAGATAGATATTTTATTACGGGCCATAAATGAAGTTATCAAGTTTATTGCAGGAACATCTGGAAACAAACCGCTCTCTTGTTGACAATAATTCCAATGTTAAAGACAATTATTATGGTACGTATAAAATCTACCTAAATTAAATGAAATATTACGTAGCTTAATTAAAATGTAACTGTAAGTTAAGATCTCCTAACTATAGTAATACGAGTATGTACATAGTAAAATGTACCTTCTACCTAAATACAATAACTGTTATGGAATGCGACACTTTTTGTATGCATTACCAAAAATATTGATAGGTTATCTAAAAAATTGCAAGTTAAAAAAAAAAGCAATTAATGTATTAAAACAATCAAAAAATATATATATATTAAATATGGAAAATAATGATGCTATAAATATTTATCCTTAGTAAAGTAATTATTCTCCTCCCAATATATAGATTATAAAGTTTAAATAACGTCACAAATTAAATGCCTATGTAAGTGAATAAATTAACAGTAAAAAATAATTTTTAAAAACAAGCTTTCATTGAAATGCTCTAAAAAGAAAAATATAAACTTTAAATTGAATCGATTTATCTGTTACATAAAAGCATGTTTTTTTTTATAGTTTGTCAATATCAAGTTATTATTGTTTTTTACTATTAATTTATTTTTTATTTTTCAGTCATACAATTTAGAGCTTAGTGACATGGTCGTTACACATGATCTCTGTTTTTTCCATGTTAATTTTAAGACCTATCCATTGTGTAGGTACTACATATATCTATGGTAAATGTAGTTTTGCTGGACAGGTTTTTTTGCTGTTAATTTAATTTAATGCCTCATTGTTGGTTTTTGATCCACCATCTTGATTTTTTTTTATAGACAGCCGTTGCCCCTTGTCGGTCCCTACAGCATTTGTTCGGGCACCATCAAACTATCTCTAACCTTTGCCGAGTTATAACTCATGAAAATTGGTATGGTGGCCATCTTGTTTTCCGCCATTTTGATTTTTTTCACGACCGCTAGAATTTGCCAGTGTAAGTCCATATTAATTAGGACACGACAGACAGAACCCACTAAGTCTTACTGTTCAGCCGGGTGGTAATACACCATCTCATCGAAGAGCTGAACGCAAACATCATTTTATTCTTATTCTTCTCAGCGATCCCTTTCATTTGATATCCATGTCATGGGGTGAATAAAAAAACATAGTCCGCCATCTTTGGAAATCCACCATATTGGATTTAGAGGAACGTCATTTTATTTTTATATTCTTCTAAGCAAACTCTTTCATTTGATATCCATATCATGGGGATGCATAAAAAAACACTGCTATCCTTATGTGTCCACCATATTGGATTTAGTGACTTTATTTTGTTTTCGTATTCTTCTCACCAAACCCTTTTATTTGATACCCATATCATGGGAGTCCATAGAAAATATCTGGACTGCCATTTTGAGCCGTCCGCCGTATTGGATTTAGTATGACGTCTTTTTTATAGGATAAGAGTGACAAACGAGCACACAGTCTACCTCATGGTAAGTGGTTACTGTGGCCCATATACATCTGCATATATCTTCGATTAAGAATCAAACAATCATTGTCACCCGTGAGGACTAAGATGGAATGCCTCGTTTCCAGTAAAAAAGGTCTCCGGTTCTCTACACTCACCATACGAAACACAGCAGCGTTAAGCTGCTATTTTACGCTGGTATTCTGTGAGAGCGTGGTCCTTCCCCGGTCGAGCTGACCCATTCGTATTACAACCATAATATAGCTGCAGCATGGCTCTATCACTGCATTGTCATCCAAACTAAGTATTCATGCAAAGTTGCAGCTCAATTGGTTGAGGATAACTGCTTTAAAATTCAGTTGCAAGATTCGACCCTAACAAACATACATTGTAAGATAAATAAAAGCTTTTAAAAACTAAACTTATCACTCGACACATAAGCTTTCTTAGGTTTACGTCGTATGATTGGTTAGTTGTAATTTCTGTATGAGTACAGATGTGTTTTAGTCAGTAAATAAGTCAAAACAGCATCTATGTATAATAATGTTCATAATATTACACATAATAATGTGGGCGAGAGATATTTTCAAAAGTAGATCGGTCTTAATTTGCTTTTTGTTTTTTTTTTATAGAAGTGGGGGCAAAACAGCTTGCGGCTCACCTGACGGTAAGTATAACTACCTACTCCCAAGAACAACTCCAAAAACCGTTGAATCGCAGTTACGTTGCTGGCCCTCTTAAAAGTTGTAGCCACTTTTATTAATTATACAGATACAAATATTACAAATTTTATACGTAAGTATATAAATAATAATACACCGTTATTGCAGCTTTTTGAAAATACGAGTAAATAAGGCTTCTACATTTATTTGAAATTATCCCAAATTGAATGTAATTTATGGGCAACAACTACGCGTAAATGTGCTACTCTGTGTGAGATTCAATTCACAAAATTTTTGCCAACCTAGCGACCCTTAAGAATGTGTGTGTGCATAGTAAAATAGTAGGCGCTAGTTATTTATGAATAACAATCAGTTAAAATAATGCATTTCCACGCATTCTGAATTTAAAATATAAAAAGTACAGAATGTTTGAAATTTTTTTTTAATTAATTTTACTTCACCATTCGCCTATGTTACTTACTAGCTTATCTTCGCTCGCTTCGCTGGCCGCACGATAATATTTGTTGCGGGACGTATTAAATTTGTTTTGATGGGACTATCGTAAAATCCGTTCTTAATGAGCGTCTACATTGCGAAATGAGTAACTATACTTTTCAAGTCCATCGGGTGTTTATTTTTAGATAGCTCGTGTAGAGTGTGTCAGTCAGGGGTATTTTGCTCATATAATATATTATAGATTATGAACCTTCTCTGCGAATTTGGGCATATGTTGCAAAATGATACAATTTTTAGTTATATAAAAATTAAAAAAAATTAAAATCATAAAAACTTACTTACTTACTTTACTTTTAACTTACTTTTAATAAGAAATAGAACCGACTTCAAACAATAATAAGAATTCAGTTTTTGAAGTCGGTTTGTACTTTTTATAAAAAGTTAATTTTTGACACTTTTGAGTGGACTAACTCGACGTATAATAACGGCGTAAAAGAATCAACTAACCCATATCATACACGCTTAAAATGGAATCTCCTTGTTTACTGAACTTGGTTATATAATACATTACACTTGGTACTGAAAGATAAATCTATCCGTAACAGCATAATAGTAACAAATACGATACAAATAGTATAAAACCTAGAAAGCGTTTAATTAAATCAGGGTTACATTAAACCCAGAGATTGATTAATCAGAACATTTTAATCTCGTGGTGTATTTTATAACTGAAATTTACTATGATATATATTTCTTTGAACTTTAATTTTTCCTTAAACTTACAAAAATATGACTTTCTTATATTGCTTAGCAATGCATTTATAGATGTTTTGTGTTTAAACAACCGCATATAACACGCATTGACTTGTCAGTCACACAGTGTAGCGGAGATGTAATAATATCCATTACCCTATATCGTCACGTAAGTGTGGAAAGAGTCAGAGGAAAACAAACTAGGAGATGGGCAGGAACGTCTTTGTAATAACCACTAAAATTAAAAAAAACTGCGGTTGCCAACCCGCCAGCCTAGTGTGGCAACTATGACAAATATAAGCAATCTATGGGGGAGGCTTATATTCAGATGATAGGCTGTAATGGTAACGGACTGACACAAGTGATAATTTAATTAAGATTTACTTAGTCAATTATATATTCGCCATATCTAAATATTTTTTCAAGTAATAGTAGTAAATAATCCTTGAAAAATGAGATTTTGTCTAAATCTTATTAACATTTTGTTAAATTCCATCGAAAAGAAAATGCCATAAAATGAAGAAGATAAAAAATAGAATAGATTACTAAGTAAATACATTTACATACAAATAAATTTGGTACTACATTGTACGTGTAGATTTATATTAACATTTCGCCACGAACTTATATTATAAAATTCTGAAAAGTGTCTATGCATAATTCATGTTCTACGCGGACAGGCCTCCACCCCTTTTGCCATTTGGACTTTGTACATATTTGATTGTTCATAGAAGTAGGAGGTATCTTTCCGATTTTTTTCTAAAAGAAATTCAAAACTGACAGGTATAACGTAATTCTGATTTCCTTTATTACAGATATATCGCAATAAATCGTTAGGAGACATCAGTGTTTAAGCATATATTTAGGATATTTTTATCTTACATAATGATTTTATCAAATTTGAAAGTGAAGTTTTAAAGACTGTTGACTAAGAAGACTTACAAAATTACTAAATCAAAGTAATATTCCTATGGCTAAATTACTTAAATACCTATGTTTAATTATTTTATTTGAACGACAAAAATGTTAAATAGTTTGTTAATCATATCACTTATTTTCTGGTACCCGACGCTACCTTGTGCATTACAAGTATTTAAAACTTTATAGGTTGTACAATTTTAGCTTATATAATGTACTAGCTGACCAGGCAGACGTTATTCTGCCCTTTTTGACGACCCTTCCTATAAAAAATACTTAAATTCGTCATAAAAAAATATTGAGTGTCAGGATAAAAATCATCCTATCTCTCAAGTTGGACCTAGCTGTACAAAGTGTGCAAAATGTAATTGAAATCAGTTCAGTAGTTTAAGAGTTCATCGAGGACAAACAACGTGACACGTAATTTTTATATATAAAGATTAATCGTTTTGTCTTTAGAGTTCATTAAAAAAATTATATAAATTCATATATATATATAACTTAAGGATATTCAATATAGTATAAAACCCAGGGTCTAATTGTTAAGACAGCCCGGTAGTAATTAAGTTAGTTTAGTCTAGTATTCCTGTGTACTCGCATCGCCAATGTAGTTAACTTGTAAGTTAGAAAATAAAAGTAATATAGGAAAAAGTCTTCGTCTCCTTTCACTCCAACCCTCTCTAAGCTGTCGCAAACGTAACGCTAAAGTTAGCGCTTGTAAATTGTTACTTTCTTGGAAATAACTATACTACGGTATGATGACAGTAATTACGGGGTGACACTGAAAGTTCTTATAAAATCAGAAACTGAACAAACTAGGAAGTTATTAGTTTTATTATATCTTTTCAAAATAGTGTCCATTTACATCAATACATCGCAATGCATCCGATGGAACCACTGAAAAAAGCTCTTTGCCCACTCGTGCAAATAAATAAATATATTTATATAAGGAAATGTATGCATTTATTGAAAAATATAACATTTTGTGTGAAGAACAAAAAGGATTTAGACCACACAGGACAATCAATATGACCATATATGACTTTATATACAATGTTATTAACAATGACGATAAACGTCACTATGTCTGTGGCATATTTTGCGATACGACAGAGTCATTTGATTACGTACATTATCCTACTCTTTGAAGAACACTTGAAACCTATGGTATTAGAGGCAATGTTCTTTATCTAATTGAATCATACTTAAAAAATAGAAAACAAATAACTGAAATTAATTAAATTAATATAGTAAATAAGAAGGAAGAGATATTTCGATCGTCAGAGCGTGAAGTTAAATTTGAAGTACCACAGGGAAGCGTACTGGGTCCTTTTATATTTATATTGTACATTTATGACTTACCTAAATGCATAGATCAACCAGTAATACTGTTTGCGGATGATAGCAACATGACTATACCATGTAAAAGCTTAGAGACTTATGAAAGTGACATTAATAACTCATTAAAAGTAGTTGTAAACTGGTTAATGAAAAACAATCTAAAAATAAACTTGACTAAAACAAAAGTTATATATTCCAGTCAACGGATTCCTAGCACGAGCCTCAATATACACTACAATAATGACGTTGTAAAAGAAGTTCAAATTACAAAATTCCTGGGTCTCGAAATAGATAAACATCTTAACTGGAAAGCACACATTAATGCTCTATGTAAGAAAATTAGTACTCGTAAATCCGCATATGCTATACATACTTTGTGTTCAATAATATACACGGATGCACTCCTCACTGCTTACTACGGCTTAGCAGAATCTGACCTTCGATATGGAATAATATTTTGGGGAAATTCAACCGTAAAATATACAGCGTTTAAGTCTCAAAAAAGATGCATATGGTCGATGTTTAAGCTTAAAACTACCGATAGCTGCATGCCATATTTTAAGCAGTTTAAAATACTGACATTACCTTGTTTATACATATTAGAAGTAGCTGTGTTTGTTAAGTTGCACCCAAATCATTTTAAACGCCTTGCCGATTTAGTTTCACGTAATAGATGCGACAATACTCTATGTATTGTTGTGTTGTTGTGTTGTATTGTGTCATCAATCCGCTAAGACAGCACTAATGCACAAAAGTATCTACTGCATGTAAATACCTAAAAGCTTAGGAGACGACAGAGGGAAACTGAGGCAGAGTATGGGCAGTAGCATCTTTCTGATAACAGCAAAACAACAATAAAAAAATTGCGGTTGCCAACCCGCTCGCCAAGCGTGGCAACTATGGCAATATACCCCCCATGATAGTAACGAAGAGACGGCCCCTAGTCCCTGGCGGCCACGCTCTTCCTGGCTACGGTGGCGACCATAGCGGGGCAGGAGGTGCTAAGAATCTCTGGTGGAGGTTCGGTTGCCACCTACGACGACTCAACCTGGCGACTTTAACGCACAAACCCTGAAGACTGACGAGAAGATCCTGGAGCTGGAAGAAGAGATAGACAAGTTGCGCTGGAATATCAAAGGATTATCCGATGTCTGAAGAGAGGGGGAGGACACGGTAATCCTCGAATCCGGCAAGTTATTCTATTACCGGGAGGGTGACCATCTGCCCCAAGGAGGTATCGGATTTATCGTCCACAAGTCTCTCGTTAACAATGTTATAAAGATTGGGAGTATGTCAACGAGGGTTGAGTACCTTACACTCAGAATCACCAAACGATATTCGCTGAAGGTCATACAGGTTTACGCACCAACCTCGGCACATCCCGATGAAGAGGTGGAGGAAATGTATGAGGATATCTCTAGCGCCATGCATTCCTCCAAAACCCACTATACGGTATTAATGGGAGACTTCAACGCAAAACTAGGCACAAGAGAGAACGGTGAGCTGAAAGTAGGAAAATTCGGAATAGGGGCACGGAATCCAAGGGGCCAGCAGCTGGCCGACTTCATGGAGAAAGAGGGCTCTTTATGATGAACTCTTTCTCCCAGAAGCAACCCCACAGGAAGTTGACCTGGTCGAGCCTCGAAGGTTCGACAAAACATGCGATTGACTTCATTATGAAGACCAGACGACAACTGTTCAGTGATGTCTCCGTGATCGCGAGGGTGAAAACTGGCAGCGATCACCAAATGGTGAGAGGCACACTGAACCTAAACGTTAAGTTGGAGAGGTCACGTATAATGAAGTCAACCGTCCGTCCTCCTCGTATTCTAGTCCAAAGTCCCGAAACCTTTCAGCTCTAGCTACGAAACCCTTTTCAGTGCCTAGAAGATTGCAATACAGTGGACGATATGAATGAACAGCTCGTGAAAACTGTCCATACGGTCGGAGCTAAGTTTTGCAAGACCCGCCGCAGAAGAACACAAAAACTCTCCGATCATACTCCTAATCTCATGGCTGTTAGACAGAATATGAAGCTGCAGTCTTCAGTAGATTTGACAGCATACAGGCAACTGAACAGACAGATCTCCAAATGCATGCGGCGGGACTTACGCAACTTTAATACTGCTCGTATTAAAGAAGCGATCGAGCGAAACCAGGGATCCAAAGTCTTTGCTAGAGATCTGTCTGCCAGAAAGAGCCAACTGTCGAAGCTGAAGACCGAGTGTGGCAGTGTCGTTTCCGGGACACCTGAGATTTTGAGTGAGATTGATAGGCAGCTGTACACATCATCGTAGGAGCCACACGCAAGTGTGAGTAACGATCCAAAAGCGAGTCTCATCCAACACTATACCGATGATATCCCGGACATCAGCCTGAGCGAGATTAGAATGGTTTTCCAGCACCATAAAAACGGCAAGACCCCGGGCGAGGATAGAATTACAGCGGAGCTTCTGAAAGCGGGTGGAAAACCGGTACTTGAAGTTCTTCAGAAGCTCTTTAATTCTGTCCTCTATGGTGGCATTACACCGGAGGCGTGGAGCAGAAGTGCGGTGGTCTTGTTCTTCAAGAAAGGTGAAAACGCTTTCTTGAAGAACTACAGACCGATATCTCTTCTGAGCCGCGTCTACTCGCTGTTTTCGAGAGTTATTACGAATCTTCTCTCGCACTGACTTGACGACTTCCAGCCTCCCGAACAAGCCGGTTTCCGAAAAGGCTTTAGCACCATAGACAACATATTAATAGAGCGTAAAATTTGCCACTATGTCTGGCGTATGTGGACTATGAGAAAGCCTTTGATTCCGTCGAAATTTGGGCGGTGCTGCAGTCCCTTCAGCGATGCCAAGTTGACTTTCGGTATATCGAAGAGCTAAAGTGCTTATACAGTTGGGCTACGATGGCTATCCGAGTACAGAACCAGAGTACGAAACCTATCTAATTGAAGGGAGGTGTAAGACAGGGTGACGTTATATCCCCGAAACTCTTCACCGCTACATTGGAAGACGTTTTCAAGCTTCTGGACTGGAAAGGATACGGTATTAATATCAATGGCGTGTATATCACTCACCTTCGATTTGCCGACAATATAGTCCTTATGGCAGAATCGCTGGAGGACCTATGCTGAATGACCTCAATGATGTTTCCCAACGGATTGGTCTTAAGATGAACATGGACAAAACAAAGATCACGTTTAGTGTCCATGTCACACCTATGCTGGTTGTTGTTGGTAGCACTAAGTTCGAAGTTGTTGACGAGTATGTTTACCTGGGACAAATAGTCCGACTAGGTAAGTCCAACTTCGACCGAGGGGTCAATCGACTGATTCAACTCGGTTAGGCAGCGTTCGGGAAATTACGGCACATCTTCTCGTCAGGTATACCACAAAATTTGAAAACGAGACTACAATCAGTGCGTATTGAGAGTGATGACCTATGGAACTGAGATGTGGTCCTTCACTGCTGGCCGGATGAGGAAGCTCAAGGTCGCTCATTGAGCTATGGAGAGGGCTATGCTCGGAGTTTCTCTGCGTGATTATTTTAGAAATGAGGATATCCACAGTTGAACCAGAGTGACCGACATAGCCCAACGGATCAGTAAGCTAAAATGGCAATGGGCCGGCCATATAGCTCGAAGAACCGACAACCGATGGGGAAAAAAGGTTCTCGAGTGGCGGCCTCGTACCGGCGGACGAAGTGTAGGACGTCTCCCTACTAGATGGAGTGACGACCTGGTAAGATATGCAGGAAGTCGATGGATGCAGGTGGCTCAGGACCGTGCTTTGTGGCATTCCTTGGGGGAGGCCTATGTTCAGCAGTGGACTTGTGAAGGGCTGTAATGATGATCTAAAAGTTTGAAAGAATTGCCGCTATTGATATTTAAAAAAAGGCTTCGAAGCTTTTTGACAGTCAAAGCATACTTAGCGTAACGTAATTCCTGACTGAAAAAAAAAGTTTGAGATTAAGACTGTGTAATATTAACCATCAGAATTATGTTCCCTATGTTATTAGAAATATGGATAACATAACTGTTGATTGTTGATAGATTTAACGTATGTAAAAAATGCATAGCAATACCTGCTGGTTTTTCGGTTGTTATATTCGAAGACATTTGATCAACAGTGTTGACTGTACCCTTTGTGCTCTTATAAGTATGTATCACATTCAGAGTCATTGTAGTATTTAATTTCAGTTCTCTCTCTCTTCCTGGCCCATATGTTGCCATGGTCATATGGGATACTCTGAATACCCACTTACAGAATCAGAATTGTTGCCAGTTTCTCGATGCCCTCCTCCAAATTATTATCAACTTCAATGACTTATCTGTTCCTGTTAACTCCTCAAATCTATCTAAAAATGTATATAGAACACGAGAAAAATAGAAATTATTTAGTAACAACTAAAATAGTTATTCGTATTACAACAACAACAATAGTACAATAATTTATTTAGGAACATATTCAAATGAACAAAATTTATTATAAATATGAAAAGCCATTGCATTTCTTCACTGTAAAACGAGAAAAGTAAAACGACTGTAAGTGTTCATACCTTGACAAAAAAAGTTACGTAGCAAGAAAACTTTCGTCGAACTGACGACGGGATAGCCATAGCGCACTCCCTAATTGATATGTGCCTGCAAGTGCATCACGCGTTGCACTCCTTACTCAAATTAGAAAGGTAAAAAAGAGCCGAGGGCAGAAAGCACGCGGAAGTTTGAGAACTTGACGTTCGCGTGGAGGTGCGTCGTTGCATGGACGAAGGTTTAGTTATCTAGGGTTAATATCATTCAATTTTATGGATCAATATTACGAAATACATGGATATTTTAAATAAAGCTATATTTACTTAGATCAATGTTAATATGAAATATATTGTTAACTAGCTTTTTACCCGCGGCTTCGCTCACGTAAGCTTAAAATTAGAAACATCATTAAATGCTGTTCCGTGGCAATTTTAGCAAAATTCGAACACTTTTAGAGTCACCTCGGTGTGTGTGTCTCTATGCCTGTCAAAGATCTTTTTTAATATAATTTTGCTACAGGAACATGTGAATATATATGTCCAGAAACACATACTATTTACATTGTATACATTTTACTTTTTCATACAATTTGCGTAAGTTAAATAAAACGCGTTATACCTGCGATATCGCAGTAAAACCCAGAGTTTACCCGGAAGAAAGTGGTCGCCTTTCTGTGACGGACGGGAAGCGTGGAAGCCGCGGCGCGCGCTAGCCACCTCCGCCGGCCGCGGTTATGATTATTAGTGTTCTTTCTTTCATGGCAGTTTCGGGCAATTTAGTCTACATAATACTTTGCGGGATTTCGGTACAACTTCATAAGACATGTCCCATTCTTGCTTTTTCATTCAGTTGACCATTTTACAAGTTACCTTTGAACATAATTATATCTAGGTACCTATGTACACCTATTATTACATTATATTATACATATATAGGTACACTGATTCATTCACTGCAAGTGTAACTTTGTAATCCTATATATTTATTTGGGATTACAAAGTTATTTATGCAGTTGGTTTATCTAGAAAACTGGACCAAATTACAAAATATTTTAGTTTTTTCTTGATTTACACACTAAACACTAATTTTATTCTAAATTTGAGGCTTCTATGTCTATTAGAAGTGCCTTAAAGCCTTGATGATTGGTCAGTCAGTCAGTGAGTGAGTGACTTTTGACTAGTTATAATTCTTAAACTACTGGTTCAAATTGAATGAAATTTGAAATATACCGTGATTCTACAATGCCTGCTTGGGGTCTGAAAATTCAGGCTTCTAGTTTTACCCACAAAGAAGTTATAAGTGTCTAAAATGGCCTGAACTGCTTCGAGAAAAGGATGGTAGGCCGTGCCGCTTTTTTGCTCGACTTAGCGAGGGCACTACCGTAACCCCAGATAAGTAGCAGTTAAAAACATGTTACTACTGGGCACAGGCCACAGAGAGTTTTTGGCCAAAAAGTGTTCACTGCGCTAATTCCAACGAAGGATGACCTCAACTGGGAAACTTATAAAATATGCAGGTTTTCCTTCACCGCCGAGAACGTGGTAAATCGACACTTTAAATTGTAATTTGTATATATGCTGAAATATATAATAATGCTTACGTACCATGAAATTTAAGTTTTAGTCACTTTGATTACCGCCTTAGACAAGTAAAATTAAATGAACCTTTGTTTAAGTAAAATCTGCTTTATTTAATTAAAGTATTTTTCCGCAAGAGCCTGTTCATTTACATATAGGTAATCGTATGAGGTATGAAACCAGGACTGTTACAAATATCTTAATATGTCTGAAAATATGTATATATAAATCTTAAATTACAAATGGATTTATAAGTCTCATTAAAGATAAAAAAGTAATGTAGCAGCTAATATACATCTCACTACTGTGCACAGGGCTCCTCATTACCTATAGTGTTTAGTGGGCAGAAAAATAAACTATGCTGCAATGATTCAATGCATATTAACAGTTTTCACATCTCCACGACTATTTTAATTACTCAGATATCTAGGTTTCCCCCCGAAGTTATTCCTCACAACTTTAACAAACACGTGTTAAGTCAGCACATAAAATTATCTATTACAGATTCATCCTCGAGGAAACCGTACACGTTTTGCTTCCGTGCCCTGCATCTATCCATTTACTTCCTGCATGTCTTACCAGTTCGTCACTCCATCTAGTGGAGGGACGCCGTATACTTAGCCTGCCGGTACGAGGCTGCCACTCGAGAATATTTCTTCCCCATCCGTTATCGGTTCTTCCAGGTATATGGCCGGCCAATCGCCACTTCAGCTTACTAATCCTTTAGAGTATGTCGATTACTCTAGTTCTACTGTGGATATCCTCATTTCTAAGTTTATCACGCAGAGAAACCCTGAGCATAATCCTCTCTATATCTTGCTGAGCGACCTATTGAGCTTCATCATATGGCCAGCAGTGAAGGACCACGTCTCAGATCCATCTCAGATCCCATATCACTGACAACACGCACTAGTTGTACAATCTAATTTTGAGGTTTTGAGGCATGCCTGACGAGAAGATGTGTCGTAATCTCCTGAATGCTACCCAGCCCAGTTGAATCCATCGATTGACCTCTCGATCGAAGTTGGACTTACCTAGTCAGACTATTTGTCCCCGGTAAACATATTCGTCAACAACTTCGAGCTTAGTGCTCCTAACAATTACCGGCATAGATGTGACATGGACGTTAAGCAAGATTTTTGTTTTGTCCATGTTTATCTTAAGATCTATTCGTTGGTAGACACTATTGAGATCATTGAGAATAGTGCTTAGATCCTTCAGCGATTCTGTCATAAGGTCTATATCATCGGCAAATCGAAGGTGTTGATGCACTTGCCATTGACGTTAATACCGTATCCTTTCCAGTCCAGTAGCTTGAAAACTTCTTCCAATGCAGCAGTGAAGATTTTAGGGGATATTACGTCACCCTGTCTTACACCTTTCTGCAGTTGGATAGGTTTCGTACTCATGATTCTGTATTCGGATAGCCATCGTAGCCCTACTGTACAAACTTCAGCACTTCAATATACAGACATTCACCTTGGCATCGCTGAAGGGACTGCAGCACCGCCCAAATTTCGACGGAATCAAAGGCTTTCTCATAGTCTACATACGCAAGACAAAGTGGCATATTGTAGTCTTAGGTCTTCTGTACAATTTTCCGAAGGGTATGTATGTGGTCTATGGTCTTAAAGCCTTTTCGGAAACCGGCTTGTTCGGGAGACTGGAAGTCGTCAAGTGAAATTCGAAATGACTCTCGAAAATAGCACGGAGAGCCATTCTAATCTCGCTCAGATTGACATCCGGGATATCATCGGAATAGTGTCGGATAAGGGACCTATACGTTTTACAAATTAAACCTCAAATTAAATGGGAAGCAATCTCATTTTAAGCTTTTAGAATTAAACATTACCTATAGCACTATTCTTTGAACGACTAGATTTTTAACTTCCCGCTTTGAAAATTAGCAATTTTCAAAAGTAGATTAGTTGGTTATAGATTTCAGTCCGATTTTAAGAATCCGAGTTTTCATCAGATCTCCACATTTTGAGGTTCCACGGATGGCCTGCAGAGTCTACCGTATGTTTTGGTATAGTAATAATGCGCTATACTGCATAGTAATGCAATAATTAACAATGAAAAAGTCTGTGATGTGAGAGACCTGTACTAGATTATCACCTGTCTTTTTAGTTAAGTAATATATTAAAACATAATAAAATATTTTAAGCTT
Organism: Parnassius mnemosyne; assembly: GCA_963668995.1. Lineage (NCBI taxonomy): Eukaryota > Metazoa > Arthropoda > Insecta > Lepidoptera > Papilionidae > Parnassius > Parnassius mnemosyne. The sequence goes on from CAVLGL010000159.1 coordinate 27,426,338, forward strand.
AGCAAATCTTATAAAATTATAAGTGTTCAATTCACTCTTTATTATATATAAATTATTTTCCTTTTTTCGCTGAAAACTTATGTGGAAACGTACTGTTTACTAATGATACTTCCCTAGTGCTTAAAATTGATTGAGATAAAAATACAAAAACGATGTGAATGATGCTGTGTCTAAAGTACTAAACTAGTTTATAACAAATAACCAAAATTGGTTTATAAAGAATTCGTTACTAAACTCTAAGGCAAGTTATATTAAGTTCAACAATTAAATACTTGAATTATTGAATCGAATATAATACGAAGTTTTCCTTCGTATACTATATACTATATACTAGTCTATAATGGAAATGTGTGATGATGTGTGTGATGTGATGGATTTTAACTAATTTTAATTATATATTAAATTAAAATTAGTTTTATATAATCAATGTTCATTTATCGTAGTTTTGCTTAATTTAATTGCAGGTAGTAGTAATAGTACAGTATTATTGAGAAATACATACTTGCATGTTTCTTTTGATTAAGTGCCTATTTTAATATGTTATCTATTGATTTGTGAATTGTGAAATTTTAAAGACACGAAGCGTCTTTGCTCTTTTTCTGTAAAGAGGAATTTAAAAACAATTCCTCACCATCAAGTACCTCTTTCTAAAATTTAATTACGATAATTTCAGAATTTTAATCGTTATGAGGAAACAAACAGACAGATAGATGAGTGGATACTTCATATTAAAGAATGTCGATCCTTTTGGGAATAAATTGTTCACATACAAAGAAGACGACGACGGGCTGAGGGGGCTGCAGGGAGAAGCAGTGGCGTAAGCCGTGCACCAACGGCAATACCTACATCGACACGACACCTTGATCTCAAGTACATAAAATAATCAATATAAATTCTCTTTTTGTATATATATACATACACATATATATATATATACACACATATATATATATATATATAAATTGTTACGGCCCTCAATTGCCCAGGCAGAAGTCGACTGTATTAGGGCCCATCAGTAATACACTCGACGAGCAGCAAAGGGTTCGGGCCCAAATGGCCTATGGATAATTAACTAATAGATGATAAGCAAGCACAAACTTACCGAGTTCCGTAGGTAGTGTCGACCACAAGGCGAAGTCAGGTGGTAAGTGAGGTGTATGTAAGTAGTGTGTGAAAGTGTGTAGATGTAAACTGACGTCACCGACGTATTCTGCGAGCGGACCCACAGGCGCTACTTTCCTCCAAAATGTGCGATCCCTCCAGTAGGCGTTCACTAATTGAAACCTTCTGCTTTTATTTCACTTTATTAGTTTATCAACTTTATTGTACATTTAATTAACTTCAAATTCAACCAAATTAACGTTAATCGAAGTTAAAACAAGTGACACGCTGCACAACTTAAGAACGGTCGGTCAAAGTTCAATGTCCCAGGTTCACTTAGCACAAAATTATAACCACGAGCACGAACGCGATCTCTTCTCGAGTCACAAAGTTCTAGCGTTCCACACAACAAAGCAAAATTCCTTCGTACGATATTAAAATGCCACAAAAGCAACTCGTCGATGCAAATTAATGGTAATCGAAGTTAAGTTAATCACTCAAAAATATTACAACAAGAATTATATAAGACAAGGCCCGTTGTCACGCAAAACGAACGAGATTAGACAACACAAAGGAGGCGGTCTTAACGAGACCCAAATATTCGATAGTAAATTCCGTCTAATCGACACTACGGCCGCGCCCAACTTTAACTATTACAACCAGAATTATATAAGACCAGCCTCGTTGTCAAGCAAAACGCACGAGATTAGACAACGCTATTCAGAGGCGGCTCCGAGCGCAAACTTTAGACCGTCTAACCTACGGCGGCCGTGCCCAACTAACTCGCCCACGCGTCAGGCGACCGAACCGAGAGACCCGCTCTCGAGAGAGGGGGTACCAGGCGGTGACTGGTACCATCGAATGAACGCGCCGAGCGCGCGTCGTGAGTTCAATTTCGAAAATTTCCATTTAATCTTTACCTATAATCGTATTTTATTTATATTTTCAATTTTACATACGCAAATACTCAAGAGAAACGGTGAGTAACCATAATTTTGGATTAATTTTAATTTAAAAAATATTACTTACATAAAATTATACACAAAAGAAAGAAAAAAAAGCAATATTAAGGGTGCTTTTAATATCTTTTTAGATTACATATAAGGCCATTAATACGATAAGTGACTAACAGAAAATAATGTTAAATTAAGTATACGAGAGAAATACATTGTACTAATATATTATATGCCGGTTAAAGGCCGTAGAAATGGTTCTGATTTATGGAGGGTAGGCACTAACATGCATACAGACGTGAATATGGAGTGCCAAAAACCCCGAAATAGGTTACGTTGGTATACGTGAATGTAATAATGATGTAAAGCTTAATACTCGGAAAAAAATATCAGCCTACTACTTTACAATTTGTCTCATAAGGCAACATCCATTAATTTCGTTTAATTCAAATGAAAATGATACATAGTTATTTTAAATGCTTGTATACAAATATTTCTATAGTTATATCTATGCTTATCATTAAAATGTTTACTTGTATTGTGTTAGTATGTCTGATTTCAACCATGAATATGACGTTAAAAATGTATATTTGTCTGTAGGAACAAATTTAACTAGATAATTATAACATTTATCAAAAAGTAAAAACGGACATCAAATTGCTAAAAATTAATTATTTATTTGCTACCATTAGGGGTGGAATATTCGCGAATTTTTTATGTTTCTTGTAGTATAATAATAAATATTTAATAATAAAAGCATTTAGATTGGTTCTCACTCTGCGAAGATATCATATGAAATTGCTTAAACAATAATCCAATATGAGACTATTTCCCCCATTTTCCACCCCTGGAGGCGGAATTTTTTCTTCAAAATTTAATGAGACCATCCTTAGAGTAAATCCCATTTAATAAAAATAAAATAATTAAAATCAGTTCATAATCTACGAAGATATGGCGTAACATACATACAAAAAAACATACACTCGAATTGCAAACCTCCTCCTTTTTGAAGTCGGTTAAAATTATTTAAGCTATCGAATGAAATAAACATACATGTTGTAAAAATAACCCCGAGGCCAACTTAGATTTTGTTTCTGATACGTCACGAGCACAAATAGTTTGAAAATAATTCAAAAATAATAACCATATAAAATAATTAACAAATAAGTTGCAATATTTCAGGCGCAATAAACGCCAAGCCATTATAGGTACGCAGGTGGATGAAGCGATAGGTACTGAAATTTTAACGAATCTTTTAAAGATTTATTTTAAAGTAACATCTGGACATATAGCGTTTTACGAGGCACTGTTATTTTAGAGGGACTAAAGAAAGCTTTACTCTTATTATGAAATATTTAGAACCAGTTAAAGCACAGATCGATCAATTAGTGTTCGTTACGGTAACAAGTGGTAGCTTTTGTGTATATATAAATGCACTGAAAATTATATTTTTTATTGACGCATATAACTATACTTGAGACAATAGAGGTAATCTCTAGCAGTTCTAATAATTTAAATAATTTAGAATGTAACTTACAAATCTTTAATTGTATGACTGCACAGAGTGATAATGTAAATTGTTTACACCTGGTGCATCAAAATATACAAGGCGTGATAGGCAAAAAGCTAGAAATTGAGTTGTTCTTACATAGCAACAATATTCATATTTTATGTATTACTGAACACTGGTTATAAGCTTATAACTTAATGTTTAACTTCAGTAATCACCAGGTGGTAAGTTCTTTCAATAGAGAAACGGTTTTAAGAGGTGGCTCCTTAATATTAGCTAGTAAATTATTATCATGTAAAGAACGTAAAGATATTGTGAGCCTCTCTGTTGAGCGAACTGTAGAAATGGCATTTGTGGAGTTTGAGCACCTCATTGTTGTGAGCGTCTACCCCGTCTATGTGAGACCCCATGTTCTATATACGATACTTTTGAAAAAAATATGGAGGAAGTTTTTGCTAAGCTTAATAAACAGAATAAATCTGTTGTAATATGTGGAGACTTTAATATCAATCTCCTAGAAGCTTCCTGCATCAATATTAAATTTAGATCATTGTTTAAATCATAATTATGGTATTTTTAATTTATTTTTAGAGCCAACGCGTATTGATCAATCTAGTGCAACATGTATAGATAACATTTTTACAAATGTGAAGCCACTGCATAAATGTATAATTCAAAAATTAAGTTCTGATCACTGTGGATAAGTAGTATCGTTACCTTTGTTGACAAAAAGCATGTATATGAGAAAGGTGTGTTTGTTCCAGTAAATGCACGTCACTTGGAGAAATTTAGAAGTAACATAGTGAAAAAACTTCCATCACTTTCATACCTAGATGATCCTAATTTTTTGAATGGAACATCATTTAAGCTTATTTGCAATGAATTTAATAGTACTTTTACTTCTAAAACATTCTCCTTAAACAGTCGGAAGTCATTCAATGAATGGGCGACGGTAGGAGTCCATAAGAGCATACGTAGGTTATATGATCTTTACCATGAAAGGTCATACAATCATAGCGTCGAATTTAGGAAATATGTAAAAAAATATTCAAAAATATTTAAAAGAGTGTGCTCCACAGCCAAGTCTTTGCAGTTGAGCAACAAAATTAAGACGGCTTCTAATAAAATTAAAATGACATGGAGTATAATTAATAGCGAAAATGGTAAGATCAACTCTCGCAATTCAAACTACCAGTTAAGTGTTAACAACAAATTAACTGAATCAGATCAGGACGTTGCAATGGTTTCTGAGAAATATTTTACTGATATTTCGATATTAACCACTAAGTCACTGAATTCTTCTCCTGTCGTCGCCGAATCATTACTAAAACAAAATGTAAATCCGTGTACAAAGAATTTTACATTTCATAAAGTATCATCAAAAGATATTGTAAAATATTTTAAAACTATTGATGTCAAGAAAACTGCGGATCTGTGGGGGATTTCCGTTAAAGTTATTGCGTCTATAATAGATAAAATCGCGCCTCATTTAGCTATTATTTTTAATACTAGTATCGAATCTGGCGTGTTTCCTGATTTAATAAAGTATAATAAAGTAATATCTTTATGAAAATCTGGTAGTACATTAGATCCCGCCAATTTTAGACCTATTTCTGTAGTACCAACATTTAGTAAGTTTTTTGAAAAAATTATTCTTGATCAAATATTAAATTTCTTTAATATAAATAATGTTGTATTTTGAGCTGGTTAAATATATCTTTAACACATGGGAGAATTTACAGGATGCTTTAGGTATATTTTGTGACCTATCCAAAGCCTTCGATTGTGTTAACCATGAAACATTAATCAGGAGACTTCAACACTACGGTGTAAGAAGTGATACTCTTAAATTAATTATTTCATATTTAAGTAAGAGAACGCAAAAAGTTGTCATTAACAGTATGAGTTCTTCCAGATCGATGGTACAAATGGGCGTGCCTCAAGGCTCAATTCTCGGCCCCTTTCTTTTTCTTGTAAACATTAATGACTTACCTTACATAGTAGGAGATAACCATGATATAGTATTATTTGCAGATGATACTTCTTTAATTTTCAAATTAAGTCGACAATTGCTAAAATATGACGAAGTAAATAATGCTTTATCAAAATTAGTAAATTGGTTCAATGTTAATAATTTGCATTTAAATGGCACTAAAACGAAATGTATGAAATTCGTGATTCCAAATGTCAAACAATTAAATACTAATGTAATTTTAAATGGGGAGAAACCGAGTCTTGCAGATACCACCAGTTTTCTTGGAATCACACTAGACGTGAAGCTTCAATGGTCTCCCATATATCAAAACTAGCAAGCAGACTTAGTTCTGCAGCATATGCCGTAAAAAAGATTAGAAGTCTAACTAGTGTTGAAACATTTAGACTAGTTTACTTTAGCTATTTCCATAGCATAATGTCGTATGGTATTTTGCTATGGGGACATGCAGCTGACACTGAAATTATATTTGTTTTACAGAAGAGGGCCATAAGAGCGATTTATGATTTAAAGCCTAGAGTCGCTGCGACAAAAATTTAAGGAAATTAATATATTAACTTTGGCCTCTCAATACATTTATGAAAATGTATTGTACGTACACAGAAATAAAAGTAGTTTTACAAAAATAATTGATATTCATTTTGTAAATACTAGGAAAAAACACAAGCTAGTAGTACCAGTTACTTGACTCCATCAAGTCAGTAATTCATTCTTGAGGCGATGTATACGCTTTTACAACAAAATTCCAGAAAATATACAAAATTTGACCTGCTCAAAGTTCAAAAACTTTATTAAACTAAGTTTGTATAAAAAAGGGTTATTATAATATTAAAGAATTTATAGATGATAATAACCCCTAGGAATGAGGTCATCGCTACCAAGCTATTTCTAATTTGTTGTGTTGTTAATTTGTGTAACATACATGATTGTTTTTAAAAAAAAAGTCCCGCTGTTTTTCTTGCTGGTTCTTCCCAGGACAGAGGTTTTTTATCGAACCAGTGGTATTTAAACAAAAGAGTGACTTTCAATAAGTATTATTTATAATCTATATCGAATAAAAAAGTTTCTGTTTCTATAAAACATTTTTATCATCTCATTGTCCTATGAGCGTAAACAACATTCGTTGTTGTAAATTTGACACAATTAGTATTATTTCCGTTCAAATGCAGATTATTAACGTTAAACCAATGCACTAATTTTGATATAGCATTATTCACTTCGTCACATTTAAATGATTGACGTTTAAGTTTAAAAATCAAGGAAGTATCATCAGCAAATAATACTATATCATGACTATCCCCTACAAGGTGAGATAAGTCATTAATATACACCAGAAACAGAAATGGGCCGAGAATCGAGCCCTGGGGGACACCCATTAGTACAGGTGACCCGGAAGAACTTTTACCATTGATAATAACCTTCTGCTTTCTATTACTTAAGTATGAAATAATAAGTTTAAGCGCTGTGTTCTTGACACCATAGTACTGTAGCTTCCTGATTAATGTCTCATGGTGAACACAGTCGAAGGCCTTGGAAAGGTCACAAAATATACCCAAAGCATCCTCTGAATTCTCCCATGCACAAAAAATATGTTTAATAAGCTCAACTCCAGCGTCAGTTATCGAGCGACCCCTTGTAAAACCGAATTGATTTTTATGCAGCAATTTATTAATATTAAAGAAACTTTACATCTGATCTAAAATAAAATTTTCTAAAACTTATTTAATGTTGGTAGTACTGAAATTGGTCTGAAATTGGCGGGGTCTAATGTACCAGATTTAAATATAGGTATGACTTTACTATGTTTCATTAAATCAGGAAACACACCAGATTCGACGCTTATATTAAATATAGTGGCTAGATAAGGTGCTAATATATCTATTATAGATAAAATAACTTTTACGGAAATCCCCCCATAAGCCTGCCGTTTTCTTAATATCAATAGTTTTAAAATATTTAACGATATCTTATAATCAGTAATTTTAAATATTTAACGATATAGTAGATATATGCATATAAATCACTATTCCGAAACTCAACATCAAGCGGGTACGAAGTGATAAGCTAGGATGTACCAGTTCTAGGAATAAAACATCCATGTTACTTGGTTAAGTGATAATAAGTGTACTTTTGAAAATGTTGAAAATCATATTTAGGTACTGTGATCACAAGTTTATAATTTTTCCGTATATTTTTTAATGTAATCCTAAATAATTATTCCATTGATTGCAGTCACAAATGCAATAATTAATATTGTGAGTTGAGTATAAAACATAAAGTTTATTTAAGTCATGGTTAAAAACGTTATATCACATAACTTGCCTTGTCTTTAAAAAAAGTAGTATACCACCATAGTCAAGTTATTTCAAAAATGGCCCATTTAATTAAAATTTCGCAATGGTGCAACACTTGCTATTTATCTTTCCATAAAAAATATTATTACATATTTATTTCCAAAAGAACTTAATTTCAAACAAACTTTTTTCATGAATAGTGTGCAAAAGAATTTGCTGTATTATTGTGACAGACAGATTTGATTGAGTGATATAGAGTGACGCTGCTCAAATTGCCATTGAGTGGGATAGACTGACATGCATCTCCTCGTAATCGTGTAACTTTCGTACTGACAAGTTTGGTTTGTGTTACGGACTGGATATCACATTTGTGTTGACGACTTTGGCTGTGTTTCCCTGGACTTTATTATTTATTGTTCTTCCGAAATTCCGTACGTATATACTGCGCAAGAATATGAGAATATATAGGGATAATATGCATGATATTATACATATATATATATATATATATATATATATACATATATATATATATATATATATATATATATATATGTGTGTGTGTGTGTTTGTGTTTAATATATATGTGTATATATTTATAAACTAACATATTTATTTTATAATGTGTTTTAAAGAATATATTTAAATGAGCTAGTTCTTTTTTTCTGTTATGGCTTTACCCATTGCTATTATCACACTACTAAAGGTTAGCTGGCAGAGAATGCCTTTTTCTCATTAAATAAACCTTTGTACTAAATTGTTTTGGGTGCAATAAAGAATTTTCTATCTGGGTGGGGCTAAAAAAATTGTACCATAACGCTCTACAAAGAGTACCACACAAAATCGTAAGCAACACACTGGAAGTTTATGTAACACGCTAGAACTCTGTAAAGGCAGGACTATATTGTACCAGAACTTATTAAAAATCTTACCATATTTACACTTTTTTTAGTTTTCAAGGGTTCTTCAAGGAAAATGTTTAGCAAATTTTCTTCTATAAACATTATTATAAATTGGTTTCAGTGGTAACTTTTCTATAAAAAAAAATTGTCGTATTAAATCAAGTAATTGTTTGTTTCTCTTTATAGATCTTTATAGAGTTTTTTTAGAGTATGTTTAGATTTATTTGGAGTGCTTCTATGGCAACAGATGAGAAGACACGATTATAATATGCAGGTTTATTCACATTCAAGCAAAACTTTAATACCCGCTTTTGGGCTCTACCGCAATCGGTTAAAAACAATGTAAATTAAGCTTAATGCTATCCAGTGTGTTATGTAACACACCATGTACCACAACATAACATACGAGACCGAAAACGCGAAAAGATTCTTGTGTTTGCATGATTAAAGCAGCCGTAAATTCAAAGCAATTTTAGAAATAAAACCATAATATACAACTTAAAAGGATATTTGTTCAGTATCTTTGCTTCATATAATAAAAGATAAACATATAACTTGAAAATTTTTTGTTTAAAATATAATATTTTCGACGAGCAAAATGAAAGCTGCAAATACCCTCACTTTTGTACCTAGACTAAAATGGCTGACATTAAATTGACACTTGAAAGATGTTGTTATAAGGTGTTGCCACCCTACAGAACAAGTCTTCATGTGATTAGCACTAAACTACGAAAGTTATCGTGGTACACATTACTCGTAACGCACTGGAAAATTATTAGGGACACATCGTTAAATTTGTGATTTCAAGAAATTGTAAGATTTTGCGAGAATTTCAGACATAATACTCCAAATTAATTCCTATTCTAACAATGAAGGTTAAAAGAAATACCAATAAAGGCGTAATTAAAAAAATAAAATTAAAGCATTGTCGGCAGACAGCCCTGGAACATTTAAGTTTTGTATGGAGCAAAAAAAAGATTGAAAGTTTGTAAACTAAAATATTGACTAAATTGAAGATTTATGGATTTCATTTGCAACTATCTTTTTTTGATGTCTTTATTTACTGCAGCAACTAAAATTCGATAAAAAAGAACTCTTAAAAAAATACTAAAATTTAAGGGTAAACAGGTACAAATTATTTGAGTCCCACCCATCTATCTATTTATGTTCTTAGGAAAGCTGAACAGAATTAAAGTCACTTAGGACACGTAAAGCGATTGGAACTGGTTCATATATAAGCGCCTTTTTCTTTCCCGTTTGCTTACATAATACAACGTGAAACGCGTCACATATTATGTACGCGTGTATCTCGTTACTACAGTACAGGTGAGGAATCAAGCCCATCAATCAATGATAGTTATTAAACACCACTGTGAAAAACGATTGATGATATAAACGGGTAAAGCGGGTATGCGTGCGCAATGCTGATACAACCGCAGTGATAATGCTGTTCCCCATCACTAGCCTTTAGAATTTGGATTTAGCAATTGTGAACAGAAATACTGCCTTTGGTCGGAGCGAGCCTATTTCGTTAATTAGCAGGACGCACCATTGGCAGGTTAGAATACGCATAAATATATCAGCCTTCACTAATTTGCAAAAGGTTATTTTGCAAACTAAAGCGATGTTACTTTATTTTTCAATATTTATTACTTTAGGAACATACTTTTTGTATTTCACACAGTGCTGACTAAATACCAATGAAGACATACTATCACATTTTCCGGATTTTGAACAATTTTCCTCTATGCCGCAGTGGCTTAGCAATGAGTTGCTGCGCTGCTGGCCGCGAGTTCGAAACCCGCACGGAAAAAGTATTTGTTTGGCCTACAAATAATTGCTCCGGGTCTGTATGTTTGTCCTTGTACAATTTGTGTTTGTAAACTGCCTCCACAAAACAGGAGAAAATCCTAGTGTGGGGATAATGTTTTTTTAAAACAATTTAAAATATTGATGATGTTCCACAACCCCAGTGTTTTTGAAAGACCTATCCAACGTTTCCCCACATGATGGAATAGACGGTTAAAAAAATCATCCTCCATTTACTTGTATGGGGAGTACCCAAAATAAAAATGTTTTTAAAGATTTTATTTCACAGTTTTTTAGGCGTGATGTCTATAACTATGCCAAATTACAGATTTATAGCACCTAGTGTCTCTGATTAAAACTTCGGACGGATGGACGGAAAAACGAACGGACGGACATGGCGAAACTATGAGGTTTCCTTGTTGTGTTCCTAAGAAACCCTAAAAAAAGACTGGATTACAGCGAGTGCTATAGTACGCGCTTATGGACTCAACTGAAGTCCATTGTCTGCCTGGGTGATAAAACCTCAATATATGTCTGGGTATAACGTATTTTTTTAAAAGAAAAAATATATATTTACTATCATAGAAGTATTAAATTTTAAACTTTAATAAAAGCAAACGTTATATATACAAAGTGATAGGACTCGTATTCTGCCTAGGAGTCAGTCTGAGTAGATACCATCTATTTCTGCCGCCAAGCAGCAATGCGTTTACTGTTGTGTTCCAGCGTGAAGGCTAATAGAGATAGTCAGTATAGTTACAGCCTATAAGGCATTCCACTTCTGTAACCTTTTTCAAGCTAGATGCAGATATCCATGGGCTGCAGTAGCCACTTACCATCATGAGAACTATATATTCGTTTGTTACTTCAATTTTATAAAAGGAATAACTAAATAAAACGAGATGATGATAAATACTCAGTTTAGTAGCCGCGTAATAAAATTAATACCTCATATCATCCCGTGGGTGTCGAGAGGGTAATGAAACAGGATATGAGTATCATCATTTTCCTGCTAAGAACTCAAAATAATAAAAAACAACGGTTACAAACCGTTTTCCAAGTATGGCTACCATCGTCCTTATGAGACCAATGTTCGGCAGTGGACTTTTAATAGGCTGTAATAATAATGAATGAAATGAGAATCGTGAACAAAAGTATGATAAAGCGATACAGAACAGCCGCCTCGTAACACATGGTACGGTCGTGGAAAAAATGACAATAATGTATTTGTTCATTTTCTTTAATAACGGCTATTTATCGTTAGATACTCAATATAGTCTACATACTCGTACGTCTCACTGCTTCTAGATATAAATATACGCTAAACACTTCTACTTTCTTAAACCTGCATTAAGCACGACGTTTCCTTTATTGTGGACCTCTGTTAATCATTTGCGACGCAGATGTATTTAATGAAATGCAAAATTGTTTCACATGTTAAAAATTGAATTAGGTAAGATCCGCATAATAAAATTATCCTTTTCTTAAGAATTTTATTGACAATGGCGTGAAAAAATCTCGCATTGATTGCGCAGTATAAAGTATTAAAGCAAGCGCTTATTCCCTGAGTTTTTAAAGGCTGTAGTGATGATGATAATGATGATGATATAGTTAGGCTAAGAACGCTACAATGCTGCAGTTAATTCTACACTTTGTCATCATTACAACCCATCGCAAATCAACTTCTGAACATAGACCTCCTCCAAGGAATGCTACAAACAGAATAGGAGTCCATCGAGTTCCGTCATCTCTTACCACGTCGTCACTTCATCTAGTGAGGGGCCGCCCTAGATTTCAGCTGACGGTTCTCCGAGCTATATTGCCAGTCCATTGCTACTTCAACTTTGGTTACTCTGGTGCTACTATGGATATCCTTATTAAAAATTCTATCACACAGAGAACCATAATAGTTTATAGTAGTGTTCAGTTAGAGGTAAGGTGCAATCAGCACGTTCAGAAAATTAACATCAGAGCAATTGATTATAAAAGCGGTGTAAGAATAACCACTATCCCATTTCGTCGCGTGGGTGTTCGTAAGAGGCGACTAAGGGAAATAAACCAGGAGATGGAAAGCAGGAACAGCAGTTTCGAACCCGCCTGCCAAGCATAGCAACTACACCAAATATCCACTCGATGAGACAAAATATATGAGAAAGTCCTTATATTTAAACGTAATAGGCCTTATGTTCAGCAGTGGACTTTTGTTAGGCTGTAACGGTAACAGTAATATATTCTTCAAACTATCCATGAGATGTAATTTATACCAACGTAGCAATATTTTCACATGTAAACCATTTGTTTATAGAATAAGATCTTAATCCTAGTCTTTTATAAAAACTAGAAAACGAGGCCACATTAGTCAAGGCAAAGCTGTGATACGAATAAACTCGTAAAATGTTAAGCTAAATTAATGAACGTAAGCTTAAATTAAGCTTACGTTAGTTAATCTTTATTTAAAGGATAAGATATTTTGCGCAGTGAAAATATTTGTTTTCATATTAAATAAGAATTTAAAGTAAATATTACAAACAATGAGAAAGTTAATATTTATAGTGTTAATCATTTATATAGATTTTTCTAAATATATACTTTAATTGTAGTTACGATTGGATACAATTATATTTAACTTTGTCATTATGACTTCTCTTAATCTATAAATATTTGCATAATACTTTTTAAGAATTCTATAACAAAAACTAATCTGCAAATAACGGGCGTAAAATTATTTACCAAATATTTAACCAATTTCAATGAAATTTACTAGGATTCTAAACGTTTACGAAGTAGTAAAAAAACTAATTATAGAGAAATTTTTCTTCTAATATTCAAGTGACAATCAAGCTAACAGTTCAGCTGTCAGTAAATTTTAATTTTATATTTCCAACTTATAGCTTTAAATTAAAGGAAAAGTTTTAATTAAGAAGGCTAATCCATTGTTTTTACCACAGAAATTCTGTAGTTTTTACGTCACCAATATCTTAGGGCGACGTTGAAACACTTTTTAACTTTTTTGGACCTCCGTAAATCTAATTAATTGAAAATATTGCCCAAAAACAAAATCACTTTTATATAAATAGAAAATATGGGCATGGTAGTCGATGGCGAATTAACAATTATTTTATAATCAATTATTCCAATTGTGCCGATATCAATCGATCAATTTATCACAATTATAACGATTAATCGATTAATCGAAGAAAGATCTAGGCTTTTCGTTAAAATAGATTAGCTAGATGCTGCGATATGCGAAATATAGTATTCTCAGTAAATTTGAACAATAAAATTATCCAACAAATGAAACGAATAAAATTCTTAAAGAAAATATTTATTAAATTTATTTGTTGAATTTCAATCAACATTTTCATTACCTTTTATCTATTGATAAAAAAAATACATAGAAAGATGAGAATCAGTCAGCCAGTCTAATGTCAGTAGCGATCAGGCTCTAAAGACATCTAAAGTCTTTGAGAAGGCAATGATGTTGAAATAATTGACAAGTGAGACAAGTGGACCTGGTCGAGCCCCGACGATTCGACAAAAAATGAGATTGACTTCATTATAACGACCAGACGACAACTGTTCAGTGATGTCTCCGTGATCGCGAGGGTGAAAACTGGTAGCGATCACCGAATGGTTAGAGGCACACTGAACCTAAACGTTAAGTTGGAGAGGTCGCGTCTATTGAAGTCAACGCTCCGTCCCCCTCGTGCTCTGTTCCAAAGTCCCGAAACCTGTAATGAAGTGGACGATATGAAAGACAAGCTCGTGGAGACTGTCCATGCGGTCGGAGCTAAGTTTTGCAAGACCCGTCGCAGAAGAACACAAAAACTCTCCGATCACACTCTTAATCTCATGGCTGTTAGACGGGAGATGAAGCTGCATTCTTCAACAGTCTTGACAGCATACAGGCATCTGAACAGACATCTCCAAATGCGTGCGGCGGGACTTACGCAACTTCAATACAGCTCGTATTGAAGAAGCGATCGAGCGGAACCAACGCTTCAAAGTCTTTGCCAGCGATCTGTCTGCCAGAAAGAGCCAACTGTCAAAGCTGAAGACAGAGTGTGGCAGCATCATTTCCGGGACACCTGAGATTTTGAGTGAGATTGAGAGGTTCTATGGGCAGCTGTACACCTCATCGTTGGAGCCACACACAAGTGTGAGTAACGATCCAAGAGCGAGTCTCATCCGACACTATTCCGAAGATATCCCGGACGTCAGTCTGAGCGAGATTAGAATGGCTCTTCAGCACCTTAAAAACGGTAAGGCTTCAGGCGAGGATGGAATTACAGTGGAGCTTCTGAAAGCGAGTGGAAGACCGGTACTTGAAGTCCTTCAGAAGCTCTTTAATTCCGTCCTCCATGGTGGCATTACACCGGAGGCGTGGAGCAGAAGTGCGGTGGTCTTGTTCTTCAAGAAAGGTGACAACGCTCTCTTGAAGAACTACAGACCGATTTCCCTTCTGAGCCGCGTCTACGTGCTGTTTTCGAGAGTCATTACGAATCGTCTCGCGCGCAGACTTGACGACTTCCAGCCTCCCGAACAAGCCGGTTTCCGAAAGGGCTTTAGCACCATAGACCACATACATACCCTTCAGCAAATTGTACAAAAGTCCGAAGAGTACAATTTGCCACTATGTTTGGCGTATGTGGACTATGAGAAAGCCTTTGATTCCGTCGAAATTTGGGCGGTGCTGCCGTCCCTTCAGCGGTGCCAAGTTGACTGTCGGTATATCGAAGTGTTAACTAACGAAGTGGAAACTATAAGTGCTTGTACAATAGGGCTACAATGGCTATCCGAGTACAGAAACAGAGTGCGAAACCTATCCAATTGCAGGGAGGTGTAAGACAGGGTGACGTCATATCCCCGAAACTCTTCACGGCTGCATTGGAAGACGTTTTCAAGCTTCTGGACTGGAAAGGATACGATATCAACATCAATGGCGCGTACATCACTCACCTTCGATTTGCCGACGATATAGTCCTTATGGCAGAATCGCTGGAGGACCTAAGCACTATGCTCAATGACCTCAATAGTGTTTCCCAACGGATAGGTCTTAAGATGAACATGGACAAAACAAAGATCATGTTTAATGTCCATGTCACACCTATGCCGGTAGTTGTTGGGAACACTAAGCTCGAAATTGTTGACGAGTATGTTTACCTGGGACAAATTATCCGACTAGGTAAGTCCAACTTCGACCGAGAGGTCAATCGACAGATTCAACTAGGTTGGGCAGCGTTCGGGAAATTACGGCACATCTTTTCGTCAGGTATACCTCAAAACTTGAAAACAAGACGTGTTGTCAGTGATAACCTATGGTAGTGAGATGTGGTCCTTCACTGCTGGCCGGATGAGGAAGCTCAAGGTCGCTCATTGAGCTATGGAGAGGGCTATGCTCGGAGTTTCTCTGCGTGATAAATTTAGAAATGAGGATATCCGCAGTAGAACCAGAGTGACCGACATAGCCCAACGGATTAGTAAGCTGAAGTGGCAATGGGTCGGCCATATAGCTTGAAGAACTGACAACCATTGGGGAAAAAAGGTTCTAGAGTGGCGGCCTCGTACCGGCGGCCGAAGTGTAGGGCGTCCCCCACTAAATGGAGTGACGACCTGGTAAGATATGCAGGAAGTCGATGGATGCAGGTAGCTCAGGACCGTGCTTTATGGCATTCCTTGGGGAAGGCCTATGTTCAGCAGTGGACTTGTGAGGGGCTGTAATGAATTATAAATGTGCCCTGTTGCAATTTATAATTAATAAAATTAAATATGTAATCCCTGACTTCTTATTTAGCATGGCCAACCCCTTCTCCTACATATACGCTTTTACAACAAAGTCCCAGAAAATATGCAGACCTTAATACCTTTCAGAAGATTTAAAATATTTATTAAGAAAAAATTGTTTAGTAAGGGTTATTATACTACGAGTACTAAAGAGTACATGAAACAACCCCCTGGAAATAAGGTGATCGCTACCATGCTGTTTCTAAACATTTTCATAGCTATTGTATTATATTGTTTATTATACTTTTTTTTAAAGTTCCACTGGGTTGCTTGCTGGTTATTCCCAGAACAGAGATTTTTGTTTTCCAAACCAGTGTTAATGTAAAACATGACTTTCAATAAGTATTACATATATTCTATTTTTATTAAAAATGAATATATTCTATTCTAACGATTAAAGATATTTTTAAGCAACTTATCTCAGGGCTATTTCATGATATGTTCAAACATTTTATGACCATTTTATCGTGAAATAGTTTCGTTACTCCCCGCTAGCGGCACTGATAGTGCATTTATAGTAGAATCCACATCAATTTGTGCCTAATTTATATAATAATTAAAAGTACGCGACTTTGTTGCTATCGCTGTGCCATAACAAGATGGTTGCTTTCGTATTTCTAATGTGAGCAAACGTGAATGGACAAATCGACAAATGGTGAAATGTATACGATATGGCAAGTACTAATGGGTTTTATCATGAAATGGTTGCGTCTAAAGAAATGGTCGGGTACTTCATGATATGATCAATTCTATGATTTGACACATTTAAATTTAATTAACCATTTTAATTTGGCTATGCTCAAATTATCTGCTAAAAGATTACCTTTTATTTGAGCGATGTTCATACTCTGCTCCTATATGAAAAAATAAGTAATATCGAAAGAAAAAGAAAAGAAGTCCGGAATTTGAGGAAAATATATCTGATTTCATTGCCTTCGAGTGTCTTGATTAGTTTGCAGAACCAATAATGAATTGGGTGTTATTTTACTAATGTCGTGTTTAGTTTCTAGATATTGTATTGAAAATCAATAATGTATACAATACAATTTCTTACATGAAATTATACAAATGTTATGTTTTTCTTAATAAGTTCAATCCAAGAACCCCCTAGTAAATGGCATGAGAACAATGAAATTTAATATTTTGGGCACTAACTTCTTTTGTTGTGTAAATTCAATGCGTACTCGTATATTATTCTTTTCTTTAACATTATGAAAACATTTGCCTCCCGCGGCGGTAAATTCATTAACCGATCTATTTCGAAAACAATCCATGTGAAAATTGTTGAAGAATCTAAAGTTAAATTGGATATCTCAAAGGCACGTATAATCTCTTGATATCGTTGAAAATCAGCCTATTCAACCAAGAATAATATGAAAATACAATCTTTAAACTGTCAATCTCCAACATATTATAATTAAAATACGTCACGTCGTATGTTATTTACAACATGTTGGCGCATTTTTTATGTTACTTTATTTTTTACTATTTTAAGCCAGCGCATAACTACAATCCCACCTGATGGTCAGTGGTGACTTAACAAAAGCCTATTCACTCTTGCTTTGAAGACATCAATATTGAGTCGGATGGAAAGACATGATTGAGATTGAGATTATTTTTGAACGAATCGACTGATTGAGGTCATATTCACACAATATATTTGTATTGTCGAGGTGACGGTGCATAGCCATGCTACGATCCAAAAGCTGGCTAGTAGTTAATAACAAATTTTATATGAATGGACCAAAATGACTCGTATTGACATATCGATCCGTGGAGTCCACATGCGATGAAGTTCCTAAAGGAATTGTATTCGGGGATTTTCGTCGCTGCCGGTGATAAGAAGGCTGGTTCTGTTTTAGCTTAATGGCTAAAGATAGCTAGCCATTCAGTGCGGAACCACAGCCAACGCTTTTGGCTCAACACCGCGGGAGTAGGACTGAATGATAATAATTGAAGTTTTTAATTTTTGTTTTTCTGATGTGAAAACAGTGAACAGGGAACGAAAGTAAACTGTCACGCTCCGATGAGTGATGCACTGACTTGGGTATACTCAGCTCCAACCGTCATCAGCCAAGTTTTTTGTCTGATAAGGAGAACATCGTTCCAATAATAACGTTTCACAAATATGATTATGTATTTTATAATCACTATTACTTTATGCGTATAGTTAAAGTTAAAGTTACACAGCCTATTATATGTCCCACTACTGGACACAGGCCTCCCCTCATCTCTGAGATGGTTTTAGGGCAAGGAAATGTCTGCCGCGCTGCCCCAATGCGTGTTAGCGAACTTCATGCTTCAACTTTTGCTTTTCTGGAGACTGATGATTCGAAGGTAAGGAATATATAGATGAATCTCAAAACAGAGATTGCCCCATCATATGACAATACCACCACCAATTTTCTAAAACAGGCCCATATGATATTAATAGCCATAATAATACACGTGGATAATCCTTGATTTAGGGATGGCGTTTTTCCTACTGCTCTGAAGTTGGCAATAATTACCCCTGTATACAAGGGTGCAGATAGAAGCGATCCAAGTAACTACAGACCTATATCAGTTCTTTTTGTAATATCCAAAATTTTAGAGAAATTGTTAAATAAACGTTTGATTTATTATTTAATTAAATATAATATACTTTCCAAAATAGCACTTTAAAGCTAAATATATCGCAAACGGACCCCTGAATCGAAAAAATGCTGTTCCACACACACTGAAAACCCTCTAGGTTGCAAGACCTATCCAATGATACCCCACATTATGGAATAGTTGAGTAAAAAAAATCATCCTTCATTTACTTGTATGGGGGGTACATAAAATAAAAATGTTTTTTAAGATTTTATTTCACAGTTTTCTCGGCGTGATGAACTAGTTAACTAAATATTTGTAGCACTTATGGTCTCTGAGCAAAACCGCGGATGGACGGACAGACAGATGGACGTGGCGAAACTATAAGGGTTCCTTGTTGTGTAGCTACGGAACCCTAAAAAGTCGTGCATGGACTGCAGTAGCCACTTACCATTAAGTGGATTGTAAGTAAATTTATCACTTCAATTTGCAGAAATACAAAATTTAATATAACAACAAATATTTTTGCTTATAATATTCTACCGCAAATCTTACAAACCATAAAATAATAACATCTGTTATCATTGCTGAGTTCATTGCTTTGTTATGTAACATGTTAGTCTCCTGACACTCATGCGTTGTGATTAAGGGCAAGCGGTAAAGGCTTTATGGCTATGACAGAGCCGTTGTTACGGTTATTGTAACAATCCGCATGAGGATTTATTTATATACACATCAGAGATCGTGCTACGCTTGCTGATGCAATATTAAGAGTGTGGATTACTTAAAGGTTATAGAGAACAAAGAGGATGAAACAAAAATAAGCTTAAATTCATGACGATATCTTTACGCCTGTTGAGATTACACTTTTCAATTGAGTATTTTCTAAGCAGATCTGTATTATATATTTAAAGTAAACTAAAAAATAAAAAAAATAGTAAAGGAAAGCTCAAGGTAGCATAACGCTCAGCAAATCTATGAAAAAGGTTATGCTCGAAGTTTCAATATGAGGATATACTTCTATATATTTTTTTATATAGTATAGGTTGACAAACGAGCACACAGTCCACCTGCTGGTAAATGGTTGCTGTGACCCATAGACATCTACATCTATACTCAGTAAAGAATTAAAATGCAGATACATTGTCACCAGTGAGGACTAAGATGAAATGCCTCTTTTCCAGTAAAAAGGGTCTCCGATTCTCTACTGTCACCATACAAAACATAGCAGTGTTATGCTGCTATTTTACGCTGGTGTTCTGCGAGGGTTACAACTATACTACTAATATATCTGCAGCATGGCCCTACCACGTATAAAATTGCGCAGTAGAACCAGATTAAATGACATAGCCCAACGGATCAGTAAACTAAAGTCGTAATGAGTTGTTCATATAGCTCGAAAAACCGACAACTGATGGGTAAGAAATTTTCTCGTAAGGCAATTTCGTACCAATAATCGATGTGTAGGGCGGCTCCCCATTAGATGGAGTGATTTCCTGGTAACACATGCAGGAATTCGTTAGATGCATGTGACTCAGGATCGCGTTCTGTGGCATACATAGGCCTCCCTGTTTAGCTGTGGACTTATGAATGTATGATTGTAATAATGATGAAGATAAGGAAATAAAAAGTATCAATTAAAAGTTACAGCCTATAAATATGTCCCACTGCTAGAGACAGACCTCCTCTCATTTCCGAAAGAATTCCGTGGACATGTGAAGTTCGCCAACATGCATTGCGGCAGCGCGGCGGACATTTCCTTGACGTAAAACCAAAACCAAGTAAAAAGTATCTATTTTTATATATTTATTTACATAACATAAATATATGTCGGAACTTCATCACAAGATCTAATATGGGAAATACAACAAGGAGATCCCATTTCTGATGTGGGAAATACAACAAGGAGATCCCACTTCTGATCTCGGAAGTACACCAGAAAAGATTAATTGTTAAAAATAGTTAAACTGTGAGAGCGGATGTTTAACTTGCTCTCTTTCTTACGCAATTAATCGTTATCAGTAATAAGACAGCGTTATGCACCATACATTCAGTGTAAAGCAATTACAATTCGACCACACCGTAAAACGTCCCCGTCACAATCACACATCAGTGTAACGTAAGGAACGTGATTACATGATAACACCAAAGTATGCAAACCAACAGCAACACTACACATCTCAGTGTAACACAGCGCAGCCTCTCACCACAAGGACAGAACCACGATACTATTTTAGCACTACTACTACGTAGGATCACTTAGACGGACTCTCTCGCGCTTTGTTTTTTTTTGCACCCAGAAGCAATGTAAAGGGCTACCCTCAGGGAAGCGGGGGAGGGAGTTGGCGAATGCTCTAAGCCTACCACGCAGCCGGCTGCGGTTATGTGGGACTCACTATGAAACCTAAGTGCCTATCCACTAAACACCACCTGAGACTGGCTTTGACCTGGAGGGCCTTTCTGCCGAATCGGAAGCGACCCTTTTAGCGAAAGGGGGGGCAAGCTCGCGCTCGGCACCTACACTGAACTTTATACTTCACAAACTAGTGGGGGGGGGGGTTTACGATCTACCCTCTATTCTACCCCACCACCATCGTTATGATGCTCCGCTACAGTGACGTAACCTCTCCCTTACTCTCGATCCAACCGGTCCATCCGGTATTTCACAGACGCGCCGACATAATATACAATATTTATTATAAGAAAAAATCAAAACTAAGAACTTAAATTAACATACAATAAAAAAGTAAAAGGCGAGAGTAGTCTTAGAGTTAGAGAGTAGTTCTTAATTTATTTTTTAATTTTATAATTCAAGATTATGTTTTAATTGCTACATAAGTTTTGTGAAGATTTGTGTGGCATTTAAACTCAGGGACCATGACTCTGTCGGTCTTTATCCTATTTTTAGACACTTTATTTATATAAATTACATTTTTATTTTTATAAAAGCATATCTTTAATCATAATCATCAGTTTGATGGAAGCTGAAACTACCACCAAACTCATAATCAGCCTCATAAATTATAATCATCCCATTTGACCAGATAGCAAAACAATTGCCACACCTTTCATGATATATTTTGCGATTTGTCTAAGCATTCTTTAGTCATTTATTTAAATGCCACTTAACTATCGGTCTTTTAGTTTAATTGACTCATAAATCTATCGAACTGTAATATGTTTGCTAATTATAACTTTTTTCGTTTCTTAGGACTACTTAATTTAATAAAACATAATATCCCAGTAGTACGAAAACCATTTCTTTTACTGCAAATTATCATATTTCAGTCTATTTCTTTAAAATTTTAGAATATAATAACATGATATTTGATTACTACTATCAAAACTAGTCCAACAATTTTTAGAAGACTTGAGAAACGTGTTGGTATTTTCCAAGGGTCCGTTTCATCATTGGTTCTTTCTTTTACATTAACTTACTCTATTTTGTTCTGTTTGAGGCCCATATCCAGCAGTGGTCTTGTGATGTTGGAGTGATGATATGAATGATGATAAAAATTTATTATCAATATCATCAATGATGAAAATTACCTAGACAAATATTTAAAGAACCCATGATTGACGTTTGCTTTATGTGGTCTGTAGACCGAAAGGAGAGAAATCTGCAATTGCAAGGTACAAGGCTACTACGAATTTATTCATACTTTCCAGCCAATTTCTGACGATTTTAGCTGAGTGAGCTCTGTGTGGCGTAACGTTATCGTGAATAAAACTTCACTCCGTACCGTCTCTGCATATTTCGCTAAATTATTTAATCTGAAATTCTAATGTCATTTTTAATGGTGGATCCTTACTTAAATCCGTGTAGTAGAATCAGGTATATTTGATTATCTAATTTTATACATACAAAATACGAAAACACTTTTTTAAGAACATACTGAATAATGGATTCGCACGCATGTCAACAAATGTTAGAGTGGCAATCTGCATAAGAGGATATTTATTTTAACATTTACTCGTAGAAGCATTTTGATCAGTAAAAAAGTTGGACAATATAATCTAGAATTAAATAAAATTAATTTCAAATGTAGTAAAAGATATTTGAATAAAACTTTTGTTACATTTAACATATCCTGAATTCATTATTTTATTTGCACAGGTTGCTTTAAATTCTATATACATTATTTATAAATTCTATGTACGTCATATATGTACATACGTAGTGGCCAGTTTTGTAACGTAACACTAGCAAAGTACACCCAAAGGGAACATATTCAAATCACTTCATTAAACAGCAGTGTTGTTGTTAACATACCTTGTTAATGTTTCCAGAGCGGTTATTGTTTGTGACTTTGAAATGGCGTTTTCAAGTAGAACTGTATTTCTAATTTGTTCAAATTGTATTAAGTATAATAATAACGGTTTTGTGGTACTGACACATATCGTCCTGTGGGTGTCGTTAGAGGTGACAGAGGGATACAAACCAGAAGACGGGCAGCAGCATCTTCCCAATAACAACTAGAAGAAAACTGCGGTTATCAACCCGCTTAACTATGGCAAATATCCACTTTATAAGAGAGCTATGTTCAGCAGATGACTTTGATACGGTGTTATTAATTTATAATGAATGACATTACTCACGTAAGATTTCGGTCATTCCACCGCGATAAATCACCCAAGCAGAGCTTTTTCTTCCAAATACTGATATTATCTTCGAATGCATTCATTAGTTTTAAAGATTATCTCTTTATAATATTAATTGTAATAGCATAGATTTCTAAAAACATATCAGAATGAAACAACCATTAATCGGGTAAGTTTATAAAATTAATTCTCATAGATCGATTAACGACCGCATGGGATAATTTTCAGAGTACTCGACTACTTCGTTACGGCTCGAAAGTTCAAATGTCAGCCAGAATAATATATTATGGAATAACGTGAGTTCTTTTCTTGTGTTTACCCGAATACTACATATTGAATGAAAGTAATTCACAAAGATTTTATCGCATCCAATGGTGACATGTGTTATGTTTAGGGGGTTTTGAATTATTAATTTTAGTCCAATCTAAGAAGAATAAGCTTGCACCATCGTGAAATCTTGCATGCTTCAATTTGGATTTTTTCAAGTTAGTTCAAGCTGATTGTAGCAATCAGTTACCTTCCATATTTAAAATATAATATTTCTTATAACAGTAGCCTTACGGGTAGTACAGTAGTATTACGAGTACGGTCCTCTACATAGTGGCAGACTCAGACTTCCCAGAACGTCAATATTGAACATCACCTCCATCTTTTTCACTGGATGTGTTGGGAGTATAAAACAACAATTTTAAACTCGTTAATTTCTGTAGGTATTTATTCATAAGACTTGCATTCTTTTCACAAAATTCACTATCGTCAATTATGACAAGTGTCAACGCCAGTGATTATTATAGATGTTCTGTAATGGTATATTCATTTTTTTGTCTGAGCCGTTTAAAACAACCTTATTTATATATATATATATATATATATATATATATATATATATATATATATATATATATATATATATATACAATATAATTTAAGGGCTTTGTTTAATTCTTGCTGCCGGTTCCTTACCGTACCACCTAGCATAGTTAAAGTGAAATTGACAGCAACATAAAAATAAAACCTTTTCATGTTTCTGATTTAATTATATTCAAGATGCATTTACCAACCATTACCATTCGTATTACATCTAGGATGCTTTTATATCCAACTTTTAGATTTAAAAGGAATGCAGATGACATCTTAAATAGAATGAATTTAGTGCACCACAGGTGTCATGCCATCCGCTCGGCGAAAGTTTATAATGACGATTGAGATAATTTTATATCTTTATAGCGCATTGCTTGATTGTAAAAAAAAATTAAGTAGTGCTTTAACTAACCACCAAAGTATTTTACAACAATACCAATATGAAAAAAGAATATATTAACATAGACATAAATTCTCATAAATAATTTGAAAACCATTTAGTAGGTTCAAGAAGGATAATTGTGGCAAATCGCAATCATGTTTTTTGTTATTATCCTTTATTGTGTGCACACCTTCAACTGGAGGTAACAAAGCGCAGACTTAGAGAATCGATCGTCTAATCCAAAATACTTCATCATAGTAAAACGAGTGAATGCGATACGTTAGCTTCGAGACAGCTAGTTATGGTTACACCCGCATCACCTGTAATACAGCTAAATTGCTCGTCAGCATAAATACATAAACGCTGAGTGTGAATTAATTTAAGTAGACTGTAAACATAGGATTAAGGATTGTAAAAAAAAGACCAGAATAAATTCATAATGATTAGAGATCTCTTGACCAGATAAGCAACTTATCTCAGGGCTATTTCATGATGACCGCTTCCGCAATCCACTTTTCGCCACTCCGGGGGACAGAACGTGACGAGTGGCGAACCTCGTCGCCGGTTTTCCTCCCGGAGATTCTTCGCACCCCTGCCCCATTAAAGGGGCGCCGGGAACTCGGGGCCATTTCGTTAACATTTTGCCTCATGGTACGAAAGTAAGTTGTGGTATTTTGTACGCCGCTACCACACGGCGAGGAGCCGAGTCAGTTCTTTCGGCCGTCATTAAGGAGTATGTTAGGGATGAAGCTGAATGACAGAGTGAGAAATTGTTTAATAAGAGAAGAGTGTGGTTTGCAAGATGATATTGTGACCAGGATTAAGAAAGGAATGCTTCGGTGGTTTGGCCATGTAGAAAGAATGAATGAGGAAAGAGTGACAAAGCAAATTTATGTTGCAGAGGTGAACGGCATAGTCGGGAAGGGTCGCCCTAGGCGAAAGTTTATCGACCAAATTGGCGATATATTAAAAATGGGCCAAATCAAGAGTACCTTTAACCGACGAGCGTTTATGCGTAGGTATATGGATGTGGAGGAAGCGAGAGAGGTGTGTCAGGATCGTGCCAAATGGAAGTCCATAATCTCTGCCTACCCCTCTGGGTGACAGGCGTGAGTGTTTATGTTTATTTCATGATATGTTCAAACATTTTATGACCATATTATCGTAAAATAGTTTCATTATTAACCGCTAGCGGCGCGGACAGTGCATTTATAGTATAGTCCACATCAATTTGTGTCTAATTTATATAATAATTAAATGTACGCGACTTTATTGCTATCGCTGTGCTATAACTAGATGGTTGCTTTCGTATTTCTAATGTGAGCAAACGTCAATGGACAAATCGACAAATGGTGAAATGTATACGATATGGCCAGTACTAATGGGTTTTACCATGAAATGGTTGCGTCTAAAGAAATGGTCGGGCACTTCATGTTATGATCATTTCTATGATTTGACACATTTAATTAACCAATATAATTTGGCTATGCTCAAATTACCTGCTAAAAGATTAACTGTTATTTGAGCGATGTTGATACTCTGCTCCTATTTGAAAAATTAAGTAATATGGACAGAAAAAGAAAAGAAATCCGGAATTTGAGGAAAATATATCTGATTTCATTGCCTTCGAGTAGCTCGATTAGTTTGCAGGACCAATAATGAATTGGATGTTATTTTACTAATGTTGTGTTAGTTCCTAGATATTGTATTGAAAATCAAGAATGTATTTAATATAATTTCTTACATGAAATTATACAAATGTTATAATTTTTTTTAATAAGTTCAATCCAAGAACCCCCTAGTAAATGGCATAAGAAAAACGAAATTTTATATTTTGGGCACTAACTTTTTTTGTTGTGTAGTTTCAATGCGTACTCGTATATTATTCTTTTCTTTAACATTATGAAAACATTTGCCTCCCGCAGCGGTAAATTCATTAACCGATCTATTTCGAAAACAATCCATGTGAAAATTGTTGAAGAATCTAAAGTTAAATTAGATATCTCAAAGGCACGTTGAATCTCTGGGTATCGTTGAAAATCAGCCTACTCAACCAAGAATAATATGAAAATACAATCTTTAAACTGTCAATCTCCAACATATTATAATTAAAATACGTCACGTCGTATGTTATTTACAACATGTTGGCGCATTTGTTATGTTACTTTATTTTTTACTATTTTAAGCCAGCGCATAACTACAATCCCACCTGATGGTCAGTGGTGACTTAACAATAGCCTATTCAATCTTGCTTTGAAGACATCAATATTGAGTCGGATGGAAAGACAGATGATTGAGATTGAGATTACTTTTGAACAAATCGACTGATTGAGGTCATATTCACATAATATATTTGTATTGTCGAGATGACAGTGCATAGTCATGCTAGGATCCGAAGGCTGGCTAGTAGTTAAGTTAATAACAAATTTTATATGAATGGACCAAAATTTATTGACATATTGACCTTGGAGTCCACGTGCGGGAAGTTCCTAAAGGATTGTATTTGGGGGTTTTTATAGCTGCCGGTGATGAGGGAAGTTGTTCTGTTTTCGCTTAATGGTTAAGTATAGCTAGCCATTCAGTGCGGAATCACAGACAACGCTTTTGGCGCAACACCAAGTTTTTGATTTTTGTTTTTCTGATGTGAAAACAGTTAACAGGGAACGAAAGTAAACCGTCACGCTCGGATGAGTGATGCACTGACTTGTGTTGTCGGGATGCGACAATAATATATCAAAAAGAATCTAACCTAAGAACAACAAAACAACAAAAATACAACAAAAACAGAAATATATTCAAAATTCAAAGATATTTACAATTTTATAAAAAAATGAAATGAGGATGATGATGAATGAAGTGAGAGTACAATTAGATTACAAAAAAAATAAAGGTAGGAGAATAGGGGAATATAGAATTGTAGTGGAGCGTAAAAGTCGAAGCGACACACGTTGCGATTGTAGAGGTAGGTTTCTTAGCAGCGACGACACGCAGCGCCTGAAGCCAGCACACGCCGGTTGCGCTTGTAGAGGTAAGTTTCTTAGCAGCGACGGCACGCAACGCCTGGAGCCAGCACACGCAGCGTCCGGAACCGGCGCACGTAGCGCCTGGAGTAGGTGCGCTCAACGCTTAGAGTCAGCAGTTGCAGCGCCCAAAGGTAGCGCCGGCGGTAGGTGCTCTCGGCGCCTGGAGTAAGCAGTCGCAGTGCCCGGAGTAGTGTGGCCCCCGCGCTTGAAGTAGGCTGCCGACGACTTCCGAGGTAGATGGAGGCTTGTAGGATTCCGGAGTGGTGCGGCTCCGCGCTTGAAGAAGGCTTCGCCGAAGACTTCACGTGTAGGTGGAGGCTTGCAGGATCCCGGGGCAGTGCGGCCCCGGGATAAGGCCTTTATGAGATACTTCCAATTCGCGAACTGAAGCGTGACTGCCTTTCTTCACCAATTGTTCGGCTTTTATACCTTTCTAGAGAGAACGGAAAAATTATTTAAATTAAACGCAAATTTTTTGTAAATGGTCAAGAGAAAAGAGTATTTATATGGAATTATCGAAATAGGAACAACAGATCGGTAGCAAATTTGAATATAATTACTATAGAAACGAAATAAATAACAATATCAAAACATGTCAAATTTTGGTTTTAGGTTTATAATAAGAAAACGGTAAGATTTAAGTGGAAAATAAGATATTATTGATATAGGAAAAAAGGTAGCGCAGCTGCCCACACAAAGCCCAAGATTGTAGAGTTACGGAAAACTAGCTAAAAGATCGAAAAAAAAGGTAGACTCCATTGACACCAATTTAAAAGTGCTAATAATGTGAAAATACGAAGTAGAAATGATTTGTTATTGTGTTCTTATGGTTTAAAATCGTTACAGGATCCTATGGAAATAAAGGTGATGTAAAATATCCAGTTTTGAAGTGAATGCAGAAAATCGAAACAGAATGGAAAAATGAATTTAAAATAATGTAAAATGATATGTAAGTAGCATAACACTACAGTGTATACTCGGCTCCAACCGTCATCAGCCAAGTTTTTTGTCTAACAAGGAGAACATCGTTCCAATAATAACGTTTCACAAATATGATTATGTATTTTATAATCAATATTACTTTATGCGTATAGTTAAAGTTAAAGTAACACAGCCCATTATACGTCCCACTACTGGGCACAGGCCTTCCCTCATTTCTGAGAGGGATTTAGGTATATTAAATAAAAATGTTTTTTAAGATTTTATTTCACAGTTTTCTCGGCGTGATGAATATCTATAACTATGCCAAATTAAATATTTGTAGCACTTATGGTCTCTGAGCAAAACCGCGGATGGACGGACGGACAGATGAACATGGCGAAACTATAAGGGTTCCTTGTTGTGTAACTACGGAACCCTAAAAAGTCGTGCATGGACTGCAGTAGCCACTTACCGTTAAGTGGACTGTAAGTTAATTTATCACTTCAATTTTCAGAAATACAAAATTTAATATAACATAAAATATTTTTCTTTACAATATTCTACCGCAAATCTTTATGTATATCAAACCATAAAATAATAACATCTGTTACCATTGTCGAGTTTCATTTCATTCTTTGTTAGGTTACATGTTAGTCTCCTGACACTCATGCGTTGTGATTAAGGGCAAGCGGTAAAGGCTTTATGGCCATGACAGAGCCGTTGTTACGGTTATTGTAACAATCCGCATGAGGATTTATTTATATACACATCAGAGATCGTGCTACGCTTGCTGATGTAATATTAAGAGTATGGAGGATTACATTCGTTTCACTAGTGTACGATATAAAACTCTATTTTCTTATTGTAAAAAATAAACAACGAGCGAGGAATAAGTTACTGTAATCACTAACCCATCAAGTGTATTTATTACGGATTTAAGAAAAATCCTATTGGGGAGAGTCATGTCCATCAGTGGATTACTTACAGGTTATAGAGAACAAAGGGGATGAGACAAAAATAAGCTTAAATTCATGACGATATCTTTCGCCCTGTTGACATTACACTTTTCAATAGAGTACTGTCTCCTATTTTGTGAGCAGATCTGTATTATTTATTTTAAGTAAACTAAAAGAATATAAAAAAATTGTATAGGAAAGCTCAAGGTAGTATAGCGTTCAGCAAAACTATGGTCAAGGTTGTGCTTGAAGTTTCGGTATGAGGATATACCTCTATATATTTTTTATATAGTATAGGTTGACAAACGAGCACACAGTCCACCTGCTGGTAAATGGTTGCTGTGACCCATAGACATCTACATCTATACTCAGTAAAGAATCAAAATGCAGATACATTGTCACCCGTGAGGACCAAGATGGAATGCCTCTTTTCCAGTAAAAAGGGTCTCCGGTTCTCTACTGTCACCATACGAAACACAGCGGTGTTAAGCTGCTATTTTACGGCTGCTATTTTAGGGGAGGCCTATGTTCAGCAGTGGACTTATGAAAGGCTGTAATGATGATGATGATGATATATAATTTTGAACCTAATTTTGGATTTTTAATCGAAAAGTTTACTAATTGAGGTGCTGTTTGACTCTTAAAACATAAAATAGCAAATATTTTTTAAATGTTTCAAATTATTTATTCAGCTAAGGATTTAGACTTAAGTAAATTTTTAGATATATTATTTAAGATTAGATCCCTAGCTGTGTTACCATTATATACTACAGTTTGCTTAAACTGACTAGACTAATATGATGCTACGCATCTTATACGTGTTCAACAACTTGTTATTTACAATAAGAAAGAATAATACTTACCACCAATTTATTTGTAATAAGTTTGCACACTATTTACAAATAAATATTTATTAAAATTTAAACGATTTCTTTTTATTTTTGATGATCGTGAACATCGATCAAAAGTCTAAAATGTGCAAATTTGTTTTGTCTGTCAACAAAGTTATTCCTTCTCTTTCTTTTCAGAAAGTGACGGTCTGTAAAGATTCGTTGTGAATCCGTTAAAATGTGTTTGTAACATTTACTTATTGACATTTGTATAACCAATGAGCGAATTGGATTATTAGTTGTGATAATATGACGTGACGGCTTGTATGTATGCTCCCGGCGACACTGGTTCTCGTACAAAATACAGGCGCCTGCGCAGGCTGTTGACGATTATCGTGACCCTGAAACTGATGATCAGGTCCCAAGGCCTTCAATTTCTAAGAGTTGATAATAATCCAGGCATGTTACCCGTAAAGCAGTTAGATTTTAGTAGCATAAAAGATGATTTTGATTTTAATATCAATAAATAAATAGAATTTTGCAGTTTAGTAGACATTCATAAGCCATACGCAAATAAATTCGATAACATGAATACACAAGTAAATTATTTATGCAATTTAGCTGTAGAAAAGTTTAGACAACTCATACCGTCGATACGATTTATGCGTGGTCTCATTAATCCATTAGCTTCTGTTATAATAAGGCTTACAGGAAACTTAGACCATAATGATGCGATAAAATACAACAGTCTCATATCTCAATTAAAGACCCAGCAAACGCACACTAACAAGAAAATAACAATAATTTCAGAGATGCTTGATTCTGTTATAAATATTACTGGATCTCTACAGGAAAATAATAAAATTATAATCGAACAAATGAAATGTATAGAAAGAATTGTAAAATAAATAATTATTAAAACGATAACAACATATACTCCACATATGTTTTAAGTATGTTTAACATGTTTGTCAATAACTTAGAACCATGTACATAATTTTAAGCGAAATAGAAACGTTTTGCATTAGCATTTACTTAACTTCACGTTTTACATCAAGCCATTGTTAATTCCACCGAATTATTAGTAATTTTGGCAACTAAATCTCAAACAAATAGTTTATTGTGTTTTATAACTGTAAAAAATTTAATTAATTTAGAAAGATCTATGTCTGTAAATGCCTGTGTAAAAGAAAACTAAATAACGTTCATTATGGAAATCTCTCGGGCTGATAATATTACATACTGGTTAGGCCCAAAAAAGGTAATTTATACGACATCCAATCACGTTCGACTTCGTGAATCGTCCGATAGTGCCGGGTGTCACGTGCATCGCGGGGAGGGGGCATCGGTAGGCAGCTTCCCAGCGTGTGACGCTCATGGGCGAGAGGATAGTAGCTCGACGGCGGCTAGGCAGTTAATTGGTGTCTTTCGATTCCCGCCACTGAGGTTTGGCGGGACCGGTTTTTTTTTAATTAAGGTCTAGAATTTTGGAAATTGTGCGCGTGACTTCGCTACGTAATTGTGTTTCGTGAAAAGCGCCTCGTTTTAGGTTGTCTAGGGTTTAAGTTTTTGACAGGAGGCTTGTATTGTGTTTAACTGATTAAAGTAACTTCTTTGAAGGTAATTGTGCCGTCGCGTTAAGTGCCCTTTTTTGTGTGTTGACTGTTTTGTTAGTTTTACGTGTCAACGAGGCGTATTTTGAATTCATATCGCGGCGTAGTATTTGATATCGAACGAAGGAATTTAGTTGTGTTTGTAACGCTGAACCGTGTGACTTACCAAGAGATCGCGTTAGTTCACTATTCGTCATTGGGTAATAAATGAATCCGAGACATTGAATGTTGAACTTTGAACTACTGTCCGTTACTGTGTCGGGTATCACGTGTTCGATACTACGATGAATGAGGAATTAGGCGAGTTTAAGTTAGTTAAATGTACAATGAAGTTAATAGACTGAAATAGTGACATGAAGAAAGAAATGGTCCAGCGGGGAAGCCTGCTGGAGTAATGCAGCATTGTGGGGCAGCATGGAAATCGGCCGCTGCCGGTCTCCTCAGCTGGGCCAGGCCTCAGACACATACACATCACTAAACACTACTTTTCATTTACTTTACACCCACCTACGGCCTGACCTAGCCTTGGGGCGGCCTTAGATTCGGACACAGGTGCGTACTATATTTTTCTAGCCTTCTCCTTTCAGTTTAGTATAATAGGACTTTCTTCCATATGGCCATTTGGGCCCGACCCGCGTCTACCCGTCGAGCTGGCTGCTATAGGCCCCAGCCAAGGCGACCCTTGCAGGGGCAGCTGCGGGCCGTAACACATACTCTTATTTTAAAATGTATGCTTTACCTATATTTGATCCTTCTTATAGTAGAACAACTGTGGTTGTTCCCAAATATCCTTACCTCAGGATCAAGATCACATGTACTAACCATTACATGGCCCATGTCAGGAGATAGCAACAAACCGGTTCCTGTGTGAGGATCATGCAGTACCCTGAAAACACATGTATAGAATAACTTATGAAGTTCACATCAAATCTAAGCCTTTGTAAACCATCAATAGTAGAACTGGAAAGTGTTAAGATACAGTCTATTGGTCGTATTAACTGGATCCTATTTACACAAAATGAAATGGTGCTTACCAAAACGTGTGTGTGACTCTCAAAATAATGTTGTAAAGGGCACTTACCTTTTGGAAATAGATGAAAACTGTGAGATAAAATTAGTTAATATTAAATTACATCGGAAACGATACCATTCAGGAAAACTACAATATAAAGTGACACTTATTTTAACTCTATCCAAATTGATAAAGCAGCCCACAAATACGGAGAAAACAGTGAATTTAAATCGAGTTAACTTGTGTGAACTAAAATGTCTCTAATACATAATGAAAAGTGAAATAGTGGAAAGTAAAAGTGAAAGTTAAGTTAATAATAAAAATGTTAGTTTAGCTACTGTGCTACTCTATGTTATATTAGTTTTAATTAGTCTTATTGTTGTAATTTGGCAAGAGAAGTCAAAGCTCTTACACTGTACGCAAAGTTATCGGAATCCAAATCTTGTCGATAACTTTGCAGTTGAGGAGGGAGGAGTTATGGTTATACCAACACCACCATAATACAGCTAATGCGTCCGTCAACATAAATACGTAAACGCTGAGTGTTTAGTAATTTAAGTACACGGTAAGCACGGGATTAAGGATTGTAAAAAAAGAAGGAACAGAATAGATTCACATCTTTCTCTGTAAACACCTATTTTTGTAATTAGTTTTTAAAAAGCTCTCGGCAGCTCCTCCAATTTGACTAGCTATTAATATTTTTAACAAAATATTTTACCACGTGCTCGGCGGTGAAGGAAATCATGAGGAGACACGCATGTCTAAAAAAAATAAAAAAAATTATTTCGAAGACATGTGAAGTCCGTCAATAGTCATTAGGGCAGCGCGACGGAAACTTCCTTGCCATAAAACCCTCTCAGAAGTGAGAGGAGGCCTGTGCCCAACAGTGGGACGTATATAGGCTGTAACTTTAACTTTAACTTAGTTTTATTATTTTAGCATATTTATTAAATAGTTGATTTGATTTAGTCTCGTTATTTTTATTATTTAATAGAGTAAATCATAACTTCCAGGAATTAATATAAATAAATATAATAAGTAAAGTTACAACCTTATACGTTTCACTGTTGCATACAGTTCTACTCCAGTACATATTAGCAGACTCCAGGTGTCCTCGAAATATTACTTTACTTGGACATACAGGTTTCCTCGAGATGCTGTTCTTCGCCGATAAGCATTAAAATTCCAATTTTCAATTTCATTGATGCCACCTGGGATCAAACCTAGATTGCCCGCATAGTGTATTTACAGTGAGTGGTGAGCCTCTGAGCTAACACTGCTCCTTTTTTGTAATAAAACATAATTCAAATAAAATATTTTGCTTTTG
This sequence comes from Parnassius mnemosyne, assembly GCA_963668995.1. Lineage (NCBI taxonomy): Eukaryota > Metazoa > Arthropoda > Insecta > Lepidoptera > Papilionidae > Parnassius > Parnassius mnemosyne. Next base: position 27,460,785 of record CAVLGL010000159.1, read on the forward strand.
TCGTGTATTTTCTTCATATATTACATCTATGTGGACACATAATATTTCTTTATGAACATGAGAATTGAAGATACCCTTGTTGTTTATGTCCATTAGATGCGAGCTTTATTAAAAGTAAAACACATATGTTCACATAACTGCAACATTACAGTTTCATTATGTACAATAGGGGTCAGACCTAAAGGTAAAATATGAAATGGAAAAAATGTATTATTGTCAATTATTAATATCATACCCTACACCTTACATTACGAGTACTTACGACGACCGTTCTGACATCTGACGTGCTCCTTCGCGTAATGGCATCTCATTTTCACGCTCTTATTCTCATTTCGTTATTCATCAACAAATATTTTGCACGTTACTTTATCTTGTTTTATAAAGATTGATATTTTTTATATTTTAGGCATCAAAGACATAAACATACATAAAAACGATAACTTAGAAACCATAGATAATATATTATAGGGTATTATAAACTATAAACTATATGGTCAGCGTTTCATTGCGTTTCGACAAAACATCGGTACAAGACACCCTACGTCCAAAATGATTCCTTCGTGAATCTCCCAATTTGGCGAGTTGGAACCTCGCAACTCAAATGATTTCAAGGTAAAATTACGGCGAGACCTTTCGAACAGCAGCATAAGTTGGTCTTTACACCTATGTAATCCACTATCTTATCAGCTTTCGTGAAGAAATTCAGTCAGGATATGAACAGATGCGTGTAAAAGCTCCATTTCCGCTCCCTTCAGTTTAATTTTAAACTGGAGTGACAAATGAACTTACAGTTCACCAGCGAGTGACTACTGCAGTCCATGGTCACCTAGCTACAGCACTTAAAAAAAGAAGGCCACATACGAGTATGCGTTGTTACCTTAGAGGACTAAGATAGAATATCTCACAGCGTGTAATTATACTGGTGCTCTATACCTTTCACCTACCAGACAGTTACAAAAGCAAGAGACTAGTTGGAGAAATTGTTCGGATTAATCCCAGCCGCCAAATTTCACGAACGCACATCGCGGCAGAACTCCCGATATTGGATGGATGGTATCGCAAGTTTTGTCGCAATGTGCGATGGTGAAATTGAGCGGCTGTGCGATAAAATACGCAAAGAGATGCAACAACTCTACACAGTGCCAGTGAGTCAAGCCGTTCGGAAAGAACTCGGTCGTCGACGATTCGAACCGCTCTGCGCTGGATGCGGTCAAGTGAAAAAAAAAAGATAGAATGTCTCACAGCGTGTAATTATACTGGTGCTCTATACCCTTCACCTACCAGACAGTTACAAAAGCAAAAGACTAGTTGGAGGAATTGTTCGGATTAATCCCAGCCGCCAAATTTCACGAACGCACATCGCGGCAGAACTCCCGATATTGGATGGATGGTATCGCAAATTTTGTCGCAATGTGCGATGGTGAAATTGAGCGGCTGTGCGATAAAATACGCAAAGAGATGCAACAACTCTACGCACTGCCAGTGAGTCAAGCCGTTCGGAAAGAACTCGGTCGTCGACGATTCGAACCGCTCTACGCTATATGCGGTAAAGTGGAGAAAAAAAAAGATAGAATGTCTCACAGCGTGTAATTATACTGGTGCTCTATACCCTTCACCTAACAGACAGTTACAAAAGCAAGAGACTAGTTGGAGGAATTGTTCGGATTAATCCCAGCCGCCAAATTTCACGAACGCACATCGTGGCAGAACTCCCGATACTGGATGGATGGTATCGCAAGTTTTGTTGCGATGTGCGATGGTGAAATTGAGCGTATACACCGGCCGTGCCAGTATTTCTCGGGGAAACGTCGCCGAGTACCGGAACAAACTTGTGTCTGAAGTCGAGACTTTATTAGATAAAGTCTCGGATTGAGGGCGACTAAATCTAGTCCAGTTCAATCCCCATAAGACACAAGTTTGCGCGTTTATTGCTAAAAGAAACCACTTTGTCGTATCTCCTCTGTTTCAAGACACTCCCCTTGTTGCCGCAGCCAGTATCGGAATCCTCGGCGTCGATATATCGAGTGACGTGCAGTTTCGTAGTCACTTGGTAGACAAGTCTAAATTGGCCTCTAAAAAGCTTGGCGTGCTCAGCAGAGCGGGACAGTATTTCATGCCGGCACACCTCCTGCAACTTTACAAGGCGCAGGTTCGGCCTCACACGGAATACTGTTCCCATCTCTGGGCAGGGGCTCCCCAGTGCCAGCTCCTTCCACTTGAACGCATCCAGCGCAGAGCGGTTCGAATCGTCGACGACCGAGTACTTTTCGATCGGCTTGACTCACTGGCACTGCGTAGAGTTGTTGCATCTCTTTGCGTATTTTATCGCACAGCCGCTCAATTTCACCATCGCACATCGCGACAAAACTTGCGATACCATCCATACCACCTGAATAATTGGCTGTCCACCACTGTGCGATTTAGAAGATGTTTTCTTCCTCGCACAACTTCCTTGTGGAATCGATTACCACCAGAGATTTTTCCGGACCGATACAACTTAGGGATCTTCAAAAAAAGAGCCTACACCTTATTAAAAGGTCGGCAACGCATCTGCAATTCCCCTGGTGTTGCAGTTGTTCATGGGCGGCGGTAGTCACTTACCATCCGTATGCTCGTTTGCCCCCTCTCCTATAAAAAATAATAATATGCACAAGCAAGCACGTACGTTAAAATGGCGTGCGGAGGCCACACATGTTCTTTGTGAAAACTTTGTACAAACTATTTGTTGTTTTTGCAAACTTTTTGCACAAATTGTTTACGCATGCAATACGCTGCGTGTAGCTGGTGCTTAAGAAGATAATATTCAGAGTAGCTACTAATTGTATTCTCATCTTTTTGCCACACCCAACTTTTCCTACCAAATATTGTTACGGGCCTAGCACAGCATTCTGAATTGTTATATGTGAGTACTTTTAGACATTCTGATTTCCCACAAAAGAGTGAAGAGCCTCATTTACTCACATATACTTGTCATATATACCACCCCTGCTAAACATTAAATAATAAAACTCATCCACTAACTACAATAACTCCTTCTATTCTTATTTCACATATTGTTTTAATTTCTCCTCTTTCAAAAACATTACTTAAATGTTACTTGCGTTCAATTTCATTACCCTTTCTTTTAATGATACGTTTATTAATGACCATAAACCATTATTTGCAGCTTAACCGCCGACGATCAAAGAATATTTAAATCGTATAAGAGGCTTATTTGCGGAGGGACTTGTTGTGTGTGATTGTGGCGGAGACGTGTTACGGTGGTCGAACTGTAATTGTTCTACGAGTATACTTATGTATAGCGCGTTTACGTTGTCTGACTACTGATAATGATTAACTGCGTAAGCAAGAGAGCAAGTTGAACATCCGCTCTCACACTTTTACTATTTTTAACAATTAACGCTATCCTGATGTATTTCCGAGATCAAAATTGGGATCCTCTCCTGTTATTTCCGAGATATATATATATATATATATATATATATATATATATATATATATATATATATATATATATATATGTATATATATATATATATATATATATATATATATATATAAAGCCTTAGCTGATGAATTATATCATAAATAAATAATATAAAGAACTTCGTCTTATAAAATCAAGCAGATTTATAGTTATTATTTAGTTTGTATAATAGTGATGCAGCCTGTACATAATAATTAGTTTGCGCTGTCTGGTAGAACCGGTTCCTCAACAAAAGCAATGAGCGCTCACGTTCAAGCTTACACAATAAAGGAGGGGTATACTTAAATGTATATTTTTGATTATTTTACTAACGTAATCAAAAATATACATTTCAGACCTCATCATACAGACTTTACGTACTTACGAAAGTACTTACATAAAGGTCAAAACAGACCCTACAACTAATACGCTTAAAGCAACTAGCGATCTAATTAAGAAATACTCCGAGAAATTTAATCTAGACGTTAATTCGATAAAATCTGGGTATGCCAAACCACTTAAGCTGTATGGGTTACTTAAAATACACAAACTGAACGCTCCATTACGTCCAATAGTAAGTCAGATCGATTCGCCAACTTATAGATTGGCTCATTACTTAGTAAAAATACTGTCACAACTTAGAGGACACACAAGGGCACACACTAAGAATTCATACCATTTTTTTGAGTGACATAAAAGACCTATGTCTTACTGATAATGAAACCATGGTCAGTTTTGATGTACAGTCTCTATTTACATGCCTACATGTTGAAGACTGCATCTTAATTGTAAGTAGGAAACTAGAGGAAAACAACATACCAGCAGAATATGCAGTATTACGCAGACATTGCACTCTGGCTATCTATTGTGGAAGAAAGAGTTTTACAAGTAAGTAGATGGTGTTGCGATGGGCTCACCGGTATCTCCCATTGTCGTCGATATATTCATGGAGGTCTTTAAGGAAAGAGCCCTGCTTATTGCAACTGTAACTCCAAGGTTCTACAAGCGGTACGTAGACGATACTTTCACAATTTTACCATCAGACAAAGTAACTGCATTTTTAGAACATCTTAGTTCCATAAATCTTAAAATTCAATTTACTATGGAGTTAGAGGCAAATAATTCTTTAGTTTTCCTAGATGTGTTAGTCATTCGAAATCCTAAAAACACCATAGGTCATCAACACTATACAAAAAAAGGCCCAAACGAACCGATAATTAAACGGTGAATCCCACCATCATCCTTCACAGTTAGCTACCGTGGATAAATGTTTGTTACAGAGAGCACGAGGGATCTGTGACAGCAAACACCTGGCCGCCGAGCTTCAGCACGTCAAGCAAGTTCTGCATGACAGCAAGCTTCGGGTCCGGCGCCTACGTCACAGTGACCGAGTGAAGCCGGTCACAATCGAGTATGTGCCTGCTGTACTACCTGCTGTATCGGAGTCGTCACATACAAGATTGGCTACATCTTGAACCGAGCTTCTATTAGAACATTCTTCAAGCCGCCGAAGAAGATTAGTCAGTTCTTACCATCCGTCAAGTGCAATATTCCTCTATAAGATGCAGGAGTGTACAAGCTTGATTGTGAATTAGGTCTCTCATATATAGAGCATACAAAATGATCTATCAAAACCCGCGTAAAAGAACACATAGCTGACGTGAAACACCAACGTTCCGGGAAGTCTGCAGTTTGTGATCATATCCTAGACGGCCCCCGCCATTGCATTAGATTTGATAAACCACAAATTCTCGCGAAAGAACATCGATTCCTACCAAGGATGATACGTGAGGCTATTGAAATTAAAAACCATCCTAATTTCAATAGAGAGAGAGGCTGGGTACTACACCTGTTAGGGATTCTGTTATTAATAAAATTAAAACTAAACCCAAGCATACCACTGCAAAATTTCAAGACACTAGTTCATTCTGCGTAGATCGGAACAAAACTAATAATTAAAAAAGCTGAAGGTACTCCGGGTTAACTCTGACATCGGGACGTCAATCACTTCAGTCCCCCGTGAACATGGGTGCTGTAAAGCACTCGAAACGTCCGAAAATCCGTAAAAGTAGTTTTATTCAAAATAACATTCATTTCATTATTTGAGAAGAATATAGAAACAACAATATATTTAAAATATCTTTTAAAGAATTAATAAACAATTGTAAGATACTCCATAGAATAAACGCATTCTATGGGAAAATAGTATTTCATATTTTTTATTTAAAAGTTTTTGTTTGTTTAGCAGTGGGAAAAATGTTATCGTTCTTTATACGATCTTACAAATTTATTTAACGCAACAAACAATACAGCTTTTAATATGGCTTACTGACGGATTCACTTTACCTCACCGCTATACCGCAACCTCGGCATTGAAAGCTTCTTTTCATTAACCATTGAATGAACAGGCTTTCCTGACAACGTACGCGTGTAATTTATAAAGCGTGAGCAAAGCCGGTTAAGGCCTTTTAATGGGACCCTTTTTGTTTTAATTTTCTGCTAGCCCAAACTTAAAAATATATATAATAAAATCTCTTTAATACTTTCAGTTCATGTACAATATGTTTTTTTTTTATAGGAGAGGGGGCAAACGAGCATGCGGCTCACCTGATGGTAAGTGACTACCGCCGCCCATGAACAACTGCAACACCAGGGAGGGAATTGCAGATGCGTTGCCGGCCTTTTAAAAAGGAGTACGCTCTTTTCTTGAAGGTCCCTAACTCGTATCGGTCCGGAAAAATCGCTGATGGTAATCGATTCCACAAGGAAGTCGTGCGAGGAAGAAAAATCTTCTAAATCACACAGTGGTGAACCGCCAATCATCCAGATGGTGTGGATGGTATCGGGAGTTCTGCCGCGATGTGCGTTCGTGAAATTTGGCGGCTGGGATTAATCCGAACAATTCCTCAGAGCACTCCCCATGGTAGATGCGAAAGAAAATGCAAAGGGATGCAACATCTCTTCGCAGTGCCAATGAATCGAGCCGATAGAAAAGGACTCGGTCGTCGACGATTCGAGCCGCTTTGCGCTGGATGCGGTCAAGTGGAAGGAGCTGGCACTGGGGAGCCCCAGCCCAGAGATGGGAACAGTATTCCATGTGAGCCCGAACCTGCACCTTGTAAAGTTGCAGGCGGTGTGCCGGCATGAAATACTGTCCCGCTCTGCTGAGCACGGCAAGCTTTTTAGAGGCCAATTTGGCCTTCTCTTCCAAGTGACCACGAAACTGCACGTCACTCGATATGTCGACTCCGAGGATACCGATACTGGCTGAGGCAAGAAGGGGAGTGCCTTGAAACTGAGGAGATACGACAAAGGGGTTCTTTTTAGCGGTAAACGCGCAAACTTGTGTCTTCTGAGGATTAAACTGGACTAGATTTAGTCGCCCCCAATCCGAGACTTTTTTCAGCAAAGACTCGACTTCAGACACAAGTTTGTTCCGGTACTCGGCGACGTTTTCCCGAGAAATATTGGCACGGCCGGTGTATAGAGCATCACCAGTGCTGTCATCCGCATAGCAATGAATGTTACCAGTTAGCAACATATCATTGATATGCAGAAGAAACAGCGTTGGTGATAGCACGCAGCCTTGTGGAACACCAGCGTTAATAGGCTTGTAGTCAGAGCATGCACCGTCTACAACGACCTTGATGCTCCGATCTGCAAGGAAGCTGGTGATCCAATTGCACAATTTCTCGGAGAGCCCATAGGAAGGGAGCTTCGAAAGAAGCGCTTTGTGCCAAACCCGATCGAAGGCCTTCGCAATGTCAAATAAAGGAATTTAAGAAATAAAAAGAATAATATGTGCAAGCCCTGACTTCAAAACACAGACGACTCTAACATTAGTGCCAGTACATAAATTCTAGGTTTTTGGATGTGAGTGTCTTATGTCCCAGTGTTTTTATCTCTAGAATGATGATACACTTCACCTTAAGTCTGCATATAGAATGAATGAAGACTAATTATCACCAGCTATTCCATGCGTACTACAACACGTCAATAAATATTAAAATAATATACCTAGTCATGTCATAAGTATTGTCACACAGTAAAAACTTTTCTTTTAGAATGCTGGCCACAAAAAAGTTTATTGAATTCGAATTTCGAATTGTTCATGAAAATAAAACTGTATACTATTTAGAATATTACTCATTTTTAAATATGGAGTGGACGCTTAAAGAAGACCGTGTTGCAGTTATTGCGTCGTTGCGATTACGCGCCAATTAAAATTTTTGACATACTGAAAAATTTGAATATAACTAAAAGATTCGTTTATCGTACCATCAAACGATACAATGAAGACTCTAGTGTAGATGACAGGTCAAGAAATGGTCGCCCTCGGTCTGTTAGGACTCCAGCAGTGATAAAAGCTGTGAAGGCGCGAATTCAAAGAAATCCCAAAGGTAAGCAGAAACTGTTGGCCCTTCAGATGGGGTTAGGCAGAACCACGGTGAAAAGGATGTTAAATGAAGATTTAGGGCTTCGGGCATATCGAAGAAAAACAGGACATCGTTTGAATGCTCGTCTAATGGACCTGAGACTGAAGAGATGCCGCGCTTTGTTGAAGCGGTACGCGGGAAAAAAATATCGGGGAATTATTTTTTCGGATGAAAAATTTTTACCGTAGAAGAGAGCTACAACAAACAAAATGATAAGGTGTACACGCACACAGTAGTGAAGAAGCGAGCAACCGTATTCCTCGTGACCAACGAGGACATTTTCGATCCTCGCTCATGGTATGGTTGGGAGTTTCTTATTGGGGCTTAACAGAGGTACATTTTTGTGAGAAAGGTGTAAAAACGAATGCAGTTGTGTATCAAAATACAGTCCTGACGAACCTTGTGGAACCTGTTTCTCATACCATGTTCAATAACAGGCACTGGGTATTCCAACAAGTTTCGGCGCCAGCTCATAGAGCGAAGAGCACACAAGACTGGCTGGCGGCGCGTGAAATCGACTTCATCCGGCACGAAGACTGACCCTCCTCCAGTCCAGATTTGAATCCGTTAGATTACAAGATATGGCAACACTTGGAGGAAAAGGCGTGCTCAAAGCCTCATCCCAAATTGGAGTCACTCAAGACATCTTTAATTAAGGCAGCCGCCGATATTGACATGGACCTCGTTCGTGCTGCGATAGACGACTGGCCGCGCAGATTGAAGGCCTGTATTCAAAATCACGAAGGTCATTTTGAATAAACTTTAGTGTCATAAGAATCTATGTTTTGTTAAGTTAATTTTGGTATTTTTTTTATAGGATAAGGGTGACAAACAAGCACACAGTCCACCTGATGGTAAGTGGTTGCTGCGGCCCATAGACATCTACATCTATCCTCTATTACAAAGCAAAATGTAGATGCGTTGTCACGCGTGAGGACTAAGATGGAATGCCTCATTACCAGTAAAAAGGGCCTCCGGCCACCTGCACTCACCAAGCGAAACGCAAAGGTAAACCTCTACTTCACGCTGGTTTTCTGTGAGGTCGTGGTACCACCCCGGTTCGAACCGGCCCATCCGTGTGACAGCAAAAGCTGCCGCGTGGATCTACCACTGTTAAAACTGCTTACACTTACACTGTTGCCACTTAGACTGGCGTTTTCTAAAAATGAATATTTAATAAAGTTTTTATTAGGGTAAGCTATATTGTTGATTTGAACTACAATAATATTATCTTTACATAATATCGAAACCATTTTCTGAAACAATACATCTATGAACTCAGTGAAAAAATATTGAAGGATCAAAAGTTAAATTGCTTCACAATGGATAAGATGTAAGTACCTTGAAAGATCGGCCTATTTTCCGAAGGGACATTATGAATGTTATTCAAGAACAATATTTCCAATATGTTGTAACGCACATTTTTTCATACTTTTTTAGTTGTATGAGTAAAGATATGACTAATTATTTTAACAAAAATTCTTATGACCACAATTAGCAAGGCGTTTAGCGACCTTCATAACATCTCGCATTTTTTGTTTTATTTCACGCAGCTTGCTGCCATGATTATTCTACACTAACTGTGAAATTAATACAAAACTCATAATTCGTCTGAATATTTAGTGTATTTATATAACAAACTAGCTTTTTTTCTTTGAGGTTATAATGGATTAAAATTACAGCTATATATAATCGTAATGTACGCCCCATGACTGGGCACAGGCGGCTTCTCTTTTACTAAGAGGTTTATGGAGAAATTATTCCTCAGCGTAGCATCAGTGCATGTTGGCGGACTTCACATGTCTTTGAACTATTTTATTCTATTTTAGTGTGTTCTGAGCAAGGGTTGCTTACGTACTGTAAATTTTACAGCGAGCGGTTAACTCATGTGCTAAAATAGCTTAAGATAATGAATCACACGGTATTTTTCTCCTACTACAGAGTTATTCGAGAGAGATCATTGTAGTTTGTTCTGTTCTCATTCTTAAAGGCTTAATGAAAAAAAAATCAAGCCACGGACGACTGTGGCAAGGGCGAGGACTCGATCGATGTTCCATCTTCCTCGCATATTGGCGAGACTAGTTAATCGCTAACGCACACATTCGAGCCCTCATTCTCACTGATCACCCACTGACTGCCCCTTTTCCACACCATTCCTATTTATTAAACTGTTCCACAACGCAACGCAAATGGGGCCATTTGTATGTTGGGCACGGGTAGAAAACATAGATCAAATAGAGACAGACCTACGTCTTCCTTTAATGAAGAATAAAGATATAAATACGATTATTACCTTAATATTTTGTTACATGATATCTTTGCCAGCAACTAGGCTAAATGAATGGGTCGGCTCGACCGGGAAAGGACCACGCTCTCACAGAATACCAGCCTAAAATAGCTGCTTAACGCTGCTGTGTTTCGTATGGTGAGTGTAGAGAACCAGGGATCCTTTTTACTAGAAACGAGGCATTCTATGTTAGTCCTCAGGGGTGACAACACATCTGCATTTTTATTCTTAATTGAGAATAGATGTAGATGTCTATGGGCCACAGCAACCACTTACCATCAGAAGTACTGTGTGCTCGTTTTTCACCCTTATCTTATTAAAAAACGATCGTTGTCGATTCTTATTACAGTGTAAGAGAAATTGCTTTCTTATTAGGTTTATGAAATTTGGTGCTATATCAATCCTACGTACATCCTCCTCTCGTACCACTATAATATGCTTCTATGTAGGTGTGTGTTTCATAAACATGAGTTTTATTGATCAAAAAAATTGTCAAGATATTATTAACAGAACATCAAGCTAAATCTTATAGGCGGCAAAGTGATGACATCCTTTAAATAAAGGCTTTTGCTAATGACTGGAATAAAGTTCGACGAATACAATTTAGATCCAATGAAAATACCAACGTTATTTTTCGATTGCCGTATGTTAATATTTGACGAAATTAAAAAAATAAAAATTTTAACATTTTTTTAAGAAATTATTATTATTGTATTAAATATTAATTAAATTTTTTTAAGAAAGAAACTGCCTAATCGTTTGTGTACGCTAATTTTGGCGAGGCATTGTGCTTTGGATGGGATTTTCAGTGATGTATTGACATGAGCTTAAACAAAAATTTTGCATTCATTGAAATGATTTAAAATAGTTTCACAAATAAAAAAATAAACAAACAAAACAAACAAATAAAAAAGCAATGTTAAATTTGCGCATCTTACGTTTGGCCTGACGAAAAATTGGTTGACGAATGCAAACAGTAACTTGGAAGAACGCTAAGTATGATTTTTCTGAGAACTTTTTTTATAAGAAATTCGCTTTATTGTCCGTATCTATCCGTATTGCCCGACGTACTTAATATTTTAAACGATATTGACCAAGTTGCTGTATATACCCATTACTGTTGTCTTCAAAAAATATTTGAACATCTTTCAAAAGACAAGCAAAAAATAGTAAAAAAATATGGCCCAATATGTCTGATGTCAAAATTGGGCCATATTTTTTTAAATGCAACCAAACTGACCTTAAAAATTAAAAAATATATGTATATCATTTATGTTGTTAATTCCTGTAAGCAATGCCTAGTGTAAAAGAGGGTTTAGTTTGCTAAATAATTTATATAACAAAGAGAGAAATCGTTTGGCCTTTGATTTAACAAAAACTGAATCTCTGACTTCTGACTCGTCTGAATACTACAAAAGGATCCAAATTAGTGGACTCAGTAAATCCAATGTCAAATACATGTGGCAACCTAAAAATTATGTGTATTTAAATCAGTTATGTGTGAACAATGTTAAATCTCTTATAGCATATTAATTTAAAAAAATATTTTTAATATTTATTTCTCCCGACAACATTTTCAAATTTTATCCAGATATTTAGGTATCCTACCTTCGACGTTAAGAGTACTCAAAATCGGAATAAAAAGTGCTGCTTGGTCTCCTTAGTTCAGTAGTCACACGCACATGAACTCTTCACTCAATAAACTCTATACATTTTGGTATAAAGTAATCAAGCAACACGTAACACTTACCCACAAAGTATTCGATCATATGCTTTTTTGATCCTAAATTGCCGGTACTCAATTCGACTATGTTTTTTTTTTTAATGTATAATAATATAATCTCACAACTTTTTACTGGGTAAACCAATTTCGATGATTTTTTTTTAATATGAAAGCTGATGCTTCACACGTGGTTCCAAATTTGATCAAGGTCTGAGCAATAGTTTTTGAGTTTTTCTTAATATATATATTGGAGTCGGTTGTACAAAATTTCTAATTATAAATTATTTATGAAATCATTACTTACCAGGCAGGCGCTTACTTCTTAAAACGGTTTCTTATACTCACCATGTTTGGTGAGTTAGTGCTACTCTACCTATTCGGCGTATTTAGATCAATTATACAAAAAATCTGTGTGTAGTATGTATTTACTGTTCATGTAATTAAATATGTAACTTAGCATTATATTATTTATACGTGGTAGAACCATGCTGAAGCTATATTAATGGTATAATTGTAGCACGAATGGTTCATTTTGACCGGGGAAAGACCTCGCTCTCACAGAATATCAGCGTAAAATGGAGCTTAATGATGTTATGTTTCGTATGGTGAGTGTAGAGAACCGGAGACTATTTTTACTGGAAAAGCGACTTTCCATCTTATTTCTCAAGGCTAACTACGCATCTGCATTTTGATTTGCAAACGAGGATAGATGTAGATGTCTATGGGCCACAGCAACCACTTACCATCAGATGAACTATTTGCTGGTTTGTCAATCTTATTCTATAAAAAGCACAATATTAATATTTATTTCGACAACCCTATCGGTTTCAACACCCTCGAAAACCATGAAAATGTCACCCATGACAAAAAATTGATACTACTTACTTTTAGTACGTACTACTATTATTTATTCTGTGTTTTTAAAATATTATAATAAAAAAATCTCTCATTATTATTATAATCAAGTATTTAAGAAATTTGGTTATTCGAATATTGTGTATTTGTACAACGATCTTTTTAAGCCGCTGCAAACAACCGAAACAATATCCACGCACGACGGCGACTGACGCCGAACTGAGTGAGTGAGTAAAGTACTCTGTGGCTGTAGCTCGGAGTGCGGATTCTGCCTATTTAGAAAAATAATTTACATACAAGGCTACCAAATCAACGAAAATTTCGCCATTTTGGAGCCGAAAAAAATTAATTATAGCTAAACAAAACAAAATTACATTGCCATTTACATTCAGTGGCTTCCCACATGATAAATAAAGAGATTAAAAAGTAGATTGAGTTAAACAATTGATATTTTCAAAAGTTATCGTGTTTACAAGCCTCGCGGACTTGATAAATCCAAACCACAAGCTACTAAAACCCCTTTTTTATTTAAAAATAGCAATTTAACCATTTATAAAAAATATTAATAAGTTCAACAATCATTTACTAAATACACTGCGTGACCTAAACACAGTAGGCATGTTTAGAAAACACTTAAAATATCTCCTAATAAACGAACAGAAGGGTATAGTTAATAAATAGGAGTATTGTTAAGAGGTTAGACGTTAGCTGATTTTTCGTTTACATAATATTTATTATTTATTACAAAAAGCCTATTAAACGAAAAACTGGTTGACGAATGCAAACAGTAACTTGGAAGAACGCTAAGTATGATTTTTCTGAGAACTTTTTTTATAAGAAATTCTGTATGTAATGAAGCGACATTAAAAATAATATTTCTTTCATGGCTAGATAAGAAAAAGTGCGAAGGAGATGGATATTATTCCATCTCGCTCGCACTATAGAAAGAGGCTCGTGACGGAAAAATCTTACACTTTTTCTCGCCTAGCCGCCCCAACCGTCAAGTTCGTACCGTGCGATAAGGAACTTACTTCCTAAAGGAATCATCGAAAACGGATCAACATTGACGACGATACATGTAAGAAACATAGAAATTATGCACAATTTTATTGACAACCAGCTCCTTTATTTGAAGTTGGTTTAACATAATATATAAATATTATTTATCGCCTAAGGACACCGGACAGACTCGTGAGTGCACCGGTTCGCATGAAATTATCCCAACTGATTTTTAAAATTTGATTCAGCTGTACCAAACATTATTCAATAACAAATTTTAAAGAATTTTAATAATTGGCACTGCTAATTAGCATAGCATATTGATATAATTCAAATATTAATAAATTAAATAGAAACAGATAATTCGAAATTACACAAAATAAAACATTTTCTTAAACTTAAAATATTTTTGAAAGTCTTGAAATTCCTGGAACCTTATCTTGCCTGTATCGTTGTCGGAATCTAAAACTGGCGTCGAAACCCCAGATTCCCGGGATTATTGAGCTATCTTTATACATTATTAAGTTTATACGGAACCGTCAGGATGAGTCCTACTCGCATTTTTATAAATAAAGAACCACTGAAACAATACAGATGAAGCAGATGAAGATTCCACAAAATATTACACTGGCAGGAAAAATAATTTCCATTTGTAAAAAAGATAGTTGACCTCTTTTTAGTTGTTACTTCTCATAGCAATGCTATATTGGAATAATAATTTTATAGGGAATATTGGACGTACAATCACCAGGTACAAATGCTTACTTTTTGAGTTTCTAACACGTGATGGAGATATGTTGATCTTTATAAATAAAAGACCTAAGTGGGCTGTATAATAGTTATTAAGCCAAATTGTCAAAAGCTTCAAAGTCTGTATGGAAGAGGGCTAGAGAGTAATAGCGCGTTTAGCTGTCGATGGCCAATTTAAAGTGGTCTTGATGTGGCAGTCAGATGTGGTCGCGCGATCCGTGTCCCTCGTCCCGCACGCCGTAATGACCCCGCTTGCAACCGCTTGAAACCGGTCTGCGCGTTGAAGTTCGAACATCCTCCCCGGGTTGAAATATTCAATTAAGAGGAAGTGGGCAAGTGTTTTAACAACTTCGTAGGAGGATTCTTCTCTTTGTCTTCACCTCTGCTACTCTTGTTGTTCCGTCGATAGCAGGAAACACCTTTGTGACTCGACTCAGTGTCCACAGCAGCGGCGGTTGTCCCGTCTCTTTGATAAGGATGAGTGTTAATTCAGAAAACTGTCCTGTAGATTTGGTTTTTTGCTGCAGCAGAGGAACGTACTCTATCTGAAACCTTTTACAATAATGTTGTTTTATGTGCTCCACTCTTTGATATCGTTCCAGGCGTCTGATGTTGATGTCGATTAGCTGCGGATTAGAAACAGACAAAAGTGGCCGTCCAAATGCGAAGGATTAAGGGCAGTAAGGTCTGATAGATCGGATGAAAGAGGAGTAAAAGGACGGGAGTTTAGTACTGCTTCAATTTGACTTTGAGTAACACTGGCTGGCCACCTGCCAGCTCTTCATAAGCGAAATGTGTTAGTTGCAATAACCTTTTTAAATGATGCTTGGTTGATCGAACAGTGGCCTCTGCGATACCGTTAAAATGTGGAGAATAGGTAGGAACAAAAGAAATTTTGATGCCTTGCTGCGCGGTTTCAGAAGAGTGATTCACCCTTTCTAGAAACTGCTGCAACTAATTACAGGCACCCACGACATTGGTACCATTATCGGATAAGATTGTTCGTGGTTTACCGCGACGAGCCATAAACCGTTTTAAAGCAGCCATAATATATCCTTCCTTGGCCAGGTCCGTAACGAGCTATATGTGTACAGCCTTTAGTGCAAGGTAAAATAAAAATGCAAAGATAGATAGGATTTTATCAGCTTACATCCTCCCTCTTTCCGGTCAGCTATAAATACTGGCCCAGCATAGTCAACGCTGCAGCTTAAAAATGGGAATTCTAGTTATGTCCTAGATTTTGGTAATTGACCCATTATTGACTTTCACACTTATGTTTAAAACATTTGAATAATTGCCTAACAATATTCTTTGAAAGATTTCTGCCTCCAAACGTCAATGCTGAACGTATTGACGTTTGACGAATGTTTGATAAAAGTAATTGAGGACTGGCAAGTAATAAATCTATATGATAATTGAAATATAATTTTAGTAATATGATGTTTTCCACACAGTAAAATAGGATGCTTAACATTATAATCATAGAGTGAGTTATCAAGCCTTCCTCCTACACGAATAATACCATCGTTATCTATAAAGGGACTTATATATGCAAGTCTGTTTTTATAAGGCAATGGTTTTCCTGATTTAAGAAGACCCCGTATTCTTCGGAAAACATATCATTTTGAGAATGAATGAAATGAATTTAAAAGAATTATCAAGCTCAATGTTAGAAAGGCAACCACTAATTCTTGACGCTAGTAATTCGTTTATTTGTATTTGTTAATCTATAGATCAATATAAATAAATAAAATTGAAGTGTCTGTTTGTAATGTCAAAATAACAGATTTTTACTAAATTAATGTGAATGTCTATACGGTCCTTATAAGACAATTTTTTAAATTATTGTCTGTCTGTCTGTTTGTTCCGGCTAATCTCTGGAATAGCTGGACTGATTTTGACGGGATTTTCACTGGCAGGTAGCTGATTTTATAAGGTATAACTTAGGCTACTTTTATTTTAGAAAAAAATTTAGGGTTCCGCGCAAAAGATTAAAACTCAGTTGTAATAAATGCCACGCGAACGAAGTCGCGGGGAAAAGGTAGTCAATAATATAATACTTTTATCAATAACTAACTGTTCAACGCGACTTCGCCCGCGTGTTTTTTGGGGTTTTAATTTTTTTGCGCGGAACCCTAATTCTTTTTCTGTAATAAAAGTAGCCTAAGTTACTCCTTGTGACATCTGCTATCTTCCAGTGAAAATCCCGTCAAAATCAGTTCAGCCGTTTCGGAGATTAGCCGGAACAGACAGACAGACAGACAAAAACTTTAAAAATTGTATTTTTGTTATTAGTACCGTATATACTTGCATATGCATTTAGTAAAAAGCTGTAATTTTGACATTACAAACAGACACTTCAATTTTATTTATTTGTATAGATAATATACTACGAAAGGAACTTCGTTTCAACCGAGTGTTCCACGACACTCACGCATGTTTTTGTTTCTAATAGTTTCATTATGTATAGATACATATGTACATATTATAAAAATAATAAAAGAAAATAAAATATCTTTATTTTTTATAGGATAAGGGTGACAAACAAGCACACAGTCCACCTGATGGTAAGTGGTTGCTGTGGCCCATAGACATCTGCATCTATCTTCGATTAGGAATCAAAATGCAGATACGTTGTCACCCGTGAGGAATAAGATTGAATGCCTCGTTTCCAGTAAAAAGGGTATCCGGTTCTCTACACTAACCATGTGAAGCACAGTAATGTTAAGCTACTGTTTTACGCTGGTATTCTGTGAGATCGTGGTCCTTCCCCGGTCGAGCCGACCCATTCGTGCAACAACTATACTATTAATATAGCTGCAGCATAGCTCTACCACGTAACTAATACGTATTTCATTCAACAGAGAACTCGTACAAGAGTGTTAGTAAAATTGAAGTGAAATATAAATTAAATTATAGTGTTAGTAGTTAAATTAATTTACATAAATAATGATCACAAATGTAAATGGAGATGTTTGTGACTAGCCGCCACGAGGGTACCGGTGTCTTATACCGTCGCATGTAGCCGTATCCAGCGCTCAAGCAGCGGCGAGTCCCACCTATCTGCCATTGTGTTGAGAATGCTATTGGAGCTGCCCCGCAAACACTTCAGCATCGATGCAACACGCTTTCTAATAATGGCATGGAAACCATCAGTGTGCATTTCAGAAAACATTACTGACGCGCTGCAAAAGCGCGGCAGCCCCACCAGCATCCTAAACCTATTATTATACTGGACACGCAATGCGCTGTACACCTGCTGCGCATAGTTAGCCCATAGATTGCCCGTGTAAAAAGACTGGCAGTAGGCTTTGAATAGTAATATTTAACCGCCTACTGCAACGAGCAAACTTTTGGGCCACCGTGTTACATCAGATGGACAGCGCCCTGCGTTCCTGTTCGATATCCATATTATCACGCAGATCCTCAATGACCCAGTGACCCAGATACTTAAAATGTGAGACACGGTTTAGAGGTGAGTTGTTGAGTGTAAAGGTAGGTAGGTATGGTCTGGATTTGACTCCTGCCTTGAACACTATGAATTCGCCATTTTTCACATTGTATCTGAGTCCATGGAACACTGCATATGCTTCACATATATTTAATAATTTCTGCATGGCACCAATCGAAGGGCTGAGCAGCACCATATCATATACGTGACTTATGTTATTGACACAAACACCGTCTATATGACAGCCTACATTTGTGCCGCTCAACTCTTCGATCAGGCCATTGATATACATATTGAAGAGCCCAGGAGATGTAAGACCACCTTGCCTCACCCCACATTCAAGTCTATATACAGCAGAGTATGAGCCCACCCATCTAATACAGTTGGTCTGCCGCTCATACCACCATCGTAGCACCGAGACTAACTCGTGTGGCACATCAGTCTCACTTTAAATATTTTTCCATAATAAGTCATATGACACCAAATCAAAAAAAAAAGAAAGAGAAGAAAGAAAATCGAAGGCCTTGGACAACTCAAGGAAACAGGCAAAAACTGGAGTGCTCCTATCAGTGTAGTATCCTGTACGTGGTAGAGCCATGCTGCAGCTATATTAGTAGTATAGTTGTAGCACGAATGGATCAGCTCGACCGGGGAAGGACCACGCTCTCACAGAATACCAGCGTAAAATGGCAGCTTAACACTGCTGTGTTTCGTATGGTGAGTGTAGAGTACCGGAGACCCATTTTACTGGAAAAGAGGCATTCCATCTTAGTCCTCACCTAGATGTCTATGAGTCACAGCGACCACTTACCATCAGGTGGACTGTGTGCTCGTTTGTTACCCACATTCTATAAAAAAAAAGTATTTGACAGTTTGCTTGAGACACAAAATAGCGCTTACGGTGGACAGACCTGGTTGTAAACCAAATTGTGCATCATTAATTTTTTTAATTATTTATTATACAACACATACTCGTTCATAAAAATAAAAATATTAAAGTAAGTATAAACCTAATAAGGTAAAAGTAGTTTTACACTTGCCCATATATTTTGGTAGCATTTTTAGAAATAAAACAGTGCCTTTATAATTCCTTTCTAATTATTAAATTCATATTTTATTATATAGAAGGATAGAAAAACATCCTTATAGGAGAGTCGTAAAGATAGAAGTCATTATTATATTGTTAAAGTAGCGTATTATAATATTAATAAGGAGGTAGTTTATTGCGAGAAAATTTTGTTTATTGTAAAGAAATGCTAAGTATTCTGGGAGTTTATGGATTGTTTCGAAAGATAAATGAGAATAATTCCGTTGTTGTCTTTTTCAGCAACTGCTTATTTTGTTTCAAAATGAAATGCCGAATAACAAAGAACTTTCTTCAAAACATTTTGAATTATGCTCTTTCTTATTTTTATAATCTTACAAAGCCATTTATAAGAACAAATAAGTAACGAAACGTTTTTGTTCGTTACCTTCTTACTTCAAAATTGTATAATGGTTTTTTTTTTTTAGAAGAGAGAGCAAACGATCATGCGGCTCATCTGATGGTAAGTGACTACCGCCGCCTACGAACAACCTCAACACCTGGGGAATTGCAGATGAGTTGCCGGCCTTTTAGAAAGCTCTTTTCTCGAAGGTCCCTAAGTCGTTGTTGGCGACGCGTCTATAAAAAATATTTCAATTTATTAGTTAACCGATTACGGATGGCTACTAAAATCAAACTATCAAGCAATAATATTCTTATAAGAAAACGCTTAGTTGAATCTTAAAGAAATATCGAATTAATAATTTGAAGGTCTTGGGTTCGATTCCCTGGCCGGACTAGTTCGTCGTTTTCTTAGTAATATTTTCTTAATAAATTCATATAGGGAAATTTTAAGATATAAATTATGTTCCCAGGTTCAGTTCTCCGGTTGAAATTACCTTTTCAATGATATTTTTAATTTAAAGAAATATTAAAATAAAGTTAGAGACCAGGATTTGTTCCCCGGTCGAAATGATCACTTTGTGTATAAGTGGAATTAATGTAAAATGTTGCATAAGTATTATCTTATATAAGTTGAATACAAAATAAAATGTCTATTTTCAATGTTTGATTCATAAAATATTTTCTTTGTGTTATCTGATAATAACATGATAACTGATAAGAACTTTGATAACTGATAAGAGATTCTTATTGGACACTACCTTGCCGACAATGGAGGTCGTGCAGGGATTGATTGCTCACTTTGTGCTGGTTGATAGCAGTAAATTTGCGCCCTGCTTTACCGGCAATGGGGGGGGGGGGGTCGTGTAAAGATTAGTTTTTCACTTAGCTGCAGATAACAGCAGTGCGCTAATCTGTAGAATTAAAAGTTTAAATAAGTGGAAATTTAAATGTTTGTAAATTTCAGCAATTCATGTAAAATTGACTTGAAAAATGTTTCAAGTTGACTGTATGAGGAAAATAAGTGAATTCTGTGTGAATTCCTAATGTTAATTCTCTTATCTTAGTGAAATATTGATAATTTTGTAAAAGAAATTCTGTAAAATGTGTAGAAAAAATGTAAATTAAACTATTGTATTAGTTAAGATATTTGTATTTGCAAATAAAGAAGATTGTTCCAACCTTATATGTTAGATATTTAAGAATTCTAACTTAGTACATATGTTGTAAAATAGGCATATTTTATTGAATAAATAAAAGGTTTTTTGTGATATAATAATGTAATGTATATCGTAGTATAGATATTTTTTGTGCTATCTTTATAAATAAAATGTATAAATGTATGTCTTATACAAATAAAGATATTGGGCAAACCGTGAGGGAGTGATAGTACAAATTTGATGTAATTGAGTTGTGAAATCGTACAGAGACTTTCTTTCGAGTATAGCTTTATTGATACCCCATTAGACTGGTTTTCATACAAATCGTTCGGGAACAGCTACCAGTATAAAATATAATCAAGAAAGAAAACGTATAGGGAAGTGATAGGGAAAGTAATAACTCTCTCACGGAGCGGTTTGAAGATAATTGCTGTTTTGTTCCCAAGGGATCCTTCACCTTTAAATATAAATACAGTCCATCAGGTGTCGCTAACGCGGCACATATTGAAGAATTAAGGTGCTGGGACCGGGACGACCTCGGAAGACCCGTAATCCCCGCCTGAACCTATTTGAAGAAAAGGAAGCTGCAAACACTCTCGTGTGATACTCCTTCACGGGGTTCACATACGCCTCGTTGTCCCCGAACCCAACGTAGGTGTCATAGGAGATTAAAGAATTCGCTGTTGAACGCAACCGTGTTAAGAAGCGTGTCCCTTTCAGTCGTATCGGTCCGGAAATATCGCTGGTGGTAAACAATTCCACAGAGAAGTTGTACGAGGAACAAAACTCCTAGTAAAACGCACAGTCGTGGACCACCAAGCATCCAGATGGTGAGGATGGCAACGTGAATTTTGACGCGATGTGCGTTCGTGAAATTTGGCGGCTGGAATTAATCCGAACAATTCCTCAGAGCACTCCCCGTGGTAAATTCGATAGAAAATGTAAAGGGACGCAATATCCCTACGCAGTGCCAGTGTATCGAGCCGATCAGAAACAACTCGGTCGTCGACGATTCGAACCGCTCTGCGCTGGATGCGGTCATGCGGAAGGAGGTGGCACTGGGGTACCCCGGCCCAGAGATGAGAAAGGTATTCCATGTGAGGCGGATTTGCGCTTTGTAAAGTTGCAAGCGATTTGCTGGCATGAAATACTGTCTCGCTCTGCTGAGCACTCCAAGCTTTTTAGAGGCCAATTTGGCTTGCCCTTCCGAGTGACCACGAAACTGCACACTATTTGATATGTCGATGCCGAGGATTCCCGTGCTAGGTGATGAGATGAGATACGACAAAGGGGTTCTTTTTAACGGTAAACGCGCAAGCTTGTGTCTCCTGGGGATCGAACTGGACTTGATTTAGTCGTCCCCAATCTGAGACTTTGTTTAGCAAAGACTCGACTTCAGACACAAGTTTGTCCCGGTGCTCGGCGACGTTTTCCCGAGAAATATTGGCACGGCTGGTATATAAGGCATCACTAGTGTTGTCGTCTGCATAGCAATGAATGTTACTAGTTTGCAACATATCATTGATATGCTGGAGAAACAGCGTTGGTGATAGCACGCAGGCTTGTGTAACACCAGCGTCGATAGGCTTGAAATCAGAGCATGCACCGTCTATTACGACTTTGATACTCCGATCAGCAAGGAAACTGGTGATCCATTTGCACAATTTCTCGGGAAGGCCATATAAAGGAAGCTTCGAAAGAAGCGCTTTGTGCCAGACCCGATCGAAGGCTCTCGCTATGTCTAAACTAACGGCCAATACTTCCCCCTTGGACTCTACTGCCTCCGCCCATCTATGAGTCAGGTAGACCAGAAGATCACCAGCTGATCGACCCCGACGAAAACCTTACTGGCGGTCACTAATCTGCTGGTGATCCGCAAGGTACCTCATGAGCTGGCAGTTTATAATGGATTCCATTATTTTGGAGAACAAGGAGGTGATGGCGATAGGCCTGTAGTTGGACGGGCCTGAGCGGTCACCTTTTTTAGGGATCGGGTGGACCAAAGCTGTCTTCCATGAATTCAGAACTACGCCTTGGGAGTAGGAGTACCGGAAAAGACGCGTTAAAACCGATGCCAACTCCGGGGCACACGTCTTCAGCACAATGGGAGGGACTTCATCAGGCCCACTCGACTTGCTGACGTCCAAGGAGAAGAGTGCTTTACAAACCGAGCGCTGTGAAAATCGCACATCCGGCACGGAGCACTCACACCGCGGGATGGTCGGCGGTGTGTTGCCCCCGTCATCAAGAGTTTTTTTTTATAGGAAAGTGACAAACGAGCACACAGTCCACCTGATGGTAAGTGGTTGCTGCGGCCCATAGACATCTACATCTATCCTCTGTTACAAATCAAAATGTAGATGCGTTGTCACCCGTGAGGACTAAGATAGAATGCCTCATTTCCAGTAAAAAGGGCCTCCGGCCACCTGCACTCACCAAGCGAAACGCAGAGGTAAACCTCTACTTCACGCTGGTTTTCTGTGAGGTCGTGGTACTACCCCGGTTCGAGCCGGCCCATCCGTGCGACAGCAAAAGCTGCCGCGTGGCTCTACAACTGCTAAAGAGTCGAGTTGGACGCAAAGAGAGAGCTTAAAAGGTCCGCTTTCTCCTTTGCGGCATGGGCCAGTGAGTCGTCCTCTATGTGCAGAGATGGAATAGATGGCTGAGAGAAGTTCCCTTGGACAGCCTTGGGGAGAAACCAGAATGCACGGGTTCCCGAAAGAAGGCGAAGTAGCTTCTCACCAATTCTGCCTATGTGCTCAGACATTTCCTTGGCAATGACGCTTTTGAAGGACCTGGAGGCGTTGATGCGTCAGCCCAGGCCCGGTAGCACTCCTGCTTATAGCGTGATGCTATTTTACAGGAGCGACCAAAGCATGGCTGGGATCTGCCTCCGATGGGCACCACAGAGGATGGAATAAAAAGTTCCATACCCTGTAGTACACAACAGAATCGACAACACCGGGATCATCCGGCGAGAAGCAAACCCGCCCCCAAAGGTAGGATGCAAAAAAAGACCACATCTCGTCCCAATCAGTCCACCTATAGTGCCAAACACGGCGGCAAGCTGCAGATCGCAACTGCGGTGGAAGCGTGAGTGGCACCGTACTCCGGATCAGACAATGGTCCGAAGAGCCCAGAGGGGCATCGACGGAGACCTGATATTCGTCCGGATGAGAGGTCAGCAGAAGGTCCAACAGGGAAAGTACATGATCCTCCACATCAGGGATCTGCGTAGGCGAAGTAACCAGTTGTGTTAGACCATATACCAAGGCAAAGTCATAGACAGATCTACTCGCATGATCGGTTAAATGGGAACCAAGCCATTCAGCGTGGCGGGCGTTAAAATCACCGAGTATCACGATCTCTGCGGATGGGACCTGTTGTAGCACGGAGTCTGCAGCCATTTGGACGTGGTCGATGAGTCAGTCTGTGTTGGCATTACCGCTATGGGACCTATAGAGGCACCCGTAGACGCGGGGATGGTAGTCGCTGTCTACGCGCAGCCTTAGGATGGACAGGTCCGTACCTTCAAGACGGCTGAGGTGTCGAAAACAGGTGTCCTCTCTGACGTATACGCAAACTCCAGCCCGGGGCACAAAGGAGTGTTCTAATTTGTATCCCGGGTAGGAGAAATATGAAGTATCAGCCGGAGAGGACATCTGAGTCTCAATTAAAAAGAGCAAGGCCGGCTTCGACGTCTCTAGATGGTTATGGACAGCGTTAAGGTTGGAATGAAGTTCCCTGTTGTTGCAAAAATTCGCGGATAGCGTGAATATACGTTGTGTACCTTAGTTGTCCAGATTTGTATATATATTTTATATTAAAATCTTTTACAAGTGCTTAAAGCTTTCATTATCCAATCTTATGGCACAGATGGCATACATATGTAACGCTGACGACTAAGGAATAGACGGTTTGAAACGTCTCTCTCGCAAATGCGAAACGAAAAATTTGGATATCGACGCAAGCGAAAAAAAACTTTTTTTCTTCGATTACGTCGATATCCAATCTGAAATCTATGATAAAGTAAAAATATATTTATACGATCAACAGCTGAGCCACTGTTCCCAGGTCGCCTGTCATTTTTGAGAGGGTTATAGAACAATTAGTCTATCGCGCTGCACCTGGGCGTGTCCAAAGTTACTCATATGTATTATAGCTAAGAAAAAAGTGCATATTAATACACGTATTACATTATATATATATATATATATATATATATATATATATATATATATATATATATAGAATATGGACGTGTACAAGTAAACATAATTATTTCAAGAACTTCTTGTTAAACTTTTATATTATAAGCGATTCCTATTCCTAAAAGAACATGAAAAGAACTCTCCGGTAGAGCATTGTTAGAAAAATATATCAACAAATACGTGACTTTACCAAATAAAATTCATATTCTTATTATAACAAAGCGAAATATATAGATGAAAAATAAAAAGTACTTAGAACGTACTCGTACGCTAGAGTACTGGGAAAATAAGGTCTTTTCTTTATTTCTTATTAGTTTTAAAGCAGGGAAGAACGAAATCAGAAAGAAAAAAGAAATTAAAAGGACAGAAAGAAGAAAAGAACATTTTTTAAATGTCACTGAAATATTGCTTATTTCACAGACATCAAGGCTCCCTAACGATTTTTTTTCTCACCGTCCAGAACGTGAAAAATGAGTACTTAAACTGCGATTAATAATTTTAGTAGTGCCAGTTAGAATCAAGCTAGAGTTGCTCGAAGCAACTGACTGTTTATTCTTCTGGACAGATTTACTTTATAATAAGTTTCCGGTCTTATTACAAAATGTTTTAATATTTTATTTCAGGTTTTTATAATCAAGTTTTAGATTGTATTTTACACGTCAATAAAAAAATTGTTAAATTTAAGATTTGTCTCAAACATTAATTATGTGTTTTTTTTTTTTTGTATATTTACTTCGTTTGATGGCAAAGCAAGATAATCCATCACCAATTTCGTCCCGTATGTGGGGTAAGGAGTAACTATAGAAAATGGCGGAAGACAGACAGCGGTAAAACCATCCTATTTACGCGATGAAACAGACAGAAAAGCTTCCAGGCTAACAACACAAACCTCACCGAAAAGGGACGACGGACCACTCTCGGCGTGTTAAGGTCCTCATTATTTATATTTTATCTCACCAATCGCCTCCACCACTATGCGCTAAGCGCGCGCTTTAGACTCAACAATATTTTTAACCAGATTTTTTGTAATCTTCACCGGCTGAACCATTCAGATCCATAGTCAAAACTCATCTTAACTTATTTATTTATTTATTTTGTTTTTTAAAACATTAGATAACATAGGATTTTCTCCGGTATCGTGGAGGCAGTTCACAAACATAAATTGCACGAGAACAAACATCCAGACCCGGAACAATTATTTGTAGGCCATACAAATACTTGTTCCGTGCGGGATTCAAACCCGCGAACTTTCCTGTTCATATTTCATGCGGTTAGATAGTGGAACTCTCTACCTCTTAACATTAAAGATTCTGAAATTATTGATATTTAAGAAACGTGAAAGATAACTACATAGTCTTACTAATTAAATTATAAGTATTATTAAATTGTATTTATATTTTTTATATCCCTTATTAATATTATTATTATATTTAACGTTTTATTTATAACTAGCTTTCGCCTCGCGGTGTCACCCTCGTCCAAATTGTAACTTCCAGACAGTCATGACCCACAGTTGTTATGAGATCGCATTCTCGTATTTCAGAATGACAGTGATCGCAGATTTAAATTTAGACTAAGACCTTTAGAAATCACAATCTCTCACTTCTTACAACAGTGCATTCGTCCTCCTTTTTTAATATATTATTATTTTCTGTTACAGCTTGTGGAACTCTTTGCCTCTACATAACGCCGTGTTCAATCCCTTTTTCCTTCAAATATCTAGTCATAGCTTATTGGAACTCTAATATTACCCATTATACTTCCCATTTTTTCTTGTTTACTATTTTCCTCAACCGTCATCATCTATAGTTTTTTTTTAACTTGATTATATAATTTATGTTATGAACAATTCCTGAGGTTTTCTGTAGGTAACACCGAACAATTCATTGCGTAATCAGGTTGTCTGTAAGTAACACCGCCGGTATCCTTTTTACATATTTCGTTTAATTTTTGTTTCAATGTTTATAGACAGTGGTGTATGATAAAGAATATACTTACTTACTCAGAATAGTTCACAATTTTATAATAGTTTTCATCCCCTATCTTTATTTTTACGGGTGGAGTATTCAAAAATTATGTCTGTATGTCTATTTAGGTTATATTTTATCCGAAGAACTTGTTTTTATTAGTAGTAAAACTAGTAGAGAAACGAAAAATTTATAAAACAAATAATCTTTGATTATCTTACATCTAAATAACGCCACATTAATAGATCGAATCCAAGCAAAGCCGGGACGTGCCAAAGTTAAAAATATAATTAAAACGTGGCTGACTTTCAGACAATCTTTCATTCTAATTTTACCCACTTAGGGGCAGATTTGCCAAAAATACAGAAACACGTGTTCCATACAAATGTGAACAACCACTACCACCTTTCTTCTTTTTCTTTTTCTTTATATATAAGTTAACGTAATTTAACGTATAATTTATCATAATTTTTGAAGATATACTTCCTTCCTTTGGCGCGTTTGAAATAAATGATGAGAGTGAATTTTTTACGATACGCGCGCACACCGACACCTAAAAACGACAACATGAAGTTGTTACGATGCGCGTGCACACCGCAACGTACAATTCCGCAGCCGACTGCAGGCAGCAGAGCGGCAGGCGACGTGTCGTTGCCGCACTACTGGTTTCTATGTAGTTCTATGAAATACCTTGCGGCAAATGACATGTCGTACAAATGACATGTCGTACGACATGTCATTTGCCGCTATGGGCCGAGCGGCAGACGACACTGTAGCTCAATCGCAGATCAGTAGTGCCGCCAACGCCCGAACGACACGTTACACGTTGAATTTTTCTCAAAAAATGAGTTTCACCGATCTTGGGGAAGAGAAACTGATAAATCAGGTGGCCCAATATCCTGCAGCGACATGACGCCACGACACGTTGCAGCGACATGTTGTAGCGACACAGCAACAGTTGTACCTTAAAAGTGACAACTTCAGTAGGTATTTGTCTGTCAATTGTCAAGTTTTCGTGAGAACTGAGAACTGATAATGAGAAATTATATTCAAGTTGTTATTCAAATATATATATATGAATCTATAAAACGTGTTTTATTTTAGTTATTTTTGTTTTGTTACGCTAAAGAATTATAACTTATTACGTGCGTACATAAGTACCCACACACTTTTTGAAGTTATACTTCTTTTGGGACGCTTAGGAAAAATTATCAGAGTGAATTTTTACGATGTGCGCGCACACCGAACCCTACAAACGACACCATGAAGTTGTTACAATGCGTACGCACACTGAACTTCAGTGGGTAACTGTCTCTCAAGTTTTCGTGGGAACTGATAACTATAAAGTAGTTATTTTTAGTTATTTCTGTTTAGTTACGCTAAAGAAATATAACTTAATACGTGCGTACTTATGGACCACTCTCTACACACTACACACACACGTTTTTTTTATATTTTTTATTTCTATTAATCAAAGTAATCACCCATGCAATCGATGCATGTTTGCCAACGCAATGGCAGTTTATTGATGAAGAAAGACTTCTTGAAGAAATCAGCTGGACGGTAGGCAACAAATTCTTCAAAGGCATTTTGTATTTCCTCTCGGGTTTTGAATTCTTTTCCCGATAAAAAGTTATCCAAATTCTGGAAAAAGTAGAAATCTGTAGGCGTACGGTCTGGTGAGTACGGCGGATAATGGAGAGCTTCCAACCCCAGCTCTTGTAATTTGGAGACCATCTGTTGTGCAGTATGAAGTCGCACGTTTTCGTGCAGGAGCAGCGGGGACGAGCGATTAACCAAAGCTGGTTAGAGACGTACGAGCAGCTGCACCATTGTGTTCAGTTCTTCACAGTACACACTCGCAGGAATGCTCATCCCGTTTGGTAAGAAGCTGTGATCAATCACACCGGCGCTATACCACCAAACAATGACCATCACTTTTCTAGGGGTAAGTTTTCGTTCAGAGCATTGTTAAGGAGCTAAAACAGGATCAATCGAACTTGCTGAGCGCTTGCGATTGTCAAACAGAACCCATTTTTCGTCACAGGTAACAATGCAGTTCAAAACTATTTCGTGTATGCCTGTTGAGTAATGCAAGCACGTCTTGAGGTGTGCTTCACGCTGGCGATCATTGAGTTCCTGAGTCACCCAAGTTTGTCAAGCTTTTTTGCCTTACCAATTTGACGCAAATGGACCAATATTGTCTTGATGCCAACGTCGAAAGCTGATGCTAATTTAGTTGTAGTTTGAGTATCATCAGCTTCCACAAACGCCTTTAATTCGTCATTGCCAATCAAAGTTTTCAGCCGAAAGGAGATGTTCGATTTTGGGCTACCACTATGTACACTACATAGATAAATAGGAAAAAAATTGAGGAATTTCATAAAAATACTAACAAATTAATTTGAAAAAGGCTATAGCCGTACAAAAATGATCATTTAAAAATATTTTTGTTATGATAACCCTATTTTAAGGGCAGCCATGACAGTTGTGTTAGATAATAAATATGACGTTTGACGTCTTTGACAGTTTTAAGAAGTGATTATACGTCTTTGAGTCTTTCTTTATTGATTATTAATCTTTAGCGTTATAATATATGTACTGTTACTGTTATTGGATGTGTTTCGGAGTTTTTAGCGATTGTTTTTATTTTGCGACCCAGTTTACTACTACGGACATTGATTTATTGCTTCTCTGTTGACCCTCTGTTTGTTATATGGTTTATAATACAAGAAATGTCTAATGATAGTGCTCTTGCACGCGGAGATCACAAGCTCCAGCATTGCCATGATAGTAATGTATGTGTTAACTGTAGGACAGCTTAGTTTAGGTGTGCTCACTCTATTCCCGAGGGTGCCGAAAAGCAATATATTGCTGAAACAATTACTCCAAGAGAGGTAAGCACCCCTTTTGTTTTCTTTTTTATTCATACAAAGGTATGCAAATGTAGATGTTTCTTAATTATAGTCAAAGACAACATTGTTTCAAGAAGAAAAAGAACAGTCACAATTTAATTTTTGGAAATGTGTGTAGACATGTGATTTATATATAACATCACCTCGGATGAGTCTATAAAAGTGATATTGAAATAACTAAATCTTGATTAATTTAAATTATTTAGAAATATTGTGATATAAATAAATAAATCTTAATTTCATAGAATATAATAGAATGATTTTTTATTCGATATTAATTATTACATAATACTTATTGAAAGTCATTTTTTATTTACATTTTTTGTTTTAGATACCTGAAGGTGCTTTAATATGTTTTGCTTGTTGGGTACATACTTGGCGTACAATACAACAACAAGGAATCATAGCAGCTTCTACAGTTGTTATGAATATGAATGTATGTATGTGTATGGTGCCGATGTTCTCTTGCCCAGACACACAGCCACTCCATACCTGAAGGACCTGAACGGACCATAATATCAGAAACAATATATCCAAGAGAGGTAACATTAATAACTTACTTAATTACCTAGTGTTGGAATTAAATAATTGTGTGAATAGCCAATACATATTGTATTCTTTTCTCTTATTCAGATTCCACCAGGAGGACTGGTTTTCTATGCTTATTGGGTAGCAATAGGTAAAAATGTTGAGCATGCTACAAGGATTGAGGATAATCGGCAAACTCCAACCCCATCTAGCCTTCACCAAGACTAATGTATGCATGGTGTAGAATGTCTCTACACCGAAGGCTAACACACATGGCTAGTGGTCCTGTAAGAGATAAAGTTGCAGCAAGAATTTACCCAAATCAGGTTAGATTGTTTTAATTTACCAAACCACCATACATAAGTAATGTTACCGTACATTCAACTATAAGTAACCTTATCTGTTGCCCCTATAAGTAAATTGTTTCTTGTATTGTTTCAGTTACCAGAACATGTGCTTATTTGTTCCAACTGTTGGACACATGCACAGGAAAATATAGGAATAGAGCAAGAAGTTGTGCAACAAATTGATATGCAGCCACCAAGTACATCAATAACACTTGATGGATTTACACACACAACACAGACAAGTGCTCATTGTTTTATTCCGGCTTGTAACAATGTAGAATGAAATACAGTGCCGGAATACTCAAGAAAAATTATATATATTTTATTATTATTATTATATATAATCAATCACAGAATAAATGATTTAATTAATAGGAATTTATTAATACCCGAAGGCTTCTTTGGAAACAGGGAGGCAAGAGTACCAATAATAATATGTGATGGTACTTATATATATCTTCAAAAATCATCCAACTACTTGTTTCAAAAATAAACTTATAGCTTGCACAAATATAGATACCTTGTTAAACCTTTTCTCATTGTTACCACTGATGGTTACATTATTGATATTTTGGGGCCCTATCCAACAACCAAATCAGATTATGACACCATGAAAGCTTTGTTCCAAAATGAAAATGAGGGTCTAAGGGCTTTTTTTCAGTCCAATGATGTTTTCATTTTGTATTGAGGCTTTCGTGATTCCATTCCAATGCTAGATGGGTTGGGCTTCAAAGTATTTAAACATGAATCCTTAGAACAAGGAGAGACTCAGTTATCGACCATCAATACAAAAAAGACAAGGTGTGTGTGACACTATGCAGATGGGTGGTAGAGATAGTTAATGGTCGATTTAAAAGAGACTAAGCAACTGAGACACGAATATTTTGATTTGGCTGCCACCCATTTGATGGACAATGTTATAATTAATGCCTTCTATCCAGTGATTGAAAATAGACCAAATGCTGTAGCTATACTTGCACAATACAGAGTGAAAATATGCCCAACCGGTTAGCAGAATTTATAATTGCTCAACCGCTTTAGAGCCCAATTCATAAGAATTGATGGTTAACTTCCAGAGTTAAGTATTTTCCCTAAAATAACTATGTCTGAATTGATACTTTTTGGTCTGGGTACCTATGAAATAAAACTGGCTAGAAGCTATTTCGGGGAACATATTAGGCAACATGGATCATTCCAGGTAGAAGTATCGGACCAACTGGAAATAGTAGTAGAAGCAACCCCATCCCAACTTGATCCTTTTTTAATAAAAGCCTGTATAAAAACTCAACATAGCTCAGGACGAACATATTATACCTACATATTGCTGGCAAGGGAAGGATCAAGTGGGGATGATAAAATAATTAGCTATTATTGTAATTGTATCTCCGGACATCGGACAATGGGTTGCTGTGCTCATGTCATGACCACTGTGTGGTGTTTGTGTTGGGCTCAGTACCAAGAGAGCATAGAAGCACCGGTGTCATTCCTGGATGGAATATTAATAAGGGATGATGTGGAAAACTAATAAAATCATAAGTTCCAACAAGTTGTTTTATTTATATAACTCTCATAACTGATTTCTCACGTTTTTGATGTCGCTAATACTAGGAATTATATAACATAGAACTTGTTTGAAAAATTGATAGTGTTAAGTTGGGACACTGGGCTAGCGTGGTGGATTACACAGTCCAATCCCTCACAGAAAGGAAGTATATGTCTCAGCAGTGGGAACATTATAGGATGATTATGCTGCTCCTGCCTAATTGAATTAAAATAGTTGGTATCTTCTCAGCTGTTTCTGTGTAATAGGAATAGTTAACTACTTTAACAATAACTTGCAGTTGTCAGATACTGCACAGCTCACTGCTCGCCTATGAATTATCGAAGTCCAGAATATATTGATAGGCACTAAAGAATAAAGCAGCAGGAAAGTGTTAATAAACAAAATAACTTTCAAGCCTTCGTTTCATTTCGATATAACCAATCTCTAACTACTCTAATAGGTGATATAAGATGTGCTGCCGCAATCGAGTTGAATATCCTAAGTTTATCGTATCCATCCAAGATTTACTAAATTCGTGTTGTTTTTTTTATTGTTGATATTACAATACACGTCAATCAAATGTTAAATGTCAAAATGACATTTCGTGTTTTCTATACCAAGTCTATGGTTTTCTCTGTGTGATCCACCATGTTTAATTTAATGTTGTGTTGCTCTCCTTGACTAAGTTAATTTGAATGTACATTGAAACGAAGTGAAATTAAAGAAAACTAACAATAAAAAACGGTTACTATATTATATAGCGGTATTTACATATAGTGTACATAGTGCTAGCCCATGCTCCATACATTTCTGGAACATCTCCTTTCCAGAACGGGAGCGGGCAAACCAATACCAGGTGGTGCATTCCTTTGTAGTATTTGCTCCGTTAACGTCGTTGATGTTGCGTGCTGCTTGTGCCGCGTTGCTGCCACGACGATATTCATATTCCATAATTACTTGAATTTATAACGTATCCATTATGACAAAAATAATCAAATGCGATAAAAACATAACGCTAACCAATAAACAAATAACTAATTTTGAAAAAAAAAACTTCACGTTTTCAAATTAAAATTAATTTAAAATTAAAATTCTTAGCCAAACACAAATTATTTTGATTTGAAATGGCCAGTACCGCCGAACGGCAGTTTCATAGGTAAAGACCTTTTTGTGCAAAGAAACAATGGACTTAATCCTCTTTTAATTAATTAACATTGCGTAAGGCAATCTTTTGTTCTTCTATAAATTACTGTAACCAAATTTTATTATAGCTCCTTTGTCATACGGAATATTAAATATAAAGCGATGCCTTATAACAAGATGAAAGTAGGAATTAATACTTAAATCCCATTATCTAATTTAAAATGAAATTTAAATACTTAAGGTTTCTTTGACCTACGGAATGACTTATTTATAGAGCCACGCAGCAGTTTTTGCTGTTGCACGTATGGGCCGGCTCGAGCCGGGTTGGTACCACAACCTCACAGAATACCGGCGTGAAGTAGAGGCTCTGCTTCTGCGTTTCGTCTGGTGAGTGCAGGTGGCCGGAGGCCCAATTCCCCCCGCCCCCCTCCCCATCAACATGGTAGCGGAATTACACGCAAGACTACCCCAGGAGGGTACCAGCACTCCTGGAGAATCCCTCGCTGAGCATCCACGACCATGTTATTCCAATCCTGAGCGTGGGTGCTCAGGCTACCCCTCGTATTCTGGGAGGGGGGGGCAAAATTCCGCTCAAAAACTTATCTGCTCGGGGCAAACTGAGCAGCAATACCAAGGCGACCCCTGCAACGCTATCCGTGAATTTCTGCAACATCAGGGGACTTCACTCTAACCTAAACGCCGTCCACTACCATCTCGAGACAGCGAAGCCGCCCTTGCTCTTTCTGACCGAGACGCAGGTCTCCTCTCCGGCTGATATTTCGTATCTCTCCTACCCGGGGTACAAATTGGAGCACTCCTTTGTGCCTCGGGCTGGAGTTTGCGTGTATGTCAGAGAGGACATCTGTTCTCGACGCCTCGGCAGTCTTGAAGTTTCGGACCTGTCCATCCTTTGGCTACGCGTAGACAGCGACGGCCATCCGCGCATCTACGGGTGCCTCTATAGGTCCCATAGCGGAAATGCCGAAACAGACCGACTCATCGACCACTTCCAAATGGCTACAGATTCCTTGCTACAACAGGTCCCATCCGCAGAGATCGTGATCCCTGGCGATTTTAACGCCCACCATGCCGAATGGCTCGGTTCACGTTTAACCGATCATGCGGGGAGATCTGTTTATGACTTTGCCTTGGCATATGGTCTGACACAAGTGGTTACTTCGCCTACGCGGATTCCAGATGTGGAGGATCATACACCTTCCCTGTTGGACCTTCTGCTGACCTCTCATCCGGACGGATATCAGGTTTCCGTCGATGCCCCTCTCGGCTCTTCGGACCATTGTCTGATCCGGAGTGTGGTGCCACTCACGCTCCCTCCGCGGTTGCGTTCTGCAGTTTGCCGCCGTGTTTGGCATTACAGGTCGGCGGATTGGGATGGAATGCGGTTTTTCTTTGCATCCTACCCATGGGGGCGGGTTTGCTTCTCGCGAGATGATCCCAGCGCTGTTGCTGACTTTGTCACTGATGTGGTGCTACAGCGAATGGAACTATTTATTCCATCATCTGTGGTACCCATCGGAGGCAGATCTCAGCTTTGTTTTGGTCGCTCCTGTAAGACTGCATTACGCAGTAAACAGGAGTGTTATCAAGCCTGGGCTGCGGCTTCGGCGACTCGGGATGTAAACACCAGCACACTTAAAAAGAAGTATAACTTCGCCTCCAGGTCCTTCAAAAGAGTTATTGCCATGGCAAAGTCAGAGCACATAGGCAGAATTGGCGAGAAACTAGTTCGCCCTCCTTCGGGAACCCGTGCATTCTGGTCTCTCGCCAAGGCTGTCCAAGGAAATTTCTGTTAGCCATCACTACCATCTCTGCACAGGGAGGATCACTCACTGGCCCAAGACGCAAAAGACAAAGTAGACCTTTTAGGCTCCCTTTTTGCGTCCAACTCGACTCTTGATGACGGAATCCCCCCAATTGTGCTGAGGACGTGTGCTCCAGAGTTAACACCGGTCCTAACGCGTCTTTTCCGGTACTCCTACTCCCAAGGCGTAGTCCCGAATTCATGGAAGACAGCTTTTGTCCACCCGATCCCTAAAAAAGGCGACCGCTCAGACCTGTCCAACTATAGACCTATCGCGATCACCTCCTTGTTCTCCAAAATAATGGAATCCATTATTAACTGCCAGCTCATCCGGTACCTTGAGGATCACCAGTTGATTAGTGACCGCCAATACGGTTTTCGTCGGGGTCGATCAGCTGGTGATCTTCTGGTCTACCTGACCCATGATGGGCGGAGGCAGTAGAGTCCAAGGGGGAGGCGTTGGCCGTTAGTCTGTACATTGCGAAGGCCTTCGATCGGGTTTGGCACAAAGCGCTTCTTTCGAAGCTCCCTTCCTATGGGCTACCCGAGAAATTGTGCAATTGGATCACCAGCTTCCTTGCAGATCGGAGCATCAAGGTCGTTGTAGACGGTGCATGTTCTGACTACAAGCCTATTAACGCTGGTGTTTCACAAGGCTGTGTGCTATCACCAACGCTGTTTCTTCTGCATATCAATGATATGTTGCTAACTGGTAACATTCATTGCTATGCGGATGACAGCACTGGTGATGCTCTATACACCGGCCGTGCCAATATTTCTCGGGAAAACGTCGCCGAGTACCGGAACAAACTTGTGTCTGAAGTCGAGTCTTTGCTGAACAAAGTCTCGGATTGAGGGCGACTAAATCTAGTCCAGTTTAATCCTCGGAAGACACAAGTTTGCGCGTTTACCGCTAAAAAGAACCTCTTTGTAGTATCTTCTCAGTTTCAAGGCACTCCCCTTCTTGCCTCAGCCAGTATCGGTATCCTCGGAGTCGACATATCGAATGACGTGCAGTTTCGTGGTCACTTGGAAGAGAAGGCCAAATTGGCCTCTAAAAAGCTTGGCGTGCTTAGCAGAGCGGGACAGTATTTTATGCCGGCACACCGCCTGCAACTTTACAAGGCGCAGGTTCGGCCTCACATGGAATACTGTTCCCATCTCTGGGCAGGGGCTCCCCAGTGCCAGCTCCTTCCACTTGACCGCATCCAGCGCAGAGCGGCTCGAATCGTCGACGACCGAGCCCTTTCCGATCGACTCGATTTATTGGCACTGCGAAGAGATGTTGCATCCCTTTGCATTTTCTTTCGCATCTACCATGGGGAGTGCTCTGAGGAATTGTTCGGATTAATCCCAGCTGCCAAATTTCACGAACGCACATCGCGGCAGAACTCCCGATACCATCCACACCATCTGGATGATTGGCGGTCCACCACTGTGCGATTTAGAAGATGTTTTCTTCCTCGCACGACTTCCTTGTGGAATCGATTACCATCAGTGATTTATCCGGACCGATACGACTTAGGGTCCTTCAAGAAAAGAGCGTACTCCTTTTTAAAAGGCCGGCAACGCATCTGCAATTCCCTCCCTGGTGTTGCAGTTGTTCATGGGCAGCGGTAGTCACTTACCATCAGGTGAGCCGCATGCTCGTCTGCCCCCTCTCCTATAAAAAAAACTAAAGGTACATACGGCGGACTTAATGCCATATGGTAGTTACTACAAGCCAACCGGAAAGTTAGTGAGAGATGTGTGTACTACAGTAGGCTTGGATGAAAACCTAAAATTGATAAATTTCACACATTCATACACACACACACACTCACATACATACATAAACACACACACACACATACACACACGCACACACGCACACATACACATACATGTAGATCAAACTTATTTAAACAAATATAAGGATATAACAGATTATATATTATAGATATTTATATGTCAGATGAACCCAAGTAAAGTTCCTTTATTTTTGTTTTTAAAATCCACTTGTTAGGGGATTTCCTTATTGCTAAGGGAAGCGCACTCCATAGTAGTACAGCTGTAATAGCGAAAGAGTTTAAGAGGAAACCAGTACGATGAGAGGGAATTTGCAGTACGAGATTGTTATGAGGTATTTAGGCGTTTAATTTTAACCTCACGTTCTGGCGCATGTGTATTGTAAATATTCAATAATTTAGAATTGAACTCCATAACCATATCATTTAATATCTCTCTAATGACATATAACAATATTAACTAATAATTAAAGATTTCATCATCAAATCGACTTCTTCATTATCATCGTCATCATCACTGCCCGTCATATGATCACTACTGCACATAGGACTCCTTTAAGGAATGATACAAAGCCACCTACATCCATCGACTTCCAGCATCTTCTACCAGGTTTTTAACTCTAGTCGGTCCCACTATATCATTATCACTACACTTCGCTTACAGGTCAGAAGAACCTTTTTAGAATTCCAAAACCTTTCGCCCTTATCGGTTGTCGGTCCTTCGAGTTATATTCGACCAATTCCCAATTCAGTTCACTGATCCGTTGAGCTTTATCGGTAACTATGGTTCTACTGCGGATATCCTCATTATTAAATCTTAAACGCGGAGAAACTCCAAGCAGAGAGAGAGTTACTCTTTATAGCTCGCTAAGCGACATTAGAGCTTTCTTACACGATTAGCAGTAAAGGCCACGTTTCATATTTATGTCGTCACTAAGAACACGCACAGGTTGTGTACTCTTCTAATTTTGATATATACACGACGAAAAGAATGAATAAATGATTTCTTTGTCACACACAACACAATGCATAATATAAAAACGGAAACAAAAAGAAACAATATATACAAATATATTAGGTTGCAGCAACGAAAAATGAGGCTGTAGCAATTTAGTTACGGCCACAACACTATTGTGTCAGTGCTTCTTATTGCCGTGCAGGTGTTTGACACATTTCTGTTATCATAAAAGTGATATTAAATGGAGTAAAATAAAAATCTGATATCCATATATTACAAGTTAATTAAAAGCACCTAAACAAATTAAATTAAAATGAAGATGAATCTTAATTTTCTAAGGGCAACTCAGTCGAATTGAATCCGTCCATTCTTGGTCCAAGACTTCTCGGTCCAAGTTGGACTTACCAAGTCATACAATTTGAACTAAGTAAACATACTTGGCAAGAAGTTTAGTAGTGCTCCCAACAACTACCGGCATAGGTATGACATGGTCTAGAAAGAACAGTATCACTGCAACGTATAAGATCTATTGTGATCGCTGTTATGGCTATAGTCCACTGCTAAATAAGTACATAGTTTCTCAGATGAACATTAAGGGTCCACAATCAGTCAGGATGTGCAGAGGTTTCTTCTGTTAAGGACCAGAATCGGCACATCCTTGAGCTGCTTAGTCCCAGGATGGACATGTGGTTTTTTTAGACACCAGCGTCCAGTCAGGGTTCTTGTCAGATTACGCAGTTTATTCTTACTTAATCCCAGGGTTTCTGAAACGAATTTGCGATTATAAGCCCAGATGAAGGTTTATTCAGATCTTAAGTGATTTATTGTGATAAAGAGTTTCAAGGATCAATTGGGCTAGGCTTCTTGAGATTCCACAAAATGGCTTGGATCCAAAATGTACACTCTTTGAGCCCTTCCGTGTGAGCTTGTCAGCAAGTTCATTACCTACAATAACCGCATGACCCGGAACTCACCTCAAAACGACCTTGTTGTTAAACCCCAGGGCGTTTAGACGGTTCACGCAGTCTCCAACTAGCTTCGAGTTCACCAAGTTTGATCTCAGCGCTAGTAGTACTGCATAGAGCATTAGAGCTTATACAGATAACTAGCTGTTCCTCGCGACTTCGCTTACGTGTAATTTTGGGTTTTAATTTTATTGGGTGAAACCCTAATTATTTTTTTAAATAAATGTAGCCTAAGTTACTTCTTATGACATCAACTATATGCCAGTGAAAATCCCGTCAAAATCGGTCCAGACGTTTCGGAGATTAGCCGGAACAAACAGACAGACAGACAAAACTTTAAAAAATTGTATTTTTGTTATAAGCACCGTATATACTTTCATATGCATTTAATAAAAAAACTGTAATTTTGACATTACAAACAGACACTTAAATTTTTATATAAATATTTGTATATGGAATAGAAGAATAGATATGGTTGACGTAGTGTTTTTGCACTGAAGTATGGCAAAAATTCTGCTTGGAAGATAGAGGCGAATTTCCCCAAATTCATACTAAGCTTGAATTTGGGGCGCTCTCCAAAAATTCCAATGCCTACGTCAAGACTGTTTTTTGACCCGTCGGTATACCATGTAAGGCTGCCGATCTCACAGATAACTATCCATTCAGCCAGTCTTCTCTGGCGGGTAGTTCCACTATGTACTTATTATTAAAAGTGTATAGTGAACGCATGATATCTGAGATCTTGTATAAATCGACGTTTTCTTCATTGAGTCGAGCAGGGATCTCAATTTGTAGGAAGCAAGCTTACACCGCCCTGGGCGTTAATCCTATACAAACTAGACCTCGCCTCGTTTGTCTAAATAAAGATCCAGGGGCGTTAGGGTCAGTTCACACCGAGACGTGACGCGACACGACGCAGCGCGCACTTTATAATATAGTTATACAAAATATAATTTTATTTACTGCACAAAAATATACACATTTTATTGAGATAATTCGAAAATGTTGAAAATATCGGTAGGCACAGCGTGCATAAGCGGTGCGATGCCAGCAACTTCACGATGGGTCTCGTGACGTCACGATGCGTTTCGCGGCGGCGCGCTGCATGGTTCGAAGCCACTGGCCTCTTCAAGCATTGTCACGTCGCGTCGAATCTCTGTGTGAATTGAACCTTAGGCATAGAAGTACATTAAGAGCCGCCCCAGTTACCATTTAACAGGCAGTACGTAATATGGACGACGTTACATACGATCTTCATCTTGTCCATGCTCATCCTAAGTCCATCATGAGCCATTGTAGCTCTACCTTTTATATACCGATAGTCAACTTGACATACTGACGCAAATTCAATAGGACGTTGTCAACTTTCTTTAAAAAGAAGAACAACACGCTACTGCTCCACGCCTAAGTCAACATGAAAGACGAAATTCAAGAGCTCTAAAGAATTTTAAGTACTGGTTTTCCACCCACTTCCAGAAGCTCCGCTGTAATTCCGTTTCTTAGGTGCTGAATAGTCATTTTAATCTCGCTCAAGTTTATAATATAATCGGAATAGTGTCAGATGAAACTTGGTCTTGAATCATTACTCACACTGGCGTGTGGTTCCAATGACGATGTGTACAGCTGTTCATAGAATCTGTCAATCTCACTTAAAATTTCAGATATCCCGAAAAATAATGCTACTGTAGTGTGTCTTCAACTTCGACAGTTGGCTCTTTCCGGCAGATCTCTGACAAAAAAAATCTCTACTTCAAAACGAGCTCTATCGAAGTTGTGTAAGACTTGCCGAATGAATTTGGATATATTTTTTACAGAATAAGGGTGATAAACGAACACACCTGATTGTAAGTGGATTCTCGATTAAGTATCAAAATACAGATGCGTTGTCAGCCTTAAGGACTAAGATGGAATGCCTCGTTTCCAGTAAAAAGGGCCTCCGGGTCTCTTTACTTACCATACGAAACACAGTAACATTAAACTGT
The DNA here is from genome assembly GCA_963668995.1 of Parnassius mnemosyne. Taxonomy (NCBI): domain Eukaryota; kingdom Metazoa; phylum Arthropoda; class Insecta; order Lepidoptera; family Papilionidae; genus Parnassius; species Parnassius mnemosyne. The sequence goes on from CAVLGL010000159.1 coordinate 27,501,506, forward strand.
TATTTTACGCAGGTAAAGCGTGGTACTTCCCCGGTTGAGCCGACTTATTCGTGCTACAACCATAATATAGCTGCTGTGTAGCTCTACCACTTTCTAAAATACCTACTACCTACCTTTCTGTTCAGTTGACAGTAAGCTGTTATCATATCTGTTGAAGTCTGCATTTCCCGGTCAACAGTCATGAGATTAGGAATTTGATAGGAGAGTTTTTGGACCCTTCACATTCTCTCTCTTCTCATTTGGGATCTTTCATAAGTTATCTCCGATCACATGGACAGTTTTCATGGGCTTGTCATTTATATCTTCTCTACATAGTATAAAACAGGGTCACTTCCCGCTGTCTGCACGCCTAAGTCTTTTAAACTATGCAAAAGATTTTAATAAAATTTTCATGAATAGACAGAATGAGTCAAGATAAAAGTTTATATGTATAACACATGCATATTATATATTACATAATTCTTCGGTCTCTGCGTGTGTAACTGAACTCCTTCTAAATGGCTGGACCAATTTTGATGAAATTTTGTGTGTATGTGATTAAGTTGATTAGACAATGGTTTAGATTCACAATTGGACCTGGTAGGTGGCCTTGTTGCCAAGATCCATAAATCAACCGTGCGAAGACTTATATGCCCTTAACCGAATCCCGTTTTGTAATTCTGAATATAAGGTACGCAACCCTTGTCGACACATTCCCAAAATCCACAACGGTGTTAACGTGATACTTGGTCACCCCCATTAGCCTTTTGATCTACTGCTTGATAAAGACATTTTCAAAAATGCGTTGTCAATACCACGTTTATTGTCAGTATGAACAAATTTTAATTTAATTTGGGTTGATTAACTTAGGTACGACAATTTTAAATTATATATCAAAATATTTTGTGTTATTAAAGCCTCGTACGTGAGTTGGTTAGATGTGGATTTTTTAGTTAGAGTAATACTCCTGCTTCGTACAAACAAGAGCTTATGTGAACATTAACACTTCAGATTTGTCTTCGTCATAGTTTATCGAGAGATTATAGATATACCATGTGGCCTTTATTTACATGGTGAAATGCCTATACATACCCGCCTAGTGAAGGAAAGGACGGGTTATGTCTAACTCCCAACGACTAAAACCATGAGGTTGTGGTGTTTCACCTTCAACGCATATTAACAGGACCACGGGAACGCTTTCTCATACATCCGCGTCCTCGCCAGCGCCGGCTGCCCCAAGGAAGGTACTCAGGTCAGGGTTTATACTGAAAATGATTTGACTTCAAAGTTGTTGGTAAGTTTACCTCATAATATAATACACAACACTCAGAGTTATGATTTGCTCTTTTAATTATGTTGTAAATAGCAAGTTTACTCTAGTGGCAAATTTGCTCTCCCATTTTTCAATATTTCATACAAACTTGAAAATATGTGTCAGGGTTGTCACAATCCTTAATTACGTACCTTACTTAATTTTTTTTATTTACACCTTTTCACAATAATCTAAAATATATCAAACAATATTCTCTCGTATAAAATTAAAAATCAAATTAATGCAATAATATACTTTAATTAATTATAGTATAGATCATAAAAAAAAGCTAGTCATGTTTAACAAGTATTCGTTTTTTTATTAGTCCGGTCGTATTAAAATGATGAGGTCATAATTATTGTAATCAATCCAAATGTTGTTTTCCCACAATAATAAAACATTAATAATCATTAAAAATGTCACTGTTTTTTGGGTGCAAATTAATATCAATACACTAAGTTAAAATTATAAAAAATATATTGAGTAGAAATAATGTTATTAATTCCCGACAACGCAGTAAAAGTAATATGAATTTCTCTTTTCTTTTCTTTCACTTTATCAAAAGTGAAGGAAAAGAAAACCACGATCTCACAGAATATCAGCGTAAAATAGCAGCTTAATGCTGCTGTGTTTCGTATGATAAGTGTAGAGAACCGGAGACCCATTTTACTGGAAAAGAGGCATTCCATCTTAGTCCTCAAGGCTGACAACGCATCTGCATTTGGACTCACAAACGAGGATAGATGTAGATGTCTATGGGCCATAGCAACTTATCATACGAAAGTGTAGAGAAGCGGAGACCCATTTTACTGGAAACGAGGCATTCCATGTGAGTCCTCAAGGGTGCATGCATCAGAATTTTTATTCTTAATTTGACTGTTCGCTATTCTGTAGCTATATCATTACATAAAGCATAGCTCAAAACGTTATTTTATACTTGGTAGAGCCTTGCTACAGCTATATTAGTATTATAGTTGTAACACGAATAGGTCGGCTTGATCGGTGAAGGACCACGCTCTCACAGAATACCAGCGTAAAATAGCAACTTAACGCTGCCGTGTTTCGTATGGTGAGTGTAGAGAACCGGAGACCCATTTTACTGGAAACGAGGCATTCCATCTTAGTCCTCAGGGGTGACAACGCATCTGTATTTTGATTCTTGATCGGGGATAAATGTAAATGTCTATGAGCCACAGCATCCACTAACCAAGTGGACTGTGTGCTCATTTATCACCCTTTTTCTATAAAAAAAAAGATGAATTGACGGACGACTCATTGTGAAACTTATTCCACGACGTGGAATAAGTTGCCAGCATATGTATTTCCATCCGATTACAGTGTAAGTGTCTTTAAGGCAAGAGTAAATAGGTTTTTGTTAAGTCACGGCTCTTCACCATATTAGTCTACATCACCACACACATATATATATATATATATATATATATATATATATATATATATATATATATATCGGAAATGACAACAGGAGATCCCACTTCTGATGTCAGAGAATTATTCGACAGAGTATTCCACTTGTGATCTTGGAAATACATCAGGATAGCGTTAATTGTTAAAAATAATAAAAGTGTGAGAGCGGATGTTCAACTTGCTCTCTTGTTTACGCAGTTTAATCATTATCAGTAATAAGACAACGTAACGCACTATACGTTCAGTATAGTGAAATTACAGTTCGACCACACCGTAACACGTCTCTGCCACAATCACACACCAGTGTAACGTGAGGTACGTAATTACATGATAACACCAAAATATGTAAACCAACAGCAACACTACTTATCTCATTGTAACACAGGGCAGCCTCTCAGCAACACCAATGCTCTTTGTCTGCACTAGAAGAATTACAACAACGAACAGAACCACGACACTATTTTAGCACTAGTAGAATGACCACACTCGTTGAATGACTTAGGCGGAATCTCCCGCGCACGGCACCTACAGTGAACTTTATACTACAGACACAAGAGGGGGTTTCTCGATATACCCTCCATTCTACCTCGATCCAACCGGGTATTTTATAGACGCTCCGACACGGCCATCCTGACGTACGACCGTCCTCGGGCGTGTATCTTTATGCATTCCTGTAACAATGCAACAATTCGTCCGCTCGTCCATCCTGACATGAGTGGGTACATATTATTAGTTCGGAAAACTAATTGTTAGATGGCGCTGCTTGTTGCACTATGGCGCCATCAAGCCATGACACGGCCATCCCTTACCAGCACCTGTCCTCTGTAATGCCTGTGGACAGAAATATGCTCAGAGATTAATCTAGCTCGGCTATCCTGCTAATCGATACAAGATCGATTCCAAATGGTACTTTACTTCTCCTCAGTCCAAGTACAATAGCTAACTGTCATTATTGACAATGCCTTGTCATTAAGGCTTCATACACAGTGCTTCCTGCACAACATGATTTATTGTGAAAGGTCCGATCAACAAGTTCCAACACAGTAACTTTAACAATTTTGTTACTCTTTACAATTCATAAGCAATGCATATTCAACTCGTGAAACTTTCATTGAAATCTGTGCACCAACACAGGCCAGAATCGCACCAACGATTCTTTACATATCCGCCGTCACATATGCCAGGATCGCACCAACGATTCTCCACATATCTGCCGTCATATATGCTATAATACACGAGTGGCTCTCTGCACCAACACAGGCGAGAATCGCACCAACGATTCTTTACATATCTGCCGTTACATATGCCAGAATCGCACCAACGATTCTCCACATATCCACCGCCAAATATGCTACAACACATCTGCCGCCACATATGCCAGAATCGCACCAACGATTCTCTACATATCTGCCGCCAAATATGCACCAACATAGACAGAAATCGCATCAACGATTTCCTACAGACCCATCGCCACATGTTACTCATGAGGTGCGGTCTAAAGTTTTGAGTATGAGTATACAAGCCATTCTTAATCAAATTTGGTCTCACTACCACTGTCATCAACTATGACATCTAACTCTCAAGGAACTTGGTGATCGGGGATCTTCCACACATGATCATGGGGGTATTTTTACACTTTTGCCACAACACAATCTTTGATGAGAGGGCATTCGGCCCAGAATCATAATATAATGGGTAAGACTCACCAGTATTCATCAACACACCGCTGGGATTGCTCACATAGTACAGGTCAACACGTCGCTCACTGCTCGCCTCTGCGGCAGGCATAAGGCAATCGCACGTGGCTATTAAAACAAACCAGCACACGCCATACTTAGCTGCCATGAAGAAAGCTTACGTTGTCAAAACAACAGCACAGGGCGTGCCGCACTCGCACTGCAAGCCTTCGCGCCGCACCAGCGCCAGCGAAACGCTGCGCCGCATCACGCACTCGAAGCGTCAGTGAGAGCAGCAGGAGCACCTGAGGGTGCACAGGCATCGTCGGTGTTGTAGTCATCATGATCTGCGTAAAAAACAAATTGTTAACTATAAGGACAACATACACAGTTGCCTGTTCTCTCATCCATCACACATACGAGGCCCTAAAACAGAAATACGATCTCACACCGTTGACTATAATAGAGCACTTCGCTTTCACAAGTAAGCATACATCTCCATACGAAGTATCTCACACATACTCTTACTTGAAATTAAGAGATCCCACGTTAACCACGTGAAGCACGTTAAAAACATGAACCAGGATAGCGCGTGTCAGGACAGAGCCTGATGCATGTTTAGAGAATACGACTTTCGCGCATACAGAGTATAACACTTTCGCGCACACATAGTGAACGACTGCCGCGCACACATAGTGTAAGACTTCTGAGGCACGGCCGGGACGGCGCCTGCGTATACGCGTCTGCCGAAACCAGGCCATGGTACAGCTGGACCTGGCTGTCCGTTCCAACTAGCAAGGCACACACTCGCCTCACGCTCGCGCAGGTGTAATCACATCACAGGTGCTACTGTAACACATAAAGGAAAACATTAAAATGATTCAGTAATGAACTTTTTTTTCAAACAATGGCAGCACTACTCTCCGGACACCATTCGCCTTTCCAGGACATCAAATACCGAGCTGCGGCTACACGACCTCCTTTGGTACGGTCCGATTCTCTTGCAAACTTAAATACTCTCTTCAATGTCAGAACTAATTTGCTCTACTTCAATTTCGTCAGTTATGCTTTGGTTTTCCGGCATTTTTCGCAACCATTTAAAAACGTAAACACTTATTCTTACAAAATATTTTTAAGACAATGTTTAGGATAAATTTACTTTACTCATGTTGTATCAAACGGTGATTGGTAGCAGCGGCAAATAAAATGTCCGCGGCGTCATAATCCTACAGCATATTTCCACTCAAGAGCGAGTGCCACAGCACCACAACTTCCACGAAGCCCTCAACATCAAATCCCAATTTTATCGACTACGTAATAATCGCAGTAAACTGTAACACTTATCAACACATTAGAACACAGAAATAAAACTTAGTGTTTTTAATTAATAGCACGTTAACGTTAAACATTTTTCGGTACATCGTTTAAACATTTTAAACTTTAAAATTAACCCATGTAAATCACACCTCGGGTATCAAATTATAACACAACTTGAGCAAATTAAACTTCCACTGAATTCAAACTATAACTCATTTAGAATACCTCCAACATTTCTTTCGACATTTGTTATCATATTTGGGTACGTTAAGAAATAATGAAAGTACTTGCGGGTACTTTTTATTATAAATCGAACAAAAAGATTAAACATTTTGGCTTAAAACATTTCACTTTAAACTTTTACTTTACACTTTAATGGTACGTCAAAGTCTTAAATAAGACAAAAAAACAAAACAACGCGAGGCGCGTCATAGTCTTTCACCAACGTATTAACCTTCACACTATTCAAAGGTTATATTATGTGGACAGTAACAGGGACTTTATCCCACTTCTGATATCGGAAATGACAACAGGAGATCCCACTTCTGATGTCAGAGAATTATTCGACAGAGTATTCCACTTGTGATCTTGGAAATACATCAGGATAGCGTTAATTGTTAAAAATAATAAAAGTGTGAGAGCGGATGTTCAACTTGCTCTCTTGTTTACGCAGTTTAATCATTATCAGTAATAAGACAACGTAACGCACTATACGTTCAGTATAGTGAAATTACAGTTCGACCACACCGTAACACGTCTCTGCCACAATCACACACCAGTGTAACGTGAGGTACGTAATTACATGATAACACCAAAATATGTAAACCAACAGCAACACTACTTATCTCATTGTAACACAGGGCAGCCTCTCAGCAACACCAATGCTCTTTGTCTGCACTAGAAGAATTACAACAACGAACAGAACCACGACACTATTTTAGCACTAGTAGAATGACCACACTCGTTGAATGACTTAGGCGGAATCTCCCGCGCACGGCACCTACAGTGAACTTTATACTACAGACACAAGAGGGGGTTTCTCGATATACCCTCCATTCTACCTCGATCCAACCGGGTATTTTATAGACGCTCCGACATATATATATATATATATGTGTGGTGATGTAGACTAATATGGTGTATATATATATGGTGTATATATGGTGTATATATACAGGGTATTTTTGGAACGCTCCCGAAAACTAAGACAGGCGACAACACCAAGTACACCTTTGATCATGGGTCACAAATAAATTCGATCCTGATGAAAAAAAAATCAACTTTTTACACCGTTTTATTAGCTTTATTCACGCGCCATCATGTTAGTACAGCTAAATGAAACGATAATTTCATAAAATATATCATGAAAATACTGAAACATAAAACCAGCAGTGGAATGACTGAATTTATATCACCTGACTGAAAGGTCAATGTACGCGCGAACGCAAATTCGCGCGGCCCGCAACTAGCGGGCCAAACCACAATATCTAATAATTTACAACACTTGTCTAAATACCTTACTTATCTACTTAACCTACTATTTTGCCACTGTGCTTGTCTCCACTTAGCCACTTTAATCCGAATTTACAGGTTAAATAACCCAAATAACTGGTTCGATTCCCCGCTAATGAAAAAATACTTAAATGAAATGTAACCAAAGTTGGAGTCATGAGTTTTTATTCATCGTGTATGTTTATTATTCTCATGTATTCAGTTATGTACCTATTCAGATTAGTCTAGTACTAAGTTATTTAAAAAAAAATAGGTATGAAACAGCTTACCGCTCTAAATCCTCCGTGGTCTTATGAGATGCGGCTCAAATTGTGCTCCATTCATTTCAAGGTAGATTTGGGTGCAGGCGGGGCATCATCGTGTGGTCTTCGACACAGTCCGTACGTAGTTTCTCGAAACCATCCACGATCCTTTGGCGCATTTCTTCAGCACTATCACATTCACGATTAAAAACCCTTTCTTTTACATACCCCACAAAAAGAAGTCTAACGGAGTCAGATCTGGTGAGCGAGGTGGCCAAGCGTGTGGTCCTAGTCTGCCGATCCAGCGATCATCAAATAACTCATTGAGGCGCTCACGGACGAACCTCACGAAATGTGGAGGGGCACCATCATGTTGGAACCATGTGCGGCGATATTCAGCCAACGATAGGTCGTTTAAAATGTCAACCAACTGTTCATTTATAAAGTTTAGGTATCGCTGTCCGTTCAGTCGCTCTGTCAGAAACACTGGTCCCAGTATGCGATCCTTAAATAAACCTGCCCATACGTTAACCGACCATCGGGTTTGGTGCCCGGTTTGTCGAACAGCGTGCGGGTTAACCTCTGAATACACGTGTGTATTTCTTCGGTTCCACAGGCCGTTTCTGGTAAATGTCGACTCATCCGTCCAGATAATGTGCTCAATGGAACCAGGCACACGTTGTTGCTGGTATAATAACCAACGGCAGAAAACTCGTCGGCGGTCGTGATCGCCGGGAACTAAAGCTTGCACTTTGTGCAATTTGTATGGGCGCATTGGTTACGCTTCAACACTTTGTGCACTGTACAGTATGACACACTTGTACGATCCCGACGTCTTAACAATTTATTTAGCGATACTTCGTGTACCTAGGTTCGGATACCTAACATGTTGACCACTATAAACGTACGCGTTAGGCATTATTAAAACAAAAAAGAATCCAAAAACGTAACAAAAACTTTAATATCAACACGTAATCACAAGTAAATTTATTAAACAAAACGATTGAACTGTCGCTCGCGCACGCGTGTACAAAATCAACACGGAACTGTTTCAAAAACTACAATTAATAACGAACCCCGACGAATAAACGGAAACCTACTGCGTCACAGCGTGACGACACGAGCCGGCCGGGTTACATTCTGCGAGGCGACATGAGCCGGCCGGGTTACATTCTGCCGTCATACGAAATAAAGAAGTACGCAACTAACAAAAACGTAAAATGGAAATAAAAAATAAATTTATGAATTTTTCTTTCAGACCCCGTGTCTAAAGTATATTAAAAGGTATCTATATGAAAATTGAAATATGTACGTAGAGACATGAAGATTTTAAGGACGAACTTATTTTTTGATAATTTGTTTATTTATTTAAATAAAACGAATTTTCCTTTTCATCTTAGATTAAAAAATACACCTGGCAACACAAAAACATCGAAGGAAAGACGCATATAACTATTTGCGTCTTCCCAACCTAATAAATAAAAAAAACTGCCATTCATTTAACATTTTTACATATTTTGGAAAGGTCATTTGAAGTTGAAAGGACGCTAATAGTAATTTACTACTTTTTTCTTAGTAAATATTAGAAAAGCATTGGTAGTCAGACACAAAAAATAACAACCCGCAACTCTTGAGTAATGATTTTAAAGGGGATATCATACAAGACTTACTACGATAATAATTAAAAATTTTGTACAACCGACTTTAATATAAATAATTAAGGATGACTCAAAAACTATTGGTCTGACCTCGATCAAATTTATATGGGACCACATGTGAAACACCAGCTCTTAGTAATAAGATATAAGCTCTTAATAATAAGATATAGAATAAAAAGACAAGAATAATTGAAATTTAAGTAATCGATGCAAATATTGTTAAAGATGACGTAGCCACTGGTTAAATAAGTCTTTTCTTTTATGTTGAAGTCTTTTCTAATAAAAAGATGTCATCTGTGATCAACAGTTACGTCTAAAATCCTTACGATAATTTCTAAAATATTGATATTTGTGAATATTAAAAAAATTTAGTAGATGCGCCTTCTTATCATGAGTCATGGTATATTTAACTCATTTATTCAAAAATTGTTAGATGCGCCCTTTTTTCTTCCGACCGCATACCATTGTTTCGTACCGAGCTAGATACAGGTCGACAGCGGAGGAAGTGTGGGTACAGTCGCGTTCTAAAGTACTACATGGTATTGGGCTATTGTTTTATAATATTATAGTAATTAATTGTTTAATTGTGGAATCATAATAGGTGTTTTACTATTTACTTAGAACTTTGGAAGAGGTGGGAATTAAAAATGGATAATGTTTACTTGAGCATTATTTGTTATTTCTATCGTAAAATATAAAGTAGTTTGTAACAAAAAAAACTTAAGGGTGACACGCCGTCCATTATGACGTCTTGGGTCACATGAAAGTCAGATGTTGATGGTGTGTTGGTATTACTGGATGCTACTTCATCATCACTTTCATCTTCGCTTGAGCTTCCGTCATCAGGTCGATCACATGGTAATTTTTTCGGTATTCTCCCTCAACACTTTACTGCACAATTTTCCCCATTCACCTTCTCATATCATATTTACCTTTTCGTTCACTAGTTTAGTCATAAAACAATAGATATAAATAATTTTTGTTTCCTTCCTTTTTAAAACATCGTCGCGAGTCGCAAAGTAAGCTGTGTATGCGACTGTATTTTTGGAGCGAACAAAGCGCGTGAACCAATAGCATGCAGGCACAGTAATACTGGCGGATTGATCCCCCGTCGCACCCCCCTCGTACCTATATGTGATAAATCGCTCAATGCCCAAGTTCAAGGCCAGCGTTCTTTTTTCACCGTTCGCGCGTACATTAACCTCCATTAGTCAGGTGATATCAATTCAGTTTCCACTGCTGGTTTTATGTTTCAGTATTTTCATGATTTTTTTTATGAAATTATCGATTCATTTAGCTGTACTAACATGATGGCGCGTGAATAAAGCTAATAAAACGTTGTAAAAATATGATTTTTTTTTCATCAGGATCAAATTTATTTGTGACCCATGATCAAAGGTATACTTCGATCCTGATGAAAAAAAAATCATCTTTTTACAAGGTTTTATTAGCTTTATTCACGCGCCATCATGTTAGTACAGCTAAATGAAACGATAATTTCATAAAAAATATCATGAAAATACTGAAACATAAAACCAGCAGTGGAATGACTGAATTGATATCACCTGACCTGAGCTAGATAAAGGTCAATGTATGCGCGAACACAAATTCGCGCGGCCCGCAACTAGCGGGCCTTCCCACAATACCTAATAATTTACAACACGTGTCTAAATACCTAACTTATCTACTTAACCTACTATTTTGCCACTGTGCTTATCTCCACGTAGCCACTTTAATCCGAATTTACAGGTTAAATAACCCAAATAACTGGTTCGATTCCCCGCTAATGAAGAAATACTTAAATGAAATGTAACCAAGGTTGGAGTCATGCGTTTTTATTCATCGTGTAGGTATGTTTATTATTCTCGTGTATTCAGTTATGTACCTATTCAGATTAGTCTAATACTAAGTTATTTAAAAAAAAATAGTTATGAAACAGCTTACTGCTCTAAATCCTCCGTGGTCTTATGAGATGCGGCTCAAATTGTGCTCCATTCATTTCAAGGCAGACTTGGGTGCAGGCGGGGCATCATCGTGTGGTCTTCGACACAGTCCGTACGTAGTTTCTCGAAAGCATCCACGATCCTTTGGCGCATTTCTTCAGCACTATCACATTAACGATTAAAAACCCTTTCTTTCACATACCCCACAAAAAGAAGTCTAACGGAGTCAGATCTGGTGAGCGAGGTGGGCAAGCGTGTGGTCCTAGTCTGCCGATCCAGCGATCATCAAATAGCTCATTGAGGCGCTCACGGACGAACCTCACGAAATGTGGAGGGGCACCATCATGTTGGAACTATGTGCGGCGATATTCAGCCAACGATAGGTCGTTTAAAATGTCAACCAACTGTTCATTTATAAAGTTTAGGTATCGCTGTCCGTTCAGTCGCTCTGGCAGAAACACTGGTCCCAGTATGCGATCCTTAAATAAACCTGTCCATACGTTAACCGACCATCGGGTTTGGTGCCCGGTTTGTCGAACAGCGTGCGGGTTAACCTCTGAATACACGTGTGTATTTCTTCGGTTTCACAGGCCGTTTCTGGTAAATGTCGACTCATCCGTCCAGATAATGTGCTCAATGGAACCAGGCACACGTTGTTGCTGATATAATAACCAACGGCAGTATAATAACCACTATAAACGTACGCGTTAGGCATTATTAAAACAAAAAAGAATCCAAAAACGTAACAAAAACTTTAATATCAACACGTAATCACAAGTAAATTTATTAAACAAAACGATTGAACTGTCGCTCGCGCACGCGTGTACAAAATCAACACGGAACTGTCTCAAAAACTAAAACGAACGAACCCCGTCAAGGCTGAAACCTACTGCGTCACAAGCGTGAGGCGACAGGGTTAGGCATTCTGCCGTCATAATAAAAAAGGAAGTAACTAACAAAAACGTAAAATGGAAATAAAAAATAAATTGATGAATTTTTCTTTCAGACCCCGTGTCTAAAGTATATTATAAGGTATCTATATTGAAATATATACGTAGAGACATGAAGATTTTAAGGACGAACTTATTTTTTTTTTTAATTTGTTTATTTATTTAAATAAAACGAATTTTCCTTTTCATCTTAGATTAAAAAATACACCTGGCAACACAAAAACATCGAAGGAAAGACGCATATAACTATTTGGGTCTTCCCAACCTAATAAATAAAACAAAACTACCATTCATTTAACATTTTTACATATTTTGGAAAGGTCATTTGAAGTTGAGAGGACGCTAATAGTAATTTACTACTTTTTTCTTAGTAAATATTAGAAAAGCATTGGTAGTGAGACACAAAAAATAACAACCCGCAACTCTTGAGTAATGATTTTAAAGGGGATATCATACAAGACTTACTACGATAATAATTAAAAATTAAAACATTTGTACAACCGACTTTAATATAAATAATTAAGGATAACTCAAAAACTATTGGTCTGACCTCGATCAAATTTATATGGGACCACATGTGAAACACCAGCTCTTAATAATAAGATATAAGCTCTTAATAATAAGATATAAAATAATAAGACAAGAATAATTTAAATTTAAGTAATCGATGCAAATATTGTTAAAGATGACGTAGCAACTGGTTAAATAAGTCTTTTCTTTTATGTTGAATTTGTATAAGTCTTTTCTACTAATAAAATGTCATCTGTGATCAACAGCTACGTCTAAAATTCTGACGATAATTTCTAAAATATTGATATTAGTGAATATTAAAAAAATTTAGTAGATGCGTCTTCTTATCATGAGTCGAATGGTATATTTAACTCATTTATTCGAAAATTGTTAGATGCGCCCTTTTTTCTTATGACCGCAGTATTGTTTCATACCGAGCTAGATACAGGTCGACAGCGGAGTGAGTGTGGGTACAGTCGCGTTCTAAAGTACTATATGGTATTGGGCTATTGTTTTATAATATTATAGTAATTAATTGTTTTATTGTAGAATCATAATAGGTGTTTTACTAGCTACTTAGAACTTTGGAAGAGGTGGGAATTAAAAATAGATAATGTTTACTTGAGCATTGTTTGTTATTTCTATCGTAAAATATAAAGTAGTTCGTAACAAAAAAACTTAAGCTAAGGGTGACACGCCGTCCATTATGACGTCTTGGGTCACATGGAAGCCAGATGTTGATGGTGTGTTGGTGTTACTGGATGCTACTTCATCATCACTTTCATCTTCGCTTGAGCTTCCGTCATCAGGTCGATCACATGGTAATTTTTTCGGTATTCTTCCTCAACAATTTTAACTTTACTGCACAATTTTCCCCATTCACTTTTTCGTTCACTAGTTTAGTCATAAAACAATAGATATAAATATTTTTTTTCCTTCCTTTTTAAAACATCGTCGCGAGTCGCAAAGTAAGCTGTGTATGCGACTGTATTTTTGGAGCGAACAAAGCGCGGGAACCAATAGCATGCAGGCACAGTAATACTGGCCAATATGTGATAAATCGCTCAGTGCCCAAGTTCAAGGCCAGCGTTCTTTTTTCACCGTTCGCGCGTACATTAACCTCCATTAGTCAGGTGATATCAATTCAGTTTCCACTGCTGGTTTTATGTTTCAGTCTTTTCATGATTTTTTTTATGAAATTATCGTTTCATTTAGCTGTACTAACATGATGACGCGTGAATAAAGCTAATAAAACGTTGTAAAAATATGTTTTTTTTTTCATCAGGATCAAATTTATTTATGACCCATGATCAAAGGTATACTTGGTGCTGTCGCCTGTCTTAGTTTTCGGGAGCGTTCCAAAAATACCCTGTATATATATATGAAATATCGTTACAAACACATTCATATAATTTCAAGTAGAAAACACTTTGTTTGAATAGTTGTAATCGATTTATAATATAGGTTAAAAGTGACAACCCTTGGTTGTAGCAAAAATGGCGAAGTAACTGTCACATCGTGGCATCACTAGTATGATAACCTCGCCAAGCTAGTTTTTTAGATAAATGTCAACATGTTAAAAACGATGTATTGCATTTGATTAGCATTAATATTACGTTACTACAAAGATATAGACACCTACATTCAGTATTTCAAATAAAATCAACAAAAGTTCTGGAGCATTGAACAAAGAGGTTATATCGCCGGCACAATTCCGCGTTGTTGTGTTAATCGTCATTTTGTACCAGTACACATCAGATGCAGGTGGCTCAGGACCGTGCTTTGTGGCAATTCTTGGGGGAGGCCTATGTTCAGCAGTGGACTTATAAAAGGCTGTAATGATGATGATGATGACACACCAGATGGCAAAGTTAACTTTTATTGGTAAAATTACCAAACTTGACTGTATAACATTATGAAAGATATACATAGTGCGAGTTTAGAAATGTATTTCTGGACTATATCCTTACAAAACCTTTATTTTCTTGCAGAATCCAGACCAGTTTAGGTAAACTGTGAAAAGGTAGTGTAATTTTCAATTTATATATAATATTATACGTGGTAGAGCCATGCTGCAGCTATATTATTAGTATAGTTGTAGCACGAATGGGTGGGTTCGACCGGGGAAGGACCACGCTCTCACAGAATACCAGCGTAAAATAGCAGTTTAAAACTGCTGTGTTTCGTATGGTGAGTGTAGAGATCCGGAGACCCTTTTTACTGGAAAAGAGGCATTCCATCTTAGTCCTTACGGGTGACAACGCATCTGCATTTTTATTCGCAAGCGAGGATAGATGTAGATGTCACTTACCATCAGGTGGACTGTGTGCTCGTTTGTCACCCTATCCTAAATAAAAACAACGTAAAATTTACATTCAGCAATATTTGATAACAGAAACAAATTGAGTCTTCTGAATTAATAAACAAAATAGCAATTTATTAACGTCAAACTGTCTTCAAGCGGAAAATTTAATAATTAGGACGATATCCATGTTTGTGTCGGAATGTCATTTCAAAATATAAAGCGTTCGTGTCCCTTTGTTTTAGAATTAACACCCTTAAATTACTTAATAGCGGAAATTTATAATATAAGTCATTGACCGTAGATGATAGAAGCCAAATAAAGTAACAAATTGAGTGCCGAAAATAATTAAATTTAATTAGATGCATAAAATTGCTAATATGTATGCATGTATCAATCAATAGCGCTGTAATTAAAGATAATGTGACTGTTCTCGCAAATAAATGTGATGTGTGAAATGAAAAAGAAATATCCAATTTTGCTGTCACAGATCCCTCCTGCTCTCACACCTGGTACCAGTGAGAGCACGAGGGATCTGTGACAGTAAACACCTGGCCGCCGAGACACGTCAAGCAAGTTTTGCACGACAACAACACGCGCCTACGTAACACTGAACGAGTGAAGCCGGCCATAGTCGAGCGAGTACTTGTTGTACTGTCATATGTCAGAGGTGTCACTTACAAGATTGGCTACATCTTTAAGCGTGCTTCCATTAAAACATACTTCAAGCCACCGAAGAAAATTAGTCAGTTTTTTACCAACAGTCAAGTTCCCGCCAAATCCCTCTGCAAGATGCAGGAGTGTACATGTGTGAATGTGGTCTCTTTTATATAGGACAAACTAAAAAATCAATAAAAACCCGATTTAAAGAACACATAGTTGATGTGAAGAATCGACGCTCCGGGAAGTCAGTGCAGTCTGTTAACACGTACAGGATCGCCCCCGACACTACATTAGATTTGATAGACCACAAATCCTCGCTAAAGAACACCGATTCCATCCAAAGATGATTCGCGAGGCTATTGAAAAACATCTCAATTTTAATAGCTTTCTTTCTTAATCAAGATAAAAATTTAATCTGGAGGTAGCCGTGATTAACTATGACATTGGGACGTTGCTCAAAACGTAGGTAATATAAAATATGTTAGTTGTTACTCAATAATTACTATTATTCTAGATTTGAAATTTGAGGAGTCAAGAGGAGCCGATAAGTCAATATAGAGAGGTATCGAACAACTTGGACTCAGAAGTTGATAATAATTTGAAGGAGGGAATATATCGAGACACTGCCAAGCTGATTCTGCAAGTGGGTATTCAGAGTCTGACCACGACTATATATGGCCCAGTAAAAGACAGAGAACTAAAATCATAGCCTCCACTGATTTTCAAAGTTACACACCTTTATAATAGTACAAAAGATACAGTTGACACTGTTGATCAAATGTTTTCGAATTTGTGTCCCAACCGAAAAACCAAGAGGTAGTCGCTATACATTTTCTATAAAATGCTAAATCTATCAACAATGACCAGTTCTGTTACCCATGTTTCTAAGAACGTAAGAAACAAGAAAACTCTGTTGTCTCTGCGAGATGTTATCAAGGACATAGGAAACCAACTCATGGGACCCGGCTATGACAACAATAACAAACGGTGACATTGAAGCGTGACATCAAGACATACATACGTCTGCGTGTTTGTATACATACAGACGTATGTATGTATGTATGTTGTGTATGTTTGTATTATGTCAGGATGTCTTTGGTGATTATTCAACTATAGAAGCCCCTGTTTATTCTGCATCGGGTGTACAGAAAATGTGATTCGTCGAATACTCGAAAAATGACAAATACCATTGCATGAAATGCAGGAACGTGAATTCTTGATATTTTCATTTTTTTAATGCGTAGTCCACGTAAATGCATAGTTACAGCGTTACTGTAAAATGAGTTTAGTTATCTGAGGTTAACCTTTTTATATACGAGTATGTTCACATTTATGCACTGCACTGAATATTATATAGTTTGATCCTTTATTTATATTTTTTTATTAATCGACGGTATGAATAACAATAATAGCATTACAGAACATTATTTTACACACGCTCAACAAGGATAATATCAATTACAATAGAAAATAATAATATAAAGTAAAAGCCAAGCAGATGGATGCAGGTGGCTCAAAACTGTGGCTTATGATAATCCTTGGGGGAGGCCTATGTTGAGTAAAGGACTTGTGATGGACTGTAACGATGATGGTAATGATAAAAAGTAAAAGCTTTTTCTTTTTCAGTCATATGATATATATAATATTTTACTGAACTGGGATACGCTTATTGAAAGTTTCTCATACAGTGAGATAGGTTAGAATAGGCAGGTGGCTGATGTCGAAGTCAATACCGTCGTAATTTTAATGTTGCTCCACATAAGTGATATATTATAAAATATAACGACAAAAATTATGCTAAAATTAGAATGGAGATTTTTCGGATTTCCGCCAGTCTGCAGAAAAGTAGTCGGCAGTAAAAAGTGTATTATTAGATTTTGATTAAATAATTTACAGATTATTTCTCAACGCGCGAAATATAAAAAAATTAAATATTATGTTCATTCTCATTTTATTGCGAACCTTCTTTATTCTTTATGTCATATACTGTCTATTTAATGTCATCTCATTTTCACGCTTTTATTCTTATTTCATACATCGTTAACTCCTATGAATCATGAATATTATGATTTTTATTTAAAAAAATACTCATATTCACATCACGCAAGTATTATAAAATTTAATGATGTATATGTGTAGTATTAGTATTTTAATATTTATATTAAAATACTTCTAAATCTTAAATTATTATAATAATTTAAGATTTAGAAGTATTTTAATATAAATAATAACGACATTTTATAAGATGCCTGCTCGTAAAGTAAGTACATCACATTTACATACATATTCCGTAAAAATAAAGTTAGTTGGTTTTATTTTTATTTATCCAACGAAATAAAACCTAATTTTGCATAGAGTAGAATATTTCACACCTAAAAAGGAAGATGAACGAAGAAAGTTGGGCTTTATAATATTATTATTTATTTGTGTAATGTACACTTACATTACAAATTTTACCATAGCTTTCGTAAGAGATAACGGAGAGAAACTGAAATAAGAGATGACAGCTGCATCTTTCTGATAACAACTTGGTAATAATAATAATAAACTGCGGTTGCGAACCTGCCTGCCAAGCGTGGCAGTAATTTAAATTAAATATTCTCCTATTAGGCAATCTATAGGGGAGACTTATTTTCAGCAGTGGACTTTTGATAGGCTGTAATAATTACTATTTCAATTTGTAATAATTAAAATATAAAACTACTTAAACATGAACGCGAGGAATGAAATAAAATTTTAAATTCACAGTATAAGGAGTCCCCCTTCCTTTCGGACCGCCGCAAAGAACATTTGTGTTGATACAAGTTTTTTTCCAGTTTGTCAAATAAATGTTTAAATCAAATTTATTCAAATTAAATAGTGGCTTAAAAATAGGAGTGCATAAACAACCAATAGTATATCTTCGCGTGAGTACATCTGTTGCCTTATAAAATTCTAGTCCACGAAAAAGGGTAAAAAAAACTTATAAAAAGTAAACACTGGCTTCAAAGAACTAAAAACAATAAAATAATGTCACATTCTGACGTCAGGGCTTCAATTCTTCTATACACCATTTTTAGCACAATTTTAGAATACAGTTTTGTGTTTGAAGATGGTTGTAAATTTGTATGGACTGGACTGCATTGCCACTCACTACGCGTATATTAAGTCATTTCCTACTTTCATTATCATTACAGCCTTTCAAAAGTCCATAGGCCTCCCTCGAGGAATGCTATAAAGCGCGGACCTGAGTCCATATTTAGAGCCCAGCCTATAGCTCCCACTATATGTAGTTATGTCATGGTAAGATATGCAGGAAGTTGATGAATTGCCACTTTAATAATAAGTAAATCTTTCTGAAGCTATGAGAGCTCTTGTGGTAATTTGCCGTTGTTGACTGCCGTTGTCAGATTACCTACGAGAAGAGATGAGGTGTTGGATTCTCTTACGTCTTAACACGATACAACCATTATTTGACTATTTATTAATCCGCTTGACCAAGCAGAAAACCTATGTTCTGTAAAAGTGATCCCTTGTTTATGGAAGATATTGTTTATAGCAAAATTGCTCCATCAAGTAATGATATTACTAAAAATTCAAAAAGTACTTAATTTTCATATGATTTTAAAATTAAAGATTAATTTTTTAGAATGTGCACTGATGTAGCAACACTTGTCAACATACACGGCGGTTTTATACAATTTTTCAAGAAAGGGGATCAACCAGGGTTTTTGCCCGTGTAACTTTACGGAAAGAGCTCTTAGATTTAACCTACTCTCGCCCGCGCGTTTACTCGCAAATATTTAGATTTTGTAAAGTTGGTTCTGCTACTTTATTTTTTGTATTCAAGCAAGTTATTTATTGAAGTGGAAGTTTAATTTTATACTTAACATATTCGTTTCTAGTTTTCTTAAGTATAACTTAATTGCCTTTAATTAAGATTTATACTTTTATTTACTTCTTTACCTTGCAAATAGTTATATACAGAAAATATCTTAGTGTAACAATAAATCAAACATACTATAAAATACTTGCAGATTTTTCAATCAATCAATACGTAGCTCGGAACTTCAAACAAGCATGAAATATATTATAGTAATAAAAAAACACGAAAGAACCTTTTAATACCTTTTACTTTGAATATTTATTTTAAAAAGGTCCTAGGACTTTTCTTATATCGTAGAGGTGTTTTATTGGTACTAGGAACAATTATTTGAAAACCCATAATATGTGCTCCGTGCCAGATTCGAACTCGCATCTAGCACAGAACAAGTGTTTCTATGACTAGCAACGCAGCCAAATACTTCGCCACTGCGTTGAAGAACAGTCCGTATATAATGATGCGTTGTGCCTAGTCTAGTGGTGTTGAGAGTAATTGTACTGGTATTAGTGGTGAGAGGGGGTGCGGAAGGTGCTCTTCAAACTAGGACACATCATTTTATTTTATTACGTGGATCTTACCTAATTCATTTCTCATTTCTTTAATATTACGGATTTCCATTTTATTAATTATTTCCCGAGGATTCTTAGAACTGTTGATATCAATCTCAAAATGCAAAAATAGTCCAAAAACTCAATAGTTTGACGAGAACAGCGCAGCCGCTGCTCATACAGCGTCATCGCTGATTAGACCGGAACTCGATGATGTAGCCCAGTTGTCGACGAAGGTGTAAGTGAGAGTGTAATTACTCTTAATTACGGATACGTTAAGTCGAGAAGAAGGCGCATAATCTGCGAGAGAGCCTTGAAGCAAAAGCAAAAGCGAGCAGTAAAGGCTTAGATCTTTGGCGAATATTGTAGCGTAGCTTGAAGAACCCCCCGAACGGGTTCCCGCCTTGTCGTGGCGGGGGGGGATTAGTAGCCGTAACTTGGTCACCCGCGGTGAACTTGGAGGAACTTACATGGCTGGCCCGAGGTAGCCATTCCGAGTGGGCTGCAGAGAGTGGGATGCCTCTCCCCCTACTGCTGCAGCCGAGGTGGAGTCGCGGAGGAAGAGGAGTGTTGGTACGGTGATGCGCCACTTCGCGACTCTGACGGGGCCGCACCCTTGATTGATGCAGTGGTGATGGGGCTGCGGGGGGAGAGGAGTGTCGATATTGCGAAGCCTCGCTCTCCCAACCCTCCGCAGCCGAATCTTGGTTGGCAGGGGAGCCATAGACCAGATTTGCCGCTGGGGTCTGGAAGGCTAAATAAGCTTCTGAGTCCTTGTTTTTCTTGGCCCCATGGCCTTTGCGCATCGGACACGGGGACGTCCGTTAAGCAGTTGAAGTTGGAAGCTGCGGAGGAGGGCGCGCCATATGTTCTGGTGCGCATTACTCTCTTTGGAAGGTATACAGAGTAGAATTCTATATATGTATATCTAAGTATGTAGTTCGGAAACTTTGAAAGCGTGCAAAGTTTAGTGAGTTTTTTGTGGCGCGATGACAGCACTGCCACAGTGGCTTAATATCGTTTGTATCGTTTAATATCACTTTTACGATCGCGAAATATAATTAAAGACTACGACTTGGTAAAGAACCATCATCTCGCAACTCCTAAGAAATTCAAAGCGAATCCTTCAGTCAGTAAAATTATTGGCTCTCTTTTCTGAGATATTCAAGGGGTGGTATTAATTAACTAGTAATAGTAGTGAGATACTCTTACTGGTACAACACAAAGTTTATATTAAAATACCTTACCAAAATCAACCTAAGACAAATCCGCGGCTAGTCGTTGCTGCTGGTGATAAGAGGACTGGTTCTTTTCTCGCTCAAAGGCTAAGTACATCCATTCAGCGGGGAAACGCAGCCAGCGTTCTTGGCACGATACTGCGGGGAGTAGGACTATATGATAATTACGTTTCTAGTTTTAGATTTTTTTTTATTATTATAGTTTTTAATATTGTATATAATGATTAAAAATGTTAATATAATTTTTGTTCCTAGGTTTAATTATCTTGCTGAAAAAGTAGGTATTGTTTTAAAATGTAAAATTTAGTTATACGATTAATCTAAAAAAAATATTTTTTTAAATATGTTACCCCACTAGGATTTTTTTCTGTATCGTGGTTTACAGACACACATTTCAAAAGAACACACATCCAGACTCGGAACATAAATGTAGACTGATATACTATGACATATTGTGGCTAGGATACCACTGAAACTGCAAACACGGCATGCCACACACGTTTAAGTAAACTTGGGCTAAAACAGTTTGCAGAAGTTTCAGAATCGAAAATTGAAACTATTTTAAAACTTGAACTAATTGAAACAAGAATTTCCACAAAATTCTTCCAACACACGTTGCTATATGCTTAACTTGCGCATGTTTAGCGGTATATAATATATAATATGTGTGTGTATACCAGTAAAAGGCTACGTTCACTAAAAATTTTGATGGTAATATGTCAGTCGGTAATCTTACATATAGATAATGAATTATAATATTTTTGTTAAGCTATTATTTTTAATTTTATATTAGCTATAATATGCTTAAGCATTGCTTATCACATCAAACGTTATATACCGATACAAAAACCCTGAAACTTATTGCTAAGGAAAGTTTTTAGTATTTCTCTTATTATCCCCAAGAAACAAAACAACAAAATAAACTAATAAATCACGGTGTAGTGACGGCTCTGCGCTTGGATCGGAAGGAATAATAACCCCTTGCGCTAGTCACTTGCGAATTTATTGAGAACAATAGATTCAAACAATATTACCGCAGCGCAGGATCATCAAGCAGTAAGTTTTGTACTTTTAAGTACTCATAATCATGAATCTATTTTGTCTTCGTCCATAAAATACTAAATGAACTAGACCTCATACATATATTTACGTTATACTCAATAGTATAAATGTTGTAATAAAGATAAAATATTTTGTATGTACATATATATTTTAAATTGCGCTTCAAAGAGAATTAATAATATGACAAGCCACACGTTAATCTTAAAACTTTATTTTTAATATTCCCATTTTATTAAATTAATTAAAAAATTATCCATAAAATGGTAAATAAATATAAAAAAATAAATGTCGTTTAAGTGTGATAATCGTGACCTCTCAGCAGAGAGTGATAGGAATAGTGTTGCCAATGTTTAAGTAGTCTGGCCATGACAAATACAGACAGAATCAAGGATATAGATATATACAACAAAGTGATTCCACATATTACTTATGATGTTGCCAAACCAAAGTCCACACGAGCAAAGCCCTGGGAAAGCTATGTTACTAATCATTCACATTCTACGAGTGTCACCGCAGAAGCAATAACACAGGGTAAATTATTATCATTGGTTGAGCTATCACGCTTTGCAATTATCAGTTTTTCTTCTACCTAGAAACGCTTTTTTAATTTATCTATTTTGATTACTATCAACTGTATTAAAAAAGAAAAAAGTTTCATATTAAGGCTGATTTACACGGGGTCAGTAACAGGCACCAGTGCTGGCGCCGAGAACAGACTCGCACTGTTTACACGCAGTCAGTAGTCGTGGTAACTTCTTTAGGGTGTACGCAGGTTATTGAAGTCAGTAGGCAAAAATGAATTCACGGAAATGGCAGAATTTACAACGATTGAAATATTTGTTGAGGACATTTTCCTATCTGCTGCTGAAAGAGTTGACGGAAATGTTAGAAGAGATATGTAAAAAGAAACGTCTTTGAATAAGAAAATGGATAGACGACAGATAAGACACTGGAGGTTCTGCTTAGTTGTTAAATCAATTGAGATTTGAAGATCCTGTGGAATTCAAACTGCCTTTGAGAATAACGCCGAAGAATTTTGATAAATTGTTTTCATTGATAACAAGCTCTATTCAACGTCAAGATACATTCATGGGAGATGCTTTGCTAGCCAAATAACACAGACATTTTTGGCTTCAGGAATGTAATTTTTGTCACTTTTATCGTATATCGAAACCATATATTTCTCATTTAATACCAGAAGTATGCTGGGCAATATACGCAGCATTCAAAATACAAATTAAGGTAAGATAGTTATTTATTAGGGGAAAGTTATTTATCAAGGTAAGAGATATAAAGATAGTTATTTATTACTACTAAATATAAAATAAAATATAAAATAGTTCTTTGAATTTTCAAAAACATGGTAAACTACGTTAATTTCATTGTTGCTTTCACGCCCAACTTCATCGTTATTCAAGGTTCTGTTACTGGCGGATGTAATGATTATTTGCTACATATCTAGGATTAATTGAAGTTCGCTCGGAGGGATAAAATCCCAAATAGCTGCTGCTTGAGGCAGCAGCAGCAGCATCTCAGCAAGCTCAGTCTGTTCTGTGTGAGAGCGTGGTCCTACCCCGGACGAGCCGACCCATTCGTGCTACAACCATAACATTGCTGCACCATGGCTCTACTACGTTTAATGTATTTTGATGAATATAAATTATATAACAGTGGTAGAGCCACGCGGCAGCCTTTGCTTTTGTACGCATGGGCCGGCTCGAACCGGGGTGGTACCATGACCTCACAGAAGACCAGCATGAAATAGAACCTCTGCTTCTGCATTTCGTCTGGTGAGTGCAGGTAGCCGGAGGCCCAATTACCCCCCCCCCCCCCCTTAACATGGTAGCGGAGTTAAATAATATACTACCACAGGAGGGTACCACCGCCCCCGGTGACGGAGAATCCCTCGCTGAGCATCCACGCTCAAGCTACCCTACTCTTCCTGAGCATGGGTGCTCAGGCTGCCCCGCGTATTCTAGGGGGAGCGAAATTCCGCTCGAGACTAAACCTGCTCGGGGCAAACGGAGCAATAAGTCAAAGGTGCCCCCTGTCACGCTATCGATGCATTTCTGCAACATCAGGGGACTTCATTCAAACCTTAACGCCGTCCACTACCATCTGAAAACGGCGAAGCTGGCCTTGCGCTTCCCAACCGAGACACAGGTGTCCTCTCCAGCTGATACTTCGTATCTCTCCTACCCGAGGTACAGATTAGAACACTCCTTTGTGCCCTGAGCTGGAATTTGCGTGTACGTCAGAGAGGATATCTGTTTTTGACGCCTCGGCAGTCTTGAAGGTACGAACCTGTCCATCCTATGGCTGCGCGTATACAGCGACGACCATCCCCGCGTCTACGGGTGCCTCTATAGGTCCCATAGCGGCAATTTCGACACAGACCGACTCATCGACCACGTCCTAATGGCTGCAGACTCCGTGTTACAACAGGTCCCATCAGCAGAGATCGTGATGCTTGGTAATTATAACGCCTATCACGCTGAATGGCTTGGCTCTCGTTTAACCGATTATGTGGGTAGATCTGTTTATGACTTTGCTTTGGCATATGGTCTGACACAACTGGTTATCTTACCTACGCGGGATATGAACCAAATGCCCAGTCCGAGACTTTGTTGAACAAAATCTCGGACTGGGGGCGACTAAATCTAGTCCAGTTCAATCTCATTGCGTATTTTATCTCATTTACCACGGGGAGTGCTCTGAGAAATCGTTCGGACTAATTCCAGCTACACAATTTCACCATCACACATCGTGACAAAACTCGCGATACCATCCATACCATCTGGATGACTGGCAGTCCACCACTGTGCGATTTAAAAGAAGTTTTCTTCCTAGCACAACTTCCTTGTGGAATCGACTACCACCAGAGTATTTTCCGGACCCTTACGACTTAGGGACCTTCAAGAAAAGAGCGTACTCCTTTTCAAAAGGCCAACAACGCATCTAAACTACTTGGCCTCTAGTAATGATAAGGATATGAGAGAGAAGATGAAAGAAAGATATAAGCTGCAGAAAGTTCACACGAAAGCATTGATTGAGGAAGTGCGTGAAAGGTGTAGAATGAAAGCGGACGAAAGGTTGTCGCACAACTTCAAGGAGAACTCCAAACTCTTCTGGAAATAGGTTGGAAGGACCCGAAGTGGTGCGACGGCCTTAAGAATGAACAAAGTGCTTTCGAGAACTAATGACGTCCTCTCAGAAAAATCGGACATCATGCAGCGATGGAGCGAATTTTATAGAGAAATGTATGCGTGTGATGATCTTAGTGAGGGATCCGGGGATGACGCCGTGACTGGTACGCCAGACCCGGACCTCGATGACACTGAGGTCATCAGTATGAAAGAGATTGAACGTGCGATTCGAAGTTTGAAATGTGGTAAGGCTGCGGGACTAGACAAAGTTACTGCTGAAGTGGTCAAGTATGGTGGGCCTCGCGTCTGGGACAGCTTTCATCTGCTGTGCAATTTGTGCTGGCGGACGGGGGATGTCCCGGATGATTGGCGATCCGCAGTCATTGTGCCTTTATATAAAGGTAAAGGTTCACATTTTGACTGCGGGTGCTATCGGGCGATCAGCTTGACCAGTTTAGCAAGTAAAGTTTACTCGAAGGTTTTGACACGTAGGATGCAAGAGAAATCGGAAAGATTTCTATGGGAGGCACAATGCGGATTTAAACCTGGAAGAGGATGCACGGATCAAATGTTTTCTCTCCGCATGATCAGGGAGAAGCGTCTGGCTGCTAACCAGAAGATTTTCTGTGCTTTTGTGGATCTTGAGAAAGCATTTGATAAGGTTGTAAGGAAGAAAATGTGGGAACTGTTGCCGGGGTATGGTGTGGATGGTCGATTGCTATGGGCTGTGCAGTCACTTTACTGTGACTGTAAAGCCTGTGTGCGGGTAGGGCATGACCTATCACCCATGTTTAGCGTCCAAACGGGCGTAAAACAGGGTTGTGTCATGTCTTCCTGGCTGTTCATACTGTATCTCGACAGCTGTTTACAGAAGCTGAAAGATAGCTGTTTGGGTGTGAAATTGGGTGACATAAAAGTAAATCTTTTTTTTTATAGGATAAGGGTGATAAACGAGCACACAGTCCACCTGATGGTAAGTGGTTGCTGCGGCACATAGACATCTACATCCATCCTCTGTTACAAATCAAAATGTAGATGCGTTGTCACCCGTGAGGACTAAGATGGAATGCCTCATTTCCAGTAAAAAGGGCCTCCGGCCACCTGCACTCACCAAGCGAAACACAGAGGTAAACCTCTACTTCACGCTGGTTTTCTGTGAGGTCGTGGTACTACCCCGGTTCGAGCCGGCCCATCCGTGCAACAGCAAAAGCTGCCGCGTGGCTCTACCACTTGTCTGCTGTATGCTGATGATGCAGTGCTTATTGCACCATCAGAGGCAGAACTGGTGCCCTGACTGCGTTAGTCAAAAGGCAAGGCGTAGTGAAGAGTGCACGCCTTGCAATACATAAAGCAGTGTTGGTACCGACTTTGTTATATGGCAGCGAAACCTGGGTATGCCAGAAGAAGCAGAAAAGCAAGTTGAATGCAGTGGAGATGCGATCTCTTCGTAAAATGTGCGGCATACCATGGCCGACCGAAATCGAAACGAAGAGATTCGCAATATGGCAGGTTTGAAAGATGACCTTATCACAAAAATTGATAAGGGCGTGCTGCGATGGTTCGGGCACGTTGAGCGAATGAATGAAGACCGAATGGTGAAGAAAATAAATAGCGCGAAAGTTAATATTAAAAGGTGTCGAGGTAGACCGAGACTAACTTTCGAAGACCATGTGAGCAAATTGCTCGAAGAAGGGAGGGTCAAGAGTACTCGGATACCTAGACGTGCATGTATGAAGAAGATAATGATATCTGAAAGAAGCGAAAGAGGTATGTAAGGATCTTGACACTTGGCGATCTGTTCTCTCTGGCTACCCCGTCAGGGATTGTGCGTGAAGATAAGTATAAGTATAAGTATATAACAACGCATCTGCAATTCCCCTGGTGTTGCAGTTGTTCATGGGCGGCTGTAATCACTAACCATCAAGTGAGCCGTATGCTCGTTTGCCCCCTCTCCTATAAAAAAATATAATTAATATAGATAAATGTATCATGCATGCTTTCAGTAATATAAAAAATGCGTTCATTTACCCTTATTTATTAATCTTAATATCATTATATATATATATATATATATATATATATATATATATATATATATATATATATATATATTATAATTTTATGATACGATGTGATGTCACCCTACAATACTACGCCAGGGACTGTCCAAACACTGACTTGGTCGTTGAGACAAGATTAATACCGCTGGTGCGGGTGGCGGATTGAGTGGATTGACTTCGAAATATTCTAGCAGCAATATTGAAATCAGCACTAGCGTGACATTGCTGTACTGACTCCAACTCAATTTACAATATGCCAGTAGCGGGTCAGCACTGACTTGCCTCGAATTTGGAGCCAGTTACTGTCCCTGTGTAAATCATACTTGAAAATAGCCGCTCAAACCTGCATGTCTGAGAAATAAGAAAAACAAATATTTCGAATACATTAATTGAAGTTCGCCAACACGCATTGGGGCAGGGCAGCGGACAGCCCTAAAGCCCTCTAAGAAATAAGATATAGGCTGTAACTTTAACTTTAACTTGAAAATATCAATTGAATTCGTTCAAAGAAAAGCTATGTAATAGCGATGTAAGAGAATCTACTACCCCATATGATTACGTGGATGCTGTAAGAGATGTCAGAGCAGAGGAAAATGAAACTGAAGGAGATGGACAGCAACATCTTCCTGATAATGACTCAAATTATTAAATATAACAGTGGTTGCCGATTCGCTTGCTAAACCTCGCTTGGCAACTATGGCAAACATCCCTCAATGAGACAATCTATTAATTTAGGGACGCCTATGATCAGCAGTGTTCTTTGATAGGCTGTAATAATTGAAAGTTGAATGATCTCTAACTATAAGTTGTCGTGAAGCGACAATTAAGTACAAAAGAACCTAACCTAATAACAGCAAAACAACAAAAATAGAACAAAAACAAATAATATATTTAAGATTCAAAAGATATTTACAATTTTATGTAACAAAAATGGAGTATGAAAATGAGGATGGATGATGTGATTTACAAATTATTTAAAAAAAGGTAATAAAAAAAAAGGAGATTAGTGTCCAAGCTGAGTCTGAAGATCCGAAGTGTGCTCTCCGCGCCTGGAACGAGCACGCACGGTGTAGGTGAGAAGGCGTGGGCGTCTCTAGGCGACGACCTAAGGTGAATGCGGTGATTGCAGGATCCGGCGATTTCAGGCCAGACAGGGGCTTGCAGGATCCTCAGCGACTTCAGACAGCACAGAGGCCTGTAGGATCCGGTGACTGCAGGCGGGACAGAGGTTTGCAGGTTCCGGTGACTTCAGGCGGAACAGAGGTTTGCAGGTTCCGGCGACTCCAGGTAGAGCAGAGACTTGTAGGATCCCGGCGACTTCAGGCAGAGCAACGGTTCGTAGAGTCCAGTGGCTTCAGGCAGGACAGAGGCTTGCAGGATCCCGGGGCAGTGCGGCCCCGGGATAAGGCCTTTAGGAGATGCTTCCAATTCGAGAACTGAAGCGAGACTGAATTTCTTCACCGATTGTTCGGCTTTTATACCTTTCTAGAGAGAACGGAAAAATTATTTAAATTAAACGCAAATTTTTTGTAAATGGTCAAGAGAAAAGAGTATTTATGTGGAATTATCGAAATAGAAACAACAGACCGGTAGCAAATTTGAATATAATTGCCATAGAGACCAAATAAACAACAATGTCAAAACATGTCAAATTTTGGTTTTAGGCTTGTCATAAAAAAACGGCAAGATTTAAGTGAAAAATGAGATATTATTGATATAGGAAAAAAAGGTAGCGCAACTGCATGCACAAAGCCCGAAATTGCAGAGTTACGGAAAACTAAATAAAAGATCGAAAAAAGGTAGACTCCATTGACACCAATTTAAAAGTGCTGATAATGTGAAAATACGAAGTAGAAATGATTTGTTATTGTGTTCTTATGGTTTAAAATCGTTACAGGATCCTATGGAAATAAAGGTGATGTAAAATATCCAGTTTTGAGGTGAATGCAGAAAATCGAAACAGAATGGAAAAATGAATTTAAAATAATGTAAAATGATAAGTAAGTAGCATAACACTACATTTTCCCCCCGACCCTGGAAAATTTTTGACTCAGCAAAAATTTTGATATATACATTCTAAAATAAACCATAAAAACACAGCTTTGCAGAAACAGACATCACCAGGCAAAATCAGATATACTATCTCTTACATTCATCATCTGCCATTCAGATAAGGGTGGAGTTCACATTCAATGACTACCACTCTAAAAAGTGTGTTTTCGAAATGACATTCAGGCTTATTTAAGGAGTAGTCATCCGCTCCTGCGTGGAAAAAAAATTATTAAGGGAGTAGTCACCACTCTAAAAGTGTGTTTTCGAAACGACATTCAGGCTTATTTAAGGAGTTGTCATCCGCTCCTGCGTGGAAAAAAAATTATTAAGGGAGTAGTCAACCGCTCCCAAGTGAAGATAAAGATAAAGAAATATCTTAAGTAAGCTTTAGTCGCTTATGACTTAAGTAAAGATTAAGAACGGCCAGAGCGGTAGGGCTCAAAGCCAGAGATCAGCAACATCACTAGCGAAATGTGTCTGAAATAATAATAAAAAGTGAAGATTAACCAACCAAACAAACAAACAAATTAAAAGAAATAAAAATAATAAGGTGAAAATGATGGTGAAGATGAGAATGATGGTGAAGTTTGAGAAACAAGAGGGGGTTCCATGACAGTCGGGTCAACAGGAGGGTCAAGTGATGGAGAGTCATTTTCAGTTGAAGGTGGAGTCAAGGATTCGGATTGTTAAATAATAGCGTCAAATTTGTAAAGTTAAGTTTAAGAAATAAAAATTTAATTAAAAAATTATACTTCTTTAAGTTACCTAGAATAAAAATATTAAAGTGATGAATGTGAGTGAAGTGTTAAATGTAGGTCTAAATATAATCCAGATAAGTTGAAACACTAGATGAAGTGTTGTTTTAGAATTTGGAAGATTATCTACAATAAAAATATTAAAGTGATGAATGTAAGTGTTGTGTGAAATGTAGGTCTAAATATAATCCAGATAAGTTGAAACACTAGATGAAGTGTTGTTTTAGAATTTGGAAGATTATCTAGAATAAAAATATTAAAGTGATGAATGTAAGTGTTAAATGTAGGTCTAAATATAATCCAGATAAGTTGAAAACACTAGATGAAGTGTTGTTTTAGAATTTGGAAGGTTATCTACAATAAAAATATTAAAGTGATGAATGTAAGTGTTAAATGTAGGTCTAAATATAATCCAGATAAGTTGAAACACTAGATGAAGTGTTGTTTTAGAATTTGGAAGGTATGAAAAGGATGAATAAATAAAGAGTTAAGAACGAAAGAGGAAGCAATTAAATCAAAAGGAATGGACAAGGCGCAGTAAAGGTGAAGAAAAGAGAAAGAGAACTTTTACGTTGGGCGCCAAAAATGTCGTGAAGCGACAATTAAGTACAAAAGAACCTAACCTAATAACAGCAAAACAACAAAAATAGAACAAAAACAAATAATATATTTAAGATTCAAAAGATATTTACAATTTTATGTAACAAAAATGGAGTATGAAAATGAGGATGGATGATGTGATTTACAAATTATTTAAAAAAAGGTAATAAAAAAAAAGGAGATTAGTGTCCAAGCTGAGTCTGAAGATCCGAAGTGTGCTCTCCGCGCCTGGAACGAGCACGCACGGTGTAGGTGAGAAGGCGTGGGCGTCTCTAGGCGACGACCTAAGGTGAATGCGGTGATTGCAGGATCCGGCGATTTCAGGCCAGACAGGGGCTTGCAGGATCCTCAGCGACTTCAGACAGCACAGAGGCCTGTAGGATCCGGTGACTGCAGGCGGGACAGAGGTTTGCAGGTTCCGGTGACTTCAGGCGGAACAGAGGTTTGCAGGTTCCGGCGACTCCAGGTAGAGCAGAGACTTGTAGGATCCCGGCGACTTCAGGCAGAGCAACGGTTCGTAGAGTCCAGTGGCTTCAGGCAGGACAGAGGCTTGCAGGATCCCGGGGCAGTGCGGCCCCGGGATAAGGCCTTTAGGAGATGCTTCCAATTCGAGAACTGAAGCGAGACTGAATTTCTTCACCGATTGTTCGGCTTTTATACCTTTCTAGAGAGAACGGAAAAATTATTTAAATTAAACGCAAATTTTTTGTAAATGGTCAAGAGAAAAGAGTATTTATGTGGAATTATCGAAATAGAAACAACAGACCGGTAGCAAATTTGAATATAATTGCCATAGAGACCAAATAAACAACAATGTCAAAACATGTCAAATTTTGGTTTTAGGCTTGTCATAAAAATACGGCAAGATTTAAGTGAAAAATGAGATATTATTGATATAGGAAAAAAAGGTAGCGCAACTGCATGCACAAAGCCCGAAATTGCAGAGTTACGGAAAACTAAATAAAAGATCGAAAAAAGGTAGACTCCATTGACACCAATTTAAAAGTGCTGATAATGTGAAAATACGAAGTAGAAATGATTTGTTATTGTGTTCTTATGGTTTAAAATCGTTACAGGATCCTATGGAAATAAAGGTGATGTAAAATATCCAGTTTTGAGGTGAATGCAGAAAATCGAAACAGAATGGAAAATTGAATTTAAAATAATGTAAAATGATAAGTAAGTAGCATAACACTACAAAGTTTAGCTCTAATTAATAATTATATTTAGGTAAATCTTAGTCAAAGCGGTTGATTGTGAAATTAAAAATGTAAATTTTCTTAAATTATCGTGACTCTTGGCGATTTGTTCTCTCTGGCTACCCCGTCAGGGATTGTGCGTGAAGATAAGTAAGTAAGTAAATTTTCTTAAAGACTTAATTGCTCTTTGTATCAATTTGAAAATGTCTCAATAAAATATTTGAATCTAATATTTTCGATAGGGTTTATCAATCTAGTTCTAATATAAGTTCTAAGAAAAAATTGAATAATAATTTAATATGAGCTTAGTACTTCTGACATAATAGATTTCAATAAATTTAAATTTAGCCCTTCATAGTTCTACTAACTTAGCAATAACACATGAGTAAAGAAGTCGGTTTCTTTACTCGTGTGGCAATAATAACGACTTTCTTCAAACATCCATAATATAATTTTATTATTACGAATTTGTACATGCATGTTTATGAGCCTCCGAAGAATGACTTCATATTTGTGTTACGTACTACAGCGACTATTGATTCGGGGGGTCCTCGCGTGATAAATTTTCTATAGGAACTAGATCTTGAATTAGTTGTCGCCGATTTTGCACAAGAGAGCAAATTTTTAGCCCAGAAGCTAAGTAAATCCATTTAGCCAGGAGACTCAGCCAGTGTTCTTAGTACTTCATTTTTACACAAAGCTGACAAACAAGTCGTTGTAGTGAGAAGTTCTTAAAGAATCAAACACTATTACATTTATTCTTGATTATGAATAAAAAATACAGATGTGTTGTCACTAAGATGGAATATCCCATTATAAATAAAAATGGTCTCCGGTTCTTGTCACTCATCAAACGAAACAAGTCAACATTTCACGCTGGTACACTATTAGCACGAAGAGTGGGGCTATATTATGATAATTTTAGTTTTATTAATTATAAATACATATTGTAAGTATCTTCAGTTTTAAAAAGAATATAAATTTTAAAAAGATAATGATAATAAATTAATATAATACTGCATGAATAGTCATTACTAAAATTAAAAATCTTTATGGCATACTAAGCAATAGAACTTTACATGATCAGGTTAAGGTTCTTTTAAGACTACTTAAGGAATTCTTCATGTAAAAAGCGAGGAAAAGAGCTTGACTAAGTGATATCGAGCACGTTGTGGCATGTGACATATGGTAGGGTCGTAATAAAACTGCGTTGAGAAATTATTTCATATCCTTCTTTGTCACAGACAGCACTAATTTATTATAACCATTTCATAAAGTCCAAGAATTATAGTTGTTTAGCTCATGCTAATGTAAATAATGAAGTTGAGCAATGTTATATATAATGAAGTCAATGGTCTGGATATTTAACGTCAGGCATTAAACGAAATAATTATACCGCCACCTGTTTTCCAAAAAGTTATGCTTTTTAGATTATGGAATGCTTTGGTAAGATATACTGCTCAATGCTCAATAATGACACCATCGCCGGGAATGTTTTTGTCGATCAGTTCAAGCATTTCGCTGCTGCGTTTCAGTAAAAAACATATCGAAGTTTTTAAATGACATCGAGCGATCACACGTCGCTTCCATTGCTTGTCGTTCTGTTTTGATTCTAGAGCCAAGTCAAATATTGCATCGTAACTGATATAATTATTGGAAATAGATTCCTAAAGCTTACTTATTTGGTCAACTTATTATAAAATATCCAAACCGCTAAACGTTAGCGAAATATTTTGCGTCACTCTTCGTAGATTAATTAGCAATATTGTCAGAGACCACACAATTTGGAACTGTGTACACAAAATTGTGATTAAGAGCGAAGCAGTTTAATTGAATACATTGCTTATATATCCGCATGGTAATAAGTTCACGTACTTTTATATCATTGTACCCCATGTACATAATATAAGATTAAGAGCAGTCGGAGATTAAATTCGGTGGAATAATCCATTTGATATTTTATTACTATTAGTATAATTAAGTCTACAACCTTATTACCCTTCCCAATGTTTAGCGATTAAAAATTATGTTACTAATTCAATATTACCACACTCCAAACCGCAGGAAAGGTATTATAGGTCAAAACGTTATTGCCTCAAAATTCAAACGCATAATTTTAATGAAATCGATGAAGGCTGAGAGGACTGACATTTATTTCATCGTTATGAAACTTCAAATTATATCAGACTTAGGGAAGGGGAATTTTGATGATCGGAATATCTGAAATGTCATTGTGTAACTATGTTGGGAATCGTGGCAGTTTCGTTTTGAAGTTTGAAGTGTGGTTCTTTGCATTGTCGTTTTTATATTAAAGTCTTGTTTTTGGTTACTAAATAATTTTATACCATTATTTATTGATTATGAATATGAAACCTTGATATTTTCTACACTTTTGAGATGAGATAGGAGGATTATTTTACTTTTATACCACTATTTATTGATTATGAATATGAAACCTTGATATTTTCTACACTTTTGAGTTGAGATAGGAGGATTATTTTACTTTTATACCACTATTTATTGATTTTGAATATGAAACCTTGATATTTTCTACACTTTTGAGTTGAGATAGGAGGATTATTTTACTTTTATACCACTATTTATTGATTATGAATATGAAACCTTGATATTTTCTACACTTTTGAGATGAGATAGGAGGATTATTTTAATTTTATACCACTATTTATTGATAATGAATATGAAACCTTGGTATTTTCTACACTTTTGAGATGAGATAGGAGGATTATTTTAATTTTATACCACTATTTATTGATTATGAATATGAAACCTTGGTATTTTCTACACTTTTGAGATGAGATAGAAGTATTATTTTACTTTTATACCACTATTTATTGATTATGAATATGAAACCTTGGTATTTTCTACACTTTTGACATGAGATAGGAGGATTATTTTACTTTTATACCACTATTTATTGATTATGAATATGAAACCTTGGTATTTTGAGACACTCACGTCACTGGATGTGATGATGGTCTTACTCAAAAAAAAATTCCCGTTTCACAAAGAAAACCACATTTTGTAGTGACTCATCACGATATCTCTGGAACCATAGGGCCAAGAGACTTGAAATTTAGTTGGAATATTTCTTTTGTCGAGTAGAGGTCAGCTAAGAACGGATTTTATGAAATACCACCCGGCGTTGCGTCGGCCTTAATTAAAAAAAATCGCATTTTCAAACTATAGATCTTATAGGTATAAAACTTGGCCATAATATTACTTTTGTATGTGTTCAAACACAAGAAACATGCTTCCCTAAGTGGTTTGGTTTCACGATTAGAGCCGGTAGTTGGCTACTGTTGTCGATATCCAAAAATCACCCGAGCGAAGCCATGGCAGATCAAATATAGGATATTTTTGCATAAATAATTAATCAGCATTGATCGTGGGACATTCTCATTAATCCTATAATATATTCTAAATATCTTTATTTTTAACATAATATATTTATAGTAGAATTTTTTAATATATAATTTTATAAATATATTTTATATACTTCACTGTCCGTGTGTAAGTGACTGAACTCCTCCTAAACGGCTGGACAGATTTTGATGAGATTTTGTGTGTGTACCTATGTGTCTGATTCATTTGATTCGAGAAGGGTATAGATTTACAATTGGACCCGATAAGTGGCGCTGTTGTCATGATATAGAAATCACCCGTGCGAAGCCGCGACGGACCGTTTATGATAGAATATTAAAGTTATTTTTTAATTGTTCTTAATTTTAATCTTAATTTGTAAAGTAGCGTTGTATTTCAGTACTGTTTCGGAAATTATTATTGTATATTATTGCAATCACAGTAAGAGTACATAATGTAAGTGTTCCTACTACTCTGTGATTATGTGTTAAAATGTACCTATATCAATTTCCGATCGAATTCACTAAATATTTAATATAATTAGGAAATTATTTATCCAATACTTACCTCTAAATTACTTGCATTTTGTGATAATAAAAAATAAAAAAGGTAAGAATTACTTTCTGTAGCCAATGATATATTTACCTACCTAATATCGGTCAGTGATAACTACGCAAACCCAAACCACTATTATATCTTGTATGAAAACGTTAATACAGACTACATTATACATAATATAGGTACAAACTAAACGTAGAAATAAGGCTTTGTATATATTTTAGGTTAGGCTCATTGGTATAGGCGTCGTAAACG
Organism: Parnassius mnemosyne; assembly: GCA_963668995.1. Classification (NCBI taxonomy): domain Eukaryota; kingdom Metazoa; phylum Arthropoda; class Insecta; order Lepidoptera; family Papilionidae; genus Parnassius; species Parnassius mnemosyne. The sequence continues at coordinate 27,537,714 of CAVLGL010000159.1, forward strand.
GTTGGATCAAAAATCAGTTACCTATTGTGATTTTATGTCGATAAACTCTCAGTAACATCTCGAGGTCAAGAAGTTGGCGGTGTTTCATCACCGTGGCTTGAAAAGCACCTAAAGCTGTTGGTCCTGCGCCTGATCTCTCTCCTGTCGTGTTGGATTGCCGTCCCATCGAACTGTGATAGTAAGGGAATAGTGAGTACACCTGTGTTTGCTCATACACTCGGTCATTATAATCCTGTTCAGTACAGATGGCTAATCTCCGTTAAAACTAGCCATCGTGACCGAAATTCGGTCTGGATGACATTATTATATTTTGGGCTAAATTCAAGGAGCGAAGAATTTATCAACAACATACAAAAATGTGTATATGTCTGTATTGCCAGATACCGCGCCGCGGCGTATCATATGATTGAATATAATTTTACCAAATATTTGAACGTTGTCAAGTATTTACGTTTTGTAAAAATAAAAGTACTTACTATGTCATTCTAAGGGATGGCGAAAAACGAATATATTGCGACATGGAATATAAAGCACGACAAAATGTTATTATAGCAGCGACGTGCGTGACATACCATGTGTGTATGACATGTTGTGACGTATATTAACATTAAAATTATTCGGGAACCTTTATTTATTTCTGTTCCTCGACTCACAGACAAATTAATTAGTATCATAGCTGTTTTGTATCAAAATTAGTTTTTTCTGTATACTTCACACACACGCTCACACGCACGCACGCACACGCACACAAGCACACGCACAAACACACACACACGCACGCATACGCACACACGCACAGCAAAGGAGATAGAATGATGAAATAAATATAGTATAAATATATCTCCAAATGAATCAACATACATGTATAAAATCTCATTAAAATGGTTATAATTTTTGCAGTTGCAAATTTATTATAGATGTCCTTGGGCTACAATCTACACAGGTCTGGCAATCAGTCAGTTTACTTGGTAGCGTATACTGGGTATTATATGGGGAGGACCATGAGTTTTTGCACTTTTGAAATTAACTTCTTCTTTAACCATGGGTAAACTCTCGTTGGATTTAGGGCCAATTATGCCCTTTGAAGACATTGCCGCGCAAACCACCACTTTTGGAGAATGCAAAGGTCTTTGAGGATTTAGTTTAGGATTGCTTATTGAGTTGCTTTAAGTGGAAATGGGCTTCGTCCGTAAAGAAAATGTTATTGAATTTGCTAAACCGCCCGAACTTTAACAGTGGTAGAGCCACGCGGTAGCTTTTGCTGTCGCACGGATGGGCCGGCTCGATCCGGGGTGGTACCACGGCCTCACAGAATACCAGCGTGAAGTAGAGGTTTACCTCTGCGTTTCGCTTGCTGAGTGCAGGTGGCCGGAGGCCCTTTGTACTGGAAATGAGGCATTCCATCCTAGTCCTCACAGGTGAAAACGCATCTGCATTTTGATTTGTAATAGAGGATAGATGTAGATGTCTATGGGCCGCAGCAACCACTTACCATCCGGTGGACTGTGTGCTCGTTTGTCACCCTTATCCTATAAAATAAATAAATAAAAATAACATCGTATCGATGAAGTTTTATCCTAAAATTAAATCGTTTTTCTTTCAAGTAGATTTTAATATTCGACGCAAAGTCCTTCGGGGTATCGCCTAAGCATCTGAACGCTTGCGCGTAGACAATCTTGGATCGTCCCGCACATACTCATTTACTTGTGCCACGGTCTCTTTGTTCCTCCTGCTCCATGGCCGCCCTGTTTGATTATACTATTGATAGTCGAATTGTTCGTTTGCCTCGAAGTTTTTAACCCATGATTTAATTAAATGAACACTTGCACTATCTAATATCGTGCAACTGGTAATGCGATCGAAATACGCGGCGAGCAACGACGTAAGATTTTTTTTTTGTAAAATTACTTTACACCGAACGTCCGTTGTTGTCCCGTGAAGCCGAGATGCTGTGGTGCATAGACATCTACATTAACATCGATTAAGAATCAAAATTCAGATGCATTGTCACCCCTGAGGACTAAAACGGATCTCCGGTTCTCTACACTCGCCACACGAAACACAGCAGCATAAGCTGCTATTTCACGCTAGTGTTCTGTGAGAGTAGTGGTTCTTCCCCGGTCGAGCCGACCGATTCGTGTTACAACCATAATATAGCTGCAGCGTGGCTCTACCACGTATAAAATACACGAATATAGGACAGTTATTTTTAAATAAAACTAATTTTACGGATTTTATCGCGTATATTAACTTATTTTTATATTCCCGACGTTTCGGGTGCTTTCCAGCACCCGTGGTCACGGGGGACTGAGTTGACTGAGGACAGTTATTCTTTGATTGTGACTAAATTCTCAAGAAGTAAGGAACCACGCGTGATCCTGATTGGCCCTGACCCCTCCCTCCGCGCGGTATCCAAAAGTGCAAAATTTTATGGCCCACACTGTAGTTGCAGCACAAATAGGTCGGCTCGACCGAGTAAGGTCCACGCTCTCACAGAGTACCAGCGTAAAATAACAGCATAATGCTGCTGCTTCTTATAGTGAGTGTAGAGTACCAGCAGAAATCCTGTTTTGTGAGAAATAGAAACAAAAACAAAATAATTAAAATTTATTTTTGACATATTTCATCAAGTTACATAAATGAAAATACTTACATATATAAAATTATTCGTAACAATAGTTTTAAATAAGATAGCCAATGACTGGAGCAGAAGGTTGTTGTTTCCGACATCCGATACTGAACGCTGTCACTACAGCTTGATTTATTGGTAGCTCATTTTGTTGTTTGTTTCAGTCAGATAATTGGAGCGGATAAAATATTAGGCATTTTGTTTACATTCCATGCTCTCTTCTGCGTTTTAAAGTGAAACAAACATTTAATTAGCGGTTAAATAAAAGAAACCCTGTTAAATTTAAATATAACAGCAATATTAAAATATAGTAAGCATGAATACACTATTTAAAGGAATCTACATTTTTTTTTATAAAATCAAAGTGACAATCAAAATTAATAGTCCATATGTGACTTCTGCAGTCTATGGACACTTACAATCAACATCAACAAAGTAGGCTACAGTTGCGATTTTTTCTCCGAGGAATAAGATGCCTCAAAGTCGGTAATTATACTGGCTCTACACTATAGCCTTCAGACTGAAACATAGCAGTGCAAGCACTGCCATTTGACGGCCGAAATCGGCAAGAGAGTGATACTGGTGGTGGACTCCCAGGCAGAAAGAGAGCCCTATCACCTAGTGAAACCACCGTCATACCGAAGATGAGGGAATAAACGTAATAATTTTTTTTAACATTTCGACCGCAATGTGACTGTGATAAAGTAACAGTAATAACTACAATTCGAAACATCATTACACTGTGGCCAAAAAAACTCCGTGTATTCTTCATCATACTTGTCAACTGGGATCAAACTTGATAAAATACTAAAATTTTTGTTTATAGAAGTAGGGTAACAAAAGAGCACCCAATCCACCTGATGGTAAGTGATTGTTGTGGCCTATAGACATCTACGTCTATCCTCGATTACGAATCAAAATAGAGATGCGTTGTCACCCCTGAGGACTAAGATGGAATGCCTCTTTTCCAGTAAAAAGTGTCCCCGGTTTTCTACACTCACCATACGAAACACATCAGCATTAAGCTGCTATTTTACGTTATCCCAGTACGCCCCAGTCGAGCTGACCCATTCATGCTACAACCAAAACATAGCTGCAGCGTGGCTCTACCACGTAAAAGATTAGAGAATTATAATCCAGCACAGTGACAATTTAACCAATGTAAAATACTTCTGTCTTTTTGCAGACCAGTTTAATCAGTTGCCTTCGATCAATTCCCGAAAAGAAGTTACAGCTGTTATTTGAGTTCTGTCAAATGTTTTGGGTTTACTTCAGTTACTATCATAGTATTTTCTGGCAGTTCATGTGGGATGTCGTGACTAGGGCTAGGAAGAGATTCTTCAGTTACTATCACAGAATTTTCTGGCTCTCTGTGTGGAATGTCATGACTTGAGCCAGGAAGATATTCTTCAACGATGACACTTCGAGTATATGACTTTCCTATTCCATTATTATTTATTAGATCAATTTCTATCACATTTTGCACAACTAAGTCGTCTTAAAAGTATTAAATCCAGTTTTGTTTTGGTATGATGTAGTACTTACTACAACTACTTGATGAATCAAGTATTGTAAGCGAGTAATTTTCTAACACTGATGGAGATAGGTCTCTGTAAGATGACAAAATACGGCTTCAGACAGAAGGAGATCATCTACTTAAAACCGGAAGAGAATGTATGCTTGAAACATTAGGAGAATGTCTAATGTTTAAATGCCTAACTGAAACTGGATCATTTTCAATGTCACTTTAAGGCGATCATCACGCAAACTCGATAGAAATCTTTCCCTGCATTTCCCATTTATTCTACAAATTTTTTGCCTCTTACACCATTCTTTTTTCTGTTGTTTTTTTTTTGTTTCCTTTCTGACATTTGATCAATAGATATAATTTTATTTTAGATTTCTATAACCTTCTCTTTCTGTAGCTTTAGCCTGTTTGTACAACCGTGAACTGGACTTTGTTTTTTTCCGACGTCGCCTCTTGCATTCTTTTGTCTTGCGATTGATCTGTTCCTGATTTTTAGTGCTATAATTACCCTGGATCAAGAAATATTTAGATGTTATTGCTCACAGTAATTAATCACATTGATAATTTTTAAATTACTAAAGAGCGATCACAGTACTGTCACATCCATGGACGTTAAATCACCTCCGTGGATAACTGTAATCCACGTAGGTGACATCCTTGGCAGTGAGATTTTAAAATTAGATACCGTTTTTTCGTAATCTCAAATGCTGATTACTAAAAATGACGATGTGGCGGCGCAAGCGAAACACATCGAAGCCTAAATCGCGCTAACAAAGCTGCGATATTAAAACAGTATATATGATAGCTCCGAACTACCACTCGGAGCGGTGGCCGCTCCCCGGGCAGAACACCTTGCCCGGCGGGAGATCTCCCCTTTTCCTTCCACCGGCTACAACGAAATACCAAGATAACGGCTATAGTGGCCCATCATTTTACGATATCCGATAGACCTTAATTAAATTAGTACTCGTACTTTGTGATAAGTAATCCACAAAAGTGACTGAAATAGCATGCTAATTTTAAAAAAATCTTACTTTATAGGTTTAATTATTTTGTGTTTTTAGAAAGATTTTTCCATGTTTTATTGTAAAAAAAATATGAAATAATTATTTTATTATTGCTATATATATATTTTATATTAGCTAGTAGTATCATAAACTGATTTTGCACACGACATGGAGGTGACATTTTCGTCACTTTCTTAATGGTGATTAAAAAAATATTTATGTTATTTAAGTTTTAATAAAAATCCGGTTAATATAACCTACTTCGATTAATTGTAGATAGGTATTCTAAAAATAATACAAGTATTTAATTTTTTAATGTTCCCGGAGTATTCCCGGGAACATTTTATATAAATATTTTTTAATTATTTTAGAATATCATGTTAAAAAATTCAGTTAATGTTTGAAGTCATTCAGTTTAGTGCACTAAACTATTTTTTAATTAACCACGCTTTTAACCCCTCGACACATTATCTTCGGGCATCAAGCATTTTTATAAGGACGACAAGCGAGCACACAGTCCATCTGATGGTAAGTGGTTGCTGTGGCCCATAGACATCTACATCTATTCTCGTTTGCGAATCAAGATGCAGATGCGTTGTCAGTCGTTAGGACTAAGATGGAATACCTCTCATCCAGCAAAAAGGGTTTCCGGTTCTCTACACTTACCATACGAAACACAGCAGCATTACGCTGCTATTTTACGCTGGTATTCTGTGAGAACGTGGTCTTTCCCCGGTCGAGCCGACCCATTGGTGCTACAACTATACAATTGTAGTGTGGTATAGCCCCCACGACTATATATATTAGAGTTAAGTTAAGTATAATTAAAGTTATAGAAGCATCAACACGCCTCCTTTCCTTATTAAATTAATGTGATATAGGAACTATGTCAATGAAAGGAGGCGTGTTGATGCTTCTATAACTTTAATTATAATGATCTCTATTCTTAACTTAACTCTAATATATATAGTCGTGGGGGTTATACCATACTACATACACCTCCCACCGACAAAAAAATAAAAAATAAATGAATACATTTGTTTTTTTTTTAATTATAAAAATAAATATAAAATATGTTTATTATTAATATAAATTACAAAAATACAATGTAATTATATATTATTTGACCTAAATATCAATTACAAAAATAAAATATAGGTATATTCTATTATTCCTATGGGTAGTTCAGGTGGCCAAATCCCTCTGCCCCATAGTAATTTCAAGGTCACAATAGAATTGGTATGATGTATCATGCATACATAAAACATACTTTTTTGACATATTTAGGTAATTCGCGAAGATCTAGTATAGTTGTACATTCATTTATATTTTAAAATACTCTTCTCTTATTTATTTATTTACACTTTTTCATCTCATTCTTTATTTTTGATTGTTAGGCTTTTTATTACCTCTTTTTTTCATAATTCTTGTAGGTACGTACTTTGTTTCTTGATACTTTTGACCTTTAGCTGGCTTTATTTCTCTCTATTCACTTGTATGTTTATTTATTATTTAGATACCGGGAATCGGAGTATATAATTCATTTCATTTATATTTTATTTCGTGATATTTATCACGCGGGTACTTTATAAATATGGGCCCCCCATTTATTTGGATATTGTATTACATTTTCACTACATTTATTTCATTTTACTGGTACATAAACTTTTTTCATACTATATCAAGGTAAAAGTGTACCTTGGGTTATGCGCACAATCTTGAGGCCAACGTTTAAGTCATTTTAAAAGGACTCCAACAATTGTCACGGAGGAAACTAAGTTCACACTATGATCCAATAAAGGATGTGACCTCTATGTACCATTATCAAGGGTAACAAATTTAAGACTTCTCTGGTCCCCAGCAGTACTAATATGAGTAAACTCGTTCACTTCTCACTTGTACTGAAGATATTGTTCCCTAGTACCCGTTACTCCTGATTTTATCATCCATTCATGAAAACATACCCTGCTCGAGGACTATATGCTTTACCAGTGATGGACGTTCCCTTATCTTCTTTATCCATTACTTCTTTATGCAGGTCAACTTTCGTTTTATTTCTATTTATTTCTTTACATTTATAGTATTTATTAATCATTATTTAATTGTACCCAAGATTATAGACAATATTCCTATACAATTCATAATAAATTCTCATTTCCCTCATTGATAATACATTAAAACTTAAACCGCATTTAATTGTTTGCGAACAACCTTAAAAATTAATCGTATATTAGTTTTTCCAAACTTTCAGCTAATCAGGCTGATTGTATGTGGATATGCTAACCACCGACAATTTTCTTTACCTATATCACTCAAACCTACAACATTAGCATTACTTTTCATTTAAAATTACGTATTCCGAAACTTATTCACAATTTTACTTACATATTTTACAAATATCATAATATAGTCTCGTAAAATATTTAGTTACATCATCATTTTCAGTCAGGGATTGAGGCTCACAATATGGGCACAACAAAATGTAAATCAATTAATTATATACCTTAAGTGTAATGAGTTTTAAAATCATATAAAGCGAAGAAAATATTTTCATAATCCACACAATTAAGTACTATTTTCTCAGAAAATAATAAATTATAATACTTTAAAAGCTTGAAAAGTTCCAACAATATAAAACTGAAAACAAATTACTACATTTCATATTAAGATGTATGTTCACGCCCTGAGTTGCCCCGACAAAGGTTGACTGGACTAGGGCCCATCAGTAATCCAATCGACGGGCAACAGAGGACGGGGTCCAACAGCCTATGGAGACTTATTATTCTACACAATAGATATAAGGCTAGGTAATTAATAAGAACGTACCTGGTTCCGAAGCTAAGACTGACCCCAAGGCTCGGTCAGGCGGTAGGTAGGTGCATGTAAGTAGTGTGTTAGAAGGTGTGTATGTGACCTGACCTAACTGAGGTGATCGGGCAGCGGCCTGGTCCGATGCTGCCCCACGATGTGGTATCACTCCAGCAGACGTCACAAATTGACAACTTCTGCCTTCATTTCACTATTTCAGTTTATCAACTTTATTGTACACTATTTCAATCCATCAACTTTATTGTACATTTAATTAACTTCAAACTCAACTAAATCCCCGTTAATCTTAATCACACGTGACTCAAGACACAACTAATGAACGGTCGATTAAAGTTCAACCTCCAGTTTCACTTAGCAACAAAATTATAACCACGAGCAAGAACGCGATCTCTTCTCGAGTCACAAAGTTCAGTGTTCCACCCAACAACTAGAATTCTTTCGTACGATATTAACCGTCCACACAAGCAAAAAATGCGTAAATATTGCAAACGCGCTTCAAATGCAATCACTATACAAATTGAGGTCATTATCGCGTAAAACGCACTAAAAATCATAACTCGAAATAGAAGCGATCTTAAAGCGACCTCACGAGTCTAGCGACATTTTTATACTCTTTAGAGATTATACGGTACGCGACCACGATGTTCTAGTAACTTAACTGCAATCTGTAATCTAATACGAACGCGGTATCCTAACGGGTCACAAATTAGTACAAACCGGTTTGCGCCGGCTCAGTCAGAGTATCCATGAAAGGGCTCACAGACACAGATTACTGTTGTACTGTTAGTCGTGCGCATTTAAATGAATAGACCACCAATATTTCGAAATTTTATACCTCAATCAATTTATTAAGTTTTTTTGTAGCTATTTTTTAATTAGATTTAAGTATTTTAATTAAAGTAATTAAGAATTAAGTTATTATAAATTTATATAGGTAAATAATATATATATTGTTTAAAATTAATCGATACGAAACAACTTTTGATTTCGAACAATGAATAGATATTATGTTGTTACATTATGTAACATAAATGATAATTAATACGCATGTTATTTTATACACTATATATAATATTTTAATTTTTTCCATATTGTTTAAAATTAATCGATACGAAACAGCTCTTGATTTCGAACAATTAATAGATATTATGTTGTTACATTATATAACATAAGTAATAATTAATACGCATGTTGTTTTATACACTATATAATACTTAATTTTTTCCTTATTGTTTAAAATTAATCGATACGCAACAGCTCTTGATTTCGAACTATTAATAGATATGTTGTTACATTAATATAAGTTATAATTAATGCACATGTTGTCTTATGCTATACAATATTATTATTTTTTCCTTCAAATTTTCACATGCATCATGTGACAATCGTATCAGAATAGGTATACATTTTCGACGTTATTAGGAAGCTTCCCCTCTGGTCCTTACTCTTTACTCTGTGGTTCAACTGAGATAGCAGACTGTCCCGTGGCGCGATACGCCTCGGCCAACTCACGCCGCGCGCGAACGTCAGGCCGGTCGAATGCAACGCACCGAGCGCCCTCTGGAGTCAATTCTTAAAATTAGCGTTTGGCGCCAACAATGTATATAACAAAGAAATAATAATGGGAACATAACTCATATCGTCATCATGATAGTGATAACAACAGACAGATCAAAATACAAATTGTAATTCCACTCTTAGCAGCGCAAGCGATTTGAAACACCTTTGCTTTAATTAACAAAGTACGTATATGGAAACGTCTGCGATAACATATTATCACCTAATTCTAATATAATCTATACAATGTTATTATTACATACATATATGGATACAAGTAAAATGATTGTTTTAAATTTCTTATTTATTATACAGAATTTTAGATAGTTACATTACTATTACCTGGATGGAAAGAGGTTGCTAGAAGTATATTTACTATATCGTTTACAGAAAATAATTGAATATTCACTATAACTTTACACAACAAAACATTAATTACTTACTTAACTTTTGACATTCAAAAGAACAATTTTAATTTTTAAGTAGGTTATTCGAGCCCCGACGGTTCGACAAAAAATGAGATTGACTTCATTATGACGACCAGACGACAACTGTTCAGTGATGTCTCCGTGATCGTTAGGGTGAAAACTGGTAGCGATCACCGAATGGTTAGAGGCACACTGAACCTAAACGTTAAGTTGGAGAGGTCTCGTCTAATTAAGTCAACGCTCCGTCCCCCTCGTGCTCTAATCCAAAGTCCCGAAACCTTTCAGCTCGAGTTACAAAACCGTTTTCAGTGCCTAGAAGACTGCAATGAAGTGGACGATATGAATGACAAGCTCGTGGAAACTGTCCATGCGGTCGGAGCTAAGTTCTGCAAGACCCACCGCAGAAGAACACAAAAACTCTCCGATCACACTCTTAATCTCATGGCTGTTATACGGAAGATGAAGCTACATTCTTCAACAGACTTGACAGCATACAGGCATCTGAACAGACAGATCTCCAAATACATGCGGCGGGACTTACGCAACTTCAATACAGCTCGTATTGAAGAAGCGATCGAGCGGAACCAAAGCTCCAAAGTCTTTGCCAGAGATCTGTCTGCCAGAAAGAGCCAACTGTCAAAGCTGAAGACAGAATGTGGCAGCATCGTTTCCGGGACACCTGAGATTTTGAGTGAGATTGAGAGGTTCTATGGGCAGTTGTACACGTCATCGTTGGAGCCACACGCAAGTGTGAGTAACGATCCAAGAGCAAGTCTCATCCGACACTATTCCGAAGATATCCCGGACGTCAGTCTGAGCGAGATTAGAATGGCTCTCCAGCACCTTAAAAACGGTAAGGCCCCAGGCGAGGATGGAATTACAGCGGAGCTTCTGAAAGCGGGTGGAAAACCGGTACTTGAAGTCCTTCAGAAGCTCTTTAATTCCGGGCTTTAGCACCATAGATCACATACATACCCTTCGGCAAATTGTACAGAAGTCCGAAGAGTACAATTTGCCACTATGTCTGGCGTATGTGGACTATGAGAAAGCCTTTGATTCCGTAGAAATTTGGGCGGTGCTGCAGTCTCTTCAGCGGTACCAAGTTGACTGTCGGTATATCGAAGTGTTGAAGTGCTTGTACAGTAGTGCTACGATGGCTATCCGAGTACAGAACCAGAGTACGAAACCTATCCAATTGCAGAGAGGTGTAAGACAGGGTGACGTCATATCCCCGAAACTCTTCACCGCTGCATTGGAAGACGTTTTCAAGCTTCTGGACTGGAAAGGATACGGTATCAACATCAAAGGCGAGTACATCACTCACCTTCGATTTGCCGACGATATAGTCCTTATGGCAGAATCGCTGGAGGACCTAAGCACTATGCTCAATGACTTCAATAGTGTTTCCCAACGGATAGGTCTTAAGATGAACATGGACAAAACTAAGATCATGTTTAATGTCCATGTCACACCTATGCCGGTAGTTGTTGGGAACACTAAGCTCGAAGTTGTTGACGAGTATGTTTACCTGGGACAAATAGTCCGACTAGGTAAGTCCAACTTCGACCGAGAGATCAATCGACGGATTCAACTCGGTTGGGCAGCGTTCGGGAAATTCGGCACATCTTCTCGTCAGGTATACCTCAAACCTTGAAAACGAGACTGTACACCCAGTGCGTGTTGCCAGTGATGACATACGGAACTGAGACGTGGTCCTTCACTGCTGGCCGGATGAGGAAGCTCAAGGTCGCTCAGCGAGCTATGGAGAGGGCTATGCTCGGAGTTTCTCTGCGTGATAAACTTAGGAATGAGGATATCCGCAGTAGAACCAGAGTAACTGACATAGCCCAACGGATTAGTAAGCTGAAGTGGCAATGGGCCGGCCATATAGCTCGAAGAACCGACAACCGATGGGGAAGAAAGGTTCTCGAGTGGCAGCCTCGTACCGGTAGGCGAAGTGTAGGGCGTCCCCCCACGAGATGGAGTGACGACCTGGTAAGACATACAGGAAGTCGATGGATGCAGGTGGCTCAAGACCGTGCTTTGTGGCATTCTTTGGGGGAGGCCTATGTTCAGCAGTGGACTTGTGAAGGGCTGTAATGATGATGATGGTGATATTATATAATTTTAAAGTCACTGCCTTTATAAAAGAAAAGAAAATCTAACACTTATTAATAAACCGAATAGTTTTTAACCCTTTTCAAATTGAATATTTAAATAAAATTTACTATAGAAAAAATCACAACGAAAAATATCATCGGTGTTAATTTAACTAAACGAAAAATTAATTTACGATAAACCATGGTAAATTTAAAAATGTATTCCACTATATTATTTCATTGGTTTTCGTATTGTATCCTGCACAGTTATTAAAATAATATAAAACAATAAACAATAACTAAATAAAATTTAATATAAAATTGTCTTGTGTCTTAATACAAATGCCATAAGTGCCTAAAATGTAATGTGCTTTTTGATATTGTATTATGATTACATTTTTTATATATAAATAGTGATAAAAATATTGAAATATCAATTGTATCGTGAGTTATCTGATAAATAATTTCAATTTAAACATACGTGTATTAAATATAGAATATTTAATACTTAACTTCAACAAATATTATAGCAAAAATAATATAAAAACAATCTCAAATTGATAAATAAAGTTTTAAATGGAAAAAATCACACAGGTGCGAAGTTACCTCTTAAGTATTTCTTCTTTGTTCTATTCGGCTCAATTTTTACATTCTTCTGGACGAAGCTTGCAAAAGTACAACTGTTTCTTTCAAAAATCACTTTTTATTTTCCTCTTAGTTGCCTTCATAGTACTACTTCATATACATTATACTTTCTAATTTTTCAGTCACCTTCTGTAAAATTATTATTGTGGCCTCTTCTTGTAATCGTCTTCTTTCATTCGTATTTTTTCGTCACCTCCGGGTATATATTCCGTGTAGTCCGGGTAAATACTTTCATTATATTCTACAATAAACCATTTTTGTTCGACAAACAAGAAAAAAAATGGTAGAAATTACACAATATAATATGAGTGAAAAAAAATGAGAACAAAAAATAAGTACCTATTATAAAATAAAATGCATTCATAAATCGGAATATAATTATATAAAATGACATAAAATCACAAACGACTAAAATTGAACATAAGACATAAGAAACGGAATAAAACCAAAATCTTAAATTAAATTTCTATAAATTAAATTTTATTCATAATTCTAAAGAACATAATTGTTTGAAATTAAACAAAAACGTTTTGAGAACAGATTTGACATTTGAGATTAAGGACATGAAATTTTCATAAAAAAATTAAATCTAAATCCTTAAAAGAAACTTATAGTTATAAAGACCAAGCATAATAAATTCTTAAAACATTATAAAACACAATAAAAGTTTCCAAAAAATAAGAGCATAGGAAAAATTGTACATGTAAGTAAAGGATACTTAAGTTTTACTTACTTGTCTTATTCAGTCTTATTCAGTTAATAAACAATCTTGACATGCCTCATTAATGCAATTTGCCATTATTGAACGATAACAAATTAGCAATTCTTATTGCAATACTGGTATTAATTGTTATGTAAAATTTATAGAAAGTGCAATATCTTTTTATTTTTAAATGACCAATTGCATTAGAGGCATACCAAGATTATATACCTAAAAAAACACTATAAGAAATTTAATGAGTTTTTGTTTCTAGGTGAATGTCGTAATAAGGTGCTCCTGTTGCAGCAAGTGTTAACTCTTCGTCGTCATTATTAGCTCCTATCTCCAAATTTTCGTTTTCTACAACAAGCGAGAAATTTGTGGTAATTTTTTGGAATAGCTCCATCTCCTTACAGATAGTCTTTATTTTTAACTTGTTTTAATGAAAGTGGTTCTGAGTACAAAGTTATTTCCATATAAGAAGAATAGTCCGACCGAGTTACATTTCTGCTTAACCTTGCCTCCTTAATTTTTTCCAGTAATATATAATATGAAAATATCGCTCGGTCGATCGAAAAAATATTTATAGCTTGAGATGTAATATATATTATAGCTCAGTGTAAACGGTTCCATATGAAATGTATGGTGAGCGATATTAATTTATATCTCGAGATGTAATGTATATTATATTATATCCCATAGTGAAAAGCGGGCTTAAATGTTCTGTGACCATAGACCACTCGTTTGACAGCAGACCAGAGACCAGAACTCCGCTAGGAGTAATAGTGTTCTGTGCCAGAGCACTGACTGTATAGGACAGTTACTATACTCTTTGGCACTGACTTAGAAGCAGTGTCTCCATGTACACGGTAATTACCGTAGATGCACCGTAATTTGGTCTTAATCTACAGTCAAGGTAATATGGCATTACCGTGTCATATGTCACCGTAATACCATTGTATACCGTAATGTGCTCAAATGCCGAGTGCAAGCGCATTTTCAGCCAAGTCAATGATACAAAAACGAAGAAAATAAACACATTTTTAACTAAAACAATAAAAGGAAATATTTTTCACCCAGCAATCATTCAAAAGAAACAGCAAAAATTGTGTTGATTTGAGGCCCATAACGTTATGTTAACTACAATGAATAAATCCATGTACGAAAAAGATATTGTCGTGTTAGGAGAGTCAGACACAATAAAATTGCTTAATTTTGCATGATTTTTAAAATTTTCTTAGTAATTAATTAAAAGCAAATATATTTGGACTTGGTTTGGTTCATAATGTTGTATTTTTCTACGAAAAGTTACACGGTAAACTATTAGTAAATCCACCGTAATTTTATCTAGAAACACCGTATTTTACCCTTGCAACACGGTAACTGTCGATTTACATATTATGGAGACACTGCTTAGAAGTATATATTCGGTTAGAATCTACTAGTTAGTCTGTGAAGTATATATCTCTATGTGCCAGAGTATTAGGCTCAGAAGGGCTAGAACCCAGAGCCGTAAAGCCAGTTAAAAAAATATGTGCCAGAGGACACCGATTATTAATTATACATATTTATTTATCTATGATTGTCAATAATAAACCATAACCATATTATTTTTCTATGAATTAAACATAATATATTACTAGAATTCTTTTTTTGGCGGGAACTTCAAACGAGGCGGTCGATTTAATTTTTATATTTATCGTTAAAATATCCTGTTCGGTGTAAATAATTGTACATTTTGTAAATTGTTAAAATGAATGAACCGGAGGATCCAGGTGGAACCCCGAAACGATCCAAAATTGTGCGTAAAAGAGGTACGAAGGAAAGTGGACCTGAAGTAGGCGGCGGTGAGGATGACTTTATTCCGTTTTTTAAGCCAGGTTATCTGAGACTTTATCCTGAACATTGTACAAATACGGACTTCAAAGTTTTTGTTGAAAGCCAGGACAAACAGGTTAAACTTGGAAATAAAAGCCCAGTTTACTTAAATCATATTTTTACTTCGGAGGTGAAAGGTGTGGTAGCTTTACATAGAGTCAATGCCAACAAAATTGCGGTTGTTTTTAAACAATACAACACTGCAAATAATTTCATCACAAATACAGACTTTTTAACAAAGCACAACTTGAAGGCGCATATTCCTGCAGCGCAGATAGAAAAAACTGGAATCATCCGATATGTGCCTACCAACATTTCGAACAAGGAATTATATACGAAACTGTCTTCGATTTATGAAATTATTTCAGTGAGAAGATTCACGAAAAAAGTCGGTCAAAGTACTGTAGGTCTCGAGACGGTCAGTATAACTTTCCTATCAAATGTTCTGCCCGACAACATCCAATATGACCTATTTTCGTTCAGGGTGTTTGAATATGTCCCACCGTTACAACAATGCTTCCGGTGCTTCAAGTTCAACCACCCTGCGAAAATTTGTAATGGTAAACAACGTTGCTCGATATGTGCTGGGGAACATAATTTCAGAGACTGTGATAAAAAAGAAAACCTGTGTTGTGTCAATTGCAGTGGTCCCCACCTGGCCATTTCCAAATCTTGCCCAATAAAAATGAAAAAAATACTTGAAAAAAAGGGTAAAATTACTTATGCCTCTGTAGCTAATACAATTAAGTCATCTGATTTTCCGTCTTTACCTGCACAGTCGAGCAGCATTGTTAAGACCCTACCATCAATAAACCAAAATGTACATAAATTAAATAAAAATGTAAAAATTGTAAATAATGTAAATAAAACAGTGCCTGAACCCAACTTGAACCAAACTCAACTTAAGGCTCAAATTGCAAACAATAAGAATATTTTGATGGCAATGGTCCAAACTTTAGTCGAATTAGGTAATAAAACAGATAATGAACCTGTGACTACACTGTTCATTAAAGACTTACTTTTAAAAAATCTGTCACAATAATGGACAGTACAGTACAGAACATACAGCAGTTATGTATAGCTCAGTACAATATTCAAAGTATACATAGGAAAAAATCCTTATTGTCTAAATTTTTAGATGAGCAAAATGTTGATATCTGTCTACTCAATGAAACTTGGCTGAAAGATACTCAGCATTTTAACATTTCGGGATATAATTTCCACTATCATAATGCCCAAAATGAGCATGGTGGAGTAGCAATTTTGATCAAACCGTATTTTAAATATAATATTATTCAAACCAGATTTTACCAAGACATTCAGACTGTGGCATTATTGTTATATGTAAGTGGTAAACAATTAACGATTTTATGTGTATACTGCCCTCCATCGAATGGTAACTTCAGAATAAGTAAACTGCGTGATATAATTAGAGATTTGCCTAAGCCAATATATGTGGCTGGAGATTTCAACGCTCACCATGTGGCATTTGGGTGTATGACCACGAAAAGTCGGGGTCATCAGTTATACGATTTAATTGATGAATTTGATCTATGTGTCCTCAACAATGGTAGCTTCACTACTATTAATTATCCTAACCGAAATCCATCGGCTATTGATGTCAGCTTTTGTAGTGCTTCAATCACTCCACTATGCGAATGGTGGGTGCATGATGATTGTATGGGGAGCTATCATTTTCCTACGCTTACTCGTGTTTCATTGTCAGTTGATAGATACCAAATTAATCCTCCCATTGAAAAATTCCTATACAACAAGACAGACTGGACAAAATACAATGAGCTGTCTATAACTGCTTTTTCTAATTTTGAAGTTAATAATGAGAATCCATTACAGTCATATGATGAATTTATTGAAAGGCTTGATACACTTAGGAGAGATACTGTGCCAAAGTTTGTCAAAGCAAACAACTATCGTTGCAAACCTCCAGCACCTTGGTGGAGTGACACATGTGAACAGAGTGTTATTAAAACTTATGAAGCTTTAAAACTGTACAGAAGAGATCCAACCATTGATAATTACATTAATTACAAAAGACTTAATGCTGTTAAGAAAAAGACTATTTCAGAACATAAACGCAATGGTTGGGCTAACATTTGTAATACTTTTAACAGAACTACACCTGTTAGTATTATTTGGAAATACATTAAGTTATTTAAACGAATAAAATGCAATAATAGAACATATAAAGACGAATTTGTAGTCCCTCTTTTAGACAAATTATCTCGAAATGGATGTAGGGTTATTGATAATCTAGAAAGTTATTTTGAAATTAATAATAGTCTTCAGAAGTCCAGTTTCCTCATAGAACCCTTTACTTGGAGTGAGTTTTGTACAAGTTTACAATCCAGACGAAACACAACCCCTGGTTTAGATAATTGTCCATACATTTTGATCAAAAACCTAAATCAGTCCGTACAAAAGAAACTATTAGCTAATCTTAATGCTCTTTGGCACTTAAAAAAAATTCCTGAATCTTGGAAAACACAGTGTGTAATCCCTCTACTTAAACCTGACAAGCCACCTGAAGATCCTAATTCATATCGTCCTATATCTTTGTCATCTTGTGTTGGAAAGCTTAATGAAAACATGTTAAAGATGCGTCTTGAGTGTTATGTAGAGGCGAACAACATCATTCCACATGTTCAATATGGCTTCCGGAGAGGCAGAAGTTGTGCTGACAGCTTCATCTCTCTCTTGTCAGATCTGAAATATGCCAATAATAATAATAAGTCCAGTGTTTGTGTTTTTCTGGATATTGAAGGTGCGTTTGATAATGTAGATCCTGGCATTTTGGTTCAAGTTCTTTCTGACATTGGTATACCAGGCATACTTTGCCAATGGTTATTTAATTTTTTAATAGATAGAACTTTGTATATAAGGCATAATAATATTCTCCATGGTCCCAGAAGGGTCTCCAAAGGTACAATGCAGGGGGCTACATTATCTCCATTGTTGTACAACATATACACTAGTCAAATTCTTAATTTTGTAAATATAGAAGGTGTAAATATTTTACAATTTGCGGATGATCTTGTAATATATTGTACAGACCATAATGTAGATAGAGCTGTAAATAGTATAAATAATGCTTTAGAGCAATTGTACATATATTATAATGACAAGTTGGCTCTACAGATTAACCCTAACAAAAGCAAGGCCATGATTTTTAGTAAAGATTTTCCCTCTAATGGCATACTCTACAATAATCATCCAATTTCAGTTGTATCTAACCATAAATTCCTGGGTGTTGTCATTGATAACAAACTTTGTTTTAATTTACACATCAATCACATTATAACTAACTCTCTTAAGGGCTTAAATATTATAAGATGTTTAGCTGGTGTGACTTGGGGTGCAGACCCCAAAGTTTTAAGTATGCTATATAAATCTATAGTCAGAAGCCATTTCGACTACAGTTGTTTAGCCTACTCAAATAGTAGTTGTGTAAAAAAACTAGACATAATTCAAAACAAAGCTCTGCGAATTATTTCTGGGGCTATGTGTTCAACTCCCATACGAGCTATGGAAGTTGAAACCAAAATAATGCCACTGTGTCTTAGAAGACTTCTGCTAATAGAGAGATATTTACTAAAGCTGGTATCTGGTAATGATAATGTTCTCAAAAAAATAGTACCTTTTCCTTTACAATGCTCGGTCCAGCAGACTTCGGGAGGTGAGCTTTTACAAGGTTATTTTCCAGTTTTGCCTCTCATTGTACAGCAAATGAATGAAGATTTTAAAAATGTAATTAAACAATCAAAGTGGACATGCTACACATACCCATATTCCTGTATTATATTTGAGACCAATATTGTTACCAAAAATTTTTTTAATAATTGTGAATTATTAAGTTTTATTTCCGACAATAACTACTATACTTTGTATACAGATGGTAGCAAAAGTGAGCTCTTTGTGCGCAGTGCCGTTTATGATCCACAATGCAAGTTTGGTCAAAGTTTTCTTCTGGACCCTAAATGCAGTGTTTTCACTGCAGAGGTATATGCGGCCCTCGAGGCCCTGAAGAGGATTGCACATATAAATAGTTTTAATAATTTTTTAATTTTAACAGACAGTTTAAGTATGGTCCAAAGTTTAACTAATCTCAGATTTGACTTTAAAAAAAACTATATTTTGTATAATATTAAAAAATTGTTATTTAGTTATGCAAAAAAGGGTATACAGGTCTCTTTCATGTGGATTCCATCACATAGGGGCATAACAGGAAATGAGATAGTAGATAAAATTGCACGTGATGGAACCAACATGTTGGATGTTAGCTCCATAGTAAAAGTACCTTTGACCGACTGTTATCAATCTATTGACAACCAGGTCAATAGCTTATGGGTCGAATTTTGGAAACAAGATCAAGAACAGAAGGGTAAATGGTATGGAACTGTTCAAGAAAAACTACCTGTAGCACCATGGTATAACAAACTGAAAATGGCCAGTCGGGACTTTGTTACCACTATAAATAGACTGCGCTTTGGTCACTCCACCGTCCCGGCCCACCTGGCTCGATTGGGCATAGTGGAGAGCAGTTACTGCACCTTCTGCAATAATTCTGTTGGTGATATCGAACATTTCATATTTACATGTGAGTGCTTTTCATTTGACAGATTGATTCTTGTCAGTGAAATTAGTGACATAGTGCAAAATCAAGTGACAGTGCAAGATCCCTCCCGCCGCCTGAGTGATATGTTAAAAAATAGATCCTATTACGTGCCTCTATATAAATTCATCAAAAATACAGTGGGGAAATTATAATAAACCGAATAAAAATACTCAAGACTTGGCCTAAAGGTCTAGATGCCAGGCCATAAACTCCAAAAAAAAAAAAAAATATTACTAGAATTAAACATCCTTGGTTAAAAGAAGATACTCTGTGACTAAACCTCTCGGTATTGGTAGAGTAATTGTGTTCTGTGGACTAAACACTTCAAACAGAGCAGAGTGAAAGTCAAAGTAAGTTTTTAAGCTTTTTACTGTTTTTTTGGTAATGGTTATTGGTTACTTTACAGATACTACTTAACTTACAGGACTATTAAATTGGGTAAACTAAACAGCATATTTTTAAATAACAAGATAATAAGTTTAAGACAAATATCAAAATGACTATGAGACCAGATGATCATCGCAGGAAATGGGACAAAGATGAATTTGAAAGAATTGCTGCGGAACGTTTAAAAGCAGAATTAGAAGAAGAAGACGAACGCTTAAAAAAGAAAGGTTGGAAAAGCAAAGATGAAAATTATTTCGGTATGGATTGTGAACGGATTTTATTTATTACCATCTCAATTTTACGTTTCAGCACCACCAGTAAAGAGGGAACTTTTGAAACAACGTGACTATAAGGTTGATTTAGATTCTAAATTAGGCAAAAGTGTCGTTATCACCAAAAATACACCAACTTCTCAATCCGGTGGTTATTACTGCAATGTATGTGATTGTGTTGTCAAAGATTCAATAAATTTCTTAGATCATATCAATGGCAAAAAACATCAAAGAAATCTCGGCATGTCCATGAAGATAGAGAGGAGCACATTGGATCAAGTAAGTAATGTATCAACATAAGCATAATATAATCATACTTTATTTTATTACATTATCTAGACAGAGCTTTTCACGAAGAAGAAAGGAATTGTAGTAATAAATATACTAGACATGGAACGAGTAGTGATTCGCTGAGTACTCGGCCTAGATTGGGCTGAGTATTCTACTGAATATTCGGCTTTAAAAAAACGCGGTAGCGGGCGACATGCGGTTATTTCCCTTACAAACTAGACCCAAATAGGCCGAAAAACTAGTGTTTTTGCATTACAATCTTCCTCTCTTAAATTTTAAATATTAGTAATAATCATTTTCTATTATAGTTTCTTATGTACGTTCTAAATATTTCTTCTGCTTCTCATGTTTCTGATATTTTAATGTGTCTAATATAGTAATAATGATAAAAACTAGCTTTTTGTCTTTATTTTTCTTTGGAATATAATTAAGGCCGAGTACTCAGTACGCGGCCATTAATACTCGGTGCTCGGCTGAACCTTAAAAAAAGGCCGAATCCGCCGAGTAGCGAATCCAAACTGAGTACTCATCCCATGTCTAAAATATACACCTATAATGAACATTCCTTTAATGCTACTGCAAATGTTCTGATCTGGGTGTATCTAGAATATACAATATACAGTAATTGCTTTTTTTATGGATATGTTCTCTAAAATTAAATCAAATCTATAATTATACATTTAAACAAGAGCCCTGGTAGGTCAGGGACTAAGCACTTACTGTAAATTTCACAGTACCCTGGCTTGATACCCACTAGCAATAATGAAATTGTTAATTGCAAGTTTTAAGTGCTAATTTACCACATGCTCAGCAGTAAAGGAAAACATTGTGAGGAAACCAGCATGTCTGAGAATTAAGAAAAATGTTTTTCAAAAATTAAATTGTAGAACAGCAGACATTTCCTTGTCCTATAACCCTTTTAGAAATGAGAGGAGGCTTGTGCTCTGCTGTGGTACTTATTTGCTTTTTAACTTTAACTTTTAGCTTTTTATTTATACTTAGATATGAACATAAAAGAGAAAATACACTACTAAGCTGCAAAAAGTAGACTACAAAAACTATGTCTAACTAACACACTATCACTTAGTTACGATCTGCACTATTGTCACATAGAGTCTGTTCGCTAAGATAGTACTGGTACACCTGGATGTGCACTCACTCAATCACCTTTCATGTGTTAGAATAAAAAAAATATTTTAATATTAAATATTTATGAATTAAAATTGACCGACCATCAGTATGACCATATGTGGCAGGTTCCTGCCATTTTGGCAGGATTGGCCTCTTATTTTAGCCTATGGCATGATCGGTTGACGTTTTATAAAACCTGGCAGTATTTGGCAGTATTGGGGTATTAATAATATATTTCATCGTGGCAACTTAAAATGATGAAAATGGTAACCCCTAGATACTTCGCCAGCATATTGGGGGTTTCCCTGTATTTCTCGGTTTCTCGTATTATGGTTGTATACATTCAATAAACAACTTTAAAAAAAATTGTGTATAAAGTTGATAATCTTAACACGAGTTGGTTAATATTTCAATCAGTCATAAAAGAGACGTACTTTTGTTTGGTATAGAATTAGATTTCATTATCACCATAGGTGGCGGTGATGAAGCTAAGACAGGACGATTAGAGCGAAGTGGAAGCAAGATCTTTTATTTCCATCATGTGATATCCAAAGCTGAAGATGATCCAGACTATGTAACTGCAAATTGGCTAGTAAACATCAACAAAATATGAGTGGATTCAGCATGCGAAAGAATATTCTCTAAAATAAATTTAATTAAGACAAAAACACGAAACAGATTTATAAACTAACATGTAGCGTATATCTTGTATGTTAAACAAGCATGGCGATTGCATTGCATTCGAACCAACGAAAGATATGTTTAATTTTAATTTAAAAAATACAGCATTTATATGTGTATTTTGACTTTTATTAGTTTAATAAAATGTTAAATAAAGTTGGCAGTATTTAGGCATTTTTCATTACATATTTTGGCAGGATTTGGCATGTTTTTAACCAAAGTGTGGCAGGATCTGTATTTTAAAGATGGTCACACTGCCGACCATGTCATTGTGAAACTGCTATAGAGCAATATGATCATAATGTGTCTTGTTTCTGTTCCTGTTTTCTTATTCTGTATGGGTAAGTTTGTGTACAGAGTGCATATAGTCCACTTCTCTATTTTAAAATATACTGTATCTTCTCCTTTTCTGTTTTGAGGATTGCAATAGTAAAAACTATAAATTGAAATACATCATGAATTTAATATATTTTTATTTAATTTGTGAAGTAATTTAGTAGTAAGCATTTAAGAATCAAAATGTGGAAACGGTGTCACCCCTGAGGTCTAAGATGGAATATCTCGTTTCCATTAAAAAGGATATCCGGTTCTCTACACTAATCTTATGAAATATATGTTGGTACTCTATGAGACTTATCTGTCTGGTCCTTCCCCGGCCAACCTGTTTGTGTTATTCCTGCCCACACATAAAATACCGTAAAAACTATGCTATTTATATTTAGTACACTTTAATACAATTTCAATAAAAAACTGAACTTCGATGAAATTTCATGGCTCAAATATGTGTAATATTCCTCACATGCAAAATGCGCACTGTAGACATGCAAGTTGCGTAATATAACCTGTTGCTAACTATAACTGTACAATTAGTTACTAGGATGTTTAGACACACTCAACTTAATGTGTTATGCAAAAATTACTAATAATCAAAATACCTATGTTGACATAAATAAATCATGTCCTTTTTTTAACCTTAACCCAAAATTTCTCAACCTTGACCTTGGCTCAGCTGATGACCATTGATAAAATAATAAAATAAAACCAGTATATTTTTTTAAAGATAAATATTCAAAGCATTGCTGCTTAAGCTGATTTAATCAGTGATTACCTGTAGAATACAGTAAAAAAATTAAGTAACAGCCTACATATTATGCAATTGTAATTAGCACAGCTGAATACAGTATAGTATAACTGGACACAGGACTCCTCTTATTTCTGAATGGGTTTTAAAATAGAAAAGAAGTACTGCCCTAATTCTTGTTAATAGTGTATGCATGTTCAATTGCTCAAATTACAAAATTATAAATGGTGCGACATTTAAAAATTTATAATTAGATTTGTTAAGCACAAACAACTTTTTATTTCTTAAGGTTATTTTGGAATAAGTAAATATCCCCGTTCCAAATTTTATAATTTTTATGAAATTGTTCTAAGTAATTGTGAACTTTTTTTATAGAAGTAGGAGTGACGAACAAACACACAATTGACCTAATGTCAATGCTGTGGCCCCATAGACAACTATGTCTATTCTAAATTAAGAATCAAATCAAAATACACAGATTCATTGCCATTGTTAAGGACTAAATTATAATGCCTTGCTGCCTAACTAATAACTAAACTGGAGAAAGAGGACAGCTCCTCCCCCACTCCTTCTTAAATAAGGCGCACCAAAAACATATGATATGCCTTTTTCCACGGCCTCCAACTCCAAGAGACTAGTTATTGTCACTTACTATACAAAACAAAACAGCATTTTTTTGTATAGTATAAGGGTGACAAACGAGCACACAGTCCACCTGATGATAAGTACATCTACATCTATCTACATCTACATCTATCCACGTTTGCGAATATAATGCAGATGAGTTGTCACCCGTGAGGACTAAGATGAAATACCTTGTTTCCAGTAAAAAGGGTCTCCCGGTTCTCTACACTCACCATACGAAATACAGCAGCTTTAAGTTGCTATTTTACACTGTTATTCTGTGAGAGTGTGGTCTTTCCCCAGTCGAACCGATCCATTCGTACTACAACTATACTATTAATATAGCTGCAGCATGGCTCTACAATGTATAATTAACGTGAAGTATCATTATGCTACTTCACGCTTGTAATGTGTGTGTACCAGTCAGATTCTTTTCCGATCTAGTGAATCAATACATGCTGCAGCCACAGTATGATATGTACCAGTGTGGCCTTACCACATCTCACTGTACTCAAATATACTAAAGCACACTACTATACAAACATTAAATATCATTTTTTCAGGTTAAAGCTCGATTCTCATTGAATAAACGAAAATTGGAAGAGAAGAAACGGGAGTATGAATTAGATACGCGATTAAGGGAAGCCGCAGAAGAGGAAGCAAGGTTAAAGGAACTACGTCGAGAAAGACGTCGTGATAAGAAACGCAAATTACAAGAAACAGATGAACCTGATGATACTCCAGCACAATCAGAACTTGCCCAAATTATGGGATTTTCAGGCTTTGGAGGATCAAAGAAGTGATTATTACATGTTATGTGTGTCATATTTTTTCCATATTATATTGTAATTACGAAGGTATATCTTTTATTCCTCATTTTGCTAAAGGTTTTTACGAGTATATTTTTTCGCCATTAGGGTCTGTACACCTTATATTTTTATTGTCCATATTGTATGTAGATCACAGTAATTTATTTTTAAGAGATAAATTTTGTGTGAGCAGGATGTAACAATTTCTCTTTATACCAATTTCTCCTGATATCTATTTTTTTTAAATAGACGTTGCTATTGTTTAAATAATTTCAGAAATTTAAAATATCAGAATCGGATATATTGCTGTGCTGAATACTGGAAGCAATTTCATATACGCGCAACAGTAGGCTTCGCGTTTGTAATTCTCCTGGTGCTGCATTTGTTCACAGGCGGTGGCAGTCACTTACCGTCAGGTGTACCGCATGCTCGTTAACCTCCTCTCATATATAAAAAAAAGTAATAGAGCACCGTGCAACTTTACAAATACATGTGCAGATCCCAAAAGTAGCCGCTTTATAATAATGTCCTCCAGACCAAATTTCGGTCACGACGGCCGACTCAACGGAGACAAACCATCTGCGCAAGATATAATTATAGTGCCCAAGTGCATGCGCAAACACAGGCCCACTCTCTATTCCCTGACTTTCATAATCCTATGGGGCGGTTATCCGACACAACCGGAGAGAGATCAAGCGCAGGACAACGGCAACAGCAACGGCTTTACGTGCTTTCCGAGGCAGAGGGTTGAAACACCGCCAACTTACTGACTCCAGGCTGCTACTGAGCATTTCTTCATTTGCCATTATGTATATTGTTACGGTAACTATTGCGCAATTTAATATACCCTAACCTTTTTTCTTTGGAAATACCTACGCATACGTGCCTCGCGGGGCAAGGACGGGTTATGTCTGACTCGCACCGACTAAAACCTCATGGTGTTCCACTTTCGCCGCATATTGGCAGGGCCACGGAAACGCTTTTGCACACATCCGCGGCCCCACCAGTGCTGGCCACCTGATGGCAGCCCTGCCCGGGAGAGAGAGGACAGCTCCTCCCCCACTCCTTAAGCAAGGTGCACCAGAACATATGGTGCGCCTACTTCCTCCGCGGCCTCAAATTTCACCTGCGCAACGGACGCCTCCGTGTCCGATGCGCGAAGCATGGAAATGCAAGCACTCTGGTTAATATAGCGCATTGCGTCATATTATAGCGCGCTATTTTTCCATAGCGCACAGCTCGTGCTAAGTAAGTAGCCGCTATGGTGCTATGAATATCATGCGTCACCTAGTTTAGTGTTAGACGTTGGTTAGTTAGTGTATATTGTATATAAATAAGAGGTTAGAAGACTACTAAATACGCGATTAATTTCGATAATACGCCTATAATTGACTTATAATTTACATTAATGTTAAAATAACGTTTACGCCTGGAAAGTATGAAGGAGAGTTCATTGCTTCTTTTACTGCTGTATTTTATTTTAGACTAAAATGCGACGTATTAATAATTAATATTCTTGTATAGCACGCGGTTTGTCCAACGAACTCCATGTAATGTAACGTACTACGATATTTAGAGTGCTGGAAGATATTCACGCCTGCCGGTCGCCCACACGCTTTCTTATAAATAGCGCGCTATTGCATAGCGTATTTAATAGCGTGTTAAAAATTCATAGCTTATAGTCTGTAGCGTGCTATTGGTTTATAGTCGTTTTGAACAACTCTACTCAGAAGCACTAGCCTTCCTGGCCCCAGCAGCGGATGTGGTCTATGGGTCAGCCGCCAACCATGATTCGGCTGCGGCGTTTAAGAAATGAGGCGCTTCGTAATACCGTCACCCCTCTCCCACCGCAGCCCAACCGCCACCGTATCGACGTTGCGGCCCCGTCAGAGTTGTGGATCACTCCTCTCTCTTCTTCCGCTACTCCACCTGGGCTGCGAGGGACCCCTCTCACCGCAGTCCACCACAGGCCAGTTATGTGCATTCCTCTTAGTTCACCGTGGGTGACCAAACCATGGCCACTAAGACCCCCGCCACGACAAGTTGGGTACCCGTTCAGGGGGATGGGGGTGTGATAACCTAACCATGTAATAAATGAATGACGAATATATCAAATCTGAAAATAACAAAAAAACAATAAAAAATATAATGGAAGGGAATAACCACTTTACAGTATCAAATAGCAGCAATGGGGTTTATTCCCATTGTGTTTAATTGTTAAATATGTGAAATCAAAAATCCAAACAGTTTTTTTTACGTGGTAGATGCTGCAGCTATCTTAATAGTATAGTTGTTGTTCGAATGGGTTGGCTCGACCGGAGGAGGACCACACTGAAAAAATGGCAGCTCAACTCTGCTGTGTTTAGTATGGCGAATGTAGAGAACCGGAGACCCTTTTTACTAGAAATGAGGCATTCCATCTTAGTCCTCAGGGGTGAAAACGCATCTGCATTTTAATTCGTAATCGAGGATAGATGTAGATGTCTATGGGTCACAGCAACCACTTACCATCAGGTGGACTATGTGCTCGTTTGTCATCCTTATACCACTTATACTAAAACAAAAAATCTTTACCTTGCCCAATAACTAACGGACTTTATTCATAAAAAGCCAGGTCTATTTAATTATTTTTATAGTTTTTATCAATATGATAAAAGCTCGTATTGGGCATTATTCAAACTGTCTGGACAATATGATGATTTGCCCTAATTAATCACTTGGTCCGTAACATATCCATTTACTATTACAATACTGAAATTCCACAGACTGGTGATGAGAAGCGTCATTACCAGTACAAGGATATCGACTTTACTCTCGCCAACGTTGTTGCTTGTCCAAGGTTTAAAGTGTGGACAAATCTATCAAGGTAATCATGCCATCGAGGGCAAGATGTCTTTGTAGGTCCTATATCTCCAGCATTACCTACTCGTTTAAGGTAATAAATCTGTAGAAAAATTGTGTGTCCACTCTTCACACAAAAACTACCATGTAAATGATCGTGTGTGTCATATTATATGCAACTCATTATCCGCTTACGGAAGAGTAAAATAGGATGGTTATGTTTTATCCTTTTTTTTAAGTTCTAGTAGTCATGAAGCGGTTTTAGCTAAACGTATAGGTCTATAGAAAATAATGTATGTGAAAATGAAACCCATCGCGCCACCAACGTATACGTGGTAGAGCCAAGCTACAGCTATATTTATAATATAGTTGTAGCGCGAATGGGTCGGCTCAACCGGGGAAAGGACCACGCCTCTCACAGAATACCAGCGTAAAATAACAGCTTAATGCTGCTGTGTTTCGTATGGTGAGTGTAGAGAACCAGAGACCCTTTTTAATGGAAAAGAGACATTCCATCTTAGTCCTCAAGGCTGACAACGCATCTGCATTTTGACTCGCAAACGAGGATAGATGTAGATGTCTATGGGCCACAGCAACCACTTACCATCAGGTGGACTGTGTGCTCGTTTTTCACCCTATTTCTATTAAAAAAAAACCAACCAGAAAGGGCAGAACGACGTCTGCCGGGCCAGCTAGTTTTAAATAAATGTTGATAAAGCAAAAGATCTTTCAGACAGAAGTAGGTACATACACAATCAATTTGATGCGAAGTTGACGTCATTTAATGGCATCTATTGTGATGCATAATACGAGTACATTTTTCATGTGGGGGAAAAAGATCAGTGTTACACAAACACGCAACGTTTAAGTTAATTTAGTACAATCGAAAACATTTTACTTCAATTTTTATATATTTATTTACCTATTATAAGCCAGTACTTGACTACAATACTGTTCCACTTGATTGCAAGTGGAGATGTAGCCGGAGATTGTTATGAACATTGACTTAGCTTTACAAACGCTTAAATACACCCACATTATAATTCGATGGAAAGATGGTCGCTGCTAATTATTCCACTGTTTTACTATATGCATTAAGAACGACGAAGCAGTGTTTGGTTCGAATGCGTACAGTATGTCGACAACAAAGGACTGAATGCTTGCCAAGTGTCTGGTTGTCCGATAGTGGAAGGGGGACTCATTTGCAGTGAAGAGAGCTTGTGTTTTCATACAATTGCTTTATGTACCTCTAAATTTAATGCAAATAAAGCAGAAACCTTTGCTCCGTGGAATCCATGCGCTGACGCTGAACCTTGTAAAGAGATTCTACACGTCAAAAAAGTTTGCGATCAGTTTGAAAAATCGAAATCTTTTTTGTTGCGGTAAACTTTATTATAATTTCTTCTTTTTTTTAGATTTTTTACTTAAAAATGTAGAACTAGAATATAAAACATATTCAATTGTTTTTCTATATAAAAAGAATTGGCCGCGTAGTGGCGGTTAAGAATATCCACTACCCCATATCTTCCCGTGGGTGTAGTAAGAGGCGACAGTTGGAAACAGGCAGGAGATTGGAAACAGCTACTTCCTGATTCCTGGACGGTCCCCAGTCCCCGGCGGGCCCGCTATTCCTGGCTACGGTGGCGACCAAGGTAACGGCGGAACAGCGGATGCTAAGAACCTCCGGTGGAGGTTCGGTTGCCAACTACGACGACTCGACCTGGCAACATACAACGCACGCACCCCGAGGACTGACGAGAAGATCCTAGAGCTGGAGAAGAGATAGACAAGTTACGCCGGGATATTATAGGATTATCTGAGGTCCGAAGGGAGGGCGGCCATCTGTCCCAAGGAGGTGTCGGATTTATCGTCATCAAGTCTCTAGTTAACAACGTTGTAAAGATTATGAGTGTGTCGACGAGGGTTGCGTACCTTACACTCAGAATCGTCAAGCGGTATTCGTTAAAGGTCATACAGGTTTACGCACCAACCTCGGCACATCCCGATGAAGAGGTGGAGGAAATGTATGAGGATATCTCTAAAGCCATGCATTCCTCCAAAACCCACTATACGGTGTTAATGGGAGACTTCAACGCAAAACTAGGCACAAAAGAGAACGGTGAGCTGGCCGACTTCATGGAGAAAGAGGAATTCTTTATGATGAACTCTTTTTTCAACCGTTCGTTGCGGTGAAATTTTGAACACCTAATTTTTAAACTTAGCACCTAAGAATCCCTAATTTTGGCTTTTTCTAAATAGCCCCCTTTTTGCAAATATTATGTTCACTAGTTTATCAGGCTGTAGTATATTGTCCCAAATTGGAGAGGTTTGCCGTTGCTTGACAGGTGGAGTTTAATAAA
Organism: Parnassius mnemosyne; assembly: GCA_963668995.1. Lineage (NCBI taxonomy): Eukaryota > Metazoa > Arthropoda > Insecta > Lepidoptera > Papilionidae > Parnassius > Parnassius mnemosyne. Next base: position 27,568,124 of record CAVLGL010000159.1, read on the forward strand.
ATGGAATTTTTGGAGGGAAAATGGAGCGATGAATTCTGTTTAATCTGTTATACTTAAAATTATCTGAAAATATTGTAGACAAAATTATTTGAGTGGATTTAATTGGATTGAAATGATGTATTCGAGACAATCACCAATCAATACGAAAAAACAAAGAGTAAACCAACAAATTGTGTTTTTGAGTGGGAATCGAATCCAGATACCGTGATTTAGCGGTCAAACTGACTTCTATACTACTATGCAGTCATTTAGCGTAATAACTGATGACACCAATAGAGAACTACTCACTCCCTCGTCCTAATCTGGTTAAGGGACTGAATAGAATTTTAACTGATGATCATTACGATGATCGTAATAATACGGCTCCGTCGCGCAGTGGCTTAGCAATCAGTTGTTGCGCTGGGGGCCGCGGGTTCGAATCCCGCACGGAACAAGTATTTGTATGGCCTACAAATAATTGTTCCGGGTCTGGATGTTTGTCCTTGTACAATTTATGTTTGTAAACTGCCTCCACGACACAGGAGAAAATCCTAGTGTGGGGGTAACGTTTTTTAAAAAGAACAAATACGTGGATACAGATTACGGACACATCAAACGTATAAAAAATTTAACAAACAAAAGTTTAAATGACAGTGAAGATGATTTGCACAGTATGTACCTCAGCAATTCCATGAAGGCTGCAGACAATGAGGAAACACACTGAATAACCCATGATTACATTCTATAGTGTTCGTTACACTCGAGTGGTAACCAGACCACGCCTTCCTATAAATAGGAAGTTCAAAGTCACAGGTAGTCAATGTGAATATTAGAACCGTAATAATGCGACATAGGATAACGACCATATTTTCTTTAACAATAATATTATTTACAATTTACACTTTAGAATATCAGGTACATTTTCTTAATTTTATCTTTACTTATTTAGGATTAATTTATAATCTTAAATGAAAATAAAACTAAATACTTATTTAATTTCAGATTACGCCAGATATCAAGGGATTACTAGGTAAGTTTCTAATAATTTGACGACAACTCTACTGATTACTACTACTGACGGTTATGGATTCTAGATGCTAATATCAAGTAGAACACATATTTGTGTAAAAATACAGATTGTTGGTTTTCGGTCTGGAAGAGCTGTGATTGTTCCCATGTCCTTCCTTCTTCATACATCGCGTCGGATTTTAGTCAAGTTGGGTGGCTCAGGATCGTGCTTTTAAGCATTCCTTGGGGTAGGGATGTGTTCAGCAAATGTCTTCTGTAATTAACAATTTATAGTATCGGGATTACAGATTGTACAGAAAACCGATGATTACAATCTGCCACTTGTATGAGAAAGCCTAGGACCTGTCGAACTTTTGGGCGGCGCTACAGTCCCTTCAGCGGTTCAATAACGCTACGATAGCTATCCGAGAACCATAGTACGAAATCTATCCCAACAATAAACAACCAATTCATTGTAGAGGTGTAAGACAGCGAAGCTCTCCCCAGCTGCATTTATAGTCGTTTTCAGGTTACTGGACTAAAATATATATCGTATTAACGTCAATAGCTACTCAATAGCATCTTCGATTTGCCGACGACATAGTCTTATGGCAGAATCGCTTGACCACGGACAAGTTTTAAGATGAACATGGTATAAAGTTTTAACTAATAATAAATAAATTAACATGGACATGACGAAAGTCAAACTGTATTATCATCTCACATCTCTGCTGTTAATTCTTAGGAACACTATGTTCTAAGTTTTTTGACGAGTATCTAAGTAGGTATGCTTATCTAGGACAAATTGTCTGACTAGGTAAGTCCAACTTCGACCGAGAGATCCATCGACGGATCCAACTTCGCCGACCAGCGTTCGGGAGATTACGTCTTCTTGTAACGTTCTCCAAAACTTGAAACCAATGTGTTTACAACCAGTGCATGTTGCCAGTGATAACGTATGAATCTGACAAGTGGTCCTTCATTGCTGGCCATACGAGGAAGCTCAATGTTGCTCAGCAAGTTTCTAGAAAGGATTATACTCGGAGTTTCTCTGCCTATTCAAATTCTTAATTCACAAGTAACCGAAACCGACAACCGATAAGGAAAGAAGCTTCGTTCTGTTGAGGGAAATGTAGGGCGGCCTTCCACTAAATAAATTGACGACCTAGCAAGATATGAAGGAAGTCAATAGTTACATACATATGTCTCAGGCCTGTTTGTGATAATGCTTGGGTAAAACATTTGTTCAGTAGTGAACTTGTGGAAAGCTGTAATGATGGTGATGATGATGACGAAATCTATTCATTAATTAACTATACATCTGTAGCAAAAACATTTCATCTTTTCTACTATCCATTAATTAAGCAAACTGCCTAATTTGAAAAAAATAATTGAGATATCATATTATTTTTTTTGACATTTTACACAACACATTTAAATTTATTAGCAATCAGTATATCAAACAAACCACTCTATCAATTCCATTTTCAGATGATGCTGATCATGAACAGAATACTGTTACTCGGGAAAAACGTCAATTGGAGAACTTTGATTCTGATGATATATCAAGCCAAGATGAACAAGAACCTGGGTTCTGGGATAGGATAGTTAAAGTTGCAATGAGGCTGTTCAACAAATTCATAGAATGGCTAAATTCATCTTAGACACAATAATATGACTATTTATATCCAATAATATAATTTTACCCTAGAGATTACTATGAAAAATAAAAGCTTTTAGAAAAATTTACTTCGCAAATATCCGCATTATAAAATAAAATGATGTGTCTTACCTAGTATGAAGAGCACCTCCCGCCCTCCCTCAATTGCGTGCACTATCCCCGTCACCACTAATCCCAGCACCGCTACTCCCAACACCACTACACTAGGCAAGACACACCACTGACGATAATATGACACGTCTTTCACCTCTACACGAGGCATCCTCAGGTGATATAGACTCTACGGTGGCTAACCGCTAAGTGAGCAGCGAGCCAAAACAAGTGCTTTTTATACAGACAAAAATTTGTCTGTATAAAAAGCACGTTGGCACGTGGCGAAGTAAATTTTTCTAAAAGCTTTTATATAATGGATTTCCGCAAAGTAACGCCTAATTCTATTAATTATATGAAAAATAAAACTACATAATTATGTACTTAATAATTTGTATTATTATGATTTATAAATTATATTATAACTAAGAAATATTTCATGGAATAATAATATATTCTTTTTTATTAAAATGTTACACATTTTTTAAATGTTTTGTTGTTAACTAATTACCATGTCACTGAGAGGGTTTTAAAAAATCTTCTGGTATATTGAAGGGGTTATATGTCCTTTGTGAGGCCAAATGACGAATATGAGCCAACTCTTCGTTATCTGTAGGCCTAGGGAATGAATTTACTGCTTTATCAGACATATTTATTGATTTAATAATATTTTTACAACTTGACTGTCTAATAAAGGCTTTACTTGTTAAAGCTGTATCAATTAAACATTTTTCTAAAAGAGAAACTACACCTTTATCTTTTGGCAATGCTTTTCCCTCTAATGCATTTGCTATTGTGTGATATATTTTACTGAAATCAATATTATTCATGCAAACAGCTGAGGGAAAGTCTTCAAATTCTGCTATGATGCGAAGAGCGGTTGCAGTTTCAGTATGAAGTTCTTTAAAATTAAGAGAATCTGTAAGAAATTTTGCCCAATCAGCTAGAGGGATAAGGTTGCCTCCATTCCGCTTTTTTTCTTTCTTCATTTGTTGAGAGAGAATGGGATCTTCCATAATTTTTTTCTTATAATATGCTATTGCAACATTTATTTCTTCCGGAGATTTAGTGGGAATGTGCTTACTTAATTTTCCGACATCACTGCAACTATAGAGTTTTAAGGCTTGCAAAAGTTCAAATTTTTCATCTTTGTTCCAGTTTTCGATTCCACTTGACAAATCATCATTATTATTAGTACAAGTTTCATCCATAGTAACTATTGTTTCTGTTTAAATATAAATTTTTATACATATATCTACAAACTTGTTACTAAAACAGTTTACTTCGGCATGGGGCACAATGTTTGTATTTAAGCTGTATAGTTACACAAAAGCTTTTTCTTAAATTCGCTGAAACGCTTCTCACAAATGGCACTCAAACTCGATAAAATCAAACTCAATACAAAAAAAACTAATATTTTTAACTTTTTATTTTTATATCAAATATTATTTTCAATAATTATCTAAATAAACAAAATGTAAAAATTTGATAATTCGGTTCGCCATTCAAAGCAGGCAAAGATCATAGACCATACAGCCTAGGAGTGGTCGTTACAAAACGTAACTAGTTATTGAAACGATCTATTCATACAATAGCGGGCACAGAACACTAATACCCTTAGGCGGGATAGCGGGTAGCGGGCTATTACAGTCCAACTTTCAGTATATAAAAAGTACTCTGTGAGTCCAACCACAGCGGTGACACTCTCTGTACGTGAGAGTTCAAGCGACGGTGACATTAAGCCTGATCGTGTAACGCTAGGGTTGATACCGAACCGAAATGGAATATTATAGACTTGTGCCAAAGAAGATATATAGTAGGTATATATTATATAATGTAAACTTATGTATTTAGGTAGTGAAAGATACGATCAATTTTAAATCAACTTTTATTAAATATCTTTACAGATGAAGAAAATTAAAATTTCCGACAAAACAAAATGTACGACAGTTAATGGTAATCTTAAATAATTAACCAACACTTAGTATTTCAGTATGCAATAATCAGTATTACCTACTACCCATTAAAATTACTTACTCTTATATATTTTTGACCTTTTCGATGACTTTTATAATTTTTTTATTATTTCTAACAATTGCAAAAATTCGTAGCCGCATGTATAATTTTTAGAAAATCCATAGGGAAGCATAGAAAGATAACACTTTAAAGTACGCCAAAAAATAACATAAATATTAACAAAAAATGTGAAAAATAAATGTGGTACAACGTGTGTGGTTTGGCGACAAAAATAACATTATTTTTATTAAAGCCATAAAATAGAAATATAGAATGGTATATAAGTACATAGATAAAATAAATACATACATAATATATATATATATATATATATATATATATATATATATATATATATATATATATATATATATATTTATAAATATATAAAAGTAAGTAAAAATATACTTTAAAACTATCTTATATAACATAAATGTGCCATATATATAAACAAATATTGTAACTAAATAAAGGTAGAATAATTATATACAAATGAATAGGCATTATTTTTGTATAAAGCGCAGTCAGTCTGTGCTTGCGTGCAGTGCGTGATATAAGAGAGAGGAGACGCGACTACTACGTACTAGCTACTAGCTCTCAGCCAAGGCAGTCGGCGACGGCCCGTTCCACGCCCTGCGGGTCTCTCAAGACCCTCGCACACATTCAGACACTCACACATAGCCGCAAGCGATTTTACGTGCACACATGCTTAAGTGTTGTTTCTTTTCGCGTAGTGTATGTTTTCTTTGGTCCAACGGAACTATCTTTTACAGTAGATGTTTTACTCAGTTACACGATTCACGTTTCACGAACGAGCGATCAGAACGAAATATAACAAATCGTTTATTCGGCTATTTTCGCGACGCATCGGCAACGGCTTCGGCCAGCTTCGCCTGTTGAAGTACCACCGGCCATCGAATGTCGAGTGATACGTTTTGCCTTTTTCACACCCACCTATACATACATTGCTTTTGCATTTGACCTATCTTCGGATAAATGTGACATTAGAAATTAGAAAATAAGTGTGCATGTTATTTTTAAATAAAAAATATTTTCGAATTGCTTGAATTTGACCCAATCTAAATTCGTCTCGTATTTTGCTACGTTTATTTTTTATTGCTAATATAGTAGATTTTCTTTCGGGTAACAATAAAAATATATGTAGTAAAATATATGTATTGTTATTTTATTCGAATTTAACTTAAGTATTGATTGTTACGTAATCAACTCATCACCAGCCAGTTGTAATTCTGTATAAATCATGAACAAAATTTCATTGCAATATAAATCTTCACACTAAAATCTCAATAACAGTAATCTTAACGAAACGGGAACACCAAACAAACTAATCAAGCTTTCTCGTGAAACGGCCATCGTTTCATTCGCCACGTTTTTAAACCCGCTATTAAAATAGAGTGTTTGAAAAGCCGCTATTGATATTAGATAGATAGTTTCGTTTTGCTACTCAAAAAAGCCACTAATACAGCCTGGTTTGATTCTGGTTTGTATTTTGATCATAACCTAGCACTTCTTATTAGTTTGTGTTTATAACATTCTTTACAATAGACTAAGGAGTACATTGGGAAGTACTAGGAGTGGGTAATATCACTTTTTCGAATATCATATCGATCCGTACCTCCAGATGAAAGTTGACCCCATCGTGGCAGCGCTGTCGTCGCGCCACAAGCGAAACATATCGACGAAGCCTAAATTGCACTAACAAAGTTCCGAAGTTAAAGCAGCATATATAGAACAGCTCCGAACTAACAATCGGAGCGTTGGCCGCTCCCCGGGCAGAAGAACTTGCCCGGCGGGAGATCTCCCCTTTTCCTTCCACCCGCCACAGTGGTCACCCCGACGTGATATGAACACGCAACCAATAACCTTCGGAAACTACAACTTCAAAAACCTTCGTCATCCTTAAGTACCCCATTCATTCGCTCCCGAGCAGATATTGTCTGCTGTCTTCACATTCTGCAAGCCATCTAGCTTTACAAAGGTTCATCGCAGCACTGGAATAATAATGCTTCCTGTTCCTTCAAGCTACTCTCTGCACTACAGTGTTTGGCAGGGCTCTGAGCCTAACTGCTCGTCTCTGCTTCACGGCACTCTCGCAGATTACTTGCCTTCTTCTCGACTCACCGCAGACTTACAAGGCAATTCTCTGGCACTTGCAAATTCGTCGACATCTAGACTGCACTATCGACCTCTGGTCTGAGCAGAGGCGTGATGGAGCGGCGCTGTCGTCGCGCCACAAGCGAAACATATCGAAGCCTAAATCGCGCTAACAAAGTTCAGAAGTTAAAGCAGCATATATAGAATAGCTCCGAACTAACAATCGGAGCGTTGGCCGCTCCCTGGGCAGAACACCTTGCCCGGCGGGAGATCTCCCCTTTTCCTTCCACACGCCACACCATATTTATTTCGATACCGGTTTCGCAACGATTTTTGACAAAGCGAATACTGACACAATACCGGGCTACGTACGTACAATATATGTAGTATATCCTACTTTTACCTTACTTTTTACGTGGTAGAGCCATGCTGTAGCTATATTAGTAGTATAGTTGTAGCACGAATGGGTCGGCTCGACCGGGGAAGGACTACGCTCTCACAGAATATCAGCGTAAAATAGCAGCTTAACACTGCTGTGTTTCGTATGGTGAATGTAGAGAACCGAAGACCCTTTTTACTGGAAAAGAGGCATTCCATCTTAGTCCTCACAGGTGACAACGCATCTGCATTGATTCTTTATTGATCCTTTATTGAGCATAGATGTGGATGTCTATGGGTCACAGCAACGACTTACTATCAGGTCGACTGTGTGCTCGTTTGTCATCTTATCCTATAAAAAAAAACTATATGATTCTTAGAGTGACTAGGTACTATTGTAATAACTAGAGTATGCACTATGTATAGTATACAATATACAACTATACTAATAGTCACCATTAATCATAGATTACCTCCTAATAGATTCCGCATACAGGGACACAACCGCGCGCAACACATACTTGCTGTAGCTAGCATACGAAGTGACGCTAAGAATCACGACATCAGTTTCGACCAAGTTTGTGACCCGTAGGCACGTCCGAGTTCTTACTATTTAAAAATAGTTTTTTATCCAAAATACACTACAAATGGCTTCTTGTACAGTGAAATGATGTGGCAAGTCAGCTAAGATATCTAGTTATCAAAAATATGGCATAACATTTCATTGGTGAGTAAATTCTATTCTTATCACGTTAACGTATTTCAAATCCACCGGAGATCAACTTATACTGGTACTGTAATGGTGAAAAGTGATAACCATTAAGCACCCGTTGATGTCTTTTTGAAATGTCCCTTTCACTCGTTACGTAAATTACAATAGTTGTCTTTGTCTAACAACAGCATGTGTATCGATAGTGTTGTGATTTTTAAGTCGATATTTGTTTGGTCATCGTTTATTTTTTTTGAAGTCATAATATTTTATAAAAATAATGACGTATCATTGTGGTACCTACATATATGTTATAAGTTTCCTAAATGCCCCGAGAGGAAAAAGATGTGGATCGACGCAACTTGTCGAGGGGACGAATGGTTTCCCACCAAAATAGTGTGCTATGCTCAAGACACTTCACATACGACAATCTTCATATTATGAAAAACCGTAGAAGGCTGTTGGATTCCTCTATACCATCTCTATACTTGCCAGTTTTGGTATGGACTTTTACATTTTTTTTTAAAGATTAGTAGCAATGTAGATAACACAATAATAGCATTAAGTGGTTGAGTGAAACATGACATTCTAATATTAAGGTGAATGTTACATGTCGAAATCAAACTATTTTTAACGGATTTATAAATCATAAAACGTGTAAAAGTTATAATGCGATTATTGTGTTGACTTGGTATTCCAGTGTTACATGAACTTCAGTAATATCTTACTATTATTATTAAACACATCTAAATTTGGAAGACGTGCCGTATAGTGTATTAATTAATAATCCTACTTCTAGGCACCCATCCCTACCATAGGTGCAAGTGCAGATATTGCAGCTAAAAGTACGGAAATTCCTGTGGCCGGCACATCGTTGAAAAAAATGGTATGATTATAATAAGAATTAGTTACATGATTATAATTTGTATCAATGAATAATATACGTATTATAGTTCCTTAATAATTATTGGTAATATTTTAAAAGAAACGAATGCGTATTTCAAATTACTAGTTCACCGCTGGAAGACGCAAAAAACTCGCCAACACCTAAAAATCAGAGCCATTGCTTAGAAACGCCTAAAAAACAAAAAAGAAAATTTTCTCTTATACTTACCTGATACGCCATCTGCATTTGATACTCCAGTTAAAAACATCTTTATAGAAGAATAATCAAATTAACCAACGTAATGTACAGAAAAGATAAAAAATTAAAAAGTTAAGTTATTCCAACAGAAGACTAAAAATACAAATAGTTTCTTTAAAGTCGTTATTGGTAGAATTAGGAAACAAAAATTTATTAACAGCCGAAAACAATGACGTATTAAGTTCCTTGGGAGTCAAATGTGGTGAAATTATGCGTCGTCAAATATCGAAAGGAAAATCAGGCAAAATTGTTAGAAAAAAATATTCACTACAGTTGAGAACTTTTACATTCACCATAAATGTTTACTCAACTGAGGCTTATAATTATGTACGCAAAACATTTAATACTTGTTTATCCTTTGTAAAAACATTAGGAAAGTGGTACAGATCTCTAGATGGTCGTCCACAAACATTAAGCAGTTTTGTTAATGAAGATATTTTTCATGAAATGAAAAATCACCAATTCGATCACGAAAGTTGTACTCATGTCATTGATTTAGCTGAGAGTGTCATGGCAAAATACATAGACATAAGATTACTCTACTTATTCAGGAAGACAGATCCTAAGAATTCTGTGAGACAATTCCATACTAAGCTTATCCATTTTAAAAATCAGTCAAATATATATTTATAAATTAAATGTACAAATATATGTATATATTGTTTTATTTTTTAATATACATCAAATAAAAATTAATCAATGTATTTATTTATTATTTATTAATAATCAATAAATCCCAAATTTATCGATCAACGTCCCAACCCTGTTCCATCACTACGGTTTGGTGCATTCTAAGTTTGACCTGTAAATGTCCAATCACAGCGCATTTGACACGTCCCCCGCAACCCTTGCATACCGCCACAATTGGTGAACTCAAGACAGAACAAATATTCAATGATGCGGTATCTATTAGGGGGTAATCTATGCCATTAATGGACTATTCTTCATACTTTTATCAGTTTAGAACTGCCTGCAATATTTTCGGTTTTGAAAAAACCGTGTTTCATTGTTTTAATAGTTAATTAGGTACGTATAAATGTAGATACATATACCGTCTTACTGTAATAATGCAGGCGTATTTACCTTTATATTTTACACTATATACAATCGTTTTACAAAGTTAGGCAGTACAAACTTAAAATAAGTTGTTTGTTTTATTTTTTACTAGCCACTAAATATTTACATTGTTTACCTATTAAAAGTTCGAGAGATTATTCAAATCTGTGTTTGATAATATTAATATTTAAATAAGCGAGTTAAAGTTTTAATTTAACTAAATTAATACCTATACAGTAACTACACACTACAGATTTATTAAGTACACCGTTATAAACGAGTCACTAATTATTTTCTTAGTCACAAAATTATTACAAACGAGAATTTTTAAAGTTTAAAATGTAATAGCTGCACTATAATACAAAATAGGTAAAACACAAAAAAATAGGAAATACACAAATAATTATTTACGCTATTATAATGTGAGTCACAAAATTTAATTGTTTTATACAAAAATAACACAAATAAACTCTTAAATAAAATCTAATTAGGTGTTCATTTTAATACTTCCAAAACTGAAGAGGAACAACAAATAAATGCGCTCACTCGATTGTTTTACCTACGTGAACCTAAAAATGGAATACTTCAAAAATACTTGAATATTCGCTTCTAATTTCTTTGCTCTCTACTTCAAGACCAAATGTTAACAAGTGCTACAACATACAAGTGCATTGCGATCATTACTACCCTTAGATTTAGGTCAAAAGTTGAAATTTCATAAAACAATCGCGCCAAATCACCAAGAGAATCGAGTCTGCTCGGTATTCATTCGTGATACGGTATCGGTTTGACTTTCGGATTTGGATACTAGAGCGATACAATATCGTCGCAAATCGCGTTCGGCTGGGTATCGATATTTAATAATAATATTGGATATCGAGTACAAGCGTAGGCACAGAATAAATAATAGTACTAACGTACAGAAGTTGCACTCTTTTGATGTTGACTGCTTGCCAACGTTTTAATAGCCTACATAGTTATTATTAATCTGATAAATCGCGCACGCAAGCTAAATAAAACTTTATCGCTGCGCGCGACTGTCCGTATTACTTTGCATCTTTTCCCTTACTACGTCACAAGAGACTTTCCGTTGTTGCTAAGAGCTATTAATAAAGAGTAAAAAAATACATTGTGAAATGGTAAGTTACTTAGGTAAAGTTACCAATGCTGACTATAATCGACCATATTGTCTACTATGTGAGTTCTGTGATGCCCAACGCATGCAACTTGCTAGTCCATTCGTCGGGAGTCGCGATGCTTGGTTCGTATAGACAGATAGTGTAAACAACAAATAAACCTAACAAACAACAAACCTAACAGAAATATGATCGAAATCTACTTAGTTGAAGAACTTGTAAACAAAGTTTTAATATCAGTATTTTGTGCTATTATAACTTAAAATATTTTAATTATAAAGACGAGTATAGGTATTATAGCACTTTATTTCAACTAAGTTTTGTAATAAAGTACTTAGGTATTACTTCTGTAGTTGAATTAATATTTAGATCATTATTTTTTTGCTATAAGTACCTATCTAAGAAAAAAATTAAATAAATTTAACTTTCACTATCCTTCGATAACTCAAAAAATGATAAATCTTAATCCTTTTAATTGCTCATTAAGCATCCATCCCCGCAACAATTATAGTAGGAACGACGTTTTGCCATTATAATTTACCAAATAGATAGGTAATATACATACATATATCATATTATTCTTAAATTACATTAAAACTTTTTCAACTATTTTATCCTACAATTAAATATACTAAAGACTAAACAAAAAGTATTTTGACGAGTATTCTAACAAGTACCTATTTACAAAACATATTATTTACGTAAACAGCGTTAAAAAAACGTTCACATTCAATCGTATAGAGCGCGCTAGCCCCGACTGCGATCTACCCCTGGGGCAGCTCGCGATTGTAGGTAATTATTTCACGCAGGTAGCAAGAGTGACAGAGGCCTGGCGTAGGGTACTAGCAATATAGTGTTTCGCCCGATATATAGTTTTTGGTCAGGCCGATATGGGATATACGATATTGAAGCAATATATGGATTCAATAACTATATATCTACGTTTTGTATCGCCCACTCCTACGATGAACCTGGGAGATATTGACGACAACTTAATCCAGTGTACAGTTAATGACAATAATATCTCAAGTTCACATGCGCAGACGCGTAATACAAATTGCGCCACTTTTACGTATCAAAATTCACCTCAAACCATCATTTAAAGAGTACCAATAGAGAAGAGTAGCAACAATTGCCTAGTTAAGCTTCCAGCAAAACTTCTAATCAAAGAGTGAGTTTATTACTCTTTTACTATTACCGATGGAGTGGAGCAGATAATATAGGTACTCTTTTTGGGAGTAGAATAATCTAGATTCTCCATCTAGACTGGACAAATTACCTTCTAGATTGTTTTTCTACGACTAGAGTCGTAGGTTTCTGACGAAAGACCTATGGACATGAAATACATATTATACTAAGAGTACTTGCGTAGTGAAATTTTTGTCTATTAAAAAATAGACAAATATTTGAAAAATTTGTGCGAGAGCTGGCGACGAATTTTGGTAAAGTCCTTCAGGCAAGTTGAAATTGTGAAAAAATATAATTTCGTCAATTTGCGAATCCAGTCCCGCGAGTCTGGCAGGCGTTTGCGGTTGTTTCTTTACTGCGCAACATTTGCAAAAAAAAAATACATCCAAAAAACGTTTTTTGTCAACTTGATTTATTTTTTATCTTTTAATTTAATTTTAAAAAACAAATATATAATTCAAGAAAACTAATCCCAGACATTCTTGTTGGTTATAAGGTATTACCACGTCTGGTAATTGTTTATAACAGCTAAATTTGTCTGGCGATGAGCAGGTATTATAAAAATTACTCAATAAGTACGTTATTGTAATTTGATATTGCCTAAAGTATATTTTTTGGGAATTTTATTAAACTATTTTTGGAGAGGTCTGGTAACACTTTATAACCGACAAAAACGTCTGGGATTATTTTTCTTGAATTATATCATCATCATCATCATCATTACAGCCCTTCATAAGTCCACTGCTGAACAAAGGCCTCCCCCAAAGAATGCCAAGCACGGTCCTGAGCCACCTGCATCCATCGACTTCCTGCATGTCTTACCAGGTCGTCACTCCATCTCGTGGGGGGACGCCCTAACTTCGCCTACCGGTACGAGGCTGCCACTCGAGAACCTTTCTTCCCCATCGGTTGTCGGTTCTTCGAGCTATATGGCCGGCCCATTGCCACTTCAGCTTACTAATCCGTTGGGCTATGTCGGTTACTCTGGTTCTACTGCGGATATCCTCATTCCTAAGTTTATCACGCAGAGAAACTCCGAGCATAGCCCTCACCATACCTCGCTGAGCGACCTTGAGCTTCCTCATCCGGCCAGCAGTGAAGGGCCACGTCTCAGTTCCGTATGTCATCACTGGCAACACGCACTGGTTGTAAAATTTCATTTTCAGGTTTTGAGGTATGTCTAACGAGAAGATGTACCTTAGTTTCGCGAACGCTGCCCAGCCGAGTTGAATCCGTCGAAGTTGGACTTACCGAGTAGAACTATTTGTCCCAGGTAAACTTACTCGTCAACAACTTCGAGCTTAGTGCTCCCAACAACTACCGGCATAGGTGTGACATGGACGTTAAACATGATTTTTGTTTTGTCCATGTTCATCTTAACACCTATCTGTTGGGCAGCACTATTGAGGCCATTTAGCATAGTGCTTAGATCCTCCAGCGATTCTGCCATAAGGACTATATCGTTGGCAAATCGAAGGTGAGTGATGTACTCGCCATTAATGTTAATACCGAATCCTTTCCAGCCCAGTAGCTTGAAAACGTCTTCCAATGCAGCGGTAAAGAGTTTCGGGGATATAACGTCACCCTGTCTTACACCTCTCTGCAGTTGAATAGGTTTCGTACTCTGATTCTGTACTCTGATAGCCATCGTAGCCCTACTGTACAAACACTTCAGCACTTCGATATACCGACAATCAACTTGGCACCGCTGAAAGGACTGCAGCACCTCCCAAATTTCGACGGAATCAAAGGCTTTCTTATAATCCACATATGCAAGGCAAAGTGGCAGATTATACTCTTCTGTCTTCTGTACAATTTGCCGAAGGGTGTGTATGTGGTCTATGGTACTAAAGCCCTTTCGGAAACCGGCTTGTTCTGGAGGCTAGAAGTCGTCAAGTCTGCGTGCGAATCGATTCGTCATGACTCTCGAAAACAGCACGTAGACGCGGCTCAGAAGGGAAATCGGTCTGTAGTTCTTCAAGAGAACGTTGTCGCCTTTCTTGAAGAACAAGACCACCGCACTTCTGCTCCACGCCTCGGGAGTAGTGCAATCATGGAGGACGGAATTAAAGAGCTTCTGAAGGACTTCAAGTACCGGTTTTCCACCCGCTTTCAAAAGCTCCGCTGTAATTCCATCCTCACTTGGGGCCCTGCCGTTTTAAGGTGTTGGAGAGCCATTCTAATCTCGCTCAGACTGACGTCCGGGATATCTTCGGAATAGTATCGGATACGACTCGCTCTTGGATCGTTACTCACACTTGCGTGTGGCTCCAACGATGACGTGTACAGCTGCCCATAGAACCACTCAATCTCACTCAAAATCTCAGGTGTCCCGGAAACGATGCTGCCACACTCGGTCTTCAACTTTGACAGTTGGCTTTTTCTGGCAGACAGATCTCTGGCAAAGACTTTGGAGCCTTGGTTCCGCTCGATCGCTTCTTCAATACAAGCTGTATTGAAGTTGCGTAAGTCTCGCCGCATGCGTTTGGAGATCTGTCTGTTCAGTTGCCTGTATGCTGTCAAATCTGTAGAAGCCTGTAGCTTCATCTCCCGTCTAATAGCCATGAGATTAAGGGTGTGATCGGAGAGTTTTTGTATTCTTCTGCGGTGGGTCTTGCATAACTTAGCTCCGACCACATGGACAGTTTCCACGAGCTTGTCATTCATATCGTCCACTTCATTGCAGTCTTCTAGGCACTGAAAACAGTTTTGTAACTCGAGCTGAAAGGTTTCGGAACTTTGGAATAGAGCTCGAGGGGGACACAGCGTTGAATTCATTGGACGAGACCTCTCCAACTTAACTTTTAGGTTCAGTGTGCCTCTAACCATTCGGTGATCGCTACCAGTTTTTACCCTCACGATCACGGAGTCGTCACTGAACAGTTGTCGTCTGGTCGTCATAAAGAATTCAATCTCATTTTTTGTCGAACCGTCGGGGCTCGACCAGGGCCACTTCCTGTGGGGCCGCTTCTGGAAGAAAGAGTTCATCATAAAGAGTCCCTCTTTCTCCATGAAGTCAGCCAGCTGCTGGCCCCTTGGATTCCGTTACCCTATTGCAAATTTCCCTACTTTCAGCTCATCGTTCTTTTTGTGCCTAGTTTTGCATTGAACTCTCCCATTAACACCGTATAGTGGGTTTTGGAGGAATGCATGGCTCTAGAGATATCCTCATACATTTCCTCCACCTCCTCATCGGGATGTGCCGAGGTTGGTGCGTAAACCCGTATGACCTTCAGCGAATACCGTTTGGTGATTCTGAGTATAAGGTACGCAACCCTCGTCGACACACTCTCAATCTCTACAACGTTGTTAACGAGAGACTTCAGGACGATAAATCCGACACCTCCTTGGGACAGATGGTCGCCCTCCCAGTGATAAAACAAGTTGCCGGATTCGAGGATTATCGTGTCCTCCCCCTCTCTTCGGACCTCCGATAATCCTGTGATATGCCAGCGTAACTTGTTTATCTCTTCTTCCAGCTCCACGATCTTCTCGTCAGTCCTCAGGGTGCGTGCATTGTATGTTGCCAGGTCAAGTCGTCTTAGGTGGCAACCGAACCTCCACCGGAGATTCTTAGCACCCGCTGCCCCACCGTTACCATGGTCGCCACCGTAGCCAAGAATAGCGGGGCCGCCGGTGACTGGGCACCGTCTCCTTGGCCTTTTGGCCGTATCTGAGACTACGCCAGTATATTCTAAGTCTATGTCTGAGACTTAGGAATAGAACACGAATTATATTCTTTAGTACATATGACAAGATATTATGGGTGAGGCCGCGAATTTTGGCAAATCAAATGACTATATAAATAATAAAGTAATTGGAGCCTCCTAGTAAGTATAAAAGAATACCTGTGTCAGGAGGCACCGCTCTTCCTAATAACATTAAATATTGAGATAAGCCGAGCAAGATTACCTATGATTTAGAGTAGGTGTGTGTGTGTGTGTGTGTGTGTGTGTGATTGTAGGTGCTTAAAAGTGTAAGCATTTTCATTAATATTATTTTATGTAATTTTATTTTATTCTATTCTATTCTGATAAACAAATATATTATTTAATCCCGTGACGTAGAATGTTTTCTGTGGTGTGATAAGATAATTTTTTAAGATGATCGGTAAGTATTTTTTTACATTCGCAATAATTAAACCGGTGAAAGTTTAATTTTTTATTTAAGTAATTATTCATATATCTTGATTGGGCACAGTACTGTCTCTCAGCAAAGTTAGATTTGACATAAACGTGTTTAATAACGTTATGATTCCCCCGTGTAGATGTTTTTTTTTGGATCATATGGCGAGTTAGTATGTGTTTTTAAAATTGACTGTAAGATATATAGATGCCTAACCGTAAGAACATCACTAATATTATACAGTTGTTCGGTATTAAATCTAATAGGCTTAAAATACATAACTTTAGGAAGGTATCGTTGTCCTCTTTCTATGTTCAGTAAGTTAGTTTTTGACGCTCTACCCCATACCGTAATGCAATATCCTAGAACTGACTGAGCTAAAGATGTGTAAATTTGATTTATCAATTTAGTCGTTGTAATGTAACGCAGTTTTTTAAATATCCATATAAGCTTACGAATTCTGGCGTTTACGTATTCTATTTGATTAATCCACGAAAGATGTTGGTCAAAAATTATTCCAAGGTATTTTGTGTTATGTACTCGCTCAAGCAAAAGCTGCCGCGTGGCTCAACCACTTTAACAGTGGTAGAGCCACGCGGCAGCTTTTGCTGTCGCACGGATGGGCCGGCTCGAACCGGGGTGGTACCAGGACCTCACAGAATACCAGCGTGTAGTAGAGGTTTACCTCTGCGTTTCGCTTGATGAGTGCAGGTGGCCGGAGGCCCTTTTTACTGGAAATGAGGCATTCCATCTTAGTCCTCACGGGTGACAACGCATCTGCATTTTGATTCGCAAACGAGGATAGATGTAGATGTCTATGGGCCGCAGCAACCACTTACTATCAGGTGGACTGTGTGCTCGTTTGTCACGCTTATCCTATAAAAAAAAAAGGTTTTTCACAATTACAATTTAAAAAGTCCGTATCATCACATTGATGAATTTTTAGTGAAGTTTCACTAGGGGGCTGTGTTCATTTGTTCATTGTTAACATTTAGTGTTAGTTGATTATGTCTAAGCCAACTAGACACCTTACAAAGACCTTTTTCAGCCTTCTCAAATACACCTTTCCAAGTACTATCAGTAAACACAATAGCAGTGTCATCAGCATACGAAAAGACTTGACCACCCTCAATATTTAATTCTGAGAGCTGATTAATATATATCAAGAATAGAATAGGGCCCAAGACACTCCCCTGTGGTACGCCGTAAGTAATGTCGAAGTCTTGGCTTTGGTAGTCTCCAATTTTCACCCTCTGGGTACGTTCCTGCAAATAGTCCCTCATCAATTCAAGTGCTTTTTCTCGAATGCCGATATGTTCTAGATTAGCAACTAGAGTGAAAAGGGAGACGGTGTCAAATGCCTTTTTTAAATCAAGAAAAACTGTAATACATTTTTTTCCGTGATCAACATTTTCAATTATTAAAGAAGTAAGTGCTAAAACCGCGTCTTCAGTAGAAATTTTTTGCCTAAATCCAAATTGATTTTTTGATAATTTGTTATATTTAGTTAAATACTTAATTATTGGAATATTTATTATTTTTTCTAAAATTTTTGAAATAGATGTAAGGACTGAGATAGGCCTATAGTTGTTAACATCGTCTCTCTTACCACTTTTATAAACCAGAGTAATTAAAGATTTTTTAAGTGAAAGCGGGAATAATCCTGTACGAAAACAAAGATTATTAATGCTTATATCATCTTCTGAACCCCAAATTCATAAACTGTTCAATGTAAAATGACTAAATTTCGTGTTAATGTTGTCATTTGTTTGTATTCTTGGTTTCTGTTATGTTTTTTTTTTATTTTATGGTTTTTTATTTTATTACGCTGTACGCTGCGTTGGAAGGCAAACGCGCGTTTTTGTTTAGGCGTTATTACGATTTAAATTTTAATTAATGTTCTTACACTTACACTCACTCTCATACTACACACACAACACACAAAATCAATTATACATTTCCCAAGTTTACCATGGCGTAGAGATAATGGCAAAATATTTATAATTACTAAATTTTATGAAATATTGAGCACAATGACCTTCCATGTTATTCTCAAATATTCAATTTTAAACTACCCCCTCGATCATTTCAATCTTTCAATTTATATTAAATTAAATGGTTACTTCTTTGCAAACACTAAATGACATAGATTGTGCTAAAATTGCTGACTCCATACAATGCAATATCCAGGACTTAGGTAAACACATTAAAATTAATAAATCAGATCTTACTATCTTTACGCAAAATATAAGAAGCGTGAATTGTAATTTTGATGATCTTTTGGTAACTATTGCGCAACTAGAATTTGATCCTGATGTATTGGTCCTAACAGAGTGTCATCTGGATAAAAGCAAAGCTATTCCTATTCTTCCAAACTATACTCATCTTGCAACAACACATCATATTAATCAGAATGATGGTGTAGTGATATATACAAAATCCTTATTAAAAGCTAACATTACAGAAGTTGTATTAAAAGAGGCGTGATGCTTACAAGTAAATATTTTTAACCATGTTGTACTTTGTATATATCGCTCTCCATCCAATAGTAACGCGTCAAATTTTATAGATTCTCTAAATAACCATTTGTCAACTATAAATTCTGCTAATGTTACTATCACAGGTGACATAAATATAAATATAATCCCTAAATCTAATAAAAAATTATATGAATGCAATAACAGAATAAATTATTTGTACATGTTGTCTACACACGGTTTATTAAATGTACATAATTTTCCTACTCGTGAAAATATTTGCCTAGATCATATAATATTAAATGGATCTAAAGTATCAACATTTATAGCAATTATTAACACAACAATTACTGATCATCTAAGTCTATTACTAATCCTATCAAAAAATAATCATAAATCTATACAGACTAAAACTAAATTAATAATAGATTACGAGAAAGCCTGCAATGTTTTGCTTGAAAGAAACTTAGAGAGTCTACTCTTGTGTGAAGACCCTAACTTACTTATTGAACAGCTTACTCAAAAGTTAAAAGAATCAGTGGATGAGGCTAAAATTACTAAGTATCTTCCAAAAACTCAGCGAACTATAAAGCCTTGGATCAGTACAGGTATTTTGCGATGTATAAGGAACAGAAACCAAATGCAGCTTAAACTAAGATCTGACCCAGATAATAATATTCGAAAAATAAAATTTAAAAGATATCGTAATCATTGCAACAATTTGATTAAAAAAAAACTAAAGAGAAAATACGAACGGGAACAACTTACTTGCAAACATCTCCTGAATCGATAGAAGACCAATAAACACTGGACGATGAATGGCGAAAATTACAATCTTATATATAAAAGAAGCAACGTTCGATGTTTTTCATTTTGTTCATACGTTTTATTTTTTGAACTTAGAAATATTGCAATTTCAGAAGTTATTCTGATTTTGTTTTAGGTGGCAAATTTGGGGAACAGACGCCATGTTTTAAAGAGCTTCCAAAATTCATGCAGAGAATTTTATCTCTGCCACACTCAAATGCAGAGTGTGAAAGAATATTCAGTAAGGATAGAAAAAATATTGCTTAGGTTTGTCAAAAGTCAAATTTCAACATAACGTTTTTTAAGGTTTATACTAACGCAGTTTTTTTAGATTAACGAAATCAAGACAAAGAAACGCAATAAATTGCTAATGAAGACAAAGGAAATCTATTGAGTGAGCAGGTAATTCGCCGAAATGGCACGTCAGTGTAAACTTCTGTCCCACTCAAAATATGCTTGATAATTTAATCACATATATGTACAAAAACAATGACAATATTTTAATATTGTCCGATTCTGAATAAAAACAATATATTAAAATCTAATGATGTATTTTTTAACACTGTATATTTGCCACTATTCATCTTATAGGTGCCACACATTTTTGTGATATCTAAGATATTATGAACATGAAAACACTGTAAGCACGTTTTAAAAGTTAAGGACGCTGATGAGCACAGACTAACTATTAGATTCTATCAGAATTGCTGATGAGGACTAAGACGAAATGCCTCGTTTCCATTAAAAAGGTAACTTGATGAAACATATGACATATTTAAATATAGCAAATTCAAGCAATGAGTATATTTTTAAAAGTCAGGAAAATGTAATAATTATGCAATATTTCTTTTAAGTTATGTGGTATATTTTTAATCTGTAGCATTTTAAAACGGAATAATAATAATAATAATTGCTTTCAATAATTTCAATATGTTAATTATTAAAATTATAAATAATATACATTGAAACCGACTGTCGTTGTCTACAATTTAATTTCGATTCAGAAAGAAAATCGTTTTAGACTTTACAAAGTATATGGATAATACGTAGTAATTATATCACAGAACACTTTTTATTAGATTATATTAACACTAGTACCACTCACGGAAGTATAGACAAACTGGAACCCACACTCCTAATATCAACATTAGGAATAATCAAATGACCTTGACTAGCCCCTTTTTTCCCTACAGGATAGCCAGCGTGATGACTGATATTACCCCATTGACAGCCATTATGAATTTCAGTATAAGTTTAATTGTCAGTATGGCAAGAATTATAAGTAAAAATTAATAACAAAAATTGACAAAACGATTTTCACGCAAGTTTTTGCTTTTTCTTTTAAACACTTAATAAAGATTTACTATGAACTATTTGCCTAGCTTCCTACATATTTCCCCTGTTTTAAATTTATTCTTAAAAGCCGTTATATGACAACCCAAAATCTATTTGTCAAATAATTTTTACTGTACATGGCGGATGCTTATGTTCATTTCGCAAGTTTATTTTTGAATTTTGGAATAATGCAGAGGCAAAACTAGTAAAATGGTCATTAAATGTATTGTGCGCGATTGCAAAAGTGAGTGGCATCCAGAATGTAATATTATATTTCATTCGTAAGTACAAAACACCATGCAAATACTGCGCGTCATGTGAAACTAATTTTTAGTGATATTTCGAATTTAATTGCTGTTATTTCTGTATAGACCAATGGGTATTTTGGTTTAGATGTTAATTTTGGTTCGGTATTTCCAATTTTATTTCGCTATTTGCTTAATAATTAACGATTAATGTTTGTATTATAACTTTGACTAGGGTGACCATACATTGTAATGTATTTTATTTTAATTACAAACGGAATAGGTTTTCTCGAATGGTCTCTGCTCGATTTGCGTGAAATTTCGAAATGTTGTTTACAAGAATGATGATACACAGAAACATCAAAATTAAAATAATTATATATCTTTTATTACTTAATTTTTTGCAGGTTTCCTTCCAATCTAACAGAACCTAATAAATGGTTAAACAATGTGGAGCTAAAAATAGCCTTTTTTGAAAAAGCAAAGATTTGTAATCTATTTCATATCAACCAATTACATGATTACTGTGAAACCGCTGAGACAAGGAGTCACACCGTTTCTAAATGAAATAGCAGATTGTTCTGTGGTACAGGTATGAGCTTTTGTTAGGTACTTGTTATTTCTTAATTCAAAGCGATGTTTTGTTACCAAGGGAAGAAAAGTAACTTAAAAAAAATTGCAGAAAAAATTTTTGAGAAAGAAAGAAAAATGCATTCTGTTACCTAGAAAGCAGGAACAGCTTGATATGTTATATCACTAGGCTATAATTTGTAAAAATAATTACAAGCTATTTTGTACATATTTTGCTAAGTTTTTAATTGTATTTAATTTTTAAAATTTCAAATTGCGGTCTCAGGAAATCCATTTTTTTGATAAATTGTACGATAAGTGTGACAAATTGAAAAATAAAGTGTTCATGACAAATTATACGTAGTAGAGCCATGCTGCAGCTATATTTCTGGTATAGTTGTAACACGAATGGATCAGCAAGACCGGGGAAGGACCACGCTCTCACAGAATACCAGCGTAAAATAGCAGCTTAATGCTGCTGTGTTTCATATGGTGAGTGTAGAGACCGGAGACCCTTTTTACTGGAAACGAGGCATTCCATGTTAGTCCTCACGGGTGAAACGCATCTGCATTTTGATTCGTAATCGAGGATAAATGTAGATGTCTATGGGTCACAGCAACCAATTACCATCAGGTGGACTGTGTGCTCGTTTGTCACCCTTATCCTATAAAAAAAAACCAAAATAGTAATGACATTTTAATTATATCGGCATGGTTTGTTGGTCTATTAAATTGTTAACTACATATTATGTCTAAATTTTTTCAGTGTTTCAGTTTTTTAAAGTTCAATTGTGATTTTGGTTCTGACTATAGCATTTTCACAACTAACTAGTCCATTATAAAAATATTCGTTGTAAGAGCTTTTTACTCTTTCAGGTCATGGACAAAAGCACTTCCTCCATTCAAATATTTTGCGCTGATAAGTGTGCAAGCAAGGATTAATTTATCACAATAAGAAGAACTAATTATTAACATTACATTTTACTCGTCAAAAGCATACAAGTTTATTAAACAATATGCAACTTTGCCAAACGTTGAGACCTTAAGACGCTCTTTGGCCTGCTTTAATTGCATTGTAGAGCTTTTTATCTGATCCAAACCCGATCTCAAATACTGATGATACAGTACAACTATATTAAAAATGTATTAATCAATATTATTATTCATCACTTCACACCACAGTTATGACCAATGTTTTATTTATACGTATTCTATAGTGTATTCTATACGTGGTAGAGCCATTCTGCGGCTATATTAGTAGTATAGTTGTAGTACGAATGGGTCGGCTCGACCGGGGAAGGACCACGCTCTCACAGAATGCCAGCGTAAAATAGCAGTTTAACGCTGTTGTGTTTCGTATGGTGAGTGTAGAGAACCGGAGACCCTTTTTACTGGAAAAGGCATTCTGATGCATTTTGATTTGTAATAGAGGATAGATGTAAATGTCTTTTGATCGCACAATAAATAATAAATAAATATAGGCCGCAGCAACCACTTACCATCAGTTGGACTGTGTGCTCGTTTGTCATCCTTATTCTATAACAAAAAACCAGCCTATGGATGACAGTATTAATTGCTCTTAATTTCATTAATCCAGAATTTTAAATTTTGTTTTATAGGATAGGGTGACAAACGAGCACACAGTCCACCTGATGGTAAATGGTTGCTGTGAATTTCAAACTCTTTGACCATGTGTCTCAGAACGCATCTAAATAAAATTATGGACTAAAAGTTGAGTGTTATTCGTACCAAGTGACAAAAACTTCACAAAACTATTCAATCATGTATAAAAATTGAGTTGTTGTAAAAACCTTCACCTCTAATTATTATTATTGTATATTTTAAATTTGTAGACACTATTGCTATTGTAATAATAAATGTAAATAAAAACGATTATTATTTTAGTTTTATTATTTCCTAATGTTACATTATAAGAGATGTAAAGACAGTCTCCCGAAAACTTTAACCATGAATCATCATCCTGAGTAAAGTACTGAAGAATTTTCTTTGTGGAAATTAAAAAAATTGACTTCCCATACAAAATTGGTCACGTGACCACGTCACATTTTGTATGGGAAATCGAATTTTTTGTTCATTTTCGGACAAAAATATTTTAGTTTTAGTTAAAGTTTTGTATATAGAGCCAGTTCACTCGTTTATTCGCTTATTGACAAAAAGTACACGAATAAATAATATTAATTAATAAACTTCCGCTCGCAGGCTTGACCTTATGAATTTCTCTAATATCATGCGTTTCAATGGAACTCTACTATTTTCAATTAAATTAAAATTTTATAAATGAATATAATAAAAATAAACTGATTTTTCCCCATAATATCCCAAATTCTTGTGTTAACCCTAATTAGAAAGAGACTGAGGGATAATGAAAAATTTCAAGGTCATTTTCTTGTATTTTTTATGTCATTCGAAAGTGTGGGTTCCAGTTTGTACGAAGTACATGTATTTCCATGGTACCACTGATCTCGATATATATTATATACTAGAGGTCAATATCTATGTCTAGTGCGGCTAGTACACTTCTTATTAGTTTGTGGATTATATAATCCTTCGTAACTATGGATGCGTTCAATAAAAAGATATAAGATGCGTTCTGATAAGCAAAATGTGTTTTTAATGACGATTATTTATATTTTCCCAGTTTTAAAAAAAACTGATGATATCCATCAATTAAATAGATAATATTCAATATTTGAGTGACAAACTCAAGTCGGTAACAATTTATGTTTCCTAGTCCAAAATGGCAACTGTTCTTTTCTCAATTTTTAATGAAAATTATCAATTTATTCGATGAAACTTTGACTTATGCCATGCTGATTAATCACAATACAGTTTGATTAAAAATTTAAGAATATGTTTTTTTTGTATCTTTTTTGAAAAATGTAGGTTACTTTGGCTTTGGAGGTCACTAAAAGTGCCAAAATTCACGGACTCACCCGGAAATTATTATGTATTTCCTTTTGACAAAGATACATTTTATATGCAAAAAAGGACAGCTACTTGTTTGTCCGAACAAATATGGCAACGTAAATTAAGTTTCATTCTTAAAAGTAAATTACGTACATATGTTTGCGTGGTGGGACTCTACAAAGTCTATGTAAAGGGAGTCAATATGCTTATCTCGCTTTTTCTAATTTAATTTTCAATTAAGGCAAAAAGAGATAAAGCTATTTAAATGTGTTGTATAAATAAATGTCTCCTTTAAGAAGAATTGTAGATACGGTTACACAGGTGATTTCCGTCGTTCGTCAGTTGTGTCTCGCCAGCAACGCAAAGTCGGGAATTTGCATTTTGAAAAATCCAAAATTAGGGTTTTTTTGATAGAAATATTATTTATTCTATTCATTCCATTAAATATATAAATTGGCTGTGTATGCTAAAAGGCTAGCCTTACATAGTGTCAAGTTTAAAAAAGAATATCTGACACCTTCCTAACAATGAATTCGTAGCTCATAAAATGTGAATTTTCTAATCTTTTAATTTATTAATAATCTCATAAAATGTAAAGCATTTTCGCATTTATTCTGAAAATAAACTGTCGCAAAATGTCATAGCGCGTTTGATTTTCATCGGTCTGCACACTCGCCCGTTCCCGAACTTCCATTGGCAGATACGCCATACCAATGTTAATACTTTTTAGGTGCTAATTAGGTGCCAACAAAGATGTTTTAGATCTATAAAACATCTTTGGGTGCCAAGTTTAAAAATTAGGTGCTCTAAAATTTTCACCGCAACCAACAATTGAAATTTCGTTGCTGGCAACACGTATCGCTAGCAACGCATTGAAGTTATTACTCATTAGATATACGATAAATATTATTGACTGGGAATTATAGGGTCCACGACCACCATTACCTTACCATGACGCGTGTACGGCATTTTATGTTCTTTATCAGTGCCTAAAAATTAAGTGCTAATTAGGTGCCGTTTAAAAATTAGGTGCTTTAAAATTTTCACCGCAACGAACTGTTGAAATTTGCGTTGCTGGCAAAACGTATCGCTAGCAACGCAGTGAAGATAATAGATATACGATAAATATAAATAGCAAGTAATTAAGTGTTAACTTGACTCTTGATGATAGGGTGAAGACACCGCGGACAATTCCGCAGTATGTGTTCCATGTCCGACGTGCGCTTCACACATTGCTCAGTACGGAAATCACTAATCTCCTTGGACTTTCACAAGTTCACAAGTCAAAGGCCTGTCGGAATCACCCCCAATTGTGCTGTGGGCGTATGCTCCAGAATTGGCACCGGTTCTAACGTGCATTATCCGGTAATCCGGTACTGCTACTTCCTAGGCGTAGTCCCGAACTATGGAAGACAACTTGCGTGCACCCAATTCGTAAAAAAATTATCTGTATCTGAACGATTATGAATATTGCATAGATATGTATACGATACAAAAGTAAAATTACAGGCTATATAAGTCCCTCTGCTCTTCTTATTTCTAAGAAGGTTTTAGGGCAACGAAATGTCCCGCCGCGCTGCCCCAATGCGTGTTGGCGAAGTTCACGTCTTCGAATTTTTTTTCTTATTCCTCACGATGTTTTCCTTCATCGCCGAGCACGTGCTAAATCAGCACTTAAAATTGCAATTATAAATTTCATTGGTGCTGCCAGGGATCAAACCAGCCGGGCTATTCACAATCGTCTCGGAAAGCGAAACCGACTCGGATTCGAAAACTTCTCGCACCGAAACCAATAAACGCTATTAACATTTAACGTTCGGATAAAGGTCACTTAGATACATCCTATAACTATTGTATAGTCATTTAGTTACATGCATTTACGAATTTTGTAGATAAATAGGCATTTTGTATTTTTTTTTAGTAACGCCTGAACAAAAACATAAGGAAATATTTTGGTGTTAGCCATTGATATCGAATATAAAAAATATATAATTTAACTATATAATAAATAACAAAAAACTGAGATATGTCTCGTTTCACAAAGCAGCATATACATTCAGTAGTACATTCAGTCAGACATTCAGTGATAATGATCAGTGATAGCCCCTCCACGGCATAGGATATCCTATTTCTGTTTTCACCAAGAGAAAGAGCACCGTGCAACAAAACAAAAGCACATCGTACCACCAACATGCCTTTCCCCGCGGCCTTACCACTGCCGCATCAGTGATGGGGCGCCGACAGTCGTGAAGGTTAGTATAAAAAAAAGCAATGGATAGTATAAAAATTATATATTGATTATACTTTACAGGTCATGTGAAATACCTTTAGACATTATGTACTGCAAACTTTGATTATATGCATAACAATTTAAGGAACCGGCACAATGGCACTATATTAACTTAGTTTTTGTTGTAATCAAGTTTTCCGGGACAGTAAACAAAAATTATTACTCCACACTGTATTTTCAAATAAGTCGCATTACATATTATATTATTTACAATGTAATATGCCGTTCAAATATACGTAGCATCGTATACTTTACAGACTAGCATTTACGACGGAACAACTGACTTTTAAACATTGTAGTTACACGAACCTACATGAAATTAATCCTAAAATATTATAAATGCAAATGTCGAAAACTATCATTAATAACTAGGACAAAAACAATGCGCATAGCTTTTATAGGAATACTGCAACATATCTTTGAGAACTCTCTTTACTTGAAAAGTTCGTGACTTTACATATAACTTAATAACAAAGCAAAAGGGTAACTAAGCCTATACATCATATTCTCGAGACTAATAATGATTCACGTAATAAGTGACAACCAATTTGCTCTAGTATATTTAATACTTATAGATAATATCATTACAGTAACGTAAAGTGGTTTTGTTTGAGTTCAACAATGACAGAAAAAGAAAATAATAGAGATTAAATGTAAATGCAATATATTTCACAAATTGAACACAATGGCGGAAACTCTTGATAATTTGCGCAAATATAGGGAGATATCCTCTATTACTGCAGGTGGGGATATATCACGAGAATATCTCTTGCAGGAGAGAAAATTCAATGTAGTACCTATACTATTGTCATTAAATGAGATGAACATAACTCCATTCAATACACCAGATTGCACATATCTCAACAACTCTTCTGCCAAGGACTCCGTATGGAGTGGTGCGTGCAGTGTAGTGTTCCAGTTTGATAAATATAGAGAGCCAATAGTTTTACACGCTGTGAGACCTTTCATCTTAGACTTAGGCTCAGAGGCGGCAACGTATCTGTAGCCTTTCTTGTTTGAAATTGGCACCATTAACCATCAGGTGTGTTAGTTAATATAATAGGTGGATTAAATTGTAAGCTCGTTTGTCATTTCAATTTTATATAAAAAATATATATATATTTTACTGTTTATTACTTATCTGAAAAATATTTTAAAGTGTTAGGCATTAGCTAAGGTACAATCCAGTGTAATAAATGGAAAGTGTAATATACTTTATTTACCTATTACCATGGAATTACAAAATTAATTGAAATAAAATTAAGAGTGTATTCTGTTTACAAAATTACTGACTATGCATATAGTTATATAACGGGCAAGGATGGTTTTTTTGGTTATTATTAAATAATAATATGAGCTGTACATGCGGCTAAAATATATGTATATTGGAGATGTTAGTGTTAAAAGGAAAAAAAAAATATTTTTCTAAGGAACAACAACATAGTCTAGTGAACTGAAAACTAAGCTAATTATAATAAAATAAATGTATTTACAACTTACGAAATTGGATTTTTTCAAAGATTTAAAGTAATAGGTAATCTGAAACGCTGTTTTCGGAACAATATTTTTTTCTGCGATTTTGGCAATTGTGTTTGTTACTAGGTTCAAATGATTTTTGTTGAAAACAGAATCATAAATAACAGTCCTTAAATATTATAAATTATAAATAAACAATTAATTATTGCAACAAAATAGAGACTACTTTAAAATACACATTACCCTTTATCATTAGCATCGCCAATATTATAATGTAAGTAATAGGACGCAATATTAATTAATAAAAAAACAATTCAACACTAACCCTTTAACGCCACACTAAATAATATAAAACAATAATTGGTAATATGTATTTCTGATGTATTAAAAAAATATTTGTTCAGTGATCGACAGAATACAGTAATAGGTTTCATAATGTAGGATATGTTGCGTAATAAATAACATACTCTTGACAAATTCATAACTAATATTAATAGTTTTTATATTTAAGACTTTATACACCTAAATAACAACACAAATAAAAGTGTTTATTTGATAGTTACATTTTGAGGAACCAATAGGATTTTCCCAACTGTATTTGTAAGGGGTATAAAAAATGTATGTATGTAAATTTATTATCATTTAATACATTTTAAAAATGTATCACTGTTCGTCACTCATATG
Source organism: Parnassius mnemosyne (assembly GCA_963668995.1). Lineage (NCBI taxonomy): Eukaryota > Metazoa > Arthropoda > Insecta > Lepidoptera > Papilionidae > Parnassius > Parnassius mnemosyne. Next base: position 27,597,561 of record CAVLGL010000159.1, read on the forward strand.
TATCCATATAAAAAAATCGATAAATCCGCTTGAAATATATAGAGAATACAATCAATTCGAGCGAAACATTACATAATTTAGTGCAAAATATTACAGAAAATCAATCGTTAAATAATTTTATCGGTTCTTAAACTGAGAAAGTTGTAGACAGAAATAAAAAATTACAAAAGTACAAAGACGGAAAATGAAAATTGGCATTAAAACGTCTTGAATGAAGTGAATATTGCTACAGGGCAACTTTACACAAAACACTTAATATTTAAATAACAAAGCTGGCTAGCGATTTTTGAACATATTGTTACGCACTACACAAACCCAAAGATATTATCTGTATACACGCAAGCGTAATTACTTACAGTATCATTGTTATTTAATGAGTGTCGGTGATAATACAGTGCCGTGTCGAGACAGTACTTTGGCGGGTTCGTTGATGAAACAGTCGAAGCTAACGTCTAGGAAAAGTTCCTGCAGGAAACGGCGGGCGCACAGCATGTACGTGTCCCGCGCTAGTAAAGCGCACACGTCCGAGTACACGCACGGACTGCGGAACACTTCGGGATAGCGTTGCTTCAGTGAAATCAGAGTGGAACGAGCCTGTAGACAATTGTTTTTATTTTTTTAATAGTTTCAATAAATACGGTATAGATTGAATAAAACTACTTTTACGGATTTTATCGCGTTTAATTAAGTTATAACATTATATTTACTTAAGAATAACTTAATTAAACGCGATAAAATCCGTAAAAGTAGTTTTATTCAATGTGTAGTGTTCGCGTAAATATAAGAAAAAATAACTTAATTAAACGCGATAAAATCCGTAAAAGAAGTTTTATTTAATGTGTAGTATTCGCGTAAATATAAAAAAGAATAACTTAATTAAACGCGATAAAATCCGTAAAAGTAGTTTTATTCAATGTGTAGTGTTCGCGTAAATATAAGAAATAACTTAATTAAACGCAATAAAATCCGTAAAAGTAGTTTTATTCAATGTGTAGTGTTCGCGTAAATATAAGAAATAACTTATTTAAACGCGATAAAATCCGTAAAAGTAGTTTTATTCAATGTGTAGTGTTCGCGTAAATATAAGAAATAACTTAATTAAACGCGATAAAATCCGTAAAAGTAGTTTTATTCAATGTGTAGTGTTTGTGTAAATATAAGAAATCATTATGTAAATACGGTATAGATTTTGTATGACTTTTTCATAAATATCTAATAGGTAACTATTGCAATTTTGCCTGATATTTATTGAAATCTGACGTTTGTTTTTGATCGAGTATTTTTTAATCAATCCGCTGTCGATTTAAATTTTGTTATATAAGTTGTTTTATGTAGTAATTATTTACAAATTGGTGGTGGCCTACTTGAAATGGTGTCACACACTTGTCCATTAAAGTTGCCATGCCAACCATCAATTATTACTACAAAACCTATGTTAACAGGACAAACTACTTACTCTTTATAAAGCGCAAGTCACGTCGTGCATGAAGTATTACTGCCATATATGGGCTGGTGCTGCAAAATGCCACCTAGCAATTTCTGACTCAATGAAAAAGTGAGCTAAGAGGCTTATTGGTGACTCGAATCTGATTAAAACCAATCTCACCAGTCTCGAATAACAGACATCTTTCGGTTTTCCACATGATGCATTTCGGAGTGTGCACAGGAATTGTATAACTTAATTTCTACCTCTCCCTTCCAACACCGGACAACCAGACGCTCAGGGAGTCTTCACCCTTTTGTTGAGGAGTTTTGTAGACGTTTGAGTGAGTTCGCTCGTCACTTGTATAGCAAAGCAGTGGAATAAGTTGCCAGCATCCGTCTTTTCATCCGATTACAATGTGGGTGTCTTCGCAGCAAGAGTGAATAGGCTTCTGTTAAATCAGTGCGCTTCACCATATTAGGCTGCATTACAACTTACCATGAGGTGAGATAGTAGTCAAGCGCTGGCTTAGAATAGTAAAAAAAACCTGTGTACTCTACACCAAGTAAAATTTATTGAGATGTATTGCATAAACATGAAAAAATGGACAAGAGCGGTTCGAAAACACCAGAGACAGCATCTTCATCTATACCGTTATGACACTCGCGCGACTGCCACTCAAAAAAAGGTGTCTCAGATATCCAGGTGCGCCCGCACGACATGCGGGTGTGCGCTCATGCACGTGCCTGCGTCGACTGACTACGTGAGAGCGAATGCGGAGTTCGTACACTGCGCTACAAGTTCGTACACTGCGCTACAAGTTCGTACACTGCGCTACAAGTTCGTACACTGCGCTACAAGTTCGTACACTGCGCTACAAGTTCGTACACTGCGCTACTAGTTCGTACACTGCGCTACAAGTTCGTACACTGCGCTACAAGTTCGTACACTGCGCTACAAGTTCGTACACTGCGCTACAAGTTCGTACACTGCGCTACAAGTTCGTACACTGCGCTACAAGTTCGTACACTGCGCTACAAGTTCGTACACTGCGCTACAAGTTCGTACACTGCGCTACAAGTTCGTACACTGCGCTACAAGTTCGTACACTGCGCTACAAGTTCGTACACTGCGCTACAAGTTCGTACACTGCGCTACAAGTTCGTACACTGCGCTACAAGTTCGTACACTGCGCTACAAGTTCGTACACTGCGCTACAAGTTCGTACACTGCGTTACAAGTTCGTACACTGCTCTACAAATTCGTACACTGCTCTACAAGTTCATACACTGCGCTACAAGTTCGTATACTGCGCTACAAGTAGGGTTGCCAGATGGTCGGGATTCGTCTGGATTCTCCCGACATTTTAAATGATCTCCCGACTCCCGACAAAACTCAAAATCTCCAGACAAACAGCTCCTCGAAATGTTAATAATTTAAAATTGAAATGCAACCAAAACGAAATTATGAAATTTAAAAAAAATTATATCATTTATGTTGTCAATTCTTGTAAGCAATGCTTATTGTGAAAGGGTATTAAGTTTACTAAATAATTTATATACTAAAGAAAGAAATCGTATGGCTATTGATTTAATAAAAGCTGGGTTACTAATTAGAATGAACTATGAGGAAAATTGTTTAAATTTTAAATCTTTTCTGAATAACACTAAAGGATCCAAATGGGTGGATTCAGTAAAGTCCAATGCCAAATACCTGTGGCAACCTCAAAACTAAGTGTAGTTACATTAATTATCTGTCAACAATGTTAAGTATATTTGTATTGTAGCCCATTAATTTAAAAAATAATATTTTTGTTTTACATTTTTATTTTTAACATTTACAACATTTCATTAACAGTGGATTGCGGAAGCCCGTCTAGCTACATTGAATGTATGTGGAGGAATGAATGATGAGATGGATGAAGTATGCGATATGATGCATGATAGAGGAATAGACGTGTTATGTGTAAATGAGACGAAACGGACGGGAAAGGATGCCACTACACATGGAATGTATACCGCGTACTGGTCTGGTGTAGACGAGACCAAGCGGGCATGCCAGGGAGTCGGTATCATTCTTTCAGAAAGAATAGGTCATTGTGTGAAAGAGTATGAATGTGTAAGCCAGAGACTGCTATAGATATGAATGAAAGTGGGCTTAAAGAAGTTGTTTGTTTTAGGGGTCTACGCCCCAGACATGTCTAAGCCCACTTATATCCAGAGCAGTTTTGGGAGTTAATAAGGATGGTGCTAATGAAATGCAAGGTTAATGAAAATATTGTGATATTAGGTGATTTTAATGGAAGGGTTGGGGTGAGGAGGCTTGGTTATGAAAGGATATTGGGAACGTATGGTGATGAAAGTATAAATGAAAATGGTGAAAGCCTTCTCGCCGTATGCGTGGAAAAGAATGTTGTTGTGACGAACACTTTCTTTCGTCATAAGAAGATTCACACGTATACATGGGAAAGAGGTGATGATAGAAGTATGATAGATTTCATAATTGTTGATGAAAGAATGAGGAGCGCGGTGGTAGATACAAGGATTTACCGGGGCTCTAATGTAGGGACGGATCATTACTAGGTCTTATGCTGAATTAATGGTCTTTTCAGACGTTGGAGGCATTCGACATCTGTGTCTACCAACTGCGTTACAGCGTATAAGAACAGAGAGGTTAAAAGTTGAAGGTGTGAAAGAGAAGTTCAAATGTAGATTGAGAGAAAATATAAGTGGTATGGCTGAATTGTGTATGAATGATTTAGACTTGGAGACTGTGTGGTATAATGTCAAGAAAGGTTTAGTGGATGCAGCCACCGAAGTGTGTGGTGTAAGTAAGAGAACGAATGAAAGGAAAAATAACACGTTATGGTGGGATGATGAGGTACGGATGGAAGTTGATGCAAAGAAGAAAGCATGGCTAGATTTACTAGCAACCAAGGCTAGTAATTCTAGCAGTAAGAATGATGATATTGAAAGGAAAAAGGCAGTCTTTAGACACCTAAATAAGAGAGTAAAAGAAGTAGTTGAAAGGAAAAAGCAAGAAAGAACGAATAAGAATGATAGAAGAATATCGGATAACTTCCAGGCAAACATTAAAATGTTCTGGAAACTCGTAAGAACTACCAGGGGACATTCAAAACAGCCTAGAATGAATGCTATACGAGAGTTTAAGGAGATGGAAGGAATACTTTGAAAGCGTGTTTATGAGTGATGAGACGTTTGAATTAAATGAAATTGAAATTCCGAAAGAAGAGGAAATAGATAGAGATATAAGTATAGATGAAATAATGAAAGCAATGAAAAGTATGAAAGCAGGTAAGGCAGCCGGTTATGATAGAGTATCTCTCGAAATGCTAAGGGCTGGAGAAGGAGTGGTGGCAGACCTGCTGTACACCTTGTTTAATTTATGTTGGGAACTTAAGCGGGTAACGGGAGACTGGTGCAAAGCCGTGATAGTCCCAATATATAAGGGAAAAGGATCACAGCAGGACTGTAAAAACTACCGTGGTATCAGCCTTCTTAGCATTGTGGGAAAACTGTATGCTAAGGTAATAATTGAAAGAGTTATGAAAGAAACTGATGGAAAAATTTGGGATGTACAAGCGGGATTTAGAAAGGGAATGGGATGTACGGATCAGGTCTTTTCCATGCGCATGATCGCGGAGAAGTTTTTGGCCAAAAACCAAAAAGTTTTTTGTGCGTTCATGGACTTGGAGAAGGCTTATGACAGAGTGAACAGGGATGTGTTATGGCAAACACTGAACTCATTTGGGTTGACCGCTGGTCTGATACAGGCATTGAAGTCTCTATATAGGGACTCTAGTGCTTGTGTCAGGATCAACGGGGCCTACTCGGACTGGTTTGGCATCCATAAAGGTGTCAGACAGGGCTGTGTGGCTTCCCCGTGGTTGTTCAACCTATTTATGGACAGTTGTTTGGAAAATTTGAAAGTAGAAGAATGCGGGTTAAGAATGGGTGAGTTAACCGTCAAATGCCTTTTGTACGCCGATGATCAAGTCATACTTGCATCGTCGGCAGCCGAGTTGCAAATGATGGTTACATTAATGAACAGGACATTAAAAGAAAAGGGAATGAAAGTGAACGCAAGTAAGACGAAAGTTATGGTTTTTGAAAGAGAAGAAAGTAAAACGATATGTGAAATAAGGGGAGTTGGTAGAGCAAGTAGATGAGTTTGTGTATTTGGGATATGTGTTAAGCAGAGATGGTAGATATGATAAGGATATAGAACGACGAGTGAACGCAGGAAATAGAGTGAATGGGGCTCTACACTCTATTGTGAAAAAACAGAATGTGTCCAAAAAGGCACGTATGGCAATTCACAATGCTGTGTTAGTACCTACTTTAATGTATGGTAGGAAAAGTTGGGTGTGGCAGAAGAAGCACGAGAGTAGAATAAATGCTGTAGAAATGCGGTCATTAAGGAGTATGTTATGGGTGAATCTGAATGACAGAGTGAGAAATTGTTTAATAAGAGAAGAGTGTGGTTTGCAAGATCATGTTGTGACCAGGATTAAGAAAGGAATGCTTCGGTGGTTTGGTCATGTAGAAAGAATGAATGAGGAAAGAGTGACAAAGCAAATTTATGTTGCAGAGGTGAACGGCAGAGTCGGGAAGGGTCGCCTTAGGCGAAAGTTTATCGACCAAATTGGCGATATATTGAAAATGGGCCAAATCAAGAGTACCTTTAACCGACGAGCGTGTATGCGTAAGTATATGGATGTGGAGGAAGCGAGAGAGGTGTGTCAGGATCGTGCCAAATGGAAGTCCATAGTCTCTGCCTACCCCTATGGGTGACAGGCGTGAGTGTTTATTATGTTATGTTTTAACATTTATTTCTCCCGACAACAACCCGAAAATCCCGACATTTTCAAATTTTGTCCAGATATTTTGGTCTTCCGATCTGGCAACCCTAGCTACAAGGTCGTACACTGCGCTACTAGTTCGTACACTACGCCACAAGTTCGTACATTACGCCACAAGTTCGTACACTGCGCCAAAGTTAGTACACTGCGCCACAATTTCGTACACTGCGCGACAAGTTCGTACACTGCGCCACAAGTTCGTACACTGCGCCGCAAGTTCGTACACTGCGCCACAATTTCGTACACTACGCCACAAGTTCGTACACTACGCCACAAGTTCGTACACTGCGCCACAAATTCGTACACTGCGCCACAAGTTCGTACACTGCGCTACAGGTTTTGTACGCTGCCGCTCGAAATGACCACTGCGAGTGTGGGTTTGCGGTGCTCAATCGAAGCTTTTCTAGATTACATATTGAGAGGGGTATAGTCCCTAAATATTACAATAAGTGGTAATAGGTCTACCGCCAAATAGCAGTGCTTGCACCGCTGTTTAATGACCTGAAGAGTATAGAGCCAGTATAATTTACAGGCTGCGCGCTCCTAGTCCTCAGAGGTGATAACGCATATGTAATGTAACCTTCTTTGTTTGAAGTTGGTCGCAGATGTCTATGGGCTACAGTAACCACTTACCGTCAGGCGGACTTTAAGTTCGTTTGTAAAGTTCTTTAATTTTATTAAAAAAATTGAAAAAACCACCAATTTACCAACCTGTCTTAAATGTATAGGATTTGACATAAAATGCACGTGATGCAACACTTCGGCCTGCGGCGATGACATAACTTCGTTAGCCGGGCTGCCATCCTCAATTCGGTTCTCTGTTGTGTTCCCACCTCCTCCTGGACTTTCCATAGCTAAAATAAAAGAATTTATTAAATATTTTAGAATTACTTTAAATCTATAATTATTTAAGTTCATAGTGCAAGAGCAAATCGATATCGATCTTCGCCATCAAATAGTTAATCGCAATTTTAAGTGTTGAATTACTACGTGCTCAGCCATGAAGAAATACATCGCAAAAAAAACCGCATATTTTCTGAGAAATAAAAAAAAACATTTGGAAAACATGTGTGGCCTTATTAAAAATGATTTATGTGTTTCACGAAAGAATTCCCGTGGAAATATGCCAACTAAAGTGTTTAGGCAAGAATATTATACCTTCGGAACGTATTCTTTAACGTGCGCGCTTAGTCTCGATATCGAGGTCACCTTCCCCTCCCCCGGCGGTATTACGCGGCGGAATCGGACGGACTTCTCGAGAGTCATTGTAGAATTCCTTGCGAGCCATACTGACGTCTGTTTTCCGCGCCTAACTTGTTACGAAAGTATCAACCCGCGTAAATCGTTGTGAGAACCCGTATCGTTCATTAGGACTTACTAACTCTGTTAAATTAATTGTGCAACTATAATAGTGATTTACCTCTGAAGTACTACGTGTAGCTGTCCCATTTCGTGACAAACCAGGAAGAGTGCCTCCAGAGGGGGAAAGTTCCGAGGATACCAGCGCATACCTTCTCCCGGACGGCATTGCGTCATCCAGACCAAGCCACGTCAACATACACGTACATACAATCACACATACACTCACGACACTGTCATCAGCCGGGCCAGTCTTGGAGAACCGTCTCCGCTCCTGGAGCAGGTGCCTTTATCATAGTGATCTTTCCCCTCGTTTATTTCTATTAGAAATTTCCACTTTGGTCAAAAGCCCGACCTGTATCTGCCTGTAGGATCTTCCTACTATGGGCCTAGGTGGATACTACCATTAGCTAGGCAGCTGCAGGCCGTAACATTTGGTAGCAGAAGCGTGGCTGATTGTGTCTACAATCACGCCCGGCCGTAATACGTAAATTAATATAAATAATAATTCTTTCTTGTTGCATAGTGGCTCGCCTTTTCTCTGTTGTTAGGAGGTAGTTTACTAACGCCACGCCCGTAGGTAACAAGCGAGAATTGTTGAGGCGAAGTATTTGATTAGATACATAAGGCTGTAACGTAATGGGATAATTGTTAATCGTACTAGGGTTGTTACGTGCTAATTTGATTTGTGTTTTTTCGTATTAACTTGTATTTAATAATTGTGTAATTTCTATCTAACCTGATTGTTATTATCGTATTAGTAGTACTGTATTCGTTATTTCTGTTATTTTGTTATTGTATTTAGTAAGGATGCCGTCACATAAGCTACTACTAAGTTGCTTGCGGACTGAGCTGCGCTGGGCTACCAGCGCACACGCGTTGATAGGCCGACCGGACAGGGTCTATAATCTGAGGAAGAGGCTCGAGCAAGTCGATGCTCGAAGGGCTGCCGTGGAGGAGGCTTACTCTGAGCTCGAGGACTCGCAGGTGGAAAGGGAGTCCTGGACTCCTGCCGCGCGGACTACGAGCAGTTCCTCGCGCTAACGGACGACCTGATCGAGGCGGGGGCCAAGGACGCGGAGAGGGAGCGCGAAGCTCGGCTGAGTAGCCTTCTCGAGTCCCCGCGGAAGCCGCCTACTCAGCCAGAGCTGCTAGGACGACTCCCCACGCTGGACCTGCCAAGGTTCTCCGGGGTCCTCTAGGAATGGCTGACCTTCGTCGGCATGTTTGACAGCCTGGTGGACGCCCGGAGGGACTTGACCCCCTGTCAAAAAATGGGGTACCTCCTGGCATCACTGGAGAACCTCCCGCTGCTGAAGGACCGGACTAGACTACGTGAAGACATAGTGAATCCAGTCGTCGTAGCGTGCAACTCGTTGCGGCGGCTGGATTTACCTGTGGACGAGTGGTCTTTTCTGCTCCTTCATATAGTGCTGTTCCGCCTGCCCCTCGACCTTCGGCTCCATTTTGAGGAGAGGTACGGAGGGGATGGCGCCTCGTACATGCCCCCCTTTAGGGACCTGCTGCGGTTCCTGGAGGAGCAGTGTAGGCAGCTGGAGAACGCAGCAGACGCCGTCGAGGGCCCCCCGGCCGCCTCCCGAGCGGTTCCCAGGGAGAGGCGTAATCAGCCGGCCAAGGCGGCGCCCACCCCCCTGAGGCCGAGCGCTCCCCAGTACCCTCCTATAGTGGCCTAGCGGCCCGGGAGGCGCTTCCCTGCTCCTATTGTCGAGCATCCGACCACCGGGCGGCGTCGTGCCCGAAGTTGTTGCGCAAGCCGGCTACGGCGAGGCGAACCATCGCCAGGGTGCGCCGCTGGTGCTTCTCGTGCCTGGAGAGGTATTTACAACGAGACTGCCCGCACCAGCGGCCCTGCACGCACTGCCAGGGTAACCACCACGTCATATTGTGCTTGGGTGCGCGCGGCTCGTCCTCTCAGGGCCCTGCCAGCCCCCCGACTCCCACGGGCGGGGGCGCCCAGCCACGCCCACTGCCGGGCGACGTTCGGCCCTCACCGGTGGACCACAGCGCCCCTCGTTCTGAGGGGAGTCCCTCCCCCGATTGGTCTGGGAGTCGTTCCCCCAGGGGCGGGGGGGTCTTCACCCCCCTTCAGCGGGTTGATAGTGGATTCGCAGCCACTGAGCGGTCAGCTAGACCGTTCTCACCCCCGTTGGCTGAGTGGCCGCGACTGGAACGCCGCCCGCCCCTCTTTGGTCGGTGCCGGTACTACCGGGTTCCGGAGACTGCGTATCGGCCCCGGGCCTTGGAGCCGAGGATCCCCGAGTTTCCCCAGGTCGGCCCGTTCGGGGAATTCCAGTCAAGGGTCATCTAGACGCCGTCGGAGTGCCGCTCTCGGGGCCCCCGGTTCGGGTGCCGGTCCAACAGAGGCAGCTCCAGATAGGAGGCTGCCGCCCTAGCTCCCGCCATGGCCGCCTCCACTGAGCCTATAAGTCGTCAGCAGTCCTCTTGTCAAACTGTTCTATTGCCGACGGCCTCAGTGAAGGTTTACAACCCGAGCGGCGACCGCTTAACGGTTCGAGCTCTATTGGATTCGGGTTCCCAACGTAGTGTGGCCTCTACTCGGTTGGTGGGAAGACTGGGGCTCCCCTGGAGCTCTGAATCACGTCCGATGGTAGGTATCGGAGGTGCCGAGCCTCCTGCTCCTAGGGGACAAGCGGAGTTGGTGTTCAGCCCTGACAGCGAACACCTTCGTATTTTAGTCAAGGTAAATGTCCTCGACGACATTGTAGGGTTTCTCCCTAACGTTCGTATAAATGACAGCGCTGTGCGCTGTGCGTCGGCTTTGAGACCGGCAGACCGTCGGTGGGCCCAACCTGGGCCTATAGATTTGTTACTGGGGGCCGACACACTGGGTGTCCTCTTGTTAGGTGAGATACGAGCTCTGCAGCCCGATGGCCTGTCAGCCATTTCCACGATATTTGGGCACAGCTTCTTTGGACCGGTTATGTGGTCTCCTCCCCCTCCAACGGCCGACCCGCTCTCCGTTGTGGACGTGTCCCTATCGGACGCCGTCCAGCGGTTCTGGGAAATTGAGGAACCACCACATGCAGCTCGAGTCGACCCTCTGGACCGTGAGTGTGAGTTGTTCTACCAGAACAATACCGGTCGGCAGGTTGACGGTCGTTTCGTCACTCGCTTACCCTTTCTGGACTCCCTCTTTGGGTCAATCTCGTGCTCTGGCCGAGAAGAGGTTGCTTTCCATGGAGCGCCGCATGCGGCGCGACCCAGCCTTTCGCGACAAATATGTCGAGTTCATGCGCGAGTATCAGGAGCTGGGTCACATGTCACCGTCCAACTTCGAATGGCGTTCACAGGAGCACTACTTCCTCCCTCACCATGCGGTCTTGAGGACCCCTGAGAGTAAGATTCGGGTAGTTTTTGACGGTTCCGCCCCCACATCAAACGGTGTGTCTCTGAACCAGTGTCTTCACTCGGGTCCTAAACTGATCAAGGACATATCCGACATCTTGACCCAATTCCGTCGACACCAAGTGGTTTTTGTCGCGGACATTCGGATGATGTTTCGCCAATCAGTGGTCCATCGTGATGATATTGTGTCACTCACTCACTCACAGTACTCAAGTACAGTACTCAACTCTCGGCCCCTCTGTCCCCTCTCCTTCGACCCGAATGATTTGGAAGTTCTAACCCCGGGACACTTCCTGATTGGTCAGCCTCTTAACACTCTGCCCGAGTACCCCTTCAGGGAAACGAGCGCTTCACGGCTTAGCAGGTTTACCCTGCTGCAACAGATGACTCAAAGCTTTTGGCACCGATGGTCTCTGGAGTACCTACATCTTTTGCAGCAGCGCGTTAAGTGGTCTGACAAGACGGAGCCTCCTCAGGTGGGAGACCTCGTGTTGGTTAAAGAACCAAACGCTCTACCTTTGTATTGGCGCCGTGGCCGCATTGTTAAGTTGTCGTATGGAGCGGATGGGGTGCCTAGAGTGGCCGAGGTTTTGGTCGGAGATTCGGTCTTGCAACGTGCCGTCGCGACCTTGTCCCGTTTGCCAATCTATTCGCGGACCTAATGCCTTATGTCCGGGGCGGGGGTTTGTTTAGGCAAGAATATTATACCTTCGAAACGTATTCTTTAACGTGCGCGCTTAGTCTCGATATCGAGGTCACCTTCCCCTCCCCCGGCGGCATTACGCGGCGGAATTCTCGGACGGACGGACTTCTCGAGAGTCATTGTAGAATTCCTTGCGAGCTATACTGACGTCTGTTTTCCGCGCCTAACTTGTTACGAAAGTATCAACCCGCGTAAATCGTTGTGAGAACCCGTATCGTTCATTAGGACTTACTAACTCTGTTAAATTAATTGTGCAACTATAATAGTGATTTACCTCTGAAGTACTACGTGTAGCTGTCCCATTTCGTGACAAACCAGGAAGAGTGCCTCCAGAGGGGAAAGTTACGAGGATACCAGCGCATACCTTCTCCCGGACAGCATTGCGTCATCCAGACCAAGCCACGTCAACATACACGTACATACAATCACACATACACTCACGACACTGTCATCAGCCGGGCCGGTCTTGGAGAACCGTCTCCGCTCCTGGAGCAGGTGAGTGCCTTTATCATAGTGATCTTTCCCCTCGTTTATTTCTATTAGAAATTTCCATTTTGGCCAAAAGCCCGACCTGTATCTGCCTGTAGGATCTTCCTACTATGGGCCTAGGTGGATACTACCATTAGCTAGGCAGCTGCAGGCCGTAACATAAAGTGTAAAAAAGTTTTCATACTTTGGGCGCCACAGTGTGCTAAATTTGACAGCAAATTTCGCAAACACTGTACCGCCGCGGCTAAGGGACTTCTTCAGTTATAAGGAATCTCATATATGATCAATAAATCAATTTTTGTAATAAGACGGAGCGTGGGTGTGAAGTCGCGCATGAGTCTGCGCTTTGTCTTTTGCTCCAAAAAACCCTTTCAAAAATAAGAGGTTTGCGCCAAAAAGTAGGATGTATGTAGGCTTTTATAAAAAAAAATAAAATGAAATATATATCTTACCGGCGAAAAATGCTTCTCGGAGCTCGTATGAGGAGGGAGGCCGAGTTCGAACGCAAGCTATACAATCGTTGGTCGAATGTCGCCAACGACCTTCGAGTCCAGTATTCACTTTTACGTCCCGTCCAGCCAACGTTCCCAATTCAGAAGGGACAGCCGACAAATTGATCGTAACTTTTGTTCCTGTATTCTCGGATGGTGTCATTGTAGTTTTGACTCCAGCTTTATCAGACGGTATCGCGGTCACTCTTGCGCCAGCATTTTCAGGTGAAATCGTAACTACCTTTGTACATGTAATATCCGTCGTCGCTGTGACTTTGGTATTGCTATTTACAACGGTCGTAATAGGAAGATTGCTGACAATACTTTCTGTGGTAGTCACGACATTAACGTCCGTTGGGCCTTTAATAGAACCGTTGTCGTCGATTGTAGTTGTGCTGGTAATCTGTCCTGTTTCAATATTCGAACTGCAAACATTAGGTCGGATATTTTTATTTGTCTCTTCTGAGGCAACGACACTAGTATTGTTTACAGCAATAATAGTGTTAGATGCAGTCGTGACGTTGCCTCCACTTGACATCCGTGTAATAGCAGCCGATGGTGTTGTGACAGCGAATTCTAAATGATAACAGTCAAAATTAATAAATTATCAAATTCATTACACGAACGAGTACATAAAACTAGTAAAATATCATATGAGTGGTTCGACACGACCGAAAGGAGAATCTAATTTTATAGTGATGATTTAAGAATATCCACAACCCTATATCGGCCCATGAGTGTCGTAAAAGGCAACCGAGGGAAACAAATCAGGAGACAGAACTCATCTTAATAATAACTAAAATAGAAAATAACTACGGTTACTAACGTGCCTGCCAAGCGTGTCAACTATTACAAATATACCCCATTTTAGGTAATTTATGGGGGAGGCCTGTGTTCAACAGTAGACTTTTGATATACTGTAACAGTAAGAGAACGAGCGTATACAGCTGCATAACTGTGCTGCGTTTCGTATGGTGTTTAACGACAAGTGAAAATCAATAACTGGCCCTCAACTCTTGCGAGGATTGATTTAGATGTCTGAGTCACGGTAAGCCCGTCAGCGTGACCACCATAACACCTCGACGCAGTATATTCTTAGCGTATGGCTGTATCACGATTGGTTCGGCTCGACTGAGGAAGGACAACATTAGAAGGATTTATTAAAGTTAAAGCTACATACGTCCCACATGTGGGCAAAGACCTCCTCTCATCTCTGAGAGAGTTTTAGAACAAGGAAATGGCCGCTGAGCTGCCCTAATGCGTGTTGGTGAACTTCACATGTCTTCGAAATATATTTTTTCTTATTTCTCAGACATGCAGGAAAACATCGTGAGAAATCACGATGTTTTCCTTCACGATTCTCAAATCAGCAATTAACAAATTCATTGGTGACGGTGGGCATCGAACCCGGGTTGCTCGCGTACTGTGAAATTTATAGCGAGCGCTTATCTCCCGAGCTACCACGGCTTTTATTAGACTTCTTACGACACCTATAGTAGGAAAAGAAATAAGGTGGTGGATTTTCTTCACACATCAATTATTTTAAGATCTAAATTAAACAAAAACCTTTATTTAATACGGCGTGATGATCGGGCGTAGTTCTTGTTTTGTTTTCCGTGCTGGTATTGCTCGAATCGGCGGGAAACAAATTAACTCTGCTCCGAACAAAGTGGGCACTTCTGCTCTCAATAGTTTCGCAACCTTCTTTGTTGTCTTCCTCTCTAAATAAAAAATGAAACAAACTCAATAAGCAGGAATGTATTCAAATGTCTTTGTTTGTGTAAATGTCTTTGTAACATTTTTCTTATATTATAACTAGCTTTCGCCCCGCGCGGGTAACACCGCGTCCAAGTTGAAACATCGACGTCAGAGAGCTCAACCTACCACATGGAAACTATTATATTTCGAAACGATAATGATCGCAGATTTTAAGTTAGACTAAAGCCTTTTGACTAATGAAAATCTTTCTAAAATCTTACTCGTCGTACTCCTTTCTCCTCACTCATTCTACTTTCTTATTCAATAAATCTAGTTGAACTCCTCTACATATTCGCCGTGCTCAATCATTTTTTCATATAAAAATCTACGCAAAGCTTATTTCTTGGAACTGTAATATCTCTGTAATAACTCTCATTTTTGTTTTTATTTTTTAAGTTAATTTTAACTCATGTACACCCAACCACAGAATAAATAGTACCCAACCTTAAATATAACGTACTCGTATATTGTATGTAGGTATATGTATTTGTTAATAAAATTATTTTCAATTCTTATATGTTCTATTGCTTGAATAAAACTATATTTACGAATTTTATCGCGTTTAATTTACTTAATTTAATTCCCGACGTTTTGGGTTTCGGGTGCTTTACAATAAATTCCCTCTCCCCCCCCCCCCCCCAAACCACGGGAATTAAAATAATAGTAAGTAGTAACCATAGTTTTATTCAATGTGTAGTGTTCGCGTAAATATAAGAAATCCTTTTGTTTTATTGCTATTAAAAATTTAGAGGCGCTTTCATATTTTTTTAGCCCTTGATAGATAAAGGACAAAATTGGACCATACAGCCTATATCGATTTTGTACTTCGTGTAGGTAATCGATTTATTTTGGTAAACATTATTATTTTTTTCCTTGTAGGTGACACTACCTGTTAAAATAAAGTTAC
The DNA here is from genome assembly GCA_963668995.1 of Parnassius mnemosyne. Classification (NCBI taxonomy): domain Eukaryota; kingdom Metazoa; phylum Arthropoda; class Insecta; order Lepidoptera; family Papilionidae; genus Parnassius; species Parnassius mnemosyne. The sequence continues at coordinate 27,612,960 of CAVLGL010000159.1, forward strand.
AGCATATATATCATCATTACAGCCCTTCACAAGTCCACTGCTGAACATAGGCCTCCCCCAAGGAATGCCACAAAGCACGGTCCTGAGCCACCTGCATCCATCGACTTCCTGCACATCTCACCAGGTCGTCACTCCATCTAGTGGTGGTACGCCCAACACTTCGCCTGCCGGTACGAGGCTGCCATTCGAGAACCTTTTTTCCCCATCGGTTGTCGGATCTTCGAGCTATATGGCCGGCCCATTGCCACTTCAGCTTACTAATCCGTTGGGCTATTTCGGTCACTCTGGTTCTACTGCGGATATCCTCATTTCTGAGTTTATCACGCAGAGAAACTCCGAGCATAGCCCTCTCCATAGCTCGCTGAGCGACCTTGAGCTTCCTCATCCGGCCAGCAGTGAAGGACCACGTCTCAGTTCCGTAAGTCATCACTGGCAACACGCACTGGTTGTACAATTTTTGTTTTGAGGTATACCTGACGAGAAGATGTGCCGTAATTTCCCGAACGCTGCCCAACCGAGTTGAATCCGTCGATTGACCTCTCGGTCGAAGTTGGACTTACCTAGTCGGACTATTTGTCCCAGGTAAACATACTCGTCAACAACTTCGAGCTTAGTGCTCCCAACAACTACCGGCATAGGTGTAATATGGACATTAAACATGATCTTTGTTTTGTCCATGTTCATCTTAAGACCTATCTGTTGTGAAGCACTATTGAGGTCATTGAGCATAGTGCTTAGGTCCTCCAGCGATTCTGCCATAAGGACTATATTGTCGGCAAATCGAAGGTGAGTGATGTACTCGCCATTGATGTTGATACCGTATCCTTTCCAGTCCAGAAGCTTGAAAACGTATTCAAATGCAGCGGTGAAGAGTTTCGGGGATATGACGTCACCCTGTCTTACACCTCTCTGCAATTGGATAGGTTTCGTACTCTGGTTCTGTACTCGGATAGCCATCGTAGCCCTACTGTACAAGCACTTCAACACTTCGATATACCGACAGTCAAATTGGCACCGCTGAAGGGACTGCAGCACCGCCCAAATTTCGACGGAATCAAAGGCTTTCTCATAGTCCACATACGCCAGACATAGTGGCAAATTGTACTCCTCGGACTTCTGTACAATTTGCCGAAGTGTATGTATATGGTCTACGGTGTTAAAGCCTTTTCGGAAACCGACTTGATCGGGAGGCTGGAAGTCGTCAATCTGCGCGCAAGACGATTCGTAATGACTCTCGAAAACAGCACGTAGACGCGGCTCAGAAGGGAAATCGGTCTGTAGCTCTTCAAGAGAGTGTTCTCGCCTTTCTTGAAGAACAAGACCACCGCACTTCTGCTCCACGCCTCCGGTGTAATGCCACCAAGGAGGACGGAATTAAAGAGCTTCTGAAGGACTTCAAGTACCGGTTTTCCACCCGCTTTCAGAAGCTCCCCTGTAATTCCATCCTCGCCTGGGGCCTTGCCGTTTTTAAGGTGCTGGAGAGCCATTCTAATCTCGTTCAGACTGACGTCCGGGATATCATCGGAATAATGTCGGATAAGACTCGCTCTTGGATCCAGTCTTATCCGACAGCTGCCCATAGAACCTCTCAATCTCACTCAAAATCTCAGGTGCCCCGGAAACGATGCTGCCACACTCTGTCTTCAGCTTTGATAGTTGACTCTTTCTGGCAGACAGATCTCTGGCAAAGACTTTGGAGCCTTGGTTCCGCTCGATCGCTTCTTCAATACGAGCTGTTTTGAAGTTGCGTAAGTCCCGCCGCATGCATTTGGAGATCTGTCTGTTCATTTGCCTGTATGCTGTCAAATCTATTGAAGAATGTAGCTTCATCTCCCGTCTAACAACCATGAGATTAAGAGTGTGATCGGAGAGTTTTTGTGTTCTTCTGCGGCGGGTCTTGCAGAACTTAGCTCCGACCGCATGGACAGTTTCCACGAGCTTGTCATTCATATCGTCCACTTCATTGCAGTCTTCTAGGCACTGAAAACTGTTTTGTAACTCGAGCTGAAAGGTTTCGGGACTTTGGATTAGAGCACGAGGGGGATGGAGCGTTGACTTCATTAGACGAGACCTCTCCAACTTAACGTTTAGGTTCAGTGTGCCTCTAACCATTCGGTGATCGCTGCCGGTTTTCACCCTCGCGATCACTGAGACATCACTGAACAGTTGTCGTCTGGTCGTCATAATGAAGTCAATCTCATATTTTGTCGAACTGTCGGGGCTCGACCAGGGCCACTTCCTGTGGAGCCGCTTCTGGAAGAAAGAGTTCATCATAAAGAGTCCCTCTTTCTCCATGAAGTCGGCCAGCTGCTGGCCCCTTGGGTTCCGTTGCCCTATTCCAAATTTCCCTACTTTCAGTTCACCATTCTCTCTTGTGCCTAGTTTTGCATTGAAGGCTCCCATTAACACCGTATATTGGGTTTTGGAGGAATGCATGGCTCTAGAGATATCCTCATACATTTCCTCCAGCTCCTCATCGGGGTGTGCCGAGGTTGGTGCGTAAACCTGTATGACCTTCAGCGAATACCGTTTGGTGATTCTGAGTATAAGGTACGCAACCCTCGTCGACACACTCTCAATCTTTACAACGTTGTTAACGAGAGACTTGTGGACGATAAATCCGACACCTCCTTGGGACAGATGGTCAGCCTCCCTATATATATATATATATATACATACGTCCCACTGCTGGGCACAGGCTCCCATTTCTGAGATTTTTAGGGCAAGGAAGTGTCTGCCGCACTGCCCCCAATGTACTCGTATGTTGGCGAACTTCACATGTCTTCGAAATATTTTTTTTCTTATTGCTCAGACGTGCGATTTCCTCACGAAGTTTTCCTTCATCGCCGAGCGCATGGTAAATCAGTACTTGAAATTGCAATATCAATTTCATTGCTGCGGGCGGGGATCGAACGCGGGTTGCTCGCGTACTGTGAAACTTACAGCGAGCAACCCGACAACCCGAGTCCCAATTTCCTACCGACTTCAAAAAGGAAAAGCTACTCAATTCGACTGTATGTTCTTTTTTGTGTGTTACCGACGAAGCAAATACAAAGAGGAGACGGCCTAAGCAACTGTTCACTGTGATTCTGTGAACTAGGTCCTGACGTCGTCACAGTGAGCGTGGCTTTAACGTTAGTATTCTGTCAGCGTTCTTCGTGTGCGCTGTGTCGAAAATCGCAGATCGGACAAGGGCGACCCTGAAAGTTTTTAGAACTGGCCACTTGTAAACGATATAATGAAAAATAAGTTAAAATTTTGAAAATAGAACTCTTTGCCAATGTTATTGTGTATGTATTTTATTAATTTGTCATTTGTTTACGTTATGGCGGCAAATTGAAAATTGTTTGTGTCACGGCAGCATGAATTTAACGCGAGAAAATTTTCGTATAATGATTTTTTATGACGTTCGATGTCATTTACGTCAACAAGAAAGTTATGATAGACTGCGATTGGCCTTTCACGATGAAACCCCATATCATGCCACTGTTTACGACTGATTTAATGAGTTTAAACGTGGTCGCACTAATCTCACCAATGACCTGCGTGAGGGACGGCCTTCTACGGCGACGACTGAAGATAACATCAGTGTTGTGCGGCGCATGATAGAGACTGACAAAAGAGTGACTTATCAGCAGATTCGGACAAGCTTAGGCAACGGTATGAATCAAGTGCACAAAATTCACCATGAACATTTAGCGGCCAGGAAGCTTTGTGCCCGGTGGATACCTCATAATTTGACAGAGGCCCAAAAACTCCATCGTGTTGATTGGTGACCTGAAATGGTTCAAAGATTAAATGGAGGTGACTCAAACGCTGTGTTCGACATACTTACGGGTGAGGAAAGCTGGATTTATTGTTATGATCCTGAAACTAGGAGACAGTTCGCTGTCTGGCTGTTTCCTTCCGAAGAGTTGCCAACTAAAGTGAAGAGAGGTCGAAGCGTGGGAAAAAAGATGGTGGTCTCGTTCTTCCGAAGGACAGGTCACTACGCAATAATTATTTTAGAGGATCGAAAAACAGTTCTGCAGAGTGGTACACTATTGTTTGCCAGTTGTCTTGGAAAAAATTTGGGAGAAACGACCTCGCAGTAGGATCCTCCTTCACCACGACAACGCGTCGTCGCAGACCGCCAAGCAAACAATCAACTACTGGGCGACGTCAGACGTGGAATTACTGGATCACCCGCACTATAGCTGCGACCTTTGCGCACCTTGCGATTTTTATTTATTTCCGAAAATAAAAGAAAAACTTCGACGAAAACGTTTTATGAACGCTAAGGAAGCAGCAGTGGCTGCGTTTCAAAATGCTGTCGAAGAGACCCCCTAAAGACGAGTAGGCAAAGTGCTTTTCTCAGTGGTTCCATCGTCATTTTGAAAAGATATTATAATAAAACTAATAACTTGCTAGATTGTTCAGTTTTTGATTTTCTAAGAACTTTCAGTGTCACCATCGTACAATCGGTGCATGTACGTTAATACAGTCGCAAGCCCACTCGTGCTCGTGGCGTCCTACACAAAATTATTTAGTAATAATGCTGAACTTTTCGAATTTACAATTAATATGAACATTAATATCATGCCAGATCCCAAATGCGATTGCAAATTTTTGCCAACTAAAGTTAGTTAATTTATAATTGTAAAATTAATAATACTTCAAGTAGGTATCCTCATATCGACAAAGAAAGAAAAACGGAGCTTTGCATACATTTCAAGGGGTGCAAAAACCAAGCCAGAACCATGCTCACCTTATTGCAAGAACATGCACTCACGTACATGTATGCATCAAAATCATTTGCAACCATTGACATGGTTTCAGGTGCGTCCATGTGTGCATCCGTCAGTAAACTTTTACGGGCTGATAAAGAAAAAATAAAAAATATGTATGCGATAGTGAGTGTCAAGAAGTTGAGTATGGTTTCAGCTTTACTTAATATGTACGCAGCGCTCCGTCTTCCTTCCTCTGTTGGTCTGATCAAGTTTAGTTAGGTATAATATATAAAATATAGCGGAACACTGTTTCAATGTGCACATGCAGAAGTCAGCTTGCAATTCGAATATCTAAATTTGAGCACGTCAAAAATGTAACTCCGTCCTTGAAGAATAAACACGATTTTTATTTAATATTTTGTTAAGAATAATGGTTTCAACAATTTTTTTGTAATTTCTTTAAACTAAAATATCCCTACATCGTGGTGTCGAAGTCACTTACCTCGGAAACAGCTCCATGAGGTCCCTGGGCAAACAAATACCGATGTACGGCGGTGGGTGCAGTAGATGTGAGGTATGGGCGAAGTGAGGCCCGTGTGCGGCGGCGGGTGGGGGGTGCACTGGATGTGAGGAGTGTGCGGGGGGTGCGGGGGGCGCGGCGGACTGCGACGCGCGCCCGGCGGGGGGCGACGCCCGCGCGCCCTCCCACAGCGGCAGCGGCTTCCAGTCGTACTCCAAAAGGCTAACAAAAAAGAGATACTATAAGAAAGTCTGCTCGGCGAGCGTTGATAAATATTATGAAAACGTCTCGCAATAGCGCCTGCCACGAAGTATCGCAATCTATGTGACGAGCGACGCTTATCGCTGCGAGCACAGAGTTTTGTGGTACTCAGATTGCAGCGAACAACAACCGCGAGGCCGGACGGGCAAACAGATGCGACCGGCCATCTTTCAACAAAAATAATTAGCGGGCCGCAAATTTTATTTTCAGTTTAAGAACCCTACTTTTTTATTCACTGTCGCCATACATTGACATCAGCCAGCCTTAGGTCAAACACAAAGTAGTATTAGGTATATTTAGTATACAAGGTATATTTAGAAACTACACGACTGATAAGTCAACAATAATAACTCGTCTAAAAAGGTTTTTTTAGGATAGGGTGACAAACTAGCACACAGTTCACCTGATGGTAAGTGGTTGCTGTGGCCCATAGACATCTACATCTATCTTCGTTTGCGAATTAAAAAGGAGATGCGTTGTCAGCCATGAGGACAAAGATAGAATGCCTCGTTTCCAGTAAAAAGGGTATCCGGTTCTCTACACTCACCATACGAAACACAGCAGTATTAAGCTGCTATTTTACGCTGTTATACTGTGAGAGCGTGTTCCTTCCCCGGTCGAGCCGACCCATTCGTGCTACAATTATACTACTAATATAGCTGCAGCATGGCTCTATCACGTGAACAATAAGGTTGAACCAGGTTGAAGAGATGGCATAGCCTTTTTGAGTTTTAAAAATGCTTTATAACGGCCATTTATCAATAAAAATAAAACTATTTATCCTACGATAATTTTCTTTCCTTGTGTAACTTTAAACACGGCAATAAGGAAACTGTTGATTTTAATGTATTTTATTTTTTGTACTTAAAAGGAACAGTTTTTTATAACAGTTTTACTCTAAATGTTGCCGAGTGGTGGCGACAGGCGTAAAAGAATTCGTCAGCTCGTCCCGTGAGTGTTGTAAGAGGCGACTATGGGAAGTGCCAGATTATCTGATTGCTTCCGATATATAGCGCTATAACCGTCTCAATCGTAACAGATGCAAAATACTCGGACCGGCGGCAGGCGGCAACATCAAAGTGCGATTTGTCAATACACCTGTCAAGTGTGGTGATTAAAGAAAATCTTCCCAAGGAGAGTAGTGGGCTTTAATGGGACTGATGAACAGTATCAGATGTCAGTAACACGAATACACAAGAATATGGAAAAAAATGCAGTGATAAAATAATTATTACGGTTGACTGGTAGAGAATGCCATAAGGCATTAAGTCAGTAAGCCCTTTTTTAATTTATTCAGGACAACAAACAATTACATAATAATGCTTAAACCAAATAACATTTTATAAATAATATTAGTCATTATGTAACCAGCACCGTTATCCACAAAGTAATATTAAATTGGTAACAGTAAATAATAAATGCACAATAAACAGAGTATAAGTACAAAAAGGGAAAATAAAATAAAATTGACAGTATTCAGTAACATAAAAATCAAAATGAGACAAAAGGGAAAAAAATTTGCTAACAGTACAAATTTATCTTGTAAAATATTTTAAGATACTATTGAATGTCTACCAACTTTCTTAGAACGTTCTTGCGAAATTGTAACTGTGATGAGGTGAATAGATCAATATTTGAAAAATGCATGTTAAATACTTTCATAATACGTCTTAATGGGGCGCGTTCACCTGCATTGGTTTTACATAGTTTAGGCGCAAACAATTTATGTGTATATGTACACGTCTCTAATGCGTTGAGAACGACTAGGGACACGGATATATATTTTGTTAAGTAATTCACTACAATCTAAATCATTTCGAATTATTTTGAATAATAGTATTACATCAAAGTATATTCTTCTTGCTTTTAAAGTATGAATTGAAAACTTTTTTAATAAGTTGCGATACGATGATTTAGCGTGGTAACATTTATAGCCCTTATTATAAGGTATGTAAAAAAGATTAAATAAATAAAATAATTGTGATCAATATTAAATATATATCGTATACACGATGTATAATAATAACAATAAATATTTAAACATTTTAAAACATATCTCAGCTTCCCAAATTTTTTACGTGTTAGAGCCACGCTGCAGCTACACTTTCAGCGGCCTTGAAAGATGCTCATTACCTTAGCTTAGTCATCCTCTCCCTTGTAGACTTAGCTCTGTCGCGTAAAGATGAGAATGCTTTGGAGCGACGACTTGAGTCTGAAAGTATCCAATTCAAATCGTCCATTTCGCTGGATCCCGAGGCCGCACTCTCTGACAAATGAGGTCTGTTAAAAAATACGAAAATGCATTTTAAAATATTTTCACTAATTATATCTTTAAAAATTAATCTTTTGATAAAATGGAAAGGCACATATCAGCTCCAGAAGTCAAAAGTTGTTTATATATGTATGTAAAACATACATATAAACAACTTTATACATACATATGTATAATATAAAGAATAAATAAAGCTACGACTTCAGAAGCAAAAAGCTTATATGCAAATTAAATGACTCTTTTCAGTCAAATAAATTTTACACGTGGTAGAGCCATGCTGCAGTTATATTAGTAGTATAGTTGTAGCACGAATGGGTCGGCTTGACCGGGGAAGGACCACGCTCTCACAGAATACCAGCGTAAAATAGTAGCTTTATTATTTAGTAATAGTAGCAGCATTACTGCTGTGTTTCGTATGGTAAGTGTAGAGAACCAGAGGACCATTTTTAGTGGAAACGAGGCATTCCACTTTAGTCCTCACGGGTGACAACGCATCTGCATTTTGATTCGTAATCGAGGATAGATGTAGATGTCTATGGGCCACAGCAACCATTTACCATCAGGTGGACTGTGTGCTCGTTTGTCACCCTATCCTATAAAAAAAATAGTGAAAATTATCTAAATATATAGCCCGTTTACACTCCCGCGAGCGGCGAGGCGAGTGGCTAAGCGAGCCACGAAGGGCGAGTGTAAACGCTAGCTCGTGGCTCGCCTCGCCACTCGGTGGCGGTTTTTTGGGCACGAGTCAAAGGGCTACGCGAGGGAGGCTAGCGTGGTGTTTACACTCGCGCTCTTGTATCGTTTCACGCGTTTCTATTAAGGCAAAAGTTGATGCCGCTATTACTTCGACGTCTTCCATCGTTGCTGGATCAACGCATAGATAAATAAATATGTATGTAACAAACTCAACGCAAACTGAACGCATCGCGAGAGTGTAAACAGGCACTCGTTACCTCGCAACAACACGTGAGCTGCGAGGCGAGAGTCTAAACCTGGAGTATGAACTTCATCCCCTATTTTCCCACCATTAGTGGCTAGGGATAGGAGAGCTGCAAATTTATATGGGACCACCTCTGTACTTTAACCTATTTAATAAATAAAGCATTATTAAAATAGGCTTACATTTGACTAACATATCGCGTAACATACATACTTAAAAAAACACAGTCGAAATTAAGGAAATATACATATACATAGGAAGAGGTCATCCTATTTTTTTAGAGATTTTTAGTATTACTGTTATTAAAATGAATACCTAGATTGATTGCGCATATCAGATATAGTAAAATTAATTTTAAAGTTAGATAGAGTCCGCATGAAATCGATGAATGCAGATGGCAGACTGACGGGACCGTGGCATTACTAGGGGGAGGGCTATGTTCAGCAAAGGACTTGTGAAGGACTGTAATGATGATGATGATGATGATAATTCTAAGATTTTGAAGACCATAAAAAATAACGCGACTATTTTTTTCAATTTACGAGACACCATTTTCATCAGACTTCAAAGAAGGAGGCTCTCAATTCGATTGTTTTTTCAAGTGTGTTACCTCAGATCTTTCTTCTACGTGAACCGATTTTAATGATTCTTTTTTTTTTATTTTAAAGCTGGTGCTTCTCATGTGCTGTCATATAAATTTGATCTGAGATCTAACCAGTAGTTTTTGAGTTATCCTTAATAATGCGCATTTAATTGACTTCGACTACAGTGATGATGTTCTCATTTTATTTATATTGAAGTCGACTGTACAAAATTTTTAATTTTACCACTTTTAATTAATTTATTTTCTATAAAATAAACCCATTTTCGAAAACTGAAAAACATCCAAATGATACTTCTGACAACAATATTGAAAAGATTTCAGATACTGTTTAATATTTCTTATTACAATATTTGTATATAAGAAAACATTAATATGTATATGATAAAAAAAATCCTTCTTTAGAATACTTGAATTATGCATCATTTGCATACTTCGATTTTTGTGTATTTTTTAAATAAAAAACGTTACTTTGTCACTAGAATTGTCCCCTGTATCATACAGGTGATTTACACATGTTCATATATTATATTCCATAATTATTACTCGAATTTTACGTACCATGAAAACAAAGCTAATCAATAAACAAATGACTAATTTTGAAAAAAGAAATCCATGATTTTAAAATAAATTTGAAATTAGAATAAAATTAATTTGAAATTAGACTTCTAAGTAAATAAAATTATTATAATATGAAATGGCCAGTACTGCAAAACGGCAATTTCATAGGTAGTTTAACCTTTGTAGGTCACACAAAAAACCAAACAGTTAGTCACTGCGCCACAGAGCCGTTATATTTTATTTATATTTCTCTCCCTAAGTACTAACCTTCTATGTTTGTTTATTGACTTAAGCGTAGCATAACCAGACATGTCCATCTGTGTAGGGGGCGAACTGGCCACTTCAGAAGTTGAGAAACCTAAAAAATTTAAATATGAGTGATCCACTGCAACTTTTTCAATAACGCCCGCCAACGTTAAAAGTTTGTACTTCACTACAAGCAGTTTATATTAATATAAAATTTAGTTTATGGAAATTAATCTATATAGACATTTTATCACTCAAAAACAATAAGTAATTCATATTGATTATTTATTTCTTAAAATGTAAATTAATGTATTAAGTTAAATGGTAATATTTGCATATTAGCTTGGGATTTGTAAATTTTATTGTAATTAAAATTATAAATTAATTTATACTGTAATGTAATTATTAAAATAACGAATCTCATATAATGTTTAATATTGATGTAATAACAATTTAATAATTCAATTAATAATTTACGAACAATTGATTATATAAGAATTCAAGATTTCTTTGCATTTAAGTAAATATGTATAAGTATTTAATTATACATAATATTTGAATTTAACAAGAATGTTTGTACATATTTTTAAACGGTGACGAAATAATTATAAAATGTAATATCAGCTTAGTGTATGTAATTAATTGTATTTTATTTTATTTTTGCATGTCAATTATAACAAAACATGTCAGTCCCACATCATTGACCATCTTATCTTATATACCATGCTTTTAAAAAAATACATTTTCTATCTGTCAATCTACCATATTACTTATGTAAGCAACATAATTGTTATATTCAGTGATAATTAATAATTATTACGTTTATAATACTAAATTTCACAAATAAATTTGTAGGTCAGTCTGTTTGATTGTATCCAATATGCTGTATGATCTTTAATCGACGTATTTTAAATTGTTTTGTATTTGTGCCAATGAACGACGTAGTTGCAAATAATATTTAATTCTCCAAAGTTGAAAAAGTTGATTAAGCTACTGTTCTAAAATCAAGTTCAAAATCATTGAGAATTGTTACTAAAGGGGCGATCAATTTGAAAAGATATTGTCGCATTCGCATTAAATAATTATATAATAATTAAAAATTATATTCGACATAACAGTTGTATGTAGGTAAGTTTATCTGTTCCCTTGTGTTCTCCTGTAACCTAAACCATATGACTGATTTTGTAATGTGATATCTACTTTATTACGTGACGTCCGATCTTGTCCAAATTTAACTAAGTATAGATGGATATGTTAAATATTATATTACTTACTTGATGTGGAAGTTCGGCGTTGGAACTCAGGCAACCTAGGCTTTTGAGAACTACTGCTGCCTTTCATGGCGTACAAACTTGAAGAACTTGGAATAGGGCTAAGTGTCAATATTCTGTCACTGAAATAAAAAGCAAAATGATCAAAGGCTCTTAACTAACAAATAATGTCAATATTGAATTGATGTGAATGGGAATTGTTATCAACTTCCGGCGCTTGGTCACTAGCTCATGAAATAATAAAACCTAGACTAATTACTTAAATTATTACTCAATTTTATTAAGATAATTAAATAATAACAATTTACACCGTCCGCTAGTCGGCTTCCGACAGACCTAATATTAATAATACAAAATGTGTATATAAATTATTAACAGTGATTACTCTTCGAAATATTGATTAATCATTATTGTAATTCTTAAATATGCAGCATATAGAATATTTAGAATAATTAAGTTTAATAATCGGTTACTACTTGAATTTCATTAGAATTATGTAAAAGACCGCTGCAATATATAGATTCTAGAATAGAATAGAATAGAATAATTTTTATTCAATATACATTACATGTGTAATTCTTATTGAAGGTCATTTTTTACTTTACCACTGGTTCGAAAAAAAACCTCTGTCCTGGGAAGAACCAGCAAGAAACCCAGAGGAACTTTTTTTTTAAAATAAATTTTACAATATAAATTATTACGAACTATTTACAAAATTTATTTTACAAACCGCTTGGAAGTGACCACCACATTCCCAGGGGTTATTATCAACCATGTATTCATTTATACTATAATAACCCTTTTTATACAGTTTCAGCTTAATAAAACATTTAAACTTGGTAATAGAAAGAACCTATACACTTTCCGGGACCTTGTTGTAATAGCGTATACATTGCCCCAAGAATGAATTACTGACTCTGTGGAGTCGAGATACTGGCATCACTAGCTTGTGTTTGTTCCTAGTTTTTACAGAATGTATATCACTTTTTTTACTTAAACTATCTTTGTTTCTGTGAACAAACATTAAATTTTCGTAAATATACTGAGAGGCCAAAGTTAATATATTTATTTCTTTAAATTTATCTCTATGAGACTCTCTCGGTTTTAGATTGTAAATAGCTCTAATGGCCCTCTTCTGTAAAAATAAAATTTCTGAATCAGCCGCATTTCCCCATAGCAAAATCCCATAAGACATTATGCTATGGAAAAAACTGAAATAATCTAATCTAGCTGTCTTGACACTAGTGAGACCTCTAATCTTTTTTACAGCATAGGCTGCAGAACTTAGTCTGCTTGCTAATTTGGATATATGGGGGCCCCACTGAAGCTTCGCGTCGAGAGTGATGCCAAGAAAAACAGTGGATACAACAGGGCTCAATTCCTCCCCATTTAAAAACACATTGGTATTCAGATTTTTAACATTCGTTGTTGTAAATTTATTTCCGTTCAAATGCAGATTATTAACGTTAAACCAATGCACTAATTTTGATATAGCATTATTCACTTCGTCGCATTTAAATAATTGACGTTTAAGTTTAAAAATCAAGGAAGTATCATCAGCAAATAAAACTATATCATGACTATCCCCTACAAGGTGAGGTAAGTCATTAATATACACCAGAAACAGGAATGAGCCGAGAATCGAGCCCTGAGGGACACCCATTAGTACGGGTGACCCCGAAAAACTTTTACCATTGATAATAACCTTCTGCTTTCTATTACTTAAATATGAAATAATAAGTTTAAGCGCTGTGTTCTTGACACCATAGTACTGTAGCTTCCTGATTAATGTCTCATGGTGAACACAGTCGAAGGCCCTGGAAAGGTCACAAAATATACCCAAAGCATCCTCTGAATTCTCCCATGCACTAAAAATATGTTTAATAAGCTTAACTCCAGCGTCAGTTGTCGATCGACCCCTTGTAAAACCGAATTGATTTTTATGTAGCAATTTATTAATATTAAAGAAACTTAACATCTGCTCTATAATAATTTTTTCAAAAATTTTACTAAATGTTGGTAGTACAGAAATTGGTCTAAAATTCGTTAGTTGTTCTTGTTTTTCGCTACAATAGTGTATCTAATCTAACCTATGGTTGTTTTGTAACTGCCAATAAGTGAAGCCGCTCGCTTTGTAAATCTTAAACGCCTTTTGGAAATATTCATTCGGGCTATAACATTTTCACTTACCTAAATATTTCCAAAATGAAACAATTTGGTCCCATTAGATTCAGTACACCTTAATCTAGGTCTGTACGTGTTTTTTTTAATAATTCAGTTTAGTTTGGTTAAAAAAAATAAAACCGGCCAAGTGCAAGTCGGACTCGCGCACCGAGGGTTCCGAACAAATCCGTAGGTATACCGAGTGACGAAAAAGTTATCACATAAAATGAAAAGACGTATGCTACATAAATTTCTTTAAACATACACAATAAAAAAATATATAACAAATAATACATTTATCGCGGTAGCATTTTTTTCGTTTTAATATTAAATAACATCATGTAAATGCATACAGATATCACCTGATTAGACCTGAAAGCCGGACTCGGCGCTCCAAAAAGCCGGAATTTTGGCCCTAAAAGCCGGACAGTAATTTTTAGAAAGCCAAACACACCTTTCTGAGGCCATGCAGCCAAAAAACTCACCAGCTCCAACCCCCCGAGATATAAAATACTCCGTTTTTACGTGGTAGAGCCATGCTGCAGCTATATTAATAGTATAGTTGTAGCACGAATGGGTCGGCTCGGCCGGGGAAGGACCACGCTCTCACAGAATACCAGCGTAAAATAGCAGCTTAACGCTGCTGTGTTTCGTATGGTGAGTGTAGAGAACCAGAGACCCTTTTTACAGGAAAAGAGGCATTCTATCTTAGACCTCACGGCTGACAACGCATCTGCATTTTAATTCGCAAACGAAGATAGATGCAGATGTCTATGCGCCACAGCTACCACTTACTATAAGGTGGACTGTGTGCTCGTTTGTCACCCTAATTCTATAAGAAAAACATACGTTAATTGTTTATTAATCAATCACAGCACAGTTTCAAGTGTATACGTTACTTATTTATTTATTCTGCAAGCGATGCGTGCAGAATAAATAAATAAGCAACGCAATTACACTAACAAAAATCCTAACAAAAGGCGGACAGGCCGGACACATAAGAATTTGGCCAGACACAACCCGAAAAAGCCAAACATGTCCGGCTAAAGCCGGACAGATGGCAACCCTACACCTGATGAATTCTAGAAGGTCAAAGACCCATGACATTTGAAGGCGAAGATAGGTAGTTTAAACGTTGTCAATCCGAACTACTCAAATAAAGAAAAAAACAAACAAAAACTGTACTTACGGCTAACAATTTATAGCATAATTTTATGCGTGAAATTAAAAACAAAGGGACCGCGCGTTGCGGGTGTGTGAAAACAAATTCAAGCAAAAAATTTACATAAAATAATGATGTTAAGGCATAATTCTCTATGCGCGAAGTGACAAGAAATGGGACCGGGTGTCGAAATTATTATTTTTCTGGCGCGTGCGACGTTTTGTAAGTCACTTCAGGTCAGTACCCTATATATATTCAAGGCTGATTTATTTCTTGTCAATTTTTTACGCTATTTAGGTATTTTGTTTGAAAAATGCATTTTTTATTTTCTTTTATTATTGTTTATTTTATTATTTTAACAGACATATATTAACTTGTATTAACTGCTGTGCTATTTAACGTGATAACCTATTCGCCACCCAGTATAAGTTACAAATTATTAAAAATATTTTTATTATATTATGTAGCTAAAAATTTATGTTTTTCGCAATTTTTCCTCTATCTGTGCTATAAAACGGTGCTTTGTACCAAATTTCAAGATCGTGAGTTCACGGGAAGTACCCTGTAGGTTTTGATTCTCTTGAGAATGTCGAAAATTTGCGGCATAAACGGCTGTATCTTTTAGCTTAGAAGTTTGATTTTTTCACAGCTCTAAGGGACAGTAGACGATATGAATTTCAGCTTGATACCTCCATGCGTTCCTGAGAAAAAGGGTCTTGACAGACAGACAGACAGACGGACAACAAAGTGATCCTATAAGGGTTCCGTTTTTTCCTTTGAGGTACGGAACCCTAAAAAACGCTCAAGGAAGTTTTTAAGTTAAAATATAGATGTTTAGATGCTTGTAACTTATATTCTACGCATTATTTCTTTGAAATAAATTATCAGTGTTTTGAATTTGTCAATGTAATTGTTTTCAACTTATCCACATTTTATTTTTTATTTTATGTTAGTCTGAATTTGAAATGTAATTGTCAATGTTCTTACAATAATGATTACTTAATGATAAAATAATGTCGCTCCAGCACTTGTTCAGATGTTTTTTTTATTTTATTTTTTTTATAGGAGAGGGGCAAACGAGCATGCGGCTCACCTGATGGTAAGTGACTACCGCCGCCCATGAACAACTGCAACACCAGGGGAATCGCAGATGCGTTGCCGGCCTTTTAAAAAGGAGTACGCTCTTTTCTTGAAGGTCCCTAAGTCGTATCGGTCCGGAAAAATCGCTGATGGTAATCGATTCCACAAGGAGGTCGTGCGAGGAAGAAAACATCTTCTAAATCGCACAGTGGTGGACCGCCAATCATCCAGATGGTGTGGATGGATGTAAACATACTTATCTATTTTAAGTCAATCTAGTGTTTCTCAGACAAATTAATGATTTATTCTTATAAGAAATAAATTTCATAAACCAGATAAAAACGTACGGTCCTAGTTTTTCATTATATGTATATACATTTCCAAAAATTTAGCAAATTAGACTATGTTTGCGTGGAGAACACTTAAAAATAAAAGATAATGGTAATAGGTCATTTGCTTAAAGAAGTGTCCCAATATTTGAAGGTAACTTTTAAAAACTACTTACGGAATGGCGTATTTCCCAAGCACAGAGTCACAACTGCTCACACCACTAGTGCTCGATTCACTGGTGTTTCTAACTCTACCTTCGTGGGCGTAATCCAACGAATTCATCCTGCCTAATAGTAACCTATTCTCAATATGCAACCGGTGTGGACCAGAGCGTTCGTAGTTTGAACAATCCCTTAATATATCCACTGTCCTCGATTCAGTCAAAATGGGGCGATCGTGGGAGCTGGAACAGCCTTGAGTTGGTAACGTATGAGATTTTCTCTTGTCAACTTCGCGACGATTTTCAGCATAAATTATTTTATGGTCAACGATATCTTGGTCAACTAGCGTTTTGTGTGCCTGTTTCGTGATCTCCGAATGCACGCTTTCAGCCGTACTTTGGTCGGTATGATCAGAGTGCTCGCTTAGATCCATATCGAACGCATTATAACGTCGTTCCGGAGATGTAATGTAATAGTTTAGGTTTTTAGTAGAAACATATAATGGTGGATATGTTTCGTCCGGTATTATTGGAAATTTATCTTGTCGAGTATGCCTCACGCACAACCAACCTGCAAAAATATTATTTATTGAATTATGCAAGTAAAAAATGATAGGCCGAAATTAGCTACACAAGAACACATTTGCCTACGAACCTAAATCAGCCAGCAGATTAGCTCCCTCATAAGTGCTGCCAATAAGACCTAACACGTAGAAAGCCGTGGCGCGCACTGCGTATACTGGACTGTATTTAGCTAACCGCACAATGTGAACGAGCACGGAATCTTCTAAGAAACCGTTGCTCAGGCTCATCAGTTGCTGTAATCCCTGATTTGTCAGCGCAGTGTTGCCAACAGCCCAGAGCGACGCTTTCAAGTCCATGATCTCTTGTTCTGTTCCGCACTTTTTTCCTTGTAATATCTGAAAAGAAATTTTGTTAAAAATTTACCAATTTTAAATTTACCTTCACATTTTACTAAATTAAAAAGTATTTTTTTTAAATGATGTTATGACGCGAACGTTATCGCGCCATGCTTTTTTACGATTCAAACTTTCACCTACCTAATACGGGACGAATCGTTCGATAGACTTATATAACTATCATTTATGGATAAAGAGGATTAAACCTAAAACCTTGTATAATAAATTTCGGCACGGTCAATTATATTTGACTAATTAACAGATTCGTTGCGACACCAATTTTCGACAACTTTTAGCTGTGGCGGCGAACAAATTTTTTAGCCATCAACTTGCCATAGAAGTTGACTCGCCTATTGTGCCATCAACCATGTGTAAAAATAATGTTCTTTTTTATGCTTTTTTCACTTGTTTAGTTAGACCTGATTAAGTTTAGTTGACACCAAACCTCAGTTGCAAATGGAAGGATACTTGTTTTTACTGGCTAACTACGTGTTTTTCTAAGTGTTTTCCTTGAAATGGAGAGTGACTTTTATATGCAAAGATTGCAAACGTTTTGTACTATTTTTGTTTTACAAAAAAAAAATCATTTACATAAGTAGGTACAGCTAAATCACCCTGAAACCCCTTGGTTTTTATTAAATTAAATTTTCACCTAATAATAACGTTTGTAAATATCAAACAATCAAAAAACTTAATATGGAAAAAATAAGGTTTATGTTTCATTGATATTTACAAATATTATATATTATTTAATGTTATACAAATGTAAAAGTAAAGTCGATCTGAAAACGTCTAATTAGTAAGAATAGCAAAACAAGTGTATTCAAAAGGAAAAAACAATAGCCATATGCGCCGGCGGTGTACGGTGGCGGATGATTAAGACTATTAATTTATTAGCGAACTTTTTATGCATAAATGCATTTGAACTGTTTCAAGCAAAAATAAGACACATGGTACTTCGTAAGTCCATTCGCCCATATGATAGTAATAAGACGGCAGTTCAACCATTTTAAACAAAATTAAACAATAAAACAAACGCATTGGCTTATTTTAACAGGAGACTTGTTTTCTAGAAACTTGTTTTCAACTTAAATTTGTGAGCGATCGCAATGAGTGCTATTATTTGTTACTTATTAGAGTATTTTTCCACAACATTAATTAAAAAACCCACACAGTAAAAAAATATCAAAAGTTTAAAAAGGTTGTGAACCCCTAAAAATTACAAATTCTCAAAATATCCAGAAACGAAGCTGTAGGCATGAACTAATTGCATAATAATGAACATTTTGTTCTGGATAAATCTTCCAAAAATGCAATTTGAGTGCAAAAATTCACTTTATTTTTTATTGTATTTTGAATAAATATTAAAAAAAAAACCAGAAAAGGTGTTGTCCGTCCTACCACCTAGATCAGTGATTACCAACCAGTGGTCCCCGGATCACCAGTGGTCCGCAAGAACTTAAATATAGTCCGCAAAAGATTTAAATATTTTACTTACCTATTCGTTTTAGATAACACATTTATTAATTTCTCATCACGGCAGTACAATACCTACTAGGTTTTACAATAAATACACAAATAATACTGTTAATGAATACTTCTTTTCATTTTATTATATAATTATGTTAAAAGTTGTGATTATAATTTTTGTTAGATTAACACACTATTTCCTTTCTCCTTGTGGTCCCTGCTAACTACAATAAATCAAAATAGTCCCTGGTCAAAAAAAGGTTGGGAAACCCTGTCCTATATAGAAGAGATGATACAGTTGAATAAATTTCATTGATATAAAAATACTAATACATTGCATAACATCTCGGTGTATTCTACTATATCCCAATTAATATCAAAGGATTCAATTTGTTTTCTCACAACACCTAACCTTACAGTAGGGGTGGCTTTAACAAGAGCACGCGGACGTAAGGTGCATTATGATTTAATACGCGCGCCGTATTAATTTTCGTTCCGAGGTAGGCTAATTTCACGAAGGTCACTTCCGAGGCGTGCAAAGTATTATGAACATTAGCGACGTTGTAACTACGTTTAAACTCGCAAGTTTGCTATCAGAGAGTGATTCTTCTTCTCTTGTACTATTATTTATTCTGCGCTATTTTTTATATTTTTTTTGTAACTGTGTTTATTATAACCTATTTTTATTATTCCTGAATAACAATTGTTTCATTAAGTTATTTAATTTGCTTAAATGTGGAATAAAACAATAAAATGTTTATTACTTCCCGTTGTGACAACCCTAGCAATTTTATGTCGGCTTTTCAGAGTTAATTTGGCTTTACGACAACATCAAATGCGAGTACTGACTGTGTGTTCTTAGGCTGTGCTAACGAGCTGTAGAAATTAATTGAACAATATGAAGTTATTTTAAGGATTTTGATTATAAAAGATAACCTTGAAGTGCGCGGGTAGCGCGGCGGCGAGTAATACGCGCGCGTGAACACCGACTGGCGCGGAGGCTGGGGCGGGAGCGGGGGCGGTGGCGGGGGCGGGGGCGGGGGCGGGGGAGGCGAGCGCGGCGAGCGCGGCCAGCAGGTGCGGCGGCGGGCGGGCCGAGCGGCGCGCGGCTCGCGGCCTGCGCGCGCCCTCACACAGCGTCAGTGCCTCGTGTACACCCGCTTCCACCAATCGCACGTACCTTTAATCCATACACGAAGAATATTCATTTTAATGTGGTAGAATCACGCGAATATTATGGTTGAAGCACGAATGGTTCGGTTCGACTGATTGAGTTTGATTGGTTGGGGATTGAGGAGTACGTTATCACAGAATACCAGCATAAAAAAGCACTTTAATACTTCTGTATTTCGTATTTCTTGGCGACTTTTTTAATCAGGGGTGACGACAGCGCATCAAAATTTTTAATTTTTAATCGAGGATAAATGTAGGTGTCTATGGACCACAGCATCCACTTACCATCAGGTTGACTGTGTGCTGGTTTGTCACCCTTATTCTATAAGATATATATTTCTACGACTGTTTTGTTTTATTATCGATATATTTCTGATGATAGAAACTACATATTATATAAAAACTTATTTTATATTCACGAAGATTTGAGTACTCTACAGCACCCATGGTCACAGGATGTTCAACCTCCGAATATTATAATATATTTGAATGCAAAAATCAACGAAATATTCAATATTCTTACACACACGGCCACACACAAAGAAAAATAAAAATTCAAATCATAAAAACATTTTTACTCACCGGTAATTATAGGATTTGATCCAGAAATCTAAATGTTTCTTAAGGAACGCTATCGATTTGGTATCATTTGTCTGAGCGGCTGCGGCAACTTCTAGCCCCAACCATAGTAGATAGCCTCTATCACCAACAGCGCTAAAGTCCAACGTTGACGGCTCTGCGTCCTTATCTAGGCGACAATTCAGACCAAGCGTGTCCTTCATTGTCATGAGTTTTTCTAGGAATGCCTAAAAAGATTGATCAAATATTTCAAGGTTTAATAATGACGATTGTTGTATATTTATTAACCTAAATATTAAACACCATTAAAATATACGCAATAAAATAAAACTTTTGTGTATCTTCTTTACTATATTTGAGTTTTCATGTTTTTATTTATAGAATAAAAAAGACAAACAGGCACAATACTATAATAGAACAACAATAACAATAACAACTAAATTAACCAAAAAAAAGTTTTTCATCCGCAAGTACAAGTTAAACCTGATGTGAATATTATGTGACCAATAAAAAGCGATAATGGACGTCATTTATGATTTTATTCGTTATTGGTACTGTTAATCCACACATAGATCGATTTTTTTTACTCAATTTGTACATCAATAATATCACTTGAAGATTCTTCTAGCACAAAAATAAGAATAAAAGTACGTACTGGCACACTATAAGCTTCTTCCAAAATTGATAAAGCGCATTTCACGACCTTTTTAGATTCATCTTTGACTTGTCCAACCAACATTTGCAGTATCCATGTGTCCATATCCACCTCGTTGGCACTGTCGCCGTCATCTCTATAAAAATGTTTCCATTGGTCTTGAGTATAATTCTTTTTAAGTTTAGATTTCTTTCGAACCAGTTCACGAGAGTTTCTGGACGCTCGTAACAGAACGTTTAGAAATTGAGTTGCATAAAGTCTTGATGCTTGTATGTTGCAAGTTAGAGTTTTAGCTAGAATGTCACGTGGGCTTGAGTTCAGTGTATAATCTAGGCTTGATATAACTAGCTTTACATAACAACTGTGGTGGGTCTTGGTAGATAATTCCAGAAGACTGCAAAAAAAATTAGGACGTTAATGGTGATCTAACCTAACAAATAATTAAATTCTAGAAGCTATATATAATATATAATATATATATATATATATATATTGTGCAACAGAAATTTTCGGTCATTACAATGACATTTAATATAGGTTAATTAAAAAGTTTTGTTTGCTTAACGCTGAAAAGTGTGGGCATACTACAAATTTAGCTACAAATACGTTGATAATTTATGTATCGGGATAAATTCCAAGTGTTTTGGATTTTCATAGTCTTAAACTTAAAGAAAGAAAGTAACTAAATATTTATTACAGTATGTACATCAAATTATTGATAGTGTGCGTTTATGACACGACTCGACGTGTGGTAAGCAATGTTAGAGTGCAGAATGTAGTGTCGTAACAGTCATCTTCACTCAGCCGACTGTTCGAAACCCGATTCGAAGTACGGTTGGATAGTAATCCTTACGTTGTTGACGCGCGCGCACAACTACTATACTGCAACTTGAAACTTTTTAAGGCCTCTACAGTCACCATACGAAACACAGTAGTATTAAGCTGCTATTTACGCTGGTATTCTATGAGAGAGTGGTCCTTCCTCAGCCGAGCCAACCCATTTGTGCTACAACCATAATATAGCTGCATCTTGACAATACCACGTATGAAATTAACAAAGAGCATTTTTAATAAGATCCGCACGTAAAAATAAATTGGTATGATATTTCCTAGTTTTGTTAATGACTACTCATCGCTTTGTAATTGCAAGGTCATGTGAAGAATCTTTGCACTCTAACAGATTTTATTAATTGTTTAATTATCTTGTACTAGCATAGCTAATACAAATAAGCAGTGAAATATAATATAATTGGTCGGGGAAAAAGTTTCTTCGTATTTTGTTGGTACAAAATAGAAGAAAAATCTCTTTGGTTGTACTGTTTGTATCTGGCTGGTTTTAATATCAATACATATAAGACATTAAAGATAAAGAAAAATAAGAAGTAAAAACCCTTTCCCGCTATTTTCCAATTGTATTTCTGTCCGCTAAAATGAGTGAATCTAGCAAAGAAATTCAATACATACTGACGTTTTATTACAAAAAAGGGAAAAATGCGACTCAAACCGTGAAAAAAATTTGTGACTTTTATGGACCTAATGCAGTGTCAGTAAGCGTAGTACAAAGTTGGTTCAAGCCTTTTCAGTCCGGGAATTTAGATGTCAAAGATGCAGCTCGCACTAGTCGCCCTCAAACGGATAAAGTCTAACCCATTTTTAAAAAAGTGGAGCTATATCGGCATATTAGTAGTTACGACATAGCCGAAGAATTGATATTTAGTAGAAGATTGATACAAAAAAGATCGATATTTGGATACCACACGAGCTCACTGAAAGAAACCTAATGAATAGTGTACTCATTTGCGATTTTCTATTGAAACGTAATGAAACCGAACCATTTTTGAAAAGTTTGATCACTGGTGATGAAAACTGCATCATCTACGACAAGAACGTGGGAAAAAAACACGGTCAAAAGGTAGTCAAGCTCCACAGACTGTAGCGAAACCCGGATTAACACGCAATAAGGTGATGCTGTGTGAATTGTGGGATTTGAAGGGCATCGTTTATAATATATATAAGCGGTAAAAGCTTATACTTTTACCGCTGGGCAAAACCATCGACTCGGATCTCTACTGCCAACAACTAATGAGACACAAGCAAGAAATTGAGAAAAAACGGCCGGAATCGATCAACAGAAAAGGGGTGGTCTTTCATCATAATGCCAGACCACACACATCTTTGGCCACTCAGCAATAATTAAGAGAGCTTGGTTGGGAAATCTTAATGCATCCACCATAAAGTCCTGACCACAAACCCTCAGATTTTCACCTGTTTCGGTCTCTTCAGAATTCTTTGGGTTGTGTTAGGTTAACAACAAGAGAGGACTGTCAAAACTACTTGTCGCATTTTTTTTAATCAAAAATCCTATGATTTCAACAGCAACTGAATTATGACTACCTACAAGATGGCAACAAGTTATCGAACAAAATGGCACATATATTATATTGTAATTAAATGTAATAAAACTTTATACGTGATAGAGCCATGCTACAGATATATTAATAGTATAGTTGTAGCACGAATGGATCAGCTCGACCGAGGAAAGACCACGCTCTCACAGAATACCAGCGAAAAATAGCAGCTTAATGATGCTGTGTTTCGTATGGTGAGTGTAGAGAACCGGAGAACTCTTTTACTGGAAAAGAGGCATTCCATCTTAGTCCTCACGGCTGACAATGCAACTTTTTAGATTTTGATTCGCAAACGAGGATAGATGTAGATTTCTATAAGCCACAGCAACCACTCACCATCATCAGGTGGACTGTGTGCTCGCTTGTCACCCTTATCCTATAAAAAAAAACTTAAAAAAATTTCTTGAATTTGTATATAATATACGATGAAACTTTTTCCCCGACCTTATAATTATGTTTCATCAAGCCTTCAATTTAATATTTATTTGACAAAGGAAAAAGACAGGAAGATCTTTTCACTCGGAACAAACGAGGGAACATTCTGTATATCACAGACTAGATATAACTAAGAAGAATATCATCAAAGGTGTAAAAGGCCTGATAATGCGAACTCCAATCCTCTTGCCAAGCATGGCGATAATGGAAAAATTATCTATGTTTAAGATTTCCAGCAGGGTCCTATTTATAATAGATGATGATGATCATGAAAGTTTCATGTCTCTTAATTGTTCATCATCGTATTGGTATATGTTTGTTGTTAACTCTAAAATTTTAAGCATTATAAAGTAACCATTTTGTTTGATCCTAGAACTTTGCAGACATAACATTTAAATGAATGTAGGTGAAAATGGTAAAAATTACTTACTTATCATAAAGACCGGTTTGTTTAAATAACTTCAAGCCAACATGTGAATGGCACAGTTTTCCAATGAATAGGAAATACATTTGGCACATCGTGTTGCACATATGTTGTGGGCTAAAAAGACATTCGTGAGCCTTTCGACCTGTTTCAATAGCTTCGATTTGACGGCTTACATCCATGAACAAGTCTTCTAACATCTTTTGTGAATCAGTCTATGAAAAAACCGCTAAAATTATACACTTTAAAAAAGAATAATTACATATTTTGTTAAACATATTTGAAACATTTTATAAATAAGAGGCATAAGAGAATTCATCACGGCTTTAACAAGGCTGATAAAAATATATTTAAAATGCTTTCATTGTTAGCCTCTTATTTTTTTTATAGGATAAGGGTGACAAACGAGCACACAGTCCACCTAATGGTAAGTGGTAGCTGTGGCACATAGACATCTACATCTATCTTCGATTACGAATCAAAATGCAGATGCGTTGTCACCCGTGAGGGCTAAGATGGAATGCCTCATTTCCAGTAAAAAAGGTCTCCGGTTCTCTACACTCACCATACGTAACACAGCAGCGTTAAGCTGCTATTTTACGCTGGTATTCTGTGAGAGCGTAGTCCTTCCCCGGTCGAGCCGACCTATTCGTGCTACAACCATAATATAGCTGCAGCATGGCTCTACCACGTATAAAGTGTGATTTTGTAATTGTGTCAGATTAGCGATTATTTTGTCTGCGAATATATTTTGCTATGCTTTTTATGCTTTTTAACTTTAGTAATAAATAAAATAAAAAATAAAAAGTGTGCAGTTAACACGCGGTAGAAGTGAAACCTTCAATAAACTAAACTTCGAGAGAATGAGACGAATGAAGAGCATCAGGTAGTAGAATAATTGTAGGGTTTATTTATGATAATATACCAAGATTAAAAATAATTTTACATTTTATTCAACATATTATATTATATTATATTACATATTATACAGACTACAAGTTTTCAATTTCAACAAATGACACAAGTGGCTTATGATATCTAAAGTATATAATAGATAATAGGAGACACTGTATACTATACTATAATCTATCTCATTCGCTTGCAGGCTAAATCCTATGGATGTATATGTTTGTCTCTTATCGTTTCATCGAATTTCAAATCACAACGATTGTTCGATTCTCACTTCAAAACAATTATTAACCATTGATAACTTGAATCATGCTACATATAACAAAAACGTAAAATTAAAACAAAACTTACATCATTATGTAGTAATAAATGCCTTATTAATTGGCAACCAGCCCTCGTAGCAGTATGTCCATTACAAGTTGTTGAAAGGTCTGTATGGGAGTACTTATTAGAAGAAGGTTTCAAGTAGCTGATGATGCGACTCGCCCAAGCTTTATGTCCACTGTCATTCAAATTTAATAAAGGCGACCCATCCGATTCCTATAAAAATATTTAATTATTAACAAGTGTAAGGAACAGTGACAATGGTTACATAGATTTCGTTACCTTTAATATCGTTCGTATGATTTCCCAGTCCCAAGTATTTCCATCCTTACTTTGCATAACTAAAGTCGATCGGATCCAACTATCGCTGTCGCGTTCGAACAGACTGAAGAACTTTGCCGATTTCGACACTTTACTCGCGGCAGAACTAGTCCGGGAACTGACACTTTTGCTCTTCACTAACGCACTAACATTCCTATTTCCAACATCGGCACGTGAACCCACGCTATGCCTCTGCTTTGGTTCGTTCTCGTTGTCGGACTCGTTTAGGAACTCGATACTGCTTTCTTTATGCATTAGAAGCTCGTGGTAGGGTTTTGCCATGTTGGCATTGTCCTTCTCCTTCCTGCTCTTGGTCGTATCCTCTATTTTAAGTCTAAATGCACCACTACAATATTGTATAATGTGGTCTAGGAACAAACTGTTGCTGGCTGGACGGGCCTCTAACATAGAATGCAGTCTTCGCAGAGCTGCGACCGCCGCTAAGGCCTGCGGTTTCCCTGCAGACGCTTGGGACATCAGCGAGGGCAACGTGGGCGATATATTACAAATTTGAGGAGGTAGAAACAAGTGTATTAAATGCAATAGTTGACCTAATAACACAGTGGCACGGACCGATATAAATGTATCACTTGTCACGATCACTTCAGCCAATCCGTCCAGCAATCCAGCCTGAAAGAATGATTTTAAGAATATATGAGTTTGCTTATATATAGTGTAATTGTAGCATGAGAAACTCAATACATCTTGTAGCATGCATTTTGCTATTAATCTACAAAATAAAGTTATGGAAAATCTCCAACAGATATCTAAACCTACCTGACCGCGTAA
Organism: Parnassius mnemosyne; assembly: GCA_963668995.1. Classification (NCBI taxonomy): domain Eukaryota; kingdom Metazoa; phylum Arthropoda; class Insecta; order Lepidoptera; family Papilionidae; genus Parnassius; species Parnassius mnemosyne. The sequence goes on from CAVLGL010000159.1 coordinate 27,639,643, forward strand.
CAGGTAAATGTTTTTCGAATTATAATCATACATACAATGATAGCCTGTGGATGTCGTATGAGGCGACAGAAGGATTAAACAGGAAATGGTTTAAACTGAACGGAAATTTGACGGCTCCATGGCGCAGTGACTTAGCATTGAGTTGCGGCGCTGAGGGCTGCGGGTTTGAATCCCGCATGGAACAAGTATTTGTATGTCCTACAAATAATTGTACCTGGTCTGGATGTTTGTCTATGTGCAATTTATGTTTGTAAACTGCCTCCACGATACAAAAGAAATTCCTGGTGTGAAGGTAAGGTGTTAAAAAAATGGGCAGCAGTATTTTCCTGACTGTTGCCAACCCGCCTGCTAATAGTGGTAACTATGGCAAAGATGAAAAAATTTGCCCTACAAGGTAATATAAAAAGGACGCTTATGTTCAACGGTGGACTTTTGATAAGCTGCAATGAAAATAACTTTCATTTAGATTTCAGAATTAGATTTCAATATTATGTACTATAGTTTTTATTTATAACCATAGCATTTAGTTTCTACATATAACTAGATAAAGACTAATAATTAACTGTATATAGGTTGAATGAATATTGGTGGAATATTATACGTTTAAAAAGGAAAGGCTGATCATTTTGTTTCCTTTTACTAATTTAATTTATTTATTTTACACCGGTAACAACTTTACATAATAATCAACATTTGAAAGCGTGTTAAAAATCAACTAATATGGAATTATCATAATCATTAGTAACTTTCTATGTTTTATTGATGCCGGGATTTTAAAACATAAAATGGTAGATTTTTTTTAACATACCTCTAGGAAACACTGAAGTAAGAGGGCAAGGTGAATTTCAATAATATCAGGCCCGGTCACGCTTAGGTGAGGTAGAATGGAAGTGCCTTCTGCTGCCACAAAGCCTTCGTTCAAACGCCATGAATCCTAAAGTTATATAATATATATTAAGACTACAAGAGATATTTAAACAGGGTTATTTTTCAAAGAGTAGCCAAATTTTAAACTTAAGTTGAAATATATAAATAATAATGTATAGTTATTGCAGTTTTTGTAAATACGAGTAAATAAGGCATCTACCTTTATTTGAAATGATCCCAAACTGAATGTGATTCAATTCATAATGTTTTTGCCACGGACCAAATACAAAGATAAGACCGCCTGACGACTGTGCACTGTGATTCTAACTAGGCGCTGACGTCATCACAGTAGGCGTGGCTTTAGTTAGTATACTGTCAGCGGTAGTCCTGTGCGCTTGTGTCGAAAATCTCAAATAGGTATATTTTCGTAGTATCAAGGAGAAAAGGAGGAAGTGTTGTGTTTTATCGTGTAAAAACTACTCAGATAGATGCTGTGATGCTATAGGCGGCATCACATTTCATTTGTAAGTAATTTTATACCTAATTTATTTAAATTGTTCTAGAAAAATCTCTTTGCGTCGGCTTTCAAATATAATTAAATATATTCGACACTAGATGACGACACTTTGTGTCATGGGAACTGAAAATATAAAGGTACTTAGAGCTCAGTATTGGTAAAATATCATACGAAGGTACTGAAATTTGTTTTGCATTCAGCCCTAAAGAATTTTTAATCGCCCAAATATTATTTTATAGTTTTTATAATAATTTTGTGAACAGGCCACCATCTATCGTCAACTAAAAGAACAATCATAAAAATAACAAACGAAATGATGCGAGTAGTTTTATTATTTGTTGGTAGATGGTAAATAGTTAAGTGGGCGGAGCTTAACACCCCCTCACACCCCGTAAATTTTAACGCGTTGCTACATCGTGAAATCTAATTACAACATCTCCTCTTTGTATTTGCTCCGTGGTTTTTGCCGACCGATCAATCCTTATAAATGTGTACGTGCGTAGTAAAATAGTAGGCGTTAGATATTTATGAATGACAATCAGTTAAAATAATGCATTACCATGCATTTTGAATTTAAAATATAAAAAGAACAGAATGTTTGAGATTTTTTAAATTACTTATTCTGAACGTTCCCTGCAAATTTGGGCGGTTATTGCAATATAAACCTGTATATAGACCATAGTATATAATTTTAGTCTAAAATTGACACAAATATTCAATTATCTAAAAACAAAATTTGTATTTGAAAAACGACACTTAGTAAAACCTCTTGTAAATTTATCTTTTTTTCACATAAAATCAACACATGACCACCAACAAAAAGAAGAGGCCCCTTTTTAGCTACCCCTGCCAGATAAAAAAAAATTAACAAATTAAAAATATTATTGTTATGGGCAAATTCAAGTTTAGTATACCTGGAAATCGGACGGATCCACGGCGTCTAAAGCGACGGAAATCTCATCCGTCCACTCAGGTTGTGGTAATCCAACTAATTCATATAGCAAATCCAGTATGGCTTTCTGAAAAAACTCCTATTGTTAGATTAATAATTTTAAATAACAAATACATATTGTTACGAGCTTGGGGTTCGAAACAATTAAAAACTGCCGATTGAATTACCAAAATTGACACTTTAATTACGGATACTAATTACACCTTAAAACACACTAATAATAAAACACAATAATTCTACTGATCACTTAAGTTCGCAATTGTTTCGCTTCGAAGTATTCTCTTGTATCGCCAATTCAATACTGCCCCGGTCGTGGTCTATACCGGCCTTATTTAGGGCCTCAGATAGTTTCCAGAACCTTCTACTGTAGCGATATCTAGAATGTTCGAGTACATATCGGTCCCGAAATTTCCGGAAGGCTCTTGACTCTCCTAGTTCTGCTACTCGACACTAGAGGGCGCTAGTGTAACTAGTGTTGCCATGTACAAGACATTAATAGTGGAGCGCAACAATATTATAGTCCTTTGCCATACAGTGTCATTTATTATTTATGCGTCTTAAATAATGAAGAACAATATAATATATATTATATTATATAAACATAAAATAATTGATGTTTGATGTTTATGGGCCACAGCAACCACTTACCATCAGATGGACTGTGTGCTCGTTTGTCACCCTTATCCTATAAAAAAAAACAGTTTCAATGATACTTAGGAATTAGTATATTTTAGGTCAGGAATTTGCTAGCATAGATCCCGTTATGCCACCTAATGTCAAAAATATATACTTAAATCAATCAGCTAACAATTACCAGCTAAAGGAAATTGTAAAAACTCGCCTAAGAACCAACATATATTTGACAATTACCAAAATTCTTATCCTTAATTATGCATTTGATAACATTCAATACATAGTAATGGACACTTCTGAATTGTGAAATCAAAATAAAAAGGAATTTTTAGATTTTGAACTTTGTACCTATTTTTTAATACTAATGTGCTGCAGTTATGGGCTCCTGTGATTTGGCCAATCGCACAATAACTTTACTGACATATTTCAAAAGTTGTCATAAACTCAAATATATTATGAAAACGTTAATATTTTAAAATATACCTCAGATTAATATATGCCACAAGGAACTGGGATACAGTAAAATCATCTGTTTTCATTTCAAATAACAATACTATTGTACTCTCATTGCCCAAATCAGAATTGTGCCACGCAAAAAAAAACGTCAATAACGTTGACAGAAGACAAGACGTTAAAATAGATAGACGTCAGACGAGCGATCGTTTTCGTTTCGTTTGAAAAAATACATTTCTGCAAATGTTTTCGGAATCTAAGTGCGCAGTGCAGTTGGTTTGTTATGCAATAAGTTTACCTAATCACAACCTGAGTTTTATTTACCATATAAGTTCTAGGCTAAGACTGAACTGCTTACATTAGCAATAACATAGTTGTGTTTCATAAGAATAAAACATAACCTTAAAATCTCTATGATAACTGCTAATATCTATGTTTTCAGAAGTGTCCGTCAGGAGTTATTGTTCTTACATACAATTATGTATAATTTCGGACATAAAAAGGTATTTTTTCACAGTTGGTTCTTAGGCGAACATTGTATGGCCGCAGAACAATATCATTTTACATATTATAAATAATTCCTCACTGACTGAACCCCAATAAAATATCTATATATAAAAATCAATTGCTGTCCGTTAGTCTCGATAAAACTCGAAACTGGCCCGACCTATTCTGATGAAATTTTTTGTGTGTTTGATTGGGTCCCTGGATGGTTTAGATTCAGAATTAGACCCGGTAGGTGGCGCTGTTGTCAAGATCCAGAAATCACCCATGGGAAGCCGGGGCGGATCGCTAGTATAACATAAAAGAGATGTATACGTACTTTATAAAGATAACAAAACTAAATGAGTACTCACTCGGACCTCCAACCGCGGCAAATAAAGTGCAGCGACCAAAGCTCGCAAGCCACCTTTGCTGCACGGGTGGCAGAAGTGGAGCAAACCCGGCCAACTGCGCAGAACACACAGTAGGGCGAGTCTGCTGCACGTGAACCGCATCTCGCGTTCATCTCTGAATGATCATAATGGAAATGTCATACAAAAGCATGCATTGTTACTTTATCATCATCATCATCATCATTACAGTCCTTCACAAGTCATAGAACAAAGACCTTCCCCAAGGAATACCACAAAGCACGGTCCTGTGCCACCTGCATCCATCGACTTACTGCATATCTTACCAGGTCGTCACTCCATCTAGTGGGGGGACGCCCTACACTTCGCCTGCCGGTACGAGGCTGCCACTCGAGAACCTATTTTCCCCATCGGTTGTCGGTTTTACGAGCTATATAGGCGGCCCATTGCCACTTCAGCTTACTAATCCGTTACTTCGTAACAGTGTAATATATATTCTTCCAGATGGATTTTCGGTCATGGCACTAGGCTGATCTGTGTAGGTCAGGATTATAACGCACAAGTGTGTAAAGCAAGCACATGTGCACTCTCTATTATCTCATTCTTATAGTCCAATGGGTCAGCAATCCGGCACGACTGTAGAGAAATCAGGCAATAATCAAATTTTTGTGCTTTCACAGACACGGGAGTGAAACACCGTCCATTTCCTAACTCCGAGCTGCTGAGAATTTTTGACACAAAAAAGCAAAAAACTGCTTTTTCCCGGGATTGGAGGAACCCGAGACAATATGATCAACAGTGGCCCTTACACCACTAAACCAACGAGCCAGTCATATTATATTCATACCAATGCCTTTTCCGATAGCAGGTGAAGCTGGCATTTGGAGGAATGGTCCAACTTACTATTATTGCAGCAAACACGGAAGCATCTACTGCTAGTAATTTTATAGTGTAATTTTTTTTAATAGGAATAATAAAAATTTTCCTTGTATGTCATCAAGTCTTTACAGTGGTAGAGCCACGCGGCAGCCTTTGCTGTCGGACGTACCAACCCGGCTCGAGCCGGGTGGTACCACGACCTCACAGAACACCGGCGTGAAGTGGAAGATCTGCTTCTGCGATTCATCTGGGAAGTACAGGCCGGAGGCACAATCCCCCCCCCCCCCCTCCCGCCCACCATCAACATGGTAGCAGAATTAAATGAAAGACTATCCCAGGAGGGTACCAGCACCCCTGGAGAATCCCTCGCTGAGTAACCACGACCAAGAACCTCCACTCCTGAGCGTGGGTGCTCAGGCTGTCCCGCGTATTCTGGGGGGGGGGGGGGGGGGGCAAATTTCCGCTCAAAACAATAAATGTTCAGGGCAAACTGAGCGCTATCCGTGAATTTCTGCTACACTATCCTATATAGTATCCTTTGGCTACGCGTAGACAGCGACGACGTAGAATTGCTCCCGTTTACACCACACGTAACACATCCAGACCGACGATGAGGAGCATCGTCAAAGGTACAAGACATTTAGCACTGTGCTCCCAAGAAGAGGTTCATGTGCCAGCAGTGGAATTTCACAAACTGATGAAGAGGAGGGAAAATCACAAGATAACAATACAATTTATTAAATTAATAAAATTGTCCTGCAAGTAACAATAAAAATATTATTTTTTATACACAAGCTAATAAAATTTTATGGAATAATGTATCTTGATTACCTGTTTGTATCTGTGCCAGCTGGGCGAAAATGAAAATCACAATATGGTGAATTGAGGCATGTCAAATCGATTCTTGCAGCCCCACGTGAACTCGGTTCATTCAAAGTGTGAAGTAATACTCCACACAATGCTTCAGCCATACGTGGGGTGGCACATTCTGCTAACTGTCGGGTTACAGCGTTAACACCACCACATGAGATGAACAAGTCAGGATTTAATACACCTATAAAAAATAACATTTGCTATTATTTTTACCCTATAAGCATGTTTTTAAGAAATGAGGGGTGTTCAACGTAATCATTGCATTATTCCTGTCCACACGCAAAATACGCGCTTAGACGTGGAGTTGCGGCAAACAGCCCATTGTATCTTATTTTATCTTATGGATATGTTAGAAAAAGGATAAATTTATAAAATATTTTTTATTATACATAAATTAAAAACAACAGAGGCCCCAGTATAGATCCTTGAGGAGTTCCGTAAGTTAAAAGTGCAGTAGAACTTTGAAATTCAGCAATTATTACTACTTGAAAACAACCTGTAAGATAAGATCAAAGATTTTATGGGCATTACCGGTAATTCCAATATCTATCAGTTTTTTCAAAAGAATTTCCGTAGGAGTGACTAACATTAGTGAACGTTTTTTTTAGTAAATGTATTGATGTCATTTAGTTGTTCGTGAAAAAAGCTTTTCTACTCCCTTGAACAAAATATTCTTTGTCTTGGGCTGAAAAATGCTCATTTACAGCGGATTTGAGCTCATTACCGTCAGCAAATCGGTTTCCCCGAAGATCTTTTTTTAACCCACTTCAAAAAGAAGGAGGTACTCAATTCCTATTTTTTTTTCTTTTTTTTATGTGTTACCTCATACCTTTTTTCTACGTGAACAGATTTTGAGGATTCTTGTTTATTTGAAAGCTGGTGCTACTCATGTGGTCCCACATAAATTTGATCAAGGTCTGACCAGTAGTTTTAAGTTATCCTTAATAATTTACATTGAAGTCGGTTGTACAAAATTTTTAATTTTCCCACTATTAAGTTTGGGAACAAAAAGTAGTCACTAGGGGCTAGATCTGGGCTGTATGGTGGATGGCTCAGTCCCGCAGTCTCGTACAGCATCCTTGGAGTGCCGCACCGTGTGAACTGGTACGTTTTTTATTACCCACATTATTAGCAAATCACCCTAAAACCGAAAATACATTGAACAGCCCTCGTATTTAAAATTACTATTAAAGTCCGATGTAGTTTTTTCATTTGAGACAGTAAGAGAAAAAGAACGAATTTGATATGATGTTCCATAATGTCTTATTTCAATTCTTAGGAATAGACTTGATCATATTTATTGGTATGTTAATAGGCTTTTAACAGATATGATGATAGCATAGAAGTTAAAAAGAATTTATGACCTAATTCTATATGTTTCGCTGTACTTAGTTTACAGACTACAGTTTATTTACTAAACAAAATAAAATGTTAAAAAATATGCTTACAAATTTCTGCTAAAGTAGCAATAGCAGGTCTGGAGAGTCTGTCACCAGTTCCATCACCAGCACTACCTGCACGAGCGACCGCCGTTAAACATCGTAGAAAACCTTCATCAATAAAAGCTGCCCTATGACACCTCAATGGTTGCTCAATTGCACCCACTACGGCAATCACTCTTCGAACTACTCGCAGAGCCTGAGCTCTCTCTTCCTCATTCCTTAACATTAAGTCCATAGATCTACAAAAAAATTGGTTGTATAATATAAAATTGAATATTTTAAGGTAAGTACAGAACCGATCAAATTGAAGCCAAATGTCATACATAAATAATGTATTAAACAGACATGAAACAGACATACAAAATTAAAAATTAATTTTGATAAATCTTTATATACACAATTTAATAAAAAATTAAAAGCAGCTAGACATACGAAATTTTTAGATTTAATTATAGATGATGATATACATTAGAAACAACATGTAAACGATGTTTCTATCAAAATAAATAAATTCGTGTATGCTCTTAAACCAATAAAAAACATAACAAACATAAAAACCGCTGTCATGCATACGTAGAATCATTACTGTGCTATCGTCATTATCAATCGGTATTTTAAAAAGTTGGATTGTTACCACTACCGTCACTATGAAGTATGCACTTTTGTACAGAAGCACAAAATGTTGTTTACAACGGTAAATGATATAAATCCCGTAGTCACAGAGATCCATAGAGGTTTGTACTAAACAATAATCCCAGAATAAGAAAATATAGTAAAAGTAGTTTATATGTGTGTACGCTTATTTAATAAATTAAAAAATATTTAATAACAGATTATTTAAATGAAAATTGTATCAGTGATTAAATTATTATAACTAAAATTAGGGATTTTTAGCCATAAATATTAATGTATAAAAAGAATCGCATGTTATGTGTAACCGTAGCAAAACATGCTGATCTGTAACATTGTGTAATATATTTTATATACCACGTTTTAGGTTATAAAAATATAATTATTATATATGTTTAAATATAAATTATTATGTATGTTTTGTTATGTGTGCGCGCGCGCGCACGTGTGTGTGTGTGTGTGTGTGTGTGTGTGTGTGTGTGTTTTCCAAAGTAATAAGTGACAAGTTGTGTGCAATAATTTTGTATGCATTAAAATAATAGAGCGATAGTTTACAAAAATAATATTAATTGTTTACAGGTCAAAAACATTACTAGGTTGTTATTGTATAATAATAAGTAAATATAACATTGTATTTAAGTTAGTCTATAAGAGTTAAAATAAACTATTTAAACTCTTATAAACTAACTTACTTGGGTGTGTTTAGTTTACCAATAACAACAAAGATAATAATAATTAAGCTTTTAAATAGAGATGTTTAAATAAATAAATAGATAAGCATTGATAAATGAATAGATAAGCTCATGATTGAGTAATAATGTTTAGTAAATATACTGACAAGGTGCAGAGACATAGCTCGAACAATATCCCGATCCTACAACATCCTATTAGCAAGCTACACTTCCCGACTCAAAGGAGAAAAATAAGGTGTTTTATTCAGTCCCAGCCTAATATTGCAGGGTACAACTAAATATGACAAAAAAATAAAGAAATTGTCTTCAAAGTTCAGACTATATCATGAACTAGATGATACGAAGCATAGTTTATACATGCATTATTGCTATTATATGAGGAAAAGAGTAAGCAAATTGTTTCCAAAATTAAGATAATTAACAAAGAAAGACTGAAAACACTGATCCACATAAAAGGAACACGAACAATAGTATTAGAGCTCTCATTACAGCCATTCCCAAGTCCACTGCTGAACATAGGCATATACCAAAGAATGCCAGCACAGACCTAAGCCACCTGCATCCATAAAATTACTGCATGTTTTACCAGATGATCACTTCATCCAGTGTGGGTCTCCCTACATCGTTCTTTTTTTATAGGGCAGGGAGCAGACGAGTATACGGCTCACTTGATGGTAAGTGACTACCGCCGCCCTTAAATAACTGCAACACCAGGGGAATTGCAAGTGCGTTGCCAGCCTTTTAGAAAAAAGTAAGCTCTTTTCTTAATAGGTCCCTAAGTCGTATCGGTCCGGAAAAATCGCCGGTGGTAAACTATTCCACAGAGAGGTCGTACGAGGATGAAAACTCCTAGTAAAACGTACAGTGGTGGACCGCTAAGCATCCAGATGATGTTGATGGTATCGGGAGTTTGGTCGTGATGTGCTTTCATGGAATTTGGCGGCTGGGATTAATCCGAACAATTCCTCAGAGCACTCCCCATGGTATATACAAAAGAAAATGCAAAGGGATGCAACATCCCTTCGCAACATCTCTTCGCAGCGTCAGTGAATCGAAAGGACTCGGTCGTCGACGATTCGAGCCGCTCTGAGCTGGATGCGGTCAAGTGGAAGGAGCTGGCACTGGGGAGCCCCTGCCCAGAGATGGGAACAGTATTCCATATGAGACCGAACCTGAGCGTTTTAAAGTAGCAGGCGGTGTGCCGACATGAAATACTGTCCCACTCAGCTGAGCACGCCAAGCTTTTTAAACGTCAATTTGTCCTTCTCTTCTAAGTATCCCTAAGCTTACCGGTACAAGGCTTTCATTCGAGAACCTTTCTTCCCCAACAGCTGTTGGTCCTTCGAGCATATGGCCGACCCATTACCACTTCAGCTTACAAATCTGTTGTACTACGTTGGTTACTCTAGTTCTACTGGGCACTTCCCATTTTTAAATCTATCATGCAGAGAACGTATAGTCCTCTCAATAGGTCAATAAGCCTTGGAGACATACTGCAGCTATATTATGGTGGTAGCATAACTGGGTCGACTCAAGCGGGGAGGACCACACTACGAAGGCGAGACTGAAAGTTTTCAGAAGTGGCCACTTGTAAACGATATAATAAAAAAATAAGTTCAAATTTTGAAAATGGAACTCTGCCAATATTATTGTGTATGTATTTTATTAATTTGTCATTTGTTTACGATTTGGCGACAAATTTAAAATTGTCTATTTGTTTTTGTTTTGTTGTCATTGTGTCACGTCAGCATGAATTTAACGTGAGAAATTTTTCATACAATGATTTTTTATGACTTTCGATGTCATTGAAGTCAACAAGAAAGTTATGATAGACTTCAATTGCCATTTCACGATGAAGCCCAATCTCGTGCCACTGTTTACAACTGGTTTAATAAGTTTAAACGTGGTCGCAGTAATCTCACCGATGATCTGCGTGAGGGACGGCCTCCTACGGCAACAACTGAAGATAACATGAGTGTTGTGCGGCGTATGATAGACACTGACAAAAAAGTGACTTATCAGCAGATTCGGACAAGCTTAGGCATCGGTATGAGTAAAGTGCACAAAATCCTCCATGAACATTTAGCGGTCAGAAAGCTCATAATTTGACAGAGGCCTAAAAACTCCGTCGTGTTGATTGGTGTCGTGAAATGGTTCAAAGATTTTACGGAGGTGACTCAATTGCTGTGTTCGACATACATACGGGTGACGAACGCTGGATTTATTGTTATAATCCTGAAACTAAGAGATAGTCTGCTGCCTGGGTGTTTCCTTCCGAGGAGTTGCTAACTAAAGTGAAGTGAGGTCGAAGCGTGGGAAAAAAGATGATGGCCTCGTTCTTCGGAAGGACAGGGCATTACGCAAATATTGTTTTAGAGGATCGAAAAACAGTTACTGCAGAGTGGTACACTAACAATTGTTTGCCACTTATCTTGGAAAAAGTTCGGGAGAAACGACCTCGCATTAGGATTCTCCTTCACCACGACAACGCCTCGACGCACACCGCCAAGCAAACAATCGACCACTTGGCGACGTTAGACGTGGAATTACTGGGTCACCCGCCCTATAGCCCCAACCTAACACCTTGCAATTTTTATTTATTTCCGAAAATAAAAGAAAAACTTCGAGGAAGACGTTTTATGGGCGCCGAGGAAGAAGTGCTGCGTTTCAAAATGCCGTCGAAGAGACTAAGGACGAGTGGGCAGTGCTTTTCTCAGTGGTTCCATCGGATGCAGCGTTGCATTGATGTAAATGGGCACTATTTTGAAAAGATATAATAAAACTAATAACTTGCTAATTTGTTCAGTTTTTGATTTTTTTTTTATAGGAGAGGGGGCAAACGAGCATGCGGCTCACTTGATGGTAAGTGACTACCGGCGCCCATGCACAACTGCAACACCAGGGTAATCGCAGATGCGTTGCCGGCCTTTTAAAAAGGAGTAGGCTCTTTTCTTGAAGGTCCCTAAGTCGTATCGGTCCGGAAAAATCGCTGGTGGTAATCGATTTCACAAGGAAGTTGTGCGAGGGAGAAAACTTCTAAATCGCACAGTGGTGGACCGCCAATCAACCAGATGATATGGATGGTATCGCGAGTTTTGTCGCGATGTGCGATGGTGAAATTGAGCGGCTGGAATTAGTCCAAACAATTCATCAGAGCACTCCCCGTGGTAGATGCGATAAAATACGCAAAGAGATGCAACATCTCTACGCAGTGCCAGTGAGTCAAGCCGATCGGAAAGAACTCGGTCGTCGACGATTCGAACCGCTCTGCGCTGGATGCGGTCAAGTGGAAGGAGCTGGCATTGGGGAGCCCCTGCCCAGAGATGGGGACAGTATTCCATGTGAGGCCGAACCTGCGCCTTGTAAAGTTGCAAGCGGTGTTCCCGCATGAAATACTGTCCCGCTCTGCTGAGCACGCCAAGCTTTTTAGAGGCCAATTAAGCCTTCTCTTCCAAGCGACCACGAAACTGCACGTCACTCGATATGTCGACGCCGAGAATTCCGATACTGGCTGAGGCAACAAGGGGAGTGCCTTGAAACTGCGGAGATACGACAAGGGGATTCTTTTTAGCGGTAAACGCGCAAACTTGTGTCTTCTGGGGATTGAACTGGACTAGATTTAGTCACCCCCAGTCTGAGACTTTGTTCCACAAAGTCTCGACTTCAGACACAAGTTTGTTCTGGTACTCGGCGACGTTTTCCCGAGAAATATTGGCACGGCCGGTGTATAAAGCATCATCAGTGCTCTTGTCTGCATAGCAATGAATGTTACTGGTTTGCAACATATCATTGATATGCAGAAGAAACAGCGTTGGTTATAGCACGCAGCCTTAAGGAACACCAGCGTTAATGGGCTTGTAATCGGAACATGCACCGTCTACTACGACCTTGATGCTCCGATCTGCAAGAAAGCTCGTGATCCAATTGCACAATTTCTCGGGAAGCCCATAAGAAGGCAGCTTCGAAAGAAGCGCTTTGTGCCAAACCCGATCGAAAGCCTTTGCTATGTCCAAACTAACAGCCAACGGCTTGGACTCCACTGCCTCCGCCCATCTATGAGTTAGGTAACCTAGAAGATCACCAGCTGAGCGAACTCGACGGAAATCATACTGGCGGTCACTAATCAGTTGGTGATCCTCAAGGTACCGCATGAGCTGGCTGTTAATAATGGTTTCCATTACTTTGGAGAACAAGGAGGTGATAGCGATAGGGTTGTAGTTGGACGGATCTGAGCGGTCGCCTTTTTTAGGGATTGGGTGCACCAAAGCTGTCTTCCATGAGTTCAGGACTACGCCTAGGGAGTAGGAGTACCGAAAAAGACGACGCGTTAAAACCGGTGCCAACTCCGGAGTACACGTCTTCAGGCGGGACTCCATCAGGCCCACTCGACTTGTTGACGTCCAGGGACGCTTTACGCACCAAGTGCTGTGTAAACAGCACTTCCCGCATGGAGCACTCACACCGCGGGATGGTCGGCTGTGTGTTCCCCCCGTCATCTACAGTTTCTCGCCAATTCTGCCGATGTGCTCTGACTTTGGCTTGGCAATGACACTTTTGAAGGACCTGGAGACGGAATTATACTTCTTTTTAAGAGCGCTGGTGTTTACATCCCGGGACGTTGATGCGTCAGCCCAGGCCTGGTAGCACTCCTGCTTATAGCGTGATCCTATTTTATAGGAGCGACCAAACCATGGCTGGGATCTGCCTCCAATGGGCACCACAGAGGATGGAATAAAAGTTCCATACCCTGAAGTACCACATCAGCAACAGAATCGGCAACAACGCTGGGATCTTCCGGCGAGAAGCAAACCTGCCCAAGGGTAGGATGCAAAAAAAGACCGCATCCCGTCCCAATCGGCCGACCTATAGTGCCAAACACGGCGGCAAGCTGCAGATGGCAACTGCGATGGGAGCGTGAGTGGCACCGTACTCCGGATCAAACAATGGTCCGAAGAGCTTAGAGGGGCATAGATGGAGTCCTGATATCCGTCCGGATGAGAGGTCAACAGAAGGTCCAGGGAAGGTACATGATCCTCCCCATCTGGGATCCGCGTAGGCGAAGTAACCAGTTGTGTTAGACCATATGCCAAGGCAAAGTCATATACAGATCTACCCGCATGATCGATTAAACGGGAACCAAGCCATTCAGCATGGTGGGCGTTAAAATCACCGAGTATCACGATCTCTGCGGTTGGGACCTGTTGTAGCACGGTGTCTGCAGCCATTTGGACGTGGTCGATGAGTCGGTCTGTATCGGCATTACCGCTATGGGACCTATGTAGGCACCCGTAGACGCGGGGATGGTCGTCGCTGTCTACGCGCAGCCATAGGGTGGACAGCTCCGTACCTTCAAGACTGCCGAGGCGTCGAAAACAGATGTCCTCTCTGACGTATACGCAAACTCCAGCCCTGGGCACAAAGGAGTGTTTAAATTTGCACCCTGGGTAGGAGAGATATGAAGTATCAGCCGGAGAGGACACCTGAGTCTGGGTTAAAAAGAGCAAGGCCGGCTTCACCGTCTCTAGATGGTAATGGACAGCGTTAAGGTTGGAATGAAGTCCCCTGATATTGCAAAAATTCACGGATAGCGTGAAAGGGGTCGCCTTGGTCAATTTTTCTAAGAACTTTCAGTGTCACCCTCGTATCACAGAACACCAGTAAGATTGAATAGAAGCAACTTAATGCTGCTGTGTGTTGTAGAGAACCAAAGACCTTTTTATTGCTAACTAAGCATTCTAGCTTAATCCTCAGGGGTAATAACGCATCTGCATTTTGATTCTTAGCCGAGAATAGATGTAGATGTCTATGGGCCACATCCTCCATTAACCATCAGATGGACTGTGTGCTTGTTTGTCACCCTTGTTCTATAAAAATAAACAATTACAGCTAACTAAATACGCTAGCAAACATTACACAGAAAAAAGTATTTTATGACACCCAATTAGTTAAGTAAAGGTATATAATATTTATTTATACAAGAATCATCTGTACATGTGCTTGCTTAGATGACTTGAAGAGTACTTGAAAAGTAGTTTCAAGAAACAAATGGAGAGGCTTGTATGGCATCCATAATGCTATGCTGGTATTGTGGATGCCATATACGATTCAGTTTACTGTCAAGTTTGCAGCGCGCATGAAGTGGCGTCCAGTTAGCAGTGCATCCATATAGACAACTCACGTTCAAATTCGCCGTCTAGTTTGCATGACGTCGCACCAGTTGAAACCATGGCCTCACCAGTGACGGACGACGACGCGTTAGCCATCCTAGGCTTATTGCTCTGACAAACGTCATGCATACTTGACCGCTCAACAGCAAAATCGAAATTCAATTTTTGCTTCAAGTAGACTTGTCAGGCACACTGATAGCCATACACCGTCAAGTTTACCGGACGCCGCTTCAAACACGCAGCAAATTTGACGGTAAACTGGATTGTGTATCGCATCCATTAGACTTTCTACATCTATTTATAAGATTCTAGGGTTCCTTTTTTAATATAAAAACTAGCAATTTCTACTAGATTGTGGAGGTGTTTAACACATGCACATTATTTAATTACATTATTATGTGTATAGATAAGTAAACAAACCTTGTCACAATATGTGGCAATTTCAATATGTTGAATGTGGCAACATCACTCTCAGTTTTTATTAAATAACGGAGAACTCTCAGTGCTGCAGCTCTGATAACCATAGACTCATCTACAAGACTTATGCGGATACTGGAAAAATACAAATCATAAAAATATATAATTTTAAAAAACAAATAAAGCTAAAAACACATAAGTAAAGAAACGACCCGAGGCAAAGTTTTTAAGTAGCATTCAAAAATTTTACCTATTTTAGTAGAGGAGGATAATATTGATTTTTTTTACTAAATACCTACTCTAAATATTTTATGTGTGAGGGAGTGCTCTACTCTCGATATGTGGCCATACTTTAATTTCACTACATAAAATTGTTCTTACACATCAATTCTTACAAATCATCTAGACATCAAATCCATATTATTATTAACGTTACGATTACTACAGACATTGAATTATAAGATTAGTTATTTTCAAATTGATTCCTTTTAGATTACATAACAAACAATGTAATTGAAAAAAATATATTGGACAGCCGTCAATTGATCTGTATGTTGGTGAGTCTTCTCGTTTAATAGAAATATAAGCAATAGATTGAGATATGTAGTATTAAATAAGATTCCATATGTTCTAAGGAGGATCCCTATTGATTTTTGTTTGTGAAATCAACACCGTTTAAAAGTTATTGAAAAAAATTAATGAAATTTTGATAAAAAAATTAAAACGCTCATGAGGTGTGCACTTTTGGATATTCCAAACTTTTTTTTGTTTTTGAATAAGTAGTTGTGCACTTTAGTTGAATGGTAAATTTTAAATGTAATATGAAGTTTCTTTCTTAAATAATCTAATAGAAAGCACTCACATAGCATATACAAGCTTGTTGACGTTTCAATATAACACTAACAATATTTACAATCATTTAATTTATGAAATTTTAGCTCAACAAATTTAACAAATGTGGTAAATTTGTTGACATATATGTATGAGATATCCATCTACCACATTTTTAATATAATAAATATTAATCGAATACTAAATACACAGTGGAGGCTATGGAATAGTTAAAAAATTATATATTTTTATTAACTTTATTTGCTTTGAACAAGTTACAATATTATAAAAAGTATTTTACTTATACTTTCTATTATTGTTCATACACACAGTACAGTAAACCATATTTACACTTTTGGAACGAAGTTCCTTATCACACGGTACGAATTTGATGGATGGGGGCTAGGCAAGAAAAAGTGTAAGATTTTTCCGTCATAACTCCCTTTCTATAGTGTGAGTGAGATGGAATAATATCCATCTCCCTCGAACTTTTTCTTATCATTTTAATAGAGGCTAGTAATTTTTTTTATATTTTACAAGACACTTATTCTTCACTCGTTTGTTATTTTTAAGTCAAACATGAAACGAAAACAAGCACAATGCGACATGAGTACTCCCTGTCTTTGACCACTGGCCGAGCCGGTATAAAGCAGTTTCTTTCTGTATGTGATGAGCCACTAGTGCATGAGCACTAGTGGCTCATCACACGCGCCTAAAGCTTGTAGTAGTGTACTTATCATAGCATGGTTGTATGAAGCTTTGCCTCGGGTCAGTTTCTTTACTCACATGCTAAAAATGATCAGACAGTAGAGACAGATAAAAATCAGCAGACAATACACAATTTTTCCATTAGGCTGATTTTTACCATCCCATTTGCTAGACTTTTACTACAGTAATAATTTTAGTCAGTAGACCACCCTATGTATCGATTTTGACTTTCGTGAGATTTGTATTAATATGGAATTCATAATAAATACCCCTGACTGTGACCGGTCTACCACTATAAAGTCTGAGTTATTCACAATAATAAATCAGGCTGTAATGATGGCACAGTCCCAGTATGATTATTGATTTACTATATCATACTTCAGAGCAAGCTTCTGCTGTAGAATTCTGGCTATTGGGTTATGACTGTGGAGATACTCAGAGCTCGAAAAGGAAAGAGCTAGAAAGCACCAAACATCCAAAAATGACATGCCTTTATCATTCACCATAATAGTAATAAGGTAACAGATATTGAGCCATCTTAGTAGGTGTTTACAAAAGGCTCATGTCACACATTCATCCAGTTACAATCACTTTGTACAGCTGGGTTCTGACATTACTTGTTGGCTAGGAATAGAGGGGTAGGTCCTATTACCATACAGTCATTATTACCTTACATAATAATGTCTGCGCTTAATGACTCATCCAATCTTATCAATAAGTAATTATATAGGCTCCACACTTCTCAAGGGTTTATAATGAAGGTGTGTAATAAACCATGCCAAACGTGATTTTCTGGTAAGTATAGCCTCATTATTAATGGTTTCAGATAATGCATACTGTGGGACTTCATAATGGTTAGGATTTTTCTATAAAGGGTTAACTTTAGTTTAGGTAGAATAGAATAGAATCAAATATAGATTACAAGAATACTAATCGTTTGAGAGTTACTACTAGTTCAGAAAAAAAAATGTCCTGGGAAGAACCAGCAAGAAACCCAGAGGAACCATTTTTTTTAAAAGCATAACTTACAATATAATATTTTATACAAGTATAACCAAGTATGCCAAAAGTATGATATGTGCATGTTTTATTCACACCTTACGAAATACATTTAAACACTTGTCAAGCACTACATTACAAAAATTTGTCTTATTTCACAAATCCAATTATTAGTACATTTCAGCCTAAAAATGAGATCTTATGCTAAGGGACATAACTAATCTGTGCCCTCATAGCTAGCAATTTTATTTCTTTTAAATAAGAAAAACTAAATATGTTTCTTTTTATTAGAAAACTATTAATTGTGATTTAAAAAAAAAACACCTTTTTAATCACAATTAAAAAGCATTTACATAAGATAAAAAGAGTATATAAGACATCAAATATTAAAATTGTACAGTTTAATTGTCCATCAGATGTTTTACTCATAGTCAAGACACAATTTTATTTCACTTTAATCATATTAATAGTGACAGTCCTATATTTTTTAGTATAATGGTGAATATTAGTATGTTATGTTGCATATAAAAAAGACATTCAACATCAACTTGAATTTCTTTTCAAATGAATTACAATTTTTCTATATTATATATTACACAGATATAACTTTTTAAAATGCAAATAAAAATAAAACATGAAATGCTTACCAAGTCATAAGTTCATCACTAGTAAATCCTAAATTATTTCTATCTTCCTTAGATAAGAGAATCACTAAAGCATTTAAACAAGAAAGTCTATAGGAATCAGAACTGTTTTTTTGCACATTCCGAAACCCTGGCCTCAATTCTGTAGGTAAATTCTTATTAGTAGGTGAAGTATCATTATGGAATGATTTCTTTAAGTATAAGCCTTGTATAATTTCTTTGATATTTTCTTCTGGTGATTTATTTTTAGTGTCTAACCTATATAAATCTCCACCATGTTTACCTGAAATGTAATAGTTCCAGATATGATTCAATTTAAAAACATAACCATAATACTTAAAAATTGTAATTACAAGAATTATTTATACATTTTTATTAAATGAGAGAACCCAAAAATAAGGTAGCTCTCTAAAAAAAATAATACCTTTCCGTCGACCTGACCAATTTTCGTAGGTGGCCATCATAACATTTTGTAAGCTATAAACAATGTAATAATAATTAAAGTTAAAGACACAATTTTTTTAGGTTAGCTAATCTAATTAGGTATAGTTTTTAATTTTTTGCAATCAATATAGTCTCAAAATATATTAGGATTATTTCCTGTTATCGTCCAACGCAATGTTTGACATATTGACATGTTGTTGTTGTTTTTATTATTCGCTCGAGAGAGCAGGTAAAGGAAATAAGCCATACAGCCTTGTCTTTTTTATTTTAAATATATAGAATTTTAAAGTGTAAAGGCCGGAACCAAGTCTTATTTTTCTTCTTTCCATCTCTTCAAAATCCATAAAGGCCGAAGCCAAGTCTTATTTTCTTTAATTCTTCATATTTTCAAAAACCGTTAAGGCTAAAGCCAAGCCATCTTTATATTATAATCTTTGTAAGTTTCAATCCATGTAAATTTGTCAATCCAATATTTTTAAAAACAGGGATACCATATTTCATATTTCTTTTACAGTATTATGAATAAAATTGCAAAGTGCTAAATATGTCTTAGTATTCCTAAGAACATCTTGCAGGGCACGCGGGACGCTTTTTGAGTTTTCCTAAACTTGTACATGTTTTTCAATGAGTAGCAATCTTTCTATGGCGTACGCTGGGCAGTTAAATATTATATGTTCTGCAGTCTGATTTGCTTCTGTATCTCAGAAGTAGCATGTTGCAGATGCTACTATTCTCATCCTGAAAAGATGAGCGTTCAGTCGATAGTGGCCAAATCTAAGTCTGCACATTATTGTATAAAATTTTCTGTTATGATATCTCTCGTTGCGAGAAAACCAAGAAATACTCAATTCTGAATTAATTGATGCATACCAACGACCTTTTCCTGCTTCTAAAACAGCATTTCATTGCATTTTCCATTCTTCCAGACCATTTAGCTATACTTTTAGCTAAATGGTCTGCGCTTTCATTTCCTTGAACACCAATATGTGACGGAGTCCATAAAAATTTTACTTTCAAATTATTTTCTTTCAATTTCCACCACAAACTTTCGATTTAATACATGATGAAAGACGTTTTAGCATCTAAAGTTCTTGCCTTCAGTACCTTCAAGACTCTCATGCTATCAGAGATCAGTAACAATTTATTAGATACATATGTTCTTCTATATATTTAATAGCGATTAAGACATTATAACATTCTGCAGTGTATATGCTTGCTGATGCAGGAATAGAAAGGCCACGTCCAGTTTTCAGATGAGGTATGTAAAATGCACAGCCTACTTTATTTTCAACTTTTGAACCATCTGTGTAAATTTGTCGATATTCATCATATGTAGATATAAGTTCATAAACCTCTTCTTTTCTTTTCAATTTTTCATCAATATTTATGTGTATATCACTGAATTTACTTTCATAATTCTCCTTATGACAAGGCCAAGTATGTGTGCTTTTGTGAATATTATATTGTTCATCATATCGTATCACTTCATGAAAGTCATGGAGTATATATGGGGCTGAGTTAGATATAGGAGACATACTATTATAGTAAAATAATACCTTTTTGAAAAAGGGGATGATGAGACAAAGAATTACTATTTAATAAAAACCTAAAGAACAGTGGCAGACTTTCATACATAAAATTAGTTGAAAAGAAATGGTAGCGTCTATATATCAAAAATATCTTACAATCTTAAGCGTCAGTGTCTTAATAACTCTGTCAAAGAATTTCGTCCTGAGAAGGCGTCAAAAAAAAGATATTTAGATTTGAACCTTTTTAGGTTATGACCACATAGGTCTTGGAAAAAGTCATGCTTCCTGTGGTTGCTTGATGTTAGCTTAATACATAATACATAATTGAGAGTTTTTAGATTATTGTATCTCTATTATATATTTGCATACTATAAATGTATATTTCTGGCATGGCTCCAGTGCCTTTGTATTGTTACGAGCTTGGGGTTCGAGATAATTAAAAACTGCCGAGTGAATTACCAAAATTGACTATTTAATTACACAACACTAATTATAACTTAAAATCACACTAATAATTAAACACAGTTCGCCGTTATTTCGCTTCGAAGTATTCTCTTGTATCGCCAATTCAATACTGCCTTGGTCGTGGTCCATACCGGCCTTATATAGGGCCTCAGACAGTTTCCAGAACCTTCCACTGTAGCGACATCTAGATGTTCGAGTACATATCGGTCCCGAAATTTCTGGAAGGATCTCGACTCTCCTAGTTCTGCTACTCGACACTAGAGGGCGCTAGTGTAACTAGTGTTGCCATGTACGAGACATTAATAGTGGCGCGCAACACTTTCTTTTACTCGACCCTAGAGGGCGCTAGTGTAACTAGTGTTGTCATGTACAAGACATTAATAGTGGCGCGTAACACTGCCCCCTCCTAAGACATGCTCGTCCCGAGCATTATTGGCCCCATAATAACGCGCCAGTCGATCCACATGGACAATCTTAGGAGTACCTCTGACACCTTTCTGTATCCGGTAGGTTACGTCATTGATCCTTGTCACAATCCGGTACGGTCCGTCCCATTTAGCTTGAAGCTTAGGAGATCTCCCTTTGCTGCGAACTGGATTGTGTAACCACACTAGTGAACCTTCATCAAACCCCTTGTTGTTCATTTTGCGGTCATACCGTGTTTTCATCTTCTCAGACGTTTGCTGGCCCGTCTGTCTGACGTGCTCATAAATGTCATTCATTTTGTTCCGCAAGTCATTTGCATAATCGGTTATACTGCGTGGGGCATCAGGTGGTATTCCGGTGATCAGGTCTGCAGGCAGCCGCAATTCTCTCCCAAAGTTTACGAAAGCTGGTGTCACTGATGTACTTTCGTGAAC
Organism: Parnassius mnemosyne; assembly: GCA_963668995.1. NCBI lineage: Eukaryota > Metazoa > Arthropoda > Insecta > Lepidoptera > Papilionidae > Parnassius > Parnassius mnemosyne. Next base: position 27,661,499 of record CAVLGL010000159.1, read on the forward strand.
AGCGCTTCGATATGACAACAAAAACGGTTGTATGTGCCTGTCCCAATCTCGTTGCCGTTTTTCTACAACTTTTGCTAGGTACTCCAATGTCTGATTAAATCTTTCTACCATTCCATCAGATTGTGAGTGGTAAGAAGTTGTTCGTGTTTTCTGAGTACCCATAACTCGGCAAGTTTCCTGGAATATTTGAGACTCAAAATTCCTTCCTTGATCGCTGTGAATCTCTAAAGGTACTCCAAAACGACAGAAGACTTCAGAACTAGTTTATCTGCAACGGTTGAAGCTTTTTGATTTGGAATGGCGAAGACTTCTGGCCACTTAGTGAAGTAATCCATCACAACCATGAAATACTTGTTACCACTTTCAGTTTCTGGAAACGGCCCCGCAACGTCAATGGCTATCCTCTCCCATGGTGCACCAACATTGTACAATTTCAATGCGCCTCTACTACGAATTTGAGGTCCCTTTACAGCCGCACAACTTGTACATTTGCGGCACCAGTCCTCGACATCGTCACGACAGTGGACCCAGTAAAACCGTTCTCGGATCTTCAGGAGATATCGTTTAACTCCCAGGTGGCCTCCTGAACAACCACTATGGTACAGCTGTAGAATATCCGGCACTTTAGCCTTAGGGACAACCATTTTCAAATGACACCTGTCTCCCGACCATTTTCCCATTTACGGCACAGCACTCCATCCTGAATCAGCAAGCTGTCCCATTGGGCCCAATAGCTTTTCGTGGTCGAACTCATTGCTGAGACATCGCTCCACTTGGGCTTAGGAGCACTGGCCTTCATCCATTCCAGAATCGGCTTAATGTCCGAATCTTCCTGCTTTGCATGTTGTAGGCTGTCCTTCCACTCATTGCTGAGCTGGTCTGTCCTGAGCATTCTCACAGATACCACTTCCTTACCCTACCTTGATCTTGCCTAGTACAATGCTTGCAATCTTCAGGGCAAGGTCTTCTTGACAATGCATCTGCATTGCCATGACATTTCCCGCTGCGATGTTCGATCACAAAGTCGTATTCCTGCAGTAGTTCAATCCATCTCGCAACTTGTCCTTCCGGATTTTTGAACTGCAATAGCCATTTCAGTGCAGCATGGTCAGTTCGTAAGTGGAATTTCCACCCTAGAAGATATTTGCTAAAATGCTGCAAGGACTTTACCACAGCAAGCAATCCCGTCTTGTGACACAATAGTTCCTTTCCGGCTTTGAGAACGACTTGCTGAAGTACGCTATCACAATCTCTTGATCACCATTCCGTTGAGACAACACACCGCCAAGTCCTATATCACTTGCGTCTGTGTCAACTATGAATTCCTTGCCCGCATCAGGGTACCCCAAAATAGGTGTTTTGCACAGACGGTTCTTGAGCTCCTGGAATGCAATATCGCAACTTTCATCCCAGCAGAATTGTCGCTTCTCCTCGGTTAGCTTGTGCAGAGGTTTGGCTATATCTGCAAAGTTCTTCACAAATCGCCGATAATAAGAGCACAAACCCAAAAATGCTCTAGCCTGTGTCTTGTCTTTTGAGACCGGCCACTCCTTGATAGCAGCAATTTTTTCTGGATCCGTGCGGATACCTTCTTCCGACACTACATACCCCAAAAAACTAACTTGCCGTTTGAATAGTGAGCACTTCTTTGGACTCAACTTGAGGTTGGCACTCTGGATTTTCATGAGCACGCGTTCCAGGTTTTAAAGGTGTTCCTCAAACGTACGGCCTACGATGATGATGTCATCCAAATAGACGAGACAGGCATCTACAATTAGCCCGGTAAGTACAAGCTCCATCAACCTTTCAAACGTTGCTGGAGCATTGCAAAATCCAAACGGCATGACTTTAAATTGCCACAGGCCCTTTCCTGTGGAGAATGCAGTTTTCTCCTTGTCCTTAGGGTCAATTTCAACCTGCCAGTAGCCACTTTTCAGATCCAGCGTACTAAACCACTTTACGCCTGTAAGCATGTCCAGCGTGTCATCAATTCTTGGCAAGGGATAGCTGTCCTTCTTTGTAACGTCGTTCAGGCGGCGGTAGTCAACACAAAACCGCATGCTGCAGTCCTTCTTCTTTACCAGCACCACAGGTGAACACCATGGACTAGATGAAGGTTCAATAACACCATCCTTCACCATTCCCTCAATCATGGTTTCCACTTCCTTTTCATGTGCTACAGGCAATCTTCTTGGCCGCTGACGAATAAGCCATTCTTGTCCTGTGTTTATTTTGTGTTGAACTAAGCCAGTCTTTCCTATGTCAGCTTCGTGTGACGAGAAAACATTGGCGTACTTGAATAACAACTTCTTCGCTTTGACCGTTTCATTCGGGGAGAGAACGCTGCGACAGTCTTCTAACAGTGTGGTCACTCTAGTCTTTCCATCCTTGCTTGGGGTCCCAGTCGATAGATATTCGCACCGACGCAACCAATCCACTTCCTTGCTAGTACCAACCAATGTGCCTTTTTCTATAATCTGTTCCTGATCACAAAGGTTCAGCACACGTACTCCTGAGATGTCGGTGGTTCTGACCAAGGTTCGAGCCACTTTCCATGGAAGGTCATTGTCTACCCTTTCCACGAGTACACAACGAAGAGTTTGCCCAGGATTCCGTGGAAGTCTAACCGGCACAATCGTTTCCGATCTCGGCGGAAGAACAATCTTCTTAAGTCTGTACACATTCCCTGGTAACGCCCCTTCCACGAAAAGTTCCTCTTGTCCACATTTCAAAACACTTTGCTTAACGTCGATCTCACAACAATTCTTCCTCATAAAGTCTAGGCCCAGGATGCAGTCGTCCATTATATCAGTCACGATGACATTATGCAGGTAGATCATGTTGCCTAGCTTCAACTCCATCTCCTTCTCTCCACGGACGGGTATGCGCTGACCGGTGGCTGTCACCAAATTAATGCGTTCTCGGTTGTGTGCGGAGTCCCCAAGAAACCGACTTATAAGTTGGGAACTGACAACCGTGCGAGAGGCTCCAGTGTCTATGGTCAGTTTACACGGCGTTCCGTTGACTTCGCCCTTGATGATTAGGCTGTTCCCATCATGGGTTTGTGAGATCGAAATCCTTGGGGCTCTTTTAACATCAGCCAGCACCCGCCAGTTTCCCTGCTGCTGCTGGGCGGTGCTATTATCCGCACTACCCTCTCGAGATCGATCACCTTCCCTTTCTACAGTTCGTTTAGTGCAGCTGGATCGAAGATGGCCCCTTTCCCCACAGCCGTAGCACCTAGGGCTGTAGCCCTTATTGCGGTCCTGAACTGTAGCTGCTGCAACCTCCCTGACGCGGTGGGAACGATGATCCTGCCGCACGGCTTCCACCTCCAATGCATGGGTCAAGGCGTCCTTAAGCGTCTCGTGGTGCCCGAGCCTCACAGCAGCTCTGACTTCAAGGTCGCGGATGCCGTCGATGAATGTCTGCACCAGGTTCCCTACAATGAGCGCAGGTACAGACTGGTACGCTTTTCGAACCAGCTTCTCCACCTCAAGGGCCAACTGCTGCAGGTTTTCGTTACTGCGTTACACGCGATCTTTGAGCTGCGCACGAAAGACGCGTTCCAGGTGAGCATCGCCATATCTCGCCTCCAAAGCCTCAAGGAGCTGCTCGTAAGTCACTTCCTTACCGAGAGCTTCCAGAACAGTTAAGGCCTGGTCGCGTAGGCCTAGGCTGAGAGCAGTCATGGCCTGACTTTTATTCCAGCCGTTCGCTTTCATGACAGCCTCGAACTGGATTTTGTAGGCCGACCAGGAAGAACTCCCGTCGAACGGCGGCACTTTGAATCCACGTAGCGAAGGTGTTGTAGCTACCACGGGAACTGTAACTCCTTCCCCAAGTTTGAGGTTGTCCAGCGTTTTCTTAACGTCAGCCATCACGTTGTCAACCCGATTGTACACTTGGTCGATTCGAGTTTCAGCTTCGGACAGGCGGTTGTCATATCGTGCAACCTTATCCTTCACCTCCCTTATCTCTTTCCCAAAGGTAGCGTGAAGGTCCTTCATGAGAAGTATCTGCTCTTCCTTATCACGTTTGAGCTGCTCTTCCAACCGGCGGCCCTGTTCCTCCTGTCCACGCTGCAGCTGCTCTTCCAACCGACGGGCCTGTTCCTCCTGTCGGCGGGCTTGCTCCTGCAGCATCATCATCAGAGCACCTAAGTCAGGTGCTACAGATGCAGTAGCTGCTGACGGCCCGGCCTTCTCGGTCGGCAGCTGGCCCTCCGACGTTTGCGGCGATGCATTACTATATCGTCTCTGGTCCGTCTCCAGCTGGCGTTGACTTCGGGTACGGATACCCTCAATGTCGTCCTTTGGTAAAATCGGCATGATTTGATCCCACTTCTGACACCAATTGTTACGAGCTTGGGGTTCGAGATAATTAAAAACTACCGAGTGAATTACCAAAATTGACTATTTAATTACACAACACTAATTATAACTTAAAATCACACTAATAATTAAACACAGTTCGCCGTTATTTCGCTTTGAAGTATTCTCTTGTATCGCCAATTCAATACTGCCTTGGTCGTGGTCCATACCGGCCTTATATAGGGCCTCAGACAGTTTCCAGAACCTTCCACTGTAGCGACATCTAGAATGTTCGAGTACATATCGGTCCCGAAATTTCTGGAAGGATCTCGACTCTCCTAGTTCTGCTACTCGACACTAGAGGGCGCTAGTGTAACTAGTGTTGCCATGTACAAGACATTAATAGTGGCGCGCAACACTTTCTTTTACTCGACACTAGAGGGCGCTATTGTAACTAGTGTTGCCATGTACAAGACATTAATGTGGCGCGTAACAGTATTATAGTGACATTCTCAGAAGGGCTAGAACTCAGAGCCGTAAAGCCAGTAAAAAAAACAGTGACATTTTGATTTAGCTAGTGTTGGCATAACATTAAATGGAATTGTTACATTGTACAGTTATTACTATTAATAACTTAATATAAAATATTTTGTGTGTTGTGTTGGTAGTCTTACAAAGTGTATACGAAAATAGTATGAATATACTAAATGGCAACAGTTGAATAGAGTAAAACACAGAACACTAATACCCTTAGGCGGGGAGTAAAATGATTTAAGTCATTTGATATTCCCAAAAATTTTTGTTTTTTTCTGTGGCCTTGATTAAAATACATTTTTATTTGAAAAATTATAGAAAAATAATAAAACTCATTTTATATATAACTTATTTCTAGACGCGATAATTTTTGTCAACTATTTTTCTGCCATTGCTCTTTCAGATATTTAAACCTAAGTTAGATAGGAGGAGTAAGACATTCAGCCTGTAAAGAAACAATAGAAGTTATTCTCAAAGAGCCGGTAATAAGTCTTAAATTCTTATTTTGTATATGTAGGAAGTATAGAGGGTATATTATAGAGACTGATTTTGTAGTTAGGGATAATAATTAATTCGTTTACACGAATTAATTACCCAAGGAGTCGAGGATAAACCACTAACGGAATAGGACAAGCGCACCCTTCCACGTCAGAGCCAAGACTGTCTTAACGGCGGCCGCTCAGTCCGTTTTATACAAGCAGGACGGGCGGCAACGCAGGTGCAATGCCGCAGGTGTGCAGTACACGTGTCATTTATAAGAATTCTGTCTAACTAGACCGACGCCACCGCATCTACAACGGTGCAGGTGCCGTCACGGCCATACTGACATGCGTGCGTCCTCGCACGCGCTCCGTCATAATTTTAGTTATCTGTAACAACTGTAATCTGTAAAACATCGTTCGATTATCCTGACAAAACAGCGTCTGGTCCGGTCTATACTGACCCTTCAGACTCGGGTGATAATCAGTTTTGTTCCAGCAGTAAGCCCTACAAAACTTTTATCACCATTATGCTAGATCGGAATGATTAGTCTGTAGCTTTTTTTATTTTCTCTTTTTTTTTTCAAGTACTGTTTTCGCTAGTCCGGAATCACTATTCCCTATAGCTATATCACTGGACCGGCACAAAGCCCTGCAATGATTGTAAGAACTATTCTTTTTTCTTAACCTCTTTTTTTTCAGTACTATTTATGCTAGTCCGGAATCACTATTCCTTGTAGCTATATCATTGGACCAGCAAACGCCCTGCAATGATAGTAAGAACCACATTTTTTTTCTTACTCTCTTTTTTTTCAATTCAGTATAGAACAGCTACAGACCAACCATACCGCAAACATGTCCCCGTTACAATCACACAAACGTGTATCGTGAGGGACGTAGTGACACGATAACACCTAAGTATGTAAACTAACAGCAACTCGACACATATCCCAGTGCAGCACAGACCAGCCTCCCTGCAACTTCATGTTCCTTTCCTGCACTAGAATAATTACTTCGCTAGAGTGTTGCAACGTCTCTAGTATTTTCTAGATGCAAAAACACGGCTACCTCTAACTGTCGCACGTCCTCGTGCGGTTGACAGTAAACAGCATACGGTCTATCAGTTATCACCACCTGCTAACAGATATTAACTCTTGTTAAATATTACAACGGTCGACCATCCCAGACTTCATTTAAGTCATGAACGCGCCGATATGGCTATCTCCAGGCAAACGCACTACAGCTTTCCGTTCTGCTGCGTCCGTGCTACATTCGCGCCAGCGAGCCGTCGCGCCGTACTAGCGCTAGCAAATCGTCGCACTGCTTTGCAAAATTAAAAGAAATCGAGATAAATGTATTGCGAACCATGGAATTCCGAGCTTCCAAAATTCATCACATATTCTCTTAAGAAACGGCAACTGTATGACATTTGAAAACATTGCAAAAAACGGTAACTATGTGTAGAGACGGATACCATCACATATTTCAAAGGGAAGGAGGCAACTGCGCAAAATCTACGAAAGCCGACCAAGCCTCAGACGTTCATTTACAGCACCAAAGGACCATATGTTCGGCGGCCGCTTGAATTGCCTTGCCGTAAGATCTGCCGATAAGTTACAGACTGTAGCGTTGTAGGCTCAATCTTACTAACGCTCGGCCGTACCTGACCATGTTCGATTAGCCGTCACAACAACTTCCTCATTGATCATTGTTGTAGAGACTTCTACGAATCTCTCGACATCAAACCCCAATCTTGTCGACCACACAGTATTCGGAGCAAACTGCAACACTGATCAACACATTAGAACACAAAAATGTCGCTTATTATTTTCAATTCCTAGCATGTTAAAGTTAATCCTTTATTTTGGTACATCGCTTAAACGTTTTGAATTTCAAAATATAACTGATGATAATCATGTTTCGCATGAACTACCAAATTACAACAAAACTTGAACAAGTTAATTTTTTAATTCAATGCAAACGATGACTCGTCTAGAAAGCCTCAGACATTTCTTTCATGTGTTAACATATTTAGATACGTCAGAAATAATGAAAATACTTGAGGGTACTTTTAATACAAATCGAACAAAGGGATTTATCTTTTGGCTTAAATTATTTCACTTTATCTTTTCTCTACACTTTAATGATACGACAATATCGTAAGTAGGACAGCAAATTTCATAACGGTATTTAACATATAAACAGATTCATTAATGCGGAATGCATTATAGTCTTTCACAAATGTAATAATCCTCATACTGTTCGAAGATTGTATATAGGCAAAAATGGGGACTTTATCCCACTTCTGATGTAGGAAGTATAGAGGGTATATTATAGAGACTGATTTTGTAGTCAGGAATAATAATTAATTCGTTTACACGAATTAATTATCCAAGGAGTCGAGGATAAACCAGTAACGGAATAGAACAAGCGCAACTTATATAACATTAATAATATATCTGGAACAGCTCCCCAGTTAGTACTAGTCAAAACTTTTAATACATTAAAGGCCTTAGAAGCTCTGTCTGAAATAGAATTCACGTATTGGATCCAAGATAAATTATTTGTAAAAATTACACCTAAGAATTTTGCACAACTTTCTATTGGTAAAAATGTATTATTATCAATTATTCTATGGTTAAATGGATGAATTTTATTAAATATTACAACTTTACTTTTCTCAGTACTAATATCTAAATTTAAGTGTGAAAAGTAAATGCAATTTCTTTAAAGCCTCATTTAAAATGGTTACCAAGTTTTAGAGTTTTTGATTTGTTCCTGAGGCATATATGACGAAATCATCTGCATATTGTAAATTAGTAACATTTGATCCTAAAATATTATTTAATTTAAATATGTATAAAATAAAGACAAGAGGACTTAATATTCCTCCTTGACAAACACCTTTATAACTGAGCCTAGGACCAATAATTGTATTATTATTATTAACTTTAGCAAAAACTCTTCTTTCATGTAAAAAGTTAAATATCCATTCTACAATTTTTTCAGGAATGCCCAAAGACCTCAACTCTGCGGCGAGTACATGATGATTAACGTTATTAAATGCACCAACAATATCAAAGAATATACTAATTAATACTTCATTAATTTCCATGGCTTTAAAGATGTCTAAATGAAGAAATGCAATACTTTCTCTAGATGACTTACGGCGTCTGGATCCAAACTGATTTGATATTAAACGACAATTTTTTTTCTAGATAAAATTCTAATCTAGATTTTATAAGTTGCTCAAATATTTTACCCATAGAAGATGTAAGTGCTATGGGTCTGTAAGATTCAGCAATGTGAGGTTTTTTTCCAGGCTTTAAAATGGGTATCAAACAATCTTCTTTCCAATCGTTAGGAATAAGTGAATGAAACCATAACATATTATATATTTTCAAAACTAGTTCTCTACACCCAGTATTCATATTTTTTAAAGCTTTATGTGGAACAGAATCTAAACCACAAATAGTGTTCTTTCTAGAGTTAACAGCTGAATTGAATTCGGTCAAGGTAAAAGATGTGGTAAGATAATCACAATGATTATCATTAGAGGAGTGAGGAGTTAGAGGTGATTCATCTGTGTCTGGAGTATATTTTTTCAAAATTCATTAGCCCAATTAAAATCTATGACTGATGTGTTATTATGAACAAAAGTTTCGTTAAACTTTTTAATGTAATTCCATACTCTAGTCAATGGAGTAAATCTATTAAAAGTTTCACATAGTTTTTCCAGCTAAGCTGTCTTTCAGTCTTAAAAGTAATTTTTTTATCAGCATGCAGTCTTTTAAAATTAATATAATTTCGTTCTGTGGGATAATTCTTAAATACTAGATATGCATTTTTACAATTTAATACTGCCTCTTTGCATTTTAAATTCCACCAAGGTAGAGTTTTTTTTAAATTTCTTTTAAGAGAATTGATGTTGATGTTAACATTTCGATTAGAAGACTGATTGGATGGTGTAGATTCATGCATAGCTTGTTTAACTAGTTCCATTAAATCTGTATAGTATTGTTAAGAATTACTATAATCAAAACTATAATTTTTAATTAAATTATTATATTATTAATAAACATCCCTACCTCGTGAAGCCAATTCAGTACATCCCCATAACGTGTGATGGGCGTTGAAATCACCAGCTATAAAGACTGGCTGTGGCAAACTTTGGATTAAATTATCTAATTTGGATTTATTATAATTAGTTGGTGAATTAGGGGGACAGTAAACACTAACTAAAGTTTATCATTATATTGTATTTGTACAGCTATATTTTGTAATGAGTCATCAGAGAATGTATTGATAACACGAAATCCAACTTTGTTTGTAGAAGTATTAATCGTATAATATTATAACCTTTTACTCTAAAATTGTGCCAGGTTTATGCCAAGTTTCACATATGAGAGCAACATCTATAGTGTTCTCATATAAAAATTGTGTAAATTGAAAGCGATTTTTAATTAAACTCAATGCATTCCATTGTAAAATGTTAAACTGATCCATAAAATATTAAATGTTAAATAATGAAATAGCTGTTTTGGTTTCATTGTATCTATGAGAACATCTTTAACAAGCTTTTTTTTATAGGATCGGGTAACAAACGAGCACACAGTCCACCTGATGGTAAGTGGTTACTGTGACCCATAGACATCTACATCTATCCTCAATAAAGACTCAAGATGCAGATGCGTTGTCACCTGTGAGGACTAAGATGGAATGCCTCTTTGCCGGTAAAAAGGGTCTCCGGTTCTCTACACTCACCATACGAAACACAGCAGCGTTAAGCTGCTATTTTACGCTGGTTTTCTGTGAGAGCGTGGTCCTTCCCCGGTCGAGCCGACCCATTCGTGCTACAACCATAATATAGCTGCAGCATGGCTCTACCACGTAGAAGCTGAGAAGATATAGTGGTTTGTTCATTTGATTTATAAGAGTTAATACTTTAATGACTGTATTTAAAATTATATTAATAATGTCATCATTCTTTAGCAGTATTATAAGAGCATCTTTAGGATTTTTTTTTGTTTAATTCGGGGAATTCGTTTTTATTAAAACGGTCTACAAAAGGGGTTTTGTGTAATTTAGCCTGATTTTCTTTTATCTTTTGTTTCTTAGCAGGACACTGTCCAGATATGCTTAGATGGTTTCCTTTGCAATGTATGCACATCGCTTTATCTGAAGGAACTTGGCAATCTTTGTAGCTGTGAATTTCAGTACAAATTGAGCATTTCACAGAATTTTTACAGTACTTTGCTAAGTGGCCATACCTCAGACAGTTATAGCACTGCTTCACTGGTGGAATATACTGATTTACCACGAACCGCCAACTATGAAAATCGACGTGGTCCGGCAAAACATTAGAAGCGAACGTGATGGCCACAGTGCCCGTCGGCTGCAGTAAACTGCGTCCTGCGTCATTCTTATATTTCCTCATTATCCTTTTAACACATATTATCTTCCTGTAAGTCGTTAACATACCAAAAATTCTTGAACTAGAAAGATTAGTGGGAACATTAGTTATGACTCCTGTTATTTCTGTCCCTACAGCTGGGATAGATGCCTTCATTTTGTACTCATTAAGAAATGTATTATTTAAAAATGCATTCGCTAGAGAGGGCTTTTCAAAATGAACGCCTATTTTGTATTTATTCATAGATTGCAAATATTTAATGCCTTTATTGAACCTCTTCATATGTGTGGACAGGGACATCATGTCCCGCATGCCGATTGGCCTTCTTTCATCATTTGTTTCGACAAAGACAACAAAATCAACGAGGACAGAGTCTTCAGGGTACCTCCTGTTCTAGTCATATACAAAGTACGGCTTATACTTGCGCTGCTCTTTTTCAGAATCTTCCTCAGTACTGGTATCAACTTCTTCCTCCTCAGACGTTTCTTCAAAGACTTCTTCTTCTCCCGGCAACTTTTTTTCTACGTTTACCCATAATGAGGAAACCCAGTAATAATAAAACAACAAAAGTTTAGTGCCTTTTAACTAAACAAAACAAAATTAAAATTTTAGTTTAAAAAAAGGCGCCTATCACCATTCAAGATTCCCGCGCTTTTTCCCAAATTGACATGTTGTTGTTGTTTTTATTATTCGCTCGAGAGAGCAGGCAAAGGAACTAAGCCATACAGCCTTGTCTTTTTTATTTTGAATATATAAAATTTCACTGCTTCACAATATGTTGATGCGTCACATTGTGCAGCCCTTGGGAGATTTCGACGGCAACTTGAGCCAGCAGTCAGCTGACAGTTGGCGATGGTGTAAAGGCGCCTATGCAAACAAACAGCTTATCTTGAGAATCCATCACCATCAGAGCACTTGTTTCACCGTTTCCACTAATAGTTCACATGCGTAGACAGTTAATACATAAAATCGCACCACTTTTACATATCAAATTCCACTTCAAACTATTATTTAAACTATAATACAGGAGCACCAAACCGCCGCCGGTCAAGTTCCCGCCAAAACTCCCAAATTGACATGACAATGACATGTAGTAGACTTTTTTTAGTAGTTTTTCTTTGTTATGGACTTGTACGGTTGTACTATTGCCAGTGTCAACTGTATATTGATCCATTAAAGTTGACAAAAAATTACTTTGCGTACATCCGCTCGATAAAATAGAATGATGTGTCTTCCTAGTTTGAAGAGCACCTCCCGCCCTCCCTCAATTGCGTGCACTATCCCCGTCACCACTACTCCCAACACCACTACACTAGGAAAGACACACCACTGACGACAATACGACACGTGATTCGTCTCTACACGAGGCATCCTCAGGTGATATAGACTCTACGGTGGCTAACCGCTAAGTGAGCGGCGAGCCAAAACAACTGCTATTTATACAGACCGCTGACGCAACCGCTCTCTACTTAAGGAGCGAGCGACTGCGTCATGCGATAAAACATGCGACCAATCACCGCCGGACTTACGCAGCCGTTTGTAATATTAAAAACAAACCACCGCGCAACGCCCGCCTACCCTCCAACCACGCAACCAATCGCCGATCACCATGAGGGTGACAAACGACCATATTGTGAGGCTCTCTATTATTAGAGAGCAGGCTTAAAGATATTCAAGGGAGGTGAGTTAGTAACATTTGTTTGTTCATTCAGCAGTGCAACGTTACTATTAATACTTTTAATATCTCTAACTGTTCCAGCACACACAGCCGCAGCCCTTTATTACACGTATGTAAGACTTTAAAGGAGTGGTCGTTGGCTAGGTTGTGTCCAGTGTCCAAAAGATGTTTGGCAAAATGGGATATGTCGGGATTGCAATTCCTGTATGCGGTTAAATGCTCTTTATAACGTGTCTTGAAATTGCGACCAGTCTGACCCACCTAAAGCCGATAAAGGCAATACTGTTGTTATTATGGAGAGTAGTGGGTACAGCCAGAAAGTTAACGATGTTATCCAAGGTGATGACTCTGAGCTATTGGAGTCTGACCCAACCAAAAAGTTTACTTCGGATATTAAGTTATATTATGTTTTTCCCGATCACAACTTGTCTTGGAGCAGTCTTGTTCCAATGAATCCTCAAGCACCCATTTTATATGGGTTACCAAAAATACATAAAGAACATGTTCCTATTCGTCCAGTTGTCTCATATATAGGTGCACCAGCTTATTTCCTTGCTAAAAAATTTAACTTCCTCCTTCGAGAGAAATCTGGATTCAATTCCACTTATAGCCTAAAAAATGGCTTAGATCTCATTTACCCAAAATTAAAGATATTCGTATTCCTCCTAAATCCATATTGTTATCTTTAGACGTTGATAGTCTTTTCACAAATGTCCCATCCCCTGACTATTTGCGTATACTCGCAGATCTCTTTGATAAACGTCGTCTACATCCCGGGGAAACAAATGATCTTCTTAACTTAACCTCTCTCTGTATGAGACAAAACTATTTCCGGTTTAATAACCGTTTCTATCTACAAAAAGAAGGGTTAGCTATGGGGTCCCCTCTAAGTCCCCTTATGGCGGACATTTTCATGGATAATTTTGAAAAACAACACATAGTTTTCAATCAAAATATCTTATATTACTATAGATATGTAGACGACGTAATTATTTGCTGGACTGGCACAAGGAGACAACTGGATGTCTTTCTCAACAAAATAAATAGAGTCCATGACAAAATTAAATTTAAACTTGAATTGGAACAAGATAGTTCCCTTAATTTTCTCAACTTAACAATAACAAGAAAAGAATCGTCACGTTTTCCAAATTTATCGAAAGCCAACTCACACCGACACGGTCATCCCCGCGTCATCATGTCATCCATGGCAACATAAAGTAGCCGCTTTTTATTGTTACATTAACCGTTTGTTCACTGTCCCATTAAGTAAAGAAAATTATTTAAAAGAACTTAATATAATTTATCAAATAGCGGTCTCTAACGGTTTTTCAAAAAATCTCATTAACAATTTAATTAAAAAGAAACAAAAGCATGTTGTTCGCAACTCTCTGTACGCGGTTCAACCTCAAAATGTTCATCGATATGTGAGAAGTTTTATCTACTTAGGCCCCATATCTGAAAAAGTAGATAAGACTCTTTGACAAAACGGCGTTTATGTGGCGTTCAAAACAAACAATTCTCTTAAAAATATCTGTAATAATAAAGATAGGTTGGATATTCGTCAAAAGTCAGGTGTTTACAAATTTGTTTGTGACGAATGCCACGCCGTTTACGTGGGTCAGACTGGTCGCAATTTCGAGACATGCTATAAAGAGCATTTAGCCGCGTACAGGAATTACAATCCCGATAAATCCCATTTTGCGAAACATCTTTTGGACACTGGACACAACCTAGCCAACGGCCACTCCTTTAAAGTCTTACATACGTGTAATAAAGGGCTGTGGCTGTGTGTGCTGGAACAGTTAGAGATATTAAAAAGTATTAATAGTAACGGTGCACTGCTGAATGAACAAACAAATGTTATTAACTCACCTCCCTTGAATATCTTTAAGCCTGCTCTCTAATAATAGAGAGCCTCGCAATATGGTCGTTTGTCACCCTCATGGTGATCGGCGATTGGTTGCGTGGTTGGAGGGTAGGCGGGCGTTGCACGGTGGTTTGTTTTTAATATTACAAACGGCTGCGTAAGTCCGGCAGTGATTGGTCGCATGTTTTATCGCATGACGCAGTCGCTCGCTCCTTAAGTAGAGAGCGGCTGCGTCAGCGGTCTGTATAAATAGCACTTGTTTTGGCTCGCCGCTCACTTAGCGGTTAGCCACCGTAGAGTCTATATCACCTGAGGATGCCTCGTGTAGAGACGAAACACGTGTCGTATTGTCGTCAGTGGTGTGTCTTTCCTAGTGTAGTGGTGTTGGGAGTAGTGGTGCTGGGATTAGTGGTGACGGGGATAGTGCACGCAATTGAGGGAGGGCGGAAGGTGCTCTTCAAACTAGGTAAGACACATCATTCTATTTTATCGAGCGGATGTACGCAAAGTAATTTTTTGTCAACTTTAATATAATGGACTTCCGTAAAGTAACGCCTGATTCTATTAATTATGTATATTGATTCATCCCAACCATAAGTCAATGTACTACAGCGTTTTTGCAAGATTTCAACGAAATCAGTCGATGACGATAGTATTTCAGGTTCTAAAGGCATCTAAATGGAGTATATAACTTATGACTTATAATATAATATATATACTCGCAGAGTTATTTGTGGACGAGGGCGACGTTTTTGCATATTCCTCTATATGTCTAAAAAGAACCCCTTTGTCGTATCTCCTCAGTTTCAAGGCACTCCCCTTCTTGCCTCAGCCAGTATCGGTATCCTCGGAGTCGACATATCGAGTGACGTGCAATTTCGTGGTCACTTGGAAGGGAAGGCCAAATTGGCCTCTAAAAAGCTTGGCGTGCTCAGCAGAGCGGGACAGTATTTCATGCCGGCACACCGCCTGCTACTTTACAAGGCGCAAGTTCGGCCTCACATGGAATACTGTTCCCATCTCTGGGCAGGGGCTCCCCAGTGCCAGCTCCTTCCACTTGACCGCATCCAACGCAGAGCGGCTCGAATTGTCGACGACCGAGCCCTTTCCGATCGGCTCGATTCATTGGCACTGCGAAGAGATGTTGCATCCCTTTCCATTTTCTTTCGCATCTACCATGGGGAGTGCTCTGAGGAATTGTTCGGATTAATCCCAGCCGCCAAATTTCACGAACGCACATCGCGGCAGAACTCCCGATACCATCCACACCATCTGGATGATTGGCGGTCCACCACTGTGCGATTTAGAAGATGTTTTCTTCCTCGCACGACCTCCTTGTGGAATCGATTACCATCAGCGATTTTTCCGAACCGATACGACTTAGGCACCTTCAAGAAAAGAGCGTACTCCTTTTTAAAAGGCCGGCAACGCATCTGCGATTCCCCTGGTGTTGCAGTTGTTCATGGGCGGCGGTAGTCACTTACCATCAGGTGAGCCGCATGCTCGTTTGCCCCCTCTCCTATAAAAAAAAATAAAAAAAAATAAAAAAATATTCATCACACTCTTATAAATATTTTTTTTCAAAGAAAAGTATTACATAAAATTATAACTGTAGATTGCCCGAGTAAGTACTGAAAGTTTACTGATCAACTGAATTATTACAATTATGTAAGCACTGATACTAAACAATCCTTTGATTCGTACTAAAAAGCGACATTTTAGTGGAGAACAGGCGGATACTCGGGCCAAGTAACGAGCACACCCGAACAAGGGGTTTACATCTATACGTTCGTATCTAAACGTTCCATATAACCTATTTTGGTGCGGTTGACAGAGTGTAATAGTGGTGTATTGGGTCCACTATTAACAGACTCCGAGTGGTTTAGTGGCGAAGAAATGAAACTATTTTTCTAATATGCCTTACTATGTGCAGGCGAATGGAGTATGGAGTATATTTTATTCAGCTAACCCTGCCTATATTGATATGTCCGGCTACGTCCTTAGTTTACCAATAGTAATAATTTATTATTCATACATTTTGACCAATAAAGATTAATAAAAATATTATGTACAACTATTATATGTATGTCGCGCTCCGTTTGCCGGCGTTAGACTCGTGGATCGTTTCTCGTAGCTGCGTTGCTGGACGGAGCTATAAAAGTGATGCAGACCGGCGCGCGCGCGTAATCGGCGAGGGGCGGCGGCGTGGGACACATCTCCGGAACAGCAGGAAGAAGCGAAGCTGCGGCGTTGAAGAAACGGCTCAAAAATGGTCGACGGATGCGTGAAGATAGCCGGCGTGTGAAGACGATGCGGTGCTGATGATATTTGCGGCTGTTTCTTGTTTCTATATTAGAACGTTAAATATATACGTCAAATTATCTCGCATCGATATGCAGCCGCAGTATCTCAGTAGCCGGGGGTAATTAGGAAATAAATGTTTTCTTCAGACCTTCACCTTTTGCGTTATGGTAGCAGCAGGGTAACATTATTTATAACAGTTTAGGGTTGATTAGCCTGGCTGCTAATGAAGTATAATATTAAATAAACAAAATGTTTATCAGCTGTTTATTATGTACCTATGATAAAATATTTTTTACCAGATACTTACCTACTCTAAAAATATTTACTAAATTTTTGCGCAAGCAATTCAACAAATACATAAAATTTCTTGACGAGATTTACCTATCTACCACATTAAATATTTATCATTTACTAAATACCTAGTGGAGTCCTTAGGATAATAAAAAGCAATCATATATTTTTATTAACTTTATTTGTTTTGAGGAAGTTGCAATATTATTATATATACTACTAATAATTATAATTAATTGTATATGTACGTCCTATTATTGTTTATTACTAGACATCGGATTTTATGCATATTTCTTTTAGTAGCGGAAGGTACAGGTAGGGACCTAGGTGGTTGACTAAACTGACGGGCCAAATTTTAAATTTTGTCCAATGACGTCAGTTGATGTAGAGAGCAAAGAGAATATAATCACTACGTTTAGTAGAGAGGTATAGTCCCACCAACTTATCTGTGAACTGACAGCTGTGGCAAAATTGTGAACTACAGCCGCCATTTAATCAAATGTCACTCGATACGTCATTGTTTTGAGAGTTTATAGAAAAATAAAAAATGCCGAAAACCATTAAAAGTGATGCCCTAAACATTATTTTATAAGTATTAAACTTTTGTGAACAAGAAGCTCGAGTGTAAGCACCGATAATGTCTTTCAATCAGGTCTATAAAAGAGTATCAGCTGCTACAAGAAGGAACAAAACATAGCAATACTGACCAGTATTGCTATGTTTTGTTCCTTCCTTTCGTATTTCCGATAAATGGATTGGTTAATGCAATTCATTTCTTTTTCAGATGTTAGTCAAGGATTCATTTCCAAAATAGTTATAGAACCGGAAACCACATAAACCACAGGAACGCAAATTACAACGCCCGGTAAAAAGGCATAAAGGCATATCATTTAATTAAAGTTTAAATTGTTCAATTATGATATTTTTGTTTCTCCTTGTTCTTGGACATATATCTGTTAAATCTGTGTTCTAGTATTTTTATTTCGTGACTAATTTATTACCTTAGTATGTGGAATCTATGTAGGAATATAAGACCCTTAGATGGGAATATTTCCGAACTGGCAACACTTCAGCGCAGAAGCGCCAAGCTGTCAGTTCACAGATAAGTTGGTGGCACTATAGAGAGGTCGTTTTCGGGGTAAAAATTGATACTGGGTGACAAACGTCACAAATTTGCGCTCGAGAATATGGAAAAATACTTAATTGTATATTTTCATAAAAACTATGTATGATTTTAAGAACATTTCGCTTTTTTGTACAGTCTTTAATTCAAATATATAAAAATAAAAATAGTTTTTTAATTTTGCATTGTGCATATTTTGGGCATATCAACAGTTTTACGTGCATATTTTGACACTTTGTTAGTACATATAATCCGATGTCCATTTATTACACATGAAAAGTAACATATATTTACACTTTTTTCTATTAAAACATAACATTATTATTCTTTACTAATTTACTATTATCACAGCTATTATGCAATCAAAACATAAAACTAGAAAAAACACGACGCGCTCAGTGTACACCAAGAGTTTGGGCACTGGCTGAGCCGATTTAAAGCAGTTTTTCCATTTTTTTTCACCATAATTTCACAGAATATAAGGAGCATTTATTGTAACTTTGATGACTTTTTGCTAAATTTATCTTGTTTAAAAAACAACATTGACGTTATAGTTCTAAATGAATGTAGAATAAACGCTAATAAATCTATTGCCCAAATATGTAACTACACATCCTTTTCTACAACAAATCACCTTAACCGATGTGATGGTGTTGTCGTTTATTTTAAAAGCTCTTGTAAATTTAGTGTCAAAGAAGTAAAAGTTATGCATGCTTCGTGCCTACAAATAAATATAAATAATATTGTTGTACTTGGAATTTATCGCTCACCCTTAAGTAATAATGCGGAAAACTTTATCACTTCTTTAAATAAATGTTTGGATAACCTCAAATCGTTTAAAAATATCATTATAATAGGAGATATTAATATAAATATAATACCTAAATGCAACGAACAAGCATTTGAATATAAAAATAAAATGAGTTACTTGAATATGCTTGTAATGCAAGGGTTACTTCCGGGTCATATAACTCCTACAAGGGGTAACGCTTGTCTAGATAATTTTAATACAAAAATAGATAGAAAATTTAAATTTATATCGATTTCTATATTAAATACCACTATTATTGATCACAAAATGATATTTCTGAAGTTAACGAATGTGAGTGAGACGAGGCAAGGCTCTAAAACCAAAATGTTAATTAATTTTGAAAATGCTCTAACGTGTTTGAAAAATAATACTATTTTGGATCTCTTATCATATGATGACCCCAACATTATAACTGAACTTTTAATAGGTACAATAAGAAAATGCCTCCTAGATAACATTAAAATTACTTTGATCCCGTGTAATAAACGTTTAATCAAACCTTGGATGTCTCCTGGTATATTAAGGTGTATAAGAAATAGAAATAACATGCAAAGAAAGCTTAAGTGTGATCCTCATAATCAAATATTATAATTAACGTATCGAAGGTATAGAAATTATTGCAATAACTTAATTAAGAAACTAAAACGCAATTATGATCGTGAGCAATTATCTAAAGCTAATAACAATCCTAAAGCTATATGGAACGCAATAAATAAGATAACGTATTGTAAATGTAATAAAACCCAAAATTTGGAACTGTTAAATTTAAAATCTGAACCTTCTGTATCTGTAAATTATGTTAATAACTTTTTTGCAAATATTGGCAAAACCTTAGCTGATACTATTAACTCGAGTGCTACCTGGCAAGCGTCTACTGTTATCGATAGACGAGCAACCTCTCATCCTACATCCTTTGTATTATTGAAAACTCACCCTCAGGAAGTGTATAGTATATTAATGTAGCTCAAATCTAGTAGTGCCCCCGGATGGGGTAACATATCGGGCGAAATCCTTAAGACGGCACATGAGTTTGTTGTTCCAGTGATCACCCACTTGGCTAATCTGTGCTTTAATAAGGGAATCTTTACAGATGGCCTTAAAAAAGCGTTATAACTCCTGTGTACAAGGATGACGTAGGTAGCTATTGACCCATTTCTGTTTTACCTGCCATCTCCAAAATTCTTGAGAAGTTAATAAATGTAAGGTTAATAAATTATCTCCACAAATATAATATTTTATCTAATTTTCAATATGGTTTCAGACAAGGACTTTCTACGGAAGATGCAGTCTTGGAATTAACTTCTTTTGTTGTAAATAAAGTAGACAATAGGAAAAAATGCTTAACCGTATTTTTAGATCTTAAGAAAGTATTCGATACCGTTTCTGTTCCCATCTTTGTACACAGGCTTGAGGATTTGGGTATAAGGGGTATTCCCTTAGATTTATTTAAAAACTATCTTAAGGATCGCAAGCAGAAAGTAAAGATAGGTGAATACTTAAGCGAGGAATCTGATATAACATTCGGAGTCCCATAGGGCAGTGTTCTGGGTCCTACATTGTTTTCAGTCTACATAAATAATCTAACTAATATGGACATTAACGAAGACCACATAATCTCCTATGCAGAAGATACTGCAGTAATATTTATTTTACTGGTGACTCCTGGGATTCTGTACGTAGATCTGCTGAAGAAGGACTTGCAAGTATCGCCAAATGGATGAACTCTAACCTACTTACTTTAAATACTTTGAAAACCAGTTATATATGTTTTACAAATTATATTCGAACTCAACCTAACATCAATTTCCAAATTAAACTTCACACATGCAATGATCCCTTAAGTACTAGTTGCTGCTGTTCATTAATTTGTAAGGTCTCTGTGATCAAGTATCTAGGGGTCATAGTTGACATAGGCACATTGAAGTAATCATGAATAGACTTAGGAAACTTACTTGGACATTTAAAACACTAAGAAATATTGCTACGAAAAATTTAGTTTACCAAATATATATTGCTTTAATAACCTATTTTTATTTTTTATTTTTATTTATTATTATTGCGGGGGGAAATATGCCTACATAAAAATAATCGTCCGTCACTACGAAACTCACACATTATAATTAAAACAATATACAAGCAATTTCACTCACACATAGAGACATTATAACACTATTAGAAGAACCACTACAATGGACAGAAACCACGACACTATCTTAGTACTACTACCACGTAGAATGACTTAGACGGAATCGCCTGCGCACGGTGTCTACAGTGAACTTTATACTGCACAAACGAGTGAGCAGTTTCTTGATGTTCCCCTTAATTCCACCTCGCTACCATCAATATGACGATCCGCCAGAGAGACGCCACCTCTCGCTCACTCGCGATCCAACTGGCATTTTAAAGACAAGTTTAAATAGAAACAAATAACAATAATGTGATTAAAAATTGTTATACTTACATATAAAAGGTAACGCCATGATTTTGTAAATTTGACGTGTCAGATCTCTTTTGTAGCAATAAACTGAATGATTCGGCATTTTTGTAGGACGTCTGCAGCTGCATCTGCAGCGCAACTAGATTTAGTTTAGAAAGTAGTGCGGCTGCAGCTAGTTTTATTGTGCACATAGGACCGCGTGAACTTATTCTTTGACAAAGGGCTACTCCTCTTCGACCTTCGGTAGCCCGTGTTGCTCTTTTTTTTATTATGGATAAATGTTGTATCGACATTTATAAACAGTATGTATATTTATCGAGCAAAAACAGCAATTAATTGATATAACAATATTTTTGCTCAAAGCCAGTAATTATCTGCCACATCTCGCCACCATTACACAAAAATACAAAATTGTCATGAAAAAATTGCAGAATATGTTATTTATACAAATACCTACGTAAAATTAAATTTTCTGTTTGTAATGTCGAAATAACATCATTTTACTAAATGGATATTAAAGTATATACGGTACTTATAACAAAAAAAAGGTCTCTCTGTCGGTCTGTCTGTTTGTTTCTGGTAATCTCCGTAATGGCTGAATCGATTTTGACGGGACTTTCATTAGCAGATAGTTGACGTTATAAGGAGTAATTTAGTATACTTTTATTTTAGAATTCCACGTGGACAAAGTCGCGGGAACAACTAATTCCTAAATATTGAGTCGCTTAAGAAGAAAGAAATAACAAATAACTAAAAGGAACCTCACCTTCTTATTAGTTTCTGAACCTAACCATCCGAGGAATAACTTACATAGATACATATGTTGATGCTTTTGGAAGAAATTAAAAAACCAACGTGTTCAGTTATCCAGCCATAGATAAACCAATTCAGAGTCTATTCGCCGATTTCTTCCGGTAACTCCCACAGTTCACAAACACTAGCATCCACACCTTCTCCAATAAATTATTCTAACGACATACAAGTTTTCTCTGACTATTCACAAACACAAATTACCACATTAAAACCTATTAATTATTCACAAAATATTAATGATTTGGAATATTTTACAATACAATAAAAGTTCACGGATGCGACATACATGTTATTTTTTTTTAAACTGATATTTTGGATGGAAAATATAAACCATTTTGATTAAAATATTGTTTTACTTACCGCAACGTGATTAATATCCTTTCATCTGGGCTAACACATTCTCGCATATTGGTATTCTGTTTTTGTAATAATGGTCCTACGATCTGAAGTAAATTTTGATAAGTTGTTTTACTCATTCTATA
Organism: Parnassius mnemosyne; assembly: GCA_963668995.1. Taxonomy (NCBI): domain Eukaryota; kingdom Metazoa; phylum Arthropoda; class Insecta; order Lepidoptera; family Papilionidae; genus Parnassius; species Parnassius mnemosyne. The sequence continues at coordinate 27,684,044 of CAVLGL010000159.1, forward strand.
GAATGAGTGAAATACACTGTCATCTTCTAATGCCGCTATGAACAATCTACAGTTGATATTTCTTTCTATATATGGATGGGTCCAATATAATCGTCGTTTTCGTCGACTTCGAATGTAGTGATAAGCCAAAATAATGTCTTCGTCGTCCGACTGCATTCTCACAAGTGATTGACAATGTACGCTTGCAATACGCCTCATGGATAGAGATCAGTACGCTGGGCTGCTTAAGCTGCACGGCGAATTTTGAAGCGTCTATGAAGCTATACCTCCGTGGACAGTGTGCCTAACTCTCATACTTCCTGTATATATATTATATTTATTATACTCTTTGTCTCACACACACACACAGACACGCTATATTTTAAGAAGCATGCACAAGACAAGATCAAAGAGATAGTAATTTGTTAAATTATGTATCCATTCAAACATTCAATTTAAGTAACGCCTGAAACTAAACAAAAATATATCGAATCTAATACTTCAATTATTATTGAAACTCGTAAAAGAATATCGATATTTTTTGACCCAAGCCTAATTGAGCACAGAGTAATGTATAAAACGGAAATTTAGTAGTGGTGGTGACAAGTGTGCTACTAGTGATTCCATTTGTTGAAATCTGAATAACTGGTTGAAATCAAATTTTTCTCTCAATCGGCAACTATAGATATTGACAGTTTTTTTTACGGATTTTTGTTCATCCCTTTGGTTTCAAAGTTTTCAATAATGTTAGATCCGAGCAGATTTATAGATCTAAGTTCATGTCGTATATGTTTATCAAATAAGAAACCCCTGTGTCCACTATTCAGATACAAACTATCGGGTAATTATGCAGAAATGCTTACAGCGATTGCAGATGTAAAGGTAAATACTTTATAAAGACGTTCTAACATTTTAAGTTTTGACAGCCGCTATGATGTTTGTTTAAATTTTTTTTGTAAATACAATAGATAAATGTTGAAACATACTTGTTCACCTGTATTTTTGGCAAAACTTTAGGTTCTAGATAATGAATGCAGACTAGACGAAGGTACAATCAATAATATCTGCAGTTTTTGGTTGTCCTAACCTCTCGTATTCACTTTATAACTTTCTTCCTAGTAACACCCCCGTCCTATAAATCTTAAGTCTTTGTTACATTTAGTTTACACTATCTTTGTACTAAACTTTATTTAACATCATATCCATTAAATAATATAAAGCTATAGTATTATTATCAATTATATCCATTTTATTATACTTGCAGTAATTTTGTCAAACTCTAAGTATTAAAATAACTTGTAATTTCATATCATAGAGTAAAGTCTACCCATCTACTGAAATTTCGTAGCAAAGCTTTGTCTCATACACTGTGTGACTTTCATGAAATACTCAACGCTCTATATAGTATGATCAATAGCAGCATCAGCAGCAGCCTGCAAAAGTTCACTGCTGAATATGGCCTCTCCCGCCACACAGGTGGATTGACAGACTTCTCGCACCTTTGATACTATTGCCAGATGTTGGGTTTTCTAATTTCTAATACCTTATGATGTTCAATTTGGGGTTTTGTTTTTATTAATTTATATAAGATAAGAATTGGTAAGTAAATATGCTGTGTAGTAAAGGAAAGTTAATAAGTTACAAATTTTAGAAAATATGAGATGAATGTAACTATAATTTTCTATCTTCCATTTTGTCAAGATTAATCTATAGTTTGTATAGATTTAATATCTTGTAGATGTTGAAGCTCTTTAGGTTCTAATCAATAAATATAAACAAAATATGGAAGTATTTCTTCAAAGAAACTTAGTACACATCTTAACCCAAAGTTGTGAACAATCTCACACATTGGAACTTCATTGCTGATTAGCTAACAGTTTATTTATTATGACTAAAAAAGTCCAGCTCATGTTTTAGTAGTTTATTGCATTCACCTATCTATTTGTTGCCATAGTTGCCATGCTTGGCAGGTGGCACCACTTATGTACAGAATAAAATTTGGTATAATATTAATTCCAGCTGCCAAATTCCACCAACGCACTTTGCACAACACACACACCATTGAGATGCTTGGCGATCCACCATGACTGTGTGATTAACTAGGAGTTTTCTTCCTCACAAGACTTCTTTGTGGAATCAAACTATCTTGTTTTAAAAAAGCTGGCAACGTACCTGTAATTTCCCTAGTATTACAGTTGTTTATGGGCGATGGTCGACACTTATTAACAGGAAAATTTGATTTAATGTGGGTGAAACCACAGGGTGGAAAGCTAGTAAAATGGGCTAAACATCTCAGCACACTGGGATCACTTCCCAAAGTTGCATGTTCAAAGGACTGTTGTGCTTATTCAGGGAGATCTCATGGCTCGAATAATCACATTATTCCTGCCCACTCGTAAAATATGCGCATAGGCGTGGAGTTGCAGAAAACAGCCCGTCATAAACTAAATTAAACTAAGCTAGTAAAATATAAAAAAATTCTAAATATATTCGAGGGCTGGACAGGCACAGACCGAACAGAGCAGGGGTGGGGTGCATATTCATAGTTTGCCTAGGTCTGTTGGAACTCTAAATCAGGCACTGAATAGGGATGTTATTACATGTACAAATTAATTATGACAATTACAATGAATATACTTTTAATGTAAAAGTGATTGCTTTATACACCATTTCTTTGTACAACAAGGCATCTTTAATGTCTAATAACATGCAAAAACTATACTAAACCCACTGAAGCCCAATTTGTGTTAGGTCATTTTCTGGCACTAAGAATGCTTCCATGTTTAATTTCCGTTCACTGGTACTAAAAGTCAACCCAATAAATTTTCTTATTTGATAAAAGCTACATAAGCTTTTTGCCGAGTAACATTACATAATTATCTTTGCAAAGATAATACCCAAAACACATCAATCTGATATGTGTGGTGCTTTGTAGATTGTGGATAGTTACATTAAACATATATTTTTTATAGTTCATATCATGGTAGCATAAAAGTGTTTTAATATAATATGTATACAATGAAAACTATAACGAAATTCAAGAGACCGGACAATTTATGTTGTTAAAAAAAAATAACAGTGAATTATTAACAAAATATTTTTATTGCCAATTTTTTATGCTTAAGTTATAATAGGTTGTACATATTACAAACATTTAATATTAATAATTAATATAAAGATTTTATCTATCAAGTGCAAAGGAAAATATCCTTTGCACTTTTTTGCTGTGCCAATATTTAGATTGCACTATGCTATGTATTTTTGACATCCATTCAAAAGTTTTAGGATAGTCTTCATGAAACAAATGTTTGATATTGGGTGTTTCAGGCTTGTCGGATTGTTCCTTCTAAATGTAGAATAGAGTAGAATAATTTTTTGTTCAATAGATTTTCAAAGTAAAAACTATTTTTTTTACTTTTACCATTGGTTTGAAAAAATCGCTGTTTCAATAAATTAGGAAACACTAGATTTGACACTTGTATTAAAAATAGTTGTCAGATAAGGTGTAATTGTATCTATTAAAGTAAAATAAAGTTGCAGCCTATTAACATCTCACTGCTGGGCACAGGACTCCTCTCATTTCTGAGAGGGTTTTAGGGCAAGGAAATGTCCACGCTGGCCCAATGCGTGTTGGCGAACTTCACATGTCTTCAAAATATTTCTTCTTATTTCTCAGACATGCAGGTTTCCTCACGATGTTTTCCTTCACCGCCGAGCACGTGGTAAATCAGCACTTAAAATTGCAATTAATAATTTCATTGGTGCCGGCGGGGATCGAACCCGGGTTGCTCAAGTACTGTGAAGCTTACAGCGAGTGCTAACCATCTGAGCTACCATGACTCTTCATATCTTTTATGTTATATTATGGACCCATATTGTATCTATTATGGATGCTATAACTTGAACGGAAATCCCCCATAATTCCACCGTTTTCTTAACATCGATAGGTTTTAAAATATTTAACAATATCCTTTAGCAATATAATTTTTACTGTGTAGATCTGTTGACACTACTCATCTTTCATGGCAGCTCCGTTGTTTTTTCTTTAGTCAGCTCCACAGTTTTGGTTATTTTCTCCACCACAGAAACACCTGTGGTATTCGCGGTCAAAAAATGCTAACTATGTTTTGAAGATTGGAGATAGTAGGATGAGCAGGGCAGTTGTCTACAAGAAGTAATTTTTTTTTCCTTTTAGTTCCGAGTTCAGAGTACGGAGGTGGGATGCCACCTCCATACTCTTCAAAAAGGTGCAACGTCATCCGTGCAGACTTGTTCGCTTTATAACTGGCAATTGTTTAATATTCTTGAAATACTACTGTGGGTTTTCAAGAATATTAAACGGTTTTTGATGTTCAATTTTTGATTTACCAATTACCATTAGTTTTCTTTTTTCTGTCCTACTCCTGTTGGCAGCCACCAGTGCCTTTTTCAGATTTAAACTTAAGCCTTATCTCGCGACAATTTGTAAAAAATACCACTTTTATTAGCAATAAAAATGTTGTCGGGAGAGTACTGCGCCTTATATCGTGATGCCTTTTAAATTATCTTCTATTTCTGAGGTCTTGAAGTCTGTGATACCCAGCTGTTTGGTGTACTTTTCAGCCTTTTGATTTTACAAATATAACGCCCAGTGATAGTTATATTGCTTAGGCGCTGCTGCTGGCACCACTGCAGCATGACTTTGTCTTTTCTAATATTCTTACAAGAGCTAGCTTCCTCTTCGTCCTGCAGGATCTTCTTACACTTCCCAATGGTGAATACAGTGGACGGAGTGAATCCTAGCCGCCGTCCAACACTACTTTCTTTTCACCGTTTTCTATTGCTGCTGCTATCATTGCTGAACACAAATTTAGGAAGGCTATAAAGCAATGTTGCGCCACCTGCATCCATAGACTTCCAGCAATACAACAGTTAATAGAATTAATCCACCTGTATTAGTTTATGAAAATGCTTTAATATTTTTCTTATGTTTTTCTTGTAAGGTGTTATCAAATGATGGATTACCTGAAAAGATATGCCACAAGTGTTGTACTTCATTAGAAAAAGCATATCTATTGAAAACTGTGGCAGAAAGGTAAACATTCTAAATGTCTTATAATATGTTATTTTTAAATATTTAAATAAGAAAAAAATATATAATTGTGTTTTACAGGACGGATAAAAAGTTAAGAAGTATCTTAGCCAAAGCAAGTCAAAATGTTCCAACAAAGAAAATTGCGTTTGATTCTTTTACTGATATTAAGAGTGAAATTGGACCTTTGTCAGTTAAATCTGAGCCAAAATGGGAAATGGAGATAGATTTGGATGACAATTCTAGTAAGCAGATAGAAACTATAGATGGAAAAGATATAGTTATAGCAAACACCGTTATAAGAAAAGTTGATCCAGAGAATGAAGAATCAAAATTGGAATCGTTAAATGATGACAAAGTGGACGTCAGCTGGAAATTATCGAAATCTCGGAATGATTATTATGATGATGATGATAATGTGAGTAGTATCTTATGACATATTTAAAATGACATATTTAAAGCACATATTTTATTCTATAATCATAATATTTTTGCAGAGTGAATATTTAGATGATGTATTTCATGACGATGATGATGACGATTATGTGCCACCTACTGAGAAACACAAATCTAAATTTAAAAAACCAAAATTGTGTGATATAAAGGTTTTTAAAGGAAAAAAAGCAGTAGTAAGAAAAGTTAAAGTGTTAAGGAAGCTTAAGGAGGATTTGGAAGAAAATGGCATTAAAAGTAGTGACGATAGCAACAAATCACGAGCTACCACCATTACTTGTTGTAAGTAGATTATATTTAGAAGCTTTCAAATCCACTATTTAATAAAACTCTTTTCAAGATGCAACAACTGCCATATAACCTTGAAAATGTTTCAAATTTCCAACACACGGTAAGCTAATTAGGGAGCAGAGCCAGACAAAGAACAATTTTTTTTACTTAGGTAATTAAAAATGAATGTTAAAAGTAATTTATATAATACAATGTTTGATTTAACTTTCCGGCAACCTTCCCGTGCCGTAAACATTTGGTCCGCTTTTTGATTTAAGGTTTGCACTAGTGACAATACTCATTCCGCTCTGTACTTGTCGTTGGTTGTATAAGTAGCTGTTTACTTGTTTAAAAGTGGGAGTATTTTTTTGCTGTTGTTGGCTTAGCTTTCCATTGACTCCCGTCGAGTTGGGGGTTGATACGTATTTTTACAGAAAAGTTACACTATTATAAGCACACACACAAAGTTACAACATGCGGAAACGCGTAATTTTTTGAGAAAAAAGTTATTGAAAATCAATTATTCTTGCATTGTTTTTATCTACTCCTACCATAAAACTGACGCCATTTTGTAATGTCATTGTCGTCAGTAGGGATGTCGATTCTTTCCGAAAAAGGTCGATTTTTAAATCGATTCAAATCGTAAGCTGATATATCGATTCACAAAAAATCGATTTCTAAAATATCTATTTTTTTTATGTTTGCATTTATAATGTAAATATAATTCCATTTTATGAAAAACAAGAAAGATACCATAATAAATGATCTCTTATTGAAATTTGTTTTATTTTAACAGTACCAATTAGGACAGATAACAAATAAAATATGTTATGTTCAACTTATGTCAAAGAACCGAATTGATTGACCCCGACCCCACCTGGTACGAGTCTGTCCTACCCCTAGAGTGGTTTTAAAGCGCCGGAGACGTAGCAGTCTCAAAATAGATACAGAAATCCTTCTGAATCAGTCCCCCTATATTTTATGATGAAGGGGAGTTTTTTCTCATAAAATGGATTTATATTTACATTATAAATGCAAACATGAAAAAAATATAGATATTTTAGGAATCGATTTTTTGGGAATCGATACATCAGCTTACAATTCGAATCTATTTAAAAAAATCGATCTTTTTCGGAAAGAATCGACATCCCCACTGACAATAACAATAAAAAATGGCGTCAGTTTTATTGTAGGATTAGACAAACAATGCAAGAATAATTGATTTTCAATAACTTTTTTCTCAAAAATTACGCGCTTCCGCATGTTGTAACTTTGTGTGTGTGCTTATAATAGTGTAACTTTTCTGTAAAAATACGTATCAACCCCCAACTCGACGGGAGTCAATGGAAAGTCGTACCCTTACAAAATATTACTGAAGTCCAAATGTTATTTACCCCTTCCTTAAGTGTACGACTTCGCGTTCATTTGTATACCCTTTTCTCTAGGCATTTTGAACATACGTATTTCTATTTCTGTACCTAATTAATTAATTACAGAAATGTTTTAATCTTTATTATTATTTTTAAAAATTTTATTAATCATGTAGTCATATAGTGGCGGTGTAAGAATAAATTATTACCCCATATCATCCTGTGGGTGTCGTAAGAGATGACACAGGACCTGATAAAAGCTGAATAAAAATATAAACTGCGGTGGCCAGCCTGCTTGCCAAATGTGGCAACTATGGCAATTATCCCCTTTATGACGCAAACTATGAGGGATCAGAAGTGGACTTTATAGGCGGTAATGGTAACAGTAATGTTAAATATTTTATTACTTTATCTGTATAACAAAAAAAAATTAAAACAGGTTTTGCAGTAAAATTGTTGCCCGACGACGTTGTCTCGCAGTGTTAATTACAAGTTAAATTACATCTTTAGTGACCCCGGATGTGTATTCAAAAGAAAATGTAAAGACTTACTATTACCTACCTTGCCCGATTAATGATTCTAAACTATTATTTATTGCATTTTTTCACTGGATGTGGTGCTTTTGCTCAATTAGTTTGATTTGTGTTTGTTTAGAGTTTATATGTATGTTGTTTAGTTTTTTCATATAATGATGTATACACATGTAAAGACATATCCTTTGTCTAAAAAAAATTGTATTTCGTTTGTAACAATGCATATTGATATTCTCGATGGTGTATCTATCTAAATAAATAAATAATAATATGGTTTGTTAATGTAGATTTGTGGGCACTATAATGGTCTTTATGTCATATGTAAATGTAAAATGTAAACTATATATTTGAAATATGACTGTTATTTGCCAAAAAAAAAAAAAGTAAAAATTGCACTTTTAGTCTTTTCTAATAAAATGTTCAATCACAAAATACAATAAGTATAATGATTAGTCAAGCTAAGTGCTGGTTCATATGCATTATATTTTATGCATACAATGAATGAATTAGTTACGTAAACATTTTATTTTTAGGAATTACTAGCTATAAAATAACATTCAAGTAAAGATAAATTAGAAAATTTTGGTCATGATTCAATACATAATTATTATTGACACTTGTAATTAATACATTTATATGCTAACTCCATAATTGTATAATTACAGATCCCATATTGAAAAATGGCTCTAGGGGTCCACCTATACTACTGAAAAGGCCCAAAGATGCAACTGTACTTAAAGTTCATCCAAATTATAAATCGAGAAATTCAGGAAATTCTTTAGATAGTAATAGAATAGTTCGCAGCAGGGATAAGTCAGTAAGATTAATTAGAAAACCTGAAGTAAAGAAGAAAGAAAAGCTTGTGTGTCCTGTTTGTGGTATACTTACTTATACGCTTGGAAACCATATAGCAACACATGAAGGTATCCAACTTAACATGAAATATTTTATATACATTTTTACAAATTAAACTATAATAATTATAAACTTATTTTCGTTTTAAAGAAAAGAAGAAATTCACTTGTACACAATGTCCAAGATCATTTGTACAAAAAAGTAATTTACTAGTCCATATGAAACAACATACTGGAATAAAAGATCACATTTGTGAAGTTTGCGGTGCTGGCTTCTACACACAGAAATCGTTGGTTAGGTAAAGTTTAAAACATTTTTTATCAGATAAATAAAAATTCCCAGGGAAAAATATCATATTATGCTACATTAAGGGTTTAAATAAATAATAAAATCATTGTCTTATTTAAATCCTTAAGGTGACAAATTATTAATTATTATATTTGTTCCATATTTATTGTTTCATTTAGTGAAATTAGTTTTATAAAGTTTAGTAATTTTTTTTGATATTATATCTCATTTATTCTAATATACCTCAAGTAAATTATTTAAATTCTCAAATTTTTTTTCAGACATAACCTGATTCATAAAGGTGAACGACCGTTCTCCTGTAATTTGTGTACAAAGAAATTTATTGCTGTAAGTAAATCACTCCTCTCAAATTTTAAAAATCTAGATATTATTAAAAGGCTTAGTACATTGTAGAAAATGGAATCATAGTTTTTAATTCTTTAACTAAAACTTATCACAATTTGCTAGAGGAATAAACAATAATCTTCGATTGAAGGGTATTGTAAAACATCAAATAAATATAATTTATGTTTAATCATTACTAATAAAACAGTCGCCAGACTCCTTAGTGGTCCATATGTGCACATACAGACTTGCAGCTGTAATGAGAGCTTCTCTCTCAATTGCATTCTCATGAGTCAAATACTACTGCCGACAAACTGTAATGCAGTTTGGCAGAAGAAAATGTTAATAACGTTTATTGTATAAATGGGAGAAAATTTGTGCTAGGTTTTTTAATACCTTCATAAGACCAAAAAACGCTGTCGCATGGTCTGGTGCCTCGAAATGTAAGAAAATTATGACGGAGTTGACTAGAATGTTGTATTTGACAATGCCAAGTGTGATGCGAGCTGAATTAGATTTGTTATTACGAACCCCAAACCAAAAGGCAATTTGCACTGAAAGAGTTTTGTTTTCGGTTTATACACATAAACATAACATAATATTAATTATGGCGTTCTATCAACAACTATAATAATAATGTCCTCCAAACTGAATTTCGGTCACGGCGGCCGTTCTCAACAGAGACTAGCCATCTGCGCAGGACAGGATTGTTGTGCTCGAGTGTAGCGCAAGCACAGGTGCACTATATTCCGTCACTCTCATAATCCGACACGACCGGGAGAAATCAAGCGTAGGGCCAATGGCTTTACGTGCTTCCCAAGGCACGGGGGTAAAAAAAAATCGCCAATTTTCTGACTCCGGGCTGCTACTGAGAATATCTTGACAGAAAAACGCGATAACTGATTTCGGCCTGCGCCGGGATTCGAACCCGAACGTTTGCGACCACTAGGCCAATGAGGCAGTCGTGTATAATAAGTATTTTTCAGAGGTAGTTCTTTTCACACCTATGCCAGTAGGTGTTGGGAGCACTAAGCTCGAAGTTGTTGACGAGTATGTTTACCTGGGACAAATAGTGCGACTAGGTAAGTCCAACTTCGACCGAGAGGTCAATCGACGGATTCAATTCGGCTGTGCAGCGTTCGGGAAACTACGGCATATCTTCTCATCACATATACCTCAAAACTTGAAAACGAGACTGTACAACCAGTGCGTGTTGCCAGTGATGACCTTTGGAACTGAGACGTGGTCCTTCACTGCTGGCCAGATGAGGAAACTCAACGTCGCTCAGTGAGCTATGAAGAGGGCTATGCTCGGAGTTTCTCTGCGTGATAAACTCAGAAATTAGGGTATCCGCAGTAGAACCAGAGTGACCGACATAGCCCAACGGATTAGTAAGCTGAAGTGGTAATGGGCCGGCAATATAGCTCGAAGAACCGACAACCGATGGGGAAGAAAGGTTCTCGAGTGGTGGCCTCGTACCGGCGGACGAAGTGTAGGGCGTCCCCCCACTAGATGGAGTGACGACCTGGTAAGATATGCAGGAAGTCGATGGATGCATGTAGCTCAGGACCGTGCTTTGTGGCATTCCTTGGAGGAGGCCTATGTTCAGCAGTGGACTTGTGAAGGGCTGTAATGATGATGATGATGATTTCTTTTGAGCTTTTCTTCTAACCTTTTTAAATTAAATTTAAAACACAATTTGCAGTAAAATCTCACAATTCACGTTGTGTTCATGTTGTGGAAAAATACTCAATAAGTAACAAATAGCACTCATTGCGATCATTCTCAAATTCAAGTTGTAAAAAAGTTTTTAGAAAACAATTCTCCTGTTATAAAAAAAAACAATGTGTTTGTCTTATTGTTTAATTTTGCTTAAAATGGTTGAACTGCCGTCTTATTACTAACATATGGCCGAATGGACCTACGAAGTACCATGCATGTGCTCTTGTGATATGGTATAAGGTTTATTTTTACTTGAAACAGTTCGAACGCGTTTATGCATAAAAAAGTTCGCTAATATTTTAGACGTTTTCAGATCGACTTTACTTTTACATTTGTATAACATTAAATAATATATAATATTTGTAAATATCAATGAATCATAAACCTTTTCTTTTTTCCAAATTAAGGTTCTTGATTGTTTGATATTTACAAACGTTATTATTAGGTGAAAATTTAATTTAATAAAAACCAAGGTTTTTCAGGGTCATTTAGCTGTACCTACTTATATATCTTTTATGTAATCTTTGTATAAAAAGTTACTTACTTTCCATTTCAAGGAAAACACTTAGAAAAACACGTAGTTAGCCATTAAAAACAAGTATCCTTCCGTTTGCAACTGAGGTTTGGTGTCAACTAAACTTAATCAGGTCTAAACAAGTGAAATGAGCATAAAAAATAACATTACTTTTACACATGGCTGATGACACAATAGGAGTGTCATGGAATATTTGTTCGCCGCCACACAGCTAAAAGTTGTCGAAAATTGGTGTCGCAACGAATCGGTTAATAACATATTTAGCGGTTAACGCACCTGTCTTCGAATTTTTGGATAGTGGGTTTGAGTATCAGAATAAACTAATTGTGCAACATAATTTATTTCTCGTGTCCGAATGTTTTGTGCATTGCTCGAGTTTCTAAAATTGCATCTAAGGACTCTCTCACGATAGGCCTACCGTGTTCGTCGTATACATAAAGGTAGTTTAGGATGAGGGAGTGCCTTCGATTTTACGCCAATACTTACGATATTGTAATAACTATATACATATGATTACGGCAATTACTTTTTGATCACAAGTTGTCACCCACTCAACTCTGGTTGTATAATTTTCTTATCAGTTACGCTAACACTCGTCATTTTTTGCCTAATGGAAGCCCTTCACACAGTTAATATGTCGTATAATGTGAGATATCAAAAATGCTACATTATGTATTGTGTGATTGTAAGTATTGGATGTATTTCAGCGTTGCGATCTGAACCGTCATCTGCGCATACACGCCGGCTATAAGCCGTTCAAGTGCTCAAATTGTGCGATGTCGTTCAACGCGAAACATCAGTTGCAAAATCACGAGCGAATGCACACCGGGGAGCGGCCTTACTCTTGCCAGGTGCGTTTTCTCTCCCTCAATCTCTTAACGTCTCTTACAGGGCGCGGGACTCCGTCGCCACATGAGAGCCCACATGGGCGATAAGAGATTCGTCTGCGAACATTGCTGTAGGAGTTTTGTGCAGAGTCACCATTTGCAAAATCATTTGCTCATTCACACCGGCAAAAAGCCTTATAAATGTGAGGTTAGTCCTTTTGCCTTTGGCTCTACCAATAATTGTCTATACTTAAATCTTTGATTTGCGGTAGACAGTCGTGTAATGAGGTGGTCAGTGCATGGTAATAAGGACACTTACGCCTGTATGGCGGTTATGGTAACAGCAGATCTAACACACTGTTCCAGTGTAGGTTGGCGGACGGTTAAGGTAATCTCGCAATATTTTTGCTTTTTATATATTATGCAATTTGTCTTTGTCCCACCGTAAAATTAGTTTGAACATAGTTGAACTGCAGTGCGATTGTGTAACTGGTGTGTATCATGATTTGTTTCAATTAGACGTTTGTTTTTTAGTTTTGTTGTAAATTATCGATATTTCGATCGAATTATCGAAACTTTTATATCTTATAAAGTGCTATCACAATGAAAATTATAACGCAGTTTCTGAATGATTCCCATCCGCAAACAATTCTAACCAGATTTACAAAATCGCACTCTTGACCTGTAACTGGACCAATATATAAGTTTTTTTTTTAAACTAACTCGAATGTTTCATTGCAGGTGTGCAATGTTGCATTCAGCTATAAAGTGAATTTAAACAACCACGTTCTCAAAGCCCACGGTTTAAACCTCAAGTTCAAATCAATTCACACGGTGACCGAGGAGGTGCTTAGAAGGGAGATGGGGATGGTAAATGAGGCACGTGAAGCCATAGCCCACATCCTGCCTCATCTGAGCGATGTACCAACGCCAGGTGCTCACGAAACTGTACGCCACACGTCCGAGTATTAAAATATTTTATGTATTTAAAATTGACTTTATTTTTAAAACTGTTGCAACTCAATGAACCTTATAATATGGACCGTGTTGTGCAGAAATGATCCAACCAAAAAAAAAAAAAACAAAGTTATTCAGATTTGAATGATAAATGTATTTTTCTAGTGCCAGAAACCCTATTATATCATTTTAAAGAAAATTTAATGTAGATTTTGGGATTACATATTATTTTTCAGAATTCTTTCTGAGTTTGCAGTAAACTGAAAAAAAAAGGCCCTGGTTAATTATTATGGCCCGTTTTTGGGTTGGATCATTTCTACACGACACGGTCCTATAACTGTTCTAGCCCACTGAGGTCATCAATTTGAAAAAGTTGATTTGAATAAAACAATAATATTATTTTGACATGGTGATAACTCTTGTAAACCATAATTTACTCTGAATTAAATATGTACTATATACGAGTATTGTGATATAAATTTGGCACTGAAATAAGTAATGCAGTTAAGAGAACCAATTGTTGTAATAGTTCTTTAGCATTATATTTTATAATACTATGTGAGCTCCATAATAATTGTACTGACAGCATTGTACTGACAGTTGTAAGTACTACGTAGTAGAGAAGCTATTCCAAACAAAAAACGTGTCACATCTTGATGACTACAGTGGCCTACGTGGGCGGAGCGCACCGTGGACTGACTGAGGTATTTGCTGCAGCGCTAAAATTAGATATGTCGTCAAACTAAACTATTAAAACATGAAGCGCTAGATCGCTTATAGAGTATAGTTTTCACGCGGCCGCGTCTTTTTTAATCTCTATTTTACACCGCAGAAGTGACAGCTTTTGTTCCTTCAAAATTTATTAATAGTTAAATAAATAAAAATAAAGAAGAAAAGTAAAAGAAAATTTATTGTTATGCGTTTATTTAAGCTCTCTTGACTTCTGAATTTTTATTTACGTTCAGGTTCACTCTGATTCGCATTCTCGTATTATTAGCGCCGTTCCGTACGCGCCTACACTGCATGAATGTCGAAGGTTAGGTCGTACTCGACTCGTAGGTGTAACAATAATTATTATAATTTATGTTAGTGGAAGTACGTGAATCATCGTCTCATTTGCAAACTTTTCATTCATTTTTAACCAAGGCGAAAAAGATGGAACGTACGGAGCTAAAACTATGTGAAGTCGAGATTTCCCCGGCTTTCTTCAAAGTGGTACCTATGTGCGTATTTCATTCATTACACTAGTGAAAAAACGTTTCATTTCGCCTTATAGCCAATTTCCGTATCTTGTGATACGGCGAGAAGAGAACTGCCCTATGCCTTATTTTCTGAAAAAAAAAAATATCGTGGATTGCCGTATCAATAATAACGCTGGTCGAAGCCGCACTAAAATAAATTTACGGTACGGGTTGCAATATAGTTAAGTCAAACAGAATGAGTGTTTGGATCGCGAAATCTACGTACGTAGTACATATATATAGAAGACCGCCAGAAATTAGCATTTTGTTTCGCATTGCTTCATGTGCGGGATGTGCAAAAATACAGTTAACATGTAATTTTTTATAGAATTATTATAATTAATAATTTGTGATCCCATTTTGTAGCGCTTTCCTATAAATAATAACTTCATAATAGCGGCATGTCATGACGGTGTCATGAAAATTGGCGTTTAGTATCGAGGGTGAAGTTGTCAGTAAACCCAATCCTATTCTTATCCTGCGCGCATAGTTTTGTGCCCTTAATATGACTGAAATGTAAGTAACTTGTAACATAGCATACATGAAATTCGCACAATAGTATGACAGTCATCCATCATAATTCAATTTGGTGTTCATAAACATAGACAAAAGTATTAGTTGTTATTTATTTAGGAAAGTAAGTAAAACAGCAAAATTAATAATTAAATTATGACCCTCAGTGTTAGCACGGTTTTAGGTTTAATGGTTTCTAAACAATTGTGGTGAAAATTCTATATTTTTATTTTTTATGGAGTGCAACATTTTTAGTTATTGTCATTTTGTTTTATTTATGGCGAATATTTTGATAATTGATGCGTTTAATAATTTAGAATTGTAAATATTACTTATTATATTATTTAGAATAATGTAAGTTACATGTTTACTTTTAACATTACATTTCTTTTGATATATATTAAATAAAACTGGCATAATATCAATACATGTTTTTTAATTAACCAGCTATGAGAATAATTTTAGAATGTCTGTCATGTAGTTATGTACATAATTTTGCTATACATTATTACTACATAAATATACATCGTTATAAGGCTTAAAGTTTTCATTGGTGCAAATCGTATACATTTATAACGTCAAAAATACATGAAAGTTACCGACACTTGCAAATGGTAGTGAAGTATGGTTATAAGAAAATGAGGAGGTCTAATTTAATTGCTGTCAACATGATCTCTAGCGCAAATACAACCTGTAGTTACTGGTAATCTTATCGCTACCCAGCGATGTTTTAACTCACGAGGCACTTCCACTGGTGACACTTCATTTGGGTAACCAGTCTTCTTCAAAATAGTTATCTGAAAAAAAAAAGGTTTATCATGTATACATTTCTCTGTTGAACGTTATTAATTTGCTGTTGCATAGTTATGAACCTTAGATTTTTTTTTATCAAATACATAATATTATCTAAGCTTTTATTAAAAATAATTTAATAACTTTTTGTTTTCTTTATGTTGTCACTGAGACATCGTATTAAAATTTAAACTTCATGGTGAAAGTACAGAATCTTATTGTTTAAACGTGTTGAATACATACATTATACAAATTTTTTTGACAATTGTACGAAGTCGGACAAAGCCGCTTGCTGCAGTTTTTTGTTTCTATAAATCTTGGAAAATATTCCTCCCCCAAATCAATTGTTTCTTTCTGAAAAAGTTGAATCGTGCGTTTACTAATTGTAATTTGTACAAATAAGATATGAGAATGAGATAGAGTATGAAGTCGATAAATCCCAAAAAATCTTTATACAATATCTTAGTTAAAATCTAAACACACACCATTAAGGGTGGTTCTGCCTAATATCGTATAAAACTATGTTATCAAGTCAATTACACTTACGCTATGATACATATGTTCACAACTGCAAGGAAAATCCAGGGGTCCTCGCTGAAATTATTGAGTTTAAAAATGATTAGTTACAATGGTAGAAACGATTTAGACAAACATTATATAAGTATTACTTACTTTGTATTTTTCGACTTTGATGTTACCTCTCTTACGAGTTCTCGTTTCAACAGAATTATCTAGTAGGATAATGTCGTTCTTTATCATATTAGCATAATCTACAATAAAAGATGGCAGCTCTTCAGGACTTGATTCGACGTCGAAGTAGTCGGTAGTGTAGGCAACACCGATATCATCGTTGCCCGGCATCCCTTCATCCATCGCTCTTGCCATGACATAATTTTGTCTTCTATGGGTTTTTTGGTCTTCAACTGTGAATTCGTTAATGTCTGAAGGTTTTTTTAGGGCTTTTATAGGCATAAATGTTTGTGTGATAAGTAAATAACTGGCGCATATCCGAATCATGGTTGAATACCTCTTGTTCTAAAATAATAATACATGAAATGTGTTATTTAATTTATTTAAATGATATGATATTAGTTAATAAAAGTATATCTCACCATATTGGCAATCCGTTTTGTATAATAACTAAGAGAAAACTATGCCGTAAACAAGATTCCTTCGATTTATATATGAAAAATTGATTGACGTTTCTAAGAATAGACCCATTAGTGGAAAGAAAATCTTGAATTTCAGCCGTGTATTAAAGGACCCTTTGATATGTATCAAGTAACAATAGCCTAATAATAGTGATGCTTTCTTTAAGGCATTCCGATGACATTTAAGATGTTTTATACGTAAAGCGTAATGTACACTTTCGATTCAGTTAATTTGTTGGAGAACGAAACCGTATTAGAAGTAACTACTTCATTTTATGTTTGGCTTACATTCCACTCGCTGGCGACGGCAATGTCGCACAGGTTCATTTGAGTTTATTTAACAGTTTTATCCGAGCTGTCCGTTAGGTTTTTAACTTTTTTATCCATCTTCGTCGGATTGGGAAGAAAGTTTGCTTAATCGGATTTTGTTAGGGCATCCTACAGTTATCAGTTATATTCAATCAATCTACATAATTCGGTTAACATTTTGGCGATAGGACAATTCTTTTGCGATAGTGTTTATTTATCCTACATTCATCGATATTATTAGTAGTATACAATTTAATTCCGCCGTTCGGCTGTGCCTAAAACGAACGTGTGAAGTTACACGTCTACGCAAGTTCGCATCGCGTAATATAATTATATGTATATATTGTGGTGTCTACAAGTCTACTTTGGGTGTAAGGGGCTCCGCTAAGATCTTGGAGCCCAAGCCAACCCCGCCTGCACGTGGCGCACCTGCTGGACAACGGAAAGGGCTCCGGCGATGCCACTCCTCTGGGATTCGTCCTAGGGGTTCGGGGGTCAGACGGCAGTCGCCCTGGTAATTGGTACTAAGCCACTAAAAAATGGACGGTAAAAGAAAGATAAATACGTTTAGGACTAGGGCGTCGCCGCATAACGACGCGCATGGGGATCGCCTTAACCCTGCGACAAGTATGCGAGGGCTACCGGGCCCCGTGCGAGCCCGGCTAAAGACGTTAGCACCAACTACGAAGATTCGCTTTGCAAACTGGAACATTGGCACGCTTACGGGACGCTCCGCAGAACTTGCGGCCATACTTGCCAGGCGTAAAGTGGCTGTGGCATTCCTGCAGGAGACACGGTGGAAGGCCAACAAGAGCCGGAATATTGGGCACGGCTACAAGCTGATCTATACAGGCTCCTCTGGTGGAGAGAACGGTGTGGCAGTGGTGCTCGCTGAGCATTTCCACGATAGCGTCTTGGAAGTTAGACACATTTGCGACCGACTTATGGTAGTAAGGTTGCTTATTGAGGGGGTCGTGACCCACTTAATAAGTGCCTACGCCCCACAGGTCGGCTGCAGCGACGCGGATAAAACGCTGTTTTGGGATCGGCTCGGAGATGTACTACGCGGCATACCGTTGTACCACGATGTCGTTTTGGGTGGCGACCTGAACGGTCATGTGGGCGAGGTGCAGGGGGAGTATGAACGTGTCCACGGCGGCTATGGTTACGGCCGAAGAAACGCAGAGGGGGAAACCATTCTCAGAACCTGCACTGCAGCTGACCTGGCCGTGATGAACACGTTCTTCAAAAAGAAAACCGAGCACCTACCTGATTACCTACAGGAGCGGGCGGAACGCCACTCAAATCGACTATCTACTGACCAGGAGAAGTCATATCAGTCGCGTGGCCAACTGTAAGGTCATACCCGGTGAGTGTCTCACTGCCCAACACCGACTTCTTGTCATGGACCTCTGCGTAAAACCCCGTCGCAGACACGCCGAACGTTGCCGCCGTCAAATCAAGTGGTGGCTGCTGGATCAAACCAAATACTCAGAGTTTGACTCTGCCGCTGGGGATATTAGTCTCGACACAGCAGGCAAGTCCGTCCAAGAGTGCTGGAAAACCATTCAGACAGCAATCACAAAGACGGCAAAGCAAGTTCTCGGCGTGGCGAAAGGGGGCCGCAAAATCGACAAGGAGACCTGGTGGTGGGACGCCACAGTCCAGGGTTCATTACGGGAAAAGAAAGCGTTCTTCAAGACGTGGCAAGTGACTAAATCTCCTGAAGATCGCGCATCTTACAAGACAGCGAAAAGAGCTGCCAAGAAAGCTGTAGCCAGAGCCAGGCGTGACCACTTGCAACCATTATATGCTAAGTTGGACACTCCTGAGGGGCACAAGCTCATATATAAACTGGCGCGCTCTAGGGCCAAAGCAGCGCAAGATCCTGTACGATGATCGTGCGGTGAAGGAGAGATGGCGCTCTTATTTCCACGTTTTGCTGAATACTCAGCACCGGGAAGTGCACCCTCCCGAACAACTCCCGAACCATGGACTCGTGCCACCGATTACACCTGACGAGGTCCTCGCATCTCTTCGTCATATGGAGAATCGGAAAGCTGTCGGACCGGACGAGGTGCCAATTGAAGCGTGGAAAGCGCTGGGGGCTCGTGGTGTGTGCATTCTTACTAACCTTTATATTAGAATCCTGAGCGACCGAATAATGCCCGATCAGTGGCGGCTTAGTATAATAACGCCGGTCCACAAGGGTAAAGGGTCCGTTCAGGATTGCGGTAATTACCGCGGTATAAAGGTGATGTCACACACCATGAAGCTCTTCGAGCGCATTATTGACACCAGGATCCGACAGGAGTGTACAGTGTCGGACTTTCAGTACGGTTTCCAACCAGGACGCGGTACCATGGACCCTATATTCGCCCTAAGGATCCTCATGGAGAAGCACAGGGAAAAGAATATGCCTCTGCATTTTTTATTCCTAGACCTGCAGAAGGCCTTTGACTGTATTCCTAGGGAGATGATCTGGTGGGCGTTGCGGTCGAAGTTGGTACCAGAGACCTACGTGGAAATCGTACGTGACATGTACCGCAACTCCGATTCAATAGTCAGGACCGCTGTTGGTGATACCACCCCCTTCCCCATAACCATAGGCGTGCATCAGGGCTCCGTCTTAAGCCCCTATCTCTTCAGTGTGATATTAGACGAACTGTCAGTCAGCGTACAGAAACTACCGCAGCCTTGGCTGCTTATGTACGCTGATGATATCGCACTGGTAGATGGGGACAAAGGACGGCTCACCAGACGCGTGCACGCATGGAGGGAGGCGCTTGAGAACGGCGGGCTGAAGCTAAACGTGTCGAAGACGGAGTATATGGCCTGCAACAGCACAGATCTGACGTCTCTCCGTATAGGCGACGACACCATCGAGCGCACGGACAACTTCAGGTACCTCGGATCTGTGCTTGATGCGTCCGGTGACATCGATTGCGATATCAAGGCCCGTATATCAGCGGCTTGGGCGAAATGGCGCGAGGTGACGGGTGTCATTTGTGACCCCAAAACGCCGGTCAAGCTGAAGGGACAGGTCTATAAGACCATCATAAGGCCTGTCCTTACGTACAGCAGTGAGGCGTGGCCGGTGCTGGAGCGACACCGGCAGTTGTTGCATGTCACGGAGATGAACATGCTGCGGTGGATGTGTGGCGTCACGTGGAAAGACCGTGTACGGAATACATACATCCGCGGCAACCTCCATGTCCGTGACATTACTGACAAGCTGCAGGAAAGTCGCCTGCGCTGGTACGGCCACGTCTTACGACGACCAGCAAGCTACGTGGGAAACAAATGCCTGGACATGACCTTACCTGGTACCAGGAGTAGAGGACGGCCCAAGAAACGCTGGCTTGATGTCGTGCAGGATGACATGCACGCCAATGGGCTAGTTGTGAGGGACGCCGAAGACCGGGCAAAGTGGAGGAGGAAGTGTTGGAAAGCAGACCCTGGGTTCTCCCGCGCTGGGCTGGATGAGCAACCGGGATAAACGCTAGGTAGAAGAAGAAGAAGAAGATTGTGGTGTCTACAAAATGGCGTCAATAGGGTTGAGTCAAAATGACTCCATATATTTTAATTTGATTAAATTTTTGTGTCTACGCTCGCTACGATGCCGTACTTCTCAGGAGCTGAAGTTCATTTACGGCTTTGAGTATCGTTTACATGGAATCAGTTGAATGGCGACCGCGGACTCCGTGAGGGCAAAGGTAATAAGGTAAATATGATCCATCATATGATTTTCATAGTTTTTATTGCTTTTGGTGTTACTTTTCTGCATTTTGTGCCTTTATATATTTTTTTAATTTACTTACTTTATTGTTGGTTGATGGATAAATGGCGGCTACGAGGAAAGAGAAAGGCAGTATACCTATTATCAATTCTCGAGGTTTTTGGTAACGGATATCACGTCGTCTGATAAGAGTCCGCTGAAGAAGAGGATAGTGTCAGTGGGCATAGTCAACCCATCGACACAGCAGGACGCATGGCCATGACGACATTACCTCAATGTGTATAATATGAATTACGAAGTATAATAAGATCTGATAATCATACAATTTTTCAGCAGGAGCATACATATCGGAAAGTTCTTAAATAGGAGTCTAGTCAACAAGTGCCTTTTTAATCAACGTTTTTTAATATAAAGTAATAAAGTTCCGCTTGCAAAAATTGCAAAAGTTATAAACAATTATCTAAAAAGAAAAAAGAGGGTTTATAGTTTTTTTGCCAATATCTCAAAGATGAATGAAGATTTATCAAATCAAAAAAAGATTCAAAAAGAGGAGGAAATTTCCAAAAACAAATCCCGAATCCCTGAATTGTAGGCCAATACATATTTTTAATTTTCCCAGAGGGATGAAAATTGGCCGAAAACTGGTGGTCTTGCTTGCACAAGCCACGCCCACTTCGGACACAATAAAAATTATTTAAACATATTAAATATAAAATTTAAGAAATGAAAAAATTCAGGTGGTTATTTTATAGATTAAGGAACAATAATCCGCCGGATTTTTTATCGCAATTTTTTCAATTAATTATGTAATAGTTAATTAATAATTAATTTTTTTGCGGCTTGAACATGAACATTTCAATTGTGATAATAATTGTTAAACTATAACTTTAAGATTTTTTCCTTCCTTGGAGGCATTCTTGAAAGGCTTCAGATCTTCAGAATAGATCCCCATTGGAAGTTTTTTATTTTTTATCGGTTTTTTATTAAAAATGAATGCCTCGGCGTCATCGGTTATTGTTTTGTAGTCGCTTTGATCAATTGTGTTCCAGTCCTTCATAAACCTTTTGAATAAATGTATATCAGGGAGCGATAGATCGACTACAGCTGACAACATAATGGGTCACACCAACATTTTCTAATTTGACAATAAAACCTATATAGCTTTAAAGCTATGTTTATGAAAATAACAATAGTTTTTGTTTCATCCAAATTGGTGCAGAAATACGAAAGTTATAACGTTTTGAAGTTTCGCAATTTTTTTATATTTTTACCCGCTCGTTCTCTGTGACGTGACGTCACAATCCGACAGAACAAACGCGCAGTAGGTACTTGCTAAGTTCAGTACTAACCGCGCGCTCAGAAGTATACGGTCGTTTACCTACATATTATATCGAATGTCAGATTTAATGTCCGGTTGACTGTATTCTGTACAGATGATATAATACTTATAATAAACCCAACGACTATATAATAATTTTGAACTAATAATTTATGAATAATCTAATCTCATACGAATAATTTAATCTAATCTATTATTATGAATAAAGTAATCAATGAACTATTAATAATATTTGACATTTGTATGACCATGAAAATCAATAGTGTTTCCCAACGAATAAGTCTTAAGATGAACATGAACAAAACAAAGATCATGTTTAATGTCCATGTCACACCTATGCCGGTAGTTGTTGGGAGCAATAAGCTCGAAGTTGTTGACGAGTATGTTTACCTGAGACAAATAGTCCGACTAGGTAAGTCCAACTTCGACCGAGAGGTCAATCGACGGATTCAACTCGGTTGGGCAGCGTTCGCGAAATTGCGGCACATCTTCTCGTCAGGTATACCTCAAAACTTGAAAACGAAACTGTACAACCAGTGCGTGTTGACAGTGATGACCTATGGTACTAAGACGTGGTCCTTCACTGCTGGCCGGATGAGGAAGCTCAAGGTCGCTCAGCGAGCTATGGAGAGGGCTATGCTCGGAGTTTCTCTGCGTGATAAACTCAGAAATGAGGATATCCGCAGTAGAACCAGAGTGACCGACATAGCCCAACGGATTAGTAAGCTGAAGTGACAATAGGCCGGCCATATAGCTCGAAGAACCGACAGCCGATAGAGAAAAAAGGTTCTCGAGTGGCGGCCTCGTACCGGTGGACGAAGTGTAGGGCGTCCCCCCACTAGATGGAGTGACGATCTGGTAAGATATGCAGGAAGTCGATGGATGCAGGTGGCTCAGAACCGTGCTTTGTGGCATTCCTTGGGGGAAGCCTATGTTCAGCAGTGGACTTGTGAAGGGCTGTAATGATGATGATGATGCCCATGGGGCTGATCACAAACTGAACTTTATTTGTGTTTAAATAAGACCTTTTTGTAAAATGTGAATCACCAATGAACTATTTGATTTGATCACCATTGAACTAAAGTATTGAACATTTAGCTTTTATATGATTATATTTATATGTATTGTCACGGTGTGTAGTGCTGTATAAAAAAGAAAATTGAAGAGGGCTTTGAAGAAAGACAGTCAGCTAATCTGCCAAAAGTGGATATTTTTATGGTTGCGCAGTATTTTTCAGAAAATAATGATTTTTTTATCATCAGAAATGCATGGAATAAAGCTCTAAAGGTAAGTTACTAATAAAAGATTACGAAAAGTATACAGCTTTACCATTGATTAGTAATTAGGCAGTAATACATAGGTAGGTATTAACTGACCGAACCATGAAGTTGTACATGATTTACAACGACATAAAATGAAAAAACTTACTTAAACTTACTAATGCAGTGATTATTACTGAACTTGTAGTGTTATTTAGTAACTAGTGACACGTGAAGAAATTTTGTTGGTTACGTAGTTCGTCAGTGGTTGCAAATATATGGTCCTAGTTTTACTTTGACTTTTTTTATAGGGGAGGGGGCAATCGAGCATGCGGCTCACCTGATGGTAAGTGACTACCGCCGCCCATGAACAACTGCAACACCAGGGGAATCGCAGATGCGTTGCCGGCCTTTTAAAAAGGAGTAGGCTCTTTTCTTGAAGGTCCCTAAGTCGTATCGGTCCGGAAAAATTGCTGGTGGTAATCGATTCCACAAGGAAGTTGTGCGAGGGAGAAAACTTCTTCTAAATCGCACAGTGGTGGACCGCCAATCATCCAGATGATATGGATGGTATTGCGAGTTTTGTCGCGATGTGCGATGGTGAAATTGAACGGCTGGAATTAGTCCGAATAACTCCTCAGAGCACTCCCCGTGGTAGATGCGATAAAATACGCAAAGAGATGCAACATCTCTACGCAGTGCCAGTGAGTCAAGCCGATCAGAAAGAACTCGGTCGTCGACGATTCGAACCGCTCTGCGCTGGATGCGGTCAAGTGGAAGGAGCTGGCACTGGGGAGCCCCTGCCCAGAGATGGGGACAGTATTCCATATGAGGCCGAACCTGCGCCTTCTAAAGTGTTGCAAGCGGTGTGCCCGCATGAAATACTATCCCGCTCTGCTGAGCACGCCAAGCTTTTTAGAGGCCAATTTGACCTTCTCTTCCAAGTGACCACGAAACTGCACGTCACTTGATATGTCGACGCTGAGGATTCCGATACTGGCTGAGGCAAGAAGGGGAGTGCCTTGAAACTGAGGAGATACGACAAAGGGATTCTTTTTTGCGGTAAACGCGCAAACTTGTGTCTTCTTGGGATTAAACTGGACTAGATTTACTCGCCCCCAGTCTGAGACTTTGTTCAACAAAGTCTCGACTTCAGACACAAGTTTGTTCCGGTACTCGGCGACGTTTTCCCGAGAAATATTGGCGCGGCCGGTGTATAAAGCATCACCAGTGCTGTCGTATGCATAGCAATTAATGTTACTGATTTGCAACATATCATTGATATGCAGAAGAAACAGCGTTGGTGATAGCACGCAGCCTTGTGGAACACCAGCGTTAATGGACTTGTAATTGGAGCATGCACTGTCTACTACGACCTTGATGCTCCGGTCTGCAAGAAAACTGATGACCCATCTGCCCAATTTCTCGGGAAGCCCATAGGAAGGCAGCTTCGAAAGAAGCGCTTTGTGTCAAACCCGATTGAAAGCCTTCGCTGTGTCCAAACTAACAGCAAACGCCTCCCCCTTGGACTCCACTACCTCCGCCCATCTACTGGCGGTCACTAATCAGCTGGTGATCCTCAAGGTACCGTATGAGCTGGCTGTTAATAATGGTTTCCATTACTTTGGAGAACAAGGAGGTGATAGCGTAGCCTGTAGTTGGACGGATCTGAGCGGTCACCTTTTTTAGGGATTGGGTGCACCAAAGCTGTCTTCCATGAGTTCGGGACTACGCCTAGGGAGTAAGAGTACCGAAAAAGACGCCTTAAAACCGGTGCCAACTCCGGAGCACACGTCTTCAGCACAATAGGCGGGACTCCATCAGGCCCACTCGACTTGTTGACGTCCAGGGAGAGGAGTGCTTTACGCACCAAGCGCTGTGTAAAAAGCACTTCCCGCATGGAGCACTCACACCGCGGGATGGTCGGCGGTGTGTTCCCCCCGTCATCTAGAGTCGAGTTGGTAGCAAAAAGAGAGCCTAGCAGATCGGCTTTCTCCTTTGCGTCATGGGCCAGTGAGTCGTCCACCCTGTGCAGAGATGGCAGGGACTTACTTTTGAATAAACTGATTGCGGTATTACGTTGGTAGTTGGTACCTATACTATTTTGAAAATGCAATGGTCGCAAGCTCTCAATACTTGTAATACTAAACTGATTTTGATGAAATTTTGCATTAAGGTATAACTTGATTTACAGGATTTTATCTTCTCATATCGGACTTTTATTCCCAAGGAGCGTAATATATCAGAATTTTTAAAAAAAAAAACAGAAAATAAAGGTTACTGATAAATAAATAACATGACAAGAAAAATATGGAGTAATAAATATGGAGAGAATAAGAAAAATATAACAATAAAGACTACTGGTAGCTTCGACGTGTCGGTTTGTGACGTCACATCTCGATGCGGAGCAAAGCGATCGCCCTTACCGTAAAACACCACTTTACTCATCAATATTTCAGTAATTTTTATAGGTAGAAAAAAAATAAAGAGTACCGTTGAATTCGTAATTTTTTATACAACTTTTTGATACCCTTGACAAAATTGGGTGACCAGACCCATTCCCATTATGTGGTGACGACAAGCAAGCCAAAGCACATCTTTCTCATTTTTCGCTCCAGAAGAACGCAGACTCTTTTTAAACCAGCATTTACAGTAGTGTCAAAACATAAACATTTTATATCTTATCGTTCAAATTCCATGACTTTATTGTTTCGTAGACAGCTGACGCCAGGCTTCACTTGTACCACGTTCCAATTTTGGAACTACTAGGAGTAGATCAACTGCATGTCCTGATACCAAAATTGGCAGCCGATCTACTGTATCAAGTTACCTAGCACAATGTTGCTTCAAGAGTCTTCAGTCCGGGAATTTTAATGTCAAAGATGCAGCTCGTTCTGGTCGCCCTCATAAGGATAAAATCAATCGCCATTTTTTAAAAGTGGAACAAGATCAGCATATTAGTAGTTACGACATAGGTGACCGTTAGGTGACCCATTTGAAAAAGTTTGGCTATACAAAAAGGCTCGAAATTTGAGTACCACACAAACTCAATGAAAGAAACCTAATGAATCGTGTACACATTTGCGATTCTCTATTGAAACGTAATGAAATCGTAGTAGAAAATGTAATCATAAGTAGATCACCTACGACAAGAAGGTGCGACAAAGATCATTGTCAAATGGTAGTTAAGCTCCGCAGACTGTAAGGAATCCCGGACTAACACGCAATAAGGTGATGCTGTGTGTATGGTGGGATTGGAAGGGCATCGTTTATTATGAGCTTTTACCACTAGGAAAAACCATCAACTCGAATCTCTACTGCCAACAACTAATGAGACACAAGCAAGGAATTAAGAAAAATGGCCAGAATTGATCAACTGAAAGGGACTTTCATCATAATAACGCCAGAGCATATACATCTTTATTCACTCCGCAAAAATTGAGGGAATTTGGTTGGGAAGTGTTAATGCATATCCACCATGTAGTCCTGACTTTGCACCCTCAGATTTTCACCTGTTTCGGTATCTTCAAAATTCTTTGCGTAGTGTTAGGTTAACATCAAGAGATGACTGTCGAAACTACTTGTCGCATTTTTTTGATCAAAAATCCCAAGATTTCTACAGCAACGGGATTATTTAAAAACTATCTATAGCAACATGTTATCGAACAAAATGGCACATATAATATATTACTTATAATTAAATGTAAAAAACACTTAAAAAAAAAACTGTCTTGATATTGTATAAAATGCGAAAAAACTTTTTCACCGACCTTTTAATGCGAAAAAATAATCCTGTATATACATATACTCGTATATGTATATACAGGGTTATTTTTTAAAGAGTAGCCAAATTTTAAAGTTAAGTTCTATAAAAAATGGCAGGTGACCCGATGGTGTGACATTGGTCCCTTGGGAGAGAGGTAAAGCCCTAGTGTGGGATGCTACTTTCGTAGACACTCTGGCGGCCTCTCATCTCAGGGATTAGAGTTTAGAGCCGGGGCGGCATCATTGGCAGCCGAACTGAGAAAGTGGCGCAAATATGAGTCTCTGAGAGATGACTACATATTTGTGCCATTTGCTGTAGAGACTATGGGTCCGTGGGGTCCAAGCGCGGTGAAGTTCCTAAAGGAACTCCATCCGCGGCTGGTCGTTGCTGCTGGTGATAAGAGGGCTGGCTCTTTTTTCGCTCAAAGGCTAAGTATAGCCATTCAGCAGGGAAACGCAGCCAGTGTTCTTGGCACGATACCGCGGGAAATAGGACTGTATGATAATTAAGTTACTAGTTTTAGTTTTTTTATTATAGTTTTTAATTATTAATTTATTACAATGTATATGGATAAAAAATTAAATGCCGTTATTGCAGTTTTTGAAAATACGAGTAAATAAGGCTTCAACTTTTATTGGAAATTATCCTAAATTGAATGTGATTTATGGGCAACAACGTTTTTGCCTACCGATCGACCCTTACGAACGTGTGCGTGCGCAGTAAAATGCATTGTAAATTTAAAAGATATAAAGGACAGAATGTTTGTAATTATTTTTATTAATTTTTCTACACCATTTGCCTATATTACTTATTCTGAACGTCCTCTGCAAATTTGGCCGGTTATTGCAAAATAACCCTGTATACATAATACATATACATATATCTATATTAGAAGTAAATTCAATATCTTGTATATATTGTATCTACTTTTAATACGAATGAATATTTTGCCAAATCTAAAGGTCACCAATAACTCGAGTCCAACGTTGCTACGTGGCATTTTGCACCACCAACCGATATATGACAGTAGTAGCACGAGCGGACTTGCGTTTTATATACGGAAGGCGTTTAAAATTAACAAGTTAAGATCCACGTTTTTTTTATATTCTACTAAGCCAGCGCTTATCTACGATCCCGCCTGATGGTAAGTGGTGATGTAGTCTAAAATGGTGAAGCGCATTGACTTAACAAAATCCTAGTTACTCTTGCCTTGAAGACACCCACACTGTAATCGGATGGAAAGACAGATGCTGGCAACTTATTCCAAGTCAACAACGAAAGGGTGGAGACAGGCCGAACGCCTGGATGTCCGATGGTGGAAGGGAGAGGGAGGAATTAAATTATGTAATTCCTGCGCACACTCTCCGAAATGCATCCTGTAGAAAACCGAAAGGCTGTCTACTTTGCGTCTGTGTTCGAGGTTGGTACTTTCAGAGCCCAAACGAACAGTTTTTATAAGTAGATAATTAGCGCAACGATATAAAAAAATGCAATTTTAATCACGTGAACGGATTAACAATTAACTTGCGTTAAATCTTCCGAAATGTAACTTATTAACGTTTAACGAAGTTTACTTTTTTAGTTACGGATTAGCGATTAACGAAGTTAATTATTTTTTAAACGGTGCCCAGCCATGCTCTGCGGTAACTGACCGTTAAACTTAACTTAAGGTTAAGCTTAAGCACAGCAGAAATCTCAACCCCTTACAATTGAAGGCCATCGGTGTACTCCAAAGATACATCTCGGTAAGTAGGAGTCAGGGTGAGCGGGCTCTTGCGCTTGTGTTTTGGAGGCGTTGTTCTCACAAGATTGACATCGCCCCCATGTCTGGGTCAATGCCAATCTTGTGAGAATCAAAAAAAGATAAAAATATCTCTTCCTTTAAACAGTAGTCCCCTTAGTATCTGTCCTGATCCTGTTACTGTTGTAATGGTATTGCAATAAGAAAGTTTAACGATTAAGCTAGGTTCGAATACTTAAGAAATATTTATAAAACAGAATGTGAAACCAAGTATTTTACGAAAACAGTTTTTATTTCTTAACATCTTAAGTAAACCTCACAATGAAAAGCTTATTTTATTTCGATTCTTTTTATTTTGTATAGTCTGGCTAAAATGTGATATCCTCACAATAATGGCCCGGGGAAAAAGTTTCTTCGTATTTTAAACACAAATTCAAGATATTTTTTTCTTCGCTTTCCGATTGCGTTTGATTCCAACTGACTTGAGTATTCGGCTGGTAACTCTCCACAACTTGTTGTCGTCGGCATACCCATATATACTAGGAACAAGTAGATAGAATTATTGAGACAACGGCCACCCGAAGGATTCCGGTGACACAAGTTTACCTCGAGCACTATGGTGAGTGACTTGGCGGATTGGTCAAAGGGTCTCTTCTTGCTAACATCCGGAGCTTTGCGATCTCTAGCATCGACCCAGGATTAATAAGTCATATGCTTGTGCTTTTAAGCTCGGGTACATTCGGCATTGATCCAAGATTTGCCACCTATGGGCACCTTAGCTAAGCGATTATGGGAATCGGACATGGGTAACTCAACGAAATTCTTTTCGTTAACTCAGTAAGTCAGTCGCAGTTTACTGCGCGGCACCGGCTCATTGCGTTATCTCAAAATTGTGCCGTGGTGCAACAAATTTTAAACCTATCTGTCCACTCAGATTGTCAAAATTAATCAAAGTCAAAATCAACAAGTCAAAATTAAACCGTGTGGCCAGTAAGTAAAATAAAATGTAGAAAAGATTACTTACATATTACGTACTATGTATCACTTTTTTTTTTCGATCCCCGTCATCACCATTAAATTCTTAATTTGAATTTTAAGTGCTGATTTACCACGTGCTCAGCGATGAAGGAAAAGCATTGTGAAGAAACTTACATGATTGAGAAATAAGAAAAAAATATTTCGAAAACATGTGAAATTTGCCCAACACTCAGTGGGACAGCGCGGCGGACATTTCCTTGCCCTAAAACCCTCTCAGAAATGAGAAGACGCCTGTGCCCAGCAGTGGGACGTATATAAGCTGTGAAGTTTTTCTTTTTTACTTTTGCGGTTACCAATATCTAGCAAGTTGAATAGCTAATAAACTAGCCAGAGTGAGAACTGCAGCCACAATTTTCAAAGTATGCATGCGGGATCGAGAATAGTAGGGTGCTAAAAAGAATAATGTAGCTTGAAGCATGGTTAAATGAAATTGATATAAAAAATCTCACGACCTCGTCTATTAATCTTCACTAGATGATGCCATTGATTTGCCACGACGAATGTCAAATAATGAAGAGATATGTGGTAGTGACATGGGTAAGACACGACAATGTATATAAGCGTTTTATCGCTGTTATATATCAACTAATCAAGAGAGGGCTTAACAGCTCGTAGCTTTCAAAACACAGCGTAAACAGTTCCGATAAATGCCAGCCCCACATGTCTAGACTAGCCAAGATGATGAAGCTTAGGTTGCCAGTACAATAGTCGAAAGTTATGAAAAATCCTTAAAGTTCGACAAAGATCTGTGTCCAGCTGCGGACTATTAACGATGATCCAATTTAAGCCAATTTTTAAATTTTTATGGTCTACTTATTTATTAATGTTTCGCGACTTATCCTATGGTCTATATTTTGTACTTTGGGCATTGACTCCTTCATACCAAGTTCTTCGCGTCCTAGAACTTCTTCGTTCAGGATATGGATCGATCTCCGTTTGAGGCAATACGTCGTGTTCGAGTAGGTAATTTATATTTATTGCTTTGCAGTGACACCATAATATATCATTCGTCTCGTATTTAGAAGGTGATAAGGTAAGGCTAAGACGTTTCCAAACCAGACTGGTGCTAATGGATTGTCAGTCTGCCTGCCATGCAAGATCTTTGTTTTTGTCTTTATACGTATTGATGACGATGCACAACTTTTTTCTGCTTGTTGTAGGAAAATAGTCAAAATATTTTTGACTAAAAAGCTTGATCAAAAGTAGTTTTGAATAAAAAAGTATTGCTTAATAGAGATTTGGAGCGAAATAAAATATCGGTTAAAAGTAGCATTTACAAAAGTGATAGGCAGTGAATATAACTTTTTACCAAATATTTTTAGTAAAAGACGTGTTTGAACATTTTACAAAACGTTTAATGCCAATCCATTTTAGCACAAACTAGTTAGGCTAAACTAGTATGACCGACAGGATGTCCGCGTTTTGTGTTTTATGTTGAGTTGATCCTGTTGGGCTTAGGAAAAAACTAGTTTGGCCTAGGAAAAACTAGCTTGTCCTAATCAGGTTTGGCCTAGTGACCTCTAGAATTTGTTTAGGTAGATAGAAAAAGAGTTAAATTTATTATGTCTGTCGGAGCGTCTATAAAATATCACTTGGATCGAGGTGGACATGAGGGTATATCGAGAAACTCCCACTTCTTTGTGCAGTATAAAGTTCACAGTTCCGACATGTCACAAAAATAGTAGATTTATTAGAATTTAGAATAATAGTACTAAGATTACCACGACTAGGTCGGGGTTAGAAACGTAGGTACGTTTTACTCGCACTAAGGTTTGCACTTATACTACCCGGATGGTAGAAGAGGTAAGTACCGTCCCTGAGGGATAAGTCTTCATTGGTTTTCGTCCTTATGTAGAGACTAAAGTTCAAAGATTGTTAGTTTGATCATGACGCATAGGGGACGGTAGATATGTGATGAAGAATTAACTACCTACAAAGTGTTGTAGAATCATGTAATAACAAGAAAATGTTCCTATCTGCTGTTGAAAGAGTTGACGGAAATGTTTGAAGGAGAGATATTTAAAAAGAAACGACTTTGGATAAGAAAATGGATAGACGACAGAAAAGAAACTGGAGGTTCTGCTTTGTTGTTGACGTGACGTCAACATACAATGCAGCGCTAGCGACTGACCAAGTACTGACTTGGTCTTTTATACAAGGTTAATTGGTGGTGGTGGGGAGAGTGGATTGACTTCAAAATATTCGAGCAGGAATATTGAAGTCAGCACGGACGCGAAAGCGCTGTACTGATTCCAAATCAATTTCCACTGTCAGTATTGGGTCAGCACTGACTTGCCTGGAATTTGGAGCCAGTTACTGACCTTGTGTAAATCAGCCATAATAGTTGTAAAAGGAATCTGTCATTTTAATGTTATTAGACTATGTATATAGGCACTTAGAGAGTGAAATATCCAGACCGGTGAAGAAAGCAGCATCTAAAATCAAAAATGTATTTACGTAAGGGCTAATTGGGCTATATACAAAAAAATTTCATGAAAACATTAAAAAGCGTTTTATCTAAAAAATTTAGTTTAAATTTTTATCATTTTTTAATAAAAATTATGTTATGATATTTTAAAAATGAAAATTGATCTATCTATTATTAAGTGGCGAAGCTTGCGAAGTCACTTATTGATTTCACGATGTCTGTCCGTCTGTCTGTCTGTCCCACGATTATCTCGAGAACGGTTTCGAATTTTCAAATTCTCTTTTCAGCAATCGATTACTGATCACCCAGGCATCTGAACCTCCTATTTTGAAACTGATTGCTCAAAGGCAACCGTTAGAAACCGCTACAAAGCTGATTGCTTCGCCACTTTGTTATGCTGCTAGCTTGCTAGGTTTATTAACATCTTAACTAAGTACATTCAATAACGCTTTTCACTTTTATTTAATTTGAATATGAATCCGATTTAAAAATAAACTTGCACTTGCAACTTTTGAACGAATGGCTAGGCAGTGGTCAGTGGTTCGACGGTTCAACCGATCGTTGGAAATGTTCTGTTCACTATTAATTATTTCACTATTTCCTCAGATGATTTCTCGGGCAGACGGGTGCCGGTGTATTCGAAAGCTGCGGTTGAGGAGGAGCAGCTCCGAGGCTTCGTCGATTCGCTTCTCCCATGCTTCCCCTCTGTACGATCTCATTGCTTCTGACAGCTCTTCTGTCAAGGTCTTTCCTTTTGATAAGTGAGCATCGTGTCCGTGCCCAGAGCTTCCGCAGTCTCCGCTTTTCGGATATCTTGTTCTGCAGATTGTGTGGGAGTTCCTTTCTTCAGCGCCCCACTGCGGCAGGGTGGGAATAAAGTAGGAGTTTGCCTTGGACGGTTTTATTTAAGTGTAGAGCCGCTGTTTCTACATCTTCTTTGGTATTTATGGTGGCGTCGAGTTGGAGGACCTCCAGCGCTCTTCGGAAGCGGGTCTAGTTCGTCTTCATTCTCGAAGGTCTGGGTACTACTGCGCTCGCACTTGTATCGATGGTAAACAACACGGGGATGTGCTGCGCATCCAGATCGTACAGCACCTCTAGGCGTATTGGGTATGGTATTTGATGGCACAGCACTATGTCAAATACATTGGGCTGGTGTTGGGGCTTGGAGGGGATGTGACTGAGCTCATCTGGGCCCAGCACCTCGTACCCCCAATCTTAGGTGTCTTCATAAAGCATCTTTCCAGGAGGTGTTATTGTTGCGGTGCCCCAAGCACACACACACACACACACACACACACACACACACACACACACACACACACACACACACACACACACACACACACACACACACACACACACACGCACACACGTTATTCTTACCACCACCACTTTACCACCAATCACGTAAATGAGCACATACAATTTCCTATAACAGTTTCATTAGTCCTAGCGGGATTCATAGATGTTTTGCTACCTTGGCCAAATCTTACGGCAAGCAGCACTGCTTTTGTAGGTACTTGTTTAAATAAAAAAAGAAAAGAAATTTTTGCACGATTATGGACCACATAAACCTAGTAACTAGAAATCCAACGATGATATGAACAATGCCACAAAAAGAGACAAATATCCACAGTGCACTTAATTTTTAATTACTTATCTACTTACATCAGATAACTTGATAACAAATGAAGTTAGTGAAATTATTGGTATGCCTGATAGACACTCAATATATTTAACTAAAGAGCTTCATTCTTAATCTCAGTTTTGTGTACACAGTATTTAGTAATACTTTAAAAAATATCATCCCGATAATGGCCATCAGTCTGGACATTTTAAGTCTACGGCACTGTGGCGCAGTACCTTAGCAATGAGTTTGGTCATTGAGTATGGTCTACAGATAATTGTTCCGGGTGTGGATTTTCGTCCTTGTGCAATTTGTGTTTGTAAACTGCCTCCACGATACAGAAGAAAATCCTAGTGTGGGGGTATGGTTTTTTTAAAAATAAAAAAAAATATTTTAAGCCTGATTAATTTAGGATGCTGCACGAATAAGTATTCAGTAGCATTCTTTACTTTAATTTTATCAGTTACCATTATTAGATTAAAACTAGCGCTATTATAATATTGAAAGTAGGAAAACCAAAACTGTACCCTCTATTAATATCAACGACAGTAAGTTGAGATACGACTGGGGTGGCCTAATCGCGAAACAAAGTCGCGAACATTCACATACAAAATATAAATTAGGTATAAAGTGATGTGAATTCTGTTATAGCGCCATCAAAGTTGCTAGCGGTAAATAATGAAATTATATTACAATATGACCATATCACGAAATAGCAGTGTTATGTTCAGTTGATAATATCGTCAAACGATCTCATTTCATTGACTTGGTCTGGCTATGACATGACAACCTTGTTAAATTTCATGAAATGCCAACTTTCACGAAATGATCGACTACTTTATGAACTACTAGCTGTACCTGTGACTTTGTTTGCGTGGAATTGTACTTTTGTTCTGATGATTTATTTGTTATGTAGTTAGTGCAATTTACCGAAATTTACTATATGGGAATATTTAGTGATAATTAAATTAAAAATGGCAAATGAGTGTGGTCATTCCGGTAAGTTCCTTCCCCAAACAGAATGGCATTAAATGTACAAAATGTCCATCAGCATACCATCGCCATTGTGTAAACATTAACAAAACGAAAGTTAGCGCGAAATAGATGTGCAAGACCTGTAAATCTAAGGCCTCATGTTCGGGAGTCAATTCGACACCGCGGCAAAGTCCAACTCCATACGGAAACAGAGGAGATAACTGAAATATTTTTGGATGCAAGGGAGTTCTAACGAAAGATTATTAGCGCAGGAAATTAGACTCTTACGAACATAATTGCAAACCCTTTCGAGAGAAATGGTTAATTTTCGGAAGGAAGTTGAGAAATTGAATGCCAAAATGACGGAGTTTAACTTAAGATTAGACAGCGTTGAAAACCGCGTGACCTGCTTAGAACTCCGAGCGAAGGATGAAAAAAAAGTTGCACCTGCAAGTGAGTTGGTTGAAACTGTTGCTCAACTAAAGCGTGACCTAAATTACAAAGATAAAGCTGCTCTTTTAAATGACCTGGAGCTCACAGGCGTGCCTAAACAAAATGCAGAAAACCCGATGCATCTCTTCTTTCTCGTCGCCCAAAAATTAGGCATTGAGCTGGATGAACGCGATGTGGTTAGTGTAGAGAGATCTGGTATACGTCGTGATCGAGTGAGTACAGCCACTGAACCGCCGCGTACGAGACCTATCATCATTCGCCTAGTGCGGCGTGCTATTCGCACCGTGCGGCGAGGAGCCGATACGTCTGGGTTCTTAATGTTGCTCATACAGCGCTTTTATTTAAATGAACGCCTGACTTACACTAACAAGCAACTTTTCTATAACGTTATACAGGAAGCGCTACGAAACTATTGGCGTTATGTATGGACAAAAAACGGCAATATATTTGTAAGGCGTGATTCGATGTCGAGCAAACGACGAATTCATACGGAGTTTTTTATGTTGCTTTAATTTGATGTTTAGTTTATATAAATTTTGTTTTTATCATATTCTTTTACATAGTAATAGTACTGTTAAGTTATTTTTGGCTCATGCATTGTTATATTTGTATTTTTAATTGTTGTACGTTGTGTATAAGCTGTATGTAAGTTTGTTAATATTTTACTTCACTTTATATAAATTTATATTTTTGTGTGAGATTATGTTTAAAGTAGCTTTTGTTTTGATTCACGATACAATGTATGCTGTGAAATACGTTAAGCGATACTTTGTCGTGTAGCGACAAAAAAAAAATAGAACCTAACCTAAGTACAACAAAACAACAAAAGTAGAGCCAGAAAACAATATATTTAAATTTATAAAAGGTATTTACAATTTTATAAAAAAAAGATGTGAGGATGATGATGGATGAAGTGAGAATACAATTAGATTATAAAAAAAAATAAAGGTGAGAGAATAGGGGAATATAGCGTTGAAGTGGGGCCTAAAAGTCGAAGCGACACACGTTGCGTTTGTAGAAGTAGGTTTCTTAGCAGCGACGGCACGCAGCGCCTGAAGCCAGCACACGCCGTTTGCGCTTGTAGAAGTAGGTTTCTTAGCAGCGACGGCGCGCAGCGCCTGGAGCCAGTACACGCAGCGTCCGGAGCCGGCGCACGTAGCGCCTGGAGGAGGGGCGCGCAACGCTTAGAGCCAGCAGTTGCAGCGCCCAAAGGTAGCGCCGGCGGTAGGTGCACTCGGCGCCTGGAGTAAGTAGTAGTAGTGCCCGGAGTAGTGTGGCCCCCGCGCTTGTAGTAGACTCGAAGCGACTTCCGAGGTAGATGGAGGCTTGTAGGATTCCGGAGTGGCGCGGCCCGAGTTTGAAGAAGGCTTCGCCGAAGACTTCACGTGTAAATGGAGGCTTGCAGGATCCCGGGGCAGTGCGGCCCCGGGATAAGGCCTTTAGGAGATACTTCCAATTCGCGAACTGAAGCGAGACTGCCTTTCTTCACCGATTGTTCGGCTTTTATACCTTTCTAGAGAGAACGGAAAAATTATTTAAATTATACGCAAATTTTTTGTAAATGGTCAAGAGAAAAGAGGATTTATGTGGAATTATCGAAATAGGAATAATAGATCGGTAGCAAATTTGAATATAATTACCATGGAAACGATAAAAATAAGAAAGACAAAATATGTCAAATTTTTGTTTTTGGTTTATAATAAGAAAACGGTAAGATTTAAGTGGAAAATGAGATATTATTGATATAGGAAAAAAGGTAGCGCAACTGCCCACACAAAGTCCAAGATTGTAGAGTTACGGAAAACTAGCTAAAAGATCGAAAAAAAGGTAGACTCCATTGACACCAATTTAAAAGTGCTGATAATGTGAAAATACGAAGTAGAAATGATTTGTTATTGTGTTCTTATGGTTTAAAATCGTTACAGGATCCTATGGAAATAAAGGTGATGTAAAATATCCAGTTTTGAGGTGAATGCAGAAAATCGAAACAGAATGGAAAAATGAATTTAAAATAATGTAAAATGATACGTGAGTAGCATAACACTACATTTTCCCCCCGACCCTGGAAAATTTTTGACTCAGCAAAAATTTTGATATATACATTCTAAAATAAACCATAAAAACACAGCTTTGCAGAAACAGACATCACCAGGCAAAATCAGATATACTATCTCTTACATACATCATCTGCCATTCAGGTAAGGGTGGAGTTCACATTCAATGACTACCACTCTAAAAGTGTGTTTTCGAAACGACATTAAGGCTTATTTAAGGAGTAGTCATCCGCTCCTGCGTGGAAAGAAAAATAAATTAGTCGAAGAAACACCACTCTTAAAAGTGTGTTTTCGAAAGGACATTCAGGCTTATTTAAGGAGTTGTCATCAGCTCCTGCGTGAAGATAAAAAAAAATTATTAAGGGAGTAATCAGCCGCTCCCAAGTGAAGATAAAGATAAAGAAATACCTCAAGTAAGCTTTAGTCGCTATGACTTAAGTAAAGATTAAGAACGGCCAGAGCGGTAGGGCTCAGAGCCAGAGAACAGCAACATCACCAACGAGATGTGTCTGAAATAAAAATAAAAAGTGACGATTAACCAACGAAAGTTCGAGGTCCTAAAGCAAGATGTGTTGAAGAACACTGGATCATCAAACAAACAAACAAATTAAAAGAAATAAAAATAATAAGGTGAGAATGATGGTGATATTTATACATATATACAAATTAATAGTTAATAAAAGTTAAGAAAATTTATGATTTTATATCTTTGATGTGCCACTTGCCTCTAACTCCATTAGGGTCTTCAAGTACATAGACTAGTGGTGACAGTTTAGCTATCACTTTGCACTTGATGAACTTAGGGGCAAGTTTAGCATTAAAGTATGCGCCGGCATTGCTTAAAACATGATTTTTACGCCAAACAGTATCTCCCACATTAAATTCTTTAAAAGTCCGGCGAAGATCATAGCGAGCGCTATTTTTAGCGTGCGCTATGTAAAGTTTAGTTTGAACTTTGTGAAAGATAGATGAGAGGAGACCAGCATTAGACGCGTAAATATCACGAGGCATAAATATTAATTCCTCGAGGTTCTGAGTTGGAGTATAGAAGGAACCACAAGGTATTGTTTCCCTACCAAAGACTAAAAAGTTTGGAGTAAAGTCAGTAGCTACATTTGTAGCGCTGTTCATTGCGTACTGAATTTTAGTAAGATGGTTGTCCCATGATCTATGATCGTCTCCTACTAGAGATGCTAGAGCTGTAATAATTGTACTATTAAACTTCTCCGTAGGATTAACCTGAGGACAATATAAAGCTGTGTGAAAAATAAAAGGAACGTTATAAGAATTTAAGAATGAGTGGAATTCTCGCGACTGAAATTGAACAGCATTGTCCATTATAATAGTTTGGGGAATGCCATGAACTAGAAAAACTGAATTTTCCAAAACATTAATAATATTAGCTGAAGTAGCACGTTTAAGGGGAAAAATCATAGTAAATTTAGTAAAATTGCAGTTAATTACTAGAATATACTGATTTCGTCTTCGAGTCATAGGCAATGGACCCATAAGATCTAAGGATATAGTTTGAAAAGGTCTGGAGCAAAGTTTAGGTTTACCCATAAGACCATAGGGAGAATGATTAGGGTGTTTGTAGGTTAAGCAGGTTTCACAAGTTGAGATTAAATTGACAATATCCTTAAACATACCAGGCCAATAGTATTTTAAAGATATTTTCTTGAATGTCTTGAAGATACCAAGATGGAGTTCTGAAGGGGAACCATGGTTAACTTCAATAATTGCATGTCTATCTTGGGGTAGTGGAACTTCTTTCCAAATAAAGTCATCGTTTAGACGATCGGGAGAATGGATGCAGCGGTAAAGTTTGTTATCCCTGATAGTATAGTTGGGATATGAGTCTGGGTTGTTGGAGCATCCGAGAAAAATCTTGTTGTAGTGCTCAAGTTTACGATCAGGTGGTTCTTCAATCGTAATAGGGTGTACGCCTTGAGGTGAAATTTCTCGTGTATCAGGACGTTCTTGATTCTTATGTCTTGATAATAAATCTGGAACAACGTTATCCTTTCCTTTTTTATGTTTCAGGACAAAGTTAAAGCAAGATAAGCGTAAAGTCCAGCGAGCAAGTCTTCCTGATGGATTCGATAAGTTCTGAAACCATTTAAGTGCAGCATGGTCAGTATATATTGTAAATTCTTTACCATTGTCTAGGTAACATCGCCAATGTTCTAACGCAGTTATTACAGCCAATGTTTCTCTTTCAGTAGTTGAGTAGTTCTGTTGATTTTTGTTTAGTGCTTTACTCATGTAAGCAATCACGACTTCTTTGTCATCTTGATGTTGAGTAAGCATTGCTCCTATGCCATAGTTTGATGCATCACAATGTACAGAGAAGGGTAGTTCGAAGTTAGGACAAGCAAGGACAGGAGCAGTTACTAAAGCTTCTTTAAGTTTCTGGAAAGCAGCTGCAGCTTGAGAATTCCAAAGAAATTTAGGAGCGTTCTTCCCGGAACAGGTTAGTTGATTGAGTGGAGAGGCAATAGTGCTAAAGTTTGGAATGAATCTTCTGAACCAGCTGCAGGTGCCTATGAATCTTCGCACTTCTTTTCTACAAGTAGGTACAGGATATTCTAATATAGCTTTTATTTTATCTGGATCAGCACGTAGACCGTACTCGTCCACTAGAAAACCAAGGTATTTCAGTTCTTTCCTGAAGAATTGACTCTTCTCAAAGTTAATAGTCAGATTAGCATATGAAAGTTTTTCATGGACTTTCATGAGGAGTGATATGTGTTCATCAAAAGTCTCGCTAATGATAACGATGTCGTCCAGATAGCAAAATACCTTGTTCTCAAATTCAGGGGTAAAAAGCATATCCATTAATCTTTGTAGAGTTGCAGGTGAGTTAGAAAGACCAAAAGGCATTACCTTGAATCTAAACATACCTCTTCCAGGTACATAAAATGCAGTTTTATCCTTATCAGCAGGATTCAAGGGAATCTCCCAAAATGCTTTCGCAATGTCGATGCTTGATAAGTATTTGGCATTCCTCAAGTTGTCCAAAATTTCGCTTATTAGTGGCAGACTATAAGCATCACGACGTGTAACTGAGTTAAGCTTCCTGCTGTCTACGCAGAAACGCCATTCACCATTCTTCTTCGGAGTGATGAGAACTGGAGATAACCAAGGACTTTCGCATTGTTCAATGACGTTCCATCGCAGCATCTTGTCAACTTCATTAATTAACGCCTTTTGTTTTTCAGGAGACAGTCTGTAACATCTTTGTTTGATTGGAAGAGAATCACCAGTGTCAATCTTGTGGGTGATTAAGTGTGTGCATCCCAGGACACCTTTTTCTTCAAAAGAAATTGTCTTGAAACGTTGGATGATGTCATTAGCGATGTTCTTTTGATTAGGAGTTAAATGCTCATAAGGTAAAACTTTAGTATCTTTAGTTTCGATAGCAGAACATTTAGATTCTGTAAAGTTAAGAGAAGATAAAACACTAGGTAAAAGATTAAATTTTCTCCAAAAGTCAATACCTAATATTAGCGAAGGAAAAATTTCAGGAAAAACGTAAGCTTTAATTAAATGAGTTTGATTATTGAAATGAATAGGTAAGTCAAAATAACCCAAGGAATTAACTTTTTGATTATTAGCAGTAGAGACAGTAATAAGATCTGACTTGAAAAGTTTGCAGCCCAGTTTAAGAATTTCCAAATGAGAATTATTACCCAGAATAGTTACTGAACTGCCAGAATCTAGTAAACCAGATAAAGTTAAGTTATAAATTTTGACATTAACGAATGGACGATTAAGATCTTGTTCCTTGGAGTAGAGTGTAGAAGAGATTCTGTAACAAGAAAAGAAGTTTTGAATTGTTTTAATCCAATTAGTCCAATCGTCGTTATCAAAGTTTAAGTTACTTTTCAAGTCAGTAGTTAGTTTTTTGAACTAGTATTAGGTTTGGGAGAACAAGTAGGGCAATCTGCAGTTTTAAAACCCTTAAGACCACATTTGAAACAAATCACGAATCGTGGTTGAGTACAAGTGTTCAAAGAATGTCCTTGTTTACGACAGCGAACACAAAAGGAGGTTTGTTGAGGAGCTTTAGTTTGAGAGAGACTATTAACTTGTCTAGAAGGGTATTTGTAGGATGGAGTGAATTTATTCATGAGGGGAGGAGAGGGTCGTGAGTTATTAGAAGAATTTGGAGAGTCAACTGAACTTGAAGTGGAATGCTTGTAGTTGAATTCAGAAATAAGAGGACTTTGTTGTACATTTGGTTCTTTAAATTGTTTGTCTCTGTCTAGGAATTTTTCATAGTTTTGGCAAGTAGCCAGAAGAGAGTCGATAGAGTCAATGTCTTTTAGAGCTACGAAGACTGAATAACATGGGCGAATATTCCTTAAAATAATCTCCAATTGTTCTGTTTCAGAAAGTTTCTTCGAAAGACGAGAAAACATTCCAGACATGATGGAAATATAGATGACAATAGGTTCATCTCGACCTTGAGTTCGATTCCTAATCGCTTCTAAAAGTTTGTGATCATAATCAAAACCACCAAAGTCTTTGATTAATAACGAAGAAAGTTCGTTCCACGTTAAGTTTGGATTCTGATTATATTTAAATCTGAACCAATGAAGAGCATTGTCAGTGAAAATTTCAAACGCTTGTGAAATCAACAAGTCTTTGGACAAGCCACGAGCTATACAGTATTCTTCCAGTTTTTGAAGAAAGGATCTTGGACAGCTTTTACCATTGAAGGTGTGTCTTTTCAGATCTTTGAAGACGTTGGTTGGAGAAAAAGATTGAGGTGGTGGTGGAGGATACGGGGTATGGACCTGAATAGAATTTTGAGAAAAAAGAGGGAGTTCCGTGACAGTCG
Organism: Parnassius mnemosyne; assembly: GCA_963668995.1. Taxonomy (NCBI): domain Eukaryota; kingdom Metazoa; phylum Arthropoda; class Insecta; order Lepidoptera; family Papilionidae; genus Parnassius; species Parnassius mnemosyne. Next base: position 27,726,523 of record CAVLGL010000159.1, read on the forward strand.
GGTCAACCGTGACAGTCGGGTCAACAGGAGGGTCATTTTCAGTTGGAGCTGGAGTCAAGGATTCAAATTGTTTAGTAATATCGTCATATTTCATCTTCAAAGTATCGAAAATAGCTTTAAAGTCTGGATATAAGTCAGTATCTATTCGTTCCAATCTGTAAAAGATATGATTAATAAAGGTTTCTATTAGTCGCAAGTATTTGGTTTCGCCTTGTAAAAATTTTTTAATTTTACAGTCCAAGTAGGTCAAGGTAGAATCAATTTGAGACAAGTCATCCTCAATCGGAATTGTAGAAGTCAGAATATCTTCAGGGTGAGAATTCGCAACTAAACGCAAAACCTGTTTTTTTAGAAGTAAAACAGTATTAGCTGGTTCCTCACATCTAATCTTCACTTCGTATTCGAGTTCGGCCTTGTTAAGAAATTCGTACTTAATAACCCTTTTCATTGTTATAATTATGTGTAAAGTTAAGTTTAAGAAATAAAAATTTAATTAAAAATTATACCTCTTTAAGTTATCTAAAATAAAAATATTAAAGTGATGGATGTAAGTAAGGTGTTAAATGTAGGTCTAAATATAATCTAGATAAGTTGAAAAACTAGATGAAGTTTTGTTCTAGAATAAAAATATTAAAGTGATGAATGTAAGTGTTGTGTGAAATGTAGGTCTAAATATAATCCAGATAAGTTGAAACACTAGATGAAGTGTTGTTTTAGAATTTGGAAGGTATGAAAAGGATGAATAAATGAATGATGAATAATGAGTTAAGAACGAAAGGGAGAGCAATTAAATCAAAAGGGAATGGACAAGGCGCAGTAAAGGTGAAGAATTAAGAGAGAAAGAGGACTTTTACGTTGGGCGCCAAATGTCGTGTAGCGACAAAAAAAAAATAGAACCTAACCTAAGTACAACAAAACAACAAAAGTAGAGCCAGAAAACAATATATTTAAATTTATAAAAGGTATTTACAATTTTATAAAAAAAAGATGTGAGGATGATGATGGATGAAGTGAGAATACAATTAGATTATAAAAAAAAATAAAGGTGAGAGAATAGGGGAATATAGCGTTGAAGTGGGGCCTAAAAGTCGAAGCGACACACGTTGCGTTTGTAGAAGTAGGTTTCTTAGCAGCGACGGCACGCAGCGCCTGAAGCCAGCACACGCCGTTTGCGCTTGTAGAAGTAGGTTTCTTAGCAGCGACGGCGCGCAGCGCCTGGAGCCAGTACACGCAGCGTCCGGAGCCGGCGCACGTAGCGCCTGGAGGAGGGGCGCGCAACGCTTAGAGCCAGCAGTTGCAGCGCCCAAAGGTAGCGCCGGCGGTAGGTGCACTCGGCGCCTGGAGTAAGTAGTAGTAGTGCCCGGAGTAGTGTGGCCCCCGCGCTTGTAGTAGACTCGAAGCGACTTCCGAGGTAGATGGAGGCTTGTAGGATTCCGGAGTGGCGCGGCCCGAGTTTGAAGAAGGCTTCGCCGAAGACTTCACGTGTAAATGGAGGCTTGCAGGATCCCGGGGCAGTGCGGCCCCGGGATAAGGCCTTTAGGAGATACTTCCAATTCGCGAACTGAAGCGAGACTGCCTTTCTTCACCGATTGTTCGGCTTTTATACCTTTCTAGAGAGAACGGAAAAATTATTTAAATTATACGCAAATTTTTTGTAAATGGTCAAGAGAAAAGAGGATTTATGTGGAATTATCGAAATAGGAATAATAGATCGGTAGCAAATTTGAATATAATTACCATGGAAACGATAAAAATAAGAAAGACAAAATATGTCAAATTTTTGTTTTTGGTTTATAATAAGAAAACGGTAAGATTTAAGTGGAAAATGAGATATTATTGATATAGGAAAAAAGGTAGCGCAACTGCCCACACAAAGTCCAAGATTGTAGAGTTACGGAAAACTAGCTAAAAGATCGAAAAAAAGGTAGACTCCATTGACACCAATTTAAAAGTGCTGATAATGTGAAAATACGAAGTAGAAATGATTTGTTATTGTGTTCTTATGGTTTAAAATCGTTACAGGATCCTATGGAAATAAAGGTGATGTAAAATATCCAGTTTTGAGGTGAATGCAGAAAATCGAAACAGAATGGAAAAATGAATTTAAAATAATGTAAAATGATACGTGAGTAGCATAACACTACAACTTTATAATATTTTTTGCTATGATTTGTTCTAGAATTAACATAGATGTCTGTTTTTTTTTTATGCAACTTTACATGTATAGCAGTTCTCAATCTCACGAATATTTGCATTTCGCTTGCAGCCTACAAGTATTTAAGAGTACTTTTTTAATTGTAAGCAATATTATACAATGTATATGCATGTGGTTACTTTCCCGATGTACTATTCTTATACAGATACTAGATAAATTTACATTATTTGTCAAGTGTATAACCTAATACAATGTACAGTACCTCTGAGTACAATACATTCTTCTTCACAATTCAAACACACTTTTCACACAACATTTTTTAAATATCAGACAAAATGACGTTATCCAGTTAAGAAAAATATGTTGAGTAGTGTTGCTAATAGAAATGTTTTATCGGAAAAACACAATTATTTACTTATTATTTTTTATAATTAATTAAATATCGCTGACTTAAATAACTTACATAATTTAGACAACTTCCAAAAAACAGATCTTCAAATCTGGAAACCTGAATCATATAAAAAATTTATATTGAATCGATACTTATACTTAAAAATATTACAATTAAATATACGAAGCTTAAACAAAAACTTTAACTGCTTAGTCGCATTACTATATAGGATGAAATTTGACTGTGATATTATAATCCTTTTAGAATGTTGGCTAATTTGTGTCATTAACTTTCTGGTTATCCGAGGATACATCTCCTTTAAGACTATGATGAATAACAATCAAAATGAAGGTTGTCATTATGATAAAGAAGGAATTAAAATTCAGAGTAGAGGAACCTAATATATCCGAAGTGAATTCTCTATTAATAAAAATCAATAACAAGACAGCTATAATTGCCATATAGATTCCCTAGCTACCTATCGCTGGATAAATCCGTACTATCATTACAAACCATTTTAACTGAACTATCGTCTTTTCAAAATACTTTACTGATGGGAGATTTAAACATTAACATTGCTGAGCTTAATTCGTTGTCATCGAATTACTTGGAAGTTCTGGCTTTCTATGGAATGATACCGGCATATTATCATCCTACTAGGGAACAGCTGTCTGGACCATGTAACTCTGAAAACTAAATATCCCACATATACTTTTATTTTATTAACTTCCATCACTGACCACGAACCGGTTCTTTTCTGCACTACATCGATAAAACAAAATATCTACAATAAAATAATTTCATTAATAAATTAAATTTCGATAACCTATATGAAGATTGTAAAAACCTAAATTTTAATCAGGTATATAACAATAAACTTAATTCAACTCAATAAATACACTTTATTATTGAACACATACAAAAAATAATTGCTAATAATTCAATAAAAATTAGAATACCCCAAAGCAAAATCACAATAAAACCTTGGATAACTGTTGGTTTATTAAGATGTATAAGAACCAGAGATAGAATGCTTTATAAATGAAATAAAGATCCTCAAAATGAAATTTTAAAATTTACTTATAAGCGATACAGAATTTTTTGTAATGATGTATTAAAAAAAAAACAAAAGAATCAATAAGAAAAAAATGAATTGAAAGCTGCTAGAAATGATAATAAAAAGATTTGGAACGATGTTAAAAATATAAATAACTTAAATTAACCAAAAGATTTACGATCTGAACTTCTCAAAATTAAAAATAACCCGCGAAGTTCTGCAAACTTTATAAACACTTTTTTGTTATAGGTTTTGAGTTGTCAAATAAACTTAAAACAGATATTCCGCCTCTTCCTACCACTATAAATCCTGAAACACTCAAAAGTAACGCTTTTGTCCTACTTAAAACTATCGACGAAGAACTCGATCGTCACATTCTGAATCTGAAGACTGAATGTGGTGCTGGTTGGGATTGTATTACGCCAAAAATTTTAAAATGTCTTAAAGAATTTATAATCCTCCTACTTAATCATAGCTTTAATAGATGTCTAGAAGAAGGTATTTTTCCAACAGTTTTAAAAAGATCAATCACAATTCCAATTTTTAAAAACGGAAGATGTAACGTCATCACTAACTACCGTGCAATATCGTTACTCCCGTCTATATCTAAGCTTCTTGAAAGAATAATAAACACTAGACTTATAAAATATTTAGAAGATAACGAAATTCTCTCAAATGGTCAATTCGGTTTTCGAAAGGGAATTTATTGTGCAAAAATTAGACTCCAATACAAAATGTATTACAATCTTTATTGATCTGCAAAAAGCTTTTGACACCATTTCATATTAAACAGTGGTAGAGCCACGCGGCAACTTTTGCTGTCACACGGATGGGCCGGCTCGAACCGGGGTGGTACCACGACCTCACAGAAAACCAGCGTGAAGTAGAGGTTAACTTCTGCGTTTCGCTTGGTGAGTGCAGGTGGCCGGAGGCCCTTTTTACTGGAAATGAGGCATTCCATCTTAGTCCTCACGGGTGACAACGCATCTACATTTTGATTTGTAATAGAGGATAGATGTAGATGTCTATGGGCCGCAGCAACCACTTATCATCAGGTGAACTGTGTGCTCGTTTGTCACCCTTATCCTATAAAAAAAATCTAAACTAATCGAGAAACTTGAATAAATGGGTATTATGATGTACAATTATAACTTTTTAAAGATTACCTACAAAATCGCTCACAACGAGTTAGGATAGGATAGATTGTTAGTAATGAAAGATCAATCAACTACGGAATACTACAAGGGAGTATTTTCGGTCCAACACTCTTCATTTGCTACATAAACGATCTTGTTCAATTAAACATCCCAAATTTTAAAATAATCTCAAATGCTGACGACACAACCCTCTCGTTTTACGGTGACTCTTTGGAAGAAGTCTTCAAAATTGCGCAGGATGATTTCAATATAGTCTGCCACTGGCTTGCTTTAAATAGTCTTACTTTAAATTCTGATAAAACCAAATATGTAATGATTTCCATCTGAAATTCATCTTGTTTTACAAATAAATTTAAAATCATAGCACATTCATGTGATATGACCTCTATTTCAAACTATAAATGTCCTTGTATTGAAAATACAAATAATATAAAGTACCTCGGCATAATAGTAGACGAGAATCTAACCTTCAAAGAACATATAAACTATTTAGTTCAAAAAATTAGAAAGCTTATCTACATATTTAAAATTTAAGACATATCTCAAATTGGAATTTAACTAAAACTGTGTATGAATCGTTAAGTAAATCTATCCTGTCCTATGGCATTTCTGTATGGGGAGGCTCTAGTAAAACATTAATGATGGAAGTTGAAAAGGTACAAAGGATGATATTAAAAATAGCCTTGAAAAAACAAGTGGTCTTTCACAATCCTCTTATTCTCCGTATAATGCAGAGGTAATAAAACCCACATACAATTTTTTAATTAAAATATTTTTTTTAATGTTCAAGTTTTTTGAAAAAAGTTATTTCTTTACGTTTGAATACTGAATCTGATAACGCACTTAACTGGAACCACAGGGTTTTTGTTACATGTTGTATAACAAAGCAAACAAATTACACCATATCATTAATCTAACAAAATTACAATGTAAAAGCAAATTACGGATAGTGCTTAAAACAGATTAAAAAAGAAGAGAAAAAATAGAACAGATGAAAAAATAGAACAATTACTGCAAATTGCATCTTAATACGCCACGTATGAGTCCGCTCACACTCGCGCACGCATACACACACACACACACACACACACACACACACACACACACACACATGCGTGCGTGCGCACGCTCCTGCACATCACATACACATACACAGACATAGACACATAGACACACAGACACAGGGATACATAGTCACAGACTCAGACTCAGACACAGACACACAGACACAGATATACAGAAACACAAAGACACACAGAAACAAACAGATACACAGAAACACACAGACACACAGAAACACACAGACACACAGAAATACACAGACACACAGAAACACACACACACACACACATACACACACACACACACACACACACACACACACACACACACACACACACTCACTCACTCACTCACGCGCTCACACAGAGAGAGAGAGAGAGAGAGAGAGAAAGAGGAGCACTTTTATCAAGCGTGCATAAAACACATCACAAACTGACTGTTTTATATTCGCCTAATCGATACCAATGTTCTGTGACATACCAAGGTATCGGTATGTTTCAGCCTCGGATAGGGTCCTTCTATTGATGGGCATAGATAAGTCTATGACCTCAGAGATAGCAAACCTACCCCTTTCTACATGGAGGACCGCACACTTATCCGTCCCCAGCTCCATTCTAATAGAATTGCTAAAATCACAAGTGATGTTTAGCAATTCCACAAGATGTGGGTGTCTGGAGGCGAATAACTTGAGATCATCCATATAAAAAGGGTAGGTCACTTTTGTACCTCCTTTCCGAAGCTGAAATCCTCTCCCGTAACTCTCCAGTAAGCTACTGAGAGGGTTTAGAGAGAGGCAAATCCAGATTGGACTCAGACATTCGCCCTGGAAGATACCCCTTCTTAGCCTTATGTGGCTTTCCGCATCCGTCATCCGCTCGCCTAGATGACAAAGGATATACCGAACCTGGTCTGTCAGTTTTTGCTCCGTTACATGAACAGATGCATCTGAGCCAAATACGCCAACATTCTAGTTTCTTCCCCTAAAGTACGCTCGCAATGCGTTTGCGTTCTTCATTTCCCTCCAACGCATGCGACGTGCTCCACCAGCGGCGGGTGCTGCTTGCCGAGTCCGAGAAGACTCGGCCGTCATCAAACCCTCTGGTGGGGATGATGGATGCGGGCAGCTGCTAGGTGGTCTTGCAGTCCCCCGCACTCAGTCTGCATGCTGTCGCGTCCAGCTCCAACTCCAGACGTGCCCTGGCGACCTCCAGGCAGCGGCCCTTTGAGCACTCTTCTTTATTTCAATCACCCATTAAATGGGCGTCAATTAACGGGAGATACCCAGGCCCGGCACCGTTTCATTATGTTTTCTATTATTACTATTATAAGTCTCATTAACAACGTTTTAAATATTGGGAATGTATGTGTATAAGTGGTAGAGCCATGCTGCAGCTATATTTGTTGTTCACGCCCTTAGTTGCCAAAGGTCGACTGGACCAGGGCTCATTAGTGATCCCTTCGACGAGCAACAGAGGGTGGGGCCCAATGGCCTATGGATTATTATTATGGCTGCCAAGCAAACAAAAAAACTTACCGAGTTCCGGAGGTAGGGTTGACCACAGGCTACCAGTCAGGTGATAAGTGAGGTGTATGTAAGTAGTGTGTAGTAGTGTTTAAATGTAACCTGACATCCCCGATGTAGTCGGACCGCAGATCCACAGGCGCTGCTTTTTTCCAAATGCACGATCCCTCCAGTGGGCGTTCACCAATTGAAAACTTCTGTTATTACTTCACTATATATTAGTTTATCAACTTTATTGTACATTTAATTAACTTCAAATTTAACTAAATCCACGTTAATCGAAATCAAACAAGTGACACACGGCACAACTAAAGAACGGTCGATCAAAGTTCAACGTTCCATGTTCACTTAGCAACAAATTATAATCGAGCACACGCGATCTCCTCTCGAGTCACAAAGCTTCAGCGTTCCGCCCGCCAAAGCAAATGTCTTATCACGCTATCAAAATGACGCACAAACAACTCGTCGATGCAAATTAATGTCAATCAAAGTGAAGTTAATAATTCAAACTCAATACAAGCTTCTTGTCACGAAACGTACAAATTAGACAAATCAATTCGAGGCGGTCTACACGAGACCCAAATCTTCGATAGTCAATTAGGCGCGCACAATTTGCTCAAATTTTAGACCGTCAAAATCTACACCAGCCGCGCGTAACCAACCCAGTGGTCGCAAACATTACTGGTCGACCAGGCCGCGTCGTTCAAGACCCTGTTGCCAGCCCACGCGGCCGAATGCCGGGAAGTGGCACACTCCCCCCCGGCGGCGTTTACGTCACCTCAATATCATCGGATGATGCGCCGAGGCAAGCGTTATTGGATGGAAATTTCAAATGCCCATATTTGGCCTAAACAAACCCCCGTCCCGGACATAAGGACTTATGTCCGCGAGCAAATTGGCAAATGGGATAGGGTCGCGACGGCGCGTTGCAAGACCGAATCTCCAACCAAAACCTCGGCCACCCTAGGCACCACATCAGATCTTGCAACCTTAACCACCGCCTCAAAATACTGCCCCAATGTGGGCAAGCCGGAGGATCGAACCTCCACTGGATGCCCTTCCTGGACATCACAGCACCTAAATAAATCCTGTTGCTGGACAGAAATTCGACGATCTCTTTCAAATATCTATCCGTGCCCCTTATAATTCATTCCGCAATCAGACCGAATCAGGTCCGCAAACCGCGACGCGATACGAAGCGGCCCAGAGTGGCCACAAAGGCTTCACTGCTAAGGGCACTTACAAATTCTAAATGAACGGCCTTAGTGGAGAGGCAGCCGAAAACGCACAGATAGGCCATAGTATGATTTTGTTCACGCAAGTAGAGATAATCAAGCCATCTACCATATAACCATTTACTGATTTCAATCTGATAATATCATAACTAGCTAGCTTTTCCAAACATGCAGTCCTATGCTTATGCTTTAACCAAGCCTCAAAGCATCAATACTCAAAACCACTATGTAAAACTTGAAAATAAATTGCAACAAATTAATTTCCCGATGCGCATAGATCAAAACAGACGAATTAAGTAAAAGGATAAACATAAGAGACAGCCCTATTCCTCTTTCCAAATAAATATCTTCGACAACGCCAAAAAAAACATGTGAAAACAAATAGTGTTACTCAATTTCAATTTTCTTTTCAACAAAGCAAACATAATGATCAAATATATTTACAAAACATGTGTACACGTATTCAAAGAGTATATTAAATTCACCTTTTTACTCACAACCATTACAACTACGAAACATTTGAGGTCGCAGGAACCCCGTAGTACCGGTACCGATAAAAGAAAGGGGGACGGTGGTACCCCAGCCGCGGCCACTCAGCTAACGGGGGTGAGAAGAGCCTAGCTGACCGCTGAGTGGCCGTGAAGTTCCTCTCAACACGCTGAGGGGGGGGGGCGACGACCCCCCCGCCCCTGGGGGAACGACCCCTTTCAAACCCAGGGGCAAGGAGGCTGGCAGGCGAGCACCGAGCGTCGCCCGACAGAGGGCGTGGCTGAGCGCCCCCGCCCGTGGGGTCGAGGGCCCGGCAGAGCCCCGAGAGGAGACGCCGTTCGCACACAGGCACAAAACTGCATGGTGATTGCCCTGGCAGTGCGGACAGGGCAGTGGTGCGGGCAGTCTCGCTGGAGGTGCCTTTCCAAACAAGAGTAGCACCAGCGGCGCTCCTTGGCGATAGTTTGCCTCGCCGGAACCGGCTTACCCAATAACTTCGGGCACGACGTCACCCTGTGATCGGATGCGCAACAATAGGAGCAGGGGGGCGCCTCCCTGGCCGCTAGGCCACTGTAAGATGGTAGGGAGCGGCGCTCTCCCGCGGGAGCTCCGATCGGCCTTTGGGGGGTTGGCGGTGACTTGTCCGGCGGATTCCGCCTCTCACTGGGCACGGCTCGGTTGTCAACCCGTAAGTCGTCGACGGTGCCCGCTGCGTTCTCAATTTATAGGCACTGTTCCTCCAAGAACCGCAGCAGATCACTGAAGGGCAGAATATAGGAGGCGCCGTCGCCGCCGTACCTCTCCTCAAAATGTATCCGAAGGTCGAGAGGCAGGCGGGACAGCACGATGTGGAGCAACAAGAAGGACCATTCATGCACCGGTAAATTCAGCCGCTTCAACGCATTACAGGCCACCAAGACTGGATTCACGATGTCCGGGCGTAGTCTGGTCCGGTCCCTAAGCAGCGGGAGGCTTAGAAGCTGCCTAACGTATTCGTCCGCGATTCGCCAGACGTTGGCATATCTTCCGGCGAGGAGGTCCCGAGCAGTCTGGTAGGCGTCGTCCGACAATCTCAAATAGCCGACGACGCCCAGGGCCTCCCCCTCCAGTGAGGCTAGGAGGTATGCCATCTTCTGGCTTGGTGTCAAGTCCCTCCGGGCGTCCACTAGACTATCAAAAAAGCCAACAAAAGTCATCCAGTCGGAGAGGACCCCGGAGAACCTTGGCAGGTCCAGAGTTGGGAGTCGTCCCAACAGGTCCGGCTGAGTAGGCTGCTTCCGAGGGGACTCCGCCAGGCCACTCAGCCGAGCTTCACGCGCTTCATTAGCATAATTGGCCCCCGCCTCGATCAAGTCGTCCGTGAGCGAAAAGAATTTCTCGTAGTCCGCCAGGCTAGGACTCCCTGTTCCGCATCAAAAAACAAAACAAAAGATCTGTGCATGCCTCCTCCACTACGGCCCTTCGGGCATCGACCTGCTCGAGCCGCTACCCTATGGCTATGGGCGTTCGCGGCCCAGCGCAGCTCCGCCTGCAGGCGAAGTGCCAGTAGCTTGTGCGATGGCATCCCCCGAGCGAGGAAAGAATTGCAGTGGAGCTTCTGAAAGCGGAGGGAAAACCGGTACTTGAAGTCCTTCAGAAGATTTTTAATTCCATCCTCCATGGTAGGACTACTCCGTAGGCGTGGAGAATAAATGCGATGGTCTTATCGTTCAAGAAAGGCGACAATGCTCTCTTGGAGAACAACAGACCGATTCACCCTTCTGAGCCGCGTCTACGTGTTGTTTTCAAGAGACATTACGAATCGTCTCGCACGCAGATTCGACGATTTCCAACTGTAACAACAAGACTGTAACACCATGGACGGGTATGTATGTGACATACACTTCGGCAAATTGTACAGAAAACTGAAGAGTACAATAGACCACTTTGTCTTGAGTATGTGGATTATGAGAAAGCCTTTGATTCCATCGAAATTTGGGCTTCAGCGGTGCCAAGTCAACTGTCGGTATATCGAAGAGCTGAAGTGTTTGTACAGCAGGGCTACGATGGCTATCAGAGTACGAAACCTATCCAACTGCAGAGAGGTGTAAGACAGGGTGACGTAATATCCCCGAAATTCTTCACCGCTGCATTGGATGACGTTTTTAATCTACTGGCCTGGAAAGGATACGGTATTAACGTCAATGGCGAGTACATCACTCAGCTTCGATTTGCAAACGATATAGTTCTTAATGGCAGGATCACTGGAGGACCTAAGCACTATGCTGGTAGTTGTTTGGAGTTTATACGTGGTAGAGCCATGCTGCAGCTATATTAGTAGTATAGTTGTAGCACGAATGGGTCGGCTCGACCGGGGAAGGACCACGCTCTCACAGAATACCAGCAAAAATAATAGCTTAACAGTTTAGTGTTTCGTATGGTGAGGGTAGAGAACCGGAGACTCTTTTTACTGGAAAAGAGGCATTCCATCATAGTCCTCACGGATGCCAACGCATCTGCATTTTGATTCTTTATTGAGGATAGATGTAGATGTCTATGGGTCACAGCAAGCATTTACCATCAGGTGGACTGTGTGCTCATTTGTCACCCTATCCTATACAAAAAAGCACTAAGTTGTTGACGAGTATGTTTACCTGGGACAAATAGTCCGACTAGGTATGTCGAACTTCGACCGAGAGGACAATCGAATTTGGCTGGGCAGCGTTCAGGAGATTACGACACATCATCTCGTCAGGCATACCTCAAAACCTCAAAACAAGATTGTTCAACCAATTCGTTGCCAGTGATGACCTTATGTATCTGAGACGTGAAGGATCACCACTGGCCGTATGAGAAAGCTCAAGGTCGCTCAACGAGCTATGAAAAGGGCTATGCTCGGGGTTTCTTGTGTGATAGACTTAACGAGGATATTCGCTGTAGAACCAGAGTAACCGACATAGCCCAACGGATTAGTAAGTTGAAGTAGCCATACAGCACGAAGAACCCACAACCGATTGGAAGAAAGGTTCTCAAATGGCAGCGTCGTACCGGCAGGCAAATTGTAGGACATCCCTCTACTCGATGGAGTGATGACCTGGTAAGACATGCAGGAAGTCAATGTATGCAGGTGTCTCGAGACCGTGCTTTGTGGCATTCCTTGGAAGAGTCCTATGTTCAGCAGTGAACTTGTGAAGGGCTGTAATGATGACGATGATGAATATTAATTACGCTATGTATTTTTTTGTAGAAGAGGGGGCAAACGAGCATGCGGCTCACCTGATGGTAAGTGACTACCGCCGCCCATGAACAACCGCAACACCAAAGGAATTGCAGATGCGTTGCCGGATTTAAGAAAGGTGTAAGCTCTTTACTTGAAGGTCCCTAAGTCGCAACGGTCCGGTAAAATCGCCGGTGGAAACAATTCCACAGAGAAGTTGTACGAGGAAGAAAACTTCTAGTAAAACGCACAGTCGTGGACCGCAAAGCATCCAGATGGTGTGGATGGTATTGTAAATTTTGACGCGATGTGCATTCCTGAGGCCCCAGGCGAGGATGGAATTACAGCGGAGCTTCTGAAAGCGGGTGGAAGACCGGTACTTGAAGTCCTTCAGAAGCTCTTTAATTCCGTCCTCCATGGTGGCATTACACCGGAGGCGTGGAGCAGAAGTGCGGTGGTCTTGTTCTTCAAGAAAGGTGACAACGCTCTCTTGAAGAACTACAGACCGATTTCCCTTCTGAGCCGCGTCTACGTGCTGTTTTCGAGAGTCATTACGAATCGTCTCGCGCGCAGACTTGACGACTTCCAGCCTCCCGAACAAGCCGGTTTCCGAAAGGGCTTTAGCACCATAGACCACATACATACCCTTCGGCAAGTTGTACAGAAGTCCGAAGAGTACAATTTGCCACTATGTCTGGCGTATGTGGACTATGAGAAAGCCTTTGATTCCGTCGAAATTTGGGCGGTGCTGCAGTCCCTTCAGCGGTGCCAAGTTGACTGTCGGTATATCGAAGTGTTGAAGTGCTTGTACAGTAGGGCTACGATGGCTATCCGAGTACAGAACCAAAGTACGAAACCTATCCAATTGCAGAGAGGTGTAAGACAGGGTGACGTCATATCCCCGAAACTCTTCACCGCTGCATTGGAAGACGTTTTCAAGCTTCTGGACTGGAAAGGATACGGTATCAACATCAATGGCGAGTACATCACTCACCTTCGATTTGCCGACGATATAGTCCTTATGGCAGAATCGCTGGAGGACCTAAGCACTATGCTCAATGACCTCAATAGTGTTTCCCAACGGATAGGTCTTAAGATGAACATGGACAAAACTAAGATCATGTTTAATGTCCATGTCACACCTATGCCGATAGTTGTTGGGAACACTAAGCTCGAAGTTGTTGACGAGTATGTTTACCTGGGACAAATAGTCCGACTGGGTAAGTCCAACTTCGACCGAGAGGTCAATCGACGGATTCAACTCGGCTGGGCAGCGTTCGGGAAGCTACGACACATCTTCTCGTCAGACATACCTCAAAACCTTAAAACGAAATTGTACAACCAGTGCGTGTTGCCAGTGATGACTTACGGAACTGAGACGTGGTCCTTCACTGCTGGACGTATGAGGAAGCTCAAGGTTGCTCAGCGAGCTATGGAGAGGGCTATGCTCGGAGTTTCTCTGCGTGATAAACTTAGGAATGAGGATATCCGCAGTAGAACCAGAGTGACCGACATAGCCCAACGGATTAGTAAGCTGAAGTGGCAGTGGGCCGGCCATATAGCTCGAAGAACCGACAACCGATGGGGAAGAAAGGTTCTCGAGTGGCAGCCTCGTACCGGTAGGCGAAGTGTAGGGCGTCCCCCCACGAGATGGAGTGACGACCTGGTAAGACATGCAGGAAGTCGATGGATGCAGGTGGCTCAGGACCGTGTTTTGTGGCATTCTTTGGGGGAGGCCTATGTTCAGCAGTGGACTTGTGAAGGGCTGTAATGATGATAATGATGAAAAATGATGTGCATTCCTGAAATTTGGCGGCTGGGATTAATCCGAACAATTACTCATCAGAGCACTCCCCGTGGTAGATTCGATAGAAAATGCAAAGGGATGCAACATCCCTACGCAGCGCCAATGTATCAAGCCGATCAGAAAGAACTCGGACGACCAATTTTAAAACGGACAAAAACTGGAACACCCAGCCTTATAACGTATTTTACTGCTACATAAATCCCCTTATGATAAAACAGCTTTTGCTTTTACCGGCGATCTAATTAAATTTTAGAACACAAAAGTTACTATAGTGATTTAATTATTATAGTTAGATATATTTACTCGCGGACTTTTTTATAGTATCTAATAATGAGTACTTTAATCATGTAGTACATATTTTTTATGTATCGTCAATAGTTTTCTCAGCGCACGCCAAGTAATGAATTTTATTGGCAAAATTTTCCTACTTTGGGTTACATTATTGCAATTTTCTTAAAGATGTCTAATTTTTTTGTCAATAAATTATAGCCTATGTTACTTGATAATTTGGCTTTCTATTGTTGAAAAAATAGTTAAAATCGGTCCATAGTTTCGGAGCTAATTCGGTACAAACAAACAAACAAAAAAATCTTTCCTCTATATTATTACTATATGTACCCAGCGACTTCGCCCGCGTGGAATTTACTACGATTTCATGGGTTTTATTTTGTTTTGCGTGTAACTCTAATTCTTTTTTCTAAAATAACAGTATCCTAAGTTACTCCTCATAATATTAGCTATCTGCCAATGAAAGTCGTCGAAATCGGTCCAGCCGTTTCGGAGATTAGCCTGAACAAATAGACAGACAGACAAAAATTTTAAAACTTGTTTTTTATTATTTGCATTTAGTAAAAAGCTGTTTTATTTTAACATTACAAACAGACACTTCAATTTTATTTATTTGTATAGATATATATTAGTATAGATGTTATTTTCTGATAATTTAGTTTTCTATTAGTGAAAAAATGGTTAAAACCGGTCCAGTGGTTTCAGAGCTTATTCGGTACAAACAAATAAAGAATATCTTTCCTCTTTATAATATTAAATAACGATATAATTATTTAAATGTATTAATGCAAGTTATCTGTATTATTTAGTTTACTAGTAACTGGAGGCAAAATGTACGTGGGTACTTTCTATTTTGGTATTATATGACAGACTACCTGTTCCTCGCGACTTCGCCCGCGTGTAATTTAGGGTGTTAATTTTGTTGCACGGAACCCTAAGTATTTTTCAAAAATATAAGTAGCCCAAGTCACTCCTTATAACAAGAGCTATCTACCAGTGAAAGTCTCGTCAAAATCGGTCCAGCCGTTTCGGAGATTACAGACTTTGATTACGGAACAAACAGACAGACAGACAGACAAAAATTTTAAAAATTGTGTTTCTGTTATAGGTACCGTATATTCTTTTATATGCAATTAGTAAAAAGCTGTTATTTTGAAATTACAAACAGACACTTCAATTTTATTTATTTGTATAAATAGATAGATAGATAGAGTGGAACGTAGATTGTCAGCGTAGTTTCAAATTATTATTACATAACGGTTAAAACCAATTTTAGGCTTTAATTTATAAAAATAGCGTATTTATTTAAAAACACAATAATCACAGTTAATAGAAATTAACATTTAAAAAAAGGAAAAACTTAACCCTCCTTTTTTGAAGTTCCGTAATCGCATGAAAGTAGCCCATAATGGTCGCCACACACAGTCAGTTAAACTGTCAGTATAACTAAAGACGTACATCCAAAAACTGATCGTGCCTGTGAAGTCGTAAGTTGAAATTTTTAACTGACGGCAACCCAGGGATATTTCCGGGCACACCGTAATCCGCTGGCTTCAGTTCGTTTCAATTATTGGTAAGTACTTATTTTCTTAGTTGCCACTTATATTATTTTTACGCTGTTTAGTTTGTTAGACGGAAGATGGTGACCAAGGTGGCTGTGATGATGTCACCTTCCTTATGGTGGACTTAGAAGGTGGGTAAAGGATCTCAGTGATGCTACTACGTATAACCATCGTGTTAGGACTCATTTTTCAAAAAGGTTAATGGAGACCTAGATGACTGTGATGATATCAGCTTTGTGATGGTGCAATCCGAAGGTGGGTATAGGATCGCAGTGGCGGCACTAGATAGAAAGATCGTGTTGGAACTCATTTGAAAGGGCTAATAAAAACCTAGGTTAGAGTGATGATATTAACTTCATGGTGGTGGACTTAGAAGGTGGGGTAAAAGATCTTAGTTATGCCACTACGAAACACCATCGTGTTTGGGCTCATTTGAAAGGGCTCAAGTAAACTAAGATGAATGAGTAAATATGTCATGATTTTAAGAAGAAGTAACCTGTTGAAATACACTTTCAGATTTATTGTGGTTTGTGGCTTATTACCTATATAATAAAAAAATCGGATTTTATTTTGTTTAATTTAATTTATTTTTACTTATTTTAATTAGTGACATTTGGGTCCTTCAACTTTATTTTAGAATGTAACATGTAGCGTGCTCAACAAGATAAACATGAAAAGCCAGACCATGCTAACTATTTCCGTTACTGAAAACCGATAAGCATTATCTGGTCATCATAAGACCTTCAGAATGTGCCCATGTCCACGGATTTTTCTGGGTTTTATGTTTTTATTTTTTCTCGTAAATCATTTTATCTACAACACCATCGTAAACTTAAATCCTGATCCTTAATGGACCCAATCTACTGTATATAATTTACACTACTTATATTATGCCTTTCCTTTTTCCCCAGTTTATTTGCTTAACATCTTAAAAAGAAATGTAATTTTGTATAGTATATTTCTGTGGTATTATAATGACTATAATCTATGAAACTTAGTACTACATTACTTACTGTGAGTTTTGGCAGGAACTTGACGGTCGATGGGTTGTTGCTCCTGTTTTATTGTTTAAATAATCTTTTGAAGTGGATTTTTATATGTAAAAGTGATGCAGTTTTGTGTATTAAGTGTCTGCGCATGTGAACTATTAGAGAAAACGACGAAACAGACTGACAAAAATACTAAAAACTACTAGTTTGGCTTCAGTACACTTTGTTTGTATATATACACTGTATTATATACACTGTGTACCCTGTAACTGTTTACTCCAGAAAATATTTGAATTAAATCAGGGCCTGATTTACTCACAAGCTAACTAGACTGGAACGCAGGGCTAAGGGGGGCGCTGAGCTTGCTTTTGCAGTTATGTGCAGAATCAAATTTGGTATAATATTATTAACTAGCTGTTATATGGGGTTTTAATTTTTTTGCGCGGTACCCTAATTCTTTTTCTAAAATAAAAGTAGCCTAAGTTACTCCTTGTGACATCAGCTATCTGCCAGTGAAAATCCCGTCAAAGTCGGTCCAGCCGTTTCGGAGATTAGCCGGAACAAACAGACAGACAGACGGACAGACAGACAGACGGACAGACAAAAACTTTAAAAAATGTATTTTTGTTATTAGTACCGTATATAGTTTCATATGCATTTAGTAAAAAGCTGTAATTTTGACATTACAAACAGACACTTCAATTTTATTTATTTGTATAGATAAATAATGGCGTAAGTGCCACAAGTATTTTACTAGTTGCTCTTTCTTTATTTTTCGTACAAAAAAACAAATAGATTGTAAAAATAAGACGTTGAATTATTTGGTACCTTTCGTCTTTAGTTGACTGACTGGACGTGATTCAAAGACTAACTGCTCAAGCTCCCCTCTCTACGTCTAATTTTTTTAAGGTGTTTTGCAAAGGCTGTCCAAGCGAACTTCTGTCAACCAACTGTTCCATCTCTGCAGAGGGAGAACTACTCACTGATCCATGCCGCAAAGTGGAATGTCGAACTTTTAGGTTCTCTTTTTGAGTCCAATTCGACTCTGGATGACGGGGGGTAAACACCGCCGACTATCCAGCGATGTGATTGCGCAATGCTCTGGATGTGCGGTTTATACAGCGCTCAGTATGCAAAGCACTCCTCTCTCTGGACGTCAAGTGGAGTGGGCACCATGGAGTCCGTTCTATTGTGCTGAAGGCGAGTGCTCCGGAGTCAGCACCAGTTCTAACGCGTCTTTTCCGGTACTCCTACTCCCTAGACGTAGTCCTGAACTTATAGAAGACAGCTTTTGTGCACCCTATCTCTAAAAATGTGACCTCTCAGACCCGTCCAACTACAGGCTTATCACCATCGCCTGAATGGAATCCATTATAAACTCTCATAAAGCTAAGCTCATAAGGTACCTTGACAACCACTACTACTGGGACTAATCAGCTGGTTCTAGTTCTAATCTTATAATTTATCTGACTCATAGATGAAAGGAAGCGGAATCAATAGAGTCTAGCCTTGGTCGTTACTGAAAGCATAGTGAAGGCTTCCGATGAGCTTTGGCACAAAGCGCTTCTTTAGGAGCTTCCTTCCTATGAGCTTCCCAAGAAATTGTGCAATTGAGTCATCAGTTTTCTTACAGATCGGTGCATCAAGGTCGTCGTGACGATGCATACTCCGACTACGAGCCTATTAATGCTGGTATTCCACAAGGCTGCTATTACCTGCGCTGTTTCTTCTGTACATCAGTTATAAGTTGCTGTTACTGGTTGTAGCACTGGTGATGCTTTTTACACCGGCCGTGTTAATATTTCTCTGGAACACGTCATCGAGAATCG
This sequence comes from Parnassius mnemosyne, assembly GCA_963668995.1. Classification (NCBI taxonomy): domain Eukaryota; kingdom Metazoa; phylum Arthropoda; class Insecta; order Lepidoptera; family Papilionidae; genus Parnassius; species Parnassius mnemosyne. The sequence continues at coordinate 27,745,262 of CAVLGL010000159.1, forward strand.
GAACAGTCTTGTATCTGAAGTCGTGACTTTAATAAACAAAATCGAGGATAAGGGACGCCTCTGCTCCAGTTTAAACTTTAGAAGACACAGATTTGCGCATTTACCGCTAAAAGGAACCCTTTTGTCGTCTCTGATCAATTTCAGATCGTTCCCCATGTTGCCCCAGCCAGCATCAGAATCCTCAACATCGTCATATCGAAAGACGAACGGCGGCCGTCACTTAGAAGGTAAGGCTAAATTAGCTTATAAAAAGCTTTGCGTGCTCAGCAGGGTGGCACAGTATTTCATGCCGGCACACCGCTTGCAACTTTACAAGGCCCAAGTTCACTCTCACATAGAATACTGTTCTCATCTCTGAACCGGGGGTACCCTAGTGCCAGCTCCTTCCACATGACCGCATCTAGCCAAGAGTGGCGCAAATCGTCCACGACGGAGTTCTTTCTGATCGGTTCGATTTACTGGCGCTGCAAAGAAATGTTGCATCCCATTGCATTTTCTATTCCATTATTCACGGGGAGTACTTAGACACATTGTTCAGATTAATTCCAGCCACCAAATGGCAGAATGCACAACGGGACAAAACTTATGGTACCATCCACAACATCTGGATGCTTGGCGGTACACGATGACTGTGCGATTTACTAATTTTCATCCATCATACCACCGGTGATTTTTCCGGACCGATACGACTTAATGACCTTCAAGAAACTAGCTTACTATTTTTAAAAAGACTGGGAACACACCTGCAATTTTCCATAAACAACTGCAAGTTCATGAGCTATGGTCGACACTTACTATCAGGACAAATTTGATTTAATTTGGGCGAACCCACGGGGTGGGAAGCTAGTAAAATATAAAAATGTAGTAAATATATTCGTGTGCTGTATTGATGTAGGAACAAGAATGCAAGAGACGACTACTACTATAATGACGACGTGAATACAGTCACGAAGACATCATTATTTAAATTATGATTTGACAAAAAGTAACACACATTAAAGCTACTTCCTATATATTTATACTATGTTAAAGCCTACCTATATTAACCAAAATATTATGTGTTTTCATGGTTTTAGGTACATAATAAACCGTAATATGGACACATGAGTTCTTTTGTAGATTTGTATCTTAGTAGTGTTTTACTTGATACCTACATTATGCTGTTTGCATTTTGAACGGATCAATTTTTTACATCTTTCAAAACGACGGCTAAATACGATGATGATATATATCATTAACAGTCGCCTGTCCTATATAAAGGACGGACTAGACATTTTCTATTAGTTTAAGGGCCAGTGAGCGGCAGACTTATGGTATTTCAATAAGCTTCACGTTTTTTTTCAGTTAATCTCTTATACCTGAGGTGCATGAAATGAGGTCCTCTTTAGTGTGACCGGCGGTTGATATAGAAACGCTCAGGTGTGAAAGGTGTAAAAAATTACCGAAATAAACGCCGCTAAAAATAGTCGGCCGCTTTGACATCTTGAAATATTCAATAAAGGTTACTGAAAAATAACATTGACAAACACCTATGGCACCTATGGCGGTTCCAAGGTCATGGCAGACAGGTTGACAAGTACAATTTTTTCTTTATAATTAACGTTATTTCAATAAAACAGCAATTCATACATGTTATTGATAATATTATTTGACATATATATTTTGCATGGCAGACATATATTGAGGTTCTATCACTCAGGCAGACAACGAAGTCCAGTGGCGTCCATAAGCGCGTGCTATAGCACTCGCTCTAATGCAGTTTTTTATTCTATTTTTGTTTAGTGGAAGGGTCCATGACTGAGTTTTATTTTACTAATAACAAAAGAACATGTTCTTGGTAACGGTCATATCAAATATTTTTAGTGAATTTTTGTACTTTGGTAGAAAAGTAAGAAGGAATCCCTGAAATTCCTCAGTAGGCAGCTCATCAGGAGGTGTAATTCCTATAAATTTGGATCGTATATGGTTTTTTTTTGTAACACAGTAATTAAAAAACAGCGGTCTACTAAACTGCTGTGGAAGCTACTGGACTGGAAATGATACGGTATTAACATCAATGGCGAGTACACCACTCACCTTCGATTTGCCGATGATAAAGTCCTTATGGCCGAATCGCTGGAGAACCTAAGCACTATGCTCAATGACCTCAATAGTGCATCTCAACGGATAGGTCTTAAGATGGAAATGAACAAAACAAAGATCATGTATAACGTCTATGTCACACCTATGCCGGTACTCGTAGTTGTTGGGAGCACAAAGGTCAAATTTACATCCTAGGTAAGTCCAACTTCGAGCGAGAGGTCAATCGGCGGATTCACCTCGGCTGGGCAGCGTTCGGGAAATTTCGGCACATCTTTTCGTCAGGTATACTTCAAGACTTTAAAACGAGATTGTACAACTAGTGCGTGTTGCCAGTGATGACTTATGGATCTGAGACGTGGGGCTTCCCTGTTGGCCGTATGAGGAAGCTCAAGGTCGCTCAGCTATGGAGAAGGCTATGCTCGGGATTTCTCTGCGTGATAAACTTTGAAATGAGGATATCCGCAGTAGAACCAGAGTGACCGACTTAGCCCAACGGATTAGTAAGCTGAAGTGGCAATGGGCCGGCCATGTAGCTTGAAGAATCGACAACCGATGGGGAAAAAAGGTACTCGAGTGGCAACCTCGTGCCGGTAGGCGAAGTGTAGAGCGACTGCTTTGGCTTTTGATTTAAGTGTCAAAACAATATTGGGTCATTTGCGGCAAATCAGTAAAATAACGAAGCTTGACAAATTGGTATCTCACGATCTGAGTGACATACAGCGAGAGGTCCGCGTCCGAGTTTGCATCATATCGCTGAATCGGCATTGAAAGGAGGGAATTTTGAATCAAATAGTCGTTACCTTCGCTGAAAAGTGGATCCTGTATGTTAAACACAAACGTTTATCACGGTGGTTAGATCCGGGAGCCCAAGCAAAACAGTGCCCAAAACGAAAAAATCAACAAGTATACATAACTAGTAAGGCCAATAACCATAAAAGGTTGAGTCGACCCCATGTTGTTAGGATCATATTATGAGCTGTGAATGCTGTCAAAACTAGAATTCGACGAAACCCTTTAAGGAAGCTAAGACTAATATCGCGTGAACGGAAGATTCCCACTAGGACCATCTAGGACACCGTCGAAATTTTTAAACCAGACCTGAAACTAGGTAGTTACTGTCGATTTCACAGGACATGTCCTACAGATTTTCACCTATTTGCCCTATGGATTTAGATTCACAGGAAATGCCCTAAATCAGTCTGCAACATAAGAGTGGATTGATCAAAACGCTTGTCTGTCCCGATTCGCTTGTGGAAGATATAGAAATGTCCTCTTTACAAATAAAAACAATTTTATTTTAATTACATAACGCATCCATTAAGTACATATTGAATAAAAACCTGTAAAAGAAAATAACAGCTGGCGTGAAGCAACAACTCTGAGCAGTCTGTGATCATATCCTAGACGGCCGCCGCCATCAGAGTTATTAGACCACAAATCCTCGCGAAAGAATTTCGATTCCTACCAAGGATGATCCGTGAGGCTATTGAAATTAAAAAAATATATAAAAATTTTAATAGAGGAGGAGGCTAGGTACTACCACCTATTAAGGATCCAATAATTAATAAAACTAAAACTAAATCCAAGGATACCACTGCAAAAATTTAAAATATAGTAAGCTCATTCTGCGTAGATCGGATAAAAGTTTATAGAATAGTATAGAATAGATATTTACCCGTCTATCCCATCATGTGGAGTAGGTTAGAGTAGGATAGATCTTTCAAAGACTCTGGGGGTGTGGAACAACATCTTTTCGATTCAGGGGTCCGTTTGCGAAATATGGAATCAACAAGGCTCAGTCCTTTCCCATTTAAGAGTCCATATAATGTTGTTTTGGTGATATTGAGCGATCTGGATCTCGGTATCTATAAGACCTAAGAGTTTGCTATTTGGCCACATCAAATTTAGACTTACAATCTTCAAATCTGTTGAATCGAAAACACGATCCGATAAAAAAATTCTCGATTAAGAAAAAAGAAGAAAAAACCTCGTTTTGCACTTATTTTGAGTTAGATCTCTGAAACTTTATGGAATTGAATGATGATCTTTAATCTAATAGATAGGTAATAATACTATCTCAAATTGTGACGATTTATTTTTTATTTTTCTACGTGATCTTCTCGTAATTAGCAATTATGTGATTTGGCGCTTGCGTTATTTTATTCTAAGCGAGTACACTCACTTTCTGTCTCTTGTTTGGCACGCGCTAGTACTCGTAATAGCGCTAGCTATCCTTTTCCATTTGTTCAATCACTCTGCCAAAGGGTATAATAAGTATATACAGGAATATATGGTATATGCACTCTGCTGCAGCATCCGTTGCAGGACGGACCTATGTTTGGCGACATTACAGAGAGACGACTATTTATTCATATAATGACAAGTTATGATTGATAATTTTATTACTTAGTACTCTCTACTCTCTTTACTCTAACAAAATCGCTTTGACCTCGTGTTCCCGCGTGACCGCGAGCAGTAGGTTGCGAACGAGTGGCGCGGGGAAGTGGGGGCGAAATTAGAATTTGAGCTGAGGTAGTATAGGCTTTTAAAAACACATTGTTATTCAGATTTTTGACATTTGATGTAGTAAATTGTATACATTTAGTTTTATTGCCGTTTAAATGTGGATTATTCACTTCATCATATTTCATCATCATCATCATTACAGCCCTTCACAAGTCCACTGCTGAACATAGGCCTCCCCCAAAGAATGCCACAAAGCACGGTCCTGAGCCACCTGCATCCATCGACTTCCTGCATATCTTACCAGGTCGTCACTCCATCTAGTGGGGGGACGCCCTACACTTCGCCTGCCGGTACGAGGCTGCCACTCGAGAACCTTTCTTCCCCATCGGTTGTCGGTTCTTCGAGCTATATGGCCGGCCCATTGCCACTTCAGCTTACTAATCCGTTGGGCTATGTCGGTCACTCTAGTTCTACTGCGGATATCCTCATTTCTGAGTTTATCACGCAGAGAAACTCCGAGGATAGCCCTCTCCATAGCTCGCTGAGCGACCTTGAGCTTCCTCATCCGGCCAGCAGTGAAGGACCACGTCTCAGTTCCGTATGTCATCACTGGCAACACGCACTGGGTGTACAGTCTCGTTTTCAAGTTTTGAGGTATACCTGACGAGAAGATGTGCCGTAATTTCCCGAACGCTGCCCAACCGAGTTGAATCCGTCGATTGACCTCTCGGTCGAAGTTGGACTTACCTAGTCGGACTATTTGTCCCAGGTAAACATACTCGTCAACAACTTCGAGCTTAGTGTTCCCAACAACTACCGGCATAGGTGTGACATGGACATTAAACATGATCTTTGTTTTGTCCATGTTCATCTTAAGACCTATCCGTTGGGAAACACTATTGAGGTCATTGAGCATAGTGCTTAGGTCCTCCAGCGATTCTGCCATAAGGACTATATCGTCGGCAAATCGAAGGTGAGTGATGTACTCGCCATTGATGTTGATACCGTATCCTTTCCAGTCCAGAAGCTTGAAAACATCTTCCAATGCAGCGGTAAAGAGTTTCGGGGATATGACGTCACCCTGTCTTACACCTCTCTGCAATTGGATAGGTTTCGTACTCTGGTTCTGTACTCGGATAGCCATCGTAGCCCTACTGTACAAGCACTTCAACACTTCGATATACCGACAGTCAACTTGGCATCGCTGAAGGGACTGCAGCACCGCCCAAATTTCGACGGAATCAAAGGCTTTCTCATAGTCCACATACGCCAGACATAGTGGCAAATTGTACTCCTCGGACTTCTGTACAATTTGCCGAAGGGTATGTATGTGGTCTATGGTGATATTGGTTTGTTTATACGTGATATTGACTATTTAATTTTGCTGTTACAGTTCTTCACAAATAAACTGCTGAAAGTAGGCTTTCCACAAGTAATGTTACCAGAGCACGGTATAAATTATAATAAATTATATATTTAATACAAATCTTCATCATATTTATATATAATAATTAGACTGAAGTTACTCCCGGTTAACTTTAACATCCGGACGTCAAACACCTACAGTCCGCCCGTGAGCATGGGTACTGCAATGCACCTGAAACGTCTGAAATTAAAAATAAATAAAATTAAAATATTATAGTTTTATTCAATCATTATTATTATTATCATTATATCAGCGTTATGAGACATTTATAACCTAACACCTAAAGACCAAAGTGTCTCTTATAACACTTTCAGTAATGACAGTAGGCCTGTACCCAGCTGTTTGTAAACAGCTTTTAATGAATAATAACAGTTTCTAACTTAATAAGCTAGTATTCATATTTTCGAAGATATTAAGAAAAGTCACTTGCCTGAACCGGGAACCGACGGAATCGTGAAAAATAAACAACTGAAGAAAGCAGAATTTTGTGCCTGTTAATAGGGCCAATAATACCTATGGGTCAAATATCTCCAGACGCTTCTGTATCAAATAGTAGAACGGCAACACAACAACATTGCCCATTACCACAAAGGTACACTGTGACACTATATTAAATACAACTCTATATAGTCAAATTAAGTAAATAATGCAATTCTAACAATTTTCTTTTAATCTATAACCCTATTGCTTATATTCCAAAGTACCGATACTTTTGAAGACACGACAGGAATTGTTAAGGAAAATAATGAAAAAAATCAAATAGATGACAATGATTTATAAATTTTTAATGACGCATAAAGGGTTTTTAAATGTTGTTGTAATGTAATGCCTATATTTATTTAGGTTTCCATTATACTTCCTAAAAATAATACGAATGTCATGGCTGGATTTAAGTAACTTAATAGTACTACTAAGATGAGGTTGCAAATGGCCGCTCATCATATAGTTCAACATATCGACCACTAATGGGATTGAAAAACTCTACAGCGGCAACCTCATAGCCAAAAATTATAATAACTGTCCTTTAAAGGAACTTGTACCGTTAAGCGAAGTTTGGGACGACATTCTACTAGACGAAGTGGTGTACTTACTAAAACACGCAGGAAATCGGTGGATGCAGATGGCTCAGAACCGTGCTCTGGTAACATTACTTGTGGAAAGCCTACTTTCAGCAGTTTATTTGTGAAGAACTGTAACAGCAAAATTAAATAGTCAATATCACGTATAAACAAACCAATAACAAAATTATCGTGTCTTTAATAGCCGTTTTAATTTGTCACTAAACACTTGCCAAGGCTATCCACAAGTCCACAACACATCTCCAAGTGTTAGGTGCTGAGTAAATGGGTGGGGAGGGGAGGTATGACGACTTGTCGCTTAGTAAATAGAAAGGGTTTTTATTCTCTCGCACTAGCGGTTTCTACAGAGCACTAATATAGTATGTTTATAGGCAAGTTATATGTTAAGTGACTAGTACTTGTCATTAGTTACTGTGTAGTCAAACATAAACAGATAAACGGATCACATGTATAGACGACAAAACGCAGGCAAGGCCGTGGGCAGAAGCTAATATTAAATTAAAAGTATAGTGCACAGTAAAATATTTGGAAATGAAATGGATTTTTAACATCAGTTGATCCATTTCCTCGTAGGTAGTCTTGCGCTTCTGAAATGTAAACACCATCAGTCTTTGCATTTTCTTTCAAGGTAAACTAAAATTAAGTGAACTGTGTTTGAAATAGTTGTGCAAGCCCACGAAGCAATTTGATCTTGATTTTAGTGCGCTGTCAAAATATTTAGTCTTTTCCAAACAATTTGAGCCTCCGCGCTGTATAAATAAACTTTGTTCTTACTGATACTTAATTTGTAACAATGTAAATCAGACAGTGCCGGTCCGAGGCAAGTTTTAGGATGGTGCGAGATCTAATTATGGCATCCCATTGCATATTCTTAAACTATACTAGTGCGTGCAAGCGTGAAACGTCCATTGAAAACAACCGACGCTATATCAAAAGATACCATCTCAACAGAGGTAATTCACATACCATGCTAGCAATCAAAATACGGAAAAGCCAAAAAATATTTTTTTATTTGTTTTGGCCAATGAGGAGCCGCTGGGACTTGGCGTCTAGAGCGGCCGCTCCGTTCGCCCTATGGTAGGTTGGTAGGGCCCGCTCTGAAACCAGCTTTATGAAAAACATAAATGATTAAAAATTGTAGATGTGCGCCATTGAATATTTTTTTAGTTTATGTCTACTGTCTCTAATATCGAAATCTAAAAATGTTCTAACCTTCTTCGTTTTAAAAAAATCTGTCTATCTGTCCGGCCTAATTTTGGAATGCCAATTGTGATAAAACTTCACGGACAGGTAACGCAACGTCAGGAGTGGTATTCAACGTGGTAGAGCTACGTAGCAGGTTGAGTCAGCTTGAACGCAAAAGGGTTTAGAAGTCGAAAAGGAAAAAATTACATGTGGTGATTCTGGCGATTTTTTAAGTCGTGAGATAAGTTTCAAACCCTCCACACCCGCACAAATCTCACGTGAAATTTTTCAAAATGCGTTTTTTTAGTGTAAATAAGGTGGGTTTATTTAAAAAAATAATAATATGCTTAATTATTTTTATATAATTTGTGGAGTTCGCATAACCGCGACAAATATTAATGTATAGGATTTAGTCATATTTTACTTAATTACACACAATTTTCTTGAAATATTACACTGTTACCCACGTGAGATTGGGTGAGACTCACTCAATCTCATGTAGGTAAGAGCCCCCCCCCTGTAAACATCCCACCTACTTAATGGATGCCACGATCTTATAGATTATCAGCGTGAAATAGCAGTTTAATGCTTCTGTATTTTTAGTTCCTTAACTAGGATTTATTGTTACGTGGTAGCGCCAGGGTGCTGCATATTATTGCTGTACAAATGGTTTAGTACGACACAGAAAGATACACGCTCGAAAGGAACACCAGACTCACCGGAGTAATATAGCACCATAATGCTGCTGTGTTGCGTATGGTGACTAAATACAAACAGACACTTTTTTAGAAACGAGGCACTGATTTTCAGTCCGTAAGGGGCACAAAGCATCTGCATTTTAATTCTTTATCGAGGATAGATGAAGGAGCCTTTGGTTCCTCAACCCCCCCCCCCCCCGAACGGGTTCCGGCCTTAGTAGCCGTGACTTGGTTACCCGTGGTGAACTATGAGGAACCCACATGACTGGCCCAAGATGTAGGAACGGCCCGAGGTGGCCCCTCTGAGTGGGCTTGGCGAGCCCACTTCAGATGTGTGTTGGTGGGCTGTGGCGAGAGGGGTGCCTTCTCCCCCTACCGCTGCAGCTGAGGTGAAGTCATGGAGGAAGAGGAGTGTTGGTATGGCGAAGCGCCACTTGCCCTATCCTCCACGAGTCTGACGTGGCCACACCGTTGATTGATGCGGTGGTGGTGGGACTGCGAGGCGCCGTTCTCCCTACACTGCACAGCGGAATCTTGGTTGGCGGGGGAGCCATAGACCAGATCCGGCGATGGGGTCAGGGAAGCTAGTGCTTCTGAGTGCTCGTTTTTCCTAGCCCCATGGGCCTTAACTGAGAAGGAGATGGCGGAGGACTAGTCCTGTCCTGGGAAGAGGCCGCCATGAGGTGGCCAGCGCTGGTGGGCTGTGGTATGTGCGAAAGCGTTCCCGTGGTCCTGCCAATATGTGACGTAGGTGGAACACCATGGGGTTTTAGCCTATGCCTATGGTTGACAGTATCCATGTACCATCAGGTGGATTATATGTTTGCTTGTCAACCTTACTTTTGTAAAAGATAAATATGTGGTATCGGCTCTATCTGTAAAAACGGAAATGAATTTCTTTTAGAAGAAGTGTTACACGTATAGGTAGATGTTTACTACTACATTACGTTACATTAGATTACAGCCTTTTCATTCTGAAATATTTCTTGTCGATGTGTATTCTTAACACTTTCACTGTCGTGTATTTGGACACATTAGTAAGACAATAGCAATGACCTACATGTAGTGCACGGGACAGCGAAAGGATTAAAGTATGTCTCTTAATTCATCATGTCTCTTAACAAAGGCCTCCTCTAGCACTTTCCATTGTATTTTATCACGAGATACTCTCTCCAATTAGAGCCGGCTGCCTCCTATCTCCTTTATTTTTTTTCCCTTGCTTCGTTCGCTGTTTCTACCTTTCTTGACCGCACATATCTGTTATTATTTTACACCATTTCCACTGTTTTGCCCTAATCATGTAGCCTGTCCATCTCCACTTTTGCTTATATATTCTAGTCACGATGTTCATTATTTTTGTTTTTATCATCATCATCATCATCATCATTACAGCCCTTCACAAGTCCACTGCTGAACATAGGCCTCCCCCAAGGAATGTCACAAAGCACGGTCCTGAGCCGTATGTAATGTACCGTGGAAAAATGCATTCCATCAATACATACTGGCGCAGCGCGGCTGACCACTTACTTTTAAGTCGTATCAAAGTCAAATTTGTAGGAAAGAATAATTTGATCGTTTTTTGCGTCCGGATTCAGATGTTGGCACCTCCTGAGGACTAAGAACGAATGCCTCATTTCCAGTAAAAAGAGTCGGATATTTTTTTCTTATAAGCGCATCAACAAAATGTAGTGTATTTTTATTATTTCTGTATTAATTTTAAAAAAACTACAAAGAATTTCCAAGAAAAGACAAGAAACATCCGTTCGAAATGCGCAGTATTTTATACTCTAACAGGAAATTAAATAATAATTATGTTATTTAATCAAAAATGGCTTTTAAAATTAAAATAAAACTTGACTTCATAATAAAATATGATTTTTTGATATGATCTTACAATTATGGCAAGTGACTGCAGCCCATGGACACTTGCAAATTCAAACAAAGAAGGTTACAGATGCGTTGTGACTCCCGAGGACAAAGATGGGTTGCCTCACATCCTGCAATTATAATAACTCTCTTTATCCTTCCGACCGGATCACACTAAAGGAGCCTAACCACATACCGTTACAGCCCATAAGAGTTCACTGCTTAACAGTTCAGCAGTAAACTCTTATGGACTTTAACAGTGGCCTCAGGCCAGGCTTGGCAGGCGTGTTGGCAGCCGCCATTTTTAATAATTTTGCGTTTTATAAGCAAAATACTGCTGCCTATCTCCTGTTTAATTTCCCTTCTTCGTCTCTTACAATACTCACGGGATGATTTAAGATCTTAGAGCTTCTAAGTATGGGGTAATAAATTCTCTTACATCATCGGTATACGGTATTATCAAGATCCTGAACAGTGTTCAGTTGTAGACTTCATCTTCACATCACTATGTCGAAATATTTTCATCCACGTAGATACAATTTCTTTCGATGGTTCGAATTTTTTCGATGCTAAAATTGAGATTACAAATAGCTTATTATTTGAACCTTGGTCTTTATAGAAGCTAAAATAAAAAAAATAAAAAATTAGTAGGTACCGTGCGTGACTGTAAAGACTTAGTATGCATACCTACACTAACTATTAGTTTTTAAAGTTTGCCACACGAAAATTTGCAATGTAATTTTAATCTACCACTTATACGTGTATTTTGGCTGGTGAATATGTATCGGTCTTTAGTCAATCATCATCACTTGATTTCGAAAACCACTTACTTGACCGCACAAGCACTGAGCTGGGCTGTCCAGGGTCGCCACATTATATTGCTGCATCCACTGAGTTATCACTCAAGCCGTATTTGCGTGGGCATTATTATGCATAAGCATAACATCTTGACCCATTTACAACAGGTATGGTCGGACATCACATTCCAATACCTATCCCCTCCCCCTGGTGAGATGACATAACATATGGCTCCCAATTAACTAAATTTTACCCCAATTTTCTCTAAAATTTTACTGTTATTTGTGGAAAAGAAATTACGTGATATTTGCCGAGACTTCGCTCACCCCCACATGAGATTAGGTGAGATTCGGCTCAACCCCCCCCCCCCCCCCAAATCTTACGTAATTAATAGACTAGATGGAGCGCGCGTTAATATGGCGCCACTAAAGTGGTCCTAAAATGGTATTTTTAAAACCAAAGTTAATTATTTGCGCGGTCGGCAGTCTGAGGAAGTGTCGTATTTTTATAGTAATATTGTCGTAATATTATTGTTCTTCATTAGTCCTGAGAAGTCCGCTCACTATTGAACATCGGCTTCTCCTGTTGTACGGAGGCCCATCGAGTATGGTAAACAGATTTACGATCGCAGGGCCGTACCTCTTGCACCTTGGACGGTGCTGCTCGTCGTCGGTCTGGTTATTTAACGTCTGTAACGTAAACGGTACACCAAGCGATAAGCTTATTCAGCATTTCTGAGATATTCGTCTATTCTGATATCCATAGGACGAAATGGGTTGATAGTCTATTACGTCTTTACCACATGGAAAATATATTACAATTTTGGCTATAATTAAAAATAATAAAATGAACAACACAGATGGAACATCGGAAATGGTTATTACAAAAGTTTGTGAAATTTTTTTACTGCAGCGTTATTTTACGAACTGTTAGTGGATTTTGGTGTGGATTAAATTGCATAAAAATGGTTCAACTTTTGACTGGTATAACCAGTCAAAAGTTGAACTCGTAGTTACGTATTATGAAAATTAACACAAAGTCTAGTTCAAGAAGAGGTCAGTGCTAAGACATAGTGAATAGAATAATTAAAACGCGGACTTCAAAAGCTACTATGTGCTCATTATTTTATTTGTTTTTTAAAATCGGCTTTTACTTTTTTATAAACTGTCATTGTTGACCCTCTTGAGTGGACTAAGTAATATCACAGGCTGACTGTAACAGCTAGAATGTATCTATTTAATAAAAAAAAAATCATAAACATCGGTTCACACATGAGGATATTATATATTTATGCAAAAAAGAACATGCAATCGAATTCAGAACTTCCTCCTTTTTTGAAATCGCCTAAATTTGTAAGAGAGTTCAAAAAGAGGTTTTATTTTCTTCAAAGAAATAAATTTTTTAAAAAAATGTCTTTTAAAAAACTCGTTAAGTAAACGGTATTTTAAAGAGTATTTAATTGTAATATTACTTTTTATGTGCCTTTATAGCTTGCATTTATTAAGGCCGAAATTCACAATTCACAAGTCACAGATGAAAGCACCGAGGAAAGCGGCATAGGCAGACATTGGTTCGCCGCTGCGCAGGGGCGGGCGGCGCGCTTTCCCGTCCGTTTCCCGGCGCGCGAGTGGCGGGCGGGGCGGGCGCGAGGGAGTGCCGGGGAGCGCGCCGCCGGTCGCCGGTCGCCGAGCAGCCGAGTACATTGCATATGGTGAGTTAGTGAGACAGTGTCGCACGCGCCGGCCGCGGCCTCACATCGCTCGCCGCGCTCCGCCGCCTCCCGCTTTGCCGCACCACGCGTCCGCTGGGCGCGCCGCGCGGGCCGCGGGCCAGGCCCGCGCGCCTGCTGCTGCTGGCCGCGTGGCTGGCGGCCGCCGTCGCCCAGGACCCCGCCTGCCCGCGGGAGCCTCTCGTCTGCACCTCCTGCCGCTCCTACGAGAACGCGCGCGAGCACAGCCTGCGCGTCATTCGCGAGAGCCTGCTCGCCAAGCTCGGCTTCACGCAAGCACCCAACACCACCGGCCGGGAGTTGCCCCGCGTGCCCGCTGACCTCATGGAGCGCTACGAGCGACACCCGCCGCCTCCCGGCGTCCAGGCCGACGAGCCGGCGCCGGCCCGCACCTTCGTCACTCACACCGAGCAGGACGACTTCCTCGCCCGTACTGATAATGTCCTCGTTTTTGCCCGTTAGTATCTTTATCTATCTCTTACGAGGCATGCATAATCCGCCTGTTAATATCGGATAGTAGAGCCAGGTTCGATGCCCTTAGATACAACTATAGTGATTAATCTGTGACTTGTTTCAATTACACCGTTGAATACCGAACGTGCATCACTGTTCAAGTTGCTGTAGCAATTTACTGTCTTAAATTTGCAAATTGTTTAACAAGTACAATTAAAAATCGGTCAGAACTGTGAACTCTATGAAAAATTCGGTACACTTAGTTAACATCTAGGTTTTGCGTATAGAAGCAATGGCAACTCGTCGGCACCACGTGTGAGTGACTATTCGCTATGTATGGTCTACAAAGTTCATTGACAGGCACGTGTGCAGCGCATAAGTGGGTAACGTACTCCATGATCGCATCACGCACTGCCAATTTTAATTAGCTAATGATTACTTCAAAACGTGGTATCATTGTCTATGGGACTATGTTCAGATTTGTGTCGTGATCGCGGCTAACGTCCAACGAATACTAATTTTACCGGATTATGTATAATAGTGTGAATATAATTTTTTCACGCTCAAATTCTTTTGCGTTATTATACCTATACATAAAATTATTTCTATTTACATACAATTTTTATTTATTAGAGCATTGATACAGTTATTTCTTTTAATAAATATATAAATAATTGATTTTATTATGCGAAAACGGGGCTATCTAAGTTCAGGCAAATATGTGATCTGCCTAAAGCCAAGGGGCTTCGACCGTTCATGATAACGTCAATTTTAACATCGACGCCAATGCGCGAATAGAACAATTAATAAGTGGGATACAAAAGTAACGATAAAAGCATGTTCTATGTAGGAAAAACATATACTGGTATTATAAAAATATCTAACGTAAAAGAAAAAGTTATTAAGATACCTACTTATTTATTTGTATTTAATTATAATTTTCTTTTATAAGTCTTTAATATGATAACATAACATCTTATTGTCTAATTCGCAATGGGAGAATTCCAGCGAACATAATATTGTGACCCATATGATTAATTTTATTAATAGCATATCAAAGACGATTGTATACAGTAGTTAACTTTATATATCGGTAGTAAATGAAAGAAATAGGTTGAACTGGATATATCGCAGCACTTGATCATTTGTAAATAGAGTTCTATAACAATTTATTTTTAGCGTAGCTTTATAATAATATAAGAGTTTCATACATGATGCACGTTTGGTTGTTACCAAATTGAAGTCTTAATATATATTTTTGATATCATCTCTCATAGTTATCATCTTTATCAACAACGAATTGAAGACGAAGTTTAATTGCGAACATTGTGTGCTTTTAATTTTGTGCCCATATGAGTTTACATTTTATGTGGTGTCTCTTGTCTAAATGTAATCGTGCGTGTGTGTGCGTGTGCGTGTGTGCGTGCGTGCGTGCGTGTGTGTGTGTGTGTGTGTGTGTGTGTGTGTGTGTGTGTGTGTGTGTGTGTGTGTGTGTGAGTGAGTGAGTGAGTGAGTGTGTGTGTGTGTGTGTGTGTGTGCGTGTGTGTGTGTGTGCGTGTGTGTGTGTGCGTGTGTTAGTGTGTTAGTGTGTGTGTGTGTGTGTGTGTGTGTGTGTGTGTGTGTGTGTGTGTGTGTGTGTGTGTGTGTGTGTGTGTGTGTGTGTGTGTGTGTGTGTGTGTGTGTGTGTGTGTGTGTGTGTGTGTGTGTGTGTGTGTGTGTGTCAGTATGGTTGTTTTTGGTTTAGTAAGTATTGATCTACAACTTTATTTAGTCTGTTTAAGGGGTGCGTGGCCGCCACCACAAGCCTTTTTATCGATGAATAAAATTGTTTGATCAATTTTTATTTTAAAATGAATTTGAAAGGAAAGTGTTACTTGTAATGCGAGAAGCATAAAATAATAGCATGTGCAATGTATTTCCAAGACATATTGCAATTTATTTACTTGAGTATTTATTAAGACTCAAATAAAACCACCGAATTCTATGTAGTCTAGTCACAGAACACAAAAAATATTTGTGTTGTATTAATTTTAAACTATTATTGTTCATGATATACTCTGTAAAAATATAAAACGTCGGTAGTCTAGGTCTACATTATTTTGACGCAAGTGATAAGAATAATCAAGAGACTGTCGTCAAGCCGTGTCTCTATGTATGCACAGCATTATGTAGGCGTCCGTACCGACTCTCTGTCTGGAGTTTCTTCTCTTAAAACTCACTTGTTTAGGGTTCCCACATTTCTTTAGTAAATTCCACACAAAGCTACTATGAAATAAGTAGAGTGTACGAGCTTTGTTGACGATAAAATGCTATATTTAATACTTTATAATTTATTTACCTAAAACAATTTAAAAAGAAAAAATTATGAGATAAACCTGCACAAGGTTACCTCCTACAAGTTCCATGCATTCAACTAAACTATGGTCAAAGTAAAATTATGGACCTTGTGAACTATATATATGTTATGTATATTTTTTATCAAATGGTCCACAAGGAAAGTCCTGTTTAAAAAAACAATTCGCGAAATTTTAATTTTAAATAATCGAAAACTAATAGGTAATTATTATTTCGCCAGCGCTTGACCACAATCCCACCTGGCGGTAAGTGGTAATGAAGCCTTAGCATAGTCTTAGCGTAACAAAAGCCAATACAGTTAGCATGTAAGGCGGCCCAGATTGTATTCGGTGATTCTGTCGGAAAGAAAGACCACTTCATGCGAAATCATTCCACTCATTTGCTGACTAATATCGAGGTATCGAAACCAGTAATTATAAATATTTTAATCACTAGTTTCAATATCTATAAGCATTTATTTTACAGATTATTTTAGATTATATGTATTCTACAAAAGGGATACCACTTTTAAAAATTAAACGTTTTCATTATGACACGGTAAATTTTAAATCTAATATCTGTTTGATGTATAAATATAGGTACTTTAAGTCATGATACAATTAGATGCGTATCAACCCTAATGGACGAGCAAACGCACCGACTTTAAATAACTGGGTGACACAATTCTTGACACATTCACATTACCTAATAATCTAGATGTATCCTATGATAATTTTGATAGGCCACGTTATTCATTATATCAATATAGGAAAAACATTTCAATACAAAAGAACATCGTCTAAAGAACATCCAAAGAGGATTAGGCCTACTGGGGATACCTCTATAAAAAAAGCGCACCTTGGTTCTTACCTCTGAGGTGGTGTGGAAAAAGGACCAAGACAATTTTATAATACCTTCTTTTTATACCTACTATTAGAGAATCAAATAATTTTACTAAAACTGCGAAACCAAAAAGCATCAATAATAACTTTAATGTGACCAATATTCTCTCACAAAAGCAGTTATTTAAATTACAACATAAGTTGTACACACATCCTGTCATAACTAAATAATTCAATAATACACAATTGGATTATCGCGCTGTTGCATCTCTTCATTACAATTATATTGAGATATATTGCTCGAATTTCAATTAGCTACCGTTTATTTTGCCATTTTGAGCTCTAAGACGAAACCATAATTGTTATTAATGGCTTCACTCAATTTATCATCGCTAGCTTTGTTCGTTCATAAAATACGTTTCACAAAAATCAGCGTAGGGCATATTCTAAGCCATGCTTTTATCACTCTGTTCATATTTTTACCAAACTAACAAATGCATCACAGTTTTGTGTAGATATATGCGTAGGTGCAAAAGTATCAGCGCGAATTACTTGTCATTTTTATAAATAACATTTTCTTATCGTGCGAAGCAAGGACGTGATGCTATTGCGCACATTCACAAGAGCTTTTTTTTTATTTACATGCCTATTGCTAAAAATGTGATGTTGTAGGTTTTTCTTAGTGACGTTTTTGAATTCCGAATTCATATCTTTAAAGAAGATCTTACATTCAATTATGGGAAAAAGTATGCCATAAATACATTACCTTGTTTAGTTTTACATATTTGATGTTTGTAAAAAGGTGTTAATGTAGTTATTAAGTAAATTTTCTATATTTATTAAGATTACGTCAAATGGTTCCTGATTAACTGATAACGGTAGCCATTAAGCCTGGCAGAGGCGCGTCCAACTGGGGAGTGCGTACGGGCCAGACGGCCATTTGCAAAGATCGATTGTTTTGGCTGCTCGCAGTCACCTTAATTGCTCGTGAATCAAGACGTCTCTAGACTTAGGGTTGGCAACTTTTTCCGTCTCAAGGTATAAACGATCATAAAGCTCAATAAACTTCCACTCTTAAATTTATGCTATAAGTATCCCGCAAATCTTGATTAGTCTTTTTCCGTTGTAATATTTTTAAGCACTGATACTGAGTTAATAACATCACGAAGTTCAAATTTTCAATATTCGTCAACACGTTACAAAAATCTGCAAATAAAATTACTTCTATTTTTATAAAACAAAAGGTATTTTATTTTCTTTTAAGGTTCTTACCGCAACACCACCTTTACCAGCCAGTATTATTTTTTTATATTTTAAAGAGTTTCCCTCGCAATTACCAAAATAATGGACATGACGTCCCGGTGAACATTGAAATGTATGTATAAAATACGAGATTGAAAAAATATTAAATGTAAAAAAAATTATGTACCTAATAATTTTAATGTAAATAGTAAATGTTTATATGTAAAAAGTTATCTTATTGAGTAACTTTTATCTGATGATTGAAAAGCAGTTCTAAAAAATTGTGTATAAACTTCGAAGAGATGTAAAGTCCGCCAACGCGCACTGGAGTAGTGTGACGTACCTACTATTTAAAAAAAAAAATTTCTTTTAAAAAAACGTTACCCATACACAAGGATTTTCTCTTGCACCTTGGAGGTAGTTTACAAACATAAATTGCACAAGGACAAATACCTCTTCAATTGCTAAAATTGCTCTTCATAACCCTCCTCTAGGTATATAGGCTGTAACATTACTAATGGCCAACATTTTGTAGACTTAATATTGTGATGAAAAATTTGTAATCGGAAACTACTTACCTAAAGAAATAAGTACAAATTAAATTATTAGTTGAGAAGACGTTATGTAGGTAAATAAATAATCACGTAAATGTGCAAGTGGGACTCGCACCCTAGGCGTTCCGTATAAACTTAAATATGTGTGTAGATAGTTCATCCGTCTCGGGAGTCCAATCTCATCGATTTTTGACTGTTTTGTGTTGTCGATTTTTAAACGTTAGTACCATTATTTATTCTATGCCCATACTGGCAAGTAATCGGTTCTAGGAATTCCGAGACTTTAGAGAATGTTTCAAATTTAAGTTATAAGTTAAAATTTTTGAGTAATATCGCATTCGCTATAATTTACCATGTATGTAATTATTTTTGAGTGTTTAGTTAACAGATTTTGCTAATTAGCGACATCGATTATTAAAATTATTCTAAAATTCGTTATTGAACAACGTTTCAAAGCTTAAAGATGAGGAGGCATACCTAAGTTCTTACGATTCGATGGATTCTGTCGTCATTTATGTTTTTAAATTGTATTTATAAAATTAATTATGTAATTATGATAGAAATTTACCTAAAGATACTGATGCATTACGTGGTAGAGCCATGCTGCAGCTATATTAGTAGTATATTTGTAGCACAAATGGTTCGGCTCGATCGGGGAAGGACCACGTTCTCACAGAATACCAGCATAAAATGCCAGCATGTTACTACTGTGTTTCGTATGGTGAGTGTAGAGAACCGGAGATCCGTTTTACTGGAAAAGAGGCATTCCATTTTAGTCCTCACGGGTGACGACGCATCTGCATTTTGATTCTTTATTGAGGATAAATGTAGATGTTTATGGGTCACAGCAAGCACTTATCAGCAGGTGGACTGTGTGCTCGTTTGTCACCCTCTCCAAAAAAAAAAAACAATTTACATTTCATGTTTACATGCAGTTTTATTTTGCTATTATGCTTTGGATCGATGACAAATAATAACAAAGATAATGTTCATTACTATACAATAGGTACATGAACAGTATAAGCAGTTAGGTAAATACTGAAATTCATAAATTACAGACAATGCAAGCTCCGAACATTGCTCTAACGAAATGGTTAGTTGGATTGAAAAACAAACTTAACTTTGCAATAGAAAAATATTTGAAATAACTAAGTACATAGTTACGATTATTTTTTCTTTACTTGGGATCATCGAAAAGTATGTATACATTGTGATACTTAGTGATACATAAGTTTGCGAGTATAAAATCTAAACTTGTGAAATTAAGGTCATATATCTTTTGATTGCATCGACTTAAAAGCTTGAATTTTTACACCTATAAGGGACTGAAGACTTTGGTATTTGATATTAATTTCAACTTGATGCTATCAAAATGCATCATACATTAAGGGGTTTCAAAAGTATTTCATAAATTGTATCATCATAACCTCTTTCTTTTTCCGCCACCTCAGAATTCATCATATCAATTCTCTACAACTCTACTTAGTATAAAACAAAGTCGCTTCCCGCCGTCTGTACGCTTAGGTCTTTTAAACTACGTAACGGATTTTGATGCGGTTTTCATCAAGAATAATTCAAGCGTTTATATATATAATACATACATATTATATGTTATATAACTCTTCTGTCCGTGTGTATGACTGAACTCCTCCTAAACTACTGGACTGATTTTGATGAAATTTTGTGTGTGATTAAGTTGATTAGAGAATAGTTTAGATTGACAATTGGACCCGGTAGCTGGCGTTGTTGTCGAGATTCAGAAATCAACCGTGCGAAGCCTGGGGCGGATCGCTAGTAATTTGATAAAAAACAAGCTTGACTTTACATGTGTTACGTGGTAGGGCCTTTGCTACAGCTATATTATGGCTCTTATGGTGGTACTAATGGTGACTGTAAAGAACAGGAGGCCATTTTTACTGGTAACGAGGCATTTCATCATTGATTCTTAGTCGAAGATAGATGTAGATGTTAATAACCAACATCATCCATTTACTATCAGGTCAAAGAATTAAATCCTAGCTTTCTATTGACCTACTTTCGGCCGTGCTCATAAAATTTAATGTTAATTCAAGAAATAAGTACTTAAAATTAAAGTTGTTAAAAATTAATTTGCTTATATCCGTGTAATGAAATAAATAATAGATTCTGCGGTAGCTGACCGCTAAGATCTTAATGGTCAGCCACTGCAGTGTCTACTTCACCTGAGGATGCCTCCTGTAGAGGCGAAACACGTGTCGTATTATCGACGGTGGTGTGTCGTGATAGTGCACGCAATTGAGGGAGAGCGCGAGGTGCTCTTCAATCTAGGTAAGACACATTATTTTATTTCATTACGCGGAAATAAGCAAATTAATTTTAACAACTTTAGTATAATGGATTTCCGCAAAGTAACGCCTGATTATATTAATTATACAGACAGATATAGAGATAATTAATATTTAAATTAAGAAAGCGACATTCAACGATTTTATGTAATATTGTTTATTTTTAATTTATTAAAAAAGTACGAAGTAAATTACATACATACATACATACATATAATCACGCCTCTTTCCCGTAGGGGTAGGCAGAGACCAGTTCTTTCCACTTGCTACGATCCTTACATACTTGTTTTGCTTCGTCCACTTTCATTATTCCCTTCATACATGCTCTACGGTTTAGGGTACTCTTGACCTGGCCTTTTTTCAAGACATCCCTGATTTGGTCTAGAAATGTCCGCCTAGGTCTACCCCTTCCAACACTTTCATTCACACTCGCCTTATACACTTTTTTCGTCAATCGTTCTTCATTCATTCTCTCGACATGGCCAAACCAACTCAGCATACCTTTCTCAATTTTTGTCACTACATCTTCTTTCAGACCACAACGTTTCCTTATCTCACTATTTCTTAGCCTGTCACTCAGTTTAACTCCTATCATACTTCTTAATGCTCTCATCTCAACTGCATTTATTCTGCTTTCATGTTTCTTCTGCCATACCCAAGTTTCACTTCCGTACATGAGTGTCGGAACCAACACCCCCTTATGCACAGCCAAACGAGCCTTGTTAGACACCTTCCGACTGCTCATAAAGGAGTGCAAAGCTCCATTCACCATGTTTCCTGCATTCACTCTTCTTTCGATGTCACTCTCACACTCTCCATCTCTTGTAAACTTTGAACCCAGATACACAAACTCTTTCACCTGTTCAATTTGTTCATCTTCAATCACAATGTTGCAGTCTGTCACTGCCTCATCTTTTTCAAACACCATCACTTTCGTCTTCCTTACATTCATCTTCATTCCCTTTCTAACAAAAGCTCCACTCATAGCATAGAAGTAAATTAGAATAATTAAATTGTAAAGAAACGTATATTACAATCACTACGTAATAACTACTGTCAAAAACCACAATATTATGTTCAAGGAGGTTATAATATATATTTTACAACCTCCTTGATTATATTTCAGTTATTTGTTGTCAGAATTAATATATTTGCGTGATCGTACATTATGTATATTAGTTTCTCTTTTCTTTTCAATTAGACAATTAAATACTATCCATATTATAAGACGATTGCGGAAATCTTAAGTAGGTAAGCTACGCAAAAGGCATCCGCAAAATTTAAATAGAGTCGCGAATGTCTATAGAGCGTGCGTGCTAAACTATGGCGCAGCTGGACCCGCATAGCGCGACCACCCTCGAACTTTGCAAAAAATGTATGCCATCGATGTGCGTCCCCTTGCTAACATCTTAATAATAGCACAAAGTACTGCAATAACAATTGTTACATAATGATTATTAAAATAAAAACAAACATTTTAATCATATAAATAATTCATATTGTGAAATCATATAATTCATTCATAACGGCTACTAAATGACT
The DNA here is from genome assembly GCA_963668995.1 of Parnassius mnemosyne. NCBI lineage: Eukaryota > Metazoa > Arthropoda > Insecta > Lepidoptera > Papilionidae > Parnassius > Parnassius mnemosyne. The sequence goes on from CAVLGL010000159.1 coordinate 27,767,882, forward strand.
AAAATAATATGTTAGATACGGCTAATCTTAGAAAAAAAATAGCTGGCATAACTTAACCATAATTTTGTTCTTAGGCTAACGTTCGACATAATTGTTAATTTGCAATAAACTTTTTCATCTTTAGCTGAATAATTTATATATTATGAATTATAATATGAAGATAAACGTTTGCTTTGCCTTCTTACGATCAGCTACATCTAGTTTTTACCACGAATAAATCGAATACATCTTAGTTTTTATTTATTGTGTACTAGCGATCCGCCCCGGTTTCGCACGGGTGATTTCTGAATCTCGACAACAGTGTCACCTATCGGTTTCAACTATGAATATAAACCATCCAGGGACCCACTCAAACACACACAATTTTACCCAGGCTAAAGAACAGTAATTGATTTTTAGAGATCGAGGTTATAGAGATTAAATGCCACGAAAGAAGGAAAAGAGCCTACTCCTTTTTAAAAGGCCGGCAACGTATCTGCGATTCGCCTGGTTCCCTTGGTGTTGCAGTTGTTCATGGGCGGCGGTAGTCCCTTACCATCAGGTGAGCCGCATGCTCGTTTGCTCCAATAAAAAAATGAACAATTCAAACGTAATTTCTTTATTATTTTTATTAGCTTATGTAATCTGTGCCCATAGGTTGTTGTATTTAAGCGTAAGTAAGTCGTGACATATTATATTACATCCTTCGTCTTCATTAGTCCGTAAAAGTTCACTGTTTGACATGGGCCTCTCCTGTTGTAGAGGGGATGTTTTTGGAACGAAGTTCCTTATCGCACGGTACAAATTTGGCGGATGGGGCTAGGCGAGAAAATGTGTAAGATTTTTCCGTCACGACCCCTTCTATAGTGAAGAAAAAGTGCGAACGAGATGGATATTATTCTATCCCGCTCGCACTTTTTCTTATCAGGCTTGGAAAAATTAAGATATAGGAATACTTAATAATAATAATAGTGTCCTCCGGACCAAATTTAGTCTAGTAGTCTCAACTCAGACTAACCATCTGCGCAGGACACGATTACAATAATAATAATAATTCATTTTTTTTTCAGACCAATTATCCATATTTGTTAAAAAATTATAATCTAAATACCTATAACATTAAAGAAAATTAAAATTAATAAATATAATCACTAAAAAAATTAAAGTTAAAATACTACTCTAGGTCGTGGCGTGTCTAATTTACAGTATGCAGATTTATCCAACGCCCTAACATTGATGAATCTCATCTGTCCGCTATTACACTGAGAATGATGTTGGTGCTCGTCCGCATGTGTGTAGTGCCCGAGTGTATACTCAAACACAGGGGCACTTTCTATATCCTCACTCTCATAGTCTGAAAGGACGGTAATCCGACACGACCGAAGATAAATCAGATGCATGACGTACGGATTCACGTTTACATCAAAGATGTTTTATAGGTCTAAAACATCTTTGGTTTACATGCTTTCCGAGGTACGGGGGTGAAACACCTCGAAGTTCCTAACTACGGGCTACTAAAACCCAATACTGATTTTGGCCCAACCAGGGATCTCACGATCAGCAACCACAAGGCAGTCATATATAAACACAACACAAGTTTAGAACAGAAGAAACTCTACTCTTAGTTCCTGAGAAAATACATCTAGAGCTTTAACAAAAAATTCGTTTGACTGTCAACGGTACATGCCATCCAATCAGAAGCCGCAGCTGGTTTGTTACAGTTTTTAAGTTAGTGATTTGGTCATTTAACTTGTATGTTCTTTAATGCCATATAGATGACAAAACCAGGATGCCCATCGTCGAAGACATTAACTCACGCTAAGTCCCTGCTTTAGAAAATGCAATTGCTAGAAAATGAGCTCTGGTATTGATCAAGGAGATATTTCTCGGTTATGGTTTTGCGAAAATGATGATAAGTACAGTCCGATCGAAAATAAGTTTTAAGCCAAAGCCCAAACCAAAGTTCCTTGTTTCGGCCTTTGCTGTATCCTTCGGTCTACGCTGAAGCCGAAACAGAAAGTTTAATTGTGCTTAGGATTTTTTCAGTGGTAGAGCCACGCGGCCGCTTTTGCTGTCGCACGGATGGGCCGGCTCGAACCAGGGTGGTACCACGACCTCACAGAAAACCAGCGTGAAGTAGAGGTTTACCTCTGCGTTTCGCTTGGTGAGTGCAGGTGGCCGGAGGCCCTTTTTACTGGAAATGAGGCATTCCATCTTAGTCCTCACGGGTGACAACGCATCTACATTTTGATTTGTAACAGAGGATAGATGTAGATGTCTATGGGCCGCAGCAACCACTTACCATCAGGTGGACTGTGTGCTCGTTTGTCACCCTTATCCTATAAAAAAAAAAAGGAAAAATTTCCTAGCCTTAGTAACAAGTAGATCTAACAATGCAAATTCTATAGTATGTTTAAAAATTTATTATTTATTAAGCTAAACAATCAGTCAGCCTATCTATATACATATATAAAACAAGATGTCCTGACCTGAGCGACTGACTCATCTATCTACGCGTAGCTCAAACCGCTACACGTAGAAATCTGCAGTTTGGATAGTTACGAGTAGAATGTAACTGCCTTTTATAACGTAAGAAAGGATTTTAGAAAATTCAATATCTAATGGGATGAAATAGGGTGTTACAGTTAGTATGAAACGTTTGTATATTTTATTTTACAGGACTCGAAACTTATTAAAGGAACTTAGAGAAGATAGCGATTTTTCTTACGGGGGGGCCAGAGGGTGTTCAAACTTGTATGGAGTAAAATTATGTAATATTTTTTTATTTCAAAATTGGTGCATAGACTCTGTAATTAAAAATAATAAAATTTACTTTTTTAGTTTATTCACAAATCTACCCTTAGGGACTTAAAACGAGGCAGCAAAGTTCAAATCACAAGATGATGATAGTTGAAGAAAGTAGGATAGACACAAGAAATAATGGGAAATTTGATGGGGAAATAGTAAGAGTTTAAGCTTTAATAAGTAGATTTTTAAAAGAATAAATGGATAGAGCACGGCGAATATGTAGAGGGAAGGAGTTGCACGTAATCTGCAACAGTAGTTGGGATGTAACAGAAAATTATTTAATGAAGAAAAAGGATTAAGGAATTGGAGGGCGGAGTACATTGTAAGAGCGGTTTATTCCGAAATATGAGAAAATTACCGTGTGATAGCTTGAGCTCTCTGTATGCGATCTCATAACAAGCGTGGGTTATGACTCCGGAGGTTACAACTTGAAAGCTAGTCAGTAGTAATCGATGAAATTACAAGTTATTCGTCTTATAATGCCACAAGCTTCTCAAAATAAACAGCTACTGCTTCGGTACGTTGTTTTTCTCCTGCTACCAATACTGAACTACAATTTTAATACATAATTATTATCTTTATATATAAAAATTACGTGTCACGTTGTTTGTCCGCGATGAACTCCTAAACTACTAAACTGATTTCAATAAAATTTGCACACTCTGTGCAGTTTGGTCCAACTTGATAGATAGGATAGTTTTTATGCTGATAAGTGACACTCAATATTTTTTTATTAAGAATTTAAAGATTTTTTATATGAAGGGTCGTCGAAAAGGGCAGAACAACGTCTGCCTGGCCAGCTAGTATAAATATAATTACCAACAAGCAAGAAGCGTTCTTTTACGAATTTAAATTAGGAACAAAAATGGGAAAACTTAACGGTTAGCCCCATGCTATGTCCTACTTGGGTTCTAAGTTTATAGTGAAGATTGATATTTCTACCTGAAATAAAAAAAAAATTGTTAATTTAAAAATATCCTCTGCAGTATGTTGAATACATCTGATCTTTTATATTTTTTGATTCAACAGTCAGTCAACGTTAAGTTTGTCTCGCAAGATAATTAACTTTGTCTTATCTCATTAAAATCAAAAACAAATATTAAAAAAATCCAAGACATGCAAATTTTAGTATCTTTATACACATTGTTTGTGAATTTGTAATAGATTGAGATCAAGGCATAAATAGCAGAGTCAGTTGCGAGTTGATTTGATAGTTTTGAGACTTCCTTTAACTATGCAAACAACTGCAGGCACCTTGGCACCAGAGGTTGTTAACCGGGACATTAGACGGAATACAATTGAGGCCAGTGTGTGAGCGAGTTCAAGATCAATTTAGGTTCCGTAGGTCAGTTCGCCGAAGGTAACCTTGACATTGACAAGAATAGTGCTCCCGAGTCTCTTATTTGGACATTTCTACATAAGTTTTTGGAAGTGAATTTTTAAATCACAAATCGACTTCAAGTTGTAACTAAATAAAAAATTTATTTAATACTAGGTATTTACATTTTCTTACATAAGATCGACCGTCACGATAAGTGGATGATCATCTATATCACGGTTAATGACTAGCTACAGTTTAGGTTGTGAGTTTTTGAATTTTAATCGCAGCCAAATTTATGCACAAACAATTTTTATTGAATTTCGCACTTTTGTTGTAGTTTCTGCAATGTTAACATTAACACATCTAAGCTTAATTCTGAACTTATTCTACAAGCTTTATAACGGATACCAGTTACTAAATAGAAAAGAATGTGGCGTGTTTGAGTTAGTTTACAAGTGGTAAAATTAAAACTTTTGCACTTTTCACACCGACTTCAATATAAATAATTTAAAATTAAAAATTTTGTACAGCCGACTTCAATACGAGTTATTAAGAATAATCCAAAAACTATTGGTTTGATGATCAAATTCATATGGGACCACACGAGGAGTATCAGCTTTCAAATAAAAAAAGAATCATCCAAATCGGTTCACCCAGTAAAAAGTTATGAGGTAACACACATAAAAAAAAACATACAGTCGAATTGAGTACCGTCTCCTTTTTGGAAGTCGCAGATAAAATGAGAACATCATTAATGTAGTCGAAGTCAATTAAATATCTACCCATTATTAAGGATAACTCAAAAACTACTGGTAAGATCTTGATCAAATTTATATCGGATCACAAGAGAAGCACCAGCTTTCAAATAAAAAAATAATCATCAAAGTCGGTTCACCTAGAAAAAAGTTCTGACGTAACACACATAAAAAATGCACTCGAATTGAGAACCTCCTCCTTTTTTGAAACTTGAAAATAGGTTATCGAAGCTTCCAAAGTGGACTGCATACATAAGTCTGATCCGAGATAGAAGTAAACTGTGAATAAAATCGGTTAAATAATGGACTTACGTTTTAATCTTAACACCATTGAACTATGTCTAAGTAGGTACGTCTTACAACATAGGTATACATAGGTATGTAATACTTAGGTTGAATACTTTCCAAGTTTACGAAATTATGTATATGCCACAATGTGTTTCTTAATTAAGCACAGTGATACATTGACAGTTTTAGAATCAGTAACAACCTTGTAACAACAAACAAGAAAGATGGCATTTTCGCAGACATCGTAATGTGCAGTGAAAGACTGGATAATGCATCTCCTTTCTCAAGGCGGTCGTTGAAAATAGCACACAGCAATGTGTGCAAAAGCGTCGCGTCGAATTTCCAGGAGACAGGACAAGAGAGACAGACAGAAAAAAAGGATCAGTTTGTAAATTAAATGAACGGTGACTTTGCAGTCGGTCAATGTACCTGCCTCACACTTTTTTATAGGGTTATGGTTCTTTTGTTATATTTTCTAATAGGAATTTATTATGACTTATTTATTAGTTTTCATTTGACATTAAGTTCTTATTTTGGATATATTAGATTTAATATTATATTTAATAAGTAGGTATGTGGTTTTTTAGCATTGCTTTATTCTGTCTAATAAACATAAGCAATGCCCATATGCGATATTATATACTATATTAGGTAGTTTAATGAGTTTAACAGTAAAACAGTGAGATTGTTAAATTATTATAAAAATTATTTAAGTATACTCATCACATATTTTTATATTATTTTATGAAAAATTTTTTTTGTAAATACCTATTCGTTTATTTCATTGCACGTTTTTTTTTAATACGATCACACCCCTGTCCGCCGAAAGAAAAAGAGGATGTCACGATATTACGTGTTTGCTGATTGCAATATATTATGTACTTACTGCATCAATGCAGCCAGGACGTCGATTTCAATTTGACCACATCCTGCTTTCTCAAGATATTCTTATTATTGTTGAAAAGAGGGGTAATTTGTTAAACCGCCTCTGGGGCTAAGGTTAACTCGTTAAATTATGATTTGACATTACATTATTTTGAGCTATTCATGTGTAGAAATGCTATTCAGTTAATATGAATTACTAGATATTTTATATGTAATTTCTTTTTCTTTACTTTTGTAATCTTTCCCTTTTAATATACTTGATAGACTTTAAAAACTTACATTACTTACCTACAAAAATATTTATCATAGTAAATTTTATAAATAATACATAATAATAATTAAAATACTTTATTTCAGGTATAAAATATCTAGAATCTAAAAAAATTCAATAACTTAAAAAATAACGTAAAAAAAATAATATTAATTTAAAAATATATTAGAATAGAATAAAATAGGATAGTATATAATAGAAAAGAATAGAGAAGCATAAAATAGCACAGAAACAGAATAGCATAGAGTACCTAGAGTAGAGTAGAATTGAGTGAATATACGAGTAGTAGTATCGAACAGAATAGAAAAAAATAAAATGGTAGGTACTTAACGAAACGGAATGGAATAGAATAGTATAGAATGATTTTTATTCAATATAGATTACATGAATACTTATTGAAAGTCATTGCTTTACCACTGGTTCGGAAAAAACCTCTGTCCTGAGAAGAACCATCAAGAAACCCAGCAGGACTTTTTTTAAAACGTTTAAATTAATAACAAAAATAATAAAAAAAATTTGTGCGTGGTAGAGCCATGCGCAGCAATATTAGCAGTATAGTTGTTGCACGAATGGGTCGGCTCGACCGGGGAAGGACCACGCTCTCACAGAATACCAGCGTAAAATAGCAGCTTAACATGTATCGTATGGTGTATGTAGAGAACCGACCCTTTTTTACTGGAAAAGGGGCATTCTATCTTAGTCCTCACGGGTGACAATGCATCTGCATTTTGATTCGCAAACGAGAATAGATGTAGATGTCTATGGGCCTCAGCAACCACTTACCATCAGGTGAACTTTGTGCTCGTTTGTCACCCTTTTCAAAAAAAAACTGTTATTTACAATTTATATAATAAGTATTTTATACAACAAAACATAAAATCATTAATAAACAGCATGATAGCGATCACCCAAGTGGTTATTATCGATCATGTGCTTTTGTGAAATATAATATCCTTAAAAAATAATTTTAATTTTTGATAGATATAGGTCTATGTTATGGGACTTCGTTGTAAAAGCGTATACATTGCCCCATGAAGAAATTACTGACTCTTTGGAGTCGAGTAAGGTTTAACTATTTGTGCTTGTTCCTAGTATTTACAAAAGATTCATCACTATTTTTAATAAAACTGTTTTTATTTTAGTGTACATACATTATATTTTCGGTTTTATTATTAATTAGGTTATAAATTGCTCTTATGGCTCTCTTATGCAAAACAAAAATAGTTTCAATATCAGTCGCATTACCCCATAGCAAGATTCCATATGACATTTACTATGGAAACAACTAATTAGCACTTTGAATAATGTGCTTATATTTATATAATTTTAACGACTTCCAGCCTTCCGAACAAGCCGGCTTTAGCACCATAGACCACATATGTACCTACCTTTCGACAAATTGTACAGAAGAATGATGCGGTGCTAAGTTGACATCGGTATATTGAAGTTCTGAATTATTTGAACAGCAGGGTTACAATGGCTATCCGAGTACAGAACCAGAGTACGAAACCCATCGAACTGCAGAGAGGTGTAAGACAGGGTGACGTTATATTCCCGAAACTCTTCACCGCTGCATTAGAAGAGGTTTTCAAGCTACTGGACTCTCTGGACTACATTATTCACCTTCAATTTGCCGACGATATAGTCCTTATGGCAGAATCACTGGAGGACTTAAGCAATATGTTCAATGACCTCAATAGCGCCTCCCAACGGATAGGCTTAAGATGAACATGGACACAGCAAAGAACATGTGTAATGTCCATGTTACACCTATGCCGGTAGTTGTTTTTTCTTTTTTTTTCTTTTTATTGTTCAGGTCAGTGTTGGGAGTACTAAACACGAAGTTCTTGACGAGTATCGTTACCTGGAACAAATAGTTCGACTAGGTAAGTTCAACTTCGACCGCGATGTCAATCGACGGATTCAACTCGACTGGGCAGCGTACGGGAGATTACGATACATCTTCTCGTCAGTTATATCTCAAAACTTGAATACAAGATTGTACAACCAGTGCGTGTTGCCAGTGATGACTTACGGATCTGAGACGTGGTCCTTCCCTGCTGGCCATATGAAGAAGCTCAATGTCGCTCAGTTATGGAGAGGGCTATGCTCGCGGTTTCTCTGCGTGATAAACTTAGAAATGAGGATATCCGCAGTAGAACCAGAGTGGCCGACATAGCCCAACGAATTAGTAAGCTGAAGTGGCAATGAAATACAGGGACACCCTAGTTTAGGCTCCAGTCCACCGCAAAAAAATATATTAAAATATTTAATATTTCTTAAGTTTTGTTAGTAGACTTATCTATATTCTTTTGTGGTGGAGAAATAAATATAATTTTCAAATATAATTAATTTTCAATGAGCCGGCCATATAGTTCGAAGAAAGTTAGCTCGGTATGCAAAGTGTGGCCCTCTACTAGATAGAGTGACGACCTGGTAAGACATGCAGGAAGTGGCTCAGGACCGTGCTTTGTGGCATTCGTAGCGGAACGCCTATGTTCAGCAGTAGGCTTGTGAAGGGCTGTTATGATGATGATGATGGTTTATATAATTTTGCCATATTTGTAAGTTATAATAATTTCTAAAAATCAAAAAATCAAAGTTGATTATTGAATTTATATACATAATTAATATAGTACTAAAACTGTATAATGATTTCTTATATTTACGCGAAGATTACACATGAAATGAAACGAATTTTTTTTGAACCCGAAATGTCGGTAATTAAAAAGTTAAATTAAACGCGATAAAATCTGTAAAAATTAGTTTTATTTAATGTAAAATCTGTATCCTATTCGTTATTTTGAACAATTTTAAAATAAGCACTATATAATATAACTAGCTGGCCAGGCAGACGTTGTACTGCCCTTAGCGGCGAACCTCTGTACTATAAAAATACTTAAATTTGCAATAAAAATTACTGAGGGTCACTTATCGGGATAAAAACTATCCTATCTCTCAAGTTGGACCAAACTGCACAAGTGTGCACAAATTTCATTGAAATAATTTCAGTCGTTTAGGAGTTTATCGCGGACAAACAATCTGACACGTAATTTTTATATATAAAGATATGTAACACCTTTTGGCTTAAAATGAAAATATATAAAAGAAATAAAAACAATAAATAAAGGATAATGTTTTGCATTACTCTGGTTGTGCTATACCATATTTTTTAAATTTGGCACAGAGGAAGTTATGGTCGATCGTAAGTTATTAATAATAAAAATGGAACAATCATCTTTAAGGACCCTGTGTCATGCTCCAGAAGTGCTCTTACAACGGCCCTGACCTAGAATTATAATAGAGAGGAGGTCCAGTCTAGTCTTAGTTATGACAACTAACTTTGTGCTCATTTTATTGCATTCGGTTCTTTTAAGTAACAAATAAAATATACATTTTATGAGTTAATTAATAAATAAAAACTCATCTCAATGGTTTGAAGTAGACTTTAATACGTAAATATAAGTAGTATGATTTAGTGTAATATATGTCTATGCATTTAAACGATGTTACAATTGCTTTGTTGGTGTATAACATCAAGCTTTTTAACCACTTAGGCGGCTGGGGATATTATCGTCGTCAAATGTCCGCATGGTTAGCTGTAAAAACTTTACAATGTGACGCATCAGCATACTATAAAGAATTTTGAATTATAATACATATCAAAGTAGGCTATGCCCTAAGAACTTGCATGTCCTTAATAGGTAAAACGTAACAACAAAATATTTATAAGGTGGGTCCGCCTAAAAAGGGCCGGTTACAAATAAGATCCATCTCTTCAAACTTATCGGAATTACGAGTAATACTTTTAATTAATATCGCGCTGCAACTCCCCAGTAACCAATTACAAAAGTGCACCGGCGTTCATTGCTTTCGTGGTGGCCATTTTTTCAGTGGCTCTGGGTATAACTTCAGGGGTGGTCGACGTGACTCAATCTATAAAATATTCTGATTCAATTTTGCGTTGTTTTAGTAATAAAACCCGGTCGTTATGTAATAATTCTGCAATAGTAATGTTAAAATACTTTCAGAAGGTGGATTGACGAGGTAAGTTACCAAAATTACTGCTTTTTTATCACGATTTTGTTAGGTTTTCTCAGAACATGTCTAAATGCTTAACAAGGTCCACTTTTTGTCTCAAAATAAGGGCCGGACCTTAGTAGAGGCAAGAAGCTTTAAAATAGGCGTGATCAGTTACTTAAATGAATTATATAAGTGTAAATAAGCAGTTGGCCTGGGAAGTGGCACTTTTGTGCGGTGATAAGTACAGATCACCACGCTAGACCATAGCTATCGCACAAAAATGTCACATGTCACCTTTCCTTCCTTGCACTTCAACTAATATTGAAAAAAGTAATCCAGACGCTTTCGAGTTTTATACTTAGCAACACATTTATCTATTCGTTTTTACGTAGTTTTATAAGATTTTATTTACGCAAATCAACAGCAGCTTTTGAGATAAGTATTGTTCATACATAATATAAGTATATTGTTTCCAGTAAAGACAAAAATGGAACCTTCACAAAAAAGAAAACGATTCTCAGGATGGTCCCTAACTGATCTTCAGGATGCTGTAGATGATATGAAAAAACAGCCAAATGTCTAAGCATGCAGCAGCTTTAAATTACCATATACTACGGCGAACGTTGAAAAATCACATAAAATCTGGAAGCGTGATGAAAAGGATGAGAAGGAAAGCTGTTTTTACATACACACAGGAAAAGGAATTGGCAGAGAGAATTAAGAAGTTTTCAAATATTACCTTTGCCTGATACCCTTAACACCAAAGTAAAACGTAAACTTTACTTATTTTGTGGGAAAAAACAACATAAAAAAATCCTTTTAGTGACAAAAAATCTACTATGATTACAGAAGTGTAAGGTCTACTAATAAGGTCCAAGTACTAAGATTGAAAAAATGACTGATTATTAACATTTTGTGATTTTCTTTACTAGAGTTAATAAAAATCTGCACACAACTACAATTTGTTTCATTTATAACTATAGAATAAATTAGTTATAACTTATATTTATTTCCTAATACTTTATAAGGGCCACGACACTAATTCATATGAATTTCCATTTCATTATGCGAAAGCCACGAATTTAATAGTAGTTTAAAGCCATTGCTTTATAAAGGTATGATTTTTCTGGTATATAACGCCTAAAATCTTGTAGTTCAATTATGGACCTTATTTAGAGGCCTAGTGCCGTATAGGGACCATAGACAAGCTTTTAAAAAACTTATTTTGTAAGTACATCGACCTTGGTACTTTGTTTATGTATAATATTTTCTCTTCAAATATAAACAGTTTATTTGATCATGATGTTTTACTTCTTCTTCTTTTTCAGACTTCGCAAAATTGATTTATAAGGATTTCCAAAAACTCGGCCCTTGTTAGATACAATTACCTTATGTACACAATGTAAAAGTCCTCCGCTACGTCTTGTATGTTCGCGCTAGCGTCAGAAAATGCTGTGGGGAATTAAAATAAAATATTTTGTAATTTTTTATAGTATTTTTTAAATCATTAATATTTTGTGGAACTTATTTAATGTTATGATGAACTCCTGAGAGCCTTATTGGCGAGTGCTAATTAAAGCGATAAAATTATATGGAAAACGTTTTGTTTTTCCTTATGAGCCATTTTACAGTACAAAAAGTTGGTTCTATCATGCGACTTCGAAGCAGTGAATGGACATTTTTTGCACAGTTTATGGGCCGGCGATTGACATGAAAAAGCTGCGGTTCTTGTGGGCGAAACCTGAAGCGCATTCTGAACGATTATATTAAAATTATATATGAAGGAGTCTTAGGTCTTGAAGAATAACACACATAATACTTTCTACTCTGGAATAATGAACGGTTCTTACGAGTATAGTAGGTACCTTCTTTACACACAAATTTTAATTTAGAAATTGGAATTTATATCGTTTGGTTTGAAAATTTTGATGAAATTTGGTAAAGATATATATACCTACTTAGCAGCTTAAAAAAATGACGTCATACAAGTAACACTAATAAAAAAAAATTAAAACAAGCAAATGGTTCCTCTTCAGCCGTGGGATATATACAATGACGCATTATCATCAGGTGGACTGTGTGCTCGTTTGTCACCCTTATCCTATAAAAAAAAAATCATAAGATAGGACAAGGCACGCATTATGCCTTTAACGCTTGAAATGAGGACTTTCTGTGTTGGGGTGTAACAAAAAAATATCATTTCCGAATAGATACTACGCGGACGAAGTTGCGTGCATAAGCTAATATATATTATAAGTACCTAACCAGGCAGACGTTGTTCTGCCCGTTCCGACGACCATTGCTTTCTAAAAAAAAACTCCTCAAATTAGCAATAAAAAATTGAGGGTCACTTATAGGGATAAAAACTATCCTATCTCTCAAGTTGGACCAAACTGCACACAGTGTGCAAAATTTCATTGAAATCAGTTCAGTAGCTAAGGAGTTCATCGCGGACAAACAATGTGACACGTAATTTTTATATACTCGTATAAAGATAAAGGTGAACATAGGCTGTAATTTCTCGAAATTATGCCCTTTCCCAATCTTCACGCAAAGCAGCAAGCAAAAACTAACTAGCTACATAAAAAGTATGTACCTAATGATGTGATAAAAATGTGGTCATAATATAGAATATTGGTACTAAAATAAGAAGATGCGGGGTTTACTTAATTAGGCATTCATAAGGGATAGTGCATTGTTTTATGGTATCCATTGTGCATTGTTTGTTGTCGTTAGTTCCATTGGCTACCAGCAGTTTTTGGTAGTTTTACTAAGTAGCGCGTATCCTAAATAGCTGAATCTTTTGATAATGTTCTTTGTGGTGCGTTGCACCAAAAAATCTGTTTAATTATTATTATTTGGCATAGACGAAAACATTTATTTTCGTTATTTAAAAAAGATTAACCAAGTTATTCAAATTGAAACTGCTAATATTTTCGTGCCATGTATTAGCGGTAAGAGAATCCGCTATATAAGCGAACCTTCTTTCATAAGAGAATTCTATTTCGCCCCGTGAATGTTGCAAGAGGAAATAAAAACCAGTATGACCTCGTGGACTTAGGCAGAATAATTCATGATTATGGGTATAACAGTAACAGTGATGCGAGACATCTTGTATGGCGATCATTAGGAAGAGATCAATGTATAGGAATGGAAAATTACAAACCTAACAGGAGGAAGAGGGATAGAGTGAATGAGAGTAAAAATATTTCTGTTAAACACTCTAAGTAAGCTTAAAATGCCTAAGTTAAGTTTATGATGCTTTCTCCTTCTAATTGCATCGAGCAGCTAAATGAAACAAAAAAATATTTACAGTGTTTTTGCGTATCATCGACATTAGTACGTACATTTTTTTATACAAATAGGGTGGACAAGTGAACACACAGTCCACATTATGATAAGTCAGTGCTGTAGTCCATATAAATTTAGATCTATCCTCGATTAAGATCTTAAAGTTTACTTTTTTAGTTTTTAAAGTTTACGAAACGAATATTTGCAATGTAATATAATCATCATCACTCGACTTAGAAAAGAATTTATTTGATCGTTCGTATAATAATAAATCTAGTTCTACTTTCTTTATATTTTTAGGCATATAATAAAATAATAAAAATAAATAACTAAACAAACACTAGCATATCGATGTCGATTGTTGCTAACCTTGCCAACGAAATCACTATAGATTAAAGACGTCATATCTTGTGCAATAACGTCACACATAATACTACTTCAACAGGGATGTCATCCTCCTATCTTCAGATTCTAGTGAATCAGAAGATAGGAGTGTAGTACTTACTCTCATATTTGGCATAGTATAAAGAGGCCAAATATGACCATTTGTGAATAAAGCACTACGCATAAGTTAGACGCAACAATGTTGTTCAATGGTATTTCTCTTTTTTTGCCCATTTGTAAATGAAATCGGAAAAAGCGAGACAAGTATATGGACTCAATATGTTATGTAGAACTGTAGGTTCTTTCTATGCATACATATGTATGTAATTACTCTGAGGGTCTGAGGTGTCAATTTGAAGCGCCGCGCCGCTATTGAGTGTACCGGGAACTAAATTTGATATAATTTACAAATGGCCGCTGTGTTGCTCAAAATGTCTAAGTGTATTTTAAAGCTTTAAACGAGAAAAAGAGTGTATTTTGTGTAGTTCTGTTATGTTTCATGTTAGTAATTTAATAAAAAGTATTTTAAGTAACATTGAGAGTGTGCGTAACCTATAAAACTCGTAACCAGAAGGGAAGTGGGGTAACATTCTCCAAATGAGTGAATTCACAGTTCAAATCTATTTCATAATATAAACACTTAAAATCAGTCACTAATTTAAATAAAAGTAATTACTAACAAGAGAAATTACTTAAATTCTTTACAAAATTATTTTTTTTTTCATTTTGTAGTTACCTACTCCAGTTTTTCCTAGTCATTGGACCTTTTTAAACCTCTCGAATGAACCATAATTTTTATATAATATTTGGTATAAAGCTTGTGTGTAAGACAAGTATTAATCAATACATTTATTTATTTATTGTATGGCATCATATTAAAATAATACATAAATAGAATGGTAGGCTTGGGTATAGAATTTTATCGATATATTTTGTCACACTGTCCTATCTCTATTATTAGTTCCATGGACGCTTCTCTTCTGCTATTCGCGCCAAAATCTCGTAAAACCACTGACCTCTATATATACAAGTACGCTGAACTGGCTATACCATACAAAATGCTTACGCCGATTTGAAGCGTCCTCATTGTCCGTACCTGGAACTAAAATTGACTTAATATGCCTAAGTCTGTTATATTATTTAAATCGTATAGCGTATATTTTGAATTTTAAACTAAAAAATGAAAATATTTTAAGTGGTTTGATTATATTTTATTGTAGTTACATAAAAAGAATATTTTACTAATAATGACTGTGTGCGTCATATGTAAAACGCGTTACCAAAAGGAAAGTGGGATAACATTCCACAAGTAAGTTCCACAGCTAATATTAAATAAATTAAAACTATTTGATAATATAGGTACTTAAAAATTTATTACTAATCTTAATCTAATCTGGGTTGTCTGGAAGAGATTGCTATCTAGCAATAAGACCGCCCTTTGTATTTCCCTCAATAGTTGTTTATTTTTTATTTTTGATGTTTTTATCTTTTCTTGGTGTACAATAAAGAGTATTGTATTGTATTGTATTAATACCGTAATCACCAACATGTTTGATTTTATATTACTGAGTTTTGACACAGTAAATATATAGTAGGATTCTTCATATTTATATACTGTGGTTTTGATAAACAATAAAATTCAATAGGGTTGTAGATTTCCTTGTCCGTAATACTTATCGATGTTCTTTTCTACCTATTTCTGTTAACAACCAAAGTCACCGACAACAAATAATTATCAAATTTTTATTAATTTTCAAGTTTCCAACAGAACCTAGATTAAAATTATGGTTAAAGTATAAAAATTGTGAATTGGCGTCCGAAACAAAATGATCATCTTTGTTCGAAACACTTCACAGACGACTGTTTTATTAGATATGAGAAACGCACCACTTTGAAAAAGTGCATTATACCAACAATATTTTCTGGTGGTACCAGTACCGGTAAGTATAAAAGTTTTAGATTATTATTTCCAATATTTTTAATTTCTTCTCTCCTTATTTTCCCCAAATTCAAGGGCCATAGCCAAGTCTAGAAAGGTCGCCTGATGATGAATTTGTGTTTACAAGACTTAAATCTGTTTAAATATGACCAATTTATTATATCAAGGTAATAAATTTATTTTGGGACTGCAAAATTATTAATGTTCTTAGTGAGTTTGCATGAGTTTAGGTAAGTAACAGTCCTCTCTGAACGGATTCATGTGCCTTGGTAACCCATAGTAAACATAAGGCGACTTACATGGCTGGCTTGTCGAGCCCTTGAATGTGTGTTATTGGGGAGAGGCTAGAGGAGAATCCTCTCCCTATACCGCTGCAGCCGAGGTGGAGTCGCAAGTGCAATGGAGTGTTGTAATGGCGATGTGCCACTCAACTATCCTCCACGACTTTGGTGGGGCTACACCACTTGATGCTTCTGAGTGCTCGTTTTTTCCTGGCTCCATGGCCTCCACATATAGGGCTCAGAGAGTCCGTTGTGTAGGTGGATTTAGCCACGTGTTCCTGGTACGCCTTATCTGAGAAAGAAAAGGGGGAGGAGAAGTCCTCAACTAAAGAGTTGTTGCCATTGAACGGCTGGAGATGGTGCGGCCGCGGATGTGTTTTAAAGCGTTTCCGTGGCCCTGCCCTGCCCTGCCCTGGGTGGCGAAGGTGGAACACTATGGGGTTTTAGTAGGTGCGAGTCCGAGAATAATAGTAAAATTTTGAAGAATTTTACTATTTATTTTTCAAAGTTTTTTTTAAATAATACTGAAGTGACAAATGAACCACGATCAGATGCAGCTTTTTGAAGAAGGTTGTCTAAAATTTAGATTCTTTTATGAATCCAAAAAAGATAATATTTCGTGGGTAGTGACATCAAAGAGGCAGTTGTTTAGAAAACAGTTGCAGTTTCAGGTTCGTTAAGTAAGAGATGTTTAGTTTAAGTACTTGGGTATATTTTATTGGAACGAAGTTCCTTATCGGACGGTATGAATTTGACAGATTGGGGCTAGGCGAGAAAAAGCACTTTTTCTTATCTTGCAATGAAAGAAATATTATTTTATTATATACGACGCTTCATTTTTATAGAAGCTAGTAATTCATTTATTTGTATTTGTTAATCAATAATATAATACGTTTATCCATAATAATATAATACGAATGGAACTTCGTTCCAACCGAGTGTTCCACGACACTCACGCATGCTTTTTTATTTTATATCATTTAATAAATATTTTTAATAAATGTTTTATTTGAATACTTTTTCTCCTTTCGAATCTTATTTCGTTTTAATGCAAAACTTAATATTTAATAAAGTAATAATAATATTCACTTGAAGCTTAACGCTCTCTTAATTTCTTCTATTATAATATCTCTTTTGTGGAAGTTGTAAAAAATTGTTGAATTTAAAATCTACGATTATTTTATTCTAACTATGTAAACAGTATAAAAGTTTTAACTTAAAATTTTACAGAAATAATTAAATCAAACTTGACTTGGTTGTTTCATAAAATTTTCAAATGACAATATTGCGCTATTGACGTTATTAATCCTATAAGTATCGATGTATAATTGTTATGTTCATTAAATAAATTAACTGATAAAATTGCAAATGCTTCCTATTACTATTTTTATAAATCCTTTATGAATAAAGATGTATACAGAATATGAAAGAAAAAATATGGTATATAATTGGTATATTAATTATTTCACTTTATAAATATTTACAATCATGTGATGTTGAATATTGAATGTTATTATTTTAATTTCATAATTTAACGTCTAGACTTCCAACTTAACACATATACAAGTTTGTTTATTTACAATATATTGACTTCTAATATGTCATTGACTTCTAATAAAATGATCGCATATTGCTGAGAGAATTAAACTGTAGGATATTCGATATATAAATCTAAAACCGAGATTATTAGTATACCTGTGGAAGCAATTTTCTATTTAAAACCAAGTTTTTATTATGCAGATAGTGTAATTGATTTGATTACAATTTTTATACTTCCATCGTCAACTTAATGACGCTTATTACACTTTGTAATAGCTTTGTAATTTTTATTTATTTATTTATATTCACTATTTTATTAAGAAGGAAAATGTACTAGTTAACCTCCTATACAATTTATAATGCAATATAGGTAATCTGCGTGAAGTTGCCGCTATAGACGTCCCAAAATAAAAACCCTAGAATATCTGCGTCGCGCATGCGCCAAGTCGCCGTGTAATTCGACGATTGATAAATTGAGTTTTACTAACTTTTTGCAATTAGTATTGCATTTTATGGATTTTTAACGATGCTGGAGTTAGATTCAAGCAGGGTGCAGGTTTTTTAAATTATAAGAAATACCGAATTGTAAGTATCTGAAGAGATATCGATGTTATAAGATGCGCGATATTTACCTATTTTTTGTTCATAAACTACGGGGGTGCGGTTTAAATAATAAACTATTTTGAGAAGTGCTATTAAAAACGTATCTATGCGTATTTTTATTTATATCTATATCCCAAATTCGTAGGCTGGGGTAGGGTAGCTACTATACTCTTTGTATAGTGGTGATAGTGGGTGACAGGCGGTTTTTGGCGGGAACTTGACCGGCGGCGGTTTGCTGCTCCTGTATTATTGTTTAAATAATGGTTTGAAGTGGACTTTGATATGTAAAAGTGGTGCGATTTTGTGTATCAAGTGTCTGCGTATGTGAACTATTAGTAGAAACTGTGAAACAACTGCTCTGATGGTGATGTGATTCTCAAAATAAGGTGTATATCTGCTTAGGCGCCTTGAGATACCATCGCCAACCGTCAGCTGCCTGCTGGCTCAAGTTGCCGTCAAAATCTCCCAAGGGCTGCACAATGTGATGTATCAACAAATTGTGAAGCAGTATACTATGAAGGATAATTATTATAATATATTGTAACTTCAGGCTCAGAAGGGCTAGATCCCAGAGCCGTAAAGCTAGTTATTAAGAAGAAGAATGGGTGACAGGCTGACAGGTGACAGTCAATCAGCCAACAGTTCAAGTTCATAGAATATTAGCTTGCTACATATTTACTTATCTATGATTAATATTTATCTAGTTTCTTGCATAAGCATTTGCACAAACTGCTAAGAAGTACAGCATATACCTAAGAATAAAATGAATATAGTTAGTATGTGCAGAGTTATGACTTTTCATGACTTAAAAGCACAAATTTAATTAATACGCGACTGAAAATGTATTTAAAAATAGAACTAATGCAATATCACACTTATAGAGTATAATCTTTGTTAAAAAATAAATATTTTTTTCAAAATGCTTGCACAAGGATCCCTTTATCGGACTATGGTTGCTAAATATCCCTGGAAACAATGTTCGCAGTGTATACAATTATTATCTTCACAAGTCCTCCAACACAATGCAGTTAATGAAGGTCCTTGGAATTTGTACTTGGATAAAGTGTCAAACAAAATTCTCAGCCCTGATTCCCACCAGGAAAATGTTGTACAACACCTGCAAAAAGTGTACGAAGAAGTCACTGCATTCAATAGACCATCATTACATTTTCAACATCAATCTTTCTTTAATTTTTTTAAAAGAAAAGTACCAGAAAAAATAATCGCTCCAAAAGGATTATACATCTATGGAAGTGTTGGTGGAGGAAAAACTATGCTAATGGATTTATTTTATGAAACAATCCCAGTAAGTAATCATTATTAAGTACATCAAATTAAAAAATTTACTATGTTTACTAAAATTAGATTTATTGTGTTCTAATGATTTTAGATAAAAGAGAAACTTAGAGTTCACTTCAATTCATTTATGTTGAACATTCATGCTAGAATACACGAGCTTAAAATTAAATCTGGAAGAGGTGCAAGTTCATTTAGAGATGAAGGATCTAAACCTTTTGATCCTATTCCTCCAGTAGCTGCTGATATTACACAGGAATCGTGGGTGATTTGTTTTGATGAATTTCAGGTGTGTACTAGTCCAGCATGATGTGGTTTTTTTCCAAAGTATTACAATAATTGGGTATTGTGATACTTTATATATATTTTTCCCTTTCAGAACAATAAAAAATATTTATATTTTCTTTGTAATTGTACACTGAGATCCCTGCGGTCTTATATGTCTAGGATAAATAATTTTAAAAAATCCCCTTCTTGCATACCCAGCCAGGACCCTCCTGCACATTACACATATGAAGGAAGGTAAAAGTTTTGTTTTACAGTATTATAGTACAGTAACTTGTCTGTTAACAACAATATTGTGCACTTCAATGAATTTTCACAAAATTTTAAAAAACTATTATGATTTCTTATTAGACACAAGATTACATTGCATTTTGTGCATCTTATTTTTGTGGCAGAAGAGCTTCCTAGCCTACTTTTCCTACCCTTGTCAGATAATCAAAAACGGGGAAATGGCTAACTTGATCAAAGTTAATCAAAGGATGGTGGTAATGCTGGTCTGTACCTCTTGTAAGGCCTTTTGGCAGATGATGAAAGTTTTTCATTCTCCGTAATATCTTGTGAAGTAACCTTGGAGCAGTCCATAAGTGTCGGATAAATTTCAGAGTTAATTTAGCCGACACTCTTATATAACAAATTTTTGGCCTTGACTTTTTTGGTGTCACAGGCAAGGTCTAAGAAATGGATCAGTACTTTACTTTCCATTTCTTTGTATTATTTTTTAAACTTAAGTTTAAAATTTGGCTACTCTTTGAAGAATAGCCCTGTATATATATGCATTTTACGTCTTCTGATTACAAATGAATGCTACAATGTATGATCGTGCGTTTTAATTTTGTGGACCTGTTAGGAAGTCTAATATTTTTAATTTCAAAAACAATTTTAATTATTACTGTAGTAAATACCTAAAATAAATATTTTAATACAAACAACTGATACAACACTACTTTAAACTTGAATACAATATACTTATATCGACCGCTGCTGTCCACAATTGTCATGTACATCCTGAACACAGATACAACACCAGACACGTCCCTACCCTCTCTAAGCCCCGCAATCCATTTTATGCTGTATTGATAAATTAACGCACAATCGATTGAGACCGTTTTGGGTAGTAAAATGAAATTCCGCGCACACTAGTTTTTTTTTTATTGATAACGCACACTTGGTACAGTCCATTCTGAAAGGGTTATTAAAAGGAAACTTACATCATAAGATTAATAGAAATGTGATTGATACCTTAATCTTTACATGTAATCAATAAAGGCTTATAATAAAAATTAAAAGAATGTCTGAGATAGTTCTGTTTGCTGATGATACATAATTATTATTTATTTTTATTATCTAAAGAGGGTGATGACTGCCACATGTGTCATGCTTGTGAACAAGTGTTGCTTCTGGACAACATATATATGAACTTATAAATTAAAGTTAAGGGTAAAGTTACAGCTTATATACGTCCCACTGCTGGGCACAGGCCTGTCCTCCTCTCATTTCTTAGAGGGGTTTAGGGCAAGAAAATGTCCGCCACGCTGCAAAAAAATATATTTTTTTCTTATTTCTCAGACATGTAGGTTTCCTCACGATGTTTTCCTTCACCGCCAAGCATGTGGTAAATCATCACTTAAAATTAAATAAATAAATCAAATTACGTTTATTAGCAACCAAATTTTTCTACATACAAAGGAGCTCTGTCTCCTGAACTAGGTTATCAGGAAACAGTGCCAGTGCAAAATTGCAATTAACAATTTCTTTGGTGCCGGCGGGGATCAAACCCGGGTTGCTCGTGCACTGTGAAATTAAAAGTGAGCGCGAACCATCTGAGCTACCACGGCTTACTGATATGCTTTACTTGCTTTTTTACTTAAATTTATTTAATAAAAATTAAAAAGTTCAAACAATGCTCGAGGCTGCTTTTAGATTGGCTAAAACTAGTCTTTTTTGAGTAAATGTATAAAATTTTAAAATAAAAGGTCTAAAAATATAAAAATTAATGAGTAACTTTTTGGCAGGTAACAGATATAGGTGATGCAATGGTTTTGAAACGACTATTCACACAGCTATTTGACAATGGTTGTGTAGTAATAGCAACAAGTAATCGGAAACCTGATGATTTGTATAAAAATGGTTTGCAGAGATCAAACTTTCTGCCATTCATACCTATTTTAAAAGAGCATTGTACTGTTATACAATTAGACTCTGGTATTGATTATAGACTAAGAGGCACCGGCAATAAGTACAGCAAATTTTTCATGTAAGTATTCAGATATTCCCAGTTTGGTAGTTGTGTAAGAGACTCCATTACTTCAGTTTTGTTGTAAGCTTCGTCTAAATTAAATTTTAGTAATGATTTCATAAATTAAAAAAGTTAATACTACATGCGATATCATCATTATCATTATTACAGCCCTTCACAAGTCCACTGCTGCACATAGACCTCCCCCAAGGAATGCCACAAAGCAAGGTCCTGAGCCACCTGCATCCATCGACTACCTGCATGTCTTACCATGTCGTCACTCCATCTAGTGGGGAGTCGCGCTACACTTCGCCTACCGGTACGAGGCTGCCACTCGAGAACCTTTCTCCCCGATCGGTTGTCGGTTCTTCGAGCTATATAGCCTGCGCATTGCCACTTCAGCTTACTAACCTGTTGAACTATGTTGGTTACTCTGGTTCTACTGCCGATATCTCTATGAACATAGCCCTCCCCGTAGCTCGCTGAGCGACCTTGAGCGTCCTCATACGGCCAGCAGTGAAGGACCACGTCTCAAATCCATAAGTCATCACTGGCAACACGCACTGGTTGAACAATCTCGTTTTCAGGTTTTGAGGTATACTTGACGAGAAGATTTGTCATAGTTTCCCGAATGCTGCCCAGCCGAGTTGAATCCGTCGATTGACCTCTCGGTCGAAGTTGGACTTACCTAGTCGGACTATTTGTCCCAGGTAAACATACTCATCAACAACTTCGAGCTTAGTGCTCCCAACAACTACCGGCATAGGTGTGACATGGACATTAAACATAATCTTTGTTTTGTCCATGTTCATCTTAAGACCTATTCATTGGGAAGCACTATTGAGGTCATTGAGCATAGTGCTTAGGTCCTCCAGCGATTCTGCCATAAGGACTATATCGTCGGCAAATCGAAGGTGAGTGATGTACTCGCCATTGATGTTAATACCGTATCCTTTCCAGTCCAGTAGCTTGAAAACGTCTTCCAATGCAGCGGTGAAGAGTTTCGGGGATATAACGTCACCCTGTCTTACACCTCTCTGCAGTTGGATAGGTTTCGTACTCTGATTCTGTACTTGGATAGCCATCGTAGCCCTACTGTACAAACAGTTCAGCACTTCGATATACCGACAGTCAACTTGGCACCGCCGAATGGAAAGCGCGCTGCCCAATTTTCGACAGAATCAAGGTATTTTTCATGGTTTACATACACAAGGCAGAGTGGTAGATTGTACTCTGCGATATTTTGTACAATTTGCCGAAGAGTATGTGTACTTTTCGGAAATCGGCTTGTTCGGGAGGCTGGAAGTCGTCGAGTCTGCGTTTGAGACTGAAATCGGTCTGTAGTTCTTCAAGAGAGCGTTGTCGCCTTTCTTGAAGAACAAGACCACTGCACTTCTGCTCCACGCCTCTGGAGTAGTGCCACCATGGAGGACGGAATTAAAGAGCCTCTGAAAGACTTAAAGTACCGGTTTTCCACCCGCTTTCAGAAGCTCCGCTGTAATTCCAACCTCACCGGGGGCCTTGCCATTTTTAAGGTGCTGGAGAGCCATTCTAATCTCGCCCAGACTGATGTCCGGGATATCTTCGGAATAGTGTCAGAGAAGACTCGCTCTTGTATAGTTACTCACACTTGCGTGTGGCTCCAACGATGACGTGTACAGCTGTCCATAGTACCTCTCAATCTCACTCAAAATCTCAAGTGTCCCGGAAACGACGCTGCCACACTCGGTCTTCAGCTTTGACAGTTGGCTCTTTCTGGCAGACAGATCTCTGGCAAAGACTTTCCAAAGTCTCCAGCCTTGGTTACGCTCAATCGCTTCTTCAATACAAGCTGTATTGAAGTTGCGTAAGTCCCGCCGTATGCATTTGGAGATCTGTCTGTTCACTTGCCTGTATGCTGTCAAATCTGTTGAAAACTGCAGCTTCATTTCCCGTCTAACAGCCATGAGATTAAGAATGTGATCGGAGAGTTTCCGTGTTCTTCTGCGGCGGGTTTTGCAGAAGTTAGCTCCGACCGCATGGACAGTTTCCACGAGTGACATGCGATAAGTCCCATAAAATTAGTTTTATTCCCGAAATTTTTAAATTGTGTTGGTTGTGAACGATGGCAAAATAACCATTTTATGCCACATTTGAAATCCCCAGATTGCGGAAAACTAATTGAATATTTCCATTTCTATTACAGCCTATCAACACAGTCCACTGCTGCCGCAGCGGCGGAGCGACACTGCCGCGCAGCAGTGCTGCCGCTGCATTATTTCCGCGGCATTGCTGCGGAACTCGGTATGTAATCTCATATAAACCTATAGAGGATATATGGGAACCATTAGTACTGCGGCAGCACTGCTGCGTGCAGCGAAGTTCGGAATGAAATATTTATAGAGCCACTATACGTATAATTGAATATTGACAATATTTTTCTACCAACTTGTACTTTTGAATCATAAATGTTGTTACAAGATTATGAATGTAATAAGGTCTATATCACATATATCATATAAATAAAAAAACTTTTTTGTATGTATGAATTCGATATATTTGATTCTTTGTTATTGCAGAAATAGTGAACTTCAAGAAAATAATGCTGTAGACACTCTATTCAAGTTCTTATCATCCAAAGAAACTGATACTGTAAGGCCCAGAGTTATTAATATCATGGGAAGGAATGTGAAGTTTACCAAATCATGTGGAAGAGTTTTGGATTCAACATTTGAGGAGTTGTGTGATAGGGTAAGTATTAATATACAAAAAAAAAATATACCCACTCAACCATTATAATTACATATGTATTTTCCTAATTGTATTTGTTACTAGCTGTTCCCGTGATTTATATGTGCAATGATGATCATCTACACATCCTACTAATATAATATAAATAAGACTGTTGGGTATAAGGTCTAAATTACTCTATAACCCTCTCATAAATCAGAGGAGGCACAGCTGGGGGACGTATATATGACGTATATATTATAGCTCGGCGTTTTTAACATAAATACGCCTTGAGTAAATAAATAAATAATTTCAGTTTTTATATAAAGTAGATAAATATAAATACAAAAAATACGCTGGCGGAAAATAAGAATTTGTATCTATCAAAAAGATAGTTCATTTGGTTTTTTTTTTTACTTTAGTTATTATTCCTTACAATAATGCTTCCCTATACACTCTATGTATAGATTTGTACACATTCCGTACAATTACGTGGTTGATCATGCCTAACTACCTACCTACTAGTTACATCAGTACTTTATAATTTTAAGTAACTAACAAAAAATAATTAAATATGAAATAAATTCACCATTCAATATGGTTCGGTATCGTACGATGCACGTGCATTCGGCAGTCGATTCCCCAGAACGGCAGTCGGGCGTTCGGCTACTTTCAACGCCATACGTATGAGATCAGATCGGCAAACCGCTCGTTTTGTCGTCGGCCGACGTCGCGTCGCGTTGACCGAGATGAGCCGAGCCGATGAGAATGGCATTAGCTACACTCGTATTTCGTAGACATATAGGTTTTTCTGACCGGCTGAAGTAGATTTCGCGTCGATAAATGTGAGGACTTCCTTATACTACATTCTTACTTAATACATACAACATTCTTATACTTAATGGTCTCTTATGTAATGTGGTGTACTCTACGGACACACAAAAATGACAACTAAATTTAAATATAAATATAGCAAACATTTACTTTTTATTTCAGCCTATAGGTGCCAGTGATTATATTGTGATATCAAAAACCTTTCATACTGTATTCATCCGGGATGTTCCACAATTATCTATAATGAAACATAGATCTCAGCTGCGTAGATTTATTACTCTTATCGACACATTGTACGACAATAGAGTTAGGGTGAGTAAATAGAAAACAACAAATAATAAGTAGAACAAATGTTTTTTTATTTTTTCTATATCTTAACAATAAATAAGTGTTAATTATTAAAGCATTTATGTATTATTCCAGGTTGTAATTGCTGCAGATTGTGAACCTAAAGATCTTTTTAAATTGGAGGAGAAAGATGAATATGCCGATGCAGATAGAGCTTTAATGGATGATTTAAAAATTACAAAGGGCTCAGTAAGTTTTAATGTGTCTGTGCTTGTAATATGAATTCTACAATGTTTTTTAGAATAAATTGAAGTGTCAAACGAACTAACAGGCCAGCTTATGGTGAATGGCTACTGCAGTCCATGGACGCCTGCAACCAATTTTAAATAAAGAATGCTACAGAGGCGTTATCGCCTCTAAGAACTAAGGTGGAATGCATCGTAAACACTAATTATACTGGTTTTCTATACTCTTCAGACATAATTACATTGAACATAAGATTTAGCTTAATAACCACTCGCACCTTTGACGATGTATCATGTAGTTTGTTTTGGAATATACGACCATTTATTGTTTTCTTTTACGCCCCCTAAGGGTCAAAATTGGGGCAAGTAAATATTTCATGGTGATTTTATACCTCTACCACAAGGCCGCGCAAGGCGAAGATGGAATTACAACGGAGCTTTTGAAAGCGGTTGAAAACCGGTACTTGAAGTCCTTCCGCAGCTCTTTAATTTCGTCATCCATGGTGGCACAACTCCGGAGACGTGGAGCAGAAGTGCGGTAGTCTTGTTCTTCAAGAAGCGCTAACGCTCTCTTGAATAACTACAGACTGATTTCCCTTCTGAGCCGTGTCTACGTGCAGTTAGAAAAGGGTTTTAGTACCATAGACTACATACATACTCTTCGGCAAATTGTACAAAATGTCGCAGAGTGCATGCTGTGCCTTGTGTATGTGAACCATGAAAAAGATGTCCGGATGTGTTTGTACAGTACGGCTACGATGGCTATCCTAGTACAGAGCCAGAGTACGAAACCTATCCAACTGCAGAGAGGTGTAAGACAGGGTGACCTTATATCCCCGAAACACTTTACCGCTGTATTGGAAGACGTTTCCAAGCTTCTGGACTGGAAAGGTTACAGCATTAACATCAATGGCGAATACATCTCACCTTCGATTTGCCGACGATATGTCCTTATGGCAGAATGGCTGGAGCATCTAAGCACTATGCTCAATGATCTGAATAGTGTCTCCCAACACATAGTTCTTAAAATGAACATGGACAAAACAAAGGTCATGTGTAAACTTCAAGGGCACACCTATGCCGGTAGTTGTTGGGAGCACTACGCTCGAAGTTGTCGACGAGTTTACCTGGGACAAAGAGTCCGTCTAGGTCCGACTAGTTCAACTTCCGAGTGAGAGGTCAATTGACGGATTCAACTCGGTTGGGCAGCGTTTGAGAAATTACGACACATCTTTTCGTCAGGTATACCTCAAAACAGGATAGTACAACTAGTGCGTGTTGCCCGTGATGACTTATGGATCTGGGACGTGGTCCTTCACTGCTGACCGCCTGAGGAGGCTCAAGGTCGCTTAGCGAGCTATGGAGAGGGCTATGCTCGGGTTTTCTCTCCGTGACAGATTTAAAAATGAGGATTCGCTCTTGCCTTGAATACACTCAAATTGTAATTAGATGGAAAGACAGATGTTGACAAATTATTCCACTCTTTTACTTACGTAGCACGAACGACGAAGAGAACCGAGTGGGTTGTATGTCGACATCATGGGGGTGGAAACCAGCCGAGCGTCTAGTTTGTCCAATGATAGAATAGAGTGGGAGGAATTAAGTCATGCATTTCCTGCGCACACTCCGAAATGATTCGTATAAAAAGCACTAAAAGGCTGACTACTTTGCGCCCGTGTACGAGGACAGGAGGTTAACAATAAACATATTAGCACGCTTTTCCATGAGTCCAAAGACGATAGGTGGCCGCCGAGGAAGAAGGTGGTGCTGCCAAGTGGAACTGGCTTCTTTTTACAGTGAAGTGAAGTGCTTCTTTTGAAGGATCTTAAAAGATTATCATCTCCTTATTCGGAGATTGCTTGTACTGGCAGCAGGAGATTCACACGCTTATCCACAGCTTCTCTTTCGGACTGGATTTCATCCCGATTGGCCTAAGCACCCAGCTGATACCTCGCTAGAACTGTACTGTCCGCTACCTTAATGATAATGAATTAACTGAATAATACATTAACATAATGACAGCTGTGAAATTGGTTGCGAGTGCGGCTTCTCGCAAATATAGTGAGGATCACAATAATGTCTGCTTTCTTAGTACATATAAAATTAAAATAAAGCCTTCATCGGCTGCATTTTAATAATTAAATGACTTAACAAATTAACTAAAATGTAAGAGCTGTGGTATTTGTGAGTTAATTAAAAATAAAAAAAGATACAAAAGCTGGTTTATACAATTCTACATATACCTGTTTATTTACTTATTTTTACTTTACGATATTTAAATGGGACTTTAAATATCATTATATTATACCAGAAAAAGCTAAGCTTTTAAGAGTTACAATCAACCACATATATTGATAATAGACAAAAAATTAACACAACAATAACTATGAAGTCGACTGTACTTGTGCATAATCGCGCAATCTTGTACAGCTTAATTTGCTATTGTCCATGGCCTTGCGCTTCACTTCACAGCTGCCATTAAGTTTGGATCATTGATATGCAAGCATGAAGAGAGATGGATTAGGAGCGTATGGATAATAATCTGATTATTTTTAACAACTATAATATTATATAAAAATAATTTTATTGCAGGACGATGCAAAGGCGGCAATATTTACTGGAGAAGAAGAAATGTTTGCGTGCGACCGATGTCTTTCAAGAATTATGGAAATGCAAACTGATGAATATTGGGATAAATGGGGAAAAAATCTTGATTGATGAAAATACTTTAAAAATATATTAATTTATAAAATTACATGTGATAGTTGCGACTTTAAAATGGAGTTAATGAGTACCATTAGTACAAAAATGATATTCGTGAATATAGTTCATTCAGTATTAAGTGACATTCAATTTCAATACTAACATCGTAGCAAATGATCTTGTTACTTAATAGGCGTCTGCAAAAGTTCTAACCGTTTTTGTGCAGTGGACTTTGATACACTGGTAATATAATGATGATACTCGCCTTTTATTTTAGTCGAATGTTTTATAAATGTTATTGATGTATAGAAACCTTTATTCTGTTAATTTATTTTTGATTAAAATATTGCACAAATAGTTTGTATGCTATTATTATTTTTGATTATTTTTATAGGATAGGGTTACAAACGACCACACAGTCCACCTGATGGTAAGTGGTTGCTGTGACCCATAGACATCTACATTTATCCTCAATAAAGAATCAAAATGCAGATGCGTCGTCACCCGTGAGGACTAAGATGGAATGCCTCTTTTCAAGTAAAAAGGGTCTCCGTTTCTCTACACACACCATACGAAACACAGCAGTGTTAAGCTGCCATTATACGCTGGTAATCTGTGAGAGCGTGGTCCTTCCCCGGTCCAGCCGACCCATTCGTACTACAACTATACTACTAATATAGCTGCAGCGTGACTCTACCACGTAAAAAATTGTATTTAAGTAACTGGAATTTATTACCAACCATCTATATAGATAGCAGAATGAGACCTATAAAAATTATAAAGTTTATTGTAGTAATGTAGGAGAAGATACAAGATATTTATTTGTGGAAACATGGGTATACATACAAAGCATGCACATTGTTCAGATACATTAAAAGGATCAGTCATTTTTGGCCTTTGTGGCGTATAAATATATAAATCAATGAAAATATAAATATATTGGTAAATCCAATTGTGCACGCCTTAAGCGTATTAAAAAATTACGTATAACATGATTATGCGTAATTTTTAAAGTAGTTTAATTACACACAAGTTTTCACTAAAAACCTTATAAGTATTACTATACTTCAAATTTTCCGATCATTTTATGTCTAATTTCACTTTAAAAAACACTTGGAAAATCCTAAAATGCACGACTCATAATGCTCATATGATCGTGAAAAAAAAATGTATATTGTAGTTCTATTCGTCAAAGAGTTCCAGTAGCAGTCACCGAAATACACTTTCAAGTCACTCTATCAAGTCCGAAGGTAAGATCTCATCATAACTAACAAAACGAGCCCAAACTCGGCACATCTAGTTCTCCTCGTCGAGGAGTTCCAGTAGCAGATACCGAAGTACACTTTCAGGTCTATAAAGTCCCAGACGTATAAGTATATTTATATATAAATCCTGCATGCTTTTAGGGAAACAAAATATTGTAATAAAAATCTGTGATAAATATGTATCAAATTTGGTTTTTAGAATATTTTGTATTTCTACGGCAATCTTTTCCGCTGCAAACAAGCGATACAATATCCACTCACAACGGCAGCCGAGGCCGTAATGACGAATAACTGAGCGAATCAATGTGTATTTACTAAAATAAATTAATATAAGGCTCACAAACCACCGAGAATTTAGCCTTTTTTT
Source organism: Parnassius mnemosyne (assembly GCA_963668995.1). NCBI lineage: Eukaryota > Metazoa > Arthropoda > Insecta > Lepidoptera > Papilionidae > Parnassius > Parnassius mnemosyne. Next base: position 27,798,477 of record CAVLGL010000159.1, read on the forward strand.
AGCCGAAAAAAATTAATTATAACGCAACAAAACAAAATGAAACTGCCATTTACATTCTATAGCTTCCCACATGATAGGTGAAGAGTTTTAAAAATAGATTGAGTTGAACAATTGATATTTTCAAAAGCTATCGTGTTTACGAAGCCATGCGGACTTGATAAATCCACACCATAAGCCACTAAAACCCCTTTTATGTAAAAATAGCAATTAAATATTTAAAAAAATAGTAATAAGTTCAACAATCATTTATCTTTCTAACAATGTACTTTTTATATAATTTATATGTATAATATCGACAAAACGTTGGAATCTTCATTTTTAGGCCCTAGCAGAAGATACCTGCGCGCTTTGCGCAAATCGTGGAGGCAGTTTACAAACATAAATTGCACAAGGACAAACATCCAGACCCGGAACAATTATTATTATATATACTTTTACTATATATATACTTGTTCCGTGCGGTATTCGAACCCGCGGCCCCCAGAGCAACAACTGATTGCTAAGCCACTGCGCCATGGAGCCGTCATTTTTCAAATTGAAAATTAAATTATTATTAACAAATTATCGAATTAAATTATTATTAAACTCTTTAACTATTTTATCTATAAATCTAAATCTAAACAATAAATTAAAATTAAATGTCTGGTAATATTATTTGCTATGAAAATACCTACATTATATTTTTACCGATTTATACAATGTCAGTAAGAACGTTTTGATAGTAACGCCCCAGAAGATAATCCCGTATTCTAAGTTCACTGCTAAGTCCTACGTCCTTGAATAGAAGGATTTGCTTAGCTGTGAGTAATTTCACCTCTTCTGGGCGAAGTATAAAGTTTCCCAGATGAGTGCTGCGTTTGCGCATTAAGGGTCGCAATTTGTCATGATGTGTAAAGGCGTTTCATCCTCTAGGTAGCAAAACCGGCACAACCTTGAGTTGCTTAGTCCCCGGATGGACATGTGCTTTTTAAGACAACAGTGTCCAGTCAGGGTTCTTACCAGAATGCGCAATTTATTTTTACCTAATCCCAGGGCTTCCGAAGCGAATTTACGATCGAAAGCCCGGATTAAGGTTTTAGAATATTTTAAGCCTGGTGTATCAGACCAGATCTTAAATTATTTATTGTGGTAAAGAGTTTCCAGGGTCAATCGGGCGAGGCTGTTTGAGATTCCACAAAATGGCTCGGGTCCAAATTGTGTACACTTTGAGCCCTTCCGTGCGAGCTTGTAGAGCTTGCAGTTTCGTTGCCTACAATACCTGCTTGTATTAAATGCCTGCCATCTTAAAACTACCTTGTTGTTACCTCCCAGGGCGTTTAGACGATTCACGCAGTCTCCAACTAGCTTCGAGTTCACCAAGTTGATCCAGTTGATCTCAACGCTAGCACTGCTATGCTACTTGACTATCAGAGTTAATATATAGATTATATGGTTAACATACCTAGTGTTTTTGCTTATTGATTTCCGCAGACTGAAGTGTGGTGAAAATTTCTGCCTGGAAGATAGAGGTGAATTCACCCAAATTCATACTAAGTTTGAATTTGGGGCATTCCCCATAAATTCCAAAGCCTACGTTGAGGCACATTTTTGACACATCGGTATACCATATAAGGCTACCGACCTCACAGATGACCTGTCCATTCAGCCAGTCTTCTCTGGAAGGTAGTCTCACTGTATACTTTTTGTAAAAAGTATATAGTGGATGCATGATATCTGAGATCATCCATAAGACCGATGTTTCCTTGATTGAGTCGATCATGCAACCCCCCTGAGGGTAAATCCTATACAAACTAGCCCTCGCCTCCTTGTCTAAGTAAAGATCAAGGGGCGTGAGGCCTAGAAGTGCATTAAGAGCCGCTTCAGGCAACGATCGCATCACTCCAGTTGCCATTAAGCAGGCAGTCCTTTGTAGACTATTTAGTCTGTCCACATCGTCTTTTGGTTGGCCTTATTACACCAGGCAGTGGAGGCTAGGTAAGAATCGGCCTCACTATACTGCTGTACAGCCATAGAATCAGACTGGGACGCAAGCCCCAGTTGTTACCGACCATGCGACTGCACGTAGCTCTCGTAAAACAATTTTAGCGTTATAACATACATTCCTAAGATGAGAGTTCCACGTTAGTTTTTGGTCGATTGCTACGCCCAAGTACTTAACTTCAGTGGAGAATGGTACTTTTTTACCATTAAGTTTTGGTGTGACTAATTTGTTCAACCGTCTCTTTTTGGTAAAGGGTATTAGAACAGGTTTATCAGCATTAACTGATAAACTGTTATCCCTGCACCAGTTGTTTATGGTGTTTAGGGCTCTTTGTATGATTTATGATAAAGTACTTTGGCAAAAGCCCCTCGCAATGATCACAAGGTCATCAGCATAACCCACTGTGTCAATGCGAAGGTGAAGGTCTGCCATCTTGTACAATAATTGGTCAACCGCAAGAGTCCAAAGTAGGGGTGACAAAACACCACCTCGTGGACAGCCTCTAGTAGTTGCAATCTCAATCAAAGTGTGAAACAGCTCTATTTTTTTTGCCTTTCTGTTTGAGAGCATCGACTTCACTCACCTGATGGTTGTGTGGTCAATATTTTTAGATGTCATGCTCCCAACCAACAGTGATATAGGGCTGCTGTCGGAGGCGCCCTCAAAGTCTAGAAAAGCGCAAAGAGCTATTTCTTTATCCTGATCATTTCCGTAGATTTGCCTCTGCGGTAAGCATGCTGGTTGTCGTGTGTAGGTCTCGTAGCTAGAGCTACATTACTTATATATCTATCTATAACCTTTTCCAATATCTTAAGAAGAAAGGAAGAAAGGCTTATAGGTCTAAAGAACTTTGGTAAAACGTAGTCCTTTCTACAAGCCTTAGGTATAAATATAACTTTGATAATTGTCCATCGTTCTGGAATATATCCCCATGCCAAAACTTGCTTTGAAGATTTTCACCAGATAAGGAAGAAGGATATCGATAACCCTCTATAAATGGATGGGCATTATTCCATCCTCCCCATTTGTCTTATATGGTTTAAAGGAGTCAACAGCCCACTGCGCCAGGTTTGGCCTTATCATCTTTGTAGCCCTACACAAGTCCTCATTACAAGGCTTTCGTAGGGCTCTGAAAGAGTTCGAGGATAGCGTCTTATGTAACCCTGGAAAATGGGTTGACGCAAGTAGGTCCAGTGTTTCCGTTTCACTATTAGTGAAGTTACCATCAGGCTTTATTTACGAAGCCCGATCTGATTAGGTTTAGCTTTCGATAGCATTTCGTGTAGTCTTGCACTGCGAGGCAAAGACTCAACTTCCTAGCATAACTTCCTCCACGATGCTCTCTTAGATTTCCTAATTTCTTTATTATAATCGGTTAGGGCTGCACTATAAATATACCATTCTCTGGGTTTTTTTAAAGCCCTATTGAATAGATTCCTGATCTTTTTCCTAAGCTCATTTAGCTTAGTGTTCCACCAAGGAACTTTTCGTGTTGAGGTCTTGGTTTTGACAGGACAACTGTCTTCGAAGACTTCACAGACACCCACGGTTACCGTCTCCGCCGCTAACTCCAGACCTTCAATCGTTTTTATGCTTTTAGGAAACGTTTCCAAATTCATCCTTAGGCTATCTCTGTAGACATCCCAGGAGGTCGTTTTTGGATCCCTAAAAGCAACAGTTTCATAAGTTGGTGATGCTCAATGACAAGCTTAATATGTCTGTGATCAGACATCGAGTTTTCACTACTAACATGCCAGTCAGTAATCCGCCTGGATATGTTATTGGTAGCAAAGGTTATATCTAAAACTTCCTGCCTAGCACGCGTTACAAAGTTTGGTGTACACCCTAAGTTTAGACTTACCAGGCGATTGGATATGAGAAAGTCAAAAAGTAACTCTTTCGCTGATGTTAGTGCTTCCCCATGCTGTGTGGTGGTGAGCATTAGCATCACATCCCACCACAAGTTCGGCGTTGTGCTTACGGGCGAACTCCGCCACTCGCCCTAACTCGATGCAAGGTTCTGGGTTCTCTCCGGGAAGATAGGCTGAGCAAGTGATTACTCTGGCCCTGTGCATCCCTTAAGATTTATAAAGGATTTAAAAAGACCAGGTCATCATTGCTTTACTCCTTTTTTACTCTGGAACAGCTAAAAGTTCAATCTTTTTATTGTAGATTATACAAGCTCTGGGTCTACTGCCTTTTGTATTGACTAAGATCTTACCGGCAGTCGAGAACTTGACCGTTGAGCACCCAAGACTCTTGTATGAGGGCGAGGTCGATGTTGTACTCTGCGAAGCAAACCTCCACCACGGCAGAAGCAGCTGCTGCATGGTGAAGATTTGCTTGGAGGACCCTCTTCTTACCCTTGGGGTTAACCATTTATAGGCGTGGGAGCAGGAGTCGTTTTCGCCTGCTTTTTATAGGATAAGGGTCACAAGCGAGCACAGTCCACCTGATGGTAAGTGGTTGCTGCGGCCCATAGACATCTACATCTATCCTCGATTACAAATCAAAATGCAGATGCGTTGTCACTCGTGAGGACTAAGATGGAATGCCTCATTTCCAGTAAAAAGGGTCTGCGGTTCTCTACACTCACCATACGAAACAGCAGCATTAAGCTGTTATTTTACGCTAGTATTCTGTGAGAGCGTGGTCCTTCCCCGGTCGAGCCGACCCATTCGCGCTACAACTATACAATTAATATAGCTGCAGAATGGCTCTATCACGTGTAAAATGCTTAAGTCATGCCATGCTTAACACGAAGACGTCCTATACCGGTGCTCTTAACCCCCGCCGTACCTTTTGATTTATCGGTCCCACCTCCCTTTCCCTTACCCCTGGCCGACACCAGTATAGGCCCTCGGACCGAGGCGAAACAGAGCCTTGGCTCACAGTCACTCTCGCTAATGTCGTTCCAGTGTCACCCCTCGAAGTGGAGGGCTGGGGGTATTAGAGTTGGGGCGGTTCAGGCTCCATTGTCGCGTCAGAGCCTCCCCTGACCTTAAAAGTTATCATCTTAAAGCCAAGGACGACTCTGCCGCCTGCCGCCCGGAGAGCCTCCGCCGATGGGTCGTCCAGAGAAAAGGTTACTAGGAACCCATTCTCCTCCTCCCTACGGTGGATGATTTTCCAGAGCTCGGTATGGATCCCTTTATTTTGTGCCCTCAACAGCACAGTCGCCTCCTCTGGAAGATGATACTTCGTTGATTTTCCGACAAACAGGGCAATTATTGAAATATGGCGAAGTGAGTGAGTACTATATCAAAAGTACACTGGTTTAACGTCAATAATTTGCTTTTGAACGGTAATAAAACGAAATGTATTAAATTCACTACACCTAATGTTAAAAAGGTGAATACCAGTGTGCTTTTAAATGGGGAGGAGCTGGGCCTTGTTGAATCCACTGTTTTTCTCGGTATTACAGTTGACGCGGAGCTTCAATGAGGCCCTCATATATCTAAACTAGCTAGCAAACTTAGTTCTGCAGCATATGCTGTAAAAAGATTAGATGCCTTACATGTGATAAAACAGCTAGATTAGTTTATTTAATTATTTCCATAATATCATATGGGATCAGAAAAAAGTTATAATTATTAACTTTGACCTCTCAATATATTGACGAGAATTTAATGTATGTACACAAAAACAAACAAAAATAGTTTTATTAAAAATAATGATGTACATTCTGTAAATACTAGGAATAAACACAAGTTATACTTATTTATTCTGTGGTTATACCAGTTACTCGACTCCAAGGAGTCAGTAATTCCTTTATGGGGCAATGTGTATACAAGCGTATGCTTTTACAACAAAGTCCCAGAAAATATACAGATTTTTTCTATCAAAAGGTTTAAATTATTTATTAAGCAAAAATTGTCTAGTAAGAGTTATTATACTACTAAAGAGTACACGACTGATAACAGTTCCCCTGGGAATCGCTACCATGATGTTTCTAAATGTTTTAATAAAATTGTATAAAATATTATATTGTAAATTGTGTTTAAAAAAAGTACCGATGGGTTTCTTGCTGGTTCTTCCCAGGACAAAGGTTTTTTGCAAACCAATGCTAAAAGTAAAAAAGGTTTTTCAATAAGTATTATGCACTGTAATCCGTATTGAATAAATTTTTTTCTATTCTACTGATAATGTAAAAATGTGAGAATTAGGAGTAGACTAACCCCCGCCCCAAATAAGAGAATTATTAATGTCGTTATTATAGCTATCCTTATTGCATTTAATTGTTATGGTACTGTCAGCAGCAAAGAGTGTTACTGGTTGATCAACGGATTTAGGTAAGTCGTTTATGTACAACAAGAATAGTAGGAGGCCTAACACACTTCCCTGTGGTACTCCATATTTAACTACTCGTTCATGCGATTAAAATATTTCTTCATATTTAGTTTTTACATTTATTGAGGCTATTCCAGTGATTTGCTTTATGTTGTATAAATATGATATTCGTTTTAGCACATTACCTCGAACCCCATATGTCTCCAGTTTATCCAACAAAATATCGTGTCAGACATAATCAAAAGGCTGGGTCATGTCACAAAAAACTGTACAGACAGGGTAAGTTTTATCAACGTTAGTTTATACATTATATAAGAAATCATAGATTACCATGTTTATAGTTCGGTTTTCTCTTAATCCTTTTTGCTCGTTAACGAGTATGTTATTTTTTTTCCAGATACTTATTTCCTTGTAGATAAATTTTGGAGATAATACTAATAAGCGTAATTGGTCTGTAAAATTCCATGGATTCTCTATTCTCTTTTTTAAACATGGGTTATTCGATCGATTTTTAAGGCATCTGGAAAAATGCCAGTGCTTATAAATTAATGAGGTGACTTAAATGTGTACATATTTCTACAGAAACAGATTTAAGAATTAGAGATTCCGTCATGACACGCTGTTCGTGTTTTTTAATGTAGTTATTATTTTATCTACATCCTATGGCAAACAATGGAGATGAATAATGTTATTTAACTATTTGAAATTTGTGAGGTAGCCTTATTTCCTGAGTTTAATAATGGGATAACTTTTTTCAATAAAATAATTATTAAAAGCAGTGGCTATTTTCTGTGGATCTGTTATAGTCTCGTTATTTAATTTTAATTTTCAAAAAAAAGACAAGACATCACTGATATAGACACATTCTTTATTGAAAATTTTGGAACAATGTAATTTTACACATTGTCTAAGTCTAATCATACATGTGGCTGTAGTATTCCTGATAAATCTGTATATATGTTTCCTTTTCGGATGGTGACATCTTGGCGATGACGTCATCATCGACGCTAGTCAGAGGCACCGGTTTGCCATTCACCATAACGGTGGGTGCGTTGTCATCGGATTCTGAATCTTCGCTTTCCATCTCGGCTGGAATATTAGAGATGATATTTTAAGGAAAGTAATATAATATATGCACCAACCTTAAAAATTAAAATTTCATAGTAATTAGTATAAAGTGTAAGCTAACTTTACAACGCAAATGAAAATGTTATTCGAAATTTTAGATGCTGATTTACCACGTAGACGGGGGTGAATGAAAATATAAGGAAACATGTTGTCTTTTCGAGGACTTCTTTTTTTCTTGTGTCTTTTTGGCATAATATATAGATATTTTAAAAAAAACCTTTTTCGGAACTGACGTATACGAAAAGCAATGAACATGATTAAAAAAAAATAGCAATTGTAATGAATAATGTTTTGGGTTTTGTCGTTTCGAACTATCACCAAGCCTATCTTTGATCTTCGTTACTTGGATTAAATATAAATAAATTTAAAAAAAACTCCCGTTCGGTAGGCATTTATTGTCGTACTAGGCTCTAGGTATAGTATTTATTGCACAATTGATAGATTTTGCTACAATATTCTGAAGTTGACGCTGAGGTAAAATTAGCTTAGAAAAAACATCAAACGTTTGTTACTTGATTCAACTTGATTAAATCATTAGATAAAAGTTATCCCATGGAATAAAAGTCGTCTCTTAGGATTAATCTAAGCATCAAGTAATTTTAACCTTCCGAATAGTGGCGGTGTAAGAATATCCACTACCCATGTCCATCATCCATGTCCATGTCATCCATTCCGTGGGTGTCATAAGAGACGACAGAGGGAAACAAGTCAGGAGATGGGCAGCAACGTTTTCTTAGTAACGACTAAAAATAAAAAAAACTGCGGTTGCCGTCCCGCTTGCTAAGCGTGACAACTATGGCAAATATCCCCCCTATGACTCAATCTGTGGGGAAGGCCTATGTTCAGCAGTGGACTTATCAATAGGATGTAACGGCAACGGAATATGTATGAATAATAAAAGTGAATCAATGGAACTATTTTATTGATACAAAAAAAAAATTATTTGGTTGTTTTAATCTTATGAATAACTTTTTAAAACAACCCTTACTTGAGAAAAATTTACGTAATATAATATACACTTTAACTTACCGACAGCGGCGAGCTCGTCTTTAAGTTTATATGGATCCTTGGATTCATTGTCACTGGAATCGGAACTGTCTGGATCAATCCCCTTCAAAGCATTAGAAACATTGTTTCCTACAACAACAATAAAATGAATTAGAACTTTATTTGCGTGACATATTATCACCAAAAATGGTTGAGCAATTTAGTTATAGGAGTACCTAATTATAAGATAAGTATAAACAGTATGGCTTATGCAGCGTTATTTTATCGTGCACAAAAATAAATCAAATATGTACGTTCCGTAGTAATTTAATTTTGCTTTAGTTTATACACATTATGAGGAAACATAAATAACACTTGGCAAATCGTCAATAGGCTAAATAATCTGAGGGCGTATTCTTAAAAGGTTTCACATTATACATGGTGTAATTTGTTTAAGACAGGGGTTTCCGCGAAGCGAAGGCATTTCGATCACTACCCAGCCTCTTTGAGGTCAAGGTTTACCAAAGGCAATTGACGCAAAAATGGCTGAAATCTTCGCGCCATAGCATGGAAATTCAAGCAGTACCCACTTCAAATATTTTTCTGCGACGTAATATTATTGAACTAGCTGTGCCCCGCGGTTTCACCCGCGTCATCACGTGTCGGAGGTGCGTGACATGACCTAGTTCAAGCAATTTTATAATTGCAATTAAATATTTTATTTGATAGCAATAGATGGAAAAATTGGCATAATTAATGGAGTACTTTTCTCTGTCGGCATATTATGTATGATGTAGAGCGAAGTTAAGTTTTATCCACTTTCCCTCCCCCTCCCGGTTGAGCAGTTCTCGCAGTTCTCACCGGGCGGCTAGGGTTTATGTGTCGTTCGCGGGGCCAGCCAAGTATTGAATTATTTTATTTTTACATTATCTCTTAAACTATGCGTCCAAATAACATGGTATAAAGAACAAAGTTTATCTTCATAAAATTGTCTTGATGATGAAGTAACTTTCGTTCGTAAGGATAAATAGGTTATATATATATATATATATATATATGTTAAAAAATAAATGGTCAGTTTAGTTAGAGAGTCGAGTAATAACCCGCAATGCCGCAGATAGGCCAACTTAGACGCCCCGACCGACTTAGTCGCCTATAGGCCGACTTACCCGACCGGGCCTTCTTAGACGACCATAGACCATTGTTACCTGCGACGAAAAATGGATTCTATTTGAAAATCGCAAGCGCTCGGCAAGTTGGTTGGAATCTTGTTCGGCACCAGAATATTGTCCTAAACGAAAATTTACCCCTAGAAAAATGATAGCCACTGTTTGGTGGTTTTGCCGGTGTGATTCATCACAGCTTCTTACAAAACAGGATGAGCAATACTGCAGATGTGTACTGTGAAGAACTGAACACAATGATGTAGAAGCTCGCACGTCTCCTACCAGCTTTGGTCAATCGCTCTTCCCCGCTGCTCCTGCACGATAACGCGCGATCTCATACTGTACAACAGACGGTCTCCAAGTTACAAGAGCTGGGATTGGAAGTTCTCCGTAATCCGCCAAACTCACCAGACCTTGCGCTTATAGACTTCTATATATAGTTTTTCCAGAATTTGGATAACTTTTATACGAGAAAAAAATTCAATACCCGAGAGGCAGTACAAAATGCATTTGATGAATTAGTTGCCTCCCGTCCAGCTGATTTGTTCAACAAGGGCATCAATAAACTGTCACTGCGTTATGGATTTTCCATAGTTACTAGGTTATAACTATGGAAAAAAATTACGTTAACTTATTTCATAAAAACGGCAATTTCATAGGTAAAGACTAAAGACCTATTTGCATATTTTACTAATACAACTAATAATTTAGAGTTATACCACTATTATTTATTCTGTGGTTATACACCAAAAGTTTCCTAAGAATATGTACCTAGTTTATATAACTGAAAAATAAGTTCAGTAATTAAAAAAAAAATCTCGGACATATTTTACATAAGTACTGGTCGAATACAAAACCGATTTTTTGAATCTGTTCAAAAAATAGAGGTACACTGGCATACAGTTCAGGTCTGAGACCAGTTAGATATTACAAGAATATCAGCAACGGTAGGGCGAATAAAGTTATTGGTACGAATTTGGAGTATGAGGGCTAGGCGACAAAAAGTGTAAACATTTTCCATCACGACCCCTTCTGACTTACGGCGGCTCTTCACGTTGGCCAACACACTGGCGAATGTGTTGGCCAACAACGATGGCCATCGTGTAGAGCGGGTGTTTAAGCTACGTTGGTACTGTTAGGAGGGCCGCTCTGAAGGTGTTTTTAAAAAAATCTTTTATACCCAATCCCGGAAGTTCTTTTGGTTTATTTCCCCAATATTAAAATAATACAAAAAATGTACTAAAGCCGCGAACGGCGTGTGCGATATGCACTTAATATGGGTTGGAGCTGCACTGCCTCGATTACCTCAAACACTACGCTTATATACGAAATAAAATAATCGGGTCAGCGCTTTTAACTAAATAGGGTTGGACATAACAGTACGTATTGGAACGATGGCCCACAAGTTGGCGCGAGACGGCGGCTCTTCACGTTGGCGAACACACTGGCGAATGTGATGGCCCACAACGATGGCCATCGTGTAGAGCGGGTGTTTAAGCTACGTTGGTATGTATTGGAACGATGGCCCACAAGTTGGCGCGAGATCCGTGTGGTGTCGGTTTTTTGCAAAAGATCAAAGGGTTGTGGCAGAGTATTGGCCGTCGCGTCCACACGTTGGGCGCACGTTCAGTTTGCTACGAGCTCCCAGAGTGATTGCACGCACCTGATTTAAATTTTATATGCACGCATCGTAACTAGTGTCTACATAACGGCAGTAACAATAACCAATGAAAAAACTTTTCGCTTTATAGAGCCCTACTAAGCCGAAAATTGTTTGTAAAACACAAGTCTTTTTTAAAAAAATGTTATTATACATTAGGATTTTCTCCTGTATCGTGGAGGCAGTTTAGAAACATAAATTGCATAAGGACAAACATGGCGTGGCGTAGTGGCAGCAACTCATTGCTAAGCCACTACGCCACGGAGCCGTCAAGAAATAAAATTTCTTTTTTCCATTTCTTTTCGATCACCCTTATCTTATACACATTCACGTTGTAGTAATTAATTGTGTATTAATTTATTTATTGATGTATTAATTGATTTATTAAATATCTTAAAATATATAATATATATTAAAATCAAATTAAAAAGTAGGATACTAAAATCATGCTTTTACTGTCTTTATTATTCCCTATTAGTTACTTTATTTCGTTAATAATACTGTAATTTTTAGCTATGGAAGAGCGAAGTCACCTGTTACAGGCATTATTTTGCTTAATAGGTGACCTCGATCACTGATCATATAATGTAACTTTAATATTTGACGAAATAAATTATTTATTATTATTATTAAGTTTTATTCTATAATTATATAATAAGAATAACCCTTTTTAAAAAGGTTTTGTTTAATAAAATTTGACAACAGTTTCATAGACAGGCTTCGAATATTTTCCAGGCCTTAGTTGTAAAAGTGTTAATTATACCTATGCCTAGGTGTGTTAATGCTTATATAGTTCACTTATCTGTATAACGTTAGTGTATAATAAAGAAATATTAAAAATTTATATTAAAAATATTAAATATAAAAAATAGTGAAAATTAAATAAAAAAATAGTGGTATGCTGTGAATAAATAAACCGCAGCAGCCGTTAGCGCATCAATAATCATTTTTATAAATTCGTCCGCACATTGGCCTGAACCGAAGCAAACTGAACGACCTTCCAACGTGTGGACGCGATCACAATTTCTTGGCCAATAACTCTGCCAACACATTCGCCACTGTGTTGGCCAACGTGGAGAGGCGCCGTTAGTATAGACGGCCTTGGCGGCTATAAGGAAGCGAGATGGAATAATATCCATCTCCCTCGCACTTTGTTTTATTTTTAAATAAATATTTTATTTTAAAAGACGGTTCATTTCAATAGACGCAAGTAATTCATTTATTTGCATTTGTTAATCAATAATATGTACGTTTATCAATAATAATATACTACGATAGGAACTTTGTTCCAACCGAGTGTTTCACGACACTCATGCATGTTTTTTTTTTATATGTTCAACTACAAAAAATTATTTTAACTGTTTGTATATGTATGGACACTTAGGTATTATTTACAAACTAAACACAAGTTTACACAAGCTCAATAATATTTGGTCGTAAAGTATTGACATTTTATATCACAGAGCAACACGGGCCTGCGCGGATCGGAGGGGAGTAGTCATACACAGGCGTTCCCCTCTATCAAAGTATAAGAAAAAATATTTGTTTGGCAGCCGCACTGCTCACGAAACTAAATCCATTTGCGCGGCTGAATCGACGTCCTACAAAAATGCCGAATTCTTCAGTTTTTTGCTGCAAAAAGAGATCTGCCACGTTAAATTTACAAAAAAAAAATTATAATCAGATTATTTCTATTTACTTCTTTTTCAAGTTCAAAATTATAGTAATAACGGTAGTATTGTTTCGGATTTGTTTAGCAACACAGACCGCTCGCCCTCATACAATATACAGATCGGTCGAGTCCGGGTTGTCGCTGTCACCGAGTGATGCTGTTATAAAGTATCTATGTGTTTGTGAAACTGTTAGTTTATTGTTTGGTTATGTGTGAATTTCGTAGTGACAGACGATTGTGACTGACAATTCTGTATCGGAAAAAAACGTTATCGCTACTCCCCTCCGGTTTGCCGGTGGCCCGTGTTGCTCTATGGTTAAATATACAAAAACCTAGTTATTTATGTAATTATTTTTATATTATGTAATAAGTAAGCGAATATCACCGTGCAGTGCAGACGAAACCATTCCCCTTTTCCCATCTATTTCCTAAGTTGTTGTACATTGGCTATTAAAGACAATAATAGAAATACCTTGTGGTCCGACAAATCGTGGAATGACAGTACAAAAATTTAATTATAATAGCAAAAGTAATGAACTAATTTTGTTACTAAACCTTGTGTGTTCTGCTTCTCGTGTGCAAGAAGGACTGACATAATATCGTCGTTCTTCTCTTTTCCAGCGCCTTTCGTATTACTGGCGTTACTAGCAGCTTTTTCAAGCGCCATGTCTGACGAATGCACACTGTCGCTCTGTAAAAAAATATTCATATAAATATAATTATAACTGAGGGATAGAGTTTTGGCGGGAATTTGAGCGCCAGCGGATTGTTGCTCCTGTTTTATCGTTTAAATAGTGGTTTGAAGTGGATTTTGATACGTAAAAGTGATTTTGTGTATTAAGTGTTTGCGCATGTGAACTTTTAGTGAAACAAGTGTTCCGACGTTGGTATAAACCTCAAGTTAATTTGTCCGCTTAGGCGCCTTAACAACATGAGATACTGTCGTAACCGTCCGTTGAGCCAAACTGTCGTCAAAATCTCCCAATAACTTCTCAATGTGACGCATCGGAATATCGTGTAGAGGGTTTTGAAATAAATAATTTTAAAGGATAATTTCTTATTACTTGACACTGGCAGAAGTATAACCGTATGAGTCCATAACCAAAGAAAAAACCTAGGTAAGGATATTTTATATCATTTATTGAAAAGAAACTACAAAGAATTTCTTGAAACATTTCATATCAAAATACGCAGCATTTTATAGACTAACCCGAATTTAGAAAGATTGTAAAAACATAAGTCAATTTCAAGAAGAATTGGTGACGCTATTAGATCTTTATTCTTCTTCTTCAACTTCTAAAGTCCAAAGATTGGGCCTACGTGAGACCTTTTTTAATACAAGCATCAGGCGTGATTTCTTAGAAAATATGTCCATGCCACACTTGTGGATGTTTGCTCTTTGCGTTCAGTATTTTTGAATAGATGTTTCGTTGGCGAGCACGGTGCTCTCCACCGTGCAGACGACGTGTACCTGGTCGTTGGCGAGCGCGGTGCTCTCCACCGTGCAGACGACGTGTACCTGGTCGTTGGCGAGCGCGGTGCTCTCCACCGTGCAGACGACGTGTACCTGGTCGTTGGCGAGCGCGGTGCTCTCCACCGTGCAGACGACGTGTACCTGGTCGTTGGCGAGCGCGGTGCTCTCCACCGTGCAGACGACGTGTACCTGGTCGTTGGCGAGCGCGGTGCTCTCCACCGTGCAGACGACGTGTACCTGGTCGTTGGCGAGCGCGGTGCTCTCCACCGTGCAGACGACGTGTACCTGGTCGTTGGCGAGCACGGTGCTCTCCACCGTGCAGACGACGTGTACCTGGTCGTTGGCGAGCACGGTGCTCTCCACCGTGCAGACGACGTGTACCTGGTCGTTGGCGAGCACGGTGCTCTCCACCGTGCAGACGACGTGTACCTGGTCGTTGGCGAGCACGGTGCTCTCCACCGTGCAGACGACGTGTACCTGGTCGTTGGCGAGCACGGTGCTCTCCACCGTGCAGACGACGTGTACCTGGTCGTTGGCGAGCACGGTGCTCTCCACCGTGCAGACGACGTGTACCTGGTCGTTGGCGAGCACGGTGCTCTCCACCGTGCAGACGACGTGTACCTGGTCGTTGGCGAGCACGGTGCTCTCCACCGTGCAGACGACGTGTACCTGGTCGTTGGCGAGCACGGTGCTCTCCACCGTGCAGACGACGTGTACCTGGTCGTTGGCGAGCACGGTGCTCTCCACCGTGCAGACGACGTGTACCTGGTCGTTGGCGAGCACGGTGCTCTCCACCGTGCAGACGACGTGTACCTGGTCGTTGGCGAGCACGGTGCTCTCCACCGTGCAGACGACGTGTACCTGGTCGTTGGCGAGCACGGTGCTCTCCACCGTGCAGACGACGTGTACCTGGTCGTTGGCGAGCACGGTGCTCTCCACCGTGCAGACGACGTGTACCTGGTCGTTGGCGAGCACGGTGCTCTCCACCGTGCAGACGACGTGTACCTGGTCGTTGGCGAGCACGGTGCTCTCCACCGTGCAGACGACGTGTACCTGGTCGTTGGCGAGCACGGTGCTCTCCACCGTGCAGACGACGTGTACCTGGTCGTTGGCGAGCACGGTGCTCTCCACCGTGCAGACGACGTGTACCTGGTCGTTGGCGAGCACGGTGCTCTCCACCGTGCAGACGACGTGTACCTGGTCGTTGGCGAGCACGGTGCTCTCCACCGTGCAGACGACGTGTACCTGGTCGTTGGCGAGCACGGTGCTCTCCACCGTGCAGACGACGTGTACCTGGTCGTTGGCGAGCACGGTGCTCTCCACCGTGCAGACGACGTGTACCTGGTCGTTGGCGAGCACGGTGCTCTCCACCGTGCAGACGACGTGTACCTGGTCGTTGGCGAGCACGGTGCTCTCCACCGTGCAGACGACGTGTACCTGGTCGTTGGCGAGCACGGTGCTCTCCACCGTGCAGACGACGTGTACCTGGTCGTTGGCGAGCACGGTGCTCTCCACCGTGCAGACGACGTGTACCTGGTCGTTGGCGAGCACGGTGCTCTCCACCGTGCAGACGACGTGTACCTGGTCGTTGGCGAGCACGGTGCTCTCCACCGTGCAGACGACGTGTACCTGGTCGTTGGCGAGCACGGTGCTCTCCACCGTGCAGACGACGTGTACCTGGTCGTTGGCGAGCACGGTGCTCTCCACCGTGCAGACGACGTGCACCTGGTCGTTGGCGAGCACGGTGCTCTCCACCGTGCAGACGACGTGCACCTGGTCGTTGGCGAGCACGGTGCTCTCCACCGTGCAGACGACGTGCACCTGGTCGTTGGCGAGCACGGTGCTCTCCACCGTGCAGACGACGTGCACCTGGTCGTTGGCGAGCACGGTGCTCTCCACCGTGCAGACGACGTGCACCTGGTCGTTGGCGAGCACGGTGCTCTCCACCGTGCAGACGACGTGTACCTGGTCGTTGGCGAGCACGGTGCTCTCCACCGTGCAGACGACGTGTACCTGGTCGTTGGCGAGCACGGTGCTCTCCACCGTGCAGACGACGTGTACCTGGTCGTTGGCGAGCACGGTGCTCTCCACCGTGCAGACGACGTGTACCTGGTCGTTGGCGAGCACGGTGCTCTCCACCGTGCAGACGACGTGTACCTGGTCGTTGGCGAGCACGGTGCTCTCCACCGTGCAGACGACGTGTACCTGGTCGTTGGCGAGCACGGTGCTCTCCACCGTGCAGACGACGTGTACCTGGTCGTTGGCGAGCACGGTGCTCTCCACCGTGCAGACGACGTGTACCTGGTCGTTGGCGAGCACGGTGCTCTCCACCGTGCAGACGACGTGTACCTGGTCGTTGGCGAGCACGGTGCTCTCCACCGTGCAGACGACGTGTACCTGGTCGTTGGCGAGCACGGTGCTCTCCACCGTGCAGACGACGTGTACCTGGTCGTTGGCGAGCACGGTGCTCTCCACCGTGCAGACGACGTGTACCTGGTCGTTGGCGAGCACGGTGCTCTCCACCGTGCAGACGACGTGTACCTGGTCGTTGGCGAGCACGGTGCTCTCCACCGTGCAGACGACGTGTACCTGGTCGTTGGCGAGCACGGTGCTCTCCACCGTGCAGACGACGTGTACCTGGTCGTTGGCGAGCACGGTGCTCTCCACCGTGCAGACGACGTGTACCTGGTCGTTGGCGAGCACGGTGCTCTCCACCGTGCAGACGACGTGTACCTGGTCGTTGGCGAGCACGGTGCTCTCCACCGTGCAGACGACGTGTACCTGGTCGTTGGCGAGCACGGTGCTCTCCACCGTGCAGACGACGTGTACCTGGTCGTTGGCGAGCACGGTGCTCTCCACCGTGCAGACGACGTGTACCTGGTCGTTGGCGAGCACGGTGCTCTCCACCGTGCAGACGACGTGTACCTGGTCGTTGGCGAGCACGGTGCTCTCCACCGTGCAGACGACGTGTACCTGGTCGTTGGCGAGCACGGTGCTCTCCACCGTGCAGACGACGTGTACCTGGTCGTTGGCGAGCACGGTGCTCTCCACCGTGCAGACGACGTGTACCTGGTCGTTGGCGAGCACGGTGCTCTCCACCGTGCAGACGACGTGTACCTGGTCGTTGGCGAGCACGGTGCTCTCCACCGTGCAGACGACGTGTACCTGGTCGTTGGCGAGCACGGTGCTCTCCACCGTGCAGACGACGTGTACCTGGTCGTTGGCGAGCACGGTGCTCTCCACCGTGCAGACGACGTGTACCTGGTCGTTGGCGAGCACGGTGCTCTCCACCGTGCAGACGACGTGTACCTGGTCGTTGGCGAGCACGGTGCTCTCCACCGTGCAGACGACGTGTACCTGGTCGTTGGCGAGCACGGTGCTCTCCACCGTGCAGACGACGTGTACC
Organism: Parnassius mnemosyne; assembly: GCA_963668995.1. Lineage (NCBI taxonomy): Eukaryota > Metazoa > Arthropoda > Insecta > Lepidoptera > Papilionidae > Parnassius > Parnassius mnemosyne. The sequence continues at coordinate 27,816,241 of CAVLGL010000159.1, forward strand.
TGGTCGTTGGCGAGCACGGTGCTCTCCACCGTGCAGACGACGTGTACCTGGTCGTTGGCGAGCACGGTGCTCTCCACCATCCAGACGGGGCGCTCCTTGCGCTGCGTGGGGTCGGCGACGTCGCTCTCGCCGATGGTGACGTCGACGCGCGTCTCCTCCACCGCCAGCCCCTGGTGGCGCGTCGCGTCGCCCGACCACTGCTCGCCCGCGCCGCGGTTCGCCGGTTGCTTCATCGTCAACCTGATTGTACGAACGGACGTAGTTTTTTTTTTAATTTATCGTAGAATTGGCTACAAAGCCTTCTGCCAAAAAACTTTTAAATAATATACAGGGTTATATTTCAGAGTAGCCAAATTTTAAATTTAAGTTCAAATATATAAATAATGATATACCGTAATTGCAGTTTTTGAAAATACGAATAAATAAGGATTCTACTTTTATTTGAAATAATCCCAAATTAAATTTGATTTATAGGCAACAATTATCCGTACATGCGCTCCTGTGTATTTTCGCCGACCAATAGACACTTACAAATGTGTGCGTGCGTAGTAAAATAGATATTTATGAATGACAATCAGTTAAAATAATGCATTACGCATACGCATTTTGAATTTAACACTGACTGTCCAATTTGCGAACACAATAGTAAGACAATAGCAATTAATTACATGTAATGCACGGAACAGGCAAAGGGTTAAAAGATAAAAAGGACAAAATGTTTGAGATTTTTTTTTAAATTAATCTTTCTTCACCATTCTGAACCTTCTCTGTTAATTTGGCCTGTTATTGCAAAATAATCCTGTATAATAACTTAAATATGTTCATGGATTTCTTAAGAATATGTTGAGGTGTCCTACTTTTGATATGATGGGCGACGAAAAGTGTCGTATCATCGGCGAAAAGAGCAGTATTCACTACTGGGTACTTCGGGATGTCACTCATGAAAAGTGTAAAGCAAAGCGGGGAGAGGACGTATCCCCGTGGGACTACAGCCTTGAGGGGACGCTTTGTAGAGCGAGTACCGTCTATACGATAACGAAAGTGGCGATTGGCAAAAAAAGCTCTGATCTGATTATGTGAATAAGCCTATCAGGCTCGTTGAGTTTATACAGCTTGTAAAACAAGTCGCCGTGCCAGACTATCTAACGCTTTTGCGACATCGAAGAAGAGGGCACCGATAATAGTGGTTCTACGATTTTTTCTTGGGAGGTTAAATCCTTTCAGAATGTATTCTGTGAGGCGATGTAACTGATCGGTGCACGAGTGTTCTCTAGACTACACTAAACACTAGAATATTTTCCTGTATCATAATCCTTCTACATACATAAATGGCACATGGACAAACATCTAGATCCGAAACAACTATTTATAGATTATACAAACGTTTGTTCCGTTCATGGTTCAAAGACGCGGCTCAGCTGGCTCACCGAAAATGCAACCACTACTCTTAGCCACAGTGCTCGAGCCACCAAAGAATTCTATTCAAACCTCGCTGACCTCTTATAGAAGAGTGTGTGAATATAGAGCCAATGTTAATGAAATATTGTTTTTACGTAATAGTAATATTTGAATATTAAATACCCTCTAATAGTATTAATATCCACTGGTTCTGGTTCTAATATTTCTGGAGCCAATTTGATGCCTTCCACTTCCCTCAGTAGTATATAAAGAGTTTCCAATTGCTCATTAAATTTGGCCAAAAGCAATCTGGAATCCTTTTTAGGAAGTGCCGATTGATCTTCCTCGACTACTTGGCTGCAAAACGTGCACCGAAATTCTTGCGTCATCATATCGTATAGCTGATCTGCCTGAAACATTATTAATAGATGTTTAAGCCTCCTTCCTCTCTCGTAGACAAAGATTGGCCGAATGGCCGGAAAAGAGCCACAGTAGGACTAAAAACTACGGTAAAATCAGTCAGCTTAGAACTATCAGAAAATTGTGTATGCTAACGTGTTGATTGAAAAAGTTATAAAAGAAAATGACGGAAAAATTTGGGATGTGCATGCTGGATTTAGAAAGGGGTTGGAGTGTACGTATCAGGTCTTTAAAGGCGCGTCTCCACCAAAAATTTTGACAACATTTATGTTTCCGACATGTTGACAAATCAACAAAAATTGACGACATTTGTTTCAAAATGTTGCAAGAAGCGTCTCCACCGAGGGAATAAATGTCGGCAACAAGTGTATTCCTTTGATTTGCAACATTTTGAAACAAATGTCGTCAACTTTTGTTGATTTGTCAACATGTCGGAAATATAAATGTTGTCAACATTTTTGGTGGAGACGCGCCTGACAGAAACATTTGTTGGCAACACGTGTTGACAAATGTTGAAAACTTAGGTGGAGACGCGCCATAAGACCGGTCATCAGGATAAGTATTTTGAAAGGTTTTCTGTGCATTTTGACTTGAAAGGGGCCTATAACAGAGTGTACAGAGTTAGGTTATGGCAAAAGCTGGATGCTTCATTTGGATTGAACAGTAGGCTAATACATGCTGATTATTTAAACGCATGCTTTGGAATCACTACCTAAAAATGCAGGAGAACTGATCTGCCTGCTTATGTAACTAGCTTTAATTACCTACTTCATATCGGGAAAAATTATAATATACTTATTTTAGTACAAGAATATCCACTATATATACTGTCCCGTGGGCAGCAGCACTTTACTAATATCAATTAGAAAATATAAAAAAACTGCGGTTGCCAACCCGCCTGCCAGGTGTGAAACTGTAGTAAATATCCCTTTTATAAGGCCACCTATAAAAATCAAAGTCCACTGCTGTACTTAGGCCTCCATAAGGAGGCTATAATGAATGAAGGAATGAATGTATCTAAGCATGTTTCGAATTATGTATAGTTCAAGTATGACTGAAACTACAGTATGAGTAAATATAAGAATGAACGAGGAAAGAGTGACAAGGCAAATCGCAGAAGTGAATGGCAAAGTCAGCAAGGGACGCTATAGACGGAAGTTTATTACAAAACATTTAAGTTATTTTCCCAATAAAAGTAAATTAATACAAACTAAAAAATAAATCTTACTTCAAGGTCCGTGAACGTTTTCCCGCACGAGGGGCATTTAAAACTTGCTCGACTGGTTGCGTCCCTTTCCTCGGTTTCCATGCGTTTGCGCATCAAATCTAATTTGTACTTAACAACGTTCACGAAAGTTTTGTAATTTATAAAGTAGTAGTTGACTTTTTGTGCTTTTCCATCGAGACCTGTAATTAGTTATTTTAAAAAAAATACGTTAAGTTACGTTTTAATTGTTCTCAAAAAGGAACGTATACATCATAGATAAGAAAACAAAGGCTTCAGAAATTTTCGGTAAAGACACTTGTTATTTTTGAGGACAGTGTAATAGAATGTATTATGCAGATGAAGGTACGAGTATGACAAAATTAAAATGATCTCTCGATCTGTCCACATATATACTCATTCTCGATTCAGTATAAATCACCCGTCGACTTATGCCAATTTGTTTATTTCAAACTATATAACATGTCTGAAGTATAATTTTTCACAACGACAGAAGAATTTTTACTTTTGCGAACATCTACGTACTTAGTTTGTACATTTATTTTGGGGAGGACACAGATTCCTGAGATACAGGTTCACCTACATTAGGATTAGCAGACAGGGTCTTTACATTTTTATATTTGTAAAAAGTTGTTGGTGAAATAAAGTTATTATTTTATTATTATTACAAATAAGTCAATGTAGGTAGAATATGCAACAGATTGGTTTTCAATACAACCAATCATACCGAACTGAATATTGATATATCTCTGGTTGATACCAGAACATGTGTTAAACGCCTCAGCGATAGGAAATAGTCTTGATACATCCATAAATATAAATGTAGTTTGTGTTGATAAACAGGAAAATATGTAGATTTAATCCCAAGAGAACGACTGTAGAAAGAGATTCGACAGCAGCAGTATTATCATTTCAGCAGAGTTATCAGAAGTGTTTGCTTCCAAGCAGAAAACAGTGGGATTAAAATATATTTGGAATAGGAACTATAATAGAGGGGAAAACCTGTTACTCCTATTTTTTACTATCCCTTTGTTGACATTTTATTGAGCAAATATTACTAATGTCTGGTATCAAAGGCATAATATTTGAGTTTTTAAGTAATTATTATTTCGTCGCGATCATTGTCAATTTTTTTCTGAAACTGTGGAACAGCCAACTTTTACGATTATAGTGTTCAGTCGTCAGCAGCCTTTACCCACCGCCAATCTTAAATTGTGGAATTATCAAATAAAACTTTAAAAAAATGGGTATTACTGTTTTGTTTGCAATTATCAGAAGGTTAACTCACCTGTTTCCATTTTTAATCTGACTTGAATAAATTTGTCATTTTTTAATGTGGCTATTCTCGCCCTTAACATCTTCCGTTCAAATTTTAATAGCTCGCATATATCGTCTTCTTTCATGCCTAAAACAAATGTGATGTTTTCATTTAAAACCCAGTCTTTAATTTACAAATAATATAAAATGTAGTAGAGATGTAGAACATACAAGGGTTTCTAACGAGCATATCCACAATAAGGGCATCTTCAATTGTATAAAATCCTCGTACGACCAGCCTGGCAAGCTGCTTTAAGCTGCTAGGCACCTCCGTTACTAATCTTTCTTCCGTCATATTAACTGAAATACGAAAAGCAAAATATTTAGTGAAAACGTTTTATGTTAAATAGTAAAAAGACTTGCATTAGATTTATTTTTAGATTGTATGTCGGGCTGTTCGATTAATATTTGTAACTTTATTCAAAAAAAAGTTTTTCTGGCGATTTCAATCCAAACACATCGATATCGATTAATAGGGAAAGTTATAAAAATATAACGAAAGAGACAGTCGTTATAACCTAACCTGTTCAACGTTTACACTTTCGAATCCTATCACGATTTTGTTATAGGATTGGAAAGAAGATAAGATGCAGTGTCTGGTAGGTATCACTATCATAGCATAATTAGATGAACAATTTGCTCCCAAGTGATGGTTTTTAGTGGGAATCAAACTCAGGATTCATATTGACGGAGAATGCAGGGTTTTGATCTGATATTAAATTGAGCAGCTTATTGTGGATCAAGAGGGTAATCTTCGTCGATTAAACTATATGTGCGCTTACATGGTGCTTACTCTGCTTCCACTTGTAAACTACATACGTTCATTGTATAGGACAAATCTGAATCCAATAATAGTGTAAGTTACCTCAATCGGTCAAGTCGTTCAAAAGTTACTATGTGTAACTTTTGAACGACTTGACCGATTGACGTCAAATTCACACAATATATTATTTGTTCTGCCGAGAAGATGATTCATAACTATGATAGTCCTATATTTATGGCCAAAATGATATAAGTATAATATTTATGTTGGTTTAGTGTCAAAAAAATTACAAAATCTGGACATCAAGTCTAGTTGAGGCTGTGAATATTAGAGCGAAACTCATCGCAACACCTACCACTACTAAAAAGGTGGAACAGCTTCTGCCGAGTAAGCTAGTTAGGTATGTATAGTGCCACCAACTTATCTGTTCAGGTGGACAAAATTGGAACTAAAGCCGCCATTTTGTAAATGACATTTCGCTGTCAGCTATTATTTATTCTAAGCTATCAGGTGAGCGTTTTTAAAAAGTGTCAATAAAATGCCTAAAGGTCTTAAAAGTGATGCGCGATAGATTATGCTAAAATTTTTATCATTTATGAAGAAGAGAAACGTGTACGAATCCCAACTATACCATTTGAAAAGCTGTAAGAACGCGTAGCTGCCGCGACAGGTTAGTATTGCCAGATATGGAAAGTTAAAATCACCAAATAATGTACTTATGAAACATAGTTAAAAAATTATCTCAATTTACTGCAATTCATCTAAAGTACCTAGCTTTGTAGTTTGTGTTGCTAATGTTCTAATGCCCCAATCAATTGAAGATTTATTTCATAAATTTACAAATAACTTTTATAATCATGTAAAAAAATTGAAAATTAATACAGACTAAAAGACGCGTATTTAAATGAACCCTTTATTACAGTGTCAGAGCGATAGTGAAAGCGATTCCAGAAGATGAATTATTGGAACCAGTAGCTACGCGGGTACATTTTTCAAAACAGAAATTCCTGGTATTCGGCCGCTTGAACTCCGAGATCACGACCACAATTATTTTTATAAAATAAAAATAATATATATAATAACACTAATTCTCAATTTTAATATATTAACACGAAATTTGTTTTATTTTATATTATGTGTAATGAATATGTTGTTACCTATTTCCTCGGTGAATTTCTTAAATGGCAATAGTAACCACTCCACTAGCGACGCTGTCAACTGAACAGATAAGTTGGTGGCACTATATATATGTAATGTTTATTACCTGAAAAAATGTAAAATGTCAAAACCATTTTCAGAGACAGCCCAGATTGATGAGTATCTAATTTTATTAAATGTGAAACTTTATGCGAATACAAAAACTAAGTAGGTACTCTTAAAGCCACAGGTTTTCAGCTGTATTGACCGACTTTTTATGGCTACGACAAAACTCTTCGACTATTTAATAGCTAAATATACTTTATGAGTGTCCCAACAGCGTAGCGACGCCGGAAGCAAAATGTTTATTTACTATGTGAGAATTACAGACAGAAAGCGTCATTCATCTGTGAATCGTTTCAGTTCGAAACATCTGTAAGACGAATGAAATCTTTTAAAAAAGGTATCATTATCGATCGGATTTGACTTTTGACGACAAGATATGCTTACAAAATTTCTGAGAACATGTTGAATCATGTTCAGGCCTACTTTCCACTAAGCGTGATGTGGAAGGTGATTAATAATCGCTATTCTAAGATGAGTTGTCAAAAATGCTGGAGGCGTCGCTAATGTACAGTGTGTATACCGTGTACTACCTAATATAATAAGTACCTAAATATCATTAATTGTCACACATAAGGTAATTTTTTCGATGTTTCTGGTTTTAGTCGACGTTTAATATGCATAATACTATTGTATATTGATAAATGGAGTACACCCATTGACATATTACATTACTGCGTATTTTATTATAATACCACTAGCGATCCGTCCCAGCTTCGCACGGGTGATTTTTGGGTCTCGACAACAGCGCCACTTACCGGGTCCAATTGTGAATCTAAACCATGCAAGGACCAACTCAAACACACAACAATTTTCATCAATATCGGTTGAGCCAGTTTCGAGTTTTAGCTAGACTAGCGTACAGCAATTGATTTTTATATAAGTACGAGGAAAAAGTTTATTCGTATTTTATATATAAATTCAAGACATTCTTTTCCAAAGTTAATTACATTTAATTATAATAATATATATGTGCCATTCTGTTCGATAACTTGATGCCATCTTGTAGGTAGTGACATAATCCCGTTGCTGTAGAAATCTTGGGATTTTTGACCAAAAAATGCGACAAGTAGTTTTGACAGTCCTCTCTTGATGTTAACCTAACACTACCCAAAGAACTCTGAAGAGACCGTTACAGGTGAAATTCTGAGGGTGCAAGGTTAGGACTATATGGAGAATGCATTAACACTTCCCAACCTAGCTCTCTCAATTATGCTAAGTCGCCAAAGATGTGTGTGGTCTGGTGTTATCATGATGAAAGACCACTCCTTTTCTGTTGATCATTTCCGGCCGATTTTTCTCAATTTCTTGCTTGAGTCTCATTAGTTGTTGACAGTGGAGAGCCGAATCGATGGTTTTTCCCAGCGGTAAAAACTTATTAATAAACAATACCCTTTCAATCCCACCATACACACAGCATCACCTTATTGCGTGTTAACTCTTCAATTCTCTTCAATATTAACAAACGAAATACGAAGATACTTTTCCCCCGACCTATTATATAAAAATTACTGCGCCCTTTAAAATCCAACCAGAGTTATGATGAGTAAGGTTAACACTAGATATACCTTACATAGTAAAAGTTAAAGTTACAGCATATATACGTTCCACAGCAGGGCACAGGCTTTCTCTCATTTCTGACATTGTTACGTACGGAGCAATTCGTCCGCTGCTTCGAAATATTTTTGTTCACCAGACATGCACGTTTCTTCTTAGTGTTTATAAATAGGTACTAAGATAGTTTACCTTCATCGCCGAGCAAAACAACACGAGGATCGAACCCGGTTTGCTCGCGTACTTTGAAATTATGATTTTTAATATTTACGCGAAAACCACACATAAATGAAAACTAATTTTATCGTGATTAATATTAACTTAGTTTTAGCGAACTGTGCCTACAAGCATTGCAATGCTTTTTCGTCAGAAACATACACGGGCGCGCACACTACAACTTACCAAATTTAATCGTAATCGTTTAAAAACATAGAAAACGAACAAAGAGACAACGTAATATTTATTTTTTTACAAAAACTCACCAGTTTTGTCGTAGTCTTAAAATTGTAGGAACGTATTATTGGACATACAAAGAAACGTTATTGTTATACGCTTTACATTAGCCAAAACTACGTGTATGTATGTATGAATAAGTATAATTGTTTTTCAACTGGTTTCACGCCTTGGTGGAACCGAACAGGAACTTGATGTCAATCTAGGGGGAGGCCTGTGTTCAGCTGTGGACTTGTGAAGGTTAGTGATAGTGTTAAAGAACGATGGCATGACATCATCATAAGCTGTGATTACTCTAGGATCATCACAGCTCATGTTCATGTGATTATAGTATGGTATTATGGTAGACGGTGTCAAACACGGGAATAAAAATAATCACAAAACAATTATTATAGGTATCGTGCCGTTTACTATATTAAGACTGTCACGTCGGTCTAGTGAGTGGTGGATTCTCTTACGTGGATATCGTGTAACAGATATGGTATTAGCTCGTAATAATAATATGCCTCCTTGGTCTACTGCCGTGTAGTGGCGGTTAAGAATATCCACTACCCCATATCTTCCCGTGGGTGTCGTAAGAGGCGACAGTGGGAAACAGACAGGAGATGGGCAGCAGCATCTTATTGATAACATCAAAATTACAATAAAAAAACTGCGGTTGCCAACCCGCCCACCAAGTGTGGCAACTATGGCAAATACCCCCCCCCCTCATGATGAGAGTAACAAAGAGACGGCCCCCAATCCCCGGCGGCCCCGCTATTCCTGGCTACGGTGGCGACCATGGTAACGGCGGGGCAGGGGGTGCTAATAATCTCTGGTAAAGGTTTGGTTGCCACCTAAGACGACTCGAACTGGCAACATACAACGCACGCACCCTGAGGACTGACGAGAAGATCGTGGAGCTGGAAGAAGAGATAGATAAGTTACGTTGGCATATTATAGGATTATCCGAATTCCGAAGAGAGGGGGAGGACACGGTAATCCCCGAATTCGGCAACTTGCTCTATCACCGGGAGGGCGACCATCTGTCCCAAAGAGGTGTCGGATATATCGTCCACAAGTCTCTCGTTAACAACGTTGTAAGATTGAGTGTGTCGACGAAGGTTGCGTACCTTATACTCAGAATCACCAAACGGTATTCGCTGAAGGTCATACCGGTTTACGTATCAACCTTGGCACATCCCGATGAGGAGGTGGAGGAAATGTATGAGGATATCTCTAGAGCCATGCATTCCTCCAAAACCCACTATACGGTGTTGATGGGAGACTTCAATGCAAAACTAGACACAAGAGAGAACGGGAGCTGAAAGTAGGGAAATTTGGAATAGGGCAACGGAACCCAAGGGGCCAGCAGCTGGCCGACTTCATGGAGAAAGAGGACCTGGTCGAGCACCAACGACGGTTCGACAAAAAATGAGATTGACTTCATTATGACGACCAGACGACAACTGTTCAGAGATGCCTCCATGATCGCGAGGGTGTAAACTGGTAGCGATCACCGAATGGTTCTCGGAAAACGGACGGAATCTCGTCTAATGAAGTCAATGCTCCGTCCCCCTCGTGCTCTATTCCAAAGTCCAGAAACCTTTCAGCTCGAGTTACAAAACCGTTTTCAGTGCCTAGAAGACTGCAATGAAGTGGACGATATGAATGACAAGCTCGTGGAAACTGTCCATGCGGTCGGAGCTAAGTTCTGCAAACCCGCCGCAGAAGAACACAAAAACTCTCCGATTACACTCTTAATCTCATGGCTGTTAGACGGGAGATGATGCTACAGTCTTCACCAAATTTGACAGCATACAGGCAACTGAACAGACATATCTCCAAATGCATGCGGCGGGACTTACGCAACTTCAATACAACTAGTATTGAACAAGCGATCGAGCAGCACCAAGGCTCCAAAGTCTTTGCCAGAGATCTGACTGCCAGAAAGAGCCAACTGTCAAAGCTGAAGACCGTGTGTGGCAGCATCGTTTTCGGTACACCTGAGATTTTGAGTGAGATTGAGAGGTTCTATGAGCAGCTGTACACGTCATCCTTGGAGCCACACGCAAATGTGAGTAATGATCCAAGAGCGAGATATCCGACACTATTCCGAAGATCCAGCTCTCCAGCATCTTAAAAACGGCAGGGCCCCAGGTGAGGATGGAATGACAGCGGAGCTTTTGAAAGCGGGTGGAAAACCGGTACTTGGAAGTCCTTCAGAAGCTCTTTAATTCCGTCCTCCATGGTGGCACTACTCCGGAGGCATAGAACAGAAGTGCGGTGGTCTTGTTCTTCAAGAAAGGCGACAACGCTCTCTTGAAGAACTTCAGACCGATTTCCCTTCTGAGCCGCGTCTACGTGCTGTTTTCGAGAGTCATTACAAATCGTCTCGCACGCAGACTTGACGACTTCCAGCCTCCCGAACAAGCCGGTTTCCGAAAAGGCTTTAGTACCATAGACCACATACACACCCTTCGGAAAATAAAAAAGTACAGAAGACAGAGGAGTATAACCTGCCACTTTGCCTTACGTATGTGGACTATGAGAATGCCTTTGATCCCGTCGAAATTTGGGCGGTGCTGCAGTCCCTTCAGCAGTGCTAAGTTGACTGTCGGTATATCGAAGTGCTGAAGTGTTTGTACAGTAGGGCTACGATGGCTATCAGAGTACGAAACCTTTCCAACTGCAGAGAGGTGTAAGACAGGGTGACGTTATATCCCTGAAACTCTTCACCGCTGCATTTTAAGACGTTTTCAAGCTAGGAACTGGAACTGGAAAGGATGCGGAATTAACATCAATGGCGAGTATATCACTCACCTTCGATTTGCCGACTATATAGTCCTTATGACAGAAACGCTGGAGGATCTAAGCACTATGCTCAATGACTCCTAACGGATATTACTTAAGATGAACATGGACAAAACAAAAATCATGTTTAACGTCCATGTCACACCTATGCCGGTAGTTGATGGGAGAACTAAGCTCGAAGTTGTTGACGAGTATGTTTACCTGGGACAAATAGTCCGAGGTCAATCGACGAATTCAACTCGGCTGGGCAGCGTTCGAGAAACTACGACACATCTCGTTAGACATACCTCAAAACCTGAAAACGAAATTGTACAACCAGTGCGTGTTGCCAGTGATGACTTACGGATCTGAGACGTGGTCCTTCACTGCTGGCCGTATAAGGAAGCTCAAGGTCGCTCAGCGAGCTATGGAGAGGGCTATGCTCGGAGTTTCTCTGCGTGATAAACTTAGAAATGAGGATATCCGCAGTAGAACCAGAGTAACCGACATAGCCCAACGGATTAGTAAGCTGAAGTGACAGTGGGCCGGCCATATAGCTCGAAGAACCGACAACCGATAGGGAAGAAAGGTTCTCGAGTGGCAGCCTCGTACCGGTAGCCAAAGTGTAGCGCGACCCCCCACTAGACGGAGTGACGACCTGGTAAGTAAGACATGCAGGAAGTCGATGTATGCACGTGGCTCAGGACCGTGCTTTGTGGCATTCCTTGGGGGACGCCTATGTTCAGCAGTGGACTTATGAAGGGCTGTAATGATTGGTCTACTGGTCGCATCCCGAGTTGGGCCAAAATCAGGTATTGGGTTTTTCGGTCAAGAAATTCACAGCCCGGAGACTGGAAGTTGGCGGTGTTTCACCCCCGTGCCCGTGCACGTAAAGCCGTTGGTCCTGGTCTTAATCTCTCTCCGATCGTGTCGGCTTGCAGTTCCATCGGACTATGAGAGTGAGGGAATAGAATGCACGTGTGCTTGCGCATACTGGGGCACTCAAATCCTGTCCTGCGCAGATGGCTAGTCTCCGTTGCGACTGGTCACCTGACCGAAATTCGGTCTGGAAGACATTGTTATATTAAGTATCAGTTTGTTCAATGAGAAAAAGTAAAAGTTAAACCCATAAGAAGTTAGAAGACATTAGTCATTGGCGTATGTAGTTGGGGTAGCCGAGTGGGCCGTGCCCAGTGCCTATCCCAGGATATTGGGTTGGTAATCCAAAATCAGAATTATTAAAAAGTTGTTTAAATTTATAAGTAATGCTGTAATCAAACCATTAATGAAAAATATTTTTGTTTAATTTTATTTAAGTACAACACTTCTAATTGAAATTGACAGGTTTCATTGGCCATCCACTATTCAGTCATTACTATTTTGTTCGCTTTAAATATTTTGTTTTGGTACCATATGTTAAAAAATTAAATCTAATGTTATTACCCTTGTTCTCCACAATAAATCCTTTTCCAAAACTAGTCCAGCTAAATGTATCGACTATAGATTTATATATCAAAGGTTATAAAAGCTGAATTATATATAGAACTGGACAGGATTGAAAGGACACCAGGTCTTTAAACTTTTTTTTTCAGTATATTGTTGAACATGGGTTTTTCAAGAACACAGCAATTTTAAACAAATGGTTATACTTACATTATTTAGTATAACTTTACTAAATAATGTAGAACCATTATCATTTTTATTAAATACTAGCTTTTGCCTGCAACTTCGTCCGCGTATACTTTAAATTATAGGTGATCCAAAAATAATCGAACTTTCATAGTAAATTCCATCACTCTTAAACTATCTCGATACCAAATTTCATCTAAATCGGTTCAGCGGTTTAAGCGTGAAGAGGTACATTTGCTCACGCGGCACCTTACCCGCAGTACGCCCGAGCGCCCTGCGCATGCTGGACCGCACACTTTTATATCGTCGTTAATTTTAAAATATTTGACCAAATTACGTAGTTTAAAAGACAAAAGTTATCTACTTTGAATATCAGAAGCGATTAAAGTATTTATTTTGATAAAATCTATTTGTTACTGCAAAATGTACATTGGAAATAAAGTATAAAATTTTATTTTATTTATGGTTCACAATTTTGGTAATAATGGCTTACACATAAAAGATAGGTATATATCTATCTTGTCGCGGACTTTTTTGTAAAACTATTTAGGAGAAACAATTCCACCATACCATACATTATTTATGTAACAGTTTTTGCACCGCACACCCAAATAGCTCACAGATGACAGATATTTTCCGACTTATTTAACATTTCTCGTTATATTTTGACCAATTTACACAAATCTTTATTAATTATAGCCTATGTGTTGTTCTGATGTATGAACTATAGATAATATTAGTGTTTGCGAAGAAGAGTAACAAACATCCATATATCCTCACAAGTTTTCACGTTTATAACATTAGTAGAAAGTATATTTTTGATCCTATATTCTTAATTTTGATATTCTGTATAAAAATAAATGAATAGCTGGAAACATTAAAATTGTGAAACACAAAATGTTTGTTTTTAGCCTGGGGGTGCTGTGATTTTCACATTGCAAGCTTCACTGAAATCGACCATAACCTTATGTATGTAATTTATGTATGTAGTAGCAAAAACGAATAATTATTTATGAGTGGTAAAATAAAACTATACGTAAAAATAGCAAAATACTCTTATTTCAGTAAAAAATAAGGGCAGTAATAATAGGTTGACATGTAAAGTAACAATATTTGCTAACCAAATTCAGTCTTATAGAAATAACAAAAGATGTAATAAATTACCCCATAATCAGTATTTTACAAACTAGTCCAGTAATTGAGGATACAAAACAAAAGAGCAAGTCTTTGAATTTTTGTCACATTATAAATATTGGACACATTGTTTTTATAAAAGATATTCTAAAATATTGTACATTCATTAACAAACAAACATCTGTCTTTATGATGTAAAAATAATATTTTTGAGTTATTTGTAAAGCAATTTAATTTCTAAATCTGGCTATGGATGTCCACTGTACTTATTTCCATAGTATCATATTTTCAGATAATGCTGAATTTAATTCATAAAAAATGAATACAAAATGAGCATGTTTCTCTCGATGGCAAGAAAGTTGTAAATGCTACAATTTAAAGATTAAAATATTTAAATTCATATAAAAGCTAATCTCCTAATAAATAAATTAATTAACACCAAATTATTCAGAACGAGTTCTCTCTAGTATTAACTGAATGTTATCAATTGTCTGATATATTACTCTAAAGTTAGGTCGATCACTTGGATGATGATTCCAACATTGTTTCATTAAATCATATACACAACGAGGAGTATTATCAGGACAGGCAAGAACGTTTCCATCTTTTAAAAATCTGACTACTTCTTCATGTGTCATTCCAAAATAGGGTTGTAAGGCAAATGAAAAAATTTCCCAAAGACATACTCCATATGCCCAAACATCAGACTCTAAAGTATACTTATTATATAAAATACTCTCCAGTGGCATCCATCGTACAGGAATAGCATCATGCTCATCTCCTTTGTAATAATCTTGTAAGTAAATTTTATGTGATAATCCAAAATCTGCAATCTTTACTACCATATCATCATTAATAAGACAATTTCTTGTAGCTAAATCACGATGAACAAATTTTCTATCAGAAAGATACACCATTCCTGATGCTATTTGTCTTGCAATATGTAGAAGATCCAAGTGGCTAAGAGGAGTTACAAGTAATCTTAAATCTTCTCTATTTTCTACAGCAGGTGGAAAACTAGTAGCAGTGCTACATGCTCTAAGATATTCATTCAAGTCTCCTTTCCCCATATACTCAAATAACAAGCACATCGGTCGTCCAACTGCACAAACACCAAGTAACTTTACAATATTAGGATGGTCAAAGTCAGCAAGTAAACATGCTTCTCGTTCAAAATCAAGTTGTAAGTCATGAGATGCTTCATCTTTTAACATTTTTACAGCAACAAGAGTAAATTCTTCCTCAGGTACCAGACCAGGGGCTTTTGCCTGGAACACTCTGCCAAATGCACCCTGACCTAAGTCTCGTATGTATATAATATTATTTCTGGGAAATTCAAGTTTCTCTAGTTTCGGATTAAGCTGGGCACCAGTTGTGTGATATGCTAGATTACTGGGAAGTTTGTCTAAATCAATATCCATATTCTGCATATTTCTCCTACTCGACATACTAAATTTGGAATAATGGCTCTTTAAAAAATAGTGGCACAAAAGAGTTACTGAAGCTACACCTAAAATACATCCCAAACCACCAATCGATAAAAATAAAACAAATGTAGGTGTAAAATAGTTCTCCATAACAATATTTGGTCCATTTATATTGTCAACTTCTTCACTATAATTGGCACAGAGTGGTATATCACAATGTTGCCATCTTATGTCGGGGTCCATAGTATAGCACCATGGTTTGCGTTCTTCACCTCCAGCATTTCTGCAATAATTTGATGAATTCTGAACTTCTGGAAAGACTAGAGGTGGTCTTGTGTGTTGATAGGGATATTGCGATTCCCAAGCTTGACAAGGTAGCCCAGTCTCAGTAACATTTATAGTACCTTGGTAGTAGCGTCCATTGCCTTTAATGCAGGTTGTTGTAACTTCACTGTAATCCATATCTGTTAAGCCGGCATTATTGCAAGTTACTTGTGATCCTTTCCCAGCCAGTCTTGGAAGTCTTTCACATTCAGGCAATCGAAAATGACCTCTCGATTCAAAAAATAATCCTCTACGTTTATTTTCTTCTATAACTATCCAATCGTTATAACAAAATTGCATTTTTACAGCCATGCAGTCTTCATAACAAAGAGGTAATCCATAGAATCCTATCCCATCTTTGTCAATGCACTTAGGAAAAGCGTACGCACATAATAACTTTTCAGCCCTGCTTCGACACGGTTCTTTTAACGTGGAAATCATTTCGTTCCAAAGACTAGTGGTGATTTTTTCATTTTCAAGGCCACCTGTACTGTTATACCAAACGTATCCAGTGGTATAATTCTTACAAATCTGTCCATTATATGGACCGCAATACAGATGGACTGATTTCACAAAAAGAAGCACAATAATTGGTATATTAAACACGTTCATTGTTATAAAATTAAGAGTACTTCGACGTACTTATTGTTAGATCGTTGCATTTTAGCTTGAAACTATTTACAAGACGTTAAAAATACCCCATTGACTACACAATGGCCGACGCATTATTTACTTTATTGATTTTAGTTCTAGTCGCAGTCGTACTACAATTAGGGATGGTCGATGATCATCGATGTTCGATGATCATCGATGTCAAGAATGAAAACATCGATGTTTTAACATGTCAAACATCGAAACATCGATGTCAATGAACCCATAATCGATTATTGGGTACTTGCGAATCCGCGAAGTCAATATCAACTAAATCTTGTATCTCATTTAAAATATTTAAAATTTTGAATAATTCAGAATGCTTGAACGCATCGATAAACCAAAAATATATCATTATGGGGTATCAAATTTAACTGTCAAGTGTCAACTGTAATGTCGCAGTTGTCACTGATTTCGTTTGTTATTAGTGTCGTTGTTGGTTATCTGTTTCTATATCGGTTGTTTTAAAAAAAACCGATGGTTGATCATAAACACAAAGAAAACTTGCGGTGAGATATTTGACCACAATCGCTACATCAGCACCATCTGAGCGATTATCTACCTACTTCAAAAAGGAGGAGGTACTCAATTCCACTGTATGTTCTTTTTTTAATGTGTTTTACCTCATAACTATTTTCTGGGTCAACTGATTTCGATGATTTTTTTTATTTGAACGCTGGTGCTTTCTCTTGTAGTTCCATATAAATTAGACCCATATAAGTCTGCCCAATAGTTTTTGAGTTATCCTTAAGTCAGTTTTACAAAACTCTTTATCAACAAAGAAATAGATTGAAAGGTACTTCTTTGTCCAAATAACTATTTCTTCAATCAATCTGCAAAAATATTAGACAATATAACAAGTGAATTACATATTTGTGAACTTCTTCCAATGTTTGTTAATTGCTGTTTTATATTACATTGTTTATTAATTTCTTTTATTTCATTAATTATAAACCATAAGCAACATGACAATTTTTTTTTTCAACTAATTCTATTAAATATATATGGAAAAAAACATCGATAATGGCCAACATCGATGTTTTGAGTAGGATAAACATCGAACATCGATGTCGAGCTGTCGATGTCAACATCGATGTCACCATCGATGTTTCTACAACATCGACCATCCCTAACTACAATATACTAATTACTAATCTATGGTACCCACTACCTACCATAGACATAGTATCTTATCCTCTATCTACGCTACCTACTCAGATTCAAAGACAAAGAGAAGAAGAAGAGACAACTTCACATTTCACTTCTTGCTTCTTGCATTCGTAATCGTATTTTCGTTAACCGGTTCTCGATCTCGACTAAATCGATTTTTCGATTCTAGAGATCTCGTTCTCGACACAGATTCAGAGTAACCCGAGTCAAACTATCAAATACCGTATTCAAATTCAAATTTAATATATTTATTGCAAGTCATACACTTGCTGTTAATTTCGTTAAACGTGAGCGTAAATGCCAAGTTTATATGGAACATAGTTCTTTTGATTGTACCATGTCAGATTGTGACGTGTAGCGAAGCAAAAGTAAAACAACTAAGACAAGACAGTTGAGAATAAATATACATACATTTTTTATTAAAAAAAATACTATTCTCCATAAATTAATATTTAACCAAACAAATAACTTCTGTCATCATCATCATCATCATTACAGCCCTTCACAAGTCCACTGCTCAATATAGGCCTCCCCCAAAGAATGCCACAAAGCACGGTCCTGAGCCACCTGCATCCGACTTCCTGCATATCTTACCAGGGCGTCACTCCATCTAGTAGGGGGACGCCCTACACTTTTAATTACGTTGCGCGGAACCCTAATTCTTTTTCTAAAATATAAGTAGCCTAAGTTATTCCTTATAACATCAGCTATATGGCAGTGAAAGTCCCGTCAAAATCGGTCCAGCCGTTTCGGAGAATAGCCGGAACAAACAGACAGACAGACAAACATTTTAAAAATTGTGTTTTTGTAAAGTAAAAGTATATATACTTTCATATGCATTTAGTAAAAGCTGTTATTTTGACATTACAAACAGATACTTCAATTTTATTTATTTATATAGATGTCTTACCTCAGAACTTTTTTCTAGGCGAACCGATTTTGATGATTCTTTTTCTACTGACTTCAAAAAGCAGGAGGTACTCTATTCCACTGTAAGTTTTTTTATGTGTGTTACCTAATAACTTTGTTCTACTGTTGTTGTGTTAAAGCTGGTGCTTCTCATGTGGTCCCATATAAATTTGATCAAGGTCTGAACAATAGTATTTGAGTTACCCTTAATAATATATATTGCAGTCGGTTGTACAAAATTTTTAATTTTAAATTATTAATTTGAAAACGGGTGGTTTTTATGTGGTCCTATAAAAATTTGATCAAGATCTGACCAGTAGTTTTTTAGTTATCCTTAATACTGCGTATTTTATCGCCTTCGACTACATTGATGATGTTCTCATTATATTTATATTGAAATCGGTTGTACAAAATTTTTAATTTTACCACTTGTTAGTTTACTACTTAACATATAATTAAGGAGTCAAAAGTTAAACAGAAAGTGGGTATTAGACTACATTAAGTAAGCAACAAATCCTTACAGAAAGATGTTAGAAGCAGTCACCTACTCTAATGCAAACACAGTAGTCATGTAGCGTAACGTCTTTTGTTCATTAGAAGCAGTCACCTACTCTAATGCAAACACAGTAGTCATGTAGCGTAACGTCTTTTGTTCAAAGTCGGTTATATACGTAGTTTCCGGCGTTCGCGTATCTAGTTTCGTAACAGCTTATTTTTATATCTAGTCTTCTCTGTATAGAGCGTTGGTTACTTCATTCCATTACTTTTGTGTAATGATAACAAATATTAGGATTAATGCAGTTTCTATATTTAAAACGCTTCGTTTTCTTATACCAGCCGTTTTGCAGTAAATGAAGTGCACGAAACCCCTTTTTTAAAACAAAATACCAGTTCAACAGTAAACGAACCGTTTTAAGCGTTTTCATTTTAAGTCATCCTAAGTTGCTGAATGAATAGTAGTTTGTTATATAAACTGTTTTTACATGCAAGGTTTCGTTCTCCGTAATGATCTGTTTTATTACGTTCGATGTAATAAAACAGATCGAAATGAAACGAAACGTTTTTTGAATAAATGAATCGGGCATAAATGAAACAGTTACTTAGTTTTCATATTAATGTTATTTGTATAATATTACGGAATTGACTTCTCCTTAATCAGGCTAATACTCCTATTACACTACACTGAATCAGTCCCTAAGTCATCAATAAGAGAGGTGTAATAAGAGTAAGGCAGTAAGGGTCCCGTGATTAGGGCGTCAGAGTGGACCCGGTTCGTAGTGCGCTTACCACCGTACAGTTTAATAATACTAACTTATTCGACACTTATTCGATGCGCGACTAGGTTTTGGCTTGCCGTCAAAAGGTCCGTGTATTAAAATTAAATTCCGTGTATTAAAATTGCGAAGAATGATTATTACGAATTTTATGTCGCCGTAAAATAAATATTGAAAAAAAAGTCGAAGAGTTTACAAATATTGAAAATGGATTGAAATTGTTTTAATTATTTTTTATTAATAATTATTTTTTAATTATTTTTTACTAACAGATTTTCATATTTTCATGTAATTACCTGTCACTCCTATAAAGGGAGATGGGTTGGAGATGTGCGATGACATGAAGGGGTTATTTCCCGGGCTTCATAGCCTAACTAAGATCTATTTGCCTATCATAGCAACTTCGGTACCCCGTAAGTGGTTATTCTCAGAGGTTGGAGCTATTTCACCCAGGAGAGAAACCGTTTACTGGGCACCAAGTTGTCAAAATTGATACGATAAATATCGATATTTTTTTCCCTTGTTCATCCCTATGACTGAGTAAGGGCGTAAAATCAGTGCAACTGACGTTTCTAATTAGGGGTCACGCCCATCCTTAATTCAGGGCCCTGATTCAGTGTAGTGTCATATTAGTATATATCATATTAGGTCTAAGACTAGCTGCAAAAATTTAGTTTAATATAAATTACTTTTTACATGAATTTTAACACATCTACATCTACATGGCTGAGCGACGAATGAGACGTGATGTGCCACATTTAGTAATAACCTGTTGAATGAAACGCTTATACACCGCGCAAGTCATCTTATCATTTTTGTAAAACAGGATACATAAAATTCTATAATATTATCTATAATCTTTATGATTACGTTGTACTTCGGTCCACGAAATAAAAACATATTCTAAAAATGAAAAAAAAACGTATAAGACTATCTACCAGGCTTGTAAGCAGTTACTGAAACCGATAAATACCTCCCACCTCTAACTCACAAATCAGAACATAAATTACAAACTGTAGTGATATTTTTACACTTAGAGTAATTCCATTCATAACTTATATGTTGGCAACATTTCTTTGTTCGTTATGTTGGTCATATATGTAGCATTTTGAAGAAAAATGAGGGACGAGACGAGGGAGGAATGAAAACGACCGATATCGAAGTGGTTGTCAAAATATTTAGCCAAAAGTATTACCTGTGAATGGCGGCGATAGAGAAAGTGAAAGTAGTCGTTCTTGGAGACTCCGGTAAGGCTAATTCTTTACATTAGCTTTTAGCACTTAATACACTACACTTTTTTTTTGAACAATTTAACATTGAAAACACTTTAGGAAGTTCTCATTTGCCAACCTGACTGTGGCCATGACATATCAAGTTAGGCAACTTTAAAAGGTATTTAGTATTTTGGCGGTCTAATTTAAAATAATGTTGTTGTGATAAAAAAATACGATTTCAAATAAGGCATCCTATTATCATTACAATACAAATAAGCAAACAAAATGATGGTGGTATTTTTTTTTAAATTTTTAAAATTTCTGTTTATCATATTTGAGTTAATTCTGTGTGTAATCCAAGCCCGCCTAAGGGTATTAGTGTTCTGTGGTGTAATCACTTGAGATGCATAGGTATTTTCTACCGACTTCAAAAAGGGAGGATGTATGTTATCTTAACTTTTTTCTGGGTGAAACGATTTCGATGATTCTTTTTTTTATTTGAAAGCTGGTGATGATTCTCATGTGGTCCCATATAAATTTGATCAAGGTCTGACCAATAGTTTTTGAGTTATTCTTAATAATTTATAGTGAAGTCGGTTGTACAAAATTTTTAATTATTTAGAATTTAGTTTTTCAAATGGTATTTCATAGAGCTTTAAATTAATATTCCAAGTGATTTGATACAGCATTGTGATTATTGATTATTTGCATGAGTTGATAGTTTTTTAACCATGTCAATTTTCAATTGATTTGAAAACTCAGAAAAATATTCTGTGACAGACAGACAGACACTAAGGTGATTCCATTAATGTTCAATTTTATATGAATTACAAAAATTGTATTAATTTTAAATAGATTTTGCCTCTTACATGATTGTTGGTTTCTGCTAGTGATTGTGTAATTTTAGTTAGAGTTAACTAGTTAACTGACGAGTTCCTATTCACATAATTGGTGGGTATTGTCAATAATATTGCACATGTAAATTCAATGCCAATTCATCTGATTGTCAACTTAAATGGATATGTGGAAACATAAATAATACAAAAAAGCATGACTAGCTATAATTTAGCTAAATAAATTTAGCCATTGGACTAAAATGTAAAAGAAAGCACTGTTGTGGCAAATTATTCAAACTCCTTTCTTGTATGCATTATGAATGAGGAAGCAAACTATTTGATTCGAATGCATGGTATGTTGGCAACAAAGACCAGCAGAGTATATGTATGTATGGAGTAGCGTATGGTGGTCCAGTGATGGACTGGAGAGAAAGACATTATGTCATGCAATTCCTGCGCACACTCTCTGTTAAAAATCGAAAATCTAGCTACTATGTGCCTCAGCTCAAGGCTAGTAAGATTGGTTCTAACCATATTAGTGTCACCAATACCCCTCTCAGCACACCTTTCCTTTGAGTAAATAACCGCTAGGTAGCATTTTTCTGCACCAGCTAACATATGGTAGCAATACTCTATGCACAAACAAGCTTGCACTTTATATAGTGTAAGAAATGTCCTAGCATGAAGTATTGCCGCACTTTGGCAAGGACACCTAACTTCCTTGCAGATGCTTTGGAGTTGGACATAATGAACATTGTCCTTCAGCCGATCAAACAGCTTGAAATATTGATGAGATTAATCCTCACTGTGCTTTTATCAATATTATTGATAATACAAATACCTCGACCACATATTGATGGTGATTTCAAAAACTTCTAAATCCTCATTAATATTGCAGCAGTATTGTAATTTTCATCAATATTGTATCAATACTATTACCATTCAGTAATTAATGAAAATAATATTGAATGCGTAAACCCAATTTCTTTTGTCGGGATGTAGGTATATTGCAATACCAGGTCTGACAACCAAATGAACGAAAATGATTCATTTTCACAATATATGTTGATTTATGATATATTTTTGTACGTGGTAGAGCCATGCTGCAGCTATATTAGTAGTATAGTTGTAGCACGAATGGGTCAGCTCGACCGGGGAAGGACCACACTCTCACAGAAAACCAGCGTAAAATAGCAGCTTAACGCTGCTGTGTTTCGTATGGTGAGTGTAGACAACTGGAGACCCTTTTTCTTGAAAACGAGGCATTCCATCTTAGTCCTCACGGGTGACAATGCATCTGCATCAGTCTTTATTGAGGATAGATGTAGATGTCTATGGGTCACAGTAACCACTTACCATCAGGTGGACTGTGCTCGTTGTCACCCTATCCTATAAAAAAAAATTTAGTACCAAATAGAAATAAAATCTGAACCCAGTAGGTGTGATTTAGTAATTAATAAATTTCAAATTTACATTAAAAAATTCCAAAGTGATTTTGGAGTAAATGGAGTAAAATATAGATATTATTTCAATTTGAATTCAATCAGAGTTCCGCCTACCGGAAAGGGCATAACCACGTCTGCTGGGCCTGCTAGTGTATAGTTGTAAACTAATAAGCAGTGTTCGCTGGCGAAAGGAATAATTATTTTATATTTTTACAAAATTAACAAAATAATAATAAGAATAATCCATTATGGTAGTGGTAGTAGGTGAAGAATAGAGCCTAATGTCAAGAAATTGAGCTTAAATCTGAATTTGCATATCCAACTGACACATACTTTACTTGTAGTAATTTGAAACAATTTTTTTTTCAGGAGTTGGCAAAACATCATTGACATACTTAATTGCACATAATAAACCATTGATATCACCAGGATGGACAGTAGGTTGTTCTGTGGAAGTGAAGTTGCACAGATACAAAGAAGGAACTCAATCACAAAATACTTTCTTTGTAGAACTTTGGGATGTTGGAGGATCAAATGGTCATAGAAATACTAGAAATGTGTTTTATCAGCCAACACATGGTATATTTCAGAAGTTTAATTGAGTAAAATAATGTTTATAATATATTTAGTAATGTGTATAGTTACGTTTCAGGTATAATATTGGTGCATGATTTAACTAATAGGAAAAGTCAAGTTAATTTGCAGAAATGGCTTTCTGAAATTTTAAATCAAGATAGTTCTAATCCTACTTTTCAACAGGTTGATGTAGATCCGGAACAGTTTCTTGGCTCAACACAGGTAGCATTCTCATGACTAATATGCCTAGTCATCAGATTTATTTAATCTAAAATAAGAAATATTTTAATAACCATTGTGTAAATTATAATAGCCCTCTTTTGTGGATAAATATGTTTTGAAGGGAAGTTATGATTGGAATAGACGTCAAAACATGTTTTTTTTTTTTAAATATACGGCACAGCCAATTTTATGGAAACCTTTAAACAATTATTTTTTTAGCCTATCGACCATATCGTGCCTTTGTTGTACAGCTTATAGATCCATAGTTGTTGCAAGCACAGCATACATCATAGCTGCAGTGGACGTTGATAGGCTATAACGGTGACTGTAACTGTGTACTTAAGTTATATTCTAGTATCCAACAACTCTGTCTGACATTAACATTTTAATACATGAAATAAAAGTTAGCAAAGCTTATATTCCCTATACCTGAACTAATTGGCACTATCGGTGCGAGAGTATTGGCATTGTTCCCATCAATCCACCTGATTAGCGGTAGGAGAACGGAGAATCTTTCAAGTTAAACTTGCCTGCTCATTTGTTTCAATACCCTATGTTTGTGAGTTTGTAAAAGTCCACTGTTGGACACGGGTTTCTTTCGTTTTAGGTAGGATTTGCCCCATATATATTTACAATAAGACATGAGATTAAGAAGTAAACCTTTATACATCCCAGTGCTGGGCACAGATTTCACCTCATTTCTGAGAGGGTTTGAGAGAAACAAAAATCGCGGCAGAACTCCCGATACCATCAACACCATTTGGATGATTGGCGGTCCACTACTGTGCGATTTAAAGATGTTTCTTCCTCGCACAACTTACTTGTGGAATAGTTTACCACCAGCGATTTTTCCGAACCGGTATGGCTTAGGGACCTTCAAGAAAAGAGCCTACTCCTTTTTAAAAGGCCGGCAACGCATCTGCAATACCCCTGGTTCCCTTGGTGTTGCGGTTGTTCATGGGTGGCGGTAGTCACTTACCATCAGGTGAGCCGCATGCTCGTTTGCCCCCTCTCCTATATTAAAAATAAGTCTGCCACTCGCACCAGTGAATGTTAGCAGCCTTCACCTGTCGTCGAAAGATTTACAACTTTACAGACTTGCAGATTTAATCGCTGTTATCCTTCACCGTCCCGTGCACGTTGTAAATTAACATCTCACTTCCGAATTGGTTTACTAAGCCGAAATTATGAAATTGCTACGATGGCTCATAAGACTATATACATTTAATTAAATAATTAATTTGTTTTATGAAAAAAATCTACGATATTGCAGGAGAGGGTCCATCTACTATTAAACAAACAGCAGCATAATGCGGTTCTACATTGTATAGTTAGCGTAGAGAAGGGGAGAACCTTTTTACTGGAAACGAGGCATTCCATCTTAGTAATCAGTGACGATAATGTGTAACATGAGACAGGAATTGCAATTAACAGGAATAATCGGAAATAGGACTTGAAAGTTTTCTATAAGTACTTGCTAAAATTTTGTATCTTATTTAATATTTTTAATATACCATTTATTTTATTATTTTAAGATACCTATATTGGTTATTGGGACGAAATTTGATTTGGCTGAAGAAAAACAAAGGAAAAATCAATACAGAAGGCTTTCCAGTAGCATCGCTGAGCAGTGTGGGGCAGATGAAATATTTGTTAATTGTTTTCAAGCAAGGTAAAATAATATTTTTAAAAAATCATTCTGTTTTTGTATTGTTTATATAATTTTTATAATTGTCAAATAATTAGCTTGTGATATAATTTTTGCTTTTGAGTATATTAGAATACTAGCATATAACATTAAAAGCAAAAATATTATGTATTTATAAAAATAGCCTTTAACAAATCATTACAACCAGCGGTGGCAGGTAAGCGGTGCACTTGGCGTTTTAATGTTCGCATTCATTAATAGACCTACCTGGATGCTTGTTTGCGTGACCTTTGGGCGATGCGACTCTCTTTGTGTGAAAAGTTCTCATAATATTAACTTATATGATTAAAAGCAATTTTTTATATTTCCAATGCAAATAATTTCGTTCTACCAAGTTTTTCTATTCTTATTTCAATCATCATCAGCATCATCACAAGTCCCCTGCTGAACATTAGACTCCACCAAGGTAGGTCACAAATAATGACACTGAGTCCTCCTGCATCCATCGACTTCCTCATAATCACTTCATGTTATACAAACTTTATGTTTATCTCTTAAGGTTTATCTATACTAAAATAGTAATGTAGTTTCATTTCAACAACCGTGTTTTCTCAATAATGAGCAGACTGTCTTTATAGTATTGTAAGAGGGAATTAAAAAAAACGGCAACTGTCAACAAAATAATAGTAAAAAAAAAATTGGTAAATCCAATTGGGCATCCCTTAAGCGCATTAAAAAAATTACGTATAACATGATTATACGGAATTTTTTAAAGTAGTTTAAATACATTTCGACAGCACTATCGGCTTCAACACCCTCGAAAACCATGAAAATTACACCAATGATGAAAAACTTGGTACCTACTTCAGCCGCCATCTTGGATTTACATTTCGACAGCACTATCGGCTTCAACACCCTCGAAAGTCATGAAAATGACACCCATGATGAAAAAATTGATACCTATTGCAGCCGCCACCTTGGATTTACATTTCGACAGCACTATCGGCTTCAACACCCGCGAAAACCATAAGAATGACACCCATGATGAAAAAATTGATATCTATTGCAGCCGCCATCTGGGATTTACATTTCGACAACCCTATCGGCTTCAACACCCTCGAAACTCATGAAAATGACATCTATGATGAAAAAATTGATACCTATTGCAGCCGCCACCTTGGATTTACATATCGACAGCACTATCGGCTTCAACGCCCGCGAAAACCATGAAAATGACACCCATGATGAAAAAATTGATACCTATTGCAGCCGCCACCATGGATTTACATTTCGACGGCACTATCGGCTTCAACACCCTCGAAAACCATGAAAATTACACCAATGATGAAAAACTTGGTACCTACTTCATCCGCCATCTTGGATTTAAATTTCGACAGCACTATCGGCTTCAACACCCGCGAGAACCATGAGAATGACACCCATGATAAAAAAATTGATATCTATTGCAGCCGCCATCTGGGATTTACATTTCGACAACCCTATCGGCTTCAACACCCTTGAAACTCATGAAAATGACATCTATGATGAAAAAATTGATACCTATTGCAGCCGCCACCTTGGATTTACATTTCGACAGCACTATCGGCTTCAACGCCCGCGAAAACCATGAAAATGGCACCCATGATGAAAAAAATGATACCTATTGCAGCTGCCACCATGGATTTACATTTCGACAGCACTATCGGCTTCAACACCCGCGAAAACCATGAAAATGACACCCATGATAAAAAAATTGATACCTATTGCAGCCGCCACCTTGGATTTACATTTCGACAGCACTATCGGCTTCAACACCCTCGAAACTCATGAAAATAACACCCATGATGACAAAATTGATACCTGTTGCAGCCGCCATCTTGGATCTACATTTCGACAGCACTATCGGCTTCAACAACCTCGAAAACCATGAAAATAACACCCATGATGACAAAATTGATACCTGTTGCAGCCGCCACCTTGGATTTACATTTCGACAGCACTATCGGCTTCAACACCCACGAAAACCATGAAAATGGCACCCATGATGAAAAAAATGATACCTATTGCAGCTGCCACCATGGATTTACATTTCGACAGCACTATCGGCTTTAACGCCCGCGAAAACCATGAAAATGACACCCATGATGAAAAAATTGATACCTATTGTAGCCGCCACCTCGGATTTACATTTCGACAGCACTATCGGCTTCAGCACCCTCGAAAACCATGAAAATGACACCCATGATGAAAAAATTGATACCTATTGCAGCCGCCATCTGGGATTTACATTTCGACAGCACTATCGGCTTCAACGCCCGCGAAAACCATGAAAATGGCACCCATGATGAAAAAATTGATACCGATTGCAGCTGCCACCATGGATTTACATTTCGACAGCACTATCGGCTTCAACACCCGCGAAAACCATGAAAATGACACCCATGATAAAAAATTGATACCTATTGCAGCCGCCATCTGGGATTTACATTTCGACAGCACTATCGGCTTTAACGCCCGCGAAACCCATGAAAATGACACCCATGATGAAAAAATTGATACCTATTGCAGCTGCCACCTTGGATTTACATTTCGACAGCACTATCGGCTTCAACACCCGCGAAAACCATGAAAATGAAACCCATGATGAAAAAATTGATACCTATTGCAGCCGCCATCTTGGATTTACATTTCGATAGCACTATCGGCTTCAACACCCGTGAAAACCATGAAAATGACACCCATGATGAAAAAATTGATACCTAATGCAGCCGCCATCTTGGATTTACATTTCGACAGCACTATCGGCTTTAACGCCCGCGAAAACCATGAAAATGATACCCATGATGAAAAAATTGATACCTATTGCAGCTGCCACCTTGGATTTACATATCGACAGCACTATCGGCTTCAACGCCCGCGAAAACCATGAAAATGACACCCATGATGAAAAAATTGATACCTGTTGCAGCCGCCATCTTGGATTTACATTTCGATAGCACTATCGGCTTCAACACCCTCGAAACTCATGAAAATGACACCCATGATGAAAAAATTGATACCTATTGCAGCCGCCACCTTGGATTTACATTTCGACAGCACTACCGGCTTCAACACCCGCGAAAACCATGAAAATGACACCCATGATGAAAAAATTGATACCTATTGCAGCCGCCATCTTGGATTTACATTTCGATAGCACTATCGGCTTCAACACCCGTGAAAACCATGAAAATGACACCCATGATGAAAAAATTGATACCTATTGCAGCCGCCATCTTGGATTTACATTTCGATAGCACTATCGGCTTCAACACCCGTGAAAACCATGAAAATAACACCCATGATGAAAAAATTGATACCTATTGCAGCCGCCATCTTGGATTTACATTTCGACAGCACTATCGGCTTCAACACCCGTGAAAACCATGAAAATGACACCCATGATGAAAAAATTGATACCTATTGTAGCCGCCACCTCGGATTTACATTTCGACAGCACTATCGGCTTCAGCACCCTCGAAAACCATGAAAATGACACCCATGATGAAAAAATTGATACCTATTGCGGCCGCCATCTTGGATTTACATTTCGACAACCCTATCGGTTTCAACTCCCCGTGTAGTGGCGGGAAAGAATACTCACTACTCCATGTCTTCCCGTGGGTGTCGTAAAAGGCGACAGAGGGAAACTGAGGCAGAGGATGGGCAGCAGCATCTTTCTGATAATAGCAAAACAGCAATAAAAAAAACTGCGGTTGCCAACCCGCTCGCCAAGCGTGGCAACTATGGCAATATACCCCCCCATGAGAGTAACGAAGGGACGGCCCCCAGTCCCTCGCGGTCCCGCTATTCCTGGCTACGGTGGCGACCATGGTAACGGAGGGGCAGGGTGTGCTGAATATCCGGTGGAGGTTCGGTTGCCACCTACGACGACTCGACCTGGCAACTTATAACGCACGCACCCTGAGGACTAACGAGAAGATCGTGGAGCTGGAAGAAGAGATAGACAAGTTGCGCTGGAATATCATATGATTATCCGAGGTCTGAAGAGAGGGGGAGGACACGGTAATCCTTGAATACGGCAACTTGTTCTATCACCGGGAGGGCGACCATCTGTCCCAAGGAGGTGTCGGATTTATCGTCCACAACTCTCTCGTTAACAACGTTGTAAAGATTGGGAGTGTGTCGACGAGGGTTGCGTACCTTATACTCAGAATCACCAAACGGTATTCACTGAAGTTCATACAGGTTTACGCACCAACCTCGGCACACCCCGATGAGAAGGTGGAGGAAATGTATGAGGATATCTCTAGAGCCATGCATTCCTACAAAACCCACTATACGGTGTTAATGGGAAACTTCAACGCAAAACTAGGCACAAAAGAGAACGGTGAGCTGAAAGTAGAGAAATTCGGAATAGGGCAACGGAACCCAAGGGGCAAGCAGCTGGATGACTTCATGGAGAAAGAGGGACTATTTATGATGAACTGTTTCTTCCAGAAGCGGCCCCACAGGAAGTGGACCTGGTCGAGCTCCGACGGTTCGACAAAAAATGAGATTGACTTCATTATGACGACCAGACGACAACTGTTCAGTGTGAAAACCGGCAGCGATCACCGAATGGTGAGAGGCACATTGAACCTAAACGTTAAGTTGGAGAGGTCACGTCTAATGAAGTCAACGCTCCGTCCCCCTCGTACTCTAATCCAAAGTCCCGAAACCTTTCAGCTAGAGCTACGAAACCGTTTTCAATGCCTAGAAGATTGCAATGCAGTGGACGATATGAATGACAAGCTCGTGGAAACTATCCACGCGGTCGGAGCTAAGTTTTGCAAGATCCGCCGTAGAAGAACACAAAAACACTCCGATCACATTCTTAATCTCATGGCTGTTAGACGGGATATGAAGCTGCAGTCTTCAGTAGTTTTAACAGCATACAGGCAACTGAACAGACAGATCTCCAAATGCATTCGGCGGGACTTACGCAACTTTAATATTGCTCGAATTAAAGAAGCGATCGAGCGAAACCAGGGCTCCAAAGTCTTTGCTAGAGATCTGTCTGCCAGAAAGAGCCAACTGTCGAAGCTGAAGACCGAGTGTGGCAGCGTCATTTCCGTGACACCTGAGATTTTGAGTGAGATTGAGAGGTTCTATGGGCTGCTGCACACATCATCTTTGGAGCCACACGCAAGTGTGAGTAACGATTCAAGAGCGAGTCTTATCCGACATTATTCTGATGATATCCCAGACGTCAGTCTGAGCGAGATTAGAATGGCTCTCCAGCACCTTAAAAACGGCAAGGCCCCAGGCGAGGGTGGGTACAGCGGAGCTTCTGAACGCAGGTGGAAAACCGGTACTTGGAAGTCCTTCAGAAGCTCTTTAATTCAGATCCTCCATGGTGGCGTTACACCGGACGCGTGGAGCATAAGTGCGGTGGTCTTGTTCTTCAAGAAAGGTGACAACGCTCTCTTGAAGAACTACAGACCGATTTCCCTTCTGAGCCGCGTCTACGTGCTGTTTTCGAGAGTCATTACGAATCGTCTCGCGCGCAGACTTGACGACTTCCAGCCTCCCGAACAAGCCGGTTTCCGAAAAGGCTTTAGCACCATAGACCACATACACATCCTTCGGCAAATTGTACAGAAGTACGAGGAGTACAATTTGCCACTATGTCTGGCGTATGTGAACTATGAGAAAGCCTTTGATTCCGTCGAAATTTGGGCGGTGTTGCAGTCCCTTCAGCGGTGCCAAATTGACTGTCGGTATATCGTAGTGTTGAGGTGCTTGTACAGTAGGGCTACGATGGCTATCCGAGTACAGAACCAGAGTACGAAACCTATCCAATTGCAGAGAGGTGTAAGACAGGGTGACGTTATATCCCCGAAACTCGTCACCGCTGCATTGGAAGACGTTTTCAAGCTTCTGGACTGGAAAGGATACGGTATCAACATCAATGGCGAGTTAATCACTCACCTTCGATTTGCCGACGATATAGTCCTTATGGCAGAATCGCTGGAGGACCTAAGCACTATGCTCAATGACCTTAATAGTGTTTCCCAACGGGTAGATCTTAATATGAACATGGACAAAACAAAGATCATGTTTAATGTCCATGTCACACCTATGCGGGTAGTTGTTGGGAGCACTAAGCTTGAAGTTGTTGACGAGTATGTTTACCTGGGACAAATGTTCCGACTAGGTAAGTCCAACTTCGACCGAGAGGTCAATCGACGGATTCAACTCGGCTGGGCAGCGTTCGGGAAATTACGGCACATCTTCTCGTCAGGTATACCTCAAAACTTGAAAAAGAGACTGTACAACCAGTGCGTGTTGCCAGTGATGACATATGGAACTGAGACGTGGTCCTTCACTGCTGGCCGGATGAGGAAGCTCAAGGTCGCTCAGGGAGCTATGGCGAGGGCTATGCTCGGAGTTTCTCTGCGTGATAAACTTAGAAATGAGGATATCCGCAGTAGAACCAGAGTGACCGACATAGCCCAACGGATTAATAAGCTGAAGTGGCAATGGGCCGACCATATAGCCCGAAGAACCGACAACCGATGGGGAAAAGAGGTTCTCGAGTGGCAGCCTCGCACCGGCAGGCGAAGTGTAGGGTGTCCCCCCACTAGATGGAGTGACGACCTGGTAAGATATGCAGGAAGTCGATGGATGCAGGTGGCTCAGAACCGTGCTTTATGGCATTCCTTGGAGGAGGCCTATGTTCAGAAGTGGACTTGTGAAGGCTGTAATGATGATCGGTTTCAACACCCTCGAAAACCATGAAAATGTCACCCATGACAAAAAATTTATACTACTTACTTTTAGTACGTACTACTATTATTTATTCTGTGCTTATAAAATATTGTAATAAAAAAATCTCTTATTATTAAAATAATCAAATATTTAAGAAATTTGGTTATTCAAATATTGTGTATTTGTACAGCGATCTTTTTGAGCCGCTGCAAACAATCGAAACAATGTCCACTCACGACGGCGACTGACGCCGGACTGAGTGAGTGATTAAAGTACTCTGTGGCTGTAGCTCCCTATTTACAGAAATAATTTACATACAAGGCTACCAAATCAACGAAAATTTCGACATTTTGTATCCGAAAAAAATTCATTATAGCTAAACAAAACAAAATTACACTGCCATTTACATTCAGTGGCTTCTCACATGATAGATGAAGAGTTTAAAAAATAGATTGAGTTAAACAATTGATATTTTCAAAAGTTATCGTGTTTACAAGCCTTGGGGACATGATAAATCCACAGCATAAGCCACTAAAACCCCTTTTTTTATTTAAAATAGCAATTAATCGATTTAAAAAAATATTTAAGTTCAACAATCATTTATCTTTCTAACAATGTGCTTTTTATATCATTTATATGTATAATATGATTCCTAGATACAATTTTATTCGATAAAACGTTGGAATCTTCATTTTTAGGCGATAGTAGAACATACCTTGCGTTTTCGCTAAAGGCATGCAAAAATGTTATGGTCTATGATATTAAAGTTTTTGTATGTATTTTGAGAACCTTACGACATTACCAAAACTGCACCAGTGCCAAAACTGCCTTAAAAAGAGAGGTTTAGGAAAATTTTAAGTAATAAATTATTAGCTTGCATCTAAAATTTTCTTTTATATAGATCCGTAGAGATTACGTGGTACGTGGTAGAGCCATGCTGCAGCTCTATTAATATAGTATAGTTGTAGCACGAATGGGTCGGCTCGACCGGGGAAGGACCACGCTCTCACAAAATACCAGCATAAAATAGCAGCTTAATGCTGCTGTGTTTCGTATGGTGAGTGTAGAGAACCAGAGACCCTTTTTACTGGAAACGAGGCATTCCATCTTAGTCCTGGTTGACAACGCATCTGCATTTTGATTCGTAATCGAAGATACATGTAGATGTCTATGGGCCACAGCAACCACTTACCATCAGGTGGACTGTGTGCTCGTTTGTCACCCTAATCCTATAAAGAAAATACGAAATGGGTTTCTTTTTAATCTAATTATATATTGCTCCATTGTTAAAAACGGTGATTGGTTAAATTTGATTTGATGATGATTTCATTCAATTCGACTCGAAATTCTCGATTCTCCATTCTCGAAATTCTCGAGACTGGAGTTCGATAGACATTCGAGAAAAATGGGACATTTTGCCGAGTATTGGCATTTTTTTTAGAATAAGGGTGATAAACGAGCTCACAGTCCATGGTAAGTGGATGCTATGGTCCATAAACATCTATTATCCTCAATTAAGAATCAAAATGCAGATGCGTTATTGTATGTAGTTAGTGATAAAGATGGAATGTCTCGTTTTCAGTAAATCATTGAAATTGCAACATTGAGTTGCTATTTTAAGCTGGTATTCTGTGAGAGAGTGGTCTTTCACCAATCGAGCCTACACATTCGTGCTACAGCATACATGAATGGCATATTTTGCCAGCTTTCATATTTGAGTTTTTTTCAGACATGGTTGTAACAGGTTTTTATTCAGTGAGTATAATTTTTATGAAACATTATTCATGGTTTCGCCTTGGTGATAGATATATAAAAGGCGTTCACATCTTGCCACAAGTCTGTAATGATTAGTAATAATTATTTTTCAGATCTCTTGCTCCTGGTACAAGTAACTCCGTGAAGTTGACGCGATTTTTCGACAAGGTCCGTATTAAGAGATTTCGTATTTTCTATCTATATATTAATACGTGAAGGGAAACCTGTGCTCCTTTTTAATAATATTGTGCGCACGGAGAAATGAGAGATTTGGTATAGTTAAAGTTGATATGAAGGATTGCAGAAAGCTAAAGTTTTATTTATATATTTACTAGCGATCCGCCCCGGCTTTGCACGGTTGATTTCTGGGTCTCTATAACAGCGCCAGCCACTAGGTCCAATTGCGAATCTAAACACTTCTCCAGACTTTCGCGAGAAGGCTCGCCGAGATTACTCGCCAAAAAACAAGTGTTGGTTCACAGTCACGACGTTTCTCACATACTGTTCTCCTCGCTACCAGTATGGACGATTTTGATAGTGCAGGGGCTTTAGTTTTGTGTGTATTTGCATACTATATATACAGGCTGTCCCAGTAATGGTGGATAACCTGGTACGTACGTGTTCGGGCGGAGAGGAGGTGGCCTAGGTTCCCTAAAAAAAATTCTATCCCGAACGGTTCGCGCTTTACGTCATGTTTTATAAAATTCCGAAAATTCGTACTTCTGCTCACATTTGTTGTCATCATGTACTCAGTTTAATGCCTAGATCGGATTTTTTTCTTTTAATGTGTCCCTAATAATGATGTTTCTAAATTACCCTTAAAAGTTTTCAACTACTATGGGTAGTATTTTACAAGACGGCACAAACATAAGTTTAAATTTTTTACTTTATTTAACTGTTAATTTGAGCACCTGTGGTGAAAAAAAAAAACGTATAGGATCTGTGTGGCCAACCATTTAAAAAGTTTGCCTATATCATAAGGATTCTAAAACATTAGCATACCATGTACTTCATGTCATTACTTACTGAGCTATAGCCGTTAATGTGTAAAAGTAGGCATTTCATTACAAAATTACAAAATTATCGGCAGATAGTTTTTTTAAACATTGCATGTCTTTATTAGGTAAGTACATTTGTTGCCCTTGAAAATTTTACTTTACTACCTGCTCGCCTTGTTTGGACGAGTTCTAAGCTGTGTAAGCGAGACAAACGGTGCTTAGGATTAATGTGAGGATCGACAGATTCTCCATTGTATGAATTCGTGTTTGGTTTTTGTTAAATATGGTTAGTGCGTATCCCGACCATCCGAGGCCACCTCTCCCTTGCCCGAACACGTACGTACCAGATTATCTACCATTACTGGGCCAGCCTGTATATATATATACAGATCTTTTTCTTTAATTGATGTAATTATAATGTCTAAGAAAAGTATTTGTTTTAATTCTGAATACTTTCTGTTGCAGCTTTACTATGCAAAAACAATCGGGACAGCTAGTTGCTGAACCAAGTGGAGAATTCAAAAAGTTTACTAGAATGTCAACAGTTGATTTTGAAACGATGCTGCCACACTCGGTCTTCAGCTTTGACAGTTGGTTCTTTCTGGCAGACAGATCTCTGGCAAAGACTTTGAAGCCTTGGTTTCGCTCGATCGCTTCTTCAATACACGCTGTATTGAAGTTGCGTAAGTCCCGCCGCATGCATTTGGAGATCTGTCTGTTCAGTTGCCTGTATGCTGTCAAATCTGTTGAAGAATGTAGCTTCATTTCCCGTCTAACAGCCATGAGATTAAGAGTGTGATCGGAGAGTTTTTGTGTTCTTCTGCAGCGGGCCTTGCAGAACTTAGCTCCGACCGCATGAACAGTTTCCACGAGCTTGTCATTCATATCGTCCACTTCATTAAAGTCTTCTAGGCACTGAAAACGGTTTTGTGACTCGAGCTGAAAGGTTTCGGGACTTTGGAACAGAGCACGAGGGGGACGGAGTGTTGACTTCATTAGACGAAACCTCTCCAACTTAACGTTTAGGTTCAGTGTGCCTCTAACCATTTTTAACCTCTAACTAGTTTTAATAATAGTGTATTTTATTTTATTTTTATATTTGAGTTGATTGAATGAAAGGTAAATTACGATTTAAGATTTATGAGGTATTAAAAAAAAAACTACTTACTAGATCTCATTGAAACCAATTTTCGGTGGAAGTTTACATGATAGTGTACATCATATATTTGTTTTAGTTTTATCATGCTAGTTACGGGGTAGGGGGGGGGACGCACATTTCACCACTTTGGAAGTGTCTCTCGCGCAAACTATTCAGTTTAGACAAAAGTGATATTAGAAACCTCAATATCATTTTTGAAGACCTATCCATAGACACCCTTCATGTATGGTTTTGATGAAAAAAATTTTTGTGTTTCAGTTCTAAGTAGGGGAACCCCCAAAATTTATTGTTTCTTTTTTCTATTTTTGTGTGAAAATCTTAATGCGGTTCACAGAATACATCTACATACCAAGTTTCAACAGCATAGTTCTTATAGTTTCGGAAAAAAAGTGGCTGTGACATACGGACGGACAGACGGACAAACAGACATGACGAATCCATAAGGGTTCCGTTTTTTGCCCTTTGCCTACGGAACCCTAAAAATTAAGGCTTTAAAAGCTATCTCCCGTCGCCAAGTATCTTAATGTTATTGCTAAACGCATTTTAGTTGATAAAGCTAGTCGCAGTTGTGTATCTTGTTTACTTCATCATCATCATCATTACAGCCCTTCATAAGTCCACTGCTGAACATAGGCCTCCCTTAAGGAATGCCGCAACACGGTCCCGAGCCCCCTGCATCCATCGACTTCCTGCATATCTTACCAAGTCGTCACTCCATGTAGAGGGGAGACGCCCAACACTTCGTTCACCGGTACGAGGCCGCCCATAGAGAACCTTTTTTTCCCATCGGTTGTCGGTTCTTCGAGCTATATGGCCGGCCCTTGTTTACTTATTAATGGAGAAATCGTGTTAAGTAAATATTCAAAATCAACTGTTGACATTCTAGTAAACTTTTTGAATTCTCCACTTGGTTCAGCAACTAGCTATCCCAATTGTTTTTGCATAGTAAAGCTGCAACAGAAAGTATTCAAAATTAAAATAAATACTTTTCTTACACATTATAATTACATCAATTAAAAATGATCTGCAAACCTTGTTCTATTTTGATGAATTTCCGTCATTCACCATCGCCTGCACCTTCTTTTTTTCCTAATTTGTTTTCTGATTTTTATATTAACAAGATTATATACTGGGTGGCGCTAAGGTTATCACGTTAAATAGCATAGCAGTTAATACAAGTTGATATATATCGGTTAAAATAATAAAATAAACAATAATAAAAG
This sequence comes from Parnassius mnemosyne, assembly GCA_963668995.1. Classification (NCBI taxonomy): domain Eukaryota; kingdom Metazoa; phylum Arthropoda; class Insecta; order Lepidoptera; family Papilionidae; genus Parnassius; species Parnassius mnemosyne. The sequence goes on from CAVLGL010000159.1 coordinate 27,853,750, forward strand.
AAAATAAACAACGCATTTTTCAAACAAAATAAATAGCGTAAAAAATTGACAAGAAATAAATCATCCTTGATAATATTAGTTTACTGATCTGGGGGCCTACTACGAAGTCTTATTGCCGGTCAGTTTAAGACCGTAAACTGAATAGCCTTGCTTTGTCGTACTACGAACGCGTCTTATTGCAGGGTGCAGGCCAACCTGTGATGACGTAACGAAACATTTCAGTGGCCGGCAAGCTAGCTCAACGTTTTAAATCGGTAGACGTTTGTAACAGAGTTGTGACCCGTTTATTGAACAGTATATCTGTCATATTAAACACTTCAATAAAAGTTGCTTGGTGGGAGCTTTTTCTGAAACGTTTAATATTCTAATAGTATAATAGTAAGTATTAAAAATATTTCTTGAAGTTATACATGCTTAATTGGGTTAAAATCTCTTTAAAATTGTTATATTATTTACATAATATACATATTAAAATTTTCTAATTCCTCTTTGTGCATTAATTTCAGTGTCTGATGATTACGAAACTTTTGAGTTCCTCAAAGAGTAAAATGAAAGCAAAATTGTGGAGGACAAAATTGAAAGAACAATATTACGCAGCTAAATCGACCCGTTTTCGATCGGTGATGGTGAATTTGTAAAAAGATATCGTTTAAGCAAAAACTTAGTGTTGGAACTTTGTGATGATTTAAGACCTTGTATGACAAAGCCTGCTAAGTTTACTGATTTGTTAATCGAAACCAAGGTTGAGTATTAATTAAATCATTCATTACTAGTAAAACATTACTAAAAGTGATGTGTATTTAATGCAGTTTTAGCAAAAATTCGTACTGAATATTTTTTATATTTTTTTTTACAGTTTTTACAATTATTTTTAGGTCTTAATTGCACTGTCTCTCTATGGCATGCTCCCATTGAGAACAATATATATAAGATTTCCAAGAGCTTCATGCTGTACATGTAAGTACAAATTTAAAACATAATTTTAATTGATTATAAGAACAACTTCTATTATTAGAACCATTGAACATTAATAATATGCTCACTGGTATCTACCATATCATGCAGCAAGCTCAGCAAAGATTTATAATTAAGTGATTAAATATGGCTTTGTAGATTTTACAACAAATTTGAGATGCCTGGAGATTTAGACTGCATTGATTTTACATATGTGGCAATGGTCCGTCCTTCACAAAATGAAGAGAGACATTACTGTAGAAAACAGTAGCTATCATTCTTTAAATGTGCAGTTGGTAAGAAATATTGTAATAAAACCACAAATTCAATAAATGTAATTTTATTGATACATAAATCATTTAAACACTGAATCATTATGTATATATTTGAATTAATATTTTAGATATGCAATGTAGACATGGATATAATAATCAGTGTGGACGCAAGCTATGGGGAGCTTCACATGATGCTTTTATATGGGCTAATCACCGTTTGAAGGCACACATGGAAGGCCTCAGCACAAACAAGATGATATGGCTTCTTGGTAGGGACTTTACATAATAACAAATAGATAGGTACATAATATACATAAATGCCATGTTTCAGATGTCTCCTAGTGTATAGTGTTACATTATGAGCCTTACATGGTGGCTTCTATTATAAATGCATGTGTGATATTTCACAACATATGCAATAAGGATAATGTCAGTGTAGAAGGGCTGCAGCCAGAGGTAGCTTTGTATGAGCATTAATCGCATCGATTGACTTCTCCCTGCCAGGATTCTGTAGTAAATTCTAGGGCCGCACAAAATCCAGGGCTCCGAGAAGGCATAACGGTCAGAAGTGACCTTATCAATCGCCCATGGATATGGCGGAGGGCAACCTGAAAATAAATTTGATTTTAAAACTATTGTTTTTTTGTTTAAATTTTTCTATTAGATTTATATACATAGACTATTAATATTGTGTTGTTTTTATTTTAGATTATTAGTAAATGACAAACTTTTATAGTTGTAATCACTACAATTTAAATATTCTAAACATTTTAATTTGTTACAGCATGAGTTGGGATGCAAAATTAACAGTTGTTACTTGGTAAATTTATTACCTATTCCATTAACTGTAAATAAACTAAATAACAAATGTATTACTTCTTGTCGATAATGCTGTTTTACGTGATGTTCAGACAGATAAAAATTCTTAATTATATTTCGAAAAATGTTGGCTTTTATTCCATACTAATTAGCCCCCAATATATGTTTTTGTACCTTGTAGTGGCGGTGTAAGAATATCCATTACCACATATCCCACGTGTCTTAAGAGGCAAAAGAGAGCAACAGCGTCTTTCTAGTAACGATTAAAAATTAAAAACTGCGTTTGCCAACCCGCTTACCAACTGTGGCAACTATCGCAAGTGTTGTCCCTATGAGGCAATCTGTGTGTAATACGTAGGTCACTCAATAAGTTTTGAGATGCTCGAAATTTAAAAACGGAACGCCTGTGTTATGCCCGTGTTATATGTTTCTAAAAAGCAAATTAATTTATTTAAAAATAGAACTCCATAAGCTTTGATTTTTTTTAAACTTTGTGTTTTTTTTAATATTGAGCAATTACTCAATATTAAAAAAAAAAACAAAGTCCTATTAATTTTCCTGCAATGCTTCCCGCGCTTTTCTTTTTCAACGTTGGATCTTAACCGTGAACATTTGCGCGCTATGATATATTATGATTTTAAATTTGGTTTAACACCCACCCTACAACCCTGACTTATATAGCTTATATAGCTCCTTGTGATTTCTTTTTGTTCCCAAGAGTCAAAGAAAAATGAAAAGTCATGTTTTTTCAAACGTCGAAGAAGCCGTGGCTGCCTACGAAGAAGCGATTTCCGACCTGTCAGATCAAGACTGGCAAAAGTGTTTTCAGAGTTGGTTTAGACGAATGGAACTGTATAGAGCATTATGGAGAATATTTTGAAAAGATGTAAAATAAATATTAATAGTATCTAGAATACTTTTTGTATATCTCAAAACTTATTGAGTGACCTACATATAATTATATATTATTTTTATGCCAATAAATGATATTTTAGATAGATCATATGGGACATAACACAATTTTTAACATCTTTTATGACGTACTTATGAATTATGATCAACAAATAAATATTCAAAAATTTAAATATTATACAAACTAAAAACCCTTCCTACTTTTTTATATCTATGTGCAGATTTTGGACTTATTCTCGCATTTATTTTGCTATCGTAATTTATAATTATCATCAAATAGTGCCGAATATTTCATAATATGCAAACAATTTGGGTTCGATACCTGTCAGCAGTGAAAATGTTAATTGAAATTTTAAGTGCTGATTTACCCTTAACTTAGTTTATTCTATGAACAACATAAATATTTCTAACCAACCTTCTCTCAATGCGTTCCAAAACATCTTGAATTCGATGAAGCACTTGCACAAACTCCGTAATATTGCGGCTATTACGAGCCTCCGTTTCAGCCCGCAATTGGGACGTCTTAACCAAGGCTCTTCTTGCTTCTTCCTGAGTAAAACGCACACGTCGACGGCGTCGTCTTCTTTGTTGTTGTTCACCTCCAGTTGGTGCAACAGAAACCGCTTGTGTGGGATGTGCCTCTGGAGTACGTGTAGGTACAGTATAAGATATACAAGGTTCAGGAGCATGTACGTCTACAAGTACTGGTGGTTCACTTTCAGCCTCTAGCTGTTGCTGCTCTTGAACCAGTGAACTCCTGAGATTAACACCCTCAATGACTTCAATGGTATTAAGAACAACTTCTTGTTCCAAGGACTGTTGGACCTCCTGTAGAGGTATTTGGGACATATCTGAAGTTGATGCAGCCTGCGAATTAAACCCTTTTGTCACTACAAAACGTACGTAGCGGAATTCGTATTGTACATTGCACAAAATTTAATCAATATATCTACAAATAACTAAATAAGTTATCGCGAAAATAGATATCTTAGCTTAAATCAAATAAAATTTAAACTTTGGCCACCCCATGGTTTAATGAGATACAAGAAAAAACTTACATGAATATTTGAATCTTCAAATGGATTTACACGAATACCAGGAAGGCCCAAACCAAAATCTTCACCTACAATATTTAAAAACTTCTTTTCTAAAGTCGACAGCTGTGGAACATTAGATGGCTCTCCATCAGTTCGAGATTGCGCAGATCTAATAGTAGCACACCGCTTCTTCAGCTTCCCCTTGTAATCAATCCAATACTGAAAAAAAGAAAGCTATTTTGAATATTCATATAAATAATATGCGTTTTCAACTTCAACAGTCCATAGACAGAAAAACAATTACTATGATAAATATTTACTCATAATACTTACGGCAGACCAGCCTTTTCCGTCCTTAACGGCACCATCTCCAAATGAATTGAGGGCTTGGGCTACCTCCTCCCACATGCGGCGGGAAGTTTCTCGAGCTTGTGCACTTTTATTAAAGCCCACTGCAACATCCCTATTGGAATTTAAAAACTCCCATAGGATTTCTAATTGAGAGTATGTTACGCGACGCCGACGTTGTGCTTCAGCCATTGCTTCTTTAGTAATGAAATCACATTTCGCCTTAAATCTTAACCAAACCACACAATTCCATTAATTTATTACGGTACGAAGGGTGCTTACATTTAAAATGAACATGGTAACTAATTTATTATCCACTTGACACACAGACACAGCTCATATTATAATAAATTCTCAAAAAGAGCACACAAACTAAATTTCGCCTCGACTTAAGTGACTTTACACCATCAATCACATCTCAAATCGAAAACATATATTCAAAAATCCACTTTAGTTCCTCGTCGTCATCGTAAATTAATAAACAAAACTCGTAGAAACAAAAAAAGGTTTTTATTATGTTTGAATATCTTAAAAGCATATTACTACCTCATTTCAAGTGGTAATAATTTATTTAGCATTAAAAAACTACAAGAATATGGGTTTCACTTTAAGACCGACCTTAAAATTAAAGAGATAAACTTATGTAACATTTATATAGCGTCCTCTCACTCGAACGGTTAGCCAAAACAAGACAGAGACAATGCTAACCCGTGAGCAAAGCCGTTATATGGGTTTAAAACAGTTGAGCTAAGCGTAGTTCATAGTACCAAATTAAGCATTTCTGTTTAAGGTCAGAACTCCCGATTATATTACCTTATCTATGGGTCAGAAACTGAACTGATCGGAACTTGCCAAGTTTATAAACACTTCGTAGTAGGCCGTATATATAGTACGTAGGCGTTATAATAGTTATAGTACCTAATTATAATACTTACACTTGACCATACATAGGCTTAGAATAATAACACCTAGAACGATAGTTCCCTACAAAGCGGACGTTCAAATGTGGGGCAAGTACAAAATCTATCAACTTGTGTTTACGCTAGACGAAACGCACACAAGTGAAGAAATAATGTTGCCAACAGGGGCGTAGCTACCGCCGTATCAGTTATGTTGCGGCTAGTGGCGTCATTTCTCAGAGATAGGAAGTTCTACGTCTGTGTAGAGGACGCCAAGTCCGCAGCGAGACCAATTAGAGCCGGCGTACCACAGGGCAGTTGTCTTTCGCCGATCCTGTACACCAATGACATCCCCACCCTGGCAGACCACCTGGGCGAATGGGAAGACGATGTTGAATTAGCGCTATACGCGGACGATAGTGCCTATTTCACATAGTCTAGAAGAGCCCACATAGCCACTGGCAGGATGCAGCGCCTGCTGGACCTGCTGCCACCATGGCTGGACGAGTGGAGGATGACCGTCAATGTTGGCAAGACGACTGCTCTGCTCACTCGCGGCATCAGGAACTTCCCATCACCGTTGACGCTCAGGGGCCAGGGAATCACATATGAAAAGGCCGTGACGTACCTGGGGTGCCGGATCGACCGAATGCTGCGCATGACCGCGTTCGTCGATGTCGCCGTCCGCAACCGACGCAAAAAGAGGGGTGTTATAAGTTTGACTGTTATGTGTATGTGTGCATGTGGCACGGTAGCTCTTAAACCGATTTGGGTGCGGTTTTTTTTTAATTTAAAAGGAGGTGTTCTAGTGGTGGTTCTTAGATAAATATTTTATCAAAATCGATTCAGCCGTTTCAAGGTCATCAGCTGTTTTTTAGATGCGGTAGGGTTCCTTTCGGGGGTTTTAAAATTTTCAATTTAAGTTATTAAAATTGTGTAAAGTGTATGCTAAGACAAAAATACGCATTTTGTATATTAGACATTTGTGGTTTATATATTTATGAGCAGTTGAAAATGAAATACAGCTTGCTTTATATAACATAAGAAATTCATTAATTTTGGTCAAATTTCATCATTTTCATTGGTCAAAATTCCACCACCACTAGATAGTTGACCACTAGGTGACAACTGGTATGTTATATTACTAATACTATTCATAAGCTCGTTTTTTTTATTTCAGGTAATAGAACGCCGCTATTATTCTCGAGTAAGCCCATTCTCTGAAAAGAGGCGTATTCCTCCGTACATCATGGCCACTTCAACACCGTTATCTAATAACAAACCCTCGCAATATTTAAGCCCACGTTTCTACCACATGGATTAATTGTTTTGTATAAATATTTATTAAATGAAAATACAATATAACTATTTATTAAACACAGAAAGCCTGTGATAAGATATGGGGGATTTAATGCTTTATAAAGGCTTGCAGTTTCGTGGTCACTTGGAAGAGAAGGCCAAATTGGCCTCTAAAAAGCTTGGCGTGCTCAGCAGAGCGGGACAGTATTTCATGCCGGCACACCGCCTGCAACTTTACAAGGCGCAGGTTCGGCCTCACATGGAATACTGTTCCCATCTCTGGGCAGGGGCTCCCCAGTGCCAGCTCCTTCCACTTGACCGCATCCAGCGCAGAGCGGCTCGAATCGTCGACGACCGAGCCCTTTCCGATCGGCTCGATTCATTGGCACTGCGAAGAGATGTTGCATCTCTTTGCATTTTCTTTCGCATCTACCATGGGGAGTGCTCTGAGGAATTGTTCGGATTAATCCCAGCCGCCAAATTTCATGAACGCACATCGCGGCAGAACTCCCGATACCATCCACACCATCTGGATGATTGGCGGTCCACCACTGTGCGATTTAGAAGATGTTTTCTTCCTCGCACGACTTCCTTGTGGAATCGATTACCATCAGCGATTTTTCCGGACCGATACGACTTAGGGACCTTCAAGAAAAGAGCCTACTCCTTTTTAAAAGGCCGGCAACGCATCTGCAATTCCCCTGGTGTTGCGGTTGTTCATGGGCGGCGGTAGTCACTTACCATCAGGTGAGCCGCATGCTCGTTTGCCCCCTCTCCTATAAAAAAAAAAAAAAAAAAAAAAAAAAAGGCTCCATTAAAATATTGATGAATAAAGAATTGGAAATTTGCATTTGTTTTTTCTCATTTACAACTTTTGGGTCCACCCATAACTTAAGTGTCGTAAAGGTAGGCTAAAGCAAAAACTTGTAATATATGAAACAATAATTTTGTATTTCAGATAAAAAATCGTGACGTCGTAACTATGCCCGAGTAACAAAACAAATCAGTATATTTTTGTTTTATGAAGTATCAATTACCAAAAATATATATATTATTCGTTGATCTATATCCATATTTTTAATGTTCAATTAATAATTTAAGTACATAATTGGGTTGGGTTTGAAATTAAGTCGCCTGAATTTGAGGATTATGTCACTGTGTGGGGTTAAAAATATTGGTAAATAACTAACCAAAGAAATTGAAATATATAGGTAGACTAACTACTTAAATATCTTTGTTACTAACTAATCGTGAAATGGACCGTACATTTAACTAAATTCTGACGTTTTTGACGTTAAATCTGTCAAAGTTAGTGGAAAAATTATATAGGTAAGCGTAAAATGGTTCGCTAGGTATGAGAGCTGGCGACGAATTTTGGGAAGGTCCTGTGGGCAAGTTGAAATTGTGAAAAAATATAATTTCGTCAATTGGCGAATCCAGTCCCGCGAGTCTGGCTGAGCGTTTGCGGTTATTTTGTTACTGCGCAGTATATACATTTGCAAAAAAAAATCCCTAAAAATGTTTTTTGGCAACTTGATTTCTTTTTTATCTTTTAATTTAGCTTTTATATAATTAAAAAAAAAATAATCCCAGACGTTTATGTCGGTTATAAAGTATTACCAGACCTCCAAAAATATTTTTTTTATTCCCAAAAAATATACTTTTGGCAATCTCAAATTTTAATCACGTATTTATTGAGTAATTTTTAATAACACCTGCAAATCGCCAGACGAATTTAGCGGTTGTAAACAATTCCCAGACGTGAAGTGAAGAAGAAAAAATTGCAAATTGTAGGTCTATTCGTCAATGAGTTCCAGTATCAGTCAACGAACTATACCTTGAAGTCAGTCCGTCAAGTCCAGAGGTAAGGTCTATTCTATATATCTTTTATATTCTATAACTAACAAAACGAGGCTAAACGCGGCCCATCTAGTTCTGCTCGTCGAGGAGTTCCAGTAGCAGTCATCAAAGTACACTTTCAAGTCACTCTATCATGTCTGAGTGTCTCAATAACATGAACCTTGCCGACAAAAATATATGTCTCATTCTCACACGTTATGATTTTCAAATGTAAAAAAAGATAAGTACATATCTTATGGCGCGTCTCCACCAAAGTTTTTTGCCAACACAACATTTGTCGACACGTCTTGTCAACAAATGTTTCTGTAATCACCTAGTTTTAGCAACAAAACGAAACAATGTCGGGAATCGTGTTTCCATTTTCGGAGGCAACATCAAAGGAATACGCTTGTTGCCGACATTTGTTCCCTCGGTGGAGACGCTTCTTGCAACATTTTGAAACATTTCGGAAACAAATGTCGTCAACTTTTGTTGATTTGTCAACAGTTGGAAATTGGAAACATAAATGTTGACATTTATGTTTCCGACTGTTGACAAATCAACAAAAGTTGACGAAATTTGTTTCAAAATGTTGCAAGAAGCGTCTCCACCGAGGGAACAAATGTCGGCAACAAGCGTATTCCTATGATGTTGCCGCCGAAAATGAAAACACGATTCCCGACATTGTTTCGTTTTGTTGCTAAAACTAGGTGATTACAGAAACATTTGTCGGGAACACGTGTTGACAAATGTTGAAAACTTTGGTGGAGACGCGCCATTAGACTTCAATTTTCTGTTGACAGTTTTAATAATTTCACCAAGCTCCACCTTGAAGCATGACGCCAGTTTAGGATGACGTTCATTTGTCGTAGTTCGTCTGTCATCTAAGCCTTGTTCGGAGTAAATTTCCAGTGTTACAGTGAATTTTGACTATTTTGGAGATCTTTTGTTCATTAGTAAAGGGTAATTGAGCAAAAACAACATGATAAAGTGTTGCATCAATGGATGTAATTCAAATTCTCGTAAAAATGAAGAAGGATTGTCATTTTTCAGGTTAGTTGTAATTTTTTTCCATAATTGTATATTTTTTCGTGTAATTGCGTTTCGTGTTCATGTTATGGGTTCTAAATCATGTTTTCCGCTATTATCTAGAATTTCCAATGACTATTATCATGTAAATTTAAACAAGTAAACGTTTTGATTGTTTACATTTTTACACAGTGTTGCCCTTACGTGCTTTCATGTTTTGAAATTATCGATATAATAATAATAATAATAATAATAATATTCCACAACTATCACACAACGCCATCTAGTCCCAAGCTAAGCAGAGCTTGTGTTATGGGTACTAGACAACTGATAAACATACTTATATATTTCTAAATACATAAATATTATAGATAAATTACACCCAGACACAGAACAAATGATCGTGTTCATCACACAAACATTTGTTCTGGGTGGGAATCGAACCCACGACCTCCGGCATAGCAGTCAGGGTCACTAACCACTAGACCAACAGGCCTGTCATATATTTTAACAATAATATTAATGTAGTCCTTTGACCAAATAACGTTTTAGATACGTAAACTGTATACTAAATCAAACGATCGATTGAGAGCCTTTCATTTAAGAAAAGAACTTGAAAATAGTGTAAATCGTAAATTTTCTATAATAGTTTTTTCATCAAAAGATTTGATGATGTTAAGATTATTTTTGATTGGTACTTAAGGATGCATAATATTTATTTTAGGTTGCCAAAAAATGAAGGCCTTCAAAAATTGTGGATTGATAATATAGGCCAGGAAAACATAAAACCTGCAGTAGTAAGCTAGTAAGAAGAATATGCTCCTTGCATTTTGAAAAAGAATGTATAAATAGAACGCTGGATGTAGTTCGGCTTAAGGGTGATGTGGTTCATGTGTCTAAAATAAATTTTCTGACTAAATAATATTATTTCGTCACGAATAAATGATTTTAATCAGTATCCATTATTGTTATTTTATTTATTTTTAATCCTTACTCTCTCGTTTACCTCCAGTATCTACCACTAACTACGTTACTGGTGGAAGTCATTACAACTTGCAGGTTGTAAACACTATAAAATTGATATTTTGTGGTGTTACACAAATGGGATATAATTATAAATGAGTGTGGAAATGGAAGTCTGAATTGGCGCAGCCACCCCTATTGATCGAAATGTTGCATGGAAATTGATTGTCATATGGTATGAACATAGGATGCTGAAGATTCAGGAATACGTTAGGATAGTTAAATGATTAATGGATTGTGTGAACGATGGTATGGTTAGAAAGGGGCTGCTCAACTCGATTAGATTACTGAGATAAATAAATAAATAATCTTTATTATCAAAAAAAAAAAGCCGTGTAGTGGCGGTCAAGAATATCCACTACCCCATATCCTCCCGTGGGTGTCGTAAAAGGCGACAAAGGGAAACAGGCAGGAGATGGGCAGCTGGCTACGGTGGCGACCATGGTAACGGCGGGGCAGGGGGTGCTAAGAATCTCCGGTGGAGGTTCGGTTGCCACCTTAGACGACTCGACCTGGCAACGTACAACGCACGCACCCTGAGGACTGACGAGAAGATCGTGGAGCTGGAAGAAGAGATAGACAAGTTGCGCTGGCATATTATAGGATTATCCGAAGTCCGAAGAGAGGGGGAGGACACGGTAATCCTCGAATCCGGCAACTTGCTCTATCACCGGGAGGGCGACCATCTGTCCCAAGGAGGTGTCGGATTTATCGTCCACAAGTCTCTCGTTAACAACGTTGTAAAGATCGGGAGTGTGTCGACGAGGGTTGCGTACCTTATACTCAGAATCACCAAACGGTATTCGCTGAAGGTCATACAGGTTTACGCACCAACCTCGGCACACCCCGATGAGGAGGTGGAGGAAATGTATGAGGATATCTCTAGAGCCATGCATTCCTCCAAAACCCAATATACGGTGTTAATGGGAGACTTCAATGCAAAACTAGGCACAAGAGAACGGTGAGCTGAAAGTAGGGAAATTTGGAATAGGGCAACGGAACCCAAGGGGCCAGCAGCTGGCCGACTTCATGGAGAAAGAGGGACTCTTTATGATGAACTCTTTCTTCCAGAAGCGGCCCCACAGGAAGTGGACCTGGTCGGTAGCCCCGACGGTTCCACAAAAAATGAGATTGACTTCATTATGACGACCAGACGACAACTGTTCAGTGATGTCTCCGTGATCGCGAGGGTGAAAACTGGTAGCGATCACCGAATGGTTAGAGGCACACTGAACCTAAACGTTAAGTTGGAGAGGTCTCGTCTAATGAAGTCAACGCTCCGTCCCCCTCGTGCTCTGTTCCAAAGTCCCGAAACCTTTCAGCTCGAGTTACAAAACCGTTTTCAGTGCCTGGAAGACTGCAATGAAGTGGACGATATGAATGACAAGCTCGTGGAAACTGTCCATGCGGTCGGAGCTAAGTTCTGCAAGACCCGCCGCAGAAGAACACAAAAACTCTCCGATCACACTCTTAATCTCATGGCTGTTAGACGGGAGATGAAGCTACATTCTTCAACAGACTTGACAGCATACAGGCATCTGAACAGACAGATCTCCAAATGCATGCGGCGGGACTTACGCAACTTCAATACAGCTCGTATTGAAGAAGCGATCGAGCGGAACCAAGGCTCCAAAGTCTTTGCCAGAGATCTGTCTGCCAGAAAGAGCCAACTGTCAAAGCTGAAGACAGAATGTGGCAGCATCGTTTCCGGGACACCTGAGATTTTGAGTGAGATTGAGAGGTTCTATGGGCAGCTGTACACATCATCGTTGGAGCCACACGCAAGTGTGAGTAACGATCCAAGAGCGAGTCTCATCCGACACTATTCCGAAGATATCCCGGATGTCAGTCTGAGCGAGATTAGGATGGCTCTCCAGCACCTTAAAAACGGTAAGGCCCCAGGCGAGGATGGAATTACAGCGGAGCTTCTGAAAGCGGGTGGAAGACCGGTACTTGAAGTCCTTCAGAAGCTCTAATTCTGTCCTCCATGGTGGCATTACACCGGAGGCGTGGAGCAGAAGTGCGGTGGTCTTGTTCTTCAAGAAAGGTGACAACGCTCTCTTGAAGAACTACAGACCGATTTCCCTTCTGAGCCGCGTCTACGTGCTGTTTTCGAGAGTCATTACGAATCGCCTCGCGCGCAGACTTGACGACTTCCAGCCTCCCGAACAAGCCGGTTTCCGAAAGGGCTTTAGCACCATAGACCACATACATACCCTTCGGCAAGTTGTACAGAAGTCCGAAGAGTACAATTTGCCACTATGTCTGGCGTATGTGGACTATGAGAAAGCCTTTGATTCCGTCGAAATTTGGGCGGTGCTGCAGTCCCTTCAGCGGTGCCAAGTTGACTGTCGGTATATCGAAGTGTTGAAGTGCTTGTACAGTAGGGCTACGATGGCTATCCGAGTACAGAACCAGAATACGAAACCTATCCAATTGCAGAGAGGTGTAAGACAGGGTGACGTCATATCTCCGAAACTCTTCACCGCTGCATTGGAAGACGTTTTCAAGCTTCTGGACTGGAAAGGATACGGTATCAACATCAATGGCGAGTACATCACTCACCTTCGATTTGCCGACGATATAGTCCTTATGGCAGAATCGCTGGAGGACCTAAGCACTATGCTCAATGACCTCAATAGTGTTTCCCAACGGATAGGTCTTAAGATGAACATGGACAAAACAAAGATCATGTTTAATGTCCATGTTACACCTATGCCGGTAGTTGTTGGGAGCACTAAGCTCGAAGTTGTTGACGAGTATGTTTACCTGGGACAAATAGTCCGACTAGGTAAGTCCAACTTCGACCGAGAGGTCAATCGACGGATTCAACTCGGCTGGGCAACGTTCGGGAAGCTACGACACATCTTCTCGTCAGACATACCTCAAAACCTTAAAACGAAATTGTACAACCAGTGCGTGTTGCCAGTGATGACTTACGGAACTGAGACGTGGTCCTTCACTGCTGGCCGTATGAGGAAGCTCAAGGTCGCTCAGCGAGCTATGGAGAGGGCTATGCTCGGAGTTTCTCTGCGTGATAAACTTAGGAATGAGGATATCCGCAGTAGAACCAGAGTGACCGACATAGCCCAACGGATTAGTAAGCTGAAGTGGCAGTGGGCCGGCCATATAGCTCGAAGAACCGACAACCGATGGGGAAGAAAGGTTCTCGAGTGGCAGCCTCGTACCGGTAGGCGAAGTGTAGGGCGTCCCCCTACGAGATGGAGTGACGACCTGGTAAGACATGCAGGAAGTCGATGGATGCAGGTGGCTCAGGACCGTGCTTTGTGGCATTCTTTGGGGGAGGCCTATGTTCAGCAGTGGACTTGTGAAGGGCTGTAATGATGAATGATGATCAAAAAAAGAGAGATGACGGCTAGTAACTATGTATAAAGAACACATGCTCCATAAACTTTAAATAAATCAAGATAAAGGTCAGTCTAGAGCACGTTCATGGTAACTTGAACTGGTAACCGACCATTACCACGAAAGAAAGGTGTTGTCGAATCTTTATGGCGGCTTGGAAGTTAAGTGCGAGCGCTAGTCCGTGCAGATATAATTGAAAGAAAACTTGATGGTGTCTCAAATCACTGTACGTAAAGCGAAGTGTGAAGGTACAGGACTAGCGCTCGCAACTAACTTCCCAGCCGCTATAAAGTCTATATATATATATATATATATGATATAATTACACGCAACCTGGACGCATACCGTGGGGGCTGGTTCGATGTGGTGCAGGACAAAACTACTGGGAAAAACTTAGGGAAGACGTCTGCCTAGTAGTGAGACAGCATGGGCTGGACAAAAAAAATCATACGAAGCCTAATACATTGCCTATAGTGGTGGTTTCGTTAATCTCTGCAGAGGAGAAAAAAATTGCATGCGTCGACTCAGGGACGCACGGATGGAGTGCCTGTGTTAAGATTGCCGTCGTTACGAAAAAAACGTTAGCTTGTTGCACGAACTCAGTATAATATTCCGGTGCACGTCGTATACGTGTTCTGAAAAGAAAGGAGTTAAAGCTCCAATCAAGTGCTCTTTCCTTGATTTCTTCGCTCACTTTTGACTGTTGCTTCACCATATGTTAAAGCAATTACAGTTTTAAAACTTTCCTATTCTGAGTTGAACGTAAGATTTATTTATTTATTATCTCAATACGACTATTATTACAGGATTAACCCAATGCAATAGTCTAGTGATCTAATAGTTGTTTATTTAATATATACGTACAAAATATCGACAAAAACAACGCTATTTCTTATGGGTGGAGTCGTCGCCATATTTGAGAAACACTTGATTTCAAATCACGTGACCACATCGCATATCCTCTATTTTTCTTATCTATGTTCGCTAGGCGGGCTATTTTGTTGACAGTGACAGATATACTTTACGTCATTCCGCAGTCATTCCGTTGCTTCCGAGTTTAAGTGAACGTTAGGGATCACATTCACTAATTTAGTGAATGTGTTCCCTAACGTTTTTATCTGCCTCCTGTTTTTCGACGACTTCGCTAATTTTGCAAAGATCCTTTTTTTTATAAATGGTGACAGCTATAAATTATGTTTATAAATTAAAGTAATTATAAAAGTTAATGTTTTAGCGTTTTATTGAGTGCAAGAGCGAGCGAAGCGAGCTAGTGACTTGGGGCACCCCGACTCCGACAGGTTAGGTTAGAAGGGAATGGCGGGGTCGAGTGAGCGAGCGAATAGACCCCGCCATCCCCTTCGTGGTTATTTTTTTTAAACCACTGAGAAGGAGGAGCCCCGCAAAGCAGGGCTCCGTCGACCGAGCTTCCCTCGACTGCCCCACGTTGAGTGGCGTAGGGTTACACTTCCCCAACTCTCTCCCCCCATAAATCAGGTTTATATTGTCAAAATATTACGAAAACGTAACCTCAAATTGAGATTTTTAAAAATTTACAAAAACCTAAGCGCGTACGGCAGGAAAGGGAAGTGGGGAGCGACTCTTCAACTCCCCCTATTTCCACCCACCACCTCCAATTCAGGTGACTTGCAAACCTTATCCCAATGTACTAGTATAACGTTTTATATAACGATGCAACGTTTTAAGAACAGCTTTCGCTTTACTTAGGTACCATGTATGTTGCCAACACGCTCGGCGAGCCACCATTTCTAATCCCATTTTTTATCCGCACGAGTAGTATTGCGAGTTGATGCTTACATTGTAAAGCGATGAAAGACTTGCGGGCACACAAAACTAATGTAAGTGGCCTTATACGGGCGTTGGTACTTTTTAGGGCATTGTGTGTTGTGTGTAGAATAAGTAAGTATCCGTAAGCATCAGTGATCATCACTTATAAAGACTATAATAAAGAATAAGTAAGTAAATAAGGGATAAGTTGGTGACACTGACATTTTACGGGATGACAATATGCGCTCCTTGCTTTAACATAATACCTTAATTTTTTTTAATATTGTTTGTTTTCTCCGCTAGGAGTAAAAGTATTCTGTGGTTTGTTTTGTCTAAATACCGAGACCGATAATCTGACTTTAAGTGACTCAATATATAAAATCCCACTAGAAATACAAATACGAGTATAAAAAGGGGTAAATTTCGGTAAAAACGATGTTCGGGATCGGCGGTTCTATTATCTTGTTCATTTAAAGAATTACCTACATGAATAATTATTTGTTGAGACCGAATGTCGGTAATTTTAGATTTCTTTTTGATTTCCCAAAGATTAATACCTTGATGCCCAATTTTTAGTATCTTAGATGTGGCTTAGGGTGTCAGTGAGTTAAGACTTCTATTTAAACTGTGCTTCTAATTAGGTATACTACAAGACTGGATCTGCCACAGAACACAATTACACTCTACCGAGAGGGCTCTGCAGCCTTTATACATTGCGCACTAAGTTACGGTGAATTCTCCGTAACTCATTAGTTCACTGTGTGCAGGGTACTATTATTTATTCTGTGGTGCGGGCTAGAAGACTATTCCACGCCTAATAACACGAAGCATTATTAGGTAGTGCTTTACTCTCGACACGTCAAGGTCAAGCCATTTCGTGTTCTTAAAATGCCTCTATCATAACCATATTGCACTTATACGATAATATGAGTAGCCGTATATCAAGAAAACACTAATTAATCCATCTTATATTGGTACGACTTTCCATTGACGTCCGTCGAGTTGGGGGTTTATGCCGCCTCCACATGCTTGGTGTTTGCCACATACACTATACAAGAACAAACACCGACCACATTCACCCAACACAAACACGGCATCCACACGCTCGGCGAACGTGCTAGTATATTCCGGATAGGCAAACATGACGGACGACGAGCTTGTGGCAGCGATTACTTTCGGGATGACCTATTCTTATTTAAAAATAAGGCAATATGAATTGCTCTCAAGGTTATTATATTGAAGATTTTACACACCATAGAATCTCAAATGAATTCTCAATTATCACTGCTATAAATTGTCTTTAGGTTCAAATAAGTTTGGTTTGTACGCTTTTATTTGTATTGCATAGCTGATTATTATGTAACACGTGAGTCTAAATTAATATCAAAACAAACTTTTATGAAATTAATGCTTGACTGGGGAATCGAATCCCGAACTTCCGTTCGACATTATATTGAATCTATTTACTTTTAACATAGATTATCACTTTATTCGAAGCGCCTTATACAATTTAATAGCAATATTTTCAAGTTATTCATGCAGCTAGTCTTAGGTCTTTTCTATGAAAATGTAACGAAATTTTTACTAATCCAAGCGTATTTTAAAGTTGGTCAACTATTACTCGTTAACTTCTTGATTCTACTTAGCTGCGGCAGTTTTCCTTTTAACTGCATTATATAAATTACTATTGGGTATGCTTTTCATATTTCGATAAACATCCGTTAAGTTGGTAGAGGAGGGGGGGGGGGGGGGGGGGGGGACACATGACTGCAATGAAAAATAGCACTTTAAAGCTAAATATTTCACAAACGGACCCCTGAATCGAAAAGATGTTGTTCAACAACCCCAATGTTTTGAAAGACCTATCCAACGATACCCCACATGATAGAATAGACACGTAAAAAATCATCCTCCATTTACTTTTATGGGAAGTACCCAAAATAAAAATGTTTTTAAAGATTTTATTTCACAGTTTTCTAGGCGTGATTAATATTATTTATAACTGTGCTAAATTACAGATTTTTAGCACCTAGGGTCTGAGCAAAACCGCGGACGGACGGACGGACGGACATGGCGAAACTATAAGGGTTCCTTGTTATGTAACTACGAAAGTCTAAAAACTATTAAATCAGGATATACTAAACTTATCGATATATAGGATATACTAATCTTATATAATTTTTTCGGATTTTATTTTGGAAATTGATGGTCAATGATCCTGCTTTCACACTGGGCTCCTTAAAAAAGAGGTGAAATATTTGTTACCCAATAGAAACATTAATTAGGAGTCAATCACATTATTATTGGGAGGTCTCTAGAAAACTTAAAAAAATATAAGTGGTAGATCTACTAACTTTCGAAGTAGAATTGGTAGGAAACTCAACTTCTGAAATCATATTTACCTCCGAGACAAATTTCGGATTGGTAACATTGGCGTAGAGTATAATAATAATAATAGTCACTAGTAACTCCTTCCGCCGCCCGCAAGCCGCAAGCTCGCGCGTACTACTGACTGATTGCTAAACGTGTGGATACATCGCAAACTCGTTTGTCGAACACCCTTTGATCGGTGCACAAAAACCGACACCAACGCCGATCACTGGCAATCACATACAAACAAACAGGCAAACAACCATCCACACGTTCGTGATTGCTGTTTGGTGTATGCTGTCTGCCGTTGTTTGTCAAGCGTGTGGATGAGGCATTATATTTAAGCACATTTACATTACATTATTATAAGCCATTGAGTTATATGTACTACGTACTAGAGAAGCCATTGCGAACATTGACTATGTTTAACTGAACTGTAGTGCAATCCCTACAAACTAAATATTGCGTAAATTGAAGATTTGTGAATTCCATAAAATAATTATTATTATTACATTTTATTTATAGGGGGATGAGTCGCTCGCGTCCGTAGGCTTCGACCACCTAATCCTAGGCCCACCCTACACGTGTCCCCCGGGTGGTGCTAAACGAGCGACAAAGCCGAAACGACAGACTCGGCTCCTCGCCGTATGGTAGCGGCGTAAAATCTACCACCCCTTAGTTCGCACCATGAGCCAAGAAGAAGAAGAAATGGCCCCGAGTTCCCGGCGCCCCTTTAATGGGGCAGGGGTGCGAAGAATCTCCGGGAGAAAAACTAGCGACGAGGTTCGCCACCCGTCACGTCCTGTCTCCCCGGGGGGGGGGGGGGGGGATAAAGTGGATTGGTGGATTGCGGAGGCCCGTCTGGCTACGCCGAATGTATGTGGAGCAATGAATGATAAGATGGATGAAGTATGCGAAATGATGAATGATAGAGGAATAGATGTGTTATGTGTAAATGAGACGAAACGAAAGGGAAGAGATGTCACTGCACATGGCATGTATACCGCTTACTGTTCTGGAATAGACGAGACCGAGCGGGCATGCCAGGGAGTCGGTGTCATCCTTTCAGAAAGAATGGGTCAATGTGAAAGAGTATGAATGTGTTAGCCCAAGGCTGCTGTGGATACGAATGAAAGTGGGCTTAAAGTAGTTGTTTGTGCTAGGGGTGTACGCCCCAGATATGTCTATCCGAGAGCAGTTTTGGGACATGGTAAGGCTGGTGTTGATGAAATGTAAGGAAAATGAAAATATTATTATGTTAGGAGATTTTAATGGAAGGGTTGGGGTGAAGAGGTCTGGTTATGAAAGGATATTAGGAACGTTTGGCGATGAAAGAATAAATGAGAATGGTGAAGACCTCCTCACCGCTTCTTTCGCCATAAGAGGATTCACATGTATACATGGGAAAGAGGGGATGATAGAAGCATGATAGATTTTATAATTGTGGATGAAAGAATGAGGAGCGCAGTGGTAGATACAAGGGTTTACCGGGGGTCCATCGTAGGGTCCGATCATTACTTGGTCTTATGCCGAATTAATGGTCTATTCAGACGTTGGCGGCATCGGACATCGGTGTCTACCACTGCGTTACAGCGTATATATATAGAGAAGTATAAATGCAGACTGAGGGAAAATATAAGTGGGTTGAATGAATTATGTATGAATGATTTAGAATTGAAGAATGTATGGAATAATATTAAGAAAGTTTTGGTGGATGCAGCCACCGAAGTATGCGGTGTAAGTAAGAGAACGAATGAAAGGAAAAGTAATACGTTGTGGTGGGATGATGAGGTACGGATGGAACTTGAAGCAAAGAAGAGAGCATGGCTAGATTTACTAGCAACTAAAGCTGGTAATTCTGGCGGTATAAATGATGAGATTGAAAAAAAAAGGCAGACTTTAGACGTATAAATAAGAGAGTAAAAGAAGTTGTTGAAAGGAAAAAGCAAGAAAGGATAGATAAAAATGATAGAAGGATATCTGATAACTTCCAGGAAAATATTAAAATATTCTGGAAGCTCGTGAGAACTGCCAGGGGAAATTCAAAACTGCCTAGAATGAATGCTATACGAGACGAGAATGGCTGCATGCTGAATGATGAAGTTTCGAATTTAAAGAGATCGAAGGAATACTTTGAAAGCGTGTTTAAGAGAGAAGTGAGTGAAGAGTCGTCTGAAATAAGTGAAATAGAAATTCCTGAAGAAGTGGAGAGAGGTAGGGAGATAAGTGTAGATGAAATAATGAAAGCAATGAAAAGCATGAAAGCAGGTAAGGCAGCCGGATATGATAGAGTATCACTCGAAATGCTAAGGGCTGGTGAGGGTGTGGTTGCAGGCCTGCTGCACACCTTGTTTAATTTATGTTGGGAACTGAAACGGGTACCGGAAGACTGGTGCAAAGCCGTTATAGTCCCAATATATAAGGGAAAGGGGTCGCAGCGGGACTGTAAAAACTACCGTGGTATCAGCTTGCTTAGCATTGTGGGTAAACTGTATGCTAAGGTGTTAATTGAAAGAGTTATGGAAGAAACTGATGGAAAAATTTGGGATGTGCAAGCTGGATTTAGAAAGGGGATGGGGTGTACGGATCAAGTCTTTTCAATGCGCATGATAGCGGAGAAGTGGCTAAAAACCAGAAAGTTTTTTGTGCGTTCATGGACTTGGAGAAGGCTTATGACAGAGTGGACAGGAATGTGTTATGGCAAACACTGAACTCATTTGGGTTGAGCGCTGGCTTGATACAGACATTAAGGTCTCTTTAAAGGGACTCTAGTGCTTGTATCAGGATCAACGGGGTCTACTCGGACTGGTTTGGCATTCATAAAGGTGTCAGACAGGGATGTGTGGCTTCCCCGTGGCTGTTTAACCTATTTATTGACAGTTGTTTGCAAACTTTGAAAGTTGAAGAATGTGGGTTGAAAATGGGTGAGTGAACCGTCAAATGCCTTTTGTACGCCGATAATCAAGTAATATTTGCATCGTCGGCGGCCGAGTTGCAAATGATGGTTACTTTAATTAATTGGTCATTGAAAAAAAGAAGTATGAAAGTGAACGCAAGTAAGACGAAAGTGATGGTTTTAGAAAGAGAAGAAAGTAAAACTTTATGTGAAATAAGAATAGAAGGGGAGTTGATTAAGCAAGTGGATGAGTTTGTATATTTGGGACGTTTATTTAGCAGGGATGGTAGATATGATAAGGATATAGAACGACGAGTGAACGCAGGAAATAGAGTGAATGGGTCTCTACACGCTATTATGAGGAGTCAGAATGTGTCAACTAAGGCACGTATGGCAATTCATAATGCTGTGTTAGTCCCTACTTTAATGTATGATAGTGAAAGTTGGGTCTGGCAGAAGAAGCATGAGAGTAGAATAAATGCTGTAGAAATGCGTTCCTTAAGGAGTATGCTAGGGCTGAATCTGAATGACAGGGTGAGAAATAGTGTGATAAGAGAAAAGTGTGGTTTGCAAAATGACGTTGTGACAAGGATTAAGAAAGGAATGCTTCGGTGGTTTGGTCATGTAGAAAGAATGAACGAGGAAAGAGTGACAAAGCAAATTTATGTTGCAGAAGTGAACGGCAGGGTCGGGAAGGGACGCCCTAGACGAAGGTTTATCGACCAAATCGGCGATACATTAAAAATGGGCCAGATTAGGACTACCCTTAACCGACGAGCGTGTATGCGTAGATATATGGATGTAAAAGAGGCGAGAGACGTGTGTCAGGATTCCGCCAAATGGAAGTCCGTAGTCTCTGCCTACCCCTCTGGGTGACAGGCGTGAGTGTTTATGTATGTATGTATTTTATTTAGAAATATAATATGTTAGTTTAGATTAAATTAAGATATTTTGTATTAAATTCTTATATTTATTTTATATTAATATCTTATTTTATATCAAATTAAAGTCTTCGCGCATGCGTGACTACTACTCCCGCGCATGCGCGAAGACATAGAGTAGGACACAATTTTTGTTTGGAATGGCTTCTCTAGTACGTAGTACATATAAATCAATGTTATAAACACACACAAACTTTCAACATGCGGAAACGCGTACTTTTTGAGAAAAAAATTATTGAAAAGCATTTATTTTTACAATTTTTTTAAACTGGCTTTACGGCTTTGGGTTCTAGCCCTTCTGAGCCTGAAGTTACAATGTATAATTATCCTTCATAGTACACTGCTTCACAATATGTTGATGCATCACCTAGTGCAGCCCTTGGGAGATTTTGACGGCAACTTGAGCCAAGAGACAGCTGACAGTTAGCGATAGTATCTCAAGGTGCCTAAGCAGACAGACACCTTATCTTGAGAATCACATCACCATCAGAGCACTTGTTTAACCGTTTCCACTAATAGTTCACATGCGTAAACATTTAATACACAAAATCGCACCACTTTATTTACGTCAATTCCTACCACAGATTATATCGAATTCTATTTAAATTATAAGAATTATTTTATTACGAATTTCCATTGACATTCATTGAATTGGAAGGTGTAGGGGGACTGATTCAGAGGGATTTCTGCATTGATTTATATGTTACACTAGATACTTAAGTAATTGCCGCGCCAAAGCGTTGCCACTTCACATATGGCCACAGCCATATGCCCAGCTAACGTCGGTTCAGTGTTGAATGCGACGCCGACCGAGTTGAACCGAACGATTCACGACAAAAAAAATGGGTAAATGCGTAGTGAAAGAATGCGATTCAAGGCCACAAAAACATAATTAATCAAGCAGAATCACTTTCCACACGTAAGTTTTAGTTTATGTTTTCATATTAACGTAAAATACACAAAAAAAATGAAATAAAATATCGAATATTGCAATTTAAGTTCAATGTTGCCACTTTTCTGCCTTTGCAATTTTCCCAAATTACACTACTATGGCTATATAATTTATGGAATAAGTTAACTTGTTAGCCCTGATTTTAAATATTTTGGAAATTGTAATAAAAACTATGTTTCAACCTTTATACAAAGGAATTAATTATTCTTATTTTAGAATATTCTAGAGATCTATTTATATTGTATTATATTGTATTACCTATTTTATATTAATAATTTTGGTCATTTCATTAGTTATACTTCTATTCATCGGATAAGCAAAGATACATATTTAAAATAAAAACAAATCGCACACCTAGATCTAAACAGAGTTAACTCAAAAAACAGTTTTTATCAGAAAAGGCGAAAAACTGATTACCGTATTCCTGTACACTACAGGAGTTTTCTGTATTGATCAATGCTTTCTAAATGCAGATAGAAGATAGATGTTATAGAAATCTTGTGTTTAATCGTTTATTATGGCTGAAAATTGGATTTTTGTAGTTATTTCCGTATTGTTTAACAAATATGTGTATATTTTTTGGTATTTAGAGTTGAACCTGTGTTGGTGAATTTAATTTTTAGTTGACTCCCTTTTGAAGAATCAATGTAAATTTAAATGTAACAGCATTTTGAACTTATTTATAATAATTCGAGTAATATAGGGGTGGTGAGGTGATCAACAATAGGAGTTAACAAGAAAACATTAAATTAAGTACTCAAAACATACATATTTTTACTTAACACTATAATATATAATAATATTACATTAAAAAAAATAATGACAGACTTTTACGTTCTCTAATTATGTATTTCAAATAAAATTATCTTATAAAATAGTAACACAACATAAAATATATAGGAACCTTCCATTCTATGAAAAACATCTAAAAACACATTTGACTCATATTTGTAAGTATAACATTTTTCTAATAGATATTAATAAGGCCATTATTACAGAACGAAACTCAGGACTCTGTTAAAACTCAAGAGCAGTTTTAATAATATGTTTAGTCCAACTCTGAGTTCATGAGTTAGAATAAAGTTTTGAGCACCGTATCTACTATTAGCATGACACTAATGCACAAATATTCAAACGCTGCTCAATTTTAAGATACCGTTTAGTCTCGTGCTGTTTCTATCACTTTTAAGATTTCCGAGTCCGAAAAATTATTAGATATTTCATCAATCTGATCTTTACATTTTAGCGGACATTTTTCTCCACAGGGGCTCCAACTTTTCTCTCTGGCATTCGTGTCATTCTTATATATTCGACTTCGGCAGACTGGTAGACTTAACCAGAATCTCTCGGCACTTTTGCAACTTTCGATTTCCACATCGTTAGTTTTAGTACTTTCTATTTACCCCTCTTTATATTATTTATTCTCCTCTATTACCCCTCTTTATTTTATATCTATTAAGGGCCTTGGGCATTAATTTCAGCAACCGTAGCATTTTGAGGGTTGAGTTGTACATGTGCACTATCATTTTCGGTGTCTGACGAACTACTAGAACTTGATAAACTCTTGGAGCTACTACTGCTGGTACTGCACGAAGACAACGATGAATTTTTACTTTAATGAATCAGTCAGAAATTGGGATCTTTATCTGAGTTATCGATGCAACTTTCGTCAATTTGGATTGGTGAAATGTAATCATTTCTTGCACCATTTTAACGTGGTAGAGCCATGCTGCAGCTATATTATACTTGTAGCACGAAATAGTCGATTTGACCGGGGAAGGACCACGCTCTCACAGAATACCAGCGTAAAAGAGCAGCTTAAAGCTGTTGTGTTTCGTTTCGTGAGTGTAGAGAACCGGAGACCCTTTTTACTGGAAAGGAGGCATTCCATCTTAGTGCTCACTCTTATCTTATAAAAAAAACATTCTGCTGTTGTTTAGACGTACTCGAAGTAGATTATCAACCACGAACAAGGCGCAATGAGTTTCCTTATATGAGTCTTCATTGCTTAATCTTGAGGTCATCTTCTAGCTAGCGACCTGTTTACTATTTACTAGTTTAGCCTCCTTCTGTATTATTTGTTCAAACTCCTCTTACAAAGGTTAGTATAAGGTTGCATATTTTCATATTGAGTCAGTAAGCTGGGGCTAATGTTTTATTTGCCCATCTCTTAACCATATTTACTAAAACTGTTCACGATAAATTATTTTTCTGAAATGGAAAATGTAAATTTCACTAATCATCAGGTCCAGGACGCCACATCGATTTAATAAGCAATCGATTTAACGCTTCGATCTCATGAACTTGATGCACTGATGACTGATACTTGATGATGTACTGTAATCCATCTAAAGAGCTCTAACTTAAAAACTGTTCTACAAAAACACAACAAGCTGTGTAATTGTCAGTATGAAAATAATATATACATTAAGATGAAAAGACTTATTCACCACTAGCAAAAAATTTAAATTTCATTTGTTTTTAAAAGAAATATAAGAATTTAAAAAATTACTCAACAAAATAGAGTCAACTACAAATACAAAAAAATTTCAAAGACATGGTAACAATTCTAAATGAAAACAAAAACTTTGCTCAAAAATGTAGCTTTAAGTTACTCAGCACTCACCATCAAAACGGTGACAACTCAAAATAATCTTATCTTGTTTAATATTGACTGTAACTAGCGATGTTCCTGTTTTGATGGGAAAGGAGTGGGCCTTGCTCGTTCAACTAAAGGGGCTTCTACGGTCACCTAGCTTTGAGTTGTAGAACTATTTTTGAATCTGTTTTATTGGTCGCTAGGTAGTGACTTAAGGAATTCGATGGTATGCATAACTTAAAAATTGAAATTTTTGAGTTAGCTCCCTTTAGATCTAGGTGTACGAAATAACTAGCTTAAAAAAAACTCCTTTTTATTGCCTATTTTTGGGTAAAATTTCATATAGTAGGCAATACCAACCTGTCACTGCATGTTTGTGTGTCTATCTTTATCTAATCTTAGCGACGGTATTGTTTTCGCGACTTGTGTAAGTGAGACAGATATATGTTTACTTAAAAAGGTTTAGTGGTTTCAAAGCTACGTCCTCACGGTTAGATAGTGGCGGCACTTTTTTCGACGCGCGGTAATGTGGTTTGCTCCTCTAGTCTTGTATAACTCAATCGATTTCTGAATCTATTTTGAGACTGCAACATCTCCGGCGCTGCGAGAAGAGCAGCCTCTACGCCTTACAGCAAGCAGAGGCTGCTCCCCCTACGCACCTCCGGCTCTATAAAAACACTCTAAGGGTAGGACAGACTCGTACTAGGTAGAATCGGGGTCAATCAATTTGGTTCTTTGACATAAGTAGTACCTAACCTATTTATTTATTAACTGCCCTAATAGGTACTGTTAAAATAATACAAATAAAATATAATTAATAATTTATTAATCAATTTTATACACATATTGTATTGCTTTAATTAATTCTTCGAAAGCATCTTTATGTTCTATTTTTATTTTTCTTCGCCAAGAATATTCAATAAGCCAGTCTGTGAAATTTCCTTTATATCCATCCCTAATGAACATCACTTTTAAATTTCGCCAGTAGCTTTTTATTCTTTGTGTGTGTGTCCCGTCTGGTGCCACAAATTTATTATTAGGGTCGCTGTGATTTACTGTCTTATGTATGTATCCATATTGAGGTAGGGAATCATAGGCTCCACAAAAATCAGTATGGATTTCAGTGCCTACCTCCACATGCTTTCGTATTAGTGGCACCAACATTTCCTCATATCTATCATTATCGGGACACACTTCTAGTCTCAAATTATCTTTCCCATTTTCTACCATGCCCAGTACCCAGTGGCCTTCAATGTGTTTCCCTTTACTGTACTTTCTTTTTCCAAATTTTGATTTAGCTATTTGTACGATTTTGCCTGGACCACCAATCTTGCTGTTAACTTCTTGGTGCTCCAATTCATAAATAGTTACTGTCTCTCGACAGTAAGAAAACCAGTCGGATATTGTCCTTGTTGATAAAACTGTTTGTATATTTTCACGGGCTGTCTCTAGTTTTACTTGATGATAACTATACTTTTGGCTGAACATATACATTAATAAAAATTGCAACTCGATAGACAACCGCGCATTCTCGAACCATGTTCCCGCTGCCCGACTCACAGCCTTAGTGCGACACTTGCTCTTCCTGCATCGGAAGATGCCAACCTGACCAGTCTTACCGCTGGAGCTTACCATCATAGGTTTCTTATGATATGTGCACATTTTTTCTGTAGGAAGGAGCCTATGCTCTTCAGCAAATGCAATGCACTGAGCTGGGGTGTTGAGCCGGGTAATTATTTTATACATATTCCAGTGGGACCTAAAACAAACAAAAAATTCCTATTAAAAATCTAATTACTGCTTTACTTGTCAGCTTTTCCTGTGAAGTTTACATATGTGGCTATATAAGAAAACACAGAGAACCAACCTTATTTCCTTGGAATAATAGTGGACTCTTCTGCCAGACGATCCAGAAGCTTGAGGTTTCGCCTCACCTACGTCGTTCTCAGACAACGACGGAGATGCAGGCGGCAGTACCGACACGGTACTAGGAACGGTAGCGCGGGAACTACCAGCTACTGGTTCCGATGGCACAGTCGTGGGCACAGGTGGCTCACTAGAGTCTAACACTTGCACACACGAGGAGCCTGCAAAAGAGCTCGCGAAAAGTGGCTCATTAGAGTCTAACACTTTCACTACACTCGATTTTTCAGACGACACAGCAGGACATGAAACCTGGGGCTTCGGAGACGCCATGGTAATAGTTAAATGTTGTTTTTACCGCCAAAAGTACGTAAACGCTCTCAACTGCTAGGGACGCTAACAATGAGTGACGATTAGGGATGTCGATCTGAGATCGATTTTTCAGACCCGAAATATCGTTTTTTTTAAATCGGTATGCAGTACAAAATCGATCCAATGAATCGATATTTCATCCTTGAAAATCGCCATTAAAACTGATTTTACTGATAAGAGATCATTTATTGTATTATCTTTCTTTCTTTTCCATATACATAACAAATTAAATTATGCATAACAAATAATTTATTATGGTATCTTATAAATGCAAACAGGAAAATATATCTATATTTTAGAAATCCATTTTTTGTGATATCACGTCAGCATACGATTCGAATCGATTTAAAAATCTATCTTTTTCGGAAAGAATCGACATCCGTACTGACGACGACAATGACATTACAAAATGGCGCCAGTGGGCGCCAGTTTTACGTTAAGAATGTAACATAAACATTGCAAAAATAATTAATTTTCAAATAATGTTTTTTCTCAAAAAGTACGCGTTTCCGCATATTGAAACTTTATGTGTGTGCTTATAATAGTGTAACTTTTCTGTAAAAATACGTGTCAACCCCCAACTCGACGAGAGTCAATGGAAAGCTAAGCCCTTATATTTTCTAAAAAATCATATATTTACTACATTGGAAAAAAAAACGGTTTGAAAAAAAATTTACGTGGACGTCTGGATGTTGATTCTGTATGTGGTCACTAACTCCCGAAAAAATAGACGTATCGAGACCGGGTTTTTTTATTAACTTCAGAATAACAACTGGTTCCCTATTTTATATCAATAGCCTAGTGCGCGTAGTTTGAATTACGCGATGAAAAAAATAATTTGTATTCCTGACTTTATTAAGTCAGGAATACAAATTATTTTGTTCATCAAAATTAAATGAAACTCTCATGAGGCGTGCACTCTTTTTTTTTTAATGGGACACATGCTATTGTATCTCCTAAGAAATTTCACTGATGGTTAAACTACCGCAATCTAGTCATTGATTTATGAAACACTTAATACTTTTTTATTTATAGCGGCTCCGTAATCTTGCATTTTTAGCTGCTTTACGTAAATTTTTTTTTGGAGTTTATGGCCTGGTATCTAGACCTTTAGGCCAAGTCTTAAGTATTTTTATTCGGTTTATTGTAATTTCCCCACTCCTTCATAGTATACTGCTTCACAATATGTTGATGCGTCACATTGTGCAGTTCTTGGGAGATTTTGGCGGCAACTTGATTCAGCAGACAGCTGATAGTTGGCGATGGTATCTAAAGGTGCCTATGCAAACAAACAGCTTATCTTGAGAATCCATCACCATCAGAGCACTTGTTTCACTGTTTCCACTAATAGTTCACATGCGTAGACACTTAATACACAAAATCGCAACACTTTTACATATCAAAGTCCACTTCAAACCATTATTTAAACAATAATACAGGAGCAGCAAACCGCCGCCGGTCAATTTCCCGCCAAAACTCCCTTTACGTAAATCAATCAAGATAGTGTGGCATTATTGTTTAAATAATGGTTTGAAGTGGACTTTGATATGTAAAAGTGTTGCGATTTTGTGTATTAAGTGTCTACGCATGTGAACTATTAGTGGAAACAGTGAAACAAGTGCTCTGATGGTGATGGATTCTCAAGATAAGCTGTTTGTTTGCATAGGCACCTTTAGATACCATCGCCAACTATCAGCTGTCTGCTGGATCAAGTTGCCGCCAAAATCTCCCAAGAACTGCACAATGTGACGCATCAACATATTGTGAAGCAGTATACTATGAAGGAGTGGGGAAATTACAATAAACCGAATAAAAATACTTAAGACTTGGCCTAAAGGTCTAGATACCAGGCCATAAACTCCAAAAAAAAAAATTATAAGAAATATGTCCGTCGTCTTGTGCATGTGTTTATTTCTTGTGATTTCATATTTTTGAGTGTTTTATCGCTATTGTTTATGTATTTGCGTCGAGTTATGTATTTGCGTCAAGAATATGCTCTAAGGTAGACTTTGTAATTGGTGCAGTGACAGAAATATAATAAAAGAGTTATATATAAAATAATATGTTAATTTCAGCTCTTTAATTTTTATGATGGTTTGTAGT
This sequence comes from Parnassius mnemosyne, assembly GCA_963668995.1. NCBI lineage: Eukaryota > Metazoa > Arthropoda > Insecta > Lepidoptera > Papilionidae > Parnassius > Parnassius mnemosyne. The sequence continues at coordinate 27,883,431 of CAVLGL010000159.1, forward strand.
TAGTTACTTTACATATGTGCAGACAACATGGAACTTTATAACATCTCACGTTTGTTAGAATTTTATTTTCAATATTTCATTTAAAATTGTGAAATAAAAATGTTAACAATACTAAAAATCTTTCTTTTTGTCCCACATTTTATCGAGAGTATTTATGCCGATTTCTAAATAACCGTTTTTTTAATTGTTACTTAGAAATCGGCAAAATACTTAATAAAAATAAAAATATAATAGTAGTATGTATATAGAACAGGTATATTATATAATATCTGTAGTTATGTATAGTTGGTGCAGTAGTAGTTAATAAACTAGCTTCCAGGCGGCGCTGTTGTCGCAGCAATTTTTTACGTTAGAGATTCTTATCTATTTCCGTCATAGACATAGTATCTTATAGACCAAACATTCAGTGACGTCATCAGCGTGTGAAAGGAATGCACGTATATAGTTAGACATAAGAGTAAGGGAGAAGCAAATCTATATTTATTGTCTTTTTCTAGGTATGCGTTTTCGATTGTTTTCCCTCCTTTATTTGACATCACAGAGTACTTTTATATATACTGAAATAGAGACGAATCTCAAGCCCAAAAATGAATTCACGAATGTGCTGCCGTCTGGTGGTGTCGGATGGAACAATTTATATTTATCATATAGCTATACTATACACGTAGTATATATAGCTACTATATAGTATTTTATACTATACTAAATTATTGTTTCCTTATGTTTTTTCTTTTTACTTAATGTAAGAAATTTTTCTTACAATAAGTATAGGTTTTGAGGTAAAAATAAAAATTAATTTCAGAAAGTTAAGTGATTTATTGAATAAAACGTCTTTTATACATTTGTGAAAATATTTTTTGGTTTTCATTTGAAACACATCTTCATTATTGTGACACATACAACACATAATTGAATATGAAAAAGTGGCAAGACTATTTTATTTTACATAGCAAAACATCAAAATCTACATGCATTAGTATCAAGATTTTTATTAATTCTTCAACATTGTCTCTACCTAAATATTTTTAATACTGAATTTGTTGTCTTTCACTGCTGATACACACACTATAAGAGACTCAGTGGGACTGCAAAGCCACCGTTTACCTGCATATTCCCAAAAGTTAATGATTTCATTTTCTTGTAAGGCGAATATTTTAGTAGTACATTCACTACAATTTTTAAAAACATTTTTAACACATCTAGCAAAGTATCCACTAACATAATCTAATGCCGCCTTTATATATGGAGCAGTGTTCTCTTTAATATCAATTATATATACATCCAGGATTGTTTCAAGGACACAGGTTGCAGCAGCTTTGCAGTTATCTGTGATGATAACAGATTCTAAAGCCGTACAATTATCTTTTTCACAATTAGCTCCTGAGGCATGGACACTGGACATATTGTTAATTAAAAGTGTAGTGTAGGCACTCTGAAAATGTACTGGTGTTGGATTAACATTGCGGCACTCATAGCTTCTAATGGTTCCAAAAAAGTTTTCAATAGGGTCTTGGTTGAGGTGCCGCATCCAAACAGAAGTAATACCATACTTAGTTTCGAATTTTTCAAAAGAATTTATACACCAAGTAGTGTCCATCTCTCATGATTATTAGACATTTTATTTATAAATTTCATGTTATTGTGTTCTGAGTTTGGCTTTGCTGGTCCAAGAAGAGGCTTTACATATAGTTTTTTCTTTATTGTAGCTGCCATTAACAGAATCGAATACCTTGTCAAAAAAGAGGAGAATTTCGGCAGTTTCTGCATATTCTCTTGGAAGAATGCCTTTTTCTGAAAAACAAAAAGCTAATTAATCCATTAATAAACACTTGTATTATCAGAGCACAGCAAGTTTTTTGTGACTTTTTTCTTCTTTATTGGCCTATTAAAGTTTACTGCTGGACTTGAGCCTGTCATGCTTGGCAGGTGGCTTGACAATCATAGATCTAGACGTGAACACCTTTGACACAGCTTGTCCATCGTCAATTTGGATTTTATGTCTGGCGTAAACGAGATGGTTATACCGCCGACTAAACAGAACTCATGAGATTATTTGATATATCTGTTTTTTTTTTTTTTTTTTTATAGGATAAGGGTGACAAACGAGCACACAGTCCACCTGATGGTAAGTGGTTGCTGCGGCCCATAGACATCTACATCTATCCTCGTTTGCGAATCAAAATGCAGATGCGTTGCCACCCGTGAGGATTAAGATGGAATGCCTCATTTCCAGTAAAAAGGGCCTCCGGCCACCTGCACTCACCAAGCGAAACGCAGAGGTAAACCTCTACTTCACGCTGGTATTCTGTGAGGTCGTGGTACCACCCCGGTTCGAGCCGGCCCATCCGTGCGACAGCAAAAGCTGCCGCGTGGCTCTACCACTGTGAAAAATAATCTGTAATAACATAACACCCATGGGACAAAATGAGGTGATGGGCTCTCTTTTTTTATTAACATACAATATTTAAGTCTAAATACATAATTTAATTTAGTCATGAGTACATAAGACTTACACTGGACTGATTAAAAGAATAGAAATATTTTTATTATTATTATTCTAATACAAGTACAATCAATTGTGTCAAATACAAATTATTTATTAATAAACTGATATTTTACAGTACACTATTATTATGGTGACGAATTTTTTCAGCATGGACTTTAACATTAAATAAAACAAACAATCATCATCATCATCATCGTTACAGACCAAACATAGGCCTCTTGCCTCTTCAATAAAAATCACAAAGCACGGTCTTTAGCCACCTACATCATATACCAGGTCATCACTCCAGTGGAAGTCCGCCTAACTTCAAAATCACAATCTTACATTTATTACATATAATAATATATTAATATGGATATCAGCCTACAGCCGTCCATACCAGGCATAGCAGATTACTTTAAAAACATCTTAAAGCAGATGCAAGAGATTTTTGATAATATGTTTAGTTCAAAGATGTTTTATAGGTCCAGATACCGTGTACGCGCGCCTAAAACGCTTCCATTTCAAAGGCGCCAATATTGGCGTATTCGTTCGATCGTTCCGCCATTACCAGTGTGACCATATGTGGCAGGTTCCTGCCATTTTGGCAGGATTGGCCTCTTATTTTAGCCTGTGGCATGATCGGTTGACGTTTTATAAAACCTGGCAGTATTTAGCATTATTGGGGTATTAAAAATATATTTCATCATGGCAACTTAAAATGATGAAAATGGTAACCCCTAGATACTTCGCCAGCATGTTGGGGATTTCCCTGTATTTCTCAGTTTCTCGTATTATGCTTGTATCACATTCAATAAACAACTTTAAAAAAATTTGTGTATAAAGTTGATAATCTTAACACGAGTTGGTTAATATTTCAATCAGTTATAAAAGAGACGTACTTTAGTTTGGTATAGAATTAGATTTAATTATTACCATAGGTGGCGGTGATGAAGCGAAAATAAGACAGGGCGTTTAGAGCGAAGTGGAAGCAAGATCTTTTATTTCCATCATGGATCTCAAAAGCTAAAGATGATCCAGACTGTGTAACTGCAAATTGGCTAGTAAACATCAACAAAATATGAGTGGATTCATGCTAAAGAATATTCTCAAAAATAAATTTAATTAAGACAAAAACACGAAACAGATTTATAAACTAACATGTAGCGTATATCTTGTACGTTAAACAAGCATGGCGATTGCATTGCATTCGAACCAACGAAAGATATGTTTAATTTAAAAAATACAGCATTTATATGTTTATTTTGACTTTTATTAGTTTAATACAATGTTAAATAAAGTTGGCAGTATTTAGGCATTTTTCATTACAGATTTTGGCAGGATTTGGCAGGTTTTTTACCGAAGTGTGGCAGGATCTGTATTTTAAAGATGGTCACACTGGCCATTACGCCAGCGACGTTCGCTGTGAACATACGTCACGCACCGGTGTTTTTAATTTCGCAAAATGACTGTTTGTGCTGTGAAATCATTTAAAAATTACTCTTGGAAAAAAGATAAGGATAAGAACATCACTTTTCATAAGTAACTCTACAATTTTATGGTGTATTTCTTTGTAAAAGAATACAAAAGCTAAATGTCAATACAAGTAATAATAGGTACTGCGCAATAATATTCGAGTGTTGCCTACTCTATGAAATGTTTTTACCATTTTTTAATGTCATAATCAACTACAAAGGTTATCTGTATAGGGGTTTTAAACAGTCTAATTTTACAGATTTTACCCAACCTATAGAGTTAAACCGTTTTAAGGGTTAGGGTTGAACTACATCTGGCAGCATAAAATTGCATTTTCCTGTGCTTCTATCCTTTTTGGTCACTCAGAACCGTTATAGTAGTAACCGGTATAGTCCCACCCTCAAAAAGCCGATTGTAAACCGGTTTTAAAAGTTTATCTATCATTCTTGACAATTCATACTAATATAATATTATAAATGTGAAAGTGTGGTTTTTTTTGTTTATTTGTTTTTGTCCTTCCTTCACGCAGCAACGGAACGGAGCAATTTAAAAAAATTAAACATTTTGCTATCTCTTGGCTGAAGTTTACGCTTAAACACTTAAACTTTTTTTCGTCATTTTACTTAGGATTGAAAAATAATTTAATGTCTTCGTAGAAAGCGGCAATATTTTGTGTTCTACAGTACAACAGTGTAGTACTCTGTATATATTTAGTAATAATAGATTATAAATATGTTACATACATAAATATCTACTGTGCTTTTTTATTTATTTTAACTGTTACATTAATTATAGATTTTATTACATATCTTCAATATATTAGTGCGATGTTCGTACCTACATAAAACACACATAAGCAACCATATCCCCACATACACACACACACACACACACACACACACACACACACACACACACACACACACACACACACACACAAATGCACACGCCACGCACACACATTTTATACTCTTAGAATCAATAGGTACGTCATAGGAATGAAATATAAAATCTCCCACATTTTTTGGGTAATCGATTCGCACTGTTATTACCGAAGTCACGCACATTAATGCAGCCATGGTGCGTAAGATATGCGCGTCACGTGGTACTCACGCACACATGAATCAAAGACTGTCTTCAGTATGAACGTTGCGGTGTGTTAGCAACACGGTATCTGGACCTATAAAACATCTTTGGTTTAGTTTAAATCTTATCAAATTACGGAATATACTTACTTCCAGAGTCCATGCAGCCGTGAACACAATACTTTTTACTAGAAATATTGAGGAGATGAAGAGTCCCTGTCTCTAAAACAACACTCAAAATACAAGAATCTTTGTCTCAAACTCTCATAAACGCAATAATTTTAATTATGTCTGTATGTCAGATTGGAGGAATTTGCACTCAACTCAATGCGACCATTTTAAAAATGTTGTCAAATAGGTTGTTGAATGTCATAACCACCTAGCGTTTTAATTTTATCTTCTTACATCAACAGAGGCGACATCTTGTGCCAACAGATGGATCTAGTACATTATAATACGACAAAATCTAAAAATATAGTTTTAGGAATTTGCACTCAACTCAATGCGACCATTTTAAAAATGTTGTCAAATAGGTTGTTGAATGTCATAACCACCTAGCGTTTTAATTTTATCTTCTTACATCAACAGAGGCGACATCTTGTGCCAACAGATGGATCTAGTACATTATAATACGACAAAATCTAAAAACTATACGTTTGATAGACTTTATATGTTCTTTTGGTTCATCTAAATTTAGTATAATAATAATTGCGTTTTTCAAGCATTAATGTACTAAGATTCTATGCCCTGTTTGACATTAACGATGTCAAGCTCTTTTGAATAATATTGATATTATAAGCAAACAGGTAATTGAATTAAGTGTTTTTTGTGGGTGTTAGTTATTAGGTAAGGTGAAAAAGATGGTAAGTTCTAGCCTTTTAGGATGCAACAGCATCAGTTAAAGAAAAATTGATAATATTACCTTTCATCGGTAAGTTTGTTTTGTGCTTACATTTGCTACTTGTACTGATTAATATCTATTGTTTTGAATATAAAGTGTAACATTTCATGTTTATAATGAACTTTGTGATGTATTTTGTCAAATATTTGGACACCCAAATTGTAAATTCTTCATGATAATGCTCCTTAATTTGAACGGTCATTCGAAAGCTTAAAATCATAACAAACGCGTACTTTTTGATTTGGTAGGATTATAGAAACTTTAGGGATATCAGCGAGTACAATAATGTTTTCGCATTGTTCAATAATAATTGTTATTGTGATTAGTAGTTATGTTCATAAATATGAATCACATAATGTTATACATATACATACACTTTTATATTCAGCTTTAAAGAAAACTCCTTATTGCCCTATAAGGTACGTTGGGGTAAGATCGGTGATGGGGCAAGACCGTAGGATTCAAATTCCCGGCGAATTATGCTATATTTTGAAAAGCTAACAATATGCTACACGACGCCATTTCATCCTGCCCCGACCCTCAGTTCGCGCCAGTCACTCCGGCAAGTGGGACCTGTGCTGCGTGGCATTTTATAAAACAATGTAATTTTTGTATTATTTTTGTCCATCCGATCTTTCCCTATCACTTTTATTTACGATTTTTAGCGAGAATATGGCTTCTTTTGTTATTATTTTGTGTGGATACTAATTTTTATGAAGTTATAGCTAAATAAAGCTGGTCCATGCAGGGGTAAGATCGCTGTAGGCTGAGATCCGATGTTTCCCCTCGTGAGTGAAGATCGGATGAATATTATCCGATCTTTGCCTGTTACAAATATGGCAGTGGTTGTTAAACTTTCATTGGTCGTGTATATTTTTTCGTTGATTACTCAAGTGACTATGGGACTCAGTCTCGTTAGCAAGTCTGTATATTTAAAAGTAATAAAACAATACGATGGTTTTATTACTCTTAAGTACACATTAAAATACATTTTTTTTATAGGATAAGGGTGACAAAGGAGCACACAGTCCACCTGATGTTAAGTGATTACTGCGGCCCATAGACATCTATATCTATCCTCTATTACAAATCAAAATGTAATTTATAATAATTATTTAAAAAATAATTTATAATAATAAATGCCGCTTTGTTAAAATATTTATATCTTCCTTAACTCCTGCATTATCCCAGGGCATTTCGCCAGTCCTTACTGTTATTTTTTTTCCCATATAAAATCAAATGCATCCGATCTTTCTCTTATATTGAGTAATTCCATCTTATGTCATAACAAAGTTTGAGAAACATAAAATTACAATTTCTTTATATCAGGGATAAGATCGGATGGCAAAAAACAAAAAAAGAGAAAATCGTTTGGAACATTTATGTTTCTAGTAATTTATAGATCATATTGAAATATGTTTTTGAGCGTTAAATATAGGACAAATCTCTTTTATAAACTTTTTTCTCTAAGCAGTAGAAGTGGTTTTAAATTTAAGTCCGGTCTTACCCCTTAATGGCCAATTTTTCATTATGCATATAAAAAAGTATGTCTAGTTTTCGCACACCTTTAAAGCAGAAACCGTTGAGTTTACACAAGCAAAAGATTCTCAGAGCTAAACTACGTTTAACGATTAACGGTTTGCTCCAGGTTCCATAAATCTGACGTATACGAATGTCGAGAAATTAAAGTTTTTGACAGACTCTTCCAACTTTTCGAAAATCCGTCCGGTATTACCCCAACGTACCTTAACTCTTCAATCATTTTCCATATTACATAGACGTCACAAATAATATGTAAGTACCTATCAACCTGAAAAACGTTTGGATTCAAGTATATAAATATTGTGCAAAGAATATTTAATTTCACAAAATATGTATTGCCTGAAATCAGATGCACAAAACTTTATTGCATTCCATTAATTCTATTATACATTAGCAACTATTACATTACAATATTTATTTAAAAAAATATGTCATGCTAATATAAAAATAAATATAGATAAAATAATAAATAAATAAATAAGTCTTAATCTTAAGGTACACAATAACACAACAACATAAGATAATATTCTCAATTAATGATGTAGAAAAAATTTGATGATAATATACTTACCGTTACCATTAGTCAGTATCAAAAGTCAAAAGTTACAGGTTTTGTGATAGTTGCCTAGCTTGGCAGGAGAATTGGCAACTGCAGTTATTTGGAGACAAACTGTGTGGGAGGTCTATGTTGAGCGGTGTCTATGTGTAATTAACAATATCTAAAGCTTAATATGTACATAATTTTTTTAAATGTTTGGTATGAATAATATTATCATTACATTTACATATACTTGCTATTTAATTCAATCAATTGATATTGTTTTAATTGTTATAGGTATTGTATTTATGCACAGATACACATACTTGATTTTTTTTTGTTAAATACCTTGATATAAAAGTGTACTATATATTTAATATATTAATTTCTTTTAAATATATTATTTCACAGCTTTCTTAAGGAATCAGCTATCTGTAACTGTTGCATAATCGCTACTGGTAGTGATTATAGGTAACCAATAAAACTTAGCAGTGTATGCTCAAAACATTTTAAGCCTCATTGTTTTAGATGGACTAAATATGCTTAACTTATGTAATTTATAATATAATTAAGATAATTTTTTAAATGTTATAATTTCTTGTTGTATCTTGTTGTTTCTCCATAAGTGATATAAGTTTGATCTTGTTGGTAGTTATGATTTTTGACATTGTTCTGTATGTATTAAAAATTGACTAGCATTGCTTACTTTATTTTCAAATGCTGACATTCTGTATTATTATGACTTGTAATAATTGGGTGGCATGAAATAACAATATATTTACTTATAGATGTATTGATTAAACATGAATCCTCATTTACAAATGTTGGAACTTTATCTGTACTACCATGTTTTATGCAAATAAAGATTTAAATGAAAGAAATAAATAAGTAATTTAAAGTCCTGACCTAAATATACAAATGAATAATTTATTATGCAATAATAATTGTAAAACTGACTGGGAATGCCTACCAATGGGACATTTAGTCCACCCTTAATCCCTTTTATAAAGGTGTTATAAACATTAATGTGTCAATAAATTAAGAAATAAATGTAATAGTTATGATAATTTCTGTTTAATTGTCATAAATAATGTAATAAAGATGTTTTTGACAAGAGATAAGTATTACCTATCTAAGTATAGTTTAGGAGTTGTACCTTATTATTTATACCATTAGAATATATTATATACAAGGCAAATAATATATATATATATTTTGTCATTGTCTATAAATAATTTATTATGCAATAATAATTGTAAAACTGACTGGGAATGCCTACCACTGGGACATTTAGTCCACCCTTAATCCCTTTTATAAAGGTGTTATAAACATTAATGTGTAAATAAATTAAGAAATAAATGTAATAATTATGATAATTTCAATTTAATTGTCATAAATAATGTAATAAAGATGTTTTTGACAAGAGATAAGTATTACCTATCTAATTATAGTTTAGGAGTTGTATCTTATTATTTATACCATTAGAATATATTATATACAAGGCAAATAATATATATATACTCCCTTCTAATCCAATTCTAACGACCAGCACCCAAGAATTTCTGCCATGCAAAAGTATAAAACAAGTTTACAAATGCACATTTTTGAGAAATTCTAAAGCTACTCAAACCAAGAATTACAACGAAGAATTACAAGTAAAGAAGACAAAATTTTTGTTAAATTTGTTGTTTATTAATGTGATCAAAAATTAATAAGTAATCGTTTGTTTATTTTGATTTCATTGAATTATATTTAATATATAATTATGTTTTCATTTCTTTTACTTAATGTAACATTGTTAATATTTCTAAATGTTGTGTAAGTACACAAAATTTAGTTCTTTTTCCTTTTTAAATTTCAATATATTTTCATTTAAATAGAATATATATCTTTACAGTCTATCAAAAGTCCACTGTTGAACATAAACATGATTATAGTTATTTGGCATAGTTTCACGCTTGGAAAGCGGGTTGTCAACCACTGTTTTTTTTTATTTAGCTGTTATCAGGACAATGCTGCTGTTTATCTTCTTTGATGTTTCCCTATGTCGCCTCATACACCACCCACATGGAATGATATGAGATAGCAGATAATCTTACACTGCATGGTAAATTAAAATAGAATATTATAAAACATTCGTTTTTATTTTATATACCAACATATTACAAAAACAAACCCTTTGTTGATGCTTTAAAACGTATATTAACTAAGCATTTTACCACCTTAACCATTAGGTAACATGATTGAGCCACCTAACCATAAGTAAGTCACCTAAAAAAGGCCTTCCATAGATATCCTCATAGGATGACTTTTGCCATAGTTGCCACGCCTGCGTGAAAATATGTGTTATGCTGGTTGGCCACCGCAGTTATTTATTATTTTAAGTTTTCATCGGGAAAGTGCTGCTGCCCCATCCCCAACTTGTATTATTGCTTACGACGCGGGGTAATATCATCCCGTGTACAGACAAATTCTCTTGTACGCCACAACTTGCCGCACACAAGACACTAACTTAGCAAAACATGCATGAAATCGCGGGAGTAGGCTCATAACCGTGTTTTGTACTACAAAACCTAATTGGAAACCCTTTCCTTTCGAAGGTCTGTGTTCAGCACTGAACTTGTGATGGAATGGTATGTTAAAACATTACTGTTTTTTTTTTGTAAAAACAACAAAACTCGACACAAGGAAATTATTGTTTATTATTTAATATTTTTATTCTCAATATTTAAGTACAAACATAACATATTGTTATTTATTAGCGATATCACACTTTGTACTATTAGCGCCTTCACTTAGTGCCGTCGAAATCCAAAGAGTTATTAAATGTCCAGTAAAATCGTCGATGCGCCGTTGAATACAGAATGATGATTCTGTTTTTACGCCGTTTCCGCCCGCAGTTTTTAGTCACAGAATGTATTTTCAAGAGAAATTAATTAATCATCTGAATTATGAAAGAACATTTTTTTATGGTAACAATTAAGTTTTTTGTATGAATGTAAGTGCTGTGAATATAAATAAACCCATAACGGGGGAAATGGAACAATATCTGGTAACTCAGTGAAATACCTCCCGCCTATTTCTATCTCAAAAGCATACGCGAATGCTTTATCTAGTCAATCCTCTATCTACGATTTCCGTATATACACTCTTATCTATGGGACACATTAACAGTTACCTACACATTAACGGATTCAGTGTGGATGGCACGCCAGGCGTGCAATTGATTATTTTTGTGTGTCAAATGACACGCGAGTTATGTTATTAAACATCGTTATAACTCACCCAAATTACGTTGTCGGAAGATTTATCCTGAACAAAATATTAATTATTTTGCAAGTAGGTAGTTCATGCCCACAGGTTCGTTTCTGGATATTTTGAGAATTTGAAATTTTTAGGGGTTATCAACCTTTTTTAACTTGTACGTGGTACTCTTTTTACTGTGTGGGTTTTTTTAAATCATGTTGTGGGAAAAATACTCTAATAAGTAACAAATAATAGCACTCATTGTAATCGCTCACAAACTCAAGTCGTAAACGTGTTTCTGAAAAACAAGTCTATTAAAAAAAACAATGCGTTTGTCTTATTATGAAATTTTGCTTGAAATGGTTGAACCGCCGTCTTAATATTACTATCTACTACGAAGTACCATGTGCTCTTGTGATATGGTATAAGGCTTATTTTTGCTCGAAACAGTTTGAACGCGTTCATGCATAAAAGGTTCGCTATACCTTATACAACATAGCTTGATCTTTTTGACAGGTGGCCTTAGTGATGGGAAACAGAAAATATCTAGTATTGCAAAAAATAACGTTTTTATATAGGTACTTGTAACTGTGATGAGATGGTGTGACTGTATGTATGTTTTAAACCATATATTTTTTTATAGGATATGGATGACAAACGAGCACACAGTCCACCTGATGGTAAGTGGTTGCTGTGGCCCATAGACATCGACATCTATCCTCGATTACGAATCAAAATGCAGATGCGTTGTCACCCATGAGGACTAAGATGGAGTGCCTCATTTCCAGTAAAAAGGGTCTCCGGTTCTCTACACTCACCGTACGAAACACAGCAGCGTTAAGCTGCTATTTTACGCTGGTATTCTGTGAGAGCGTGGTTCTTCCCCGGTCGAGCCGACCCATTCGTGCTGTAACTATACCAATAATATAGCTGCAGCATGGCTCTACCACGTGAGAAAGCAACCAGCCCACGGGCCGGATCCGGCCAGCTGTAAGATATGATACGGCCCGCGAGACATTTTGAAAAAAACCCAATTAAAAAAATATACTTATACTCACGGGAGTGACAGTGAGGCGGCAAACATCAAATCTTTGCCGCCTAACACTTTGATAATCGCCGCCACTCGGCTTGCTCGATCAAATTCTGTCAGGTTTGCCGCCTCACGAGCGACACATCAAAAGATTTATTGCTTCTCAATTATTCTAAACTAGTTTATTCTAGATTATTCCTTCATTTTGCCTATATAAGCGGGTGGATGGCCCGAGCGTTAGGTCAGTTCTATTTGAGCTACCGAGGTGATAACTTGGACAAGCGATATCCTAGCGAACTGCTCGAGCCGTCAACTTGCTTTGTGACTTTGTATGCATCTTGAGTGGTTACTAACTATAGTTTGTTATTAAGTTTATTGAACGAAAAGTAAACAAAAATGATGTCTGGTGGAAAGAAACGAAAAGTAGATACAGGGGTCGCATTTTTCAAGAAAAATGGACTGAAGAATTCTTTTTTATCTCGCACAATGGTAAGCCTATTTGTTTGCCGTGTAATGAATCAATTTCAGTAATGAAAGAATTCAATATAAAGAGGCATTACTCAAGTAAGCATGCTACGCTGCACTCACTGACAGGACAATTAAGAACAGAAGAAATCCAGAAGCTTACCGCAAATTTGGAAAAACAGCAACAAATATTTCATAAACAAAGAACACAACTTGATAATGTTGTGAAAGCTAGTTTTATACTTAGCTCAAAATTGGCAAAGCCATTATTAACCCTCAATCCACTAGGTGAAATTTGCTAACGTAAACACCTTCTATGAGTCCACTAGACTCATATATTTTCTTAGCGTGGTTTTCTCAAATAAAACACTTTTTTATAATTTATTATTTATTATTATTCTTAAATATTAAATAAGGCACTAGAAAAAAGTAACAAAACTGAATAAACTTCTCAAATCCTCTTAAAAATTAAAGAAAGTTTGCTCTAACAGTGTCAAAAACAAAGGTATTTTTAGACCTCTACAAAAATAACAAATATCCTTAATCGGTTCAGTGAGGGTGACACGCCAGGCGTGCCATCGATTACTTTTGTGTGTGGCGTATGACACGCGAGTCGTGTCTTTTTAAAAATCGTTATAACTCGCTCAAATTGCTTTTTTGGAATATTTATCCAGAACAAAATATTCATTATTTTGCGAGTAGTTTATGCATGCAGCTTCGTTTCTGGATATTTTGAAAATTTGAAATTTTTAGGGGCTGACAACCTTTTTTTAACGTGTACATGGTACTATTTTTACTTTGTGGGTTTTAAATCATGTTATGGAAAAATTGTCTAATAAGTAACAAATAATAGCACTCATTGCGATCGCTCACAAACTCAAGTTGTAAATAAATTTCTGGAAAACAAGTCTCCTGTTAAAAAAAAAACAATGCGTTTGTCTTATTATTCAATTTTGCTAAAAATGGTTGAACTGCCGTCGTATTACTATCATATGGCCGAATAGACCTACGAAGTACCATGTGCTCTTGTGATATGGTATAAGGTTTATTTTTGCTTGAAACAGTTCGAAACCGTTCGAAAAAAAAAATTCGCTAATAAATAGTCTTTTGTCAATCCGCCGCCGTATAGCGCCGGCGTTTCCTTTTGAAAACACTTGTTTTGCTATTCTTACTAATTACACGTTTTCAGATCGACTTTACTTTTACATTTGTATAACATTAAATAATATTTAACATTTATAAATATCAATGAATGATATACCTTATTTTTTTTTTCAAATTTCTTTTCTTTTCTTCAAGGTTCTTCATTGTTTGATATTTACAAATGTTATTATTAGGTGAAAATTTAATTTAATAAAAACCAAGGTTTCCAGGGTGATTTAGCTGTACCTACTTATATAAATGTATTTTTTTTAACAACAAAAAATAGTACAAAAGGTTTGTAATCTCTTCATAAAAAAGTCACTTTCTCTCAATTTTTTTTTATAGGATAAGTGTTACAAACGAGCACACAGTCCACCTGATGGTAAGTGGTTGCTGCGGCTATCTATCCTCTATTACTAACTAAAATGCAGATGCGTTGTCACCCGTGAGGACTAAGATGGAATGCCTCATTTCCAGTAAAAAGGACCTCCGGCCACCTGCACTCACCAAGCGAAACGCAGAGGTAAATCTCTACTTCACGCTGGTATTCTGTGAGGTCGTGGTACCACCCCGGTTCGAGCCAGCCCATCCGTGCGACAGCAAAAGCCGCCACGTGGCTCTACCACTATTAATTTTTCAAATAAAACGCGTAAAAAAACACGTAGTTACCCACTAAAAACAAGTATCCTTCCATTAGTAACTTATGTTTGATGTCAAATAAACTTAATTAGATCTAAACAAGTAAAAAAAGCATAAAAAAGAACATTACTTTTACACATGGCGGATGGCACAATAGGCGTGTCATTTTTGTCTGTGGCGCTTAACACGCCCGGCGTGTCATGAAATATTTGTTTGCCGCCACAGCTAAAAGTTGTCGAAAATTGGTGCCGCAACGAATCGGTTAACTAATATATCTTTTTATCTTTATAAGCCTTTCATAGGCATACAAAACAAAAATAATAGAACAAAAATGTATGCTTCTATACAAAAATAAAAAACGTGCAATGGGTCTCGCCACCGCTTACAGGCAACGACGGCATACCTTTTTTGAGCAACTAAAACATACAGGCTTCAGACATTTGGTGCATAAATGTGCAGTTTTTGTTCTCTTTTTGTAGTGACATAGGTAACAATATTTTCTTGCCGTCCTGTGTAATTTGTCTTCGGTTTCAGAGTGGCTTGCATCTTCAGGAATGTCTTTTTTCAAGATATATGAAATCGAACTACGAATTTGGTGTGGCAAACGTGTACTGCGCAAACGTGTCATCAAATTACTTTGATTTAGGTTTTCTGTCATGCTTTTGAGAAAATCCAATCTTCTCAGCTTTGGTACATCACTTTGGCTTCCATAGATGACTTGCGCATTGCAACATACCTTATCAACAATCCTGAAGAACACCGCCATAAGCCAACGCGTCGTCCTTCTACTGCACGAGTACACCGAACATTTTTGGTCAACCATATCAACACCTCCTTTGGTTGAATTGTAATACATAATTACTTCAGGTTTTCCAGTATTGCTGTCAATTGTGTGGTCATGGTGCATGGAGGAGTATAGCACAACAGCTTTATTTTTTTTTGGAACATAGCTTACAAGAGTACACTCTTTGGTAAATCCAAACACGGAAGATTCAACAGGTCTGTTTTTGTGCGGGAGAAATTCTTTCGGAATGACTCTTGTTTTTCTTTAGCGTACCTACTGTTGTCAAGCCTCTTTTCTTCAATTCTTGAAGTAATTGCATTGAGGAATACTAGTTGTCTGTGGTAACATTGATGTTTGTGTTGAAAATAGGTTGATACAAGCGGAGCGTGGCCTGTGTTGGTACCTTTTTCTCTTCTTCAGTCAAACCAAATCCATCGAAACCTTTACCGGTGTATAAATAGATGTTGTAAACATAAAATTTTTCAGAATCTACTAAGCACTGCATCTTTAAACCATATTTCCCCGGCTTATTGGGCATGTACATTTTGAATCTTGATCGTCCTCTAAATTCTATGAACATTTCATCGACGGTCGCGTTAATGCCCATCGAATGATTGCTTTAACTGTTTTCAACAAACGTCTGTAATATGTTAGTGATAAGACAAGCAGGATCAAATTGCCTCCGGATGTCACGATCAGAAGCATTATCAAAGCGAAGCGCTAATAGCAATGCCAAAAATCTGTTTTTGGACATAGATGCTCTGAATATTTCACGCCCAGTGCCGTCAGTTGCGAATAATAACAGAACGCTTTCCCTGTTAGATTTGAAAATAGCGGAATAAGTAAGCAAAGCGAGAAACCCTTTCAATTCGATAAGGCCAGTCTGTCTAAAGGCAAAATCTTTTGGGTATTTCAAAACAAAATCTTTTTTATTTGTACGAATCATAAAGATTCTTTTGATTCTTTGATCAAATATTATCTGAAACGCATCAATTGGAGAAAGAGGTCCTTCAGTTGTAGGCCTTACTCTAGGAATTTGAACCACATTATATACTGCAGTACGAATATTTCGGGCTGGAAGTAATCGTGACCACTTGTACCGATTTTTCCCGTAGCAGTAGTTTTGATTTTGCGCGGGTATCGATTGGTCGTCATCACTCTCGTCAGAAAAATTTTCTTGAGCTGGCGAACTAGTGCGCAATCTGCGAGATAGCTCCAACAGCGGTAAGTTGCTCTCACTCGATGACTCACAATCATCGGTCGCAGATACCTCAGGTTGCTTTTCATTACCAAATTCCGAATCAATATTGTGTTCACTGTGAATGAACTCACCATCTTCCCTATCCGAGTTGTGTATGTTGTCATTTGTAGGCATCATAACACTGTGTGATTGGCCAGCATCTTCATCGTCAGTCTCTTCATTCATAATTTGTGTGATCCACGATTCCACAACAGAATCCGCCTGGTCTTCATTCATATTTACAACTGTATGTTGTTTTAGATCCATTTTACAAACCTACAATAAAAGAAATTAAAATATATATGTTTTTATATAAATAATACGACAAATAAGCAACGTTTGAGAATCGTAACAATTAAATAAAAATATTAACATAATTCACTAGTATGAGTCCATGGGACTCACTCGACTTGATAACTCACCAACTACGCGTCACAGCTGCACGTCCTCTCGCTACCGCGGTGCCGGCGACACTAGGAATGTACTAAGGCGGGGGAGGAAACCAGTCGCTAGAGCTAAAATTTATAACGGTTTAAAATTTCGATGTGAGTCCAATGGACTCAGGTAGTGAATTAAGAGTTAAAACCATTTGC
The DNA here is from genome assembly GCA_963668995.1 of Parnassius mnemosyne. Lineage (NCBI taxonomy): Eukaryota > Metazoa > Arthropoda > Insecta > Lepidoptera > Papilionidae > Parnassius > Parnassius mnemosyne. The sequence continues at coordinate 27,900,598 of CAVLGL010000159.1, forward strand.
TGAAGGAGAATTTATCAAGGAGTGTATGTTAGAAGTTTGCGATATTTTGTGCCCTGTAAAGAAAAATGAATTTGAAAAAATTAGTTTGTCAAGACGAACTGTTGTTCGACGTATAGAAATGATGGCTAATGATATAAAAACAACATTGACTGACCGTATGGCTGGTTTTGAATCATTTTCCATAGCATTAGACGAGACCACCGATTTGTCTGACACAGCTCAACTGGCTATATTTATTCGAGGTGATAAGGAGTTCGCTGTTACTGTGGAATTGCTTGTTTTACAGCCGCTAAAAGGAACCGCTACAGCAGAGGATATTTTTATTTAAGTTCAAAAGGTATTCACAAGTTTTGGCTTGCCATGGTCAAAATTAATTGGAGTATGCACTGATGGTGCACCTTATATTGTCGGCTTACGTAAAGGTTTCATCGGAATTTTGAATGAAAAAGCAACAGAATTAAATGTACAAAAAGATGATTTGATAGTCCTTCATTGCATTATCCACTAACAGAACTTGTGTTCTAAGTCCATTCGACTCCAGAATGTTATGAATGTGATAGTAAGAACCATCAACTTTATTCGATCCCGAGGGCTTAACTATCGTCAGTTCAAGGTGTTTTTGGATGAAACGACGTAACATATTATTGTGAAGTCAGATGGCTGAGCAAAAGAAAAATGTTGAAACGGTTTTACGAGCTTAGAAATGAGATAGCAGACTTTATGAAAATAAAAGATAAACCACTATCTGAATTAAGTGACCCAAAATGGATATGTGACTTGGCATTTCTGGTCGATCTTACAGGCTATTTGAATGATTTAAATTTGAAACTTCAAAAACAAGGACAATTATTAAATTATTTGTACAGCCATTTGAAAGCGTTTCAGATCAAACTACGCTTGTGGGAGTCACAGATGCTGTCTGGTAACAGTTACCATTTCAACACGCTCTCTGCGTATGAAAATATTGCTTATGCTCAATATGCTGAAGAACTCAAGTTACTGTCGGAACAATTTTGGAACAGATTTAGCGACTTCAAAAACATGGAAGACTGTTTCAGTTTATTTGCTACTATTTGCTACCTATACTCCTATAAAATATAATGTACAAAATGCTCCAATACACTTTCAAATCAAATCAATTCAAGGAAACTCACGCCTAAAATCCAAATTTAAAGACGTAGAGTTGTGCGATTTCTACAAAAAATACCTAGAAGAAGACAAATTTCCGCAGCTTAGAAAATTCGCAAGAAGATTCTTTTCATTGATTAAAGTTAATAAATCAACACATCATACCAGACTGACTGACGATTATTGGGAAAATTCTTTACGTCTTTGTATCAGTGGAATTAATCCAAATATCGATGGATTAGTTTCCCAAATTCAAGCTCAAGTGTCTCATTCATTAAACTTTCGTAATTTGTAACAATTGCAAATTTAACGATTTTATTATAATGTACCATTTTATTAAATTTAATTTTGATATTTTAATAAATTTTACTATAATAACATTGTCGTATTATTTCATATCTAATATCTATCGAAAAAAATATTATCACTACTTTAAAATGCACTAAGTACTTTTAAACGCGGCCCGCGAACGTATTTGCACGCTAAAGTTTGGCCCTCAACATGTCAAAGGTTGCCCATACCTGTTTTAAACTATTCAAAATATATTAATTCATTTATCAATCAACTTTATTGCACTAGACATATAAAAACATTGGGTAGGTAAGCGACAATGGGTTATATTATTCATATAATATTAAGTTACAATCAAGGTTGAAAAATAAAATAAAATTTTCACTTTAAAACATAGTTTTTAATAGGGACGAGAAGCACAACCAAGATTTTCATCGTCGGAGTCATCGTCGCAACTTTTGTCATCATCTCCAACTTGAATTATTAATTCGTTTTCAACGAAATTGTTGAAGTGCACATCGCGCTTACAGTCACATAAAACTTCTTCTTTCACGTGTCGAATAACATTCGCCCAGTTTTCAGCGGTCACCTGACCACAAGCTTCTTTCAACAAACGGAGCATTTTGTTTGCGGTGAAGGGAGATGTGTTGCTACGTGCTGTGTCCTGTGAACGAAATAAGTGATGAATAAAGTAATGTTTAATGCAATGTATGTTATAGTATTTATGAAAAAAAGAAAATTTATGTAATGCAAATATGTTATAATATTTATCAAGAAAAAAGAAATATTTACGCATTTTCACTGACCTTTGATTTGTGCCTACATTAGTTCTATGGCATTATATTGACAGTGATAGGGTCTGATAATTGTGTGACCACGTTGCTTTGCTGCTTCGTCCAGCAAATACACTGGCTCCCTTGGTTTGTGTGTGGCCACCAAGCGAAGCAGTTCGCACTTGAGCATTGTCATATCGGTATTTATGCCCTTCTTTATGAGCCACTCTATTATATGAGCTTTTTTGTTTGCCGTCGTCAGAGCCTTGTCAAGCACTCAGCTGTCAAGTATATGAGGACCGTCCAGGTTGTCCATCATTTTATGGAACCTTCTGAAAAGTTTCGAAGTTCATCTCTTCGTGGTATTCATTAATTTTTTTAGAATTAAATGCCAGTCAGCAGTTTGACATAAAACCTTTGGCAGTACCTGCGTGGCAAATTATTATCCTCTCCCCCTTTCCTTCTTGTACTTTTGTGGATGATTGGGCCGTATCATCGTTCCATGTTTTTTTCACAGTGTGATTGGCATTCAACCACGTTTCGTCTAAAAACACAACCTTCCCCCAATCAGAAATATTTTTAGCTTTTCTTAAAAAACAAATCTTTTGAATTCTATAGAGTGCTATGTGCTTTCCATAAGGATCTTGCGGTTGTTTGATTTTTGTTAATGAAAACCAATTTTATTTAATGGTTTTGACAGCGGCGTTCGATCACCGTCATATAAATTGAAGTTGCTGCGAACACTAAGAGGCTTCTGTTAATGTTCGCAGCAACTTGTTAAGTGTGGGTATGGGTGTGGGTGTGGTTTCGTTCCTTGAATAATACCCATAAATGTGGTTTCGTATAGCCGCATATTGAAAATCGTCAATATCGACTGTAGGTTGGATACGCTTTCGTTTTTTATTAGGAGTCGATAGTTTATTCTCTTCATCACCGTCTTTGCTAAATTTTTCAGTCGATATATGTGTTACAGTAGCTAATCCAATTCCCAAAGCGTCAGCTACACGTTGTCGCATTTAAAACAATGGCAATAATGGTCCGCCATTTTGACACTCACGCTCAAAATAATTGCGTAAGCGAATTACAAACTCACGCGTTTCACTGTTAAGCACAGTTTTTCACCCTTTTTAACAACTTAACAAAAATTAAATAATAACACAAAAAAAAAAGAACAACAAAGTAGCTTGAGATTATAATTTAAGACACTCGTGATGTGACGCAAAGGTTGTCGCACTCGTACTAACTTTTTTTTTATAGGATAAGGGTGACAAACGAGCACACAGTCCACTTGATGGTAAGTGGTTGCTGCGGCCCATAGACATCTACATCTATCCTCGTTTGCGAATCAAAATGCAGATGCGTTGTCACCCGTAAGAACTAAGATGGAATGCCTCATTTCCAGTAAAAGGGGCCTCCGGCCACCTGCACTCACCAAACGAAACGCAGAGGTATACCTCTACTTCACGCTGGTATTCTGTGAAGTCGTGGTACCACGACTTCACAGAATACCAGCGTGAAGTAGAGGGGGGGGGGAATTGGCCATAGCTGCCACGCTCAGCAAGCGGGTTGGCAATCGCAGTTTGTTTAATTTTTATACTAATGTAAAAGACACGCTGCCCGTGGTGCAATAAAATGGGGAAACATCCCTCTTATTGCCCCGCGGGCAGCGAGTCTTTAACATTTGTATAGTTGTTATTAAGAACATGCTGCTGCCCATCCGCTACTTAAAGCAAACTTATAAGAATATAACGTTGTTTTTTTCATTAATTTTTTAAAATTTTAAGCTTAGCTTATTGTCCCCAATTGTTAGTAAAAATCAAGTCGTGGTACCACCCCGGTTCGAGCCGACCCATCCGTGCGATAGCACGATTTTAATTAAGGTTTCTTTGTACAGTATTTATTGTACAGATATTTGTAATAGTTACTGCCTGTTATTTGTGTCCCACCCGACCGACCGATGTAACATTGCACGAGCGTTCATTGTTTTCAGTTTTTCTATTTAAATCTTACTTTGAAGCAATAAAAGAAGCACTAAGATTTTCGGAAAATTTTTAAATTTTTTAACAATTTTTAAAATTATTAATATAAGAAAATATTATGTTTGTCATTGCAAGTTATGTCGATCACAAATTGGACATCTGTCAAAAAGATCAAGCTATGTTGTACAGAGTATATAAATAGTCTTTTGTTCATCCGCCGCCGTATGGCGCCGGCGCATTTGGCTATTGTTTTTTCCTTTTGAAAACACTTGTTTTGCTATTCTTTCAGATCAACTTTACTTTTACATTTGTATAACATTAAATAATAATATTATTATAACATTAAATAATAATATTATAATAATAACATTCGTAAATATTAATGACTCATAAACTTTTTAATTTTTACAAACTTCTTGGTTCTTGATTGTTCGATATTTACAAACGTTATTATTAGTTGAAAATTTAAATGAATAAAAATCAAGGTTTACAGGGTGATTTTGCTGTACAAGTAGGTACATGATTTTTGTATATAACAATAATAGTACAAAAGGTTTGTAATCTTTGCATAAAACAAAACTCACTCTCGATTCCAAGGAAAACACGTAGAAAAACACGTAGTTTGCCACTAAAAACAAGTATCCTTCCGTTTGCAATTGATGTTTGATGTCTACTAAACTTAATCAGGTCTAAACAAGCGAAAAAAGCATAAAAAATAATGAGAAACTATGAGGTGTTCGCACTGCGCGCCTAATTACAGTTCTCGGTACAATATAATATAACTTATCGGTGATATAACTACAGTCAAACCTGTTATTACACAATTCATGCAGCATCATGGCCATAATAAGTGATCGTCTAGAGTCCAAACTTAGTAGTTTACGAGGAACACACTGAAATGATCGGGAATGAGAAAAACCACACGGTTTGCACGGTATAGCTAAATTGTATTTTATTGTTTTTCGAAGTATTCTCCGTTCAACTTTATGCACTTTTCCATTCGTGCAAACCAATCATTAAAACAGTAAATCCAGTCTGAAGTTGATGTTGAGAAAATGGCTGATTTGTACTCTTCCACAGCTGCTTCGGGGTCTTCAAACCGTTGACCGCGTAATAAATCTTTCATTCTAGGAAATGTAAAGAAATCGTTTGGGCTTCAGGTCAGGACTGTATGGAGGATGGCTCATCAGCTCAAAGTTTTCCTGCTTCAAAAAATCATTTTTCTTCCGAGCCGTATGGGAGCTCGCATTATCGTGATGTAAGATGATGCGACGTTTCGGGTTATTTTTTCGGAGTTTGGTATCATTTCTGGAAAACAAACCGTGATATACCACTCAGCGATAACTGTTCTGCGTTCATGTAAAGGAATTGTAGCAACATGCCCCTTTTTCGAGACAAACGTAGTGACCATTTTCTTTGAAACGCTGTGGGAGCGAATCACTTTCGTTGGTATGACCTCGTCTTCGAATACCCAAACTGCTGACTGATGTTTTCTTTCAGGTTCGTATGAATAAACCCATGATTCGTCACCTGAGACGATATTATAAATGGCATTTGACTTCCCTACGTTGAAGCGTTACAGAGTATTCCGGCACCAATCTACACGAGCCGCCTTTTGCTCTTCGGACAAATTGTGGGGAACGCAGCGGGAAACTAGCTTTCTTACACACAGCTCATTATGTAATATCGACTGAATTGCAGTCATTCCTATACTGATAACAGCCCGAATCTGCTCGTTTGTCACATGACGGTCATCTAATATAATAGTTCGCACAGCTGCGATGTTTTCGGGCGTGACCTCTGTTCTTGGTCGACCTGCAGAAGAAACAGTGCTGTGCGACACACGACCGCGTCGGAACTCGGCATACCAGCGGTATATTGTCGTTTGACTCGGTGCTTCAACATCATAAATAGAAACAAGTTCGCTGAGACATTTATCTTGAGATAAGCCGCGACGAAAATTGTGATAAATTATGGCACGGAAATGTTCACGTGTGAGCTCCATTTCTGTTAACGACATGTCAACTTTAAACCAACATAGTTTTTGTTTTTAAACATTTTTTTTAATTGTTTGAATATCATTAAGATTCTAAGAGGCCAGTATTCAATTTCTAAAAAAGTTTTTATTGTAACTCAATCCGAAATATTCTATTCCCGATCATTTCAGTGCGCCCCTCGTATAGTGTTTTAATAATTGTACTTATAGTATCCTAGAATCGTAACACTTATAATAGATATTGCGCAAAAATTTCTTTTGGACCATTTCCAATTTATAATTATATTTTTTGTAGAAGGGACTCCAGATTGGTACTGTGTATTCTAATTGTGAACGAATGAGTGTTTTGTATAGAATTAAGAAAGTAGATGATCGTTTAAAGTTTTTAGAGGATCTCATGGTAAAACTGTTAAGAATTATGGGGATAATTAAATATACTAATACTTTGAGCATAAAACATGCTTTTTTATTAACCTCAAAACAACAACATGAGAGCCTATAACATTATATTGAACCTTCCTTCATAACAGACACAGTGTTGACAACCGACGCAGTGTTGCCATTAAAATACAATATTATATAAATCATTTTTAATTAACACCTCCCCCCAATGATTTATATTACCAGAACTAACATTACAATAATTTCAAACATTACAATGAATAAGTAAGAACTAACAGTACAATAGTTTGTATTAACAGAACTAACAAACTAAATATACACAATGCGAACTAAACTCTATTCCAATCCTAATTTATGTACAAAATAATTATGAGAGGTTTTATTGAATGGTTTCGTAAAAATATCAGCTATTTGTTGCTTTGTAGGTATATACATAACACAAATTTCCTTACATTCTATTTTATGTTTAATAAAGTTGTATTTTATGTCCACATGTTTTATTCTTTTTTGATCAGGATTACATACAGAAAATATTGTACTTTTATTGTTTTCATATATGGTAGTGGTATTACAACTAACGTCTAACTCATTTAATAATTTCCTAATCCAACAAGCCTCCAGAGTGGCTACATTGAGGGTGTATAACTCTGCCTCAGTAGTGCTTAAAGCTACAGTGCTCTGCTTTTTGCAACGCCAAATAACACTGTTATCAAATACTTTAAATAAATAACCAGTTATAGATTTCCTATCTTTATCTACAGCAAAACTAGCATCAGCATATCCAAATAGTGGTTCGGAATTACAATTCTTATTATATTTTAAATTATAATTAATGGTACCCTTAATGTATCTGAAAATCCTTTTCATGCATTGCCATAACCTTTCTGATGGTCTAGAGTGATATCTTGCTAAATATGAAACAGCAGCACACAAATCAGGTCTTGAACCTACTACATTAAAGAACCTATACAAGCTCTGCATCTATGCTCTAAAGAGTAATCAACGGTACAATCATCAAGATTAACATTAAATTCCATGGGTGATTCACTAGCATTTGCTTCAGACATACCAAACTTTGTCAATATAGATTTTAAATACTCTTTCTGGTTAATATACAATCAGTCACTATCTTGAATAATATTAATACCCAGATACTTTAAATTTTTAGATCCTAGATCTTTCATTTTAAATTCTGTGCTTAAAATTTCTTTAACATTATTTATTCTTGCATTGTCCTCACCTAAAATTAATAAATTATATACATACAACAAAATGTAAATACCATCCTTAAAATATAAACAATAATCACTTTCTGCTCTTTGAAACCCTTTACTTTTCATAAAATCATAAAATTTATTGTACCAATTTTTTTAAGACCGTAAAGTGATTTTTTCAATTTCAAGACATAATTTGTATTTATATTTACACCAGGTGGGGGCTTTAAGTATACAACATCATCAATTTCACCATGAAGGAAAGCACCTTTAACATCCATTTGATGAATTAAATAGTTCCTTTGAACAGCTAATGATAAAAGAATTCGGAGAGTTTGTAATTTCAAAACGGGAGAATAAATTTCGGTAAAACTACCTTCCTGTTGAAACCCCCTTGCAACTAATCTAGCTTTATATACATTACCCACCTTTTTTGTAAAAATCCATCTACAATCAATTAACTTAGCATCGTTTGATCTTTCTACAACTTCCCAAGTCTTGTTATCCTCTAAAGATTTAATTTCTTCATTTACCGCTTCATACCACCTATCTTTATCGTCATAAGAATCTATATCATTATACTTTTCTGGGACATTTCCATTAGAAAAAGATAAAAATGATGCCATTAATATATCACCTAAATCTGTGACAAAATCTTGTGTTGGTTTTGGTTGGTTTTGGTTTTCTCAGGATTACTACCATCATCCTTCTCCTTCTCATCCGAGATAGACTCCACGTCAATACTAATCGTTTCAGGGGACTCTGAACATGTTTCTTCCCTAAACAATACGTTTTGTTCTATGCGTATCTTCCTTTCATTAGCATCCCATAATCTGTATCCCCCCCGGAGCATACCCAACCATTTTCAATTTCACACCACGAGGGTCTAAATTCATTCGGAGTTTTTGGGGAATATGGGCATATGCAGATGTCCCAAATATTCTAAAATTAGACACATTAGGACGTCTTCCCTCCCACATTTCAAATGGTGTAACATTAAGGGAAGCAGTGGGACTACGATTAGTGACATATACCGCATATCGCAGGGCCTCGCCCCTTGTTAGATATTCTTAGATTCACAGCTCTTTAGGAAGCTGTGAATCTAACAATAATGCACGCGCCTTTTCAGTCAGAGTACGATTCATTCTTTCAGCTACTCCGTTCATTTCGGGATTTTCGGGCAGCAGTATACTGTAATACTATGCCTTTTTCATCACAAAAGGATTTGAAATTTCTAGAAATATACTCACCACCATTATCGGATTTTAACTTCAATATACCATGACTAAAATGATTACTAGCATAATTATAATAAGTCTTAAAATACTCAAAAACCTCAGACTTGTCTCTTAATAAGTAAACTGCGGTGAAGAGGGTAAAATCGTCTATGAAAGTAACAAAGTGTTTATACCCGTCCGTAGAACGTAGAAGGGCTAACAGAACAAACATCGGTATGTACTAGTTCTAAGGGTTTCCTAGCCTTATACATTTTCCCATTAAAAGGAAGGCGTGTAATCTTAGCAAGTATGCATGGTTCACAATGCCTATTTTCTAAATTTTTTTCTTTCAAATCGGTTAAACCATCAACCATATTTTTATTTACTAAAGTTTTCAAAGTACTATAGCTTAAGTGAGAAAATCGTTTGTGCCGAATTTCTACTGAATTATCATTGGTGTCTGATTTTGCACCATAATAACAATCATTAAATATTACTTTAAATTCTACAAAATAAAGGGACCCTAGTCTATACCCAACCATAAGCAATTCATTGGTTTGTGAGAAAACTTTAACTTCCCCTTTATTGAAGATGATCTTTAAACCATGCTTTTCCATTTTGGAAACAGATAATAAATTTACAAATAGACATAAAACTTACAAATTTGTTACCTTCAGTATTTTCATTGCCTGTAAGAAATGACTTTCCTCTACCTCTCCCCTGGGTCTGATGACGAGTTGCCATACTTTTATCATATTTTTATTTACTAAAGTTTTCAAACTACTATAGCTTAAGTGAGAAAATCGTTTGTGCCGAATTTCTACTGAATTATCATTGGTGTCTGATTTTGCACCATAATAACAATCATTAAATATTACTTTAAATTCTACAAAATAAAGGGACCCTAGTCTATACCCAACCATAAGCAATTCATTGGTTTGTGAGAAAACTTTAACTTCCCCTTTATTGAAGATGATCTTTAAACCATGCTTTTCCATTTTGGAAACAGATAATAAATTTACAAATAGACATAAAACTTACAAATTTGTTACCTTCAGTATTTTCATTGCCTGTAAGAAATGACTTTCCTCTACCTCTCCCCTGGGTCTGATGACGAGTTGCCTTACTGTCGTCTCGGCTTCCGTTGTACTTCCAGTCGCTACGTACACGGCCGTGAAGTCTCCAGTCGCCAGTCCTGTGTCGTGCCTGCTGAGTGCTCCTACACTGGGATTTTTTGTGTCCGGGGCGTCCACATCCATAACACAAGAAGATTGAAGAGTCAAGGGATTTGGTCGCTCCTCTGTTCCGTTTTTTCTCTTCCCCAAGCAGTCTGTTTTTCACGAAGTCCATTTCCAATTCCTCCACAGTTTCCAAAGCCGTGATAATGCCTGCATAAGATTTAACCTTTTCTTCCTCCAAGAGCTCACTGCCAGCATCCCCTAGTTGTGCAAATAGCTTTTCCATGTCAATAAAATGTTCCATTAAAGGTTTCCGTTCGTCGCATTTCATATCGGACAACTCTCTTCTTATAAATAATTTAGATCGTGTACCTTTCTTCTTAAAGATGTCTTCAATGCTTTTAATCATTTGATAAGCAGATCTGTCCTTTAAGTATTCGAGGTGACTGTCGGCGGTTGCCACCTGGGCCTTAGCTCCAATTGCAATTGCTTGTTATCCATAAATTTACTGAAATCCTCCTTTTCGATCGCCTCTATTGCTCCATTATCCCGCAGGATACTTTTTAATCGAAACTCCCATGCGTTGTAACTGTCCCCCGCGAAAGGGACAATTTGATATTTTTCTTTTGACATTTTCTGTCCTTAACACTTATTAATCCATTATAAAACTGATGGCCGTACTGGGCCCATAACCCTGTTAAGGATTATGTGGATAATTAAAGATATAATACTTTGAACATAAAACGTGCTTTTTTATTAACCTCAAAACAACAACATGGAGAGCCTATAACATCATATTGAACCTTCCTTCATAACAGACACAGTGTTGACAACCGATGCCATTGAAATACAATATTATATAAATCATTATTAATTAACAAAAACCATATTTTTTAAAAGGTTTATTGATTATGTAATCGATATGGTAATCTAAATGTAATTTAGAATCCAGCATTAAACCAAGGTCTCTGACTATGTTTATTTAAAATTAAAAGGTTTTTTGTTCTTTGTAAAAGATATCGCATTACATTTGGGCAGACTTTGAAGCTTATTATCTAAACAGTACTGAGAAAATCTGTCAAGAATTTTTTGAAGAAGTGAGTAATCGTGAATTTTTTGACATTTTTCATACATTTTAAAATCATCAGTGCACATTAAAAAATGAGAATTGTTGAAACAGACCTTGACATCATTTATGAACAAAATAAAGAGTAGGGGACCCAAAATCGATCCTTGAGGTACACCGGAAATGAGAACAATAGAGTTAGATTCATAACCATTTAAAACGACCTTATGAGTTCTGTTAAAAAAAGAGGTAATCTGCAGTTTATTTAAAGAAATACTGGAGGTAAGCCGTCGTGACCGAGGTGTAAATTTTTTAATGCGCAACAAATATCGTCTTTTGTAAAATATATGAAGGATGCCAATGATTAGGATCCATGGTACACGATTCATAAACAATGGATTGGACAAACAATGGATTGGACAAACAATGGACTTTTGTATTTTTCAAACTATTTCTTTATTTTGTAAACCGCGAACGTTGTTTTCGACCATTTAACACTGATTCCGTTAATTAAATTAATATTAATTTCAGATAAGTATGTAACTTTATTTCGTATTTGCCTAAAACAGTAACTGTCGTAAATGAAAATATAAATGCCATCTTAGGTTTAGGTTTAAAGAATTTTATTTTCATAAAGACTTACATTAGTCACTTACATGAGAACATAAAAAAAAAACTAACAAAATTTTCATTCGTTATGTTCGTCATTGTAAATTTATGTGTACTCAATTAACATATTTTGTGTAATTTTTTAAAACATATTCTACTAATTTTATTTTGAATGTGTTAAATGAGCGTACATTTTTAATGTGTGCAGGTATGTTATTATAAAGCTACGCTCCTTCATATGTTAATGTTTTTCTACCATAGGAAGTTCTACTTTTAGATAGGACAAGAAAGCTGGCTCTTCTCGTTCATCGTTGTCTGAGGTATTTTGCTTTTGTGAAAGTGATACTGGAATGAATGTTTTTTTCAATAATTTTCCGGATTAAAAGACATGAGTGATAAATGTATAACTGTTGTATGGTCATAATTTTTGTTTCACTATAGATTTTTGAGGTGGATCTACGAAATGGATATTGGAAGAGTATTTTTATGACTATATTTTGAGCGACTTGTAGGTTAGCTAGTATAGTTTTGGTAGCACTTCCAAGTTCTATAACGTATATAAGGTGTGGTTTGACAAGAGTGTTGTAAATGGTGTAACGTAAATTTCGCGGAATGCATCCTAATAAATTTCCAATAGAACCAGAAACAGACATAATTTGCTTCTTATGTGTTCAATTTGATTGTTCCAAGACAACTTATTGTCAATTCTTAATACTAAATATTTTTCGTTACTTTTTGTTGTATAGGTATGTTATTAACTGTAAGAGGTTCATGTGGTGGTATAAATTTATTTTTAGGTCTAAAAATGATGTATGATGTTTTAGATGCATTTATAGTTAGTAATTTTTGTTGAAACTAAATGGATAGAGTATTTAAATCTTTTTGAGCCTGATTAATAAGTGTCTGTATGGATGAGCCGAAATAAAATAACCATGTGTCGTCAGCGTACAAGGTGATATGCCAGTGTAAGTCAAGTTCTAATAGTTTTTAGTTATGGGGAGGTCGAAAGTGGCTCGAAATTGTTTGTGTACACAGTACACACACTACACATAAAATATACACACTGCCGGTACATCGCCTTTTTCTTTTTAGAACTTTGCAGCTGATACAACGTTATAGAATACATACAAGATTATATACGGTAGTAAGATACTTACAACAATAAAGAAAATTGAGTTTATATTTCTAGCGAGTCCTACATTTTAATTATTGGTACTTGTACAGCTGTCAATAAATAAAATAAATGAATGTAAAGTACTATAGTTTATTTAGTGTACCAACACGTATAATTCTGTACATGTGCAGAAATTCCTACAAAGCCCAGACGCGTACATAGTCTACTTGGAGGGATGCATCTTGGCCGTCATTGACGTTCAAATTCCACGTCGGCAGCCATCCCGCTTGTCCATTCCAGAAATCAGTAGAAGCCTGAAAATAAAAAGTATTAATTTTTCAGGACTGGAACTGGGTGCAAAAATAAGAAATCTTATTTAATTAACTATTCGAGACTTAAAATATTGCATTCCGTTTCTTAATCGTCGATATCAAGATACCAAAACTAATCAAAAAATAATTATAACTTATAACAAAAAGCAAAAACCGACTTCAAATTGCTAAAAAAGAAGAACCCTTAGAGGTGGATTTTTTCTCCAAAGTTGATATGCCACCAGCATATGAACTTTGGAGAAACGCCGGCTATACCCGGCACCAACCCGCCGGGTATAGACGGCGGGCCGGCGGGTTTGGTGTGTAGAGGCCATAACATAGAAACAAAAAAGAACATGCTCCTAACAGAACCTCCTCCAAGAATGAATTACTGACTCTGTGGAGCCGAGAGACCGGTATCATTTAGCTTGTGTTTGTTCCTAGTGTTTACAGAGTGTATATCACTTTTTTTTTTACTAAATCTATCTTTGTTTTTGTGAACATACATTAAGTTTTCGTTTTAATGAGAGGCCAAAGTTAATATATTTATTTCTTTAAATTTTTTCTAAGAGACTCTTGGTTTAAGGTTGTAAATAGTTCTTATGGCCCTCTTCTGCAAAACAAAAATAGTTTCTAAATCAGCCGCATTTCCCCGTAGCAAAATCCCATAAGACATTATGCTATGAAAATAACTGAAATAAACTAATCTAGCTGTCTCGACACTAGTGAGACCTCTATTCTTTTTTTACAGCATAAGCTGCAGAGCTTAGTCTGCTTGCTAGTTTGGATATATGGGGACTTCACTGAAGCTTTGCGTCGAGAGTGATATAATTTGAGGACCCAGCTGCATAAAATAAACTGGCTTTTCTGGTAGTCCTGCCATTTTTAAAGTAACAGCCTATGTACGTCCCACTGCTTGGTGCAGGTTGTTTAGTCTGGCATTAGTATAATATATGGAATTTAGTCCGCTGCGAGCTGCTCCAGTTCGTGGTACCGAACTTTACATGTCTGTAATTTATGCAAAATGGAGCCAGATGTATTATTGGAATACACCGGATGCCTTCAGTTTTTGACGGTTGAGAATTCCAAATCGCGCAATCATGAACTTTGGCCTATTCAGAATACTCTATACTTAATGACTGAACTTGTAGAGAATAACCATGATATAGAATTATACGCTGATACTCTCCTTTATTATTTTCAAACTTAAACACGAATCGTTTAAATATAACGATGTGAATTATGCTAATTTGAAATTAAAAGGTAGGTACATTAGTTTAACATCAACAATTAAACATTAAAACTAAGTATAAAAAATTTACGTCTGAATACCAAATACGGAAGAATTGAGCTTAGCTGATGTCACTGTTTTTTTTTTGGTATTAATTAATCTTGACGCAAGTACTTGTAATACAAAGATTAAAAGATGGTATATATACAGAGTTTGTTTTCAAAGAGTAGCCAATTTTTATACATAAGTTTAATTAAATATATAAATATGATAATGATATACCGTTAATACAGTTTTTGAAAATACGAGTAAATACTTAAGGCTTCTAATTTTACTTGAAATTATTCCAAATTGAATGTGATATATGGGAAACCACATTTTTGCCTACCGATCGACCCTTATAAAATATGTGTGTGCGTAGTAAAATCAGTTAAAATTATGCATTACCATGCATTTTCAATTTAAAGGATAAAAAGAACAAAATGTTTGAGATTTTTTTTTATTAATTTTTCTGCACCATTTGTTTATACTAATTCTGAACCTTCTCTGCAAATTTGCATTTGTGTGTGATTCAATTCACTACGAATACGTTATTGCCGACCGAGCCTTTGAGCGACCTTTACGAATGTAAAATATTTATGAATGACAATCAGTTAAAATAATGCATAAATGCATTACCACGCATTCTGAATTAAAATTAATTTTATTTTTTTTTCACCATTCGCCTAATTACTTATTTTGAACCTACTTTGTAAATTTAGGTGTATATTAATGAATTCCTACCTTGGCTTTGCCTGGGTGAGATCTAATAACGTAACGTCATTTTGATTTTTTTAAATAATCATCAATGACTATTTACTTTATATATTTTTTTGCATTTCACAAAAAAAAAACAGTTTCTCAAGTTTTCTGGATAAAATATAGCTTAGTTTACTCCTTGTATTGCTCTCTATCGGTTCGTGAAGTTTCGTCACAATCGGTTTAGCCGTTCCGAAGATTAGCCCGAACAGACAGACAAACAGATTTGAAAAAAACCTCACTGAGTCTCTTGCTGATCCTTCGCAAGACAGGTTTCTTTCCCGAATCAGAGATGTAAGAAGAAAAAATATTTTCAATAAGTTATAATTAATTATAGTTGTTTATAATTTACAATGAATTACAATCCGTAATCACCATGCCGACATTTATCATTTAATATCAATCAATTATGATTTGTTCGATTTATGACGACTTGTATAATATTTAAGTTTTGGGCTGCCCAAAAACCTGATTAGCCCAGTGATGATAACTTCATTAACCTTGACGACTTAGATTTTTAAATTAGTTTCATCGATCTAGTACCTTAAACCATCGGGCTGCGCCATAAATAAGAAAGAAGAGGTCAGGGAAAAAGTTTCTTCGTATTTTGTTTGTATAAGATTGAAGAAAAATCTTTGGTTGTACTGTTTGTATTTGGCTGGTTTTAATATCAATACATTAAGAAAAAGAAAAAAAGTAAAAAAGAAACATTTTCCCGCCATTTTTTAATTGTTTTTCTGTCCTCCAAAATGAGAGAATCTAACGAAGAAATTCGATACATTCTGAAGTATTATTACAAAAAAAGAAAAATGCGACTCAAGCCGCGAAAAAAATTGTTAGGTTTATGGACCCAAAGCAGTATCAGTAAGAGTAGCACAAAGTTAGTTCGAGCGATTTTAGTCCGGGTTTGATGTCAAAGATGGATAAAGTCGATGGCATGTAAGATCGGCATATTAGTAGTTACGACATAGCTGAGGAATTGAGGATTGACCACAAAATAGTTTTGACTCATTTGAATAAGTCTGGCTATACAAAAAGCTCGATATTTGGATACCACACGAGATCACTGAAAGAAACCTAATGAATCGTGTACTCATTTGCGATTCTCTACTGGAACGTAATGTAACCGAACCATTTTTGAAAAGATTGATCACTGGTGATGAGTGAAAAGTGGATCACCTACGACAAGAACGTGCGAAAAATATCATGGTCAAAGGGTCAAGCTCCACAGACTGTAGCGAAACCCGGATTAACACGCAATAAGGTGATGCTGTATTTACGGTGGGATTGGAAGGGCATCGTTTATTATGAGCTTTTATTGCCCGGTAAAAAGTATCGATTCGGATCTCTACTGCCAACAACTAATGAGACTCAAGCAAGAAATTGAGAAAAAATGGCCGGAATTGATCAACAGAAAAGGAATGTCTTTCATCATGATAAAACCAGACCACACACATGTTTGGCCAAAAATTGAGAGAGCTTGGTTGGGAAGTGTTGATTCATCCACCATATAGTCCTGAACTAGCACCCTTCTTATATTAATTAAACGTAAATAAACTTTGTCTGAAAAAAAATGTCTTGAATTTTTTTTTGTATATAAAATACTAAAAAGCTTTTTCCCCGACCTATCAGTAATCGATTGCCGGCGGGTAATAAATTCTCTTACGATTTCTCTTACATCACGGGACTATAGTCGAAATAAAAGCCACCTTGGGGCTAACGGTGTTGGATATCAGCAAGATAATGTTCAACTCGTGAATAAAGAAACAATACTTTCACCATTTTATGCATCATTGTAGCCCATCTTAACTTACTACCTAAATGTAGTCCCCCAGAATTAAATTCCTTAAAAATATCAATCTTACAGAAACTTACCGTAGGTGAGCCATTCCACCAAGGCTTAGGGCTTGGGTTGGTCACGCCATCTGGGAAGAACCCGTTAGTACCGCCCACAGCTAAATTAATTATAATATAGAACTGAAAACAATAAAACATATTAGTAAGATATCTCAAGTTTTGTACTTATTTCTGTTAGATTTACATTTTAACTAGTCATCAATCTGGAGTGCAGCGGTCAAGGATCGTTCTCCAGACCAATCTTGACAACTTAATATCCTTTTAGTTTTTCCATGAAAAAATAATAATATTAATTTTGCTTTGAAGCAAAACTATGACTTTAGCAAAAAGGTGAAATGTATAAATTTTCCATTTCCATTTTATTTGTTTACGCCTGTAATAAGAAATTTCTTCGTTATGTCTATGTGGTATAGTGGTCAGCACTTGGCTAAAGCTTTTTCTTTTGGTAAATTGGCGGGGTTTATTTTATGCGAGAAAACAAATCGTTGGTTTTCGGCTCCGCGTGTGTTGGTGTGGCCACAGTACTCAATTTCTTTTTAAAATCTTTAACCACATCGTAATGTGTTTAGTAGCAAAATGTGTGAATGAGATGTTACAGTTACAGGTGACTTTTATTAAATATTATTTTATTTTTCAACATAGTCAATTTTTTGCGTACGCAATTTAAAGTGCACGTAACAGTAGCTCCATGATCAAGATTATTAATAATTTTTTTTTACAGGAGAGGAGTCAAACGAGCATGCGGCTCACGTGATGGTAAGTGACTACCGCCGCCTGCCGCCGCCCATGAACAACTGCAACATCAGGGGAACCAGGGGAATTGCAGATGCGTTGCCGGCCTTTAATCCGGCATTGACTATCACAGAAAAGAGCCCATGATCTTACGAGCGGAAGGACTAGCTTTAGATTTTTAGGATTTGGAGATGATATGGTCTTTCACAAGTCATAGACTGTATTTTGTTTTAAGATCGTAATCGTGAAGCCATGTTTTGTCCCACAGAACGGAAAAAAACACACATACCTTTTGATCGAAAGGAGCCATTTTAGATCCGTAACGCCATGGATTTTCAACGTTTTTGTCATTGAAGCCACCCAGCTCCCAGAAACCACCATTGCCAGGAGTCACACGACCAAGTTCAACGTCGTCGATGCTGAACTTAATAAAATCTTAAAACAGTGAAGTTAAAACAAACCTGTATTATTATTCCCGGTGTGAGTCAATAATCATTAAAAAAAATCTCTCAAAAGGCGTACATAAATATAAGGTATACGAGTACTTAATTATCTAGTGTGCTTTTGGTTGCATGAAAATACCCAGAAAAAGTAAAGAATTTAGGTCTGTGCAATCAATGCACTACAACTACTACAAAAGAGCAGTGGTAGCTGAGGGGCTAAGCACTCGCTGTGAATTTCACAGTACGCCAGCAACCCGGGTTCGATCCCCGCTGGCACCAATGAAATTGTTAATTGCAATTTTAAGTACTGATTTACCACGTGCTCCACAGTGAAGGAAAACATCGTGAGGAAACCTGCATGTCTGAGAAATAAGAAAGAACGTATTTCGAAGACATTTGAAGTTCGCCAACATGTATTGGGGCAGCGCGACGCACATTTCCTTGCCCTAAAACCCTCTCAGACATGAGAGGAGACCTGTGTCCAGTAGTGGGACGTATATAACTTTAATCAATGTACCCATTTACAGTAATTCAGAGGAACATAAATCCATATTTTCAATTCTATTATAGCAACAGTTTGTAGTGAGAACTTTGTTAATTGAAACTGTTTGAAAAGATAAATTACCAGGTGTCCATTCTAATTGATAGCGATGAAAATCTGTATCGTATCCTGCACTGTTCCGTCGCAGCCAATGAGCACGCTCCCAACCATTAAGATCAGAGTAGGGCCCGAAGTGCAAAGTAGATCCAGCCTCCTGTGTTCCGATATGTACACCATTTTGGAACATGTTGCGATTACCCCTTGATTCCACTAAATCGATTTCTCCAGATGCGGGCCATGTGCCGTACGAGTTGTAAGCCGGCAATAGCCAAATAGCTGTAATGATTTAAAAATAATATTTTATATGTATTAACAATGAGATCGTATTAAGATTTCCTCGGAAAATTTCTCGATAAATTATTTCCTGATGAAATCAGATGATCCATTCTAAGCGGACGTCATTACGTGTGATAAATGACTACCCCTCTATTCTTAGTCAACGAACAATGGCTGGACTCTCACGAGGTAGAGCCATGCTGCGGCTGTATTATGGTTGTATCGCAAATGGGCCAGCACGACCGGGGAAGGACCTCGTTCTCACAGAATAACAGCATAAAATAGCACATTGATGCTGCTTTGTTTCCTATGCTGAGTAAATAGAACCGAAGACCCTTTTTAATGGAAACGATGCATTCCATATCAGTCGTCAGGGGTAACTATGGCTATGGACCGCAGCATCCACTTACCATTAGGTGGAATGTGTGCTCGTTTGTCATCCTTATTTTATAAAAAACAATAAAAAGGTCGGCAGTACAGAGTATTTCCGACCGAGAGACCGTACGGTAGGAGAATGAGCTCAACAGGAAGTACTACACGAGACTTTCGTAGACACAGTTGCCTCCCTTCACTGGCCACTGAAGGATTTTGCCTCTGTGATATATTCGTAGGATCTGGATATTAAGGTCAATAAATATTGGAGATACACTTATAAGGCATGGCAACGTTGACATCCTATCGAGCTTGTCGCCATCCAGGTTAGTCCCTTAGGCATATCGTCTCGGCTTCTTTCGTTCGGCGCTTTCCAACTCTAACTATCTGCACAGGCACAACCTAGTAGCAAGGATCCTATATCTGAAGCTCACTCTGAAGTACGGTTTCGTGGATTGGAAATCGCCTTATCATAAATAAATGCCGGACCCCATGCTCCAAGATGATTATGCCAGCTGGGACCGGGCAATCGTCGCAAACACCGTTTTCTTTGACGAGAATCTCATAAAAGTCGAAACAGATACCTAACAAGGCAAGATATCTGGCTCTGCCGGCGGAAATTATTCCTTCCCGTATTCATTTCTGTGAACGGATTTATCCCAGTCAACCTCTCGGGTTATCTGATCTGTTTACAGAAGACAATAATAACTATTCAGCATTTTTATAAACTGATGCTACATACCGGGCCATAACCAATCGCCAGCGGGCATTTTAGCGCGGACCTCAACGCGTCCATACCGGAAGCTGAATGAATTGACGGTGCGAATGCGCGCGCTCTTGATCGGATTTAAGATGTTCATTGGCGTACCCGTGCGTTCGCATCCGTACCATCGTGGATTCGTACATCTATAAATAGTTTTGGTGTTTAACAAAAGTTTATTTAACTCACGAAGGTGGTTTCGTCTTGTTTGTGTGTGTAAATGCACGTGCATCCGCTTACCATCAAGTGGAATGTGCACTTGTTTTTATCTTTATTCGATACAAAAATAACTGCTTGTATTATTCTGTTCAGTAAGGATGAACTTGAACGCACACAAGATCGTGTCTATACACAACACCACAGAATATATAATAGGCAACACAACAACAAGTATTGCTTGGCCGTCTTCTTGAGTTAAAGACATGTGTATTCTTTAGGCAACAAATGACGCGCAACATTTTGTTCAACATGTTGTTCATCTTGAGCGACGACGCGAAACTTTTGTTTAGCAACGTTGTCTGACTGATTCATATATGAAGACAGCAATCAGTCGTCGACAATATGATGTCTAAAAAGCTTGGGGTGATCACAGTTGATATGTTTATAATTTAAAAATATTTAAAATTAATCCAGTAATAAAATTAAATTTTTATGTTTTTGTCTCGGTCTTTCGACATGCTCTAGAGACTTTTGGCTTATTCAGTCTTATCTTATCAGATCAATGTAAACGTTACACACTAGAGTCTAAATTTGAATATCAACCTGTTTCTTAGCAGCGGTCACTTTGCCTTATATTTCTACAGTATAGATAATAAACTAAAATCAACTCTTATCAATTTATAGTCTAATATAAATACCTACTTTGTTACGCTACCACATGCCTCCCGCCTGTCACTAAGCAAAACGACAGTAACACGAGCGGGCGATCAACAGTATTTATCAGATGTTTAGAGGGTGATGAACTTTATGTTTCATAGCCTACTCGTTATCGTGATTTTATCTAAAACTTAAGTTTGTATCAGTTTGTTTAACAAACCACACTATTAACATTGATGTTGTAAATGTACAGACACGTCAAAATTTAATGAACGGAGACTAAGAAGAAGACGTGGCGTATCATTTGGCAACATTGTGCCTTGCAAGTTGCCTAACTTCTTGAGCCTCACGTATTGCGCGTCAATTGTTGCCTAAAGCATACATAGCATTAAAATATTATGCAATGATAATAAAATATTATGATAAAATTTTCAATTATTCAAAACTATTTAGATATATCTAAATCATTTCGTTTTGATAAGTTTATTTTTGTAATGTAATGTATAAACAGTTTTATGAATCGGAATAAGAACTTTACACTAAACTATACTCTATTTCAATAACGAAGTCCCATTTGACAGATGTCAAAAATCAAGTAATAGTAAAGTACCGCTATAGTCGATACTTGACGATATTCATAGAATTATTACGCATAGAATACTAGTACGCGCACCGAATGTGAAGAAAGTAAAACTAGGCCTGGGCAAAAAATATCGATATATATCGTCGATATTTTATATATATTTCGATATTTATTTTAGAGTATCGAATTCGGATCAATTTCGATATATTTTAAAATGTTGTATCGTTTTTTCGTCGTCCAACCGTCAGTAAATAAAATTTTTGACCGTATCTTTACATCATGCAAATGTTGACGATATATCGATATATCGATATTTATCATATTTATCACGCGATATATATCGATACTGTTTAAAAATATAGATTCGATATATATCGATATATTTTTTCCCTTGCCCATCCCTACGCGAAACGGCGTAAGTTGACTTAGCGACGCGTCAGTGCCAAAGAGTATAGTAATATATAAGGAAGGTCAGTGCCATAGATAAGAGTGTATATACGGAAAGTCAGTGCGTAACGTCACGTCTTACGGAGAAGAGCTCGCCGTTTGTGTTGTAAAATATTGTCACAAGGGTGATGATAAACATAAAAGAAGTGATGATATTACATTTCAGATATAAGTTTATACATTTAATTCATTATAAGTACGTAAAACTAAAAAATACTTACCTAAGCTCTCATAATACAAATGTTGCTAGTTGTGGGGAAAAGTTCTTTTAAATATATTTTTTTTCTATTTGTGTTTAAAACGTTTAATCGCAACGCTCTGTGTAAAACTCAATTGTTAATATATAGATACCTACTTCTCTAAGTGTTAACATTATATTAACAATGGGTGCCTATTTAAAACTAATACGGAGTGATCAGCTAATCGCGATTCGTCGACGCCATTTTAACGCAACTATTTTATTTTAATTGCTTTTTTATTGACTAAGGTTTCGTTTTAGAGTATAGAATAAAAACTTTTTTATTTACATCATGAGATTATTAATAAGAATGCCTTTACTAACCAGATGTCACTTTACACCCAAACATTAACCAGATGTTACGTTAGACCCAAACATAGCCTATTTTAACCGACTCCCAAAATAAAGGTTATCAATATGTATGTACACTGATTTCTAAGCTTGATCAATTCGTATATACTTGCTGAAATTTTAGTGGTTGTTGTCCCGCAGCCAAATTATACTGTCTCGATAGTAGAGTCAATTTATTAAATTAAAAAATATTACAATTAAAAAAGGGCAGATTTACAATAGTTATACCTCACAAGCTATTCGGGCGTCCAAACTAGTTTATGTCGTATCACTACGCTTGAGAGTTCATGTTATAAACATTTATTAGTGGCTCTTCACTGTGTAGGCAGCGCGCGGTAACACGTACGATAGACGTAACACTACATTACGTCCAGTGAATTTTTTTTTCAGACTTTATTATAGTAATACGGTGTGCCTAGTGCGAGTTTTTGTTTTTACGCATTCGATATCGAGAACGTTAACTACAATTTGTATAGAATAAAATCAGCGCCAACTAGTGGCAATAATCGGAATCACAATTCATGATTAGCTATTTGTTTATGTTTCGGAATTTGATCAAGGTTTCGACAGTTTGTGTTAGTTTTATGAGATTGAGAATTAGCCATTTTATTTTAATGTTAATTATTGAAAGTATTAAATTGAAAGCAAAAAACATGAAGATGTTTTCATTCTAAATGATTTTATGGTGATATTTATGGAGCAGTAAATAGAATTTAGTTACTTAGTGTTAAGTGAACTTATGATACTTACTTATTACTGACTTAATTATTAAATAGTGATGGTAGGAACTTGGATTTATCAAACGCTATTTACACAAAAACTTGAATACTTTCTTAGAAAAGGCGATATCTATCCTTAAATTACCTGTCATTGGGGTGTAACAACGGACTAAAATATGCACAAGCTCTTGCTTCAACACTGGCTTTATAATAGTAGTCATCTATTATTATTAGTTATTAATGCCTTTGTGGCTGCAAACATCCTCCTAACGAAAAAATAACGTCCTGCCTAAATTATATATCGTTCTCACAAAACGAAATAAAATTAACTCTTCATCAATTATTCTCACTCTTCTATCTCACTGTAAAAATTTAGGTGAATACTTTTTCGATAACGACCGCGTAAAGTTTTACGTCTCGAATGATCGAAGTTGCCGCTCCAACCAATCACGTGCGTTAACGTTCTCACTGGCGAATGAGACTCAATGCTCGATGGTGATTCCAATTATTGCCACTAGTTGGCTCTGATTTTATTCCATACAAATTGTAGTTAACTTTCTCGGTATCGAGTGCGTAAAAACAACAACTCGCACTAGGCACACGGTATAAGCTAGCCTGTACGCCCGACCTACTTGCGAGATATTGCTATTGGTTTGAGATCGCATTCGAGTTTTGTATTTATCGATTGTAAATCTGCCATTTTTACATCCTAATAATTTTATTTTAATAAATCTATTGTACTACTAAGGCAAAATCATTTTACTTCGGGAAAACAACCATTAAAATTTCAGCGTGTATTGGATCAACCTGTGTATATCCTTTCAAATAAAAAAATCTAAATCGGTTTAGAAATTGTAGAATTCTGGGGTAAAAAACATTAAATATTACACCGAATTGATAACCTCCTCCCTTTTTGAAGTCGGTTAAAATTAAACATTACACGATGTGCTTATTGTATTCGAACAAGTTAATTGTATTTAATAATATTCTTAAATTTTATTACGTCTGCATTTTTTACCATTAATATATGTATAATAAAGTTATATTAGTAACATCATTATCGTGTTTATTTTATTCCATTTTACATTCTCATAAAATACTTCTACTAAATAATCTTCGTACGTAATACGTAATCTTTATTATATCGATTTTTTAAAATTAATCAAAAAGTAGTGATTTGCACAATTTGATTGCAAACGCCAGAAACTGGTATCACTGAATGGCGTGTATGTGTGCGTGTGACGAGCGTAGGCGTATTCGACTCGCGCCCACTAACATAATGACTTTGCATCATTTTAAAGCTCGTGTCTTGTACTGGACTGCGTTTCTATGCGTAATAATTCTATTACGATATTGATCTTCGATTACTATAACGAACAATTTAAAATCGTATTGACAGAAATGGATTAGCATCAAATTAAAATTTATAAAACTGTTTCTGTTTTAATTTTAATTAGATAATATTACATGATATTTTTATCAAGATGGAACATAGTCATCATCACTAGCCGAAATTGATATTTCATAGTCGGCATCGTCGTCATCACCCTCATCATCGTCTGTAGAATCCCCTGTATTTATTATAATTTGGTTATCTATGACGGCATCGATATGTATGTCTCTGTCCCAATCAGCGAAAATCAAATTTTTTGTTCGTAAAACCACACTTTCTCAATTCGCGGCAATAACATAACAGGTTATAATCATAGGCAGCAGAAAAATTACATGCCGACTCGACTATCAACATCTGCCTAAGGTTATTCTAACCGGTGTTGATTTAGAATATGCTAGGCAGGTTAAAAACCTCGGCTTAATTTTGGCTCACGACCTAAGCTGGGTGTCACAAGTTAGTGAGGTCCGGAAACGAATTTTTAGCACAATGCATTCATTAAAGCTCTGGCAAAAGTTTATCCCTCAGACGGCCAAGGTTACGTTAGTCAACACTCTGTTGCTTCCTATTTTAGATTATGGTGATATTGCTTATCCAGATATAACTGAGGAACTGCTTAGCAAACTCGACCGTCTGCTCAATTTGTGCATACGCTATATTTTTGGCCTGCGCAAGTTTGATCATATATCACAATCTCGCTCAAGACTTAAGTGGCTCGACATCCGTTTTCGCCGGAACACACACCTTCTAACCACTTTGTATGGTATTCTTTACAATCCTTGTTCCCCAGCTTATCTGAAAGAGCGTTTTTCATACTTAAGCTTATCCCGTTCGATGTCCAATAAAACTCTAACTATCCCGTTGCATAAATCTACATACTACTCAGATTCCTTTACGGTATCATCAATTACACTTTGGAATAACCTTCCACGAGATATAAAAGATGCTCCCTCAATAAATTCATTTAAACGTAAGGTTGAGGCACATTATTTAAAATTACTTGATTAATATTATTGGTTTATATAATATTATATTTTCTTATACTAGATTGTATGTATTTTATTGGTATAGTATGTACTTTTGTTTATATGTATATATACATTTATATATATGTATATATGTGTGTGTATGAAGTGTCAATATATATAAGGTAACATATTTATATAATATTATATTATTGAATAATATGTGAAGTTAGTTTCTAAAGTAAGTTAGTTTTTTTTTTCCTTCTGTTGCGGCTCTACCCATAACTCTCACCACACTACCAAAGGTTAGCTGGCAGAGAATGCCTTTTTGGCATTAAGTTCGCCTTTGTACCAAATGTTTGTTTGTTTGAGTGCAATAAAGAATTTTCTATCTATCTATCTATCTATAACACTATCACAAGCTTCTTGCAACAATGACAGCATTTTGTTTGCAGTAAAAGGAGGGCTGGTATTTTTACGAGCCGCATAACCTAAAATAAAGGTTTGTGTGTTAATATAGCAACAGATAAAATGTTAAAATAGGTAAAAATAAATTATAAAAAAGATTTGTTTAAATTCTTGCCTTTAATTTTTTTTATAGGATAAGGGTGACAAACGAGCACACAGTCCACCTGATGGTAAGTGGTTGCTGTGGCACATAGACATCTCCATCTATCTTCGATTAAGAATCAAAATGCAGATGCGTTGTCACCCGTGAGGACTAAGATGGAATGCCTCGTTTCCAGTAAAAAGGGTCTCCGGTTCTTTCACACTTCTTTCTACACTCACCATATTTTACGCTGGTATTCTGTGAGAGCGTGGTCCTTTCCTGGTCGAGCCGACCCATTCGTGCTACAACCATAATATAGCTACAGCATGGATCTACCACGTATAATAAGAACTTTACACTCAATTGCGCCCAAATCAATTCTATGGCATTGTATTGACAATGGTAGGGTGGAAGGCGCATTACATTGAGTCCGGCTTCCTTAGCCATTTCGTCCAATACGTATTTTGGTCTAGCTGGCTTATTTATAGCAACCAAATGCAGCAGCTCAACTTTTAACATGGACATGTCAGCAACAATATTATTGTCAATCAGCCATTTCACAATATCGGCTTTTTTGCTGCTAGAAGTTGGAGGCTTACTTATTTGTACTGAATGATACGGTGCATTATCCATAATGATCGTCGATGGCTCATTCAAGTTGGTCAATAAGATACAAAACCATTCCTTAAATTTAACAAAATTCATTTCTTCGTGGTATTCCACAGTTTTCTTAGATTTAAACGCCAAGAGGCAGTTCGGAACAAATCCCTTCATGGAACCCGCATGACAAATAATTAAGCGTTCGCCTTTGCCACTAGGTACTTTTGTGGAGGAGTGAGGAGTGTCGTCTGTCCATATCTTGCCAACTGTATGATTAGCGTTTAGCCACGTCTCATCTAGAAATAAAATATTATTCCAAACGGCAATGGACTTTGCTGATCTTAGAAATTTAAATCTGGCTAAAGCTATATCTCTACGCTCCATCAAAATCCGCCTTTTATCACATTTTTTATAAGAAAAGCCAACATTTTTTAAAACCCTCCAGAAAGAAGGTCTACTGCCGTGAAACAGTCCAGATTCTCGTAAAGTATTTGACAATTTATCGAGAGTCGGCAATTCGTTCCTACTATAATAGCCATAGATATGGTTTCTAATGACGTCGTTATCAAAATTGTCGATATGTGTAACTATCGATCTTCTAATTTTTTTCTTAAATGGTGATTTTAATTTGTTATCTTCCATTAAATCTTTACCATGTTTTTCCTTACTTATTCGGGAAACAGTTTTTCGACTAATACCAAGAGCTGCACTTACTCGGTTAGTCACTTGTGAAAGTGGCAACAATGGACCACCATTCTGATACTCTCTTTCAAAGTAATCTTGCAGGCGTACTACAAACTCTCGCGCTTGACTGCGCATCACTGTTCTTTTAGTGGTCTCAGTTTCGGCCATAGTGTTTATAAATACAAAAAAAACCAAATCAAATAACAGTCAAAACTTAATAGTGTACGGCTCCGTAGTATAGTGGCTTAGCAATGAGTTGTTGCGCTGGGTGCCTCGGGTTCGAATCCCGCAGGGAACAAGTTTTGAATGGCCTACAAATAATTGTTCCGGGTCTGGATGTTTGTGCAATTTATGTTTGTAAACTGCCTCCACGACACAGGAGAAAATCCAAGTGTGGAGGTAACGTTGTTTAAAAAAAATAACAACGAAAGAATTATCAAACAGTTATAACTACAATAACAAGAACGAAATAAAAACACAACACAAAATCAACTAAACTGAACACGCGTATCGTATACAAGGCTTCTGCACTCGTACTGAAGAGACAAACAAAATGGCGGTCGTGATCACGAGGTGGACGCAGTGTTGACAGATTTTCACTCGCGAAAAGAATCTGTCTATAATCGATTTTATACGATTCTTTTAGTCACGTCACTATGTAAAAAAGTAAAAATAAAACTATAGAACGTAAACTCAAAACGGCAGTAAAATATTATTATCTTTTAGTTTTAATTATTTTGAGCACGATGTCTAAAAACAATATGTTGATTGTGTGTGTGAATTAATTGTATAATGATTTAGATTGATTGTGTATTTTTAAATGATGATTTACGACCATGAACAAAAATGATTATTATTTCAAATTATGCGAAACGTGAAGAGTTACGTACTAAGAAGTGTCAAAAGGGACTTCTTAATTGGAATAGAGTATAACATAAAAAAATATTTTAAATAATTATATTAATTATATATATATAGTATTTACTGCTAACTTACCTGTCTGCTGGAGCACCTCCTTCAATATTAAGAAGGCCGCTACTAAGAAAAGCTTGACCAAATTGGTCTGACGTCAAGGAGGGTCGGATGAATAACAGCCCACTATGAGTAAAAGAGTTCGTGCGATTGTTGTTATAGTATTGGAATTCCCAATTCTGTAAAGTAAAATTCTATTAGTAATTCTTTACCTTAACGTCCGTTGCTTTGTCCGGTTTTCCCGGTCTCCTCAAACGAGAACTTTGTCTTGTATAATATATTTACTTGTATAATTATTTATTTTAATATACTTATTTTACCTTTTACTAATTTGTCTTTATCGTATTTAACATATTATGTAAATAAAAGCGGTCGTAGATGGTCTAGTTTTGTAGCAATTTCTAGTTGCAACCGTAAAACCGTTAAGTTACTGTCTATCTCACAACCACAGAATAAATAATAATACTACGGAGTACAATAACAGAATAAATAATAATACTACGTAGCACAACGCAGAACGCATGTTGCGTAGCTTAAGTTTTAAGTTTTACATTTATAAGTTCAATTGCTCGGCGAACTTTAAAGGTGCTGTACAATAACATCGCAAGATTTTCAATAAAATGCAAATTTTATTGCCCATGTAGAAGCCGCTTTAAGTTTTGTAATTTTTTTTCTGTAAAAGGGATTTCTGAATTATAAAAAAAATAATGTAATAAATAGGAATAAGGTCTGGCAAGGACAGTGGTTGAACACACACATTGGCTTAACACAGTTTATAGTCAGTGCTCTTTTTATCTTGCTTGCATTTTTACTATTTTGAAACATTCCATTGTGTAATGCAAAGAGTATATTATATAATAATCCACTACGTTTTAGTGGAAATTTTGAACGAGCGTGGCCGTGAAGAAGAAGTCATCAAATATCAAGAAGCTGCAATAAGTACTGCTAATACCGCCATATCTTTTTTTGAACTATGATTCGGTTGCCTCCTACCTGTGCAAGGTCCATTTCTGATTATTACTTATTACATTGTATATATTCAACTTAATTGTTTTTACCTTACAGTTTTCATTTATCCTTCAAATGATCTTTTTCGAAGTTTGTTAGCAAATGCAATATTGTTTTCAACTATCAGTTCACGTTATAGAAACCAGTAAAATTGCATTCACTTTATATAATATGTATATAAATCGTCTTCTTATATTATCTATTCCGTTTAATACGGCGGTCATATAACCAACGTGGATTTTTTCTAATCTCATATTTATACTATGGTTTAAATGGTAATAAACTGTGGTCTAAATTTTGTAAGGAATTAATGTCCTCCAGAATCATTTTCGATCACGGTGGCCGGAATCAACGCAGAGTATCCATCTATGCAGGATATGATTATAGTGCACGAGTGAGTGCAGTAAGCGTAAGCACAGGTGCACTCCCTATTCCCTCACTCTCATAATCCGATGGGACGGTAATATGTCTCAACCATTCGTGCTTTCTGAGGCACGGCGCCGGCGGTGATACACCGACCACTCTCCGACTCCAAGTTGTTACTGAGAATTTCTTGACAGAAAAACACTATAACTGATATTGGTCCGACCCGGGATTCGAACCGAAAACTTCGTGATCAGCAGCCGCGATTACGATCACTAGATCAATGAGGTAGTCATGTAAAAGGATTATAGTTTGTTTAAACTACCATATTATATTGTAATTGTGTCACAAATATACTAGTAACAGTTCTAACGGGGTATAATTTCATCTACGTTGTTCTATTCTGAACACTGAGACTGTCTTAACAATGACTGACTAAATCAGGTTTTATAATAAAACCGTAGATTTTAAAGAAAAAAGAACTATGTTTTGAAGTTTTAGAACAAACAACAGATGGACCAAACGAAATTATAAAATTATTTTTTTCAGTCCAAAATAAACCTTAAAATTTTGAGAAATAACTTAAATCAATGAACTAAAAAGTACGTACACCGCCACCTGCAAGGGTGTTTTCATGTTGCCACTTTTCGAGGTCGAACTCTTCAAAGTCATCAGCAAATATCATTGCCCCCGAGCATACAGTCACAGGAGCGTGTGTGCCGCTCACCGTCGTGACGCTGGGTGTGCATGCTTGGCTAAGCATCACTAGTGCCAGGACACACAGTAATGATGCCCACATTCTATAGAAAAAAAAAGTAAAAATAATTTACAAGTCTCTTACACTCAATTACAAATTCACTTATATTAACTTTTTTGTTTAGCGTATATATCTAAAAAAAAAGTCCAAAAGATATAATATCGTGCCGAATTTCGCCACAAGTTTTGTATCTTTAACACAAAAATATGTAAATATTTCGTGTTGCCACTTTGAAATAATTTATCAATCAAACAACAAAGGACGGCAAACGCTATTTTAATGACAACACGGAACAGGACCGGTTTTCTAATAAAACATTTATAAATATGATATTGACGTTCTTATGTTCAATCTTTGCTGGCCTTAAGTTGAGAAATGATGTAAAAGTGAGTCAACTAACCTGGAAACCGACACAAATACATTATAGAATATTTTAAACGGTAACATTTATTTTATACTTTACAGTGTTCGATAATAGAAATACTGATAAATATGTACGTAATATTATAATTAATATTAACTTAATACGTAATTAATTACCTTTGTTCACGATACTGGCGTAGTGATTTTCTTGCTAATCTGAAGATATCAAATAATATATCTATAATCTATTTTCGACGCAGCTGATTCATTATTTGATCTAAGCCGAGTACGTTTATGTACGAGTACCTAAGCGTATAGTTCGACCATGAACTAAACCGAATATAGGGCTCCCCCAAGGAATATAAGTTATAATTTATTTAATTTTTTGAAGTCGAAACATCTTTTTATAAAAGTTTAATTAATTTACCATATTGAATTCAAGGTATTCAACTGGAATGTAGTTTATAAGTAAATTACAATCTTCATTCTGTATTTTACCTCTCTTAGAGATGGATTTTTTCTTTGAGTTCATATATGACCACGCCTAGATATAACCTATTTACTTAAAAAGAAAATTTAATCGGTTCAGCCATTTCCGACGAATCGTTGAACGTGCATAAAAAGCACACGCCACGAATATACATATAAACTTCTCTATTTTTGAACTTTGTTAAAAATACTAAACAGACTAACAGACTGACTAAAATACTATTAGTATGTTAGTTAGTACTTAGTATTCTTTGCTATTAGTACTACCAAGGCTATTTCACTCCTGGTACCTGCTTGACGTTAATACCTACAATCGTGCGGAAGCTCAGGTTACGTACATATTAGTGAATTTCAAAGTCATTTAACACTGTTTAAGTAAATATTTTTTTTTCTAAATACTTGTTTCAATAGTTTTTGTTAAATGTTTAGTATATTTATTTGTAGGATAAAATAGTTGTAT
Organism: Parnassius mnemosyne; assembly: GCA_963668995.1. Taxonomy (NCBI): domain Eukaryota; kingdom Metazoa; phylum Arthropoda; class Insecta; order Lepidoptera; family Papilionidae; genus Parnassius; species Parnassius mnemosyne. Next base: position 27,932,701 of record CAVLGL010000159.1, read on the forward strand.
AAGTTTTAGTGTAGTTTATAATATTATATATGTATATTACCTACATCAGATGAATTTTAATGATAAAACGTCATTGCTACTATAATTGTTGCATGGATGAGTGCTTAGTGAGTCAACAAAATAATTCAGATATATCATTTTTTAGTTAATACTCTTTCCCCCGAATAGATTCCAATGTATATTCTCATTTTAAAGCATATAATAAAAAATATTTATTTTATGGTATTACAAAATACATTCATTACCAATTTTGAAAACATAAGAAAAAAGACAAAGAATAAGTTACTGGAAATATTAACGAATATTAATGTATTCTCTTTTACTTAAATTAAACATTAAATTTAGAGTTTTCCCCACTCTTAAATTTAAAAACTGTTAAAAAATGTACAACATAGCGTTGTGCTTATGTGGCGAAATAAAGATTTTTTTCTTTCTTTCTTTTTTCTTTCTTTCTTTCTTTCTTTAATACATTGTGTTAAAGTAAAACAGTTATAAATTAAATAAATAATTAAAAGTTATATCCACTATATTTATTTACTCTTTGTTGACAGCCCGAGGTAACCACGGAATGTCGTCCGTGGCGTAGGAAGGGAAAAGATGCAAAGCAATAAAAACATTCGTACATGACGCTAAAGTTTAATTCTGTACGTATGATACTATTATATACTAGCTTTTTATTCGCGGCTTTGCTCGCGTGGGTTTCAATTTAGGAACAGCATTATTGCAGTTCCGTGTCAAAATTAGCAAATTGGATCACTTGTAGAGTCACCTCGGTGTATCTACCTCTACGTCTGTTTGTCACAGAATTTTTCGAATTCCCAGAGGCTATTGGACGAAGCTGATGGAAATTTGATAATATGATACATGTAAAATATGTTACACGTAAATTTATCAGAATTGCATTAATATCATGTTGAATATTGATTGGCACTATAAAATATGTGCTGATATTATTTTGCGTACGAGTAGATTTCAATATTTCATAAACGTTAGATCTACATATTTTTATAAAACGTTACGGTGATCGTCACTTGTCAGAAGAACTACATTCATGAACGGGAGAAGAAATATATTCGCGGCGGCGAACGGCGATAGAGAACTCACTACCCCATATCGTGCCGTGGTTGTCGTAAGAGGCGCCAGAGTGAAACTGAAACAGGAGACGTGCAGCAGCATCTTTCTGATAACAGCTCAAAATAGTAACGGTTGCAAACTTGCCTGCCAAGCGTGCCAACTTGGGAAAATGTCCAGCCTATTTGGCAATCAATGGAGGAGGCCTTTGTTCAGCAAGGGACTTTTGATAAGCTAATGCATGTCATATAATGATGACGATCATAAGTTCTACTCATCTTCGCTACACTAAATATTTTCGGTAGAATGAAAAAAAATGTACCGTCTCCGCAAATATTAATGCAATAAAAACTGCATAATAACCCCCATTAAAAGTGAAAAAGTAGTATCTACATACGTCCCTCATATCCCATCTCAAATATAATAATCGCTTTTATAATATAAAGGCTTTTTATTTGTCTCAACTTACACAAATGTACAAAAAAGATCGTCACAAACTTAACTTAATCCGTCAAGTTCTGGATCTATAAGCGGCCATTACACGCCTAGGCAAGCGTCAATCAATTCGATCAATCATGATTGACGTTTGCATGATAGAATAATTTCGACATTACATGCTCATGCTGACTGATGTCAGTCAAACCCAAATTTTCGGAGAGAAAACACCTACCTTTAAACTAAGTTCATTTTCGATTCACCATTTAACTGTAATTTAATATTTTGAAAAGAAAAAGAAAAAAAAAACGAATAGGAAAAATTGTAATATTTAATATCATTTTACCCATTTTAATTTAACGCGCGCCAATGTTCGACCTCTTGGAGCGCATAATCGATACGCGGCTTTATTTGAAACGCATTTATGGACGAAAAATAAGCTTACTATATACTATAAGTTATGACTTTTTCATTTATGTTCTTAAGTTATAGTAAAATTAATATTACTAAGTTGTTGTTAATTACATTCATTGTTTGTTTTTGTCTTTCTCAAAAAATAATTAAATATTGTATGCTGTTCTTAACATATACCAAATGTTTGAAAAGCAAGTACGTATCATTTGCTAAACTTTTAAATCAAAAACCAATATTAAAATATAGACGAATTTATCATAACTTCCTTAACTATAAAATAAGTCATGTTCTAATTAATGGTATTTATTCCAGTTTATGACAGCCCTATTACGTGACTGAAATTAGGTACTTCTTATTATGTACGTCAACCAAATAACAGCCGGGCGGCTGACATTAAGCACTCCATACATTTCGTATATCTAATTACAGCACCATTAATTTCCACTAAAGTAAAATAAAAAACTTATAGATTTAAACAAAAATAGCTGCATTACTATGTCTATAGTCACATTCATACAAATCAAAAAGCCTAAAGATAAGCTAATGTAAAATATGCTTAATTGTATCGGGACCATAACTTGTCAAAAATTAGGAAAATGAGCGTATTTCGTTGTGTACGTGTTTTGATTTTTAATTTAATACTGTTAGGCTTAAAACTGTGAGGTAATATTTGAAATATACTTTCCTCTAGTTACAAAGAATTTTTTAGCCGACAATATTTGTAGTTAAGACTACTAGAAATCTTATTTACGAAGTAAAAAGGTGGAAAGGCTGGAATTAGGGGTGTGGCTGGTATTAGGTTCATCCATCCTACCCGGGGTTTTTCGTATCCCACAACTCGGGGAGAGCCTTAAAATTTAAAATAAAATCTTTTTCTGGCTGAAGCACGTTTGGCAAGAGTGGTGACGGGTTCCGCGCGAGCGCGTGGAAGCCGCCTCTCTAATATATTCTGCGTCCGCCTCCATTGCTGTCTGAGCGTTGACTGACGCGTGATTGACGAAATGTTATTACACGTTCAATCAAAATTCGTGACTGATAGTTGATTGACGTAAAAATCAAAATATCCAGATATTTGTCAATAAATTTCATGCAACCGTCAATCACCGCATTACACGGTAGGTTATTCGTCAATCACAACCGTGATTGTTGTAAAACTGACAGCAAAACCTACCATGTAATGGGCGTCTTACACGCTCATTCTGACTGATCGTCAGTCAAACCCGAAATTTCAGAGGGAAAGGATGGGTATTTGTAAAAAAAAGGCCTGTGCTGCAATTTTGATTGATATTTTGTGTAAATACGTATAAAAAGAAGGCGCTGGGTAAAAGACTGGCTTTTAAAAAGGGATTGCTATACCCATTGAGTTATATGTACTACGTACTAGAGAAGCCATTCCGAACATTGACTATGTTCAACTGAACTGTAGTGCAATCCATACAAACTAAATATTGCGTAAATTGAAGATTTGTGAATTCTATAAAATAATTATTATTACATTCTATTTAGAAATATGTTTGTTTAGATTAAATTAAGATATTTTATATTAAATTCTTATATTTATTTTATATTAATATCTTATTTTATATTAAATTAAAGTATTCGCGCATGCGCGACTTCTACTCCCGCGAATGCGCGAAGACATAGAGTAGGACACAATTTTTGTTTGGAATGGCTTCTCTAATACGCAGTACATATAACTCAATGGCTATACCCATATTAACTTATTGACTGACATTTTTTATTTTACAAGAAGATAAAGACTATGCAAATTATTTTCGGATGAAAGAGGCTTGTTTTGATAAGTTACTAGCCTTGGTAACACCATATAAAAAAAAAACAAGATACATGTATGCGAAAAGCTATAACTCCCAAAGAAAAGCTAGGAGCAACTACGCGTGATTGACGAAATGCCATTAAAATTAAATTTAAATGGGAGCACAAAATTTTACTGCTGCAAATATCACCCACCTCTGCAACGCTGCCCTAAACATCGCAGGGATCATCCGCATTCCACCGAGATTCAATTTAGAAAAAATTTTCGCCTTTTTCATCCCACGTTTTTTTTCTTATCGTTATTACAACAAACATCGTTACAGCCTGCAAAACCCCCCGCTGAACATAGTCCTCCACTATATGCCTCATAGAAGGTATATTTGTCATAGTTGCCACTCTTGACAAGCGGGTTGGCAACCGCAGTTTTTTTATTTTTATTCGTTGTTAGGAAGAAGCTGCTACCCATCTCCTGCTTTATTTCCCTCTGTCGCCTCTAGACATGAGTGATAAATAACATCACGGTGAAAAAGTTCCAAAATAACGTTGTTCCTTCGCGCCGCCACCGCACTATTTTCTTCGTTACTCCTGTCACTGATTTAACTAAACAAAATGAACGAAGCGTACCTTGTTACTATTTAACAAGGTACCAGTGGCGTAGCTCTGTAACCAAGGGCCCCGGGGAAAAATTAAATTAGGGCCCTATTTAAACTAAACTAAAAACTTTAAAGGTGCAAAACTACTTGATCATCAGCTCCATGTCGCTCACTGCAGGGCATAATACGTAGGTCAATCAATAATTTTTGAGATATATAAAAGTATTCTAGATACTATTAATATTTATTTTACATCTTTTCAAAATATTATCCATTATGCTCTATACAAAGTTCTATTCGCCTAAACCAACTCTGAAAACACTTTGCCAGTCTTGATCTGACAGGTCGGAAATCAGTTCTTCGTAGGCAACCACGGCTTCTTCGACGCTTTAAAAAAACTTGCCTTTTATTTTTCTTTAACTCTTGGGAACAAAAAGAAATCACAAGGAGCTAAGTCAGGGCTGTAGGGTGGGTGACTTAGAGTTTCAACACCAGATTCCTCTATAAATGCTTTTGTTCTAAGGGAGGTATGTGAAGAGGCGTTATCATGATTTCCCGCAGCCCAGTCTTTGGTCTTCTCTCCCGCACATCTTGAAAAGCTTTGGGTAATGAAACTGTAGTATACCATTCAGAGTTGACTGATCTACAATTTTCCAGCATTGCCATCGACAAACTTCCGCTTCGCGGAAAAAAAGTAGTCACCATTTTTTTGCCGACGTTGCGAGTTCTTTGCAGTTTTGTCGGTAACTGCCTTTCTGAGTAGACTCATACCGATTATTGTCTTTTATTTTCCGGATCATATTGATAGATCCATGTCTCGTCACCAGTAACGATTTCTGAAACACGCCTAGATGCCCCGTTTTCAAAACGTAGACGCATTTCATGACACCAATCCACACGAGTCTGTTTTTCGCTTTCGGAGAGCAAACGAGGGATCCATCGACAACAAAGCTTCCTTACTCCAAGATGTTGATGTAGTATGGTAAAAATGCTCCCCAAACTGATGCCTACAATCTTTTCGATGTCCGTATATGTGATTCGTGGGTCTTCGTGCACCAACATTTCAGTAGTCCATACATTTCCTGCCGTTACTGCTGTTTGTGGGGCCCCGGTTCTTTGGCCATCTTTAAGATTAATTTTACCCCTTTTGAATTCAGCGAAGCACCTAAAAATTGTTGCGCGTCATGGAGCTGAGTTGCAGGAAAATTAATAGAACTTTGTTTTTTTTTTAATATTGAGCAATTGGCTTATGGAGTTCTATTTTTAAATAAATTTGCTTTTTAGAAACATATAACATGTGTGCGTTCCATTTTTAAATTTCGAGCACTCAAAACTTATTGAGTGACCTACGTAAAGTAAAACTACGTACTACTAAGTATCATGTGATAAACAATAACGGAAGTAGGTTACAGTTAATAATTTAGGCAGACAACATATCAATGGAAGAGCCACACGGCTGCTTTTGCTGTCGCGAGATTCCGCTCAAGATTATTACTGCTCGTGGCAAGTAGAACAATAAGACAAAGGTGACCCCTACCACGCTATCCGTGAATTTCTGCAACATCAGGGGATTTCATTCGAATGTTAACAAAGTCCACTAGATACCATTTGAAGACGGCGAGCTGATCTTGCTCTTTCTAACCGAGACGTAGGTGTCCCCTCCGGTCGATACTTCTCTCCTATCCGGGGTACAAATTAGAACACCTTTGTGCCTCCGGCTGGAGTTTGCGTATACGTCAGATAGGACATATGTTATCGACGCCGTGGCACTCTTGAAGGTCAGCAACGACCATCCTTGCGTCTACGGGTGCCTCTATAGGTAATGCCGACACAGACCAACTCATCGGCCACGTACAAATCGCTGCAGACTCCATGTTACAACAGGCCCCATATGCAGAGATCGTGATCCTCGGTGATTTTAACGAACACCACACTGAGTGGCTTGGTTTTCGTATAACCGATCATGCGGGAAGGTCTGTTTGACTTTGCCCTGGCATATGGTTACTTGGTCTACGCGGATTCTAGATGTGGAGGATCGTGCATCTTCCCTGTTGGACTTTCTCCTGACCTCTCATCCGGACGGATATCAGGTCTCCGTCGACGCCTCTCTTGGCTCATTGAACCATTGTCTGTCACGAACTATGGTGCCACTCACACTCCCATTGCGGTTGCGTCCTGCACATCGCCGCCGTTTGTCGGCCAATTTTGACAGGATGCGGTCTTTTTTTGCATCATCCCCTTGAGGACAGGGGCAGGTATACTTCTCGCCGGATGATCCCAACGTGATTCTGTCGCCGATGTTGTACTTCAGGGAATGGAACTCTTTATTCTATCATCTATGGTGCCTGGTTTGGTCGCTGCTGTAAAATTGCATCGCGCTATAATGCGAGTGCTTCACCAGCGCTGTTAAAAAGGGTAATTAGTGTTGAATTATAATATCGCCTTCAGATCGGTATGATACGGTTTACACAGCGCTCGGTGAGCATAGGACTACTCTCCATAGACGTCAAGTCGAGTGGGCCTGACGGAGTTCCTCCCATTGTGCTGAAGAGGTGTGCTCCCTAGGTGGCACCGGCCGTAAGGTATCTTTTCTAAAACTTTCTCCCTAGGCCTAGTGCCGAACTCAAAGAAGAGAGTTTTAGTGCACCAGATTTCTAAAAAATAACCGAAAATTGACCGCTCAGACCTATTCAACTTGTTCTCCTAAACCATTGTGAACCGCCAGCTCATGAGGTTGAGAATCACCGACTGAAAAGTGACTGCCAGTACGTATTTCCGTCGGGGTTGCTCAGCTGGTGATCTTCTGGCTTACCTGGCTCATAAATCGGAGGAAGCAGAGAGGGAAACCCTGGCCGTTAGTTTGGACATAAAGAAGGCCTCCGATTGGGTCTGGCACAAAGTGCTTCTTTCGAAGCTCCCTTCTTATGGGCTTCCCAGAAATTTGTGCAACTGGATCAGCAGTCTTCTTGTTCCACAAGGCTACCTGCTATTACCAACGCTGTTTCTTCTGCTTATCAATAATATGTTTCAAGCTAGTGACGTGCACTGGTGATGCTTTATACACTGATTGTGCCTATATTTCTCGGGAAAACGTCGCCGAGTACCGGAACAAATATGTGTCTAAAGTCGAGTCTTTGTCGGATAAGGTCCCGGATTGGGGCGACTAAATCTAATTAACTTCAATGCCCAGAAGGCACAAGGTTGCACGTTTACCACTAAAAGGAACCCATTTGTCGTAACTCCTCAATTTCCCCTTGTTACCTCAGCTAATATCGGAATCTTCGGCGATGTTATATCGAATAAGGTGCAGTTTCGTGCTCACTTGGAAGGGAAGGCTGAATTGGCCTCTAAAACGCTTGGCGTGTTCAGCAGAGCGGGACATTATTTTATGCCGGCACAATGCTTGTAACTATACAAGGGGCAGGTTCGGCCTAACATGGAATATGATGAGTCTCTTGGCCGGGGCTCCCTAGTACCAGCTCCTTCCACTTGACCGCATCCAGCGCAGAGAGGCGACTAGCCCCTACGCCACTACAAGGTACGTGGAACAGTGGATCTGTCGAAACCCACGGAATGATATGAATATTTATACACCGCCACTATACGGTAATTAATAATTTCTCAAAACATTTCATTTATCCACAAATCGTTTTGCAATCGTCGTAACTCTAGCGCTCACATGACCTTCATATAAATCATTCGATATTTTAATTGATATTTTATTTTTATTTTTGGATAAGAACATAGTAATGACTGTAAGTTATATTTACCATCATTTAAAAAAAAATTGTCTTTGGCCTGACCTACTATACTCTCTGGCTTGACCATAGTTCTGACCAAGTGGAGTTTTGGCGGGAACTTGAACGGTGGAGGATTGCTGCTCTTGTATTATTGTTTAAATAATGGTTTGAAGTGAATTTTGTGCGATTTTGTGATCAAAAAAGCTTGTAAATTTGTACAAAAATAACAGCACTGTGTTGTAATAATTGAAATATTTTCTTTTAGTAACTACGGTCCTTCACTGCTGGCCGGATGAGGAAGCTCAAGGTCGCTCAGCGAGCTATGGAGAGGGCTATGCTTGGAGTTTCTCTGCGTGATAAACTCAGAAATGAGGATATCCGCAGTAGAACCAGAGTGACCGACATAGCCCAACGGATTAGTAAGGTGAAGTGGCAATGGGCCGGCCATATAGCTCGAAGAACCGACAACCGATGGGGAAGAAAGGTTCTCGAGTGGCAGCCTCGTACCGGCAGGCGAAGTGTAGGGCGTCCCCCCACTAGATGGAGTGACGACCTGGTAAGATGTGCAGGAAGTCGATGGATGCAGGTGGCTCAGGACCGTGCTTTGTGGCATTCTTTGGGGGAGGCCTATGTTCAGCAGTGGACTTGTGAAGGGCTGTAATGATGATGATGATGATGAGTAATTACGAAATTTTTTATTTCACAATAGTTGTAGTTGATTCTACTAGAAACCTTATTTACGAAATAAAAAGGCGAAAAGGCTGGTATTAGGGGCATGGCTGGTATTAGGGGCATCCACCCTACCAAGTCGCAATAATGCAAATGTGAAGACCAGACTGTTGCAAAGACGGAGCCGGATATTTAGTTTTAGAAAAGAACGAATTTTGTAAAGAGATTTTAAAGACTCAAAACCTTTTCCTATTTTTTGCTGCACGTGTTTTACAAAGGTTAAACCTTCATCCATGTTGAGGTCAGGGTTATAAATACGATCGTCTTGAGGTGCTTTTTTTAAGATTCAGAAGTAGAGACTTTGACGAATGCTCTATTAATTTCATTATTAAATCTGGTAACTGTTGTTGTAATACCGTCGTTTGTTGGTGACATATGGACGTACAATTGGGTGTCATCGGCATAAAGGTGATATTTGGAGTGTTGAACTACATTTTTTACGTCTGCTATGTATATGGTGAAGAGTGTTGGGCGAAGAATGGAACCTTGAATAACGTCTTTAGAAATCGATAGGGACTGCGAAATATTAGCAGTACCTTCAGTATTGGTGCATTTTACTTTTTGATTCCGCCCGTAGGAGTGTGGCTGAAACCACGAACATGCTGTTACGGAAAATTCAACTTTTTTAATTTTGTCATATTATGCAGGTTTCCTCGCTATCTCTTCCTTCACTGCCGAGAACGTGGTAAATCTGCGTTCTCGGCAGTGCAACTGCAACTAAAATTTGAGTGGTGTCGGCGTGGATAGAATTTGGGTTGCTTACTAGCAACTTACATAAGTCTCACGACTGTGCACAAGGCTTCTCATTACCAATAGTGTATTCTGGGCAGGAAATAGTTCGCTAAGTGCTTTAATGCGTATTAGCGGTTTTCATTTTCATTTATTTACTACTTAGACACTAGGTTTTTCTACGAAGTTATTCTTCGCCACTTACTACCGAACATGTCGTAAATCAGAACTTAATATTTCTTATGACAATTTTGTTAGTACTCGCGGGAATTATACACTATCACGTTCTCGTGCCATGAAATTGTACAGCGAACTACACGGTTTTCGTAATTGTTTAAATAAATTTCATAAAAACTGAAAAGATACCTAGTAATTAGTAATATAACAACGCCACGAACTATTCTACAAAATCAAGATTAAAATCTTACAGTGCACTTAATTACTTACATCGGATAACTTGAACAAATGAAGTTGGTGAAATTATTGCTGCACCGATAGACTCCGAATATATTCAACTAAAGAGTTTCTCTCTTACCCACAGTTTTGTGAACACTACACAGTAGGTCTCCAGTAAATATATATATATATATATATATATATCTGCAGTATAACAATTTAGTTAGTTATTTTGCTGAACGTGGTGACTAAGTTAAATTACCCCGAAAATGGCCACAGGTCGGGTATATTATAAGTCTAAACTATAAGGATAATGAAGTTTTGCCATAAATTTTTACTCGCGGCTACGCTCGCGTTGGCTTTAATTTACAAAATATATCATTAACACTAATCCAAAGCCGTGTAGTGGCGGTCAAGAATACCACTACCCCATATCCTCCCGTGGGTGTCGTAAAAGGCGACAAAGGGAAACAGGCAGGAGATGGGCAGCAGCATCTTCCTGATAATAGCCAAAATTACAATAAAAAAACTGCGTTTGCCAACCCGCTCGCCAAGCGTGGCAACTATGGCAAATAACCCCCTATGAATGTAACAAAAAGACGGCCCCCAGTCCCCGGCGGCCCCGCTATTCCTGGCTACGGTGGCGACCATGGTAACGGCGGGGCAGGGGGTGCTAAGAATCTCCGGTGGAGGTTCGGTTGCCACCTACGACGACTCGACCTGGCAACATACAACGCACGCACCCTGAGGACTGACGAGAAGATTGTGGAGCTGGAAGAAGAGATAGACAAGTTACGCTGGCATATTATAGGATTATCCGAAGTCCGAAGAGAGGGGGAGGACACGGTAATCCTCGAATCCGGCAACTTGCTCTATTACCGGGAGGGCGACCATCTGTCCCAAGGAGGTGTCGGATTTATCGTCCACAAGTCTCTCGTTAACAACGTTGTAAAGATTGAGAGTGTGTCGACGAGGGTTGCGTACCTTATACTCAGAATCACCAAACGGTATTCGCTGAAGGTCATACAGGTTTACGCACCAACATCGGCACACCCCGATCAGGAGGTGGAGGAAATGTATGAGGATATATCTAGAGCCATGCATTCCTCCAAAACCCAATATACGGTGTTAATGGGAGACTTCAATGCAAAACTAGGCACAAGAGAGAACGGTGAGCTGAAAGTAGGGAAATTTGGAATAGGGCAACGGAACCCAAGGGGCCAGCAGTTGGCTGACTTCATGGAGAAAGAGGGACTCTTTATGATGAACTCTTTCTTCCAGAAGCGGCCCCACAGGAAGTGGACCTGGTCGAGCCCCGACGGTTCGACAAAAAATGAGATTGACTTCATTATGACGACCAGACGACAACTGTTCAGTGATGTCTCAGTGATCGCGAGGGTGAAAACCGGCAGCGATCACCGAATGGTTAGAGGCACACTGAACCTAAACGTTAAGTTGGAGAGGTCTCGTCTAATGAAGTCAACGCTCCGTCCCCCTCGTGCTCTAATCCAAAGTCCCGAAACCTTTCAGCTCGAGTTACAAAACCGTTTTCAGTGCCTAGAAGACTGCAATGAAGTGGACGATATGAATGACAAGCTCGTGGAAACTGTCCATGCGGTCGGAGCTAAGTTCTGCAAGACCCGCCGCAGAAGAACACAAAAACTCTCCGATCACACTCTTAATCTCATGGCTGTTAGACGGGAGATGAAGCTACATTCTTCAACAGATTTGACAGCATACAGGCATCTAAACAGACAGATCTCCAAATGCATGCGGCGGGACATACGCAACTTCAATACAGCTCGTATTGAAGAAGCGATCGAGCGGAACCAAGGCTCCAAAGTCTTTGCCAGAGATCTGTCTGCCAGAAAGCGCCAACTGTCAAAGCTGAAGACAGAATGTGGCAGCATCGTTTCCGGGGCACCTGAGATTTTGAGTGAGATTGAGAGGTTCTATGGGCAGCTGTACACGTCATCGTTGGAGCCGCACGCAAGTGTGACTAACGATCCAAGAGCGAGTCTTATCCGACATTATTCCGATGATATCCCGGACGTCAGTCTGAGCGAGATTAGAATGGCTCTCCAGCACCTTAAATACGGCAAGGCCCCAGGCGAGGATGGAATTACAGCGGAGCTTCTGAAAGCGGGTGGAAAACCGGTACTTGAAGTCCTTCAGAAGCTCTTTAATTCCGTCCTCCATGGTGGCATTACACCGGAGGCGTGGAGCAGAAGTGCGGTGGTCTTGTTCTTCAAGAAAGGTGACAACGCTCTCTTGAAGAACTACAGACCGATTTCCCTTCTGAGCCGCGTCTACGTGCTGTTTTCGAGAGTCATTACGAATCGTGTCGCGCGCAGACTTGACGACTTCCAGCCTCCCGAACAAACCGGTTTCCGAAAGGGCTTTAGCACAATAGACCACATACATACCCTTCGGCAAATTGTACAGAAGTCCGAAGAGTACAATTTGCCACTATGTCTGGCGTATGTGGACTATGAGAAAGCCTTTGATTCCGTCGAAATTTGGGCGGTGCTGCAGTCCCTTCAGCGGTGCCAAGTTGACTGTCGGTATATCGAAGTGTTGAAGTGCTTGTACAGTAGGGCTACGATGGCTATCCGAGTACAGAACCAGAGTACGAAACCTATCCAATTGCAGAGAGGTGTAAGACAGGGTGACGTCATATCCCCGAAACTCTTCACCGCTGCATTGGAAGACGTTTTCAAGCTTCTGGACTGGAAAGGATACGGTATCAACATCAATGGCGAGTACATCACTCACCTTCGATTTGCCGACGATATAGTCCTTATGGCAGAATCGCTGGAGGACCTAAGCACTATGCTCAATGACCTCGATAGTGTTTCCCAACGGATAGGTCTTAAGATGAACATGGACAAAACAAAGATCATGTTCAATGTCCATGTCACACCTATGCCGGTAGTTGTTGGGAACACTAAGCTCGAAGTTGTTGACGAGTATGTTTACCTGGGACAAATAGTCCGACTAGGTAAGTCCAACTTCGACCGAGAGGTCAATCGACGGATTCAACTCGGCTGGGCAGCGTTCGGGAAGCTACGACACATCTTCTCGTCAGACATACCTCAAAACCTGAAAACGAAATTGTACAACCAGTGCGTGTTGCCAGTGATGACTTATGGAACTGAGACGTGGTCCTTCACTGCTGGCCGTATGAGGAAGCTCAAGGTCGCTCAGCGAGCTATGGAGAGGGCTATGCTCGGAGTTTCTCTGCGTGATAAACTTAGGAATGAGGATATCCGCAGTAGAACCAGAGTAACCGACATAGCCCAACGGATTAGTAAGCTGAAGTGGCAGTGGGCCGGCCATATAGCTCGAAGAACCGGCAACCGATGGGGAAGAAAGGTTCTCGAGTGGCAGCCTCGTACCGGTAGGCGAAGTGTAGGGCGTCCCCCCACGAGATGGAGTGACGACCTGGTAAGACATGCAGGAAGTCGATGGATGCAGGTGGCTCAGGACCGTGCTTTGTGGCATTCTTTAGGGGAGGCCTATGTTCAGCAGTGGACTTGTGAAGGGCTGTAATGATGATCATTAACACTAATCCAATTAATGTTAACATTTCATAAATGTAGTTCTATTCACGATGGACGTGTGGGAGAAAACATATACATGAACGGGAGTAGAAATATATTAGCAATGTAGAGGCAGCGAAATAGAAACCAATATTCCATTTCGAAACGAAAATTGAAAGAGGAAATGGGTTGCAGCATCTTCCTGATAACAGTGCAGAGTAATAAAAGGCTGCGGTTGCCAACCCACTTGCCTAGTGTGGCTACTACTGCAAATATCCGGCCTATTTGCCAAAAAATGGGAGAAGCCTATGATCGGCAGTGGATAGGCCTATTAAAAGTAAAAAAGTAGCAGCCTACATACATCCCACCACTGGGGACATGCCGCAGCGAGTTTCAGGACAAGAAAGAGTTGATTGTGTTGACTCCAACGCGGATTTTGGGTTTCAATTTCACATAAGTATACCTAAAAATGATTTCCGAAATATTTTTTATTTTCTCAGATATTTTCCTTCACCACCGAAAATATCGCAAGGACAAGCAGCTTACATACGTCTTACAACTGTGCACATCACTGCTAATTACCTATATGTAAAATAGTGGTTTCACATGTCCACGATTTTTTTAAAACTACTTAGACATCAAGGTTTCACCGCCAAGTTACTCTTTACCACTTCACGAACACGTGGAAAATAAGTAAAAAAAATCCTTACCAGCTTCATTAGTCCTCGCTGGAATCGTTTGTCCCTGTGATTTGAAATCTTACAGCGGGCTACACGGCTTTCGTATCATAAAAACTGAAAAGAAGCTTTTGTAGATACTACGAGTATTATGGACCCTACCTAGTAATTAGTCATTCAAACTATTCCATAATTTAAAGATGAAAATATTACAGTTAACTTAACTTTCAATTACTTACATTGGACTTGATACAAAAAGAAGTTGGTGAAATATTGCTATGCTGATAGATACACCCAACATATTAAACTAAAGACATTCTGTCTTAATCACAGCTTTGTGTACACAGTTCTGTTAGTCATTTTGCTAAAAGTGACAATTACGATAAATCATCCCGACACCGGTTTGTACATTTTAAGTCAGACAATTTTTGATGCTGGAAGAATAAGTATTCAATAGAGTTCTCTTTAATTTCATCAGTTACTTATTATTAGTTTATTTAGCAGTAAGTAGATGGCGCTATTGTGAGATTAAAACTATGAAAACAAAAACTGTACCATCTAGTACTCAGCGACAATAAGTTGTTCATATAAATCAGTCGATATTTTAATTGATATTTTATTTTTATTTTTGGATAAGAACATAGTAATGACTGTAAGTTATATTTACCATCACTTAAAAAAAAATTGTCTTTGGCCTGACCTACTATACTCTCTGGCTTGACCATAGTTCTGACCAAGTGGAGTTTTGGCGGGAACTTGAACGGTGGAGGATTGCTGCTCTTGTATTATTGTTTAAATAATGGTTTGAAGTGAATTTTGTGCGATTTTGTGATCAAAAAAGCTTGTAAATTTGTACAAAAATAACAGCACTGTGTTGTAATAATTGAAATATTTTCTTTTAGTAACTACGAAATTTTTTATTTCACAATAGTTGTAGTTGATTCTACTAGAAACCTTATTTACGAAATAAAAAGGCGAAAAGGCTGGTATTAGGGGCATGGCTGGTATTAGGGGCATCCACCCTACCAAGTCGCAATAATGCAAATGTGAAGACCAGACTGTTGCAAAGACGGAGCCGGATATTTAGTTTTAGAAAAGAACAGCGGGCTACACGGCTTTCGTATCATAAAAACTGAAAAGAAGCTTTTGTAGATACTACGAGTATTGTGGACCCTACCTAGTAATTAGTCATTCAAATTATTCCATCATTTAAAAATGAAAATATTACAGTTGACTTAACTTTCAATTACTTACATTGGACTTGATACAAAAAGAAGTTGGTGAAATATTGCTATGCTGATAGATACACCCAACATATTCAACTAAAGACATTCTGTCTTAATCACAGCTTGTGTACACAGTTCTGTTAGTCATTTTGCTAAAAGTGACAATTACGATAAATCATCCCGACACCGGTTTGTACATTTTAAGTCAGACAATTTTTGATGCTGGAAGAATAAGTATTCAATAGAGTTCTCTTTAATTTCATCAGTTACTTATTATTAGTTTATTTAGCAGTAAGTAGATGGCGCTATTGTGAGATTAAAACTATGAAAACAAAAACTGTACCAGTAGTGTAGTACTCAGCGACAATAAGTTGGGATACGATTGGGGTGGCCGAATCACACAACAAAGCCGCCAACAACCTACCATATGCAAGACACTAACATTCATTTAGAGTGCGAGAATCACACCTCACCTGGTCTTCAATCAGGTGATGTCGCGCACTCAAAATCGATGTCGGGGCGGTGGCCGTGGAACCAAGGAGCCACTCCTTATTGACGCGGTTTTGGCAAGGTGGTTAAGCGCAACCGTTGGAACTTCTCCCCCGATTGGATAGGAATACAGAAAGCCAAGTGCGAGTATTGTTGTTAGCCCATGAACCCCGTCATCATTACATAGGACGATGAAGCTGAGGCAGCCCGTAGGGCCATGAACTGGAAAAATCCGGGACATGACGGGCTGCACTATTTCTGGCTAAAGGGGTTCGTGGCATGTCACGCTATGCTCACCCGACAGTTCCAAGAGGCTCTCGACTGAGAAGTCGCTCCCTAGCCTCTTCACTACTGGATAGAATAGAATAATTTTTATTCAATATAGATTATTACATAATACTTATTGAAAGTATTTCTTTTATTTACCACTAGTTTGGAAAATACCTCTGTCCTGGGAAGAACCAGCAAGAAACCCAGCGGGGCTTTTTTTTAAACATATTTCACTTTACAATAATTTTATTTGTATAACCATTAAATGCATTTTAATAGAACCAGCATGGTGGCGATCACCTCATTCCCAGGGTTTTTTTTTATTTATGTATTCTTTGATATTACAATAACCATTTTACATTATAATTACAATTTTTCTTTAATAAAACATTTTAACTTGTTTATTGAAAACTTTTACATTTTCTGGGATTTTGTTGTAAAAGCGTTTACATTGCCCCATAAATGAATTACTAAATCTGTGAAGTCTACTAACTGGTATTACAAGCTGATATTTGTTCCTAGTGTTTAAAGTATGAACATCTTTATTATTATTAAAGCTATTTATATTTTATGTACATACATGCATAAATATATTGCGATACCGAAGTTAATATGTTTATTTCTTTAAGTTTTACTCCAAGAGGCTCATTACAATTTAAGTTATAAATCGCCCGCACGGCTCTCTTTTGCAAATCAAATATGGCTTCGATGTCATTCAAAGTCAAAATTGTATAAGATATCACGCTATGAAAGTTACGAAAATAAACTAATTTAGCTGTCCTGAACATGGTGAGACTTCTGATCTTTCTTACAGCATATGCTGCAGAACTAAATCAGCCTGCTAATTAAGATATATGGGGGTCCCACTGAAGCTTCGCGTCAATATTAATACCAAGATAAACAGTGGTTGGTATCCACAAGACTCAACTCTTCTCCATTTAAGAGCACATTGGTATTTGAATGTTTAACATGAGGTATTGTAAATTTAATACATTTTGTCTTATTGCCGTTTAAGAGTAAATTGTTGGCTTTAAACCAATACTAATAATTTCGATAGAGCATTATTTACATTATCAAAATTATTTGACTGTCGGTTAAGTTTGAATATTAAAGAGGTATTATCAGCAAATAATACTATATCGTGATTGTCTCCTACAATATAAGGTAAGTCATTAATATAGACTAAAAACAGGAATCAGCCAAAAATCGAGCCCTGAAGAACGCCCATTGACATTACTGATCCGGAGGAATCTTTATGAAATAATAAGTCTAAGCGCAATATTTTTGACACCGTAAAGGGAGGATCAAATGAACAAATACCCCCATAATGTGTGTACCTATCATACATATCACTGACATCCATTTTGAGCGCGTGAATCGGTCGTCATCATTCATCATCATCATCATTACAGCCCTTCACAAGTCCACTGCTGAACATAGGCCTCCCCCAAAGAATGCCACAAAGCACGGTCCTGAGCCACCTGCATCCACCGACTTCCTGCATGTCTTACCAGGTCGTCACTCCATCTCATGGGGGGACGCCCTACACTTCGCCTACCGGTACGAGGCTGCCACTCGAGAACCTTTCTTCCCCATCGGTTGTCGGTTCTTCGAGCTATATGGCCGACCCACTGCCACTTCAGCTTACTAATCCGTTGGGCTATGTCGGTTACTCTGGTTCTACTGCGGATATCCTCATTCCTAAGTTTATCACGCATAGAAACTCCGAGCATAGCCCTCTCCATAGCTCGTTGAGCGACCTTGAGCTTCCTCATACGGCCAGCAGTGAAGGACCACGTCTCAGTTCCATAAGTCATCACTGGCAACACGCACTGGTTGTACAATTTCGTTTTCAGGTTTTGAGGTATGTCTGACGAGAAGATGTGTCGTAGCTTCCCGAACGCTGCCCAGCCGAGTTGAATCCGTCGATTGACCTCTCGGTCGAAGTTGGACTTACCTAGTCGGACTATTTGTCCCAGGTAAACATACTCGTCAACAACTTCGAGCTTAGTGCTCCCAACAACTACCGGCATAGGTGTGACATGGACATTGAACATGATCTTTGTTTTGTCCATGTTCATCTTAAAACCTATCCGTTGGGAAACACTATCGAGGTCATTGAGCATAGTGCTTAGGTCCTCCAGCGATTCTGCCATAAGGACTATATCGTCGGCAAATCGAAGGTGAGTGATGTACTCGCCATTGATGTTGATACCGTATCCTTTCCAGTCCAGAAGCTTGAAAACGTCTTCCAATGCAGCGGTGAAGAGTTTCGGGGATATGACGTCACCCTGTCTTACACCTCTCTGCAATTGGATAGGTTTCGTACTCTGGTTCTGTACTCGGATAGCCATCGTAGCCCTACTGTACAAGCACTTCAACACTTCGATATACCGACAGTCAACTTGGCACCGCTGAAGGGACTGCAGCACCGCCCAAATTTCGACGGAATCAAAGGCTTTTTCATAGTCCACATACGCCAGACATAGTGGCAAATTGTACTCTTCGGACTTCTGTACAATTTGCCGAAGGGTATGTATGTGGTCTATTGTGCTAAAGCCCTTTCGGAAACCGGCTTGTTCGGGAGGCTGGAAGTCGTCAAGTCTGCGTGCGAGACGATTCGTAATGACTCTCGAAAACAGCACGTAGACGCGGCTCAGAAGGGAAATCGGTCTGTAGTTCTTCAAGAGAGCGTTGTCACCTTTCTTGAAGAACAAGACCACCGCACTTCTGCTCCACGCCTCCGGTGTAATGCCACCATGGAGAACGGAATTAAAGAGCTTCTGAAGGACTTCAAGTCCGGTCTTCCACCCGCTTTCAGAAGCTCCGCTGTAATTCCATCCTCGCCTGGCGCCTTACCGTTTTTAAGGTGCTGGAGAGCCATTCTAATCTCGCTCAGACTGACGTCCGGGATATCTTCGGAATAGTGTCGGATGAGACTCGCTCTTGAATCGTTACTCACACTTGCGTGTGTCTCCAACGATGACGTGTACAGCTGCCCATAGAACCTCTCAACCTCACTCAAAATCTCAGGTGTCCCGGAAACGATGCTGCCACATTCTGTCTTCAGCTTTGACAGTTGGCTCTTTCTGGCAGACACATCTCTGGCAAAGACTTTGGAGCTTTGGTTCCGCTCGATCGCTTCTTTAATACGAGCTGTATTGAAGTTGTGTAAGTCCCGCCGCATGCATTTGGAGATCTGTCTGTTCAGATGCCTGTATGCTGTCAAGTCTGTTGAAGAATGTAGCTTCATCTCCCGTCTAACAGCCATGAGATTAAGAGTGTGATCGGAGAGTTTTTGTGTTCTTCTGCGGCGGGTCTTGCAGAACTTAGCTCCGACCGCATGGACAGTTTCCACGAGCTTGTCATTCATATCGTCCACTTCATTGCAGTCTTCTAGGCACTGAAAACGGTTTTGTAACTCGAGCTGAAAGGTTTCGGGACTTTGGAACAGAGCACGAGGGGGACGGAGCGTTGACTTCATTAGACGAGACCTCTCCAACTTAACGTTTAGGTTCAGTGTGCCTCTAACCATTCGGTGATCGCTACCAGTTTTCACCCTCGCGATCACGGAGACATCACTGAACAGTTGTCGTCTGGTCGTCATAATGAAGTCAATCTCATTTTTTGTCGAACCGTCGGGGCTCGACCAGGTCCACTTCCTGTGGGGCCGCTTCTGGAAGAAAGAGTTCATCATAAAGAGTCCCTCTTTCTCCATGAAGTCGGCCAGCTGCTGGCCCCTTGGGTTCCGTTGCCCTATTCCAAATTTCCCTACTTTCAGCTCACCGTTCTCTCTTGTGCCTAGTTTTGCATTGAAGTCTCCCATTAACACCGTATATTGGGTTTTGGAGGAATGCATGGCTCTAGAGATATCCTCATACATTTCCTCCACCTCCCCATCGGGGTGTGCCGAGGTTGGTGCGTAAACCTGTATGACCTTCAGCGAATACCGTTTGGTGATTCTGAGTATAAGGTACGCAACCCTCGTCGAGACACTCCCGATCTTTACAACGTTGTTAACGAGAGACTTGTGGACGATAAATCCGACACCTCCTTGGGACAGATGGTCACCCTCCCGGTGATAGAGCAAGTTGCCGGATTCGAGGATTACCGTGTCCTCCCCCTCTCTTCGGACTTCGGATAATCCTTTATAATCGCAGCGATCAAGAGGATAATCGCAGCGATCAAGAGGCAACAGGGTCGGTACTTCTCCAGTCGCTAGTGAACATGAAGCCCCTTCTCTCTACCCCACTGTCGATGAGATTAGGGATATCATACAGTCAGAACTAAAAAATATTTTAACGAAGGAGTTGACCATCTTGATTGAGAAAACGATTACGTCTGAACTTCGGGAAACTGTTTCTGATATTGCATGCTTAAGAAGTGATTTGCTTTCGCTTAAAACTTCTATGGATTTTATAAACTCACAATATGATGAAATCAAGGTTGATTTGAACAAAAAGACAGAATTATGTCATCGGTTGCAGAAGGAATGTATGGACTTGACCATCGCTAATAGGGAACTATCTGATCGTGTGGCACAAATAGAACAGCACTCTCGTGCCTCGAACTTAGAATTCCAATGTGTACCTGAACATAAATCAGAAAATCTGATGGTACTGACTAAGCAACTTGCAAAAACGGTCTCCTTCGACCTTAAAGAAGAAGATATTCACATGTGCACTAGAATTGCTAAGGCTAATCCTGCCACCACCAGACCTAGATCAATTATTGTCAAGTTACGCAGCCCTCTGATTCGTGATGGATTTTTAGCTTCAGTCATAAAATTCAACAAGAACCACCAATCGGACAAACTTAATTCTAGCCACTTGGGTATTGGAGGTGACAAGAAACCTGTATTTGTAACTGAGCATCTCTCTCCAAGTAACAAAGATCTGCATCGGGCTACCAGACTTAAGGCCAAAGAAAAGAACTACAAGTTCGTTTGGGTAAGAGGTGGCCGCATTTTTGTGAGAAAGTCGGAATCAGCTCCTGTTGTTGTTATTAAGAATTTATCCTCGTTACAATACTTAACCGATTAGATTTCTTCTCATTTACTCATGTCTTGCTTTTTATGCATACCTGCACAAAATCTGCTGCCTTAAATTGTTATTACCAAAACAGTAGAGGCCTAAATACAAAAATTCATGAATTTTATAGTAACATGTGTATGAATGACTACGATATTGTTGTAATAACGGAAACCTGGCTACAAAATAACGTTAACGATTTAGAGTTATTTAACGATAATTATGCTGTATATAGACGAGACAGAGACTTGACTAAATCATTTTCAAAAAAGACTGGAGGTGGTGTAATGATTGCCGTCAATAGAAATTTTGACTCACATAGGATTAATAGAAATGAAGGCACTGGACTAATAGAAGATCTTTGGATTGTAGTTCATCTCAGAAATGGTAAAAACTTTATAAAACTATGCATATGTGCGGTCTATATACCACCTTCCGTTAATTCAAGGAACTATGAACAGTTTGTAGATAATATTAATAATAATCTTTCCGATTTTGATCACTCATTAGTAATTGGTGATTTTAACCTTCCTAATTTGGAGTGGCTGAAAAATGATAATGACCTATTTACTATTTTAAATGACTCTCAATTCCAATACTTTTATATGATCTCTGAGTTTATGGCCCTGAATAATCTTAAGCAGTTCAATTACATTAAAAACAAAAACTCGAAAATGCTTGATTTAATATTCTCATCAGAAAGTAACGTATGCGTTGGTGAAGCCGACGAAGCATTAACCGCTATTGATCTTTTTCATCCACCTCTTTTATTTGAAATTACTTTCCACTCCATCAATCATTTACACCCATCCCTACAACCTAGACCGAATTTCCACAAAGCTAACTATGAGTTGATTAAAAATGAATTGGATAGTGTTGATTGGCTCAATATATTTGCATTATGTGGGAATGTTGATGAAATGGTTACTCGTTTTTATGATGTATTGCGTGCTACTATAAGTAAACATGTTCCACTAACCACACCTAAAAACATTAAGTATCCAATTTGGTTTTCAAAAGGTCTTATAAGGAGTAATAAAGAAAAAAAGAAAATTAGACAAAGGGTTAAGAAATATAAAAATCCGATGGATAAAATCGCCCTAGACTTGCTAAAACAAAGAACAAAAAATTTAATGAAACAGTGCTATAATAATTATTACAAACGCCTTGAACATAGTATAACCTCAAATCCTAAATATTTTTGGACATTTATAAAGCATAAGCGTAAAAATAGTAGCAATATACCATCCCGTATGCAATTAGACCATGAAACTGGAGTGGATGGAACAAGCATAAGTGAACTGTTTGCGAAAAATTTTTCATCTATTTATAGTAAAAGTCTAAATCCACAAGTTTGTTACCAAAAACGCGATGGTATCCATTCATTTCCATTCTCGCTTAGTTCTATTATGCTGTCGGATAATTTAATTCTCAGGAGGTTAAAGAGACTTGACTTATATAAAGGTCCTGGCCCAGATGGATTACCGCCGTTGTTTATATATCAATGTGCAAAGCAACTATCATTGCCACTTACTTGTATCTTCAACGAATCTCTTAAAACTGGAATATTTCCTACCTACTGGAAAATGGCTAAAATTGTTCCCATTTACAAAGATGGTACTAAGAATAACATCAGAAATTACAGACCAATATCCATTTTATCTATTTTTCCTAAAGTTTTTGAAATTTTAATCTACCCTTATGTTTATAATTTACTAAAATTTCAAATTACTGATCATCAACATGGTTTCCTTAGAAATAGGTCCACCACTACTAATTTAATTGCCTTCACCAATTATATTATCCAGCATGTGGATCAGGGTTCTCAGGTCGATGCTATCTATACTGATTTTAGCAAGGCATTTGATAAAGTTGATCATGAGATACTTTTGACGAAATTAAGTAGTTGTGGTATTGGCGGCCCTATTTTGGTTTGGTTTAGATCTTACTTAACTCTTCGCGAGTGTTATGTAGTTGTTAATGGGAAACAGTCTGAACCGTTTAAGGTAACCTCGGGTGTTCCTCAAGGATCACATCTAGGGCCCCTTTTGTTTCTAATTTTGATCAACTCAGTGACAGAATGTTTTTTGAACACAGAGGTTTACCTGTTTGCTGACGATTTGAAATTCGTTAGACCTGTTAGATCGTCAGCAGACTCCCAGCTTATTCAAGCCGATCTTGATAGATTGATCGAGTGGTGTACTCAAAACAGTATGCTTCTGAATGCTAAAAAGTGTCATCATATGTCGTTCACTCGCAAACATACTCCTATCCAAACTACATACAAAATTGGCAACACAGTAATCAATCAAGTAGAGTGTATACGAGACCTGGGCGTATTGTTGGATAGTAAACTGTCTTTCGTACCACATATAAACAGTATTATAACGAAGGCGTCCAAAATGTTCGGATTTTTATGTAGAAACACCAGACAGTTCAGACATACTCAAACTTTACTACTACTCTTTCACAGCTTAGTTCGAAGCAACCTTGAATATTGTTCTCAAGTTTGGTCACCTTACTATGAGGTTCATAAGAGTGGAATTGAACGAGTACAGCGGAGGTTTCTTAGTATGCTAGCATTGAAATTTAACCGACATCGCTCCTTAACTTCATATGATGAACGGCTAAAACATTTCCGTTTATCTTCCTTATATAACAGGCGGAAACTTTTGGATTTGAGCTTCCTCTATAAACTGTGCAATAATGGCATCGACTGTTCTCAATTACTGGAAATGGTTAACATTAATGCTCCAAGCAGATTACCACGATTGAATGTCTACAAGCTGTTTATGGTCCCACCTCATAGGACTAACCTCGGTCTTAATTCAGCATTATGCAGAATGTTTAGACTGTATAATGATATATCTAGGCCTTCTGATTTAGATATTTTCAGTGACAATTTAAATATTTTCAGAAGAAAAATGTTACTTTATTTAGAATCTTAATGATGAATGTAAACCCTTTTTAATTTATCATAAATACGCAATTTTGCTACTGTAATATTAAATTTTATGATAATTAACTTTTCGCAACATTACTCTGTGTAAGCTGTGGTTGCCTATAACTGGGTGAGCACATTTCATGTTTCTCTCAATGCTTGGATCTTGTTTTTAGTATCTGTGTATCATCTGTCGGTGACCCTTATAAATAAATAAATAAATCCTATAATATGCCAGCGCAACTTGTCTATCTCTTCTTCCAGCTCCACGATCTTCTCGTCAGTCCTCAGGGTGCGTGCGTTGTACGTTGCCAGGTCGAGTCGTCTAAGGTGGCAACCGAACCTCCACCGGAGATTCTTAGCACCCCCTGCCCCGCCGTTACCATGGTCGCCACCGTAGCTAGGAATAGCGGGGCCGCCGGGGACTGGGGGCCGTCTCTTTGTTACATTCATAGGGGGGTTATTTGCCATAGTTGCCACGCTTGGCGAGCGGGTTGGCAACCGCAGTTTTTTTATTGTAATTTTGGCTATTATCAGGAAGATGCTGCTGCCCATCTCCTGCCTGTTTCCCTTTGTCGCCTTTTACGACACCCACGGGAGGATATGGGGTAGTGGTATTCTTGACCGCCACTACACGGCATGGTCGGTCGTCACATGGATTTAAATAAGGTGATGTGGCGCGTTCAAAATGGATGTCAATCAGGTCAGTGTTCGTGGAACCAAGGAACCACTTTTCATTAACACGGTCATTGGCATTGGCAAGGTGGTTAAACGTAACCATTGGAACTTTTCCACCGGCTGGATAGACTATAGGAAAGCATTCGACTCGGTGCTTCATACAAGGCTAAAGAGGAAAGTGGTCTCGAGGTATGCTCTTTGTGCACTGGCACTGCGTAGAAATGCGTATTTTATCGCATCTAACACGGAGAGTGCTCTGAGGAATTGTTCGGACTAATTCCAGCCGCTCAATTTCACTATCGCACATCGCGACAAAGCTCGCGATACCTTCCATATCATCTGGATGATTGGCGGTTCACCACTGTGCGATTCAGAAGAAGTTTTCTCCCTCGCACAACTTCCTTGTGGAATCGATTACCACCAGCGATTTTTCCGGACCGATACGACTTAGGGACCTTCAAGAAAAGAGCCTACTCCTTTTTAAAAGGCCGTCAACGCATCTGCGATTCCCCTGGTGTTGCAGTTGTTCATGGGCGGCGGTAGTCACTTACCATCAGGTGAGCCGCATGCTTGTTTGCCCCCTCTCCTATAAAAAAAAAAACGTCAACGCATCCGTTCACAAGAGTATGTTGCGATGGCTTTTTTACACAAGTACGGCTTCGAAACTTTAAACAACTCTCTATAGTACAGATTTGGCCCATTCAGGTTATTATTTGTTCCCAAAATTAATATAGAGCTTCAGGAAAAAAATTATTAACAGGTGACGAAAAAGGGAAGTCGGCAAATTCTGCTTATTTTTATGGGGCCTTGACAAAATGTTTTATACGTGGTAGAGCCATAGTGCAGTTATATTAGTTGTATAGTTTTAGCACGAATGGGTCGACTCAACCGTAGAAGAACCACACTCTCACAGAATACCAACGTAAAATAGCAGCTTGACACTGCTGTGTTTCGTATGGTAAGCTAAGCTGAGATAAGAGGCATTCCATCTTAGTCCTCACGGGTGACAACGCATCAGCATTTTGATTCTTTATTGAGTATTGATGTAAATGTCTGTGGGCCACAGCTAACATTTAACATAACGTGGACTGTGTGTCCGTTTGTCACCCTATCCTATAAAAAAAAACATCCTTTTCGAAGATATAAATAAATTATTTGAACGGTCTGAGAATTAGTGCATTGGGGATAAAGGAGAATATATCGAAAAGGAAAAATTAGTTTCTCCCTCTTTCCCTTTCATTCCGCGAACTTTTTGACCTGCCCTCGTACTTAACAACAACAACTAAAAATTCTCAAATCTACCGGCATATGTATGATATGTACGTTTTACACAACTTTTATCTTGTCTATATTCATCTTAAAGTTCTGAGACACTTTGCAGTCATTGAGCGCTATACATCATCATCAACTTCGCAAGTGTACTTCTGAATATAGACCTCCCTCAAGTAATGCCACAAAGCATGGTCCTGGGCCACCTGCATCCATCGAATTCCTGCATGTCTTACCAGGTCTTCACTCTATCTAGTGCGGGGCCGCCTTTCACTTAGTCTACCGGTACGAGGTTGCCACTAGAGAACCCTTTCTTCTTCTTCGCTTTCGGTTGTGGGTTCTTCGAGATATATGGCCGGTCCATTGTTACTTCGGCTTACTCATCCGTTGGGCTATGTCGGTTACTCTTGTTGTATAACACAGAGAAACCCAGGCATAGCCCTTTCCATAGCTCGCTGAAGAACCTTGAGCTTCCTCAAACGGCCAGCAGTGAAGGACCACGTCTCAGACCCATAAGTCATCACTGGCAACACGCACTGGTTTTACAATCTTGTTTTCAAGCTTTGAGGTATGTCTGACGAGAAGATGTGTCGTAATCTCTCGAACACTAGTCAGCCTAGTTGAATCCGTCGTTCGATCTCTCGGTTGAAGTTGGACTTTTCAAGCTTATTGCTCCCAACAACTACCGACAAAGGTGTGACATGATATGAGGCTAGAAGTTGTCAAAATTGTATATATTTATATAATAAATATAATTAAATAACCACACTATTCAAAGTGCTAGTTAGTTGTTTCCATAGCAAATGTTATACGGAATCTTGCTGTAGAGTAATACGACAAATATATATATATATTGTTCGCGCCAAACACTGTTGTCGGAATCGACGTCTAGGGGGCGCGCGGCTCGGTGCTATACCGGTTTGACAGTTGGATGTGTCGAGCGCGTGCGAGTGCAGCTGTCGTCTGTCAGCGGTGCTAACGCTAGCACACTGTCATTTTTTGTTCGGGAACCTCGGAATAGTTTAGACGTCTAGTAAACATCCTGTCTAGGATTTATTACGCGAATTCCTTGTTGGATAGCCTTTCCCGGGACTTATTGGGTCCGACTCAGAATCTGTATAGGTGCATTCGACAATATTAGCTAGTGCGGCCTTTGATATTCTAGAAATAACTGTTGCTACGCGAAACGGTAGTTACCTTTGATCCGGACGCTCCGTGTTCTTTTTGTGCGTTAACCTTATAACAAACGAGAGTTGGTGGCTTCTGTAAGTTGGTTGATCGTACGATAGAGTTAATGGACTGTCATCGTGACGAACGAGGAAAGTGACTGTGGACACCGCGGAAGGTTCCCTCAATTTGGAGCGGTGTCGACGCCCGGGCTGCTGCCGACGGCCAAGGTGTACTCGGATCAATCACCATCAGTCACACCCAGATACACATCACACACCTTATTTCCCTTGCACTACACAACCACATGCGACCTGACCGACTCCGGAGGGACCAGTCGCCTTGGATATAGGTAAGTAAGCTCCGTCTAATATTCTCCCGGTCGACCGGCCGTAGTATAGAACGCTCCCCCATACAGTTTAGTGTAATTAGAGATTTTCCACTTTGGCCTGGAGGAGGCCCGACCTACGTCTGCTCGTCGAAACTCAGCTGAATGGGCCCCTGAGGATTTGACCTTTAAGGGAGCAGCCGTAGGCCGTAACATATATATATCTTTTTTTTTTCGGAAACCGGCTTATTCAGCTTGAAGTCTGCGTACGAGATGATTCGTAATGACTCTCGAAAACAGCACGCAGACGTGGCTCAAAAGGTAAATCGGTCTGTAGTTCCTCAAGAGCTTGACGAACAAGACCATCACACTTCTGTTCCACGCCTCTGGAGTAGACTGGTTTTGAAAAATTTGAGTTGGTAACACTGTAAAGGTGTACACTGTAGAGCTTCTGAAGGACTTCAAGGACTGGTTTTCCACCCGCTTTCAGAAGCACCGCTGTGATTCGATTCTCGCCTGGGGCCTTACCGTTTTTAAGGTACGCGGTAATGAGAACCATTCTAATCTCGCTCAGACCGACATCCAGGATATTATCGGAATAGTGTCGGATAAGACTTGTTCTTGGATCCTTACTCACACTAGCGTGTGGCTCCAACGATGACGAGTACAGCTGCCCATGGAACCTCTCAATTTCACTCAAAATCTCAGGTGTCCCGGAAATGATGCGACCACATTCAGTCTTCAGTTTCGACAGTTGACTCTTTCTGGCAGACAAATCTGTATCAAAAGACTTTGGAGTCCTGGTTCTGGCTCGATTGCTTCTTTAATACGAGCTGTATTGAAGTTGCGTAAGTCGTACAGCGTAGTATAGTAGGTTTTGGAGGAATGCATGGCTCTAGAGACATCCTAATACATTTTCTCCACCTCCTCATCGGGATGTGCCGAGGTTGGTGCGTAAACCTGAATGACCCTCAACGAATACCGTTTGTTGATTCTAAATATAAGGTACACAACCGTTGTCGACGCACTCACAATCTTTACAACATTGTTAACAAGAGACTTGCGGACGAAAAATCCGACACCTCTTTGGGACAGATGGTCGCCCGCCCGGTGATAGAAAAAGTTCCGTATTCGAGGATTACCGTGTCCTTCCCCTCTTTTTGGACCCCACATAATCCTATAAAATCCCACAGATCCTGCCCTGCCGTTACCATGGTCGCCACTGTAGCCAGGAATAGCGCGGTTGCCGGGGACTGGGGCCGTTTGTTTGCGACGTCACGTGTTTGTCATAGTTGCCACGCTTGGCAAGCGAGTTGGCAATCGCAGGTTTTGTTGTAGTTTTGTTGTTACCAGAAAGATGCTGCTGTCCATATGCTGCCTCAGTACTCCTCTGTCGCCTCTTATGACAACCACGGGAAGGTATGGATAGTGGATATTCTTTCACTGTCATTACACAGTACACGGAGCACTATGCAATAATGAAAAAAAATGCTCTAATGTCCTTCAACAATTCTGTACCGTGGCAATCATTCTAATGAAATCAAAAATAATGTTCCTTATTGCCAAAGAAAATTTGTCAATGCACCTTATGGCATTCTGTTTCCTGTCCAAAGTTTTACCCCACATTTGCTTGTTAAAATGATACAGCATCAGCAGTAACTTTTACTTGACAGTGGGACAGTACTTTTGATGATTGATAAATATATGTAAATAGATTGTGTAGTGGCGGTGTAAGAATATCCATTACCTTTACCTCGTTTCCTATCGTAGGTGTCGTAAAAGGCGAACGAGGCAAACTGAAGCAAGAGATGAGCAGCAGTATCTACCTGATAACAATTGAAAATAATAAGAGTGGCACTTCCCACAGTCGCTTCTTACGGCACCCACGGCATAGAACACTAATACCCTTAGGCGGGACCCACGGTACGAAATCGGGTGATTGAATCTCGCCGGCGATTGACAGCGGCAGTGTTGACAGCATAGAGATTATATTCACTTCATTTGATGTCGTGATTTTATGTTTCATTTTACGTTTTATTTATAGTTTATGCTTGACAGCTTGCTGTCATTCGCAATGTAGGTTTTAAAACAGTCAATAAATTTAGTAAATTAGATAATTAAAAATTCGGAAATGTTGTAGTTAAACATACATAAATATTTAAAAAAGCGAAGTTTTGCAATGGGGAAATAGTAAGTACTATAACGATACTCTTTATTTATGGTATGGTATGGAGTTGATATTGAAGTACCTACATAGTTTGAATTAAACTTAAATGCCATACTTAGAAGACGGATTGGTGACCACAGTACCCTAAATATTATAAAATTAAAATATACGTCATCATCATTACAGCCCTTCACAAGTCCACTGCTGAACATAGGCCTCCCCCAAGGAATGCCACAAAGCACGGTGCCGAGCCACCTGCATCAATTGACTTCCTGCATGTCTAATTCTTTGAGCCTACGGAGAGGACTTTGCTCGGCGAGTCTCTGCGTGATAGACTTAAAAGCGAGGATATCCGCAGTAGAACCAGAGTAACCGATATAGCTCAAAGAATTCGTATGCTGAAGTGACAATGGGCCGGGCATATAGCTCGAAGACCCGACAACCGATAGGGAAGAAAGGCTCTCGAGTGGCAGCTTCGTACCGGCAAGCGAAGTGTAGGGCGACCCCCCACTAGATGGAGTGACGACCTGGTAAGACACATTCATTCAGAGCAAATTAATCAGAGTAAATATTTTTGTTTATATTAATAATTTAAATTTAAATAATTACGGTAAATCCTCCTAGTTTAAGTTTGCGGGCTAATGGTAAGGAAAAAATAGTAAAAAATATTTTTATTTATTGATATAAATTTATTTTAATTATATTTATTTTTTACAGATGGCTGATAAAGTAATATTTGTACTAAAGCAGCTTCTGCCAATAACAAAATCATCTGTTGTTAAACAGTCTATAAAAAGTATTGATTATTCTAAGAAAAAAATTATTGCCCCATGCAAAACAAACATTATCCGCAATATATCATTCTATGTAGACCAGAAATTAAATTTTCAACAGTTGGAACCAAAAACAAAGGATAAAAGGAAATTACTACTAAATCAAAAACTCCCATTGGAATTATTACCGAAGACTTTTACGTTCCGTCGAAAAGACCCACCGAAAAAAGGGAAAAAACGCGTACCAAAATTGATATTGCTTCAAAATCCATTTAAATGGTTAATGATAAAAATCGATTTTAGTGTTTTGAAAAACGTTTGGGATCCAACGTTCCAGGAAAAAGAGTTTAAATTTGGTACAAAGCAGGTGTGTGACTTCCTTTTATATAGCAATATTTCGTACTATAATAAACCTAGCAAGCTAACAGCATAGCAAAGTGGCAAAGCAATCAGCTTTGTAGCGGTTTCTAACGGTTGCCGTTTTTTTTTTTTTTTTTTTTTTTTTTATAGGATAGGGGGCAAACGAGCATGCGGCTCACCTGATGGTAAGTGACTACCGCCGCCCATGAACAACCGCAACACCAGGGGAATTGCAGATGCGTTGCCGGCCTTTTAAAAAGGAGTAGGCTCTTTTCTTGAAGGTCCCTAAGTCGTATCGGTCCGGAAAAATCCCTGGTGGTAAACTATTCCACAAGGAAGTTGTGCGAGGAAGAAAACATCTTCTAAATCGCACAGTGGTGGACCGCCAATCATCCAGATGGTGTGGATGGTATCGGGAGTTCTGCCGCGATGTGCGTTCGTGAAATTTGGCGGCTGGGATTAATCCGAACAATTCCTCAGAGCACTCCCCATGGTAGATGCGAAAGAAAATGCAAAGAGATGCAACATCTCTTCGCAGTGCCAATGAATCGAGCCGATCGGAAAGGGCTCGGTCGTCGACGATTCGAGCCGCTCTGCGCTGGATGCGGTCAAGTGGAAGGAGCTGGCACTGGGGAGCCCCTGCCCAGAGATGGGAACAGTATTCCATGTGAGGCCGAACCTGCGCCTTGTAAAGTTGCAGGCGGTGTGCCGGCATGAAATACTGTCCCGCTCTGCTGAGCACGCCAAGCTTTTTAGAGGCCAATTTGGCCTTCTCTTCCAAGTGACCACGAAACTGCACGTCATTCGATATGTCGACTCCGAGGATACCGATACTGGCTGAGGCAAGAAGGGGAGTGCCTTGAAACTGAGGAGATACGACAAAGGGGTTCTTTTTAGCGGTAAACGCGCAAACTTGTGTCTTCTGAGGATTAAACTGGACTAGATTTAGTCGCCCCCAATCCGAGACTTTGTCCAGCAAAGACTCGACTTCAGACACAAGTTTGTTCCGGTACTCGGCGACGTTTTCCCGAGAAATATTGGCCCGGCCGGTGTATAGAGCATCACCAGTGCTGTCATCCGCATAGCAATGAATGTTACCAGTTAGCAACATATCATTGATATGCAGAAGAAACAGCGTTGGTGATAGCACACAGCCTTGTGGAACACCAGCGTTAATAGGCTTGTAGTCAGAACATGCACCGTCTACAACGACCTTGATGCTCCGATCTGCAAGAAAGCTGGTGATCCAATTGCACAATTTCTCGGGAAGCCCATAGGAAGGCAGCTTCGAAAGAAGCGCTTTGTGCCAAACCCGATCAAAGGCCTTCGCAATGTCCAGACTAACGGCCAACGCCTCCCCCTTGGACTCTACTGCCTTCGCCCATCTATGGGTCAGGTAGACCAGAAGATCACCAGCTGATCGACCCCGACGAAAACCGTATTGGCGGTCACTAATCAGCTGGTGATCCTCAAGGTACCGGATGAGCTGGCAGTTAATAATGGATTCCATTATTTTGGAGAACAAGGAGGTGATCGCGATAGGCCTATAGTTGGACGGGTCTGAGCGGTCGCCTTTTTTAGGGATCGGGTGGACAAAAGCTGTCTTCCATGAATTCGGGACTACGCCTTGGGAGTAGGAGTACCGGAAAAGACGCGTTAGGACCGGTGCCAACTCCGGAGCACACGTCCTCAGCACAATTGGGGGGATTCCGTCAGGCCCACTCGACTTCTGGATGTCCAGGGAGAGAAGTGCTTTGCGAACTGAGCGCTGTGAGAATAGCACATCCGGCATGGAGCACTCACACCGCGGGATGGTCGGCGGTATTTTCCCCCCGTCATCAAGAGTCGAGTTGGACGCAAAAAGGGAGCCTAAAAGGTCGGCTTTGTCTTTTGCGTCTTGGGCCAGTGAGTCGTCCTCCCTGTGCAGAGATGGTAGTGATGGCTTACAGAAATTCCCTTGGACAGCCTTGGCGAGAGACCAGAATGCACGGGTTCCCGAAGGAAGGCGAACAAGTTTCTCGCCAATTCTGCCTATGTGCTCTGACTTTGCCTTGGCAATAACTCTTTTGAAGGACCTGGAGGCGAAGTTATACTTCTTTTTAAGTGTGCTGGTGTTTACATCCCGAGTCACCGAAGCCGCAGCCCAGGCTTGATAACACTCCTGCTTACTGCGCAATGCAGTCTTACAGGAGCGACCAAACCAAGGCTGAGATCTGCCTCCGATGGGTACCACAGATGATGGAATAAATAGTTCCATTCCCTGTAGCACCACATCAGTGACAGAGTCAGCAACAGCACTGGGATCATCCGGCGAGAAGCAAACCCGCCCCCATGGGTAGGATGCAAAGAAAGACCGCATTCCGTCCCAATCCGCCGACCTGTAATGCCAAACACGGCGGCAACCTGCAGAACGCAACCGCGAAGGGAGCGTGAGTGGCACCATACTCCGGATCAGACAATGGTCCGAAGAGCCGAGAGGGGCATCGACGGAAACCTGATATCCGTCCGGATGAGAGGTCAGCAGAAGGTCCAACAGGGAAGGTGTATGATCCTCCACATCTGGAATCCGCGTAGGCGAAGTAACCAGTTGTGTCAGACCATATGCCAAGGCAAAGTCATAAACAGATCTCCCCGCATGATCGGTTAAACGTGAACCGAGCCATTCGGCATGGTGGGCGTTAAAATCGCCAAGGATCACGATCTCTGCGGATGGGACCTGTTGTAGCAAGGAATCTGTAGCCATTTGGACGTGGTCGATGAGTCGGTCTGTTTCGGCATTACCGCTATGGGACCTATAGAGGCACCCGTAGACGCGCGGATGGTCGTCGCTGTCTACGCGTAGCCAAAGGATGGACAGGTCCGAACCTTCAAGACTGCCGAGGCGTCGAGAACAGATGTCCTCTCTAACATACACGCAAACTCCAGCCCGAGGCACAAAGGAGTGCTCCAATTTGTACCCCGGGTAGGAGAGATACGAAATATCAGTCGGAGAGGAAACCTGCGTCTCGGTCAAAAAGAGCAAGGCCGGCTTCGCCGTCTCGAGATGGTAGTGGACGGCGTTTAGGTTAGAGTGAAGTCCCCTGATGTTGCAGAAATTCACGGATAGCGTGGCAGGGGTCGCCTTGGTATTGTTGCTCAGCTTGCCCCGAGCAGTTTTGTTTTTGAGCGGAATTTTGCCCCCCCCAGAATACGCGGGGCAGCCTGAGCACCCACGCTCAGGATTGGAATAACATGGTCGTGGATGCTCAGCGAGGGATTCTCCAGGGGTACTGGTACCCTCCTGGGGTAGTCTATTGTCTAATTCCGCTACCATGTTGATGGGGGGGGGGGGGGGGAATTGGGCCTCCGGCCACCTGCACTCACCAGACGAAACGCAGAAGCAGAGCCTCTACTTCACGCCGGTATTCTGTGAGGTCGTGGTACCAATCCGGCTCGAGCCGGCCCATACGTGCAACAGCAAAAAACTGCTGCAGGGCTCTACCACCGTTAGAGCCCTGCAGCAGTTTTTTGCTGTCAGTTTTGCTGAACCTCCTACTTTGAAACAATCAGTTTCAAAGTAGGAGGTTCAGATGCCTGGGTGATCAGTAATCGATTGTTGAAAACAGAATTTGAAAATTCGAAACCGTTCTCGAGATAATCGTGGGACAGACGGACAGACGGACAGACATCGTAAAATCAATAAGTGACTTCGCAAGCTTTGCCACTTAATTATGATATTTTAATGTTCTACTTTTTATCGTGGTGTAATAACTGCACTATCATAAAATCTGCGAAGGTAACATTCATCTAACCACAAGGCAGCAGCGCTTCAATGGAGTCACCCTTGAAACCACCCCGAAATTAAATGTTGCCTAAGGCCGTGGTAGCGTTTGTCCATTCTAGAGTCTTAAAATGCACAAGAGATTGTGTGGCTCTGTTAGGTGTAAAATACCTAGATTTATGAATATAGAGTGATAGCGTTTTTACTCCAGATACCCAATAAGAAGGAAAGTTGATATTACACCCCTACTGTGATTATACGATATAAAGGCAATTCATTAAGTTGATAAGTCATATTTATTTAATACCCTATATAACACCATATAGTGGGTTAATGGGTGGTAAAAATTTCAACGCAAAACTAAGCACTAGAGAGAACGGTGAACTAAAGGTAGAGAAATTCGGGATAGGACAACGGAACCCAAGGGGCCAGCAGCTGGCCGACTTCATAGAGAAAAAGAGACTCTTTACGATGAATTCTTTCTTCTAGAAGCGGCCCCACAGAAAGTGGACCTGGTCAAGTCCCGACAGTTCGACAAAAAATGAGATTAATGAAGTCCAGACGGCAACTGTTCAGTGATTTCTCTGCGATCGCGAGGGTGAAAACTGGTAGCGATCACCGAATACTGAATCAAAACGTTAAGTTGGAGAGGTTTACTTACTCAGGTACAGAGGTACTCTTATCCAAAGTCCCGATAACTTTCAGCTCAAATCACAAAACCGTTTCTAGCGCCTAGTAGATTGCAATACAGTGGACGATATGAATGATAAGCTCGGGGAAATTGTCCATGCCGTCGGAACTAACTACTGCAAGACCAGTCGTAGAAGAACCCAAAAACTCTCCAATCAAATACTTATTCTCATGGCTTTTAGATGGGAAATGAAGCTGCAGTCTTTAGCAGATATGACAGCATACAGGCAACTGAACTGACAAATCTCCAAATGCATGCAGCGGCACTTACGCAACTTTAATACTTCTCGTATTGAAGAAGCGATCGAGCGGAACCAGGACTCCAAAGTCTTTGCCAGAGATCCGTCTGCCAGAAAGAGCCAACTGTCGAAGCTGAAGACCAAATGTGGCAGCATCATTTTCGGGACCCCTGAGATTTTGAGTGAGATTGAGAGGTTCTATGGGCACGCCATCGTTGGAGCCACATACAAGTGTGAGTAGGGATCCAAGAGTAAGTCTTATCCGACACTATTCCGATGAGATCTCGGACAACAGTCTGAGCGAGATTAGAATGATTCCCTAGTTCCTTAAAAACGGTAAGGCTAGGTGAGGACGGAATTACAGCGGAGCTTCTGAAAGGTGGAAAACTGGTACTTGAATTCCTTCTGAAGCTCTTTAATTCCGTCCTTTATGGTGGCACTACTTCGTAGGCGTGGAGCAGAAGTGCGGTGTTATCATACAAAAATAAGCCCAAATGACCTAATGAGTAAATTACACCTTATTTTTTTAAATTTTTACAAATTATCATCTTTATCGGTCAATTTGTGTATATTTGAATGCAATCGAGAATTTTCCACTAAAATTTACCGTAGGGATGGCAAAAATAGGCAAAATATTTTTTTAAAGCTTAAAAAAATTTGTGCATTTTTAGCTACGAAGGCCGATTACAGCGAATGATTGCCCGTTAAGTATCAATTTTTTTTATGTTTTAAATAGCTTAGGGACTTGCAAGGTTTTTAAAGTCAGTTAGAACCTATGGAAAGTCCTTTTTGTATTTTTAAATTGAAGTTGAAAATTTGAGTCTACCCAGCTAAAAACCAAAATTCTCACTTTCGATACTTTTTTTAGTAATTTGCAGGAATGTTAGGGAATTTATTATTTTATGTGTAAAAGTATTATCATTTAAGACAATTATGTCAAAAGAAAAAATCTGAAAAATAACTACTACAAAAAAAGATATGAGTTTTCACCCACCTAGGTGTGGGGAATTTAAATTTTTCTTTTGGTCGTCACTATTTCGACCAGCCTGTATAATGTAGCTGTTAGCTATTCCACTTTAAATAAAATAAAAAATAAAATACTGTGGGTGTCGTAAGAGGCGACCTGTCGTAAAAAGCGACGTCACCCTGTCTTACACTTTTTTGCAGTAAAGTGTCCCCCTCCAGGGTTGCTGTACTCGGATAGCCATCGTAGCCCGACTGTATAAAGACTTTAGACAAATTTCGACGCAATCAAGGCTTTCTCAAAGTCCCCATACGCAACGCAAAAAGGTAAAATGTACTCTTCGGTCTTATGCAATTTGCCGAAAGGTGTATGTGTTCTATGGTACTACAGCCTTTGCGGAAACTGGCATCTCGGAAACAGGCTGGAAGTCG
This sequence comes from Parnassius mnemosyne, assembly GCA_963668995.1. NCBI lineage: Eukaryota > Metazoa > Arthropoda > Insecta > Lepidoptera > Papilionidae > Parnassius > Parnassius mnemosyne. The sequence goes on from CAVLGL010000159.1 coordinate 27,969,582, forward strand.
TCAAGTCTGCGTGCGAGACGATTCGTAATGACTCGAAAACTGCACGTAGACGCGACTCAGAAGGGAAATTGGTCAGTATTTCCTCAAGAGATATCCCTGTATACATATCACATACAGATAGTACACAACAGTACTATTGTACAGTAATGTGACTAAGGTGACAAATTATTATTTGAAAAGTGTCTTGAATAAAAGAACACGAACCTTTACTGTTGAGCACGTGAAAATATATATATGCTCGTAGGTCTCATTACATATGGCAACTATATGCCGAATCGGTGAACGAATACCGGTATTGGATCAACAGGTACCGACGGCAAAGAGTTTACCCGCACCCGTCGTCTATGGACAGTTCTGGGGACTGCATAACATAACACATTATTTAACTCATTACAGTCTCAATACAGTCAAACTTGCATCTTACTCTATGGAATAATGTCATGCCTCTAATTGCTTACATCTAGAGTGGAGGGTTAGAAGTTTGTATCGGTATAATAATTCTTTCGTGTGTAAGGTCAGAGTAAGAAATCACCTTTCTCTCGGAAAGCTCTTAAAATGTTGTTTAATGAATTTAGATCTAATCACTCAAGACACACGGCATACGGCCCCACACTCACCATTCGTCGTGCGCGGTCTTCCCCTCAGGAGAGTACCATGTGGTGCCATTAGTCCATTGCTTACCTCATTAGATCGATGAAATAGTATTCGGCTGCAGCTTTGAGAGTCTCATCTCACATGAATTTGTTCCGCTAATCGTACTGATTAGCGGAACTACCGAATTACGGTAGATATAGTTATAAATATAATATTAAATCAGCAATCAAACACTACACTATCTACGTGGTAGAGCCATGCTGCAGCTATATTATGGTTGTAGCACGAATGGGTCGGCTCGACCGGGGAAGGACCACGCTCTCACAGAAAACTAGCATAAAATAGCAGCTTAACGCTGCTGTGTTTCGTATGGAGAGTGTAGAGAACCGGAGACACTTTTTACTGGCAAAGAGGCATTCCATCTTAGTCCTCACGGGTGATAACGCATCTGCATCTTGAGTCTTTATTGAGGATAGATGTAGATGTCTATGGGCCACAGCAACCACTTACCATCAGGTGGACTGTGTGCTCGTTTGTCACCCGATCCTATAAAAAAAACAAGGTTATTAAATAGAAACTAGATAAGTGTAACTGGAGTGCAGATCTGTAGAGCACTATTGGGGATAACGACATGCTCATGAATGGACCTTACTAGGTGGTAAGACTTCTTTACTGCTTAGGGGTCCATCCGGAGAGGTATCACCCTTTTCTAACGACTTCAAAAAGAAGGAGGTTCTCAATCGACAATATGTTTTTTATGGGCGATTTCGATGATTCTTTTTTATTTGAAAGCTGGTGTTTCTCATGTGATCCCATATAAATTTGATCAAGGTGAGACTAATAGTTTTTGAGTTATTCTTAATAATTTATATTGAAGTCGATTGTACAAAATATTTAATTTTTAATTATACCTATTTCTTTCGCCATATAGCACTACTGTGTATCTGTGAGACATTCCATCTTAGTTCTGATGTGACAACTCATCTGCATCCTTCTTCGTTTGAAGTTGGTTGGATGTCCATGGACTGCAGTAGACAATGGCCGGTAGATGAACTGTATGTTCGTTTGTTACTTGTTTAAAAAAAATCCTAAACAACTGCCTTTGTAACGCAGATGCATAAATACGATCATTACCAGGTACAGACCACCTTAATATCATTATCATCATCATATGGCTCAAGTTACTTTTTGATAAAGTAGGTCATCATCATCATCATTACAGCCTTTCATAAGTCCACTGCTGAACATAGGCCTCCCCCAAGGAATGCCACAAAGCACGGTCCTGAGCCACCTGCATCCATCGACTTCCTGCATGTCTCACCAGGTCGTCACTCCATCTCGTGGGGGGTCGCCCTACACTTCGCCTACCGGTACGAGGCTGCCACTCGAGAACCTTTCTTCCCCATCGGTTGTCGGTTCTTCGAGCTATATGGCCGACCCACTGCCACTTCAGCTTACTAATCCGTTGGGCTATGTCGGTTACTCTGGTTCTACTGCGGATATACTCATTTATAAGTTTATCACGCAGAGAAACCCCGAGCATAGCCCTCTCCATAGCTCGCTGAGTGACCTTGAGCTTCCTCATACGGCCAGCAGTGAAGGACCACGTCTCAGATCCGTAAGTCATCACTGGCAACACGCACTGGTTGTACAATTTCGTTTTAAGGTTTTGAGGTATGTCTGACGAGAAGATGTGTCGTAGTTTCCTGAACGCTGCCCAGCCGAGTTGAATCCGTCGATTGACCTCTCGGTCGAAGTTGGACTTACCTAGTCGGACTATTTGTCCCAGGTAAACATACTCGTCAACAACTTCGAGCTTAGTGCTCCCAACAACTACCGGCATAGGTGTGACATGTACATTAAACATGATCTTTGTTTTGTCCATGTTCATCCTAAGACCTATTCGTTGGGAGACACTATTGAGGTCATTAAGCATGGTGCTTAGGTCCACCAGCGATTCTGCCATAAGGACTATATCGTCGGCAAATCGAAGGTGAGTAATGTATTCGCCATTGATGTTAATACTGTATCATTTCCAGTCCAGAAGCTTGAAAACGTCTTCCAATGCAGCGGTGAAGAATTTCGGGGATATAACGTCACCCTGTCTTACACCTCTCTGCAATTGGATAGGTTTCGTACTCTGGTTCTGTACTCGGATAGCCATCGTAGCCCTACTGTACAAACACTTCATCACTTCGATATACCGACAGTCAACTTGGCACCGCTGAAGGGACTGCAGCACCGCCCAAATTTCGATGGAATCAAAGGCTTTCTCATAGTCCACATACGCCAGACATAGTGGCAAATTGTACTCTTCGGACTTCTGTACAATTTGCCAAAGGGTACGTATGTGGTCTATGGTGCTAAAGCCCTTTCGGAAACCGGCTTGTTCGGGAGGCTGGAAGTCGTCAAGTCTGCGCGCGAGATGATTCGTAATGACTCTCGAAAACAGCACGTAGACGCGACTCAAAAGGTAGATCGGTCTGTAGTTCTTCAAGAGAGCGTTGTCACCTTTCTTGAAGAACAAGACCACCGCACTTCTGCTCCACGCCTCCGGTGTAACGCCACCATAGAGGACGGAATTAAAGAGCTTCTGAAGGACTTCAAGTACCGGTCTTCCACCCGCTTTCAGAAGCTCCGCTGTAATTCCATCCTCGCCTGGGGCCTGGCCGTTTTTAAGGTGCTGGAGAGCCTTCTAATCTCGCTCAGACTGACGTCCGGGATATCTTCGGAATAGTGTCGGATAAGACTCGCTCTTGGATCGTTACTTACACTTGCGTGTGGCTCCAACGATGACGAAGTAGGTACTTAACAATATTTTTATATAAACCTTACAACATCGTATGCTTTTATTGTGTTAATCAGACATAATAATAAAGAAACAACATAAAATTACTTTTATACAAATATTCGCGTGAATATAAGAAATCAGTCGGTTACTACAATATATTTTTAATGATATTATGCACCTTTATATATAACATAATGATTAGAAAAATAATTTATAATATATTACGTTTAGGCAATATCTCGTGTGACTCAAGTAATAAGTGAAGGTCATTATGAAGAACTCAATGGTCTTCTTACGAAACCAGCTCGCTTAAGTCTACTCCGTGAGCTGGATCGCAATTGGAATGATAGGCAACGAGTCCTGTTAGCACTAAAACATGAGGACATACAAATTTCTTCGCCACGAAAAGTATACTTCATACGAATTGCTGGTACATTTTGAAAATACTATATAAATTTCTTTTTTAAATTTGTTATGTTATTACATTAAAAACTACAAAAATAAAGTTTATTTATTTTAATTTAAATTAATGCTAGAAGAGATAGTGGTTAGGCACTTAATATAAACATTGGTTTGAAGTTAATTATATCGTTATGTTTCGTAACAAAATTGATCGAATTTCAGATAAAAAGTATTGTGACGTCGATATGTCGTTTTTGGCACTCAAATGGGCACCAATAAATAGCGTTGAAGCGTTGATTTTTACAGAAATATTTGCAAGATTTCATCGTGAATATAGCCCATATTGTATTCCAGAATGGACTATCGTTTATTTTAAGGTAACTCGTTTCGAAGTCTTACGCCGGTGATAAGTTCAATTGATAAAAAAGTGCGTTCAGAAAGTTTTTTTTTATTGAAAACTTCATAGACTATTATAAAATTGTAAAAGTTAAAACATAAAAACGTATAAATGTTATTATCAAATGACGCAATTCTATGAACACAAGAATATCTGGTGAGAAGCAGCTAAATATCTAAAAGTAGTTTGTAAGGATCTTCTAGATACATTTTCAAGTTGTTTGAAAATTTTGCCATCGTTACTCCATCCACGACCCTGTGGTCCGCTGACCAGCTCACTGTGAGAATATGAGCCTTCACTACGTCACCTTGAGAGTTAAATCTAGGTAGTACCTGTAAGAAAATATTCATATTGTTATCATTATTTGTGTCTTATAACTTTATATGGTGATAATATAAACATAATCACTTCTTCATATACGTTTAGAGGAGCTCAATCGTTCAATCAAGAGGAATATATTTTATGACTATGTCATAATCATAAATAAAAAAACAATAAACTGTCCGTACCTGAATTTTTCCAAGTGCACCTATTGAGACCTGTGGTGGAAGTATTACCGGTTTCGCATAAGTACCACCGACCTGAAATGATACATGAAGGGCTTCTGAATTATATAAAATTATATTTTGTACTTTATTTTACAAGTTATCGTTTTAATATTTTGAACATAAAGTATTGTCAATCTCGTATTGTGTGTTTTATTTTTCAGAAGAAATAAAAACATTTCGTACATTTTTTTCCTACTCGTATATCGAAACAAATACAGTTTATGGATTTTAGTTTATTACGTAAATTATTACTAAAAATAAAGTGAAATTATGCACTCAGTGCATTTTCTTTTATTTTTTAACCGACTCAAAAAAAGGAGGAGTTACTCAATTCGACTGTATATTTATGTCTTAGAACTTTTTTTTAGGTGAACCGATTTTGATGATTCATTTTGGAACGAAGTTCTTTATCGGACGGTTCGAATTTGGCGGATGGGGGCTAGGCGAGAAAAAGTGTAAGATTTTTCCGTCACGACCGCTTCTGACGTAGTTTAGACGGCCTTGGCGCCTATATGGAAGTGAGTTGGAATAATATACATCTTCCTCTCTCAATTTTTCTTATCTTGCCATGACAAAAATATTTTTTCATTTTAAATGACGCTTCATTTTAATCGACGTTAGTAATTCATTTATTTGTATTTGTCAATCATTATTATAATACGTTTATCAGTATTAATATATTAGGTTAGAGGCGTCAGTGGACTAATACGAGTAGCAGGGCGCGGACCGCGAACTAGAAAGGTCGTGTGTTCGAATCCGCCATTCGACTACTGTCGTGAACCACTTAACACAAGCATTTTAAGCTTACCAGAAGTGGTTTAAGGGAATATTAGTAATGTTTAATAGCATTGCAAGTATTTAAAAAAATATTACGATAGGAACTTTCGAACTGTTATTTCCAACCCTAGTTAGTTAAAAGCGCTGACTCGATAGTTTTATTTAGTATAAAAGCATAGTGTTTGAGGTAATCGAGGAGACTTTTATATATACTGTACACCAACGACAATCCCATTCCGTCGAATGGTGTTCAGCTCTCCCTCTTTGGAGACGACACAGCCCTCTATTGTAAAGGTATCTCACTACATTTTATACGGAACAAGATCCAACAGTCAGTTAGTGACTTAGCTTGGTTCCAAAAATGGCGTATTGATGTGAACCCAGAGAAGAACTCCATCGTTTACTTCGAATATAAACGACGCCACCCCACTACCATTCCGCCAATCCGTATGTTAGGGACCCCTGTCCCCTGGCATACGACCGCCAAATACTTAGGTGTCACCCTTGACACGAGGCTCACTTTCGAGCCCCATGTTAAGAGAGTAACTCGCACCGCGCGCTTTTATCTGGGTAGGCTCAACAGCATGCTGGGCCGACACAGTAAAATGTCTCTCCGAAAAAAGCGAACCCTATCTATACTAATATTATAAAGCTGCAGTGTTTGTTTGTTTGTTTGTTTGTTTAAACGCGCTAATCTCTGGAACTACTGGTCCGATTTGAATGATTCTTTCAGTGTTGGGTAGTCCATTTATCGAGGAAGGCTATAGGCTATGTTTTCTTTTTTCAAAATTAGGGATCCGTAATAAAATTGCTATTTTGTAACACAAGGTGTAAAATCGAAAACCTATTTTTGCGTGCGCTGCAAAAACTATTGACAATAAACAAAATGATGTACTACGGGTTTGTAGATCCCATTAAGACCTACAAAAAAGTCCGCGAGAACATGTATCTAGCTATCATGGTTTAATCACAATAACCGATTTTGTGTTCAAATTAATTATTAAATCGTCTGAAGAAAAAAAAAACTACGTGAAATATGTATCGTAATATTAATCTTTATCGAAATTAAGCATTATGTTATCAAGAGTATTTATATAGAAGTAAAATACTTTTTGTTTCATCTCAATCGGATATTTCATTTAAAAGTTATCACGTGTGTAAGATGTTAAGAGTTGGTACCTATAAATGAGTTATGGACCATAGAGTTTTTTATCAACATAAAAATCCTGTAATAATCTTTTTCGAAATATAGTAAGTAAGATCTTTGAAGAGTATAATAAATACATTTCTAAAATAACTCTGCTAAGGAAATCAACGCGCGCTTGATGCAAGCAAGACGACGGCGGCGCGGCGGCGCGCGAGACGAGGAGGCCGCGCTTGCTGGCCGCCTGTCGCTCTCCCCCCCCCCCCGCCGCGCCGCCCGCGTGTTTTGGTTTACAAGGTACCATGCCGCGCGGCTCAGACGCGTGGTCGGCTCCCTACGGAACGGTTGAATGCAGCGTTGCGTCTTTTGAAGTCATTTACGATCGTTCCTTTGACATATATTTCATGCGACTTTTAATAATTACTCACCTTACGTTTCTTTTACCTGATTACTACGTTTCAGTTTATTTTAATTAAGTTTTAATTTTATACGGTTTTTCTTTTATCTCTTTACTATTATGCCTAGAAAAAGAACTCAGCTTTCTAGGCAGATTGCTACTGCAAAGCGATTGCGACTTCTACGCAGCAATGAAACACCCGAAGAAAATCTGCACAGGTTGGCTACTCAACGAGCGATCAGTGAACAAAACCGTTTTAGGGAATCGAGTGTTGAACGTTCGCAGCGGTTAGTCTCACAAAATATCCGTACTTCGGCGAATCGACAACGGGAATCAAGTGCTGAACGTTCTCAACGTTTAGCCGCACAAAATTCCCGAACTTCGGCAAATCGCGAGCGGGAATCAAGCGCTGAACGTTCTCAACGTTTAGTTAAAAAGAATTCCCGCACTTTGGCAAACCGGTAACGGAAATCAAGCGCTGAACGTTCTCAACGTTTAGCTACACAGAATTCACGCACTTCGGCAAACCGGGAACGGGAATCAAGTGCTGAACGTTCCCATCGATTAGCACAGCAAAATGCACGAACAGCAGGGAACAGAACTCGCAGGCAATATAATTTATTGAATTCAGCATTTGCTTATGATTATACCCTTGACTATGCTGAGCTAAATGGTACTAATATTTGCAGAATGAATAAAATATGTAATTCATGTCAAGCAAAAAAATGGCCGGCTGAAGCTCCTGGACTGTGTTGTATTGGTGGCAAAGTAAATATTCCTAAAATTCCAGCACCAACGTCAATTCTTAAAGATCTAATATCAGGCTCACATCCATCTTCTAAGCATTTCTTAAATCACTCTAGACAATATAATACTCTGTTTCAGATGACTTCATTTGGTGCCAAAGAAATTCGTGAAGGAAAATTTATGCCCACTTTTAAAGTCCAGGGGCAAGTTTACCATCTAATCGGTAATTTACTTCCACCTGAAGGCGCACAACCCGAATTTTTGCAAATATATTTTATTTCCCATACAGATCAGGTATCTTTACGCTCAAATTTAAACCCAACGTTAAAAACCGATCTTATCGACGCTCTCCAAACATATCTTCACGATCACAATACTTATATTCAAAGTTTTAAATATAATCTCGAAAACAGACCAACGAATGATTTTAAACTTATCATTCATGCTGATGTGAAACCTCCTAATGAACATCGAGGTCGATATAACGCGCCCATGGTAGATGAAGTAGCTGTTCTTTTAATAGATGAAGACAAAGGTCCCCGAGATATAGTGTTAAATACCAGAGACGGGCGCCTTCAGCGAGTTTCTGAAATACATAGATCTTATGACCCACTTCAATATCCTTTACTGTTTCCCTTTGGAAATGACGGATATTGTATAAATATTCCACAGCAAAATACTGCTGCTAGATCTAAAACTATATCATGTATGCAGTTTTATGCATTTAGACTCATGGTGAGAATAAATGACTTTAACAGCATACATTATTTCAAAGGATTATTTAATCAATACTGTGTTGATATGGCGGCAAAAATGATTTCTGAGAGGCTTGACTTCATAAAAAGAAATCAAAATAATTTAAAATTAAAATTTTTGTACAGCCGACTTCAATATAAGTTATTTAAGAATAACTTAAAACTATTGGTCTGACCTTGATCAAATTCATATGGGACCACACGAGAAGTACCAGCTTTCAAATAAAAAAAGAATCATCGAAATCGGTTCACCCAGAAAAAAGTTCTGAGGTAACACACATAAAAAAAAAACAAAAAAAAATATACAGTCGAATTGAGTACCGGCTCCTTTTTGGAAGTCGGCAGAAAAATTAAGAGCAGAAGAGTACATTCATTTAAGAGATGCCGTGGTTAATGATGGCAATGTAGACGCTTCTAATGTTGGCCAGCACGTTATATTGCCATCGTCATTTACAGGATCTCCTAGATACATGAATGAAAAAAGTCAAGATGCCATGATCTATGTTAGGAAATTTGGAAGACCAGATCTCTTTATAACATTCACATGTAACTCCGAATGGCCAGAAATAAAAATTGAGTTACTACCCGATCAAAATTCTTACGACAGACATGATTTGATTTCTAGAGTATTTCATTTAAAACTAAAAAAAATGATAGACCTATTAACGAAGAAAAATATATTTGGACCATCGAAAGCCTTCGTTTATAGTGTAGAATGGCAAAAAAGAGGTTTACCTCACGCTCACATTTTGTTGTGGCTGGCTAACAAAGTGCAACCGGATTCCATAGATGCAATAATATCGGCTGAAATACCTGACAAACAACAAGACCCAATGCTTTATAACATTGTCATAAAAAATATGATACATGGGCCTTGCGGATTTCACAATTCTGCGTCACCATGTATGAAAGAAAACGTTTGCTCTAAAAAATACCCCAGGCAGTTTATTTCTGAAACACAAACCGGGGATGACGGTTACCCAACCTACAAGCGCCGTTCACCAGATAATGGTGGAAACACCGCAATAATTCGTGTCAAAGGTACAGAAATGAGAGTGGATAATAGGTGGGTTGTTCCCTATAACCCTGTGCTATCACGAAGTTTCAATGCACACATTAACGTAGAGTTTTGCCAATCGGTCAAAGCCATTAAGTACATCTGTAAATATATCCATAAAGGTTCTGATCAAGCCACATTTTCGTTACAAAATAATAACGATGAAGTAGAAAAATATTTAAATGTTCGCTATATAAGTTCCTCGGAAGCACTCTGGAGAATTTTCCAATTTCCGATTCATGAACGTTTTCCGGCAATAGTTCATTTAGCAGTTCATTTAGAAAATGGACAAAGAGTTTATTTTTATAATAATGAAAATCTTCAAGATCGCGTCAACAGTCCTTCATCAACGACACTTACAGCGTTCTTTGATCTTTGCAAAAGAGACGATTTTGCCAAAACCCTTTTATATCACGAAGTACCCCAGTATTACGTATGGGAAAGAAATTCATTTTCTAGAAGAAGACGTGGACAAGATGTTGAAGGATATCCCGGTATAAAAAAAGACTCAACTTTAGGTCGTGTCTACAACATTCATCCGACACAAACTGAATGTTACTATTTAAGAATGTTACTGCATCATGTTCGCGGTCCAATGTCATTTGAACATCTAAGGACAGTAAATGGTGTTATTTTCAATACTTATCATTACTTATCAATTTTTTTTTTTAAATTAGGTTTACTGGAGGGATATGAACATTGGCAAAATACTATGTCAGATGCTGTCATGTCCGAGCCGGCTCCAAAATTAAGAGAATTATTTACCATAATCCTCATATTTTGCCAACCATCTGATCCCTTGCAGCTATGGAACAAATTTCGGGAAGATTTGTGTCAAGATATATTATACAGAATGCGTAATGAGACCCAGGATATGACATTAGCATATAGTGATGACATATACAATGATGGACTTATCATAATTGAAGATAAGATTCATGAGATTTGTGATAAATCATTAACTGATTTTGGGCTTCCTTCAACAAAAAGGAATAACACACACCATAATTTGGATCCTTTAGAAATAGCATTGCGGAAGCCATACGATGTAAATGAATTAAATGAGTATATTACTGTAAATGAACCCAAGTTAGTTAATGACCAGGTGATGGCATACAATAGTGTTATGCACAGTGTTCGTTTCAATGAGGGAAAAATATTTTTTTTGGATGCCAGGCGGAACCGGCAAAACTTTCATTACTAATTTGATATTAGCAAAAGTAAGGTCTCAGGGAAAACTAGCTTTGGCAGTAGCGTCATCAGGAATCGCTGCAACTTTATTAGCTGGTGGACGCACAGCTCATTCCACTTTTAAACTGCCCCTAACCGTTTCGTTACAGAAAGATAGCGTGTGCTCTATTCGTAAAAATGGCCCTTTAGGAAAAGTTTTGCAAGACGTCTCTTTAATAATCTGGGATGAATGTACCATGATTCACAGAGCTCACGTAGAAGCTCTAGATAGGACTCTTAGAGATATTAGAAGCTGTGATAAAATCATGGGTGGGATTACTGTCATGTTTGCTGGGGATTTTCGGCAAACTTTACCAGTAGTAGTAAGAGGAACTAGAGCAGACATTGTAAAATCTTGCCTCAAAAGTTCTCCATTATGGAAATTTGTTCATACCTTAAATCTATCTACGAACATGAGAGCACATTTGGGGGGAGGTAGTACAAATTTTCCTTTGAAGTTACTTTTAATTGGAGACGGAAAAGTACCTCATTTTGAAAATAAAATACCTATTGATCAAGATTTAGGAGAAAAAGTGACTAGCATTGAGAGTTTAATATCAAAAGTTTACCTAGATATCGTCGAAATAGAAAATAAAGATTATCAATGGATGTGTCAACGAGCAATATTGGCGGCGAGAAACAGTAGTGTTGACGAAATTAACGATTTAATTTTAACTAAACTTCCAGGGGATATAGTCACCTACACTTCTATTGATAATGTAATGGATCAAGAAGATGCAGTCCATTATCCACAGGAATTTCTTAATTCTTTAAACCCGAGTGGCCTCCCCCCACATTCTCTCAAGTTAAAAATTGGTGCCCCAATTATTTTACTTAGAAATCTTAAGCCACCAAATTTATGTAACGGGACTCGACTTCAGGTTAAATTTCTTCGCAATAACGTGATCGTTGCAACAGTTTTGACTGGTCCAGCGGTTGGTCAAACAGTACTTATACCTCGGATCCCAATGATTCCAAATGATTTGCCTTTTCATTTTAAAAGAGTCCAATTCCCAATTAAATTATCTTTTGCCGTAACGATAAATAAATCACAGGGGCAAACATTTAAATATGTAGGATTAGATTTACGGCAAGACTGTTTTTCGCACGGCCAACTATATGTCGCGTTGTCAAGATCAGGTTGCGGAAACAATCAATATATTCTTCTGCCACAAGAAAATAAAACGAAAAATATAATTTACTCAGAAGTACTTTAAAATAATATTTTAACCCGGTTTAAAGTAGACGGACACTCCCGCCTGTAGTCGTAATTCTTATGTGTCTGGCTGAATGTCGAACAGACAGACAGCTATTGCCTGCGACTTATACTTATTTAACTTAATCTATATTTTTCTTAATACGAGTATTATAAAGCTGAAAAGTTTGGTTGTTTGTTATGAACGCGGTAATCTCGGGAAATACTGATCTGATATGAAAACTGTTTGAATATTCAATAGTCCATTTATTGAGGGAGGCTATAATATAGGCAATATTTTATCTCGGTATTTCCACGGAAACGAGAAAAACGCGGGTGAAACCGCGGGGCACAGCTAGTATAGTATATAAGGTCTTTATACGACCAATTATGACTTACGCGGTCCCCATTTTTGCTCACGCTAAGCCTAAAATCCTGAACGAACTTCAATTACATCAAAACTATTTTTGTCATCGGGCTACGAACGCACCTTGGTACGTCCGTATCGCTGACCTCCATCGAGACTTTGAGCTCCCCACAATCCAACAATTTCTAAAATCACTCTGAGAACTTCTTCAAAGCCTCAGAATCTCAGCCAAATCATCTCATTCGTGAGGCAGCTTCCCATGCAGCCCCACTTCCCTCTAGTTATCGAGTCCGCAGGCCGAGAAACTCTCTCTCTTCCCCCCCCCCCCCCAGGGGTCCCCCAACAAGCTTTCGGCCATCCTGGATTGCCTCCTGGCGGCTCAGGCCGAATCTTCTCCCTATTCTTAATTTGCCTTAGTTAGACGCACCTCTCAACGGCTACTCGCCGCCTGCGCCCCATCTCCTTAAAGGGGGCTGATTCGTCAGAAAGGCCATACAGGCCAAAGGCAGTCCCACAGGTGGTGTTTAGTGGGTAGGCACTTCATAGTGAGCCCCACATAACCACGCAGCCGGCTGCGTGATTTGCTATGAGCATTCACCACCTCCCTCCCCCGCTTCCAGATGTTCGCCTTGCTATGGGCCCAAAGTGCAGCTCCAACCCATATTAAGTTAATATCGCACACGCCGTTTGCGGATTTTGTACATTTTTTGTATTATTTTAATATTGGTAATTTTTTTTAAAACACCTTCAGAGTGGCCTTCCTAACAGATCGAAACGAAGTTTTCGTTCCAACCGAGTGTTTCACGACACTCACGCATATTTTTTTTGTTTGAAAGCTGGTGCTTTACATGTTGTCCCAAATAAATTTGATTAAGATCTGACCAGTGGTTTTTGCGTTATTCTTATTACATCGATGATGTTCTCATTTTATTTATATTGATTCGGTGTTTTATGAGCAACTCCAAGCATAGCCCTCTCCATAGCTCGCTGAGCGACCTTGAGCTTCCTAATGCGGCCAGCAGTGAAGGACCACTTTGTGGCTTTGTGGCATTCCTTGAGGGAGGCCTATGTTTAGCAGTGGACTTGTAAAGGACTGTAATAATAATGATGATGATGATGATGATGATGATTCGGTTGTACAGAATTTTTAATTTTACCACTAGTGTTTATTTGACGTGTAACGAGTGTATCGTTTCTTCCCTTATTCAAATAGCTTTGTCTTTTAAATAATCACATTTCAGTGTCAAGTTTTGGTTTAACCAGTTACAAAATTCTTTAAAAGTCGCTATAATGATATAACAAATAAATTTTTGAAAAGTAATGTTATGGTGTTTCTAAAAACTTACGATGCCAATGTTTGATAGAGTAAATGTTCCTCCTGATATGTCGTTGAGACCAAGTTGTCCTTTTAGACCTTTTTCTTGTAAAATGTTTAGCTCTCTTGCTATCTCAAGTATACTTTTTTGCTGCACATTCTGAAATTATAATGTAATATAATTAAAAGAAATACTTTATTATTTAATTTATAATTAAGATAAAAACATAAGTATTGTTTTCTGTTGCTATTAATATATTTAAATTTTAGTCAATTCCTACTTAAATATTATTAAATTATCCTAGTATTAAATAAGTAAATTACGTCGACCACGTTATTACATTAAAAAAATCGGCTATTTTTCCCAGCTTTTTGGGAGGAAATGTTTACTTAAAATTTGTATCGGACCAGCCCTAAAGTACCTATGCAATCTATTTAATCAAATAAAAATCAGAAAGAGTACATAATCGGTGAAAATATATAAAAAAATAGTCGCGTTCAATATAGTAACTTCTCGTTTGGAACTCGGTTAATAATTAATAATGACGTTAAATTCACGATATTAATAATTATTAACCGAGCTCCGTTAGCATTAAAGTATGCATTGCAGTGTTGTGTTAGATTCCAGATATTTTTAAATTTTGCAAGCAGCTATGTCAGACTGACCGACCGGTATCATTGCGACCTGTAAGGTCTATTGTGATCGCAGCCATGGCTATAGTTCACTGCTTCTGGGCTAAGTACATAGTTTCCCAGATGAGGGTTATGTTTGCGCATAAAGGGTCCACAATTAGTCAGGATGTACAGAGGTGTTTCTTCCGTTAAGGAATAGAATCGGCAAACCCTTGAGTTGCTTAGACCCAGAATAGAAAAGTGCTTTTTTAGACTACAGTGTCCAGTCAGGGCTCTTGCAAGAATACGCAGTTTATTCTTACTCAATCCCAGTGCTTCTGAAGCATATTTACGATTAGCCTGGATTAAGGTTTTAGAATGTTTTAAGCCTGTTGTATCAGACAGATTTGTTTTGGTATTTCATATATTAATATTTAAAATAAAAAAATATATTTATTACATTTTCCAAAAAAAAAAATAGATAATTATAGAAGTCTAGATATGATGTACAGTTCATTAGTTTTTGTACTAGCAGTATTCAGTTTTTTTGCGTTCATTTTTATAAGTATTATGAAACGTGCGTATCTAGGCAAATGGCAATTACATCTCTTATAGATCCTGTTTCCATGGATTCCACAATTACTTTGTAAGCCGTTAGGCCGTTTTTAGGATCCAAAGTTCGTTTTTCTGATAAAAACTAATGAACAGAATATTTTTTCAGCTGCCCAACGTTAGTTTGCTATTATCAACATTTTATATTCGTTGTGAACCCTAAGGACTAAGATAGAATGCCCGGAGGTTATTTTTATTGGATAAAAAGAATTTCCGGTTCTCGCCACACACCATACAAAATTATATCCATGCGGTTTTTCTTAAAAATAAATTTTACGTCAAAACGTCTACCTACAGTCCGCTAACCACTAATTAGGCCTGCGTTGCCTAGTGCTAACTCGTCGGCACTGCATTTACTGCGCGCTTACGATTTAGGGGTAATGGTTTTACTACACATTTCATGCACCCTATATCTCTTCTTGTCTTTTACTTTCCTTATCAAGTACGATAGCAATTCACGGTATGTAAACCGTGGCATTTTGACACGAGTCCACAGGATTTGATTTAAAGTGAACGCTAGGTCGGCCGTCCAATGGACGCCGAACTTACGTTATCGAGATAGTGTTGAGTGGATTTAGAGTGCTTTGGCCTTGATGCTACTATATCATGCTGGTATACTGAACGAGCGTAATCTTTCACCAGTCAAGCCGATACATTCTTACAACAGCCAAAATACGCTGCAACTTGGCTCTACCACGTGATAAAAAAGTAAAATTAAAGTAAAAGTAACTAGATGTTTAATGATCTGAATACGAAATCGCAGACATTGGCCGAGCCAAGAATACCTTCCCGTTGCAATTCTAATATATTGTTAAAATTAATGCATGGTACATGGCGACACCAGTTACCACTAGCGCCTTCTAGTATCGAGTAGCAGAACTAGGAGAGTTAAGATCCTTCTAGAAATTTCCATGGAAGAACTTTCTAGAACTATCGACACCTAGTCAGTCGGGATCAGCATGTACTCGAATATTCTAGATATTTCTACAGTAGAAGGTTCTGGAAATTATGTGAGGCCGTATATAAGGCCGGTATAGACCGCGACCCAGACTCGAACCCCAAGCTCGTGACAATATAATAAAAATTCCCGCAAAAAATTTAGCTTTTCGCAATCCTAACACAATCCTGCGTTCTGCAATGTTCTGTTTTGTTACATTATATTTACATCGAAAAATTGTCGTAAAAAGTTAAAATTTAAACTTAGAAAACTATGTCTTTACGAAAAATGTTTACTACTATTAACATTATAAATAAAGTGAGACTTTTTAAGTTGATCACCTTACTAATAAATGGCCTATGACTATAACCTTTACTAATAAGTGTTATAGTATATGGCCATTTAAATATTCATTAGAGATGTGAGAGAACAAGAAGAACAGTAAGAGAAGGCAGGTAACTTACATTCTATGTGAAAGTTCATGAAAGAAAGAATATGATTTTCTACGGTGTTTTTTAAGAAAATTCTCATAAATGTGAATTATAGTAAAACATTATAGAAAATAGTTGAAAAACGTGTTTGAATTGTTATAACATTTGTATGTTAATGAGTTATTGTATAAAAGTGTTATTTAAAGATGATACTTACTTTTATCACTGGAACTACCAAGCCGTTAGGCGTATCCATTGCGATACCAATATTATGGTTAGCTTTATATATAAGATTTTCGCAAGAACTGTCAAGGCTGCTATTAAGTACGGGATGAGCACTTAGGGCTAATGATGAGGCCTTTATAATGATCGGCATGTACGTTAGTTTGACTCCTCTCTCTTGCGCTATATTCTTCAAACTCTCTCTGGATTGTACTAATTTTGTGACATTGTATTCGTCGCTAAATCCAAAATGTGGAATTTTCTGCGGTAATGATTAAAATTAAAAATTTTATAAATGTTATACAATATTTTAACTCATTATAAAAAAATCCCTTTTAATTAATTGATTTACTACACGTTTAAGTATTATTAGATTTATTTAAAAAATATTTCTTACCATTGCTTCTGTCATGGATTTTACCATAGCTTTAGTAAATCCAGTAATAGGTACTATTTTATCCTCCATAACGACTTCCATTCTTGCTTGTGCCATTGATACTGGCATCGATATTGCTTTAATGGTCGTCAGATCTGGAATTTCATTGGATTTATCGGCTGTCATATTAAGATGCGACAAAACGTCTTCTTTGAGTATTCTGCCGTTTTTTCCCGTTGGATTAACTGTGCTTAAGTCTACCTTAAAACAATTAAATATTCAAAATGTTTCTACTAACAGACATATTTTTTTTTTAATTATAATAACTTACTTTAAATTGAGCTGCAATTCTTCTAACTGCGGGAGTAGTTAATACTTTTACCCTTTGATTTGCTTGCTTTTCTGTTTTAGGGAATTCGTTGCTTACTTCTGCGTCAGAATCTGATGATTCTTCTGTGAAATGAATATTAATAAAATGTTAGAACTACTATTTTATAACATCGATATAAAAAAATTAATATCTTCGTTACATTGAAAGAATGTCAAATTTTACAATACCTTCGTCCGTTCCATTTTCAACGTCGATGTCTACCAAAGGATTTCCAACCAGCGCAGTTTGGTCAACTTCATGGTAAAGTCGAGTGACAATGCCATCGTATCGGCTTGTGATAGTAACAGCTGCTTTATCGCTCTGCACTTCACAAATGTTGTCAAATTGCTGTACCTTATCTCCAACTTTGACGAACCTGCGAATATATTTTTTTTACTTATGGAACTATTTAGTAATGAAGCTTAACAAAATGTAATTAAAATACGTAAAATTGGAATTAAAAACTAAAACAGATAACACATCTTTATATATAAAAATTACGTGTCATGTTGTTTGTCCGCGATGAACTCCTAAACTACTGAACTGATTTCAATGAAATTTTGCACACTCTATACAGTCTCGTCCAACTTGAGAGATAGGATAGTTTTTATCCTGATAAGTGACACTCAATATTTTTTTATTACGAATTTAAAGATTTTTTATATGAAGGGTCGTCGAAAAGGGCAGAACAACGTCTGCCTGGTCAGCTAGTAAAACTATAAAACTTGTAACTGATAAACAGATAAAACTTAGAAACAGATACATACATTTAGAAATTTAATAACGTGTCAACATAACTGAATACAATGAGGTATAACAGTATAATGAGGTAAACTTTTTATATGACTTTTTTCTTCCTTCAATTTGCTTTATTTTTAATTGGATTGTGTGCCCACAATTTCTTTTTTACGATTCTAAGTTGAAAATTCTCTTGAAGAACCATCAACCTCTAAGAAGATTTGACGTGCAGACTCAGGTTAACCAGTAAACATATTTTACGTGGTAGAGCCATGCTGCAGCCATATTAGTAGTATAGTTGTAGCACGAATGGGTCGGCTCGACCGGGTAAAGACAAGGCTACGCTTTCACAGAATACCAGCGTAAAATAGCAGCTTAACGCTGCTTTCTTTCGTATCGTGAGTGTAGAGAACCGGAGACCCTTTTTACTGGAAACGAGACAATCCATCTTAGTCCTCACGGGTGACAACGCATCTGCATTTTGATTCGTAATCGAGGATAGATGTAAATGTCTATGGGCCGCAGCAATCACTTATCTTGCGTGGACTGTGTGCTCGTTTGTCACCGTAATTCTATTTTTTAAAAAAAGATGGATTAAGATGTATACTTACAATGATTGAATCCAGAAAAATATTTCGGATTAATAAAAACTTTTTAGATTCATAGATTTAATATATAAATATAACATACATTATTGAGATGTGACTTGGATTCTATATTATTATATCAAAATGTTTGTTAACTGCGTTTTGTACTCACTGAAACACTGAGATTTGTAAGGGAATTCACAGCTTGTACAAAATGCAAAATTTCAACATCGTGTTATGACAATTGTACTGAACTAAGTTTCTAGTTGATAACGTTACCATTCCTTGATGACAACTTCTCTTATGCCCTCGCCAATGTCGGATAATTTAAATGCAACAATTTTGTTTTTTACGTTTGTTGTATGGAAACATCTGTAGCTTACTGGTTTATCATCGACTGAATTTAGAACTATGCTACTGGTATATCGGACTGGAAAACACCTCTTCTGCAAATAAAATATACATATTTTGAAGAACTGTTTCATTAAATTGTAAAAAAAAGATAAAAACATCGTTAAGATATGAATATTTTGATTAATTTTATAATAATAAAAATAAGCAAATGGATAGTTTAGTTTCGAAGTGTAACTTTAATGGATGTTTATTTCTTATTGTTATTCTTATCTATCTTATCTTTTTCTTCTTCGTTTTATATCAAAACTGTTTTACGGAAAACAAATTATGTAAGAAAATAAATTATTTTAAGTTTACGCCTATTCCTAGGTAAGGTATTGCTATTAATAATATTACGCAGTTGACATAAAATATCAGTCAAGAAAACGTCATTGTATTCACCGAAAGACATTTAAGTAGTAATAGTAATAGACCGGACACCAGCAGCAAAATTGTCGTCTGTAACTTATGTCCTATAGGATATATCTCCGTTAGTCTTAGTGACATCGTCAAAAAGTCAAGACGCATTCGTTTCATATATTTAAAAAATATTTTTAAAGAAAATATGCTCGGTTGTGCATTAAGATATTGTAAGTCACGATATGGAGCTAAAAATGAACATGATTTCAGTTTATTATCGTAAATATAAGATATTTTTACCTAATAATCTTTAAATTTTATTATTTCTAGTAGACTGTTCTAGAACATTTATTTTTAAACTTATTCTATTACTTATTTAAAGATATTCTATCTATATATTCTATGCTGATATATAGATTAATTAAGCTGTCTTTATGCCACCTTCCGAAATTTATATTACAATTATTAATTGTTATCTATGTTGCCGGAGCTAGTTTACAGTACAAACAAATAGTTTACAAATTTTCATTAGTCTTGTGATTTCACTATTTTGTACCGTTAACAAAACTCATGGAATTTAGAATTTAAATAATAAGTTTACAATTTTATGTTTCGCGACTTATTCATATTGTTTATTCTTAAATACTGTACAGTAAATTAATTGGCACTGAATTAGCAGTTTAAGGTGGATGCCTCTAATACCAGCCCCGCCCCTAATACCAGTGTTTTCATCTTTTTACTTCTTAAGTAAGGTTTTAAGTGGTTACTACAAATATATTGTTAACGTAAAATTCTTCGTCATAAGAAGGAAGTATACTTTAAATATAACACAGTTATAAACGTATCAGTGTTAAATTTATAATTTTAAATTAAAAATTTTGTACAACCGACTTCAATATAAATTATTAAGAATAACTCAAAAACTATTGGTCAGACCTTGATCAAATTTATACGGAACCACATGTGAAGCACCAGCTTTCAAATATAAATAGAATCATCAAAAAGAATCATCGAAATAGGTTCACTCAGTAAAAAGTTATGAGGTAACACATAAAAAAGCATACAGTCGAATTGAGTACCGGCTCCTTTTTGAAGTCGGTAGAAAATCAAAACACGTAGGCAACGGACCTCGATCATTTTCCAAATTATTTGCCAAGTTATGGACCTGATAAAATTAAGCTTATTTTCATTATTTCATCTTTAGGCATTGTGAAAACAAAGTAATGCAGTGATTTTTAATAAATGTACACATTCTTTTATTTTCTTTTAGTGATAATTAATGGGGCTGTAATTAGATATACGAAATGTATGCATAATGTTAGCTGTCAGGTTGTTATCATTTCATCATTACAGCCCTTCACAAGTCCACTGCTGAACATAGGCCTCCCCCAAAGAATGCCACAAAGCACGGTCCTGAGCCACCTGCATCCATCGACTTCCTGCATGTCTTACCAGGTCGTCACTCCATCTCGTGGGGGGACGCCCTACACTTCGCCTACCGGTACGAGGCTGCCACTCGAGAACCTTTCTTCCCCATCGGTTGTCGGTTCTTCGAGCTATATGGCCGGCCCACTGCCACTTCAGCTTACTAATCCGTTGGGCTATGTCGGTTACTCTGGTTCTACTGCGGATATCCTCATTCCTAAGTTTATCACGCAGAGAAACTCCGAGCATAGCCCTCTCCATAGCTCGCTGAGCGACCTTGAGCTTCCTCATACGGCCAGCAGTGAAGGACCACGTCTCAGTTCCGTAAGTCATCACTGGCAACACGCACTGGTTGTACAATTTCGTTTTCAGGTTTTGAGGTATGTCTGACGAGAAGATGCGTCGTAGCTTCCCGAACGCTGCCCAGCCGAGTTGAATCCGTCGATTGACCTCTCGGTCGAAGTTGGACTTACCTAGTCGGACTATTTGTCCCAGGTAAACATACTCGTCAACAACTTCGAGCTTAGTGCTCCCAACAACTACCGGCATAGGTGTGACATGGACATTGAACATGATCTTTGTTTTATCCATGTTCATCTTAAGACCTATCCGTTGGGAAACACTATCGAGGTCATTGAGCATAGTGCTTAGGTCCTCCAGCGATTCTGCCATAAGGACTATATCGTCGGCAAATCGAAGGTGAGTGATGTACTCGCCATTGATGTTGATACCGTATCCTTTCCAGTCCAGAAGCTTGAAAACGTCTTCCAATGCAGCGGTGAAGAGTTTCGGGGATATGACGTCACCCTGTCTTACACCTCTCTGCAATTGGATAGGTTTCGTACTCTGGTTCTGTACTCGGATAGCCATCGTAGCCCTACTGTACAAGCACTTCAACACTTCGATGTACCGACAGTCAACTTGGCACCGCTGAAGGGACTGCAGCACCGCCCAAATTTCGACGGAATCAAAGGCTTTCTCATAGTCCACATACGCCAGACATAGTGGCAAATTGTACTCTTCGGACTTCTGTACAATTTGCCGAAGGGTATGTATGTGGTCTATGGTGCTAAAGCCCTTTCGGAAACCGGCTTGTTCGGGAGGCTGGAAGTCGTCAAGTCTGCGCGCGAGACGATTCGTAATGACTCTCGAAAACAGCACGTAGACGCGGCTCAGAAGGGAAATCGGTCTATAGTTCTTCAAGAGAGCGTTGTCACCTTTCTTGAAGAACAAGACCACCGCACTTCTGCTCCACGCCTCCGGTGTAATGCCACCATGGAGGACGGAATTAAAGAGCTTCTGAAGGACTTCAAGTACCGGTCTTCCACCCGCTTTCAGAAGCTCCGCTGTAATTCCATCCTCGCCTGGGGCCTTACCGTTTTTAAGGTGCTGGAGAGCCATTCTAATCTCGCTCAGACTGACGTCCGGGATATCTTCGGAATAGTGTCGGATGAGACTCGCTCTTGGATCGTTACTCACACTTGCGTGTGGCTCCAACGATGACGTGTACAGCTGCCCATAGAACCTCTCAATCTCACTCAAAATCTCAGGTGTCCCGGAAACGATGCTGCCACATCCTGTCTTCAGCTTTGACAGGTGGCTCTTTCTGGCAGACAGATCTCTGGCAAAGACTTTGGAGCCTTGGTTCCGCTCGATCGCTTCTTCAATACGAGCTGTATTGAAGTTGCGTAAGTCCCGCCGCATGCATTTGGAGATCTGTCTGTTCAGATGCCTGTATGCTGTCAAGTCTGTTGAAGAATGTAGCTTCATCTCCCGTCTAACAGCCATGAGATTAAGAGTGTGATCGGAGAGTTTTTGTGTTCTTCTGCGGCGGGTCTTGCAGAACTTAGCTCCGACCGCATGGACAGTTTCCACGAGCTTGTCATTCATATCGTCCACTTCATTGCAGTCTTCTAGGCACTGAAAACGGTTTTGTAATTCGAGCTGAAAGGTTTCGGGACTTTGGAACAGAGCACGAGGGGGACGGAGCGTTGACTTCATTAGACGAGACCTCTCCAACTTAACGTTTAGGTTCAGTGTGCCTCTAACCATTCGGTGATCGCTACCAGTTTTCACCCTCGCGATCACGGAGACATCACTGAACAGTTGTCGTCTGGTCGTCATAATGAAGTCAATCTCATTTTTTGTCGAACCGTCGGGGCTCGACCAGGTCCACTTCCTGTGGGGCCGCTTCTGGAAGAAAGAGTTCATCATAAAGAGTCCCTCTTTCTCCATGAAGTCGGCCAGCTGCTGGCCCCTTGGGTTCCGTTGCCCTATTCCAAATTTCCCTACTTTCAGCTCACCGTTCTCTCTTGTGCCTAGTTTTGCATTGAAGTCTCCCATTAACACCGTATATTGGGTTTTGGAGGAATGCATGGCTCTAGAGATATCCTCATACATTTCCTCCACCTCCCCATCGGGGTGTGCCGAGGTTGGTGCGTAAACCTGTATGACCTTCAGCGAATACCGTTTGGTGATTCTGAGTATAAGGTACGCAACCCTCGTCGACACACTCCCGATCTTTACAACGTTGTTAACGAGAGACTTGTGGACGATAAATCCGACACCTCCTTGGGACAGATGGTCGCCCTCCCGGTGATAGAGCAAGTTGCCGGATTCGAGGATTACCGTGTCCTCCCCCTCTCTTCGGACTTCGGATAATCCTATAATATGCCAGCGCAACTTGTCTATCTCTTCTTCCAGCTCCACGATCTTCTCGTCAGTTCTCAGGGTGCGTGCGTTGTACGTTGCCAGGTCGAGTCGTCGTAGGTGGCAAGCGAACCTCCACCGGAGATTCTTAGCACCCCCTGCCCCGCCGTTACCATGGTCGCCACCGTAGCCAGGAATAGCGGGGCCGCCGGGGACTGGGGGCCGTCTCTTTGTTACATTCATAGGGGGTATTTGCCATAGTTGCCACGCTTGGCGAGCGGGTTGGCAACCGCAGTTTTTTTATTGTAATATTGGCTATTATCAGGAAGATGCTGCTGCCCATCTCCTGCCTGTTTCCCTTTGTCGCCTTTTACGACACCCACGGGAGGAAATGGGGTAGTGGTATTCTTGACCGCCACTACACGGCGTCAGGTTGTTAGTTGGTTATAAAATACCTAACTAGAGATCCACCCCGGCTTCGCACGGTTGATTTCTAGCTGTCAACAACAACGCCACCTATCGGGTCCAATTATGAATTTAAACCATTCTCTAATCAACTCAATCACACACACAAAATTTCATCAAAATCGGTCCAGCCGTTTAGTAAGAGTTCAGTCACATACACACGGACAGAAGAATTATATGACATGTAATATGCATGTATTATACATATAAACCTTCCTCTTAAATCATTCTGTCTATTGATGAAAACCGCATCAAAATCCGTTGCGTAATTTAAAAGATCTAAGCGAACGGTGGGAAGCGACTTTGTTTTATACAAGGTGGCCCATAAGTCGTTAGAAATGTAAATTTCGAATAAAATACAAAAGGCGCGCATGAGTGGCGCGCGCGGTGCGGGGGGAGTACCGACGGTTTCTGGGAATTCAGTCGCCATGGAGCGTTTCACCGGTGCGGACCGTGCATTTTGTGTGCGCGAGTTTTATCGAAACAATGATTCGGCTACCATTGCGCGGCGTAAATTTCGAGAATATCAGAATTTACGCAACTTTAAAGACATTCCAAGTGTTCAAACGATTAAGAACTGGGTTATTAAGTTCGAAGAGAGTGGTTCGACGTTGGATAAACAACGGTCAGGTCGACCAAGGACATCACGGACGGAAGAAAACATCGATGTAGTGAAACACTCAATTCGTGAAAATCCTACCCAGTCTACTCGTAAGCGTTCCAGTGCATTAAACTTACCCAGAACATCGTTACAGCGAATTTTAAAGAAAGATTTACATCTTCACCCGTACAAGATTCAGTTAGTACAGGAATTAAAAGATACTGACACTATCCACAGACTAAATTTCGCAAATGAAATGTTGAACCGCTTTACTTCGTTTAATAACGTGTTATTCTCTGATGAGGCTCACTTTCACATCAACGGCCATGTCAATAAGCAAAATTGTCGCTACTGGAGTTGCGAAAATCCAAATCGCAAACATCAAAAGCCCTTACATAGCCCTAAAGTGACAGTTTGGGCGGCTATGTCAGCGCATGGCATTATAGGCCCTTACTTTTTTGAGGACGGCAGAGGCCGCGCGCTTACTGTTACTTCACAACGGTATGTAGCTATGCTCCAGGACTTTTTTACACCAGAGTTGCAGAATTTTCCAGGCTTCAATACGCGGACCTGGTTTCAACAAGATGGAGCAACTGCCCATACCTCTAACGTCGCTATGCCGGTCGTCCGTCAACTTTTCCCTAATAAAGTGATCTCTCGAAGAGGAGATATTCCTTGGCCACCACGTAGTCCAGATCTGACCCCAATGGACTTTTTCTTATGGGGTTATCTTAAGACTAAAGTGTACGAAACCAACCCGCGGACAATTGACGTCCTGAAAGAAAATATCCAAAGAGAAATGGCAAACATTACAGAGCTTACTTGCCACGCAGTGATGGATAATTTTAAACGTCGCTTACAGGAGTGCCGCGATCGTAACGGATTACATTTAGATGATGTAATTTTCAAAAAATAATTCCCATTTTATAAGGATTATGACAAAATAAAAACCTTTTTCATAATGTCATTAGTTTTTTTTTAATTATTTTTTTACATTTCAAGGGACTTATGGGCCATCCTGTACTATGCAGAGAAGACATTTCAGCCAAATCGAGTTTGCTAAAGCTGAGATAAATATTCCTATATTATTATTCCGATAATTAGGACATAAGTTATTTTGAGACTTGGAGGACAGCTTTAAGGAAGTGAACATTAAATTGCATTGTAATAAAATTGGTATTTGATTTGAAAGCTTAGCAAAAGATGTCCGATGTACCTGCTTTTCTATAACGCGTTTGTTGTACATTAAAAACACGTTATACTTTTTTTTTTTGAGAAAGACAAACGCAAGCAGAAATAATTATGACTTTGTATAAAAACCATAAAGTCATGAAAATGTGGCTTAGGACCGCGCCTTTCGGCAGAAAGCAGCTATGTTCAGCTGTGAACTTGTGATAGACTGCAATGATGGTGGTGATCGTAAACTTGGATGATTAATTTATAAGAAATCTTCGTGCTACATAAAGTTTTTATCTCAATTTGTTTGTATTTATTGTTTAGCGTTAAAAGAAATGTTGAACTTCTTAAAACCAAAACACTTAGTAAATATATTAAAGCCTATAAAAGTCCACTGCTGAACTTTTATAGGCTTGCCTCATATATAATTTTGCCATAGTTGCCACGCTTGGCAAGCGGGTTGGCAACCGCAGTTTTTTAATTATTTTGAGTTGTTATTAGCAATATGCAGCTGCCCATCACCTGTTTCAATTTCCCTCTGTCGCCTCTTACGACACCCACGGGACGTAATGGGGTAGTGGGTGTTCTTACACCGCCACTACACGGTACAGTAAGGTAAATAAATGTACGTAGTAAACCATTAAAATAAATTATTATTGCTATCGGTCTTAATTCATAGTTCATACTCGTGACATGCATGATTCAAAATTATTTATTTATTCTTATAGGGCACGAGCAGTGCACCACATTATTACATTTTTATTGAAAGTAGGCTTAATGTACGGACCGATGAGTGCACCCTTATAGATGACGCAGCATTACAAAATACAATAAAATTAAGACAAAGAAAAGTTACAATAACTAATAAAGAAATATGTCGCAAAAAATAATACCTAAATATAATATATAAGAAAATAATAAGCAGTGTACGTTTATAAGTTGCAGGCTTATGACAAAATCTGATTTTGATCAAAAACCTACACTGATTTAGTTTTATGATAAAATCGATGTCGGTTGATATTGCCGTTTTTTCTGAAATAAGTCAACGTTATTCTTTTTCTACATTTTTTATTTCTATTAATTAAAGTAATCACCACCGTTCAACCAGTGCGTGTTACCAGTGATGACCTATGGATCTGAGACGTGGTCCTTCAGTGCTGGCCGTATGAATAAGTTCAATGTCGCTCAGCGAGCTATGGAAAGGGCAATGCTCGGCGTCTCTCTGCGTTATAAACTTAAAAACGAGGATATCCGCAATAGAACCAGAGTAACCGACATAGCCCAAAGAATTAGTATGTTGAAGTGGCAATGGGCCGGCCATATAGCTCGAAGAACCGACAACCGATGGGGAAAAAAGGTTCTCGAGTGGCGGCCTCGTACCGGCGGCCCAAGCGTAGGGCGTCCCCCCACTAGATGGAGTGACGACCTAGTAAGACATGCAGGAAGTCGATGGATGCAGGTGGCTTAGGACCGTGCTTTGTGGCATTCCTTGGGAGAGGCCTATGTTCAGCAGTGGACTTGTGAAGGGCTGTCATGATTATGAATGATGAAAGTAATCACCCGTGCAATCGATGCATGTTTGCCAACGCAGTGGCAGTTTATTGATTCTCTTCTTGAAGAAATCAGCTGGACGGGAAGCAATAAATTCTTCAAAGGCATTTTGTACCGCCTCTCGGGTATTGAATTTTTTCCCGTCAAAAAGTTTTTTTTTATAGCATAAGGATGACAAACGAGCACACAGTCCACCTGACGGTAAGTGGTTGCTGCGGCCCATAGACATCTACATCTATTCTTGTTTGCGAATCAAAATGCAGATGCGTGAGGACCCGTGAGGACTAAGATGGAATGCCTCATTTCCAGTAAATAGGTCCTCCGGGCACCTGCACTCACCAAGCGAAACGCTTGGTGAGTGCAGGTGGCCGGAAAACTTCACTCTAGTATTCTGTGAGGTCGTGATACCACCCCGGTTCGAGCCGGCCCATCCGTGCGACAGCAAAAGCTGCCGCGTGGCTCTACCACTGTTTGAAATCCAAATTTCAATCCAAATCAATCCAAATTCTGGAAAAATAGAAGTCTGTAGGCGCAAGGTCTAGTGAGTACGGCGATTGACGAAGAGCTTCCAACCCCAGCTCTTGTAAATTGGAGACCGTTTGTCGTGCAGGTGCAGCGGGGACGAGGGATTGACCAAAGGTGGTTGTAGACATGCGAGCTTCTGCATTATTGTGTTCAGTTCTTCACAGTACACATATAATGTAATGCTCATCCCGTTTGGTAAGAAGCTGTGATAAATCACACCAGCGCTAAACCACCAAACAGTGACCATCACTTTTCTAGGGATAAGTTTTCGTTTAGGGCATTGTTTAGCTGAACTAAGATCCGATCAACTTGCTGAGCGCTTGCGATTATCAAACAGATTCCATTTTTCGTCGTAGGTAACAATGCGGTTCAAAATTCCTTCGTTTGTGTACCTTGTGAACAGTGCAAGGCACGTTTCGACGCGTACTTCGCGCTGGCGGTCATTGAGTTCGTGTGGCACCCATTTGTCAAGCTTTTTTTACCTTGCCAATTTGACGCAAATGGACCAATATTTTTTTGATGCGAACGTCGAAGTCGCCTTTAATTCGTCATTGTCGACTAAAGTTTTCGGACAACCACGGAGTTCATTTATCAGGTCGAAATTTCCAGTACAGAAGCGGGCAAACCAATAACAGGTGGTGCGTTCGTTTGTAGTATTCGCTCTGTACACGTCGTTGATGATTCGTGCCGCTTGTGCCGTTTTGCTGCCACGACGGTAGTCATATTCCATAATTACTCGAACTTTTAACGTATCCATAATAACGAAAAAGATTCAAATGCGATGAAAACATAACGTTAATCAATAAACAAATGACTAGTTTTGAAAAAAAGAATTCCATATTTTTAAAATAAAATTACTTAATATGAAATTAGAATTCTTAGCCAAACAAACATAATTTTAAATGGCCAGTACTGTAGAACGGCAATTTCATAGGTAACATATGTACGTAATATAAAACAATTAGATAACCTAACCTAACCTAAGCTTGTTTTATCATAAACCTAAACAACTTCAGATTTTTGATAAAAAAGCAGGTTTTTTTAGGACTGCTGAACATAGGTCTCCTCCAAGGAATGCCACAAAGCACGGTCCTGAGCCACCTAGATCCATCGACTTCCTGCATGTCTTACCAGGTCGTCACATCGTACGAGACCGCAACTCGAGAACCTGTTTTCCCCATCAGTTGTCGGTTCTTCTAGCTACATGGCCGGCCCATTGCCATGTATGCTACATTTAGGAAAAAATATTGTAGTAGTTCACAGCAGGTAGTGCATCCTTTCACAATTTTATATAATACCAGCAGGTTGTGAGTTTTTTTTCCGGCGTTCTCTCGCTGTTCGGAGGAACATTTACATATGTGAAATTCCACTAGATATAAGGGCAAGGCAAGATGTCTACGAGTAGTAAACGCTCTCTGAATGCTTTCTACTCTTTGCGAGTGCACAGTGTATGTTGGGTTCTATATTGTACTCCGCATATTCCAGATGGCTCCTTAGTGGGGTATTAAAGAGTAAGATTTTGGTGCTTATTTGAAATTTTAGTATTGCGTTTAAAGAAGCCCAACATCTGCACAGCTTTCTTAACAATCATATTAATATGAGAAATGTGGGTGAGCTTCATGTCCAACATAAAACCTAGATTTCTCACTTCACCTGCTTCTGTTAGCATGGTACCTTTAAGACTATAGGAAGTAGTGCAAGGCTTTGTTTTCTTAGTATACTTGATATAAAAACATTTTTCGGGATTAAATTACAAGTTGTTACAAATTTATTTCTGTGCCTCTAAAACTTATCAATATCTTAAAATAGGTATACCTATCAAAAACTCAGAGCATAACCCTATCCTAGGCTGGCATTTATTTTTAATTTTCTATCAAGGAGTTTACCGTCCTTGTTGGGAATTTATTGACAGTTTTACACAGCGTGGTACATAAAATGGCTTAAACTATATTGTGTATATTGTTAATCTCTAAGACAAGATAACGCTACATCAATGCCATTTGATACATTGATGAGGTATCAATCTTCATCATATTATCACTATTGCACATTTATTTTACACCAAATGAAATTAATAATAACAAAGCAAGTTCGTACAAGTATTCTCAGTAACATGTTCATAATTCATAAATGTTAGAGCTTTTTTTTATCGAAGAGGGGGCAAACGTAGGCATGAAATCAGAGCATGTACCGTCTACTACGACCTTGATGCTCCGATCAGCAAGGAAACTGGTGATCCATTTGCACAATTTCTTGGGAAGCCCATAGGAAGGAAGCTTCGAAAGAAGCGCTTTGTGCCAGACGAAGGCCTTCGCTATGTCCAAATTAACGGCCAATGCCTCCCCCTTGGACTCTACTGCCTCCGCCCATCTATGAGTCAGGTAGACCAGCAGATCACCAGCTGATCGACCCCGACGAAAACCGTACTGGCGGTCACTGATCAGCTGGTAATCCCCAAGGTACCTCATGAGCTGGCAGTTTATAATGGATTCCATTGTTTTGGAGAACAAGCAGGTGATGGCGATAGGCCTGTAGTTGGACGGGTCTGAGCGGTCGCCTTTTTTAGGGATCGGGTGGACCAAAGCTGTCTTCCATGAATTCGGGACTACGCCTTGGGAGTAGGAGTACCGGAAAACACGCGTTAAAACCGGTGCCAACTCCGGAGCACACATCTTCAGCACAATGGGAGGGACTCCATCGAGCCCACTCGACTTGCTGATGTCCAGGGAGAAGAGTGCTTTGCGAACCGAGCGCTGTATAAACCGTACATCCGGCATGGAGTACTCACACCGCGGGATGGTCAGCGGTGTGTTCCCTTTGTCATCTAGAGTTGGACGCAAAGAGAGAGCTCAAAAGATCTTCTTTATCCTTTTCGGTATGGGCCAGTGAGTCGTCCTCTCTGTACAGAGATGGAAGAGATGGCTGACAGACGTTCCCTTGGACAGCCTTAGCGAGAGACCAGAATGCACGGGTTCACGAAGGAAGGTGAACTAGCTTCTCGCCAATTCTGCCGATGTGCTCAGACCTTGCCTTGGCAATGGCGCTTTTGAAGGACCTGGAGGCGGAATTATACTTCTTTTTAAGAGTGCTAGTATTTACATCCCGAGACGTTGATGCGTCAACCCGGCCCGGTAGCACTCCTGCTTATAGCGTGATGCTATTTTACAGGAGCGACCAAAACATGGCTGGGATCTTCCTCCGATGGGCACCACAGAGGATGGAATAAAAAGTTCCATACCCTGAAGTACCACATCAGTAACAGAATCAGCAATAACGCTGGGATCTTCCGGCGAGAAGCAAACCCGCCCCCAAGAGCAAAAAAAGACCGCATCCCGTGTCCCAATCGGCCGACCTATAGTGCCAAACACGGCGGCAAGCTGCAGATCGCAACTGCGATTGGAGCGTGAGTGGCACCGTACTCTGGATCAGACAATCGTCCGAAGAG
The DNA here is from genome assembly GCA_963668995.1 of Parnassius mnemosyne. Classification (NCBI taxonomy): domain Eukaryota; kingdom Metazoa; phylum Arthropoda; class Insecta; order Lepidoptera; family Papilionidae; genus Parnassius; species Parnassius mnemosyne. The sequence goes on from CAVLGL010000159.1 coordinate 28,000,773, forward strand.
CCCAGAGGGGCATCGACGGAGACCTGATATCCGTCCGGAAGAGAGGTCAACAGAAGGTCCAACAGGGAAGGTACATGTCCCCCACATCTGGAATCCGCGTAGCCGAAGTAACCAGTTGTGTTAGACCATATGCCAAAGCAAAGTCATAGATAGATCTACTCGCATTATCGGTTAAACGAGAACCAAGCCATTCAGCGTGGTGGGCGTTAGAATCACGATCTCTGCGGATGGGACCTGTTGTAGCACGGAGTCTGCAGCCATTTGGACGTGGTCGATGAGTCGGTCTTTCTGTTAGGTCGTGGTACCACCCCGGTTCGAGCCGGCCCATATGTGCGACAGCAAAAGCTGCCGCGTGACTCTACCACTGTAATAGAGCTGGCCGCCCTTTAAAATATTTTTTATTATTATTAGATCTATAGTAGATATATATACTCTAATAATGAACATAGGAACATATAATTATGAACATAGTATAAATGAAAGGGATTTCCTGTAGAAATACAAAATTAATTTAGGACATTCGGTACAGGGTGGCTGGAGTTTTAGCCATAGCGCCTTTTTTGTTTATCGTCGTTTTTTAAATTGTTTTTGAAATATTATGATTGTAAATTAATGTTCATTACATTTGTGGATAAATAACCTATCGATTAAAACAAGTGTTTAAAAATATTGTGCTCTTATTAAGTAGTACGAATTTTTAAAGTTGGAATTGGCTACTAAAAGCCTGGTTATAGAAGCATCCACCCTAATACCAACAAGCGAACTTGTATTGGCGATCACTTAGTGAATGCAGAAGGTTCATCACTGCAACTTTCACCTGTCATTTCGAAATTCTATTCTGCAGTGAACTTATGGTTGACTGCAATGGTTAATAATTAATCTGTGCACATCAGTATGGTTTTAAAATATTCTCTTAATAAAACACTTTTTTTTTTAATTTATATTTCATTTATCAACCACATTAATTATTGGTATAATCATATCAACTGATTTCGTTAAATTATTATTTACTAATGATAAGCTTTAGGTTTGTTTTGCATGTGTTATCTCGGGTAAATCAGAACGAGCGAGGAGGTCGTTCAATGAAACATGAAGGCAAGCGTTCCGCAGTGTAGTAAGGCGCTGCCGGTATTTCATAACCTGCTTATTTACCGCACTTACCGGTTATCCAAGTTATATTATTATTTTTGCTCATATAAAAAATAAGTATCAAATTTTAATCATGTGTTTCTTAAAGAAATTTATTGAATTTTTCTAAGAAACTCGTGATATTTAAAATATACTTACAAGTAATTAAAATTTATATATAGGCTGCGATGTTAAAACTATCGTATAGGTTCTTTGGATAACTATTAATCATAATTTAGATTTGAAGTAAAAGAAATTTGAGAGTATGTACAAAATTTTTCATGTATTGTAAGTCGCGTCGTGTGCGAAAATAGATGATAATATAATGACAGTAATATTTATCAAGCAATTAAGTGAAATATAAAACTTACAGTTTGCTCTAACACACACAGTTTGTTACATTTGTTTAAACTCCGCAAATTAATTAAACACTTTCTCATTACAAACGCCATTGTTTTAAGTTATCTTAGGTTTATACTCAGTCAAAAATACTTAGGATGGACACAACGTGGAGCATGACGCGGGCATTCGTGTTTTGCCTCGCGAACATACTGCGCGTTATCGGGCTGAATTAATAGCGGCTGTGGAATTTATTACCATATCATTAAACATTTAAACACTAAAGTTGTATATTTCGTTTATTTAACGTCACTTGTATGTCAGCTCGAGGTCAAGGCTTAATGGTGGAATGATCTGTAACCAGCGGACGAAAGTATTTGTTTAGTTACGTGATAAGTAATAAATATTAGTTTTATTAAAAAACACTTTGTAGGCAGCTTTTTGTGTAAAATGTGAAGATGATAAATTAAGCACTTCATGTTGATATGATATATTCGTATTGTGGCTTTGAATTATTATTTTAGTCACGACATTATGAAATTACAATATTGAGAAAATAGAAAGACTATTAGGATACTTCAGTAATTAATTTGTAGTATTTACCTATTAAATTTTTTCATCGACATTAAAATTCAAAAGATGCGAGTTACAACGTGGCCCACGTTATACGTAGGCAACTTATATTCATTAATTCTCTCATGCAACCCACGGGAGGCAGCATCTTTCTAATCTTTCAAGATTACATATGACTCATACATATGAGTGATAACAGGGAGTTCATCCCAGTTCTACGTTTACTGCGTACATTTAACTTACTATAAATATTACGGATGTTAAAGGATTTTTGTGTAAAATATCGTTTATAGGTAATTTTAAATTTCACGTTGTTAGGAAAAATCACGTCCCGCTGGATTGACCTCTAAAATTAAAAAAAAAACTAAAAAAAACTTTGTGAATCTGTGTGAAAAACGACACCACACAATAACCTGTCTGTTCACTCTCTCAAACTACTGACTCATCGAGAATTTTGGCGGGAACTTGACCGGCGGCGGATTGCTGCTCCTTTATTATTGTTTAAATATTGGTTTTAAGTAATGCACTAAAACGACCGAAACAAGATTGAGAATAGAAAACATAATAATAATTAAAAATTAAAAATTTTGTACAGCCGACTTCAATATAAGCGACTTCAATATAGGTAATTTAAGAATAACTCAATAACCATTGGTCTGACCTTGATCAAATTCATATGGGACCACAAGAGAACTATCAGCTTTCATATAAAAAAGAATCATCGAAATCAGTTCGCCCAGTACAAAGTTATGAGGTAACACACATAAAAAAAAAACACACTCGAATTGAGTACCGTCTCCTTTTTGGAAGTCGGCAGAAAAACGCATTTATAACGATAATACTTTTAAAGAATTGGAAGCGGCTATTAGAAACATTTATGTATCAACAGAACGGCGAGAAAAAGGACGCTTTTATGTTGTTTATTTTAGGTATCCGTTTAAATTCTCAACTACGGTACTTATTTGTAAGTTATATTATAAACACAATTTAACAATTAATTTTTCCCAATTTTTCCCTTCATTTCATTTTTTGAACATAATGATATTATACAATATTTATTTTAATATATTACAAACTATAATAATAAAAAAAAAAACTAAAACTAGAAACTTAATCATCATATATCATCGGACCTATCTACCTACCGTCGGGCGAGTAATGTTGTTGTCAGTGTAGTGCTCTAATTTGCTTAATTTAAATTAATTATCTAACCTTTAAAGTCATAAAAGTGAGTGTGTATGACTATTTAGAACATTGTGTAGAACAATTGAACATTTATGAAGCGAAATCAAAATAAATAACATTAAAAGTGGTAGAATAAAACTATCATCAATATCGATCTACCCCGTTATAGTTACATATTAATTTGTTAACAAACGTTATGTTTACTTGTTTTTGCAATAATTATTGTTACAGTGAACTTTTAAAGTTTAATTCCAAATTATTTATAATAACTACAAAAATAGTCAATAATAGTGTGTTGTGTCACATTTAAATTATCATAAAACTGGTCAATAGTGGTGATCCATAGTGTTGTGTTCATTGCCCTCTTTCGGCTACTAGTAGTACATAAGACGCTGTTACGCACATAAATAAATAAACGTGATATAAATAAGTCTATCTCAATTAACTCACCATGGTTAAGTGTGGAGCCTGTGGTCGCTACCTGACGGCGACAGATGGTATTACGAGTACCTGTGGCAAACGTGATGTAGCCTATCATCGAAGCTGTCTGAACCTCTCTGAGAAGACGAAGATAACAGCTTCATGGATGTACCCTGCTTGTAAAAAATCCAACACACCGATTAAGTGCCAAGAAGTTGGTGACTGTAGTCCTACTCATAAAGATATCGATATAGGATTAGAAGACTTCTGTACAACTTGCCGAAGGGTATGTATGTGGTCTATGGTGCTAAAGCCCTTTCGGAAACCGGCTTGTTCGAGAGGCTGGAAGTCGTCAAGTCTGCGTGCGAGACGATTCGTAATGATTCTCGAAAACAGCACGTATACGCGGCTCAGAAGGGAAATCGGTCTGTAGTTCTTCAAGAGAGCATTGTCACCTTTCTTGAAGAACAAGACCACCGCACTTCTGCTCCACGCCTTCGGTGTAATGCCACCACGGAGGACGGAATTAAAGAGCCTCTGAAGGACTTCCAGTATCGGTTTTCCACCCGCTTTCAGAAGCTCCACAGTTGGCTCTTTCTGGCAGACATATCTCTGGCAAAGACTTTGGAGCCTTAGTTACGCTCGATCGCTTCTTCAATACAAGCTGTATTGAAGTTGCGTATGTCCCGCCGCATGCATTTGGAGATCTGTCTGTTCAGTTGCTTGTATGCTGTCAAATCTGTTGAAGAATGTAGCTTCATCTCCCGTCTAACAGCCATGAGATTAAGAGTGTGATCGGAGAGTTTTTGTGTTCTTCTGCGGCGGGTCTTGCAGAACTTAGCTCCGACCGCATGGACAGTTTCCACGAGCTTGTCATTCATATTGTCCACTTCATTGCAGTCTTCTAGGCATTGAAAACGGTTTTGTAACTCGAGCTGAAAGAACAGAGCACGAGGGGGACGGAGCGTTGACTTCATTAGACGAGACCTCTCCAACTTATCGTTTAGGTTCAGTGTGCCTCTAACCATTTGGTGATCGCTACCAGTTTTCACCCTAGCGATCACGGAGACATCACTGAACAGTTGTCGTCTGGTCGTCATAATGAAGTCAATCTTATTTTTTGTCGAACCGTCGGGGCTCGACCAGGTCCACTTCCTGTGGGGCCGCTTCTGGAAGAAAGAGTTCATCATAAAGAGTCCCTCTTTCTCCATGAAGTCGGCCAGCTGCTGGCCCCTTGGGTTCCGTTGCCCTATTCCAAATTTCCCTACTTTCAGCTCACCGTTCTCTCTTGTGCCTAGTTTTGCATTGAAGTCTCCCATTAACACCGTATATTGGGTTTTGGAGAAATACATGGCTCTAGAGATATCCTCATACATTTCCTCCACCTCCTCATCGGGGTGTGCCGAGATTGGTGCGTAAACCTGTATGACCTTCAGCGAATACCGTTTGGTGATTCTGAGTATAAGGTACGCAACCCTCGTCGACACACTCCCGATCTTTACAACGTTGTTAACGAGAGACTTTTGGACGATAAATCCGACACCTCCTTGGGACAGATGGTCGCCCTCCCGGTGACAAAGCAAGTTGCCGAATTCGAGGATTACCGTGTCCTCCCCCTCTCTTCGGACTTCGGATAATCCTATAATATGCCAGCGTAACTTGTATATATATATGTGCAATTGCCTTTTAATTTCCTTTATTTTGGTACTCTACTCGATAGATTTTGTTAATTTATTTTAAATTAAAATATTATTATTTGGCGCCAAAAGTCCGCCATTTTGTTTATTTTTTTTCAAAAAGCTATCTAAGAACACTTGGGTTTCTAAGACGAATAAAACGATACCTTAATTGTCGAAATCCATCCAGCCGTTTGGAAAATACGAGGTAAGCTTTCCTTGGCAGTCGGGTAAAAAGTGGTGCAATTTTGTGAATAAATATCTGCACATGTGAACTATTAGTGGAAACTTAGGTGGTTCTGATGGCGATATGAATCTCAATATAAGTTGTCTCTCTGAATCGCCAACTGTCTGTCTGCTGGTTCAAGTTTCCGTCAAAATCTCCTAAAAATTACGCATTGTGACGCATATACATATTGTGAAATAGTGAAATAAAAGAGTGTTATCACTTGATACTGAAAATCTATAAAAACGAAGATCCCGAATGTATTGAAAATGGCTTAAAGGACAAGCATCTTAATATAAAGAAAATACTGACTCTCCGATTATAAATCAATTATTGACGGAAGGAAGAGATTTCCTCATTACCTACTAAATGTCGGGTCTAGTTAAGCACGTATTAATCCCGATATATTATACTGTTAGGAATGAGGGTAAAAAAAAAGAAAATACGAAGAATTGAGGGTAGAACTGTAATCTCCCACTCGTTCTAGCAGTACCTACAAAGTATTGCGCGGGTGACTTAGAGGGATAAGTTCAGTTGGTAATTCTACGAGTCTCACTATCGTTATTGCCCGTTGCGGTAATACTTTTGGTAAATGCAAAGAAAGTTTGATACCGAGTAATATTCTTTTATTTAAATAATTTTGAGTATAATTTCTAATAATAAATAATGCTTAGGAATAAATTAGCAAAAGAATTACTTTAAATTTTGTGGAATACCTTGGGAAGCTTATAATGTTCAGATGTGAAATTGTGGGGAGCTGTAATGGACGGATGGATGAACCTTGAAACTTAAACGTAGGCTGATGTGATATCCACACATCACCACATCTTGACTGTTTTTCAGGACAAGCGGAGCAAGCCCTACACTATCCTACAATCTATGCATTTTTGTGGTACACTTTACTGCGAAGCTATCACACTTTCAGGTTTGGGCTTTGACATAGTATTTTCAATTCATGTCTAGATGTTATCAGTCATAAAATATTATTTTATCCACATTAACAATTTTCATTAATTAGATTTTTTGTATTATTAACGCCATCTGTAAGAAAACTAAGAAATACTTTTAGAGTAGTACCACGTTAGATACGATAGACGGCGCTGATTATAAATTATGAATGAATAATAACTTGATGAAAAATGTCGGAAATTTTAATTATATCAATGTTATTGTTACATCAAAATGCTACGAAGACGCACGTTAACTGGCAGTAAAGAACGTGAACTAAACCGTTCTTTGATGAATGAAGTAAGACTAAGTCAGAACAGATCTCGAGATGCCGAATTCAATTTAAACCGTGAAAATTCTCGATTTTTGCAGTATGCCGTTAATTGAAGCTCTTACGGGCCCTGTGCGGTGTGCCAACGACGTCTGTAGTTGACAAAAAACTCAGCCCACAAAAATATGAAATAAAGACAAAATTTCATCAAAATCAGTCAGAGTTCAGTCATATTCTCACGGACAGAAGAATTTTTATTATAAAGATAGATGTTTGCATTGTGACAGAATGATTGGTAATTGCTTTTATTAATATTTTTTTTAACCTGGTAGAGCCACGCCGCAGTTATATTACGGTTGTAACACGAATGGGGTCGGCTAGACCGGGGTAGGAACACGCTCTCACAGAATACCAGTGTTCTCACAGAATATCCTAGTTGAATACGTTGGCTTTGAAGAAAAATTTTTGGGCTTTGATTTTTATCTCATACTTTTCCAGTGATAATCTTGATTATTATTTTATTATTTAGTATTTGCTTTTGTGTTTGACTAATTTCTTTAAGGATTTTACACCAAAAGGAAAGATAGCATAAAAAAGTGAAGTCACACAAAGCTAGTAAGATACTGTTTACTTAAGTATAGATACTGTTTCTTTTGTATCGACGTTTTCTCTGTTGGTGCTGGGATCATATATATCTTCGAGTGTTTATACTAGTTTTTTTAAATTATTCTGCAGTGGTTTAACAGCATCATGATGAGCAATCCATCTTGTCTCTGAGAGTATTTTGACGGATACGCCTACACTTTTTATTAAAGTTTCCCATTGACGTGTGGATAATGAAAAGAACCTGTAAACTCTTTCTACTGTTCCGAAAAAAAATTTAAACTACTAGTTTAACTTTTTTCAACTAACTAGTTTAACTAACTAGTTTTTAGGGAAAGAAAATTCGTGCAGAAATAGAAACTTTTTTATTCAATATAGATTATAAATAATACTTATTGAAAGTCACTATTTTAATTAATAGAATCAGGTGTTACTTTGCGGGAATCCATTATATAAAAGCTTTTAAAAAAGTTACTTCTTAAACATCCGCTCTATAAAATAAAATGATGTGTCTTACCTAGTATGAAGAGCACCTCCCACCTTCCCTCAATTGCATGCACTATCCTCGTCACCACCAATCCCAGCACCACCACTCCAACACCAAAACACTACGAAAGACACATCACTGACGACAATACGACATGTGTCTCGCCTCTACGCGAGGCATCCTCAGATGATGTAGACTCTACGGTGGCTGACCGTTCTTAACGGTCACATTTGTAGACTCTACGGTGGGTGACCGTTTTTAATTGTCAGCCACCGTAGAGTCTACATCACCCGAGGAGGAAGTTACTTCGCAAACATCCGCTCTATAAAATAAGACACATCATTTTATTTTATAGAGCGGATGTTTGCGAAGTACCGTTACCGTTAATTACCACTGGTTCGAAAAAAAAAACCTCTGCCCTGGAAAGAACCAGCAAGAAATACAGCGGGACTGTTTTTAAATAACAGCTTACAATCATGTATGTTACACAAATTAACAACACAACAAATTAGAAATAGCTTGGTAGCGATCACCTCATTTCCAGGGGTTATTATCATCCATAAATTCTTTAATATTATAATAACCCTTTTTATACAAACTTAGTTTAATAAAGTTTTTGAACTTTGAGCAGGTCAAATTTTGTATATTTTCTGGAATTTTGTTGTAAAAGCGTATACATCGCCCCAAGAATGAATTACTGACTCGATGGAGTCGAGTAACTGGTACTACTAGCTTGTGTCTGTTCCTAGTATTTACAGAATGAATATCACTTATTTTTGTAAAACTACTTTTATTTTTGTGTACGTATATTACATTTTCATAAATATACTGAGAGGCCAAAGTTAATATATTAATTTCCTTAAATTTTTGTCGCAGCGACTCTTTAGGCTTTAAATTATAAATTGCTCTTATGGCCCTCTTCTGTAAAACAAATATAATTTCAGTATCAGCTGCGTGTCCCCATAGCAAAATACCATACGACATTATGTTATGGAAATAGCTAAAGTAAACAAGTAACTTTCAACACTGGTAGGTACAACCAGTACAATCAAAGAGATTTTTCTTATATTTTATACAAAAAAAAGCGTAAGACGTGCCGCATATATTTGGAAATCAGTCGGTCTAGTTGCTTGTGCGTTGTTATACGTATTGAAGACTGCAGAGACTGCAAAGACCTATGTCTCAGTGACATAGCTGAAAAGTTGTCGTCTGGTTGTCATAAGGAAGTTAAGCTAATTTTTCGTTGGAGCTGTGGCTTGAACACGACCACTTTCTGTGGGGCTGCTATTCTGAAAATAATATTTCATCAGCCAGCTGTTGACCCTTTGGGTTTTGTTGTCCTATTCCGAATTTAATACTTTCAGCTTACCGTGCTTTCTTAGGGCTTAACATGCGATGAAGTCTTCCATCAACATCGTATAGTAAGTTTTGGAGGAATACATGGCTCTAGAGATATCCTCATACATCTCTCCCACCTCCTCATCGCCGATGTTGGTGCGTAAACCTGTATGACCTTCAACCATTACTGTTTGATTATTTTGAGCATTAGCAACGCAACCTTTGTCGACTCACTCACAATTTTCAAAACATTATTAACCTGATACTTGCGGACGATAAATCCGATACCTTGGCACATTTGGTCGCCCACCCGATGATAAAACAAAACACCAGATTCAAGGATTACTATGTCCTTCCCCTTTCTTTGGATCTCAGATAATCTTATAATATCCCAGCGCAACTTGTCTATCTCTCATGCCAGCTTCAGGATCTTCTCGTCAGTCCTCAGGGCGCGTAGTTAGGGCGAATCGTTGAAGGTGGTAATCGAACCGTCCCGCGACCATAGTCAGGAATAGCGGCGCTGCCAGCCTTTTATGTTTCTTCATGTGGGTATATTGCCATAGTTATTATATTATATTACATAGGCAGGTGGGCCATCGCACTTTTATAGTATTTATTATTAAAATCGTTTAACATATTCCACTTAAAGTTACTCCAGCTATCTTGAGAATTAGGCCTTGTGACTCATTTTATGGTCATACCAAAACAAAGTCATTTCGCAATAAAATTATGGGAGTTTTCAACTGTTGTGGTGTTGCGAAAACTTGAAAAATACACCTATTTTTCTTGTTTGTGCATTGTTCATAACTACAGACCTAAATAGTAAGAGAGTCTACTGCGATTGTTGCTAAAGGCAGTTTTCAAAGCCACGGAGTCATCTGCTAGTGAGCAGCAGTAGTCTAGTATGTAGTGAAGCCAGAGGGGTGTGCCACTAAGCACCTCGGACGCGAGCGCACCTATTATCGCACACAAATCGCCAGAAGATCAGCCAGTGACAATAGCCGCTAATGAGGAAGACAAGCGTTTCACTGTTACTTTTATATCGCTTGACTGACTTATGTTCTACTGCATTATCATCATTACAACCTACAACTGCTGACCATGGCCCTCAGATTGCTTCTCAGGCAGGTGGGCAATCGCAGTTTTTTTTAAATTATTTTGAGTTATTATTTGGAAGATGCTGTAGCCTAACTCCTGTCTCGGTTTCCCTTAGTCGCCTCTTACAGCACCTACGGGATGATATGCGGAGGTGGATTTTCTTGCGCCGCCACCGCACGGCGTTTTTCTATTTACTCATTGTTAATTTTGTTCTTCTCTTTGTTTTTATTATTCGAGAAATTAAATAACAACGTTCTTGTTATCGTCTAAGTAATTTGAAGTTGTGGCGGCGTTCTTGCGGCGTTATTGCGCCACAAGCGAAGAAAAAACATCGAAGCCTAAATCACGCTATCAAAGTTCCTAAGTACTTCACTCACCGGGTTGAACACTTTGCCGTTAAACAGCGCCGCCACAAAGTAAATTACACAAATATAAATAATTTAATAGGTTTCTTCTTCCTCAGGAAACCATTGCAAAAATGCTTCAAGTAAAGATGGTTAAATTACTGGTCAGAAAAATAGTAATAAAGTACGTGAGGGTAATATAGTCATCCGGTTAATGTGATCACTTTCTTATAACTTAAAAACTACAGCCTAATTTGCATAGATGACTTTGTGATACGATAGCTCTTCATCAGTCATTCAGATAATAAAGGGTCAAAAGGACGCCGCTTTATCGACACCATTTTGACAGTTGATATTATAGTAAGTACATGAGGGTAATATGGTCATCTTAAGCTTTATCGCCCTATAAAACCAAAATTAGGAGAATAACAGAGACAAAAACAATGTCGTATACTATAACTGATTGTTACGGCCTCCAGCTGCCCCTGTAAAGGTCGCCTTGGCTAGGGCCCATAGTAGCCTCCGCGACGGGCAGCCGAGGGGCCAAATGGCCATATGGACAGTTGACCTATCATACTACACAATAGGGAGAAGGCTCGGTAAATAAATAGTACGTACCTGGATCTGAAGCTAAGACCGCCCCAAGGCTCGGTCAGGTCGTAGGTAGGTGTAGATGTGTGTGAGTGGTGTTTTAGTGGTGTGTATATTTATGTGACCTGGCCCAGCTGAGGTGACCGGCAGCGGCCTGGTCCCATGCTGCCCCACAATGCTGCATCACTCCAGCAGGCGTCACCAATGGACAATTTCTTTCTTCATGTCACTATTTCAGTCTATCGACTTTATTGTACATTTAACTAACTTCAACGGAACTAATTCCACGTTCATCGTAAAATCAAACACGTGATACCCGACAAAAATAACGAACAGTTAGTTCAAAGTTTCACATTCAAAGTTCCGGATTCATTTAACCCCAAATTACAAATAGGGAGCTAACGCGATCTCTTCACGAGTCACAAAGTTCAGCGTTACAAACAACAACTAAACTCCTTGCACGATATTAAATACTATGCCGCAATAAGAATTCAAAATCAACCTAGCTGACGAGCAAACTAGCTACAGAGTCAACACACAAAAGGCTCTTAACGCGACGGCACAGTTAAACAATGATTTCCAAAACAATCAACCGGGCGACGCCCTTGAAATGGAATGCGCGGTTCAAATTCCAGACCGTATCTCCACTCGGCGCGCGCGCAAGATTCCACGTCACACAAGCAAGTTAAATATTGCAAAATGCACTTCAACACACAATCACTATATAATTGGCGCAATTATTTTAAAACGAAATTACTTTAATCCGTCAAATACAATACAAGCCTCTTGTCACGAACACCTTAGACAAACTAAACCGAGGTGGTTTTCACGAAATCACAATTCAGTAGCGAAGTAACGCGCACAAATTCTAAAAATCTAGACCATAACCCAAAAAAACCAGTCGCGTGAAACATCTGCAGCGGTCACCAAAATACGCTAATGGCCCGCACCACTGCCTTCGATCTACTGTCTCTCTTAGCCTAGCGCCGGAAGGAATCACCGGAGCTGGCACACTCCCCCCCCGCCGTTGGCGTTACCTCACCTCGACACCATCGGGTGATTCGCTAAGTCGAAGGCGATTGGATGCCGTCTCAAATGACCATTTTTGGGCCTAAACACTGATATATTAAGAAAAAAATTGTAAACATGCTTTGGAAATAATTAGGAACACTACGAAAATCTACTTAAAAAAACTAACTACACTACACAATACTAAAATCGACTAAAATATTTACAATAACATCTATTGTAAAATGGCGTCGATAAAGCAGCGCCTTTTTGATCCTTTATTATTTGATAGACTGATCAAGAGCTATCGTATCACAGAGCGTTCTATGGAAACAAGGCTGTAGTTTTTGAGTTATAAGAAAGTGACGATATTAACCAGATGACCATATTACCTTCAAATATTATAGTTAATTATTTTTAAGTTGATTTTTCGAAGTGTTGCTAATTATTGCCAAGGCTTGTTTGTTATTTTTTTCTATATTAGTGTTACGAGTGGATTTGAAATCATCGACACCTATATAATAAATTATTAAACATAAATGATTATTAAATATAGATATGTTTCAGATTTAATAAATTATAAAACCATAGAGTAACATAGGTAAAAATAATAAGATTAGTGGGTAGTTGTAACAGCGCTGTACACTATAAATTAAATTGCCAGAGGTATCTTAGTTCAGTTCAGTTCACTTCGGTCGTGTGCAAGCAAGTCGCTCTGCTAGTAGTTGTTATCATCTACATTAAGTATAATATAATTATTGTGATTCGTTATAAGGTGAATAAAAAGTGCTACAAGGTAATCTGTTTTACTTCATAGTTACTTATTTAAAACTTCAGAAGTGGGATCGTACTAACTATGTCCGGACCGTATATTGGAGGACTAGGAGAATGTAAGCGAAGATACGGCGACACTACAACATCAGAAGAAGATGAGGATGACGAAATTTTTTTTCAAAAAAAAAGAACTTCAATGCTCACCAAAAGACGTCGTGTGTCTCCGATAGACGCGGAAGTTATACCCAAATTCTGCCCAGACGACCAAACCAGTAACGTTACTGGATGGCTTCATAAAAGTGACCAGTTGGGTGACATATACGGATGGAATTGCAAGGATCGCCAATTTATAATGCAGTTACGCCTTGCTGGATCTGCTCGAGAGTGGTATGATGACCTTGACGATTATGCTCTTACTTGGGACGGGTGGAAGGAAGCACTTCAAACTGCGTTTCCTCGATCTACCGACTACGTAGACAGACTAGAAACAATGCTGGCAAGGTCAAAAAGTGACTATGAGACTATGACTAAATATTATCATGAAAAGTTATCACTTCTCAAAAAATGCAACATTAATGGTGAACATGCAATCTCCTGCATTATTCGAGGTTTACCACATGAATTGAGAGCTAATGCTAAAGCCTACAATTGTGAAACGCCAGAACAACTTTACTTCGGTTATCTGTCATCGCTTGAAAACTTTAAACGCTCGGAGACGTCCGCGTTTACACCACGCAATTCTATCTGGAGGAAAAATACACAAATTACTTCGGGTCGCCGTCAAATTGTTCCCAAGATCTGCTATGTGTGTCGATGACCAGGACATGAAAGGAAGGACTGCCAGCAGCGCTGTGATGTGTGTCAGCGTCTAGGGCATGCAACTGCTGCATGCTGGTATGCTACTGGAACTGCAGCCAACTCTGGAGTTGGTCCCATGCAACAACAGGCTTATAAGGTTAGTGACGTATTACACGTTACGCTTAATAAATACCCACATATTTATAAAAAAAGAGTCATCGTTAATGGTATCAAATTGATGGCCTATATAGATACTGGAAGTAAGCTTAGCATACTTACTATTACACAAGCCCAAAAAATGAAACTTAAAACTCGGCCCTCAGTTATTGTAATGAAGGGTTTTGGAGGAGCCTGTTCATATTCGCTAGGTACTTGCCAAATTATTGTAAATGTTGATGATTTATTTTTGGTAGGAGATGTAGAGTTAACCGATTGCAAGCTACCAGATATAGACTTAATAATCGGACAATCAATGATAAATCAAGAAAATGTGAGCTTAGTTACTACGTCGAATCTCGTAAAATTTGTTCCAACCTTCACTTTAGGAGATGTCTTAACAAAAAACAGTTTTAACATAATTGAATATGTTTCAAAATTTCCAGTCTTTACAAAACTAGACGTCACTATACCTAGCCGAACCTATGCATACATTAGCGTAAGTGTCGACTGTGACAGTAATACTGACAAAAACGAGCACGCATTCCTAACACATGCAGTATGTTTTCAGCTAGGTGGGTTATCGTATTATATTCCAGAAGCCATTATTAATTCCAGTATGTCATATTTAAAGGTCCTAAATGTTGGGAATGAAACTATATCATGGCCTGCTAATAAACTCGTAGCTAGAGCAGAGATTTTAAAACAAAAAAATAATAGCTTTGAAACCAATACTCTTATTATAGACCAAGTCACCAATAAGTCCGAAATTAAATTGTCCGATATCGATGTGGGTGAGTTAAATCATAGGGAAATAAATGTATTGCTACAATTATTGAATAGGTATGCTCATTCATTTGCCAGAGATACGAAAGATTTAGGATGTACTAACTTAATTAAGTTACACATAAAAACTATTTCTAACCAACCTGTGTATCGTAAACCGTACAGAGTTTCGCATAAGGAAAATGAAATAATGAACGGCAAAATAAATGAACTCTTGGAAGCAGGAATTATAAGAAAATCCACATCGGAGTATGCTAGTCCTGTTGTCCTAGTCAAGAAAAAAGGAGGGGATTATAGGCTTTGTGTCGATTATAGGGCGTTGAATGCTAATACTATTAAGGATCGATATCCCCTACCTCACATTGAAGACCAAGTTACCCGTCTATCGGGTAAATCCTATTTTACAACACTAGACCTCGCTCAGGGATACTACCAAGTACCAATTGATGATGAGTCCATAAGAAAAACCGCGTTTATCACCCAATCAGGCCTTTATGAGTTTTTAAAAATGCCTTTTGGATTATCCAATGCACCAGCTGTATTTGCGCGACTAATCCAAGTAACTTTAGGGGAAGTATCTCACGAAATAGCTCTATATTTAGATGATGTTATGATTCCAACTATTTCAGTAAAAAGGGGATTAGAACTTTTGGAACAAGTCTTGGGGTTACTTGAAAAAGCTAATCTAAAATTGAATTTAAAAAAGTGTTCATTTCTTAAAAATACCACTAATTATTTGGGCCATGAAATCTCTGCCGGTACAATACAGCCAGGTCGAGCTAAAATTAACTGCGTAGCTGAATATCGTCGGCCCCGAAATGTACACGAAGTCAGGCAGTTTATTGGATTAACGTCTTATTTTAGAAAATTTATAAGAAACTTTGCACAAATAGCACAACCCTTAACTGAACTCACTAAAAAGGATATAGAGTGGCATTGGGATTCCCAGCAGGAACAAGCATTTCGTACACTAAAGCAACGATTAATAGAAAGACCAGTTTTAGGCATATACGACAAGGATGCTAAAACAGAACTCCATACCGATGCAAGTAAACTCGGCTTAGGCGGGGTGCTCATCCAACACCAAAGAGATGGTAACTTAAAACCAATCGCATTTTTTAGTAGAGTCACGACGAATGAAGAAAGATGTTATCATAGCTATGAATTGGAGACTCTAGCTGTTGTAGAATCCCTTAAACGTTTTCGTATATACCTTACAGGCATACCCGTAAAGATAGTTACGGATTGTGCGGCTCTACGCACTACGTTAGTTAAAAAGGATTTGATTCCGCGTATAGCCCGATGGTGGCTAACTATCCAAGACTTTGACCTAGAAATAGAGTACCGGCCAGGCGAACGTATGAAGCATGTTGATGCCCTGAGTTAATGCCCTAACAAAATTCGAGGATGGGTTCCTCATCCTCGAATTTTGTTCTCATGATAGATAACGATGATTGGTTAAAAACACTGCAAATGCAAGATGAAGGTATTCAAAATATTCTCGCACAATTCCGCGAACAAAGCATTAATCCAGACTTAATAGCTAACTATGTAGTTAAAGATAACCTGCTATTTAGAAAAACTATTGGTGGAGAGAGATTTGTTATTCCTAAATTGGCCAAATATGGGTTGTTGCAAAAACTTCACGATCAGATAGGGCATCCGGGTTTCGAAAAATGCGAGAAGACCATCAAAGCACAATTTTGGTTTCCGGGCATGACACGGTTCATACGTAAGTACATCAACGCTTGCTTACAATGCGCCTTCGGTAAGGGCAACCATGGCAAACTAGAGGGTGAACTACACCCGATAGACAAAGCAGCTTGTCCCATGCATACCATACACGCAGATCATCTGGGTCCTTTCATAAAAACTCGTAAAGGTAATACTTATATTCTTGTCGTTATTGATGCATTTACCAAGTTTGTTTTCGCAAGGGCAGCTAAGAACTGCAGCTCCATAGAGACCATAAGGCTGCTGAAAGACATACTGTCCCAATTCGGTAATCCAAAAAGAATTATTACAGATAGAGGCAAGGCATTTACTAGCCGCTATTTTAAACTTTTCTCCATTGAGTTACAATTTAAACACATTTTAAATGCTATAGCATGCCCTCGTTCCAATGGTCAAGTGGAGCGTGTAAACCGTACTTTACTAAATGGCTTAAATACAATTTCTGACAGTGAATGTACATGGGATAACAAATTGTCAGATGTAGTCTGGGGAATTAATAATACCCCTAAT
The DNA here is from genome assembly GCA_963668995.1 of Parnassius mnemosyne. Classification (NCBI taxonomy): domain Eukaryota; kingdom Metazoa; phylum Arthropoda; class Insecta; order Lepidoptera; family Papilionidae; genus Parnassius; species Parnassius mnemosyne. Next base: position 28,017,766 of record CAVLGL010000159.1, read on the forward strand.
TCTACTACGGGACATACACCTTTTAGTTTAATGTTTGGCCACGACAATTCACGTTTCCCATGTTTTCCTAAAGAATTTCCCCAAGATTATGATTCTCAACAACAAAACTTACAAACTAGAAGAAAAGATGCTAAATTTCGCATTGACAGGAATATGACCTTAATAAAAAGTAGATTTGATCGTAAGCACAAAAAATGCCGAAAGTATAAAATAGGAGATTTGGTTTTATGGAAAGGGGGTGTGTCTAGAGATACAACTGCTAAAGTCACCAAAAAGCTTAATAGTTCATACACAGGTCCATATAAAGTGTGTAGGGTCGGCCCTATCACTCAATCACTCGATCATATAAAAGCAATCACTCGATCGTTATAAAATAAGTAGTATTATGGGTATGAAAGGTTATAGAAGGTTCAGTGCCGTAGTCAGCGGTGAGAGTCTACGACCATATAAATCAACACTATCAGATGATGACAGTTCATCTAGCGACCGTGAAGTAGACAGGAATGATCTGATAGACCTCTTAGAAAGTTAAGCATGTCTACTGCCTTTGTTGGAAATGCGTGTATCTAATTAATTTCTAGAATAATATTAAAAGAAACCATTTATTATTTCTTAATAATTTTTGCCTTACTATTTAAAATTGAGTTGTTATAAATTGTTTTGTTATAAAGTTGTCAACTAAAATATTGTTTTAAATAAAACATATTGTTTAAGTCTGTTGGTTTAATTTGATATAATAACTCTAAATAAATATTTACAAAGCAGCTAAAGTACAGATATAGCTAAGTCTAACAATAATTAAAATAATAGGACAGCTATGTGAACAAGTCCATAACAAATAGAAGAAGGGACAGCTAGGTGAACAAGTCCATAATAGTTAAAAGTGTGGGACAGCTATGTGAACAAGTCCATAACAATTAAAAGAGGGACAGCTAGGTGAACAAGTCTATAATAGTTAAGTGAGGGACAGCTATGTGAACAAGTCCATAACAATTAAAACAAGGGATAGCTAAGTGAACAAATCCATAATAGTTAAAAGTGAGGGACAGCTATGTGAACAAGTCCATAACAATTAAAATAAGGGATAGCTAAGTGAACAAGTCCATAATAGTTAAAACAAGGGGACAGCTAAGTGACCAAGTCCATAATAGAGTTTTAGGTCCCGGACAGCTAAGTGACCAAGTCCATAATTGGTATAATACAAGGACAGCTAAATTAATAAACCCAGAATTGTTGAAACACTAGGATGGCTAAGTTAACCAGCCCCAGATGGCCAACGTACAAGAACTATTAGGTAAACAACTAGGTATATTAATAGTATAAACCTTTATAAAACAAATTGTAATAAAACAAAATAAATCTCATCTACAGGATTTCTTTTTGGAAATGGCACAATTTACTGCTCAATTTTCTTTTCTCCTTTCAGAGGCAAAATGGTGAATATAATGAGCGCCGCGGGACGCGTACGACTCAGGATGGCCGAATGTTACGAGTGGATTTGAAATCATCGACACCTATATAATAAATTATTAAACATAAATGATTATTAAATATAGATATGTTTCAGATTTAATAAATTATAAAACCATAGAGTAACATAGGTAAAAATAATAAGATTAGTGGGTAGCTGTAACAGCGCTGTACACTATAAATTAAATTGCCAGAGGTATCTTAGTTCAGTTCAGTTCACTTCGGTCGTGTGCAAGCAAGTCGCTCTGCTAGTAGTTGTTTTCATCTACATTAAGTATAATATAATTATTGTGATTCGTTATAAGGTGAATAAAAAGTGCTACAAGGTAATCTGTTTTACTTCATAGTTACTTATTTAAAATTAGTTATAGTATACGACATTGTGTATTTGTCTCTGTCCTTCTCCTAGTTTTGGTTTTATAGGGCAGCAAAGCTTAAGGTGACCATATTACCTTAGTCCTCAATAAGAGGTGGAGAGGCGTGCAGTAAATGACTCTCTTCGAATGAAATATTGAAAGCACCAGCGCCCTTAAAAAGAGGTATAATTCCGTCTCCAGGTTTTTCAAGCAGAATTGTCAAGAAAGTCTCTCTCCAAGGCTGTCCAAGGGAAATTCTGACAGCCATCTCTTCCATCTCTACACAGGGAGGACGACTCACTGGCCCATGCCAACGAACTATGGGCTTCCTGAGAAATTGTGCAATTAGATCACGAGCTTTTTTGCGGATCGGAGCACCAAGGTCGTTGTAGACGGTGCATGCTCCGATTACAAGCCTATTAATACTGGTGTTCCACAAGGCTGTGTGCGCTATCACCAACACTGTTTCTTCTGCATGTCAATGATATATTGCAAACCGGTAACATTCATCGCTATGAAGATGATAACACTGGTGATGCTTTATACACCGGCCGTGCCAATATTTCTATAAAATAAGTCGCCGAGTACCGGAATAAAGTTGTGTGTGAAGTCGAGACTTTGTTGAACAAAGTCTCGGATTGGGGACGATTAAATTTAGTCCACTTCAATCCCCGGAAGACCAAACTTTGCACGTTTACCGCTAAAAAGAACCCCTTTGTCGTATTTCCTTAGTTTCAGGGCAATCCCCTTGTAGCCTCAGCCAGTATCGTAATCCTTGATGTCGACATATCGATTGACTTGCAGTTTCGTGGTATCTTGGAAGAGAGGGCCAAATTGGCCTCCAGAAAGCTTGGCGTTCTCAATAGAGCGGGACAGTATTTCATGCCGGCACACCCACTGCAACTCTACAAGGCGCAAGTTCGGCCTCATATGGAATAGTGTTCCCATCTATGAACTAGGGCTGTCCATTGCCAGCTCATGTCGTATCATGCCCAGTGGCAGCAATTTTGTGGTCATTTGGAAGAGAGGGCCAAATTGGCCTCTAAAAAGCTTGGCGTGCTCAGCAGAGCGGGACAATATTTCATGCCGGTACACCGCCTGCAACTTTACAAGGCACAGGTTCGGCCTCACATGGAATACTGTTTCCATCTCTGGGCTCGGGCTCCCCAGTGCCAGTTCCTTCCACTTGATCGCATTCAACGCAGAGCGGCTCGAATCGTCGACAGTCGAGTCCTTTCCGATCGGCCCGATTCACTGGCGCTGCGAGGAGATGTTGCATCCCTTTGCATTTTTTTCGCATCTACTCGGGGAGTGCTCTCAGGAATAGTTCGGATTAATCCCAGCTGCCAAATTTCACGAACGCACATCGCGGCAAATCTCCCGATCATCCATACCACCTGGAATTCTGGATGCTAGGCGGTCCACCACTATACGCTTCACTAGGAGTCTTCTTCCGCGACCTATTTGTGGAATACTTTACCACCGACGATTTTTCCGGAGTTATACGACTTAGGGACCTTCAAGAAAAGAGCTTACTCCTTACTAAAAGGTCGGTAACGCACCTGCAATTCCCCCGGTGTTGCAGTTGTTCATGGGCGACGGTAGTCACGTTTTTTTACTTATTATAAGCCAGTGCTTGACCACAATCCCACCTGGTGGTAAGTGGTGATGCAGCCTTAGATGGTAAATCGCACTGTCTTAGCGTAACAAAAGCCTATTCACTCTTGCCTTGAAGACACCCAGATTGTATTTGGACGGAAAGATAGACGCCGTCAAATTATTCCACTCCTTTGCTGTACGCATTACAAAATACGAAGCAAACCGTTTGTTTCTAACGCGCGAAACATCGAGAACAGAGGGATGAAGACCCGCCGACTGCCTGGTTGTCCGATGGTGGAAAGGACAGGGAGGAATTAAAGCGTGTAATTCCTGCACACACTCACCGAAATGTATCCTATAGAATACCGGATGCATTTCGGTGAGCGCTGCGCCTATGCTCGGGGCTAACAAGATTAGTTTTAACCAAATCAAGGTCACCAATGAGCCTCTTAGCACGTCTCTCCACTGAGTCCAACGCTGCTACGTGGCATTTTGCAGCACCAGCCCATATGTGACAGCAGTACTTCATGCATGACCGGACTTGCGCTTTATATAAGCTGCCCCGGCGTGAAGTACCGCCGCACCCTTGCAAGGACATCAAGTATCCTTGCGGCTGCTTTGGCTCTGGACTCAACGAACTGCCCATAGTTTAAGCTTGGAGAAAATTCAACCCCTAACATCTGAAGGCGGTCAGTGTACTCCAAGTATACATTCCGGAAAGTAGGAGCTAAGTTGAGTGGGCTCCGTTTAGCGGTAAAAAGACACGCTTGAGTTTTGGAGGCATTAAATCTCACGAGATTGGCATCGCCCCATTCGCTGCCCGTAGTGTGAGACTCACACGCTCAACCATAGCCTCTCTTTCTGACTGAATTTGATCCCGACTGGCCCGGGCACTTGGTTGGTATCTCTCCACAACTGTGCTATCGTTTACATATCCATAGATACAGGGAATGAGCAGATCATTAATATGCAGCAGGAAGAGAGTTGCGGAGAGAACGAACCCCTGAGGAACACCGGCGTTAGTCGCCACAGTACCGGATGAGCAGCCACCGACGACGACCTGGAGAGACCGTTCACTCAAAACGTCCTTCACCCAGGCAATCAGTCCAGGGGATAAGTAGTACGCTGAAATTTTGCCCAATAGACTAGCGTGCCAAACCCTGTCAACGGCCTTTGAAACATCGAGGGAAACAGCAAGTGCTTCACCGCTGTTCTCGAGGGCTTCACCCCATATGTGAGTGGCATACGCTAAAAGGTCCCCAGTTGATCGATTTCAGCGAAACTCGTACTGGCGATCACTGAGGAGATCATTTTGCTCTAGGTATGCCATGAGGTGGGCGTTCAATATACGCTCCATAATCTTGCAGAGTATGGAGGTAATTGAAATTGACGGATAGTTGGCAGGGTCGGTACGGCTACCTTTTTTAGGCACAGGCTGCACATTGGCCAGCTTCGAAGATTTAGGCACTAATCCAGTCCTGAATGAGAGGCGGAACAAGCTTGTCAAACACAGAAGACAACTCAGATGCACAGACCTTTAGAACTATAGCTGGTAATCCAGCAGGTCCACTATCTCAGGTGAGCCGTATGCTCGTTTGCGCCCTCTCCTATTAAAAAAAAGCTCCTGTTTACATCAGGTGCACCCTGTACTGTTTCCGAACTTTTCAGTTGGTTAATGTTTCCTATTCGAAGGGTAATGAAATCACTCTTCTATTAGATTATAGTTGTTTGAAGCATTTAAAAATGTAATATTACTGCCTACATTTGTCCTACAGCTGGATATAGGTTTTCTCTCATTTCTGAAAATTTTTTAGTACTTTATACGGCAGGAAATAGTTCATCGTTCTGCTACGTGCCTGTTGGTGGACCACATGGCCAAGAAATGTTTTTTTTAATATCTGTCGTACCTACACGTTAGTTAGTATGATAAAATTGCGTCTATAGAGGAGGTTTATATTCAGCAGTGGATTTGTATATTGACTGTGGAATGAAATGACGACGTAATTTCCTTTCGCGAAATTTTGTACCTACTTATTACCTTGTGGTATATGTATAAACGCGCACGCGTACTTGCATGTGAGCATGGGTGTGTAATGAATAAATTAATTATGACTTCACATAGATATTATTATGACCATAGATTAATAATAAGTCATCGCGCCGCGCGATGACTTATCATTAATCTATGATTATGACGTTTTAAGTACTCTTAAGACAGGACGTAATTAAGTATTGACTTACATTTCATAGTTTAATGTAAAAAAAATACATGTATCCGGTAACCCGGTATTTAGAAATGATGGTAAGTTTTGTTTAAATAGGTATTATAGGGATAAAAAATGATACGACTATAAGCAATTGTTTTTATTAAAGACATAATAAACATGTTAATAAAGTGAATAAATACAATACTCGTAATATATATAATCGATAACGGTAATATTATGTATGACGAGACGCGTGGAGTAGCCCAACACCAACCATAACACTCTGGTAGTGAACGGATCGCGAGTAACACATGAAATTCAACCGACGACGACTCTAGTCTAAATAGCTAACGTTCTCAGATTATAGAACATTTCTATAATCTGAGCTAACGTGTATCACAGAGGCGCTCTGTAGTGTAGAGCTAGCAAATATACTGCCTCAAAATATTTGTTGTATGACAACTATTTGTAAGTACGCAGAAGGCAGGTGTGTGCACTGTTTGTTGTTATACGAGCTTAAAATATAATATACAATAATTGAATCCAACCAGAATTAAATATATTCTATTAACGTAATAACAGTTTTGATAATTTTTGTAAATTAACACATTGAGTCTCTGAGAGATGACTGACTACATTATATTTTTTGTGCTATTTGCTGTACAGACTGTCGGTTCCTGGGGTCTACGATTTCTAAAGTAACTGTATCCGCGATTGGTCGACACCACTGGAGACAAGTGGCCTGATTCTTTCCTCGCCCAAAAGCTAAGAAAAGCCTTTCAGCGAGGAAACTCAACCAGCGTTCTTGGCATCATTGGCACAAAACGCATTGTGTAGGGACTGTTTGATAATGTTAGTTTTTCTGTTATAAATATTGTACACATATCGTGTAAGTAAAAACTAGTAGTTTCTTTTTTTGTTATAAATATTGTACATATCGTGTAAGTAAAAACTAAAACATATTTTAGAATTTGGAAATGTTACTAAACGTAATTGTAGTTGTTATGCGATGGAATGCAATATGTAAAAATATATTTCTAGACACAATAAATAACAACATATTATTTTCGCATTAAGGCTGGGTGTTTCAAGCGAATTATGGTATTTATTATACATATGGTATTTACAGACGGTCGTCGCAAAGATCGAGTCGGGCCGCGCATATGCTCGATATATTTACAAAAGAATCACAAAATATAATTTTAAAGTCATAAACAAATATTTACAGAATGAGAAATAAACACACAAACAAATGCTTAACTATAGTCTATATAAGTTCCATAAAACTATATTTATTTTATTTCATAGATATTATTTACGTAGCAGAAGAGAAGCGGGCGCGCAAATGTTTAGCACCTCTTACCTCGGCAACGTCCCGCGGGGCACTGGCAAGTAGGGATCCGCAAAAAGTATCGATACCAATAGATATCGACACTTTTCGTACTATACCTAGTATTTACCCACGTTTTAAAAACTTACAATTTATAGACACGAGCAATTTCGTTCATAAAAAGAAATGTAAGCTCTGATGACTCGCAACCACCAACAACCACTCCTGAAACAATTTCCAACCCTGAAAAATATGATTTTGGAGCCTTCACCGTAAATTAGTTCAAGCCATCATTGTGCCTTGGAAGCCCAGTATGTGTCTTAAAAATCCGTTTTAACAATGGGCTAAAATGAAATCGGTTTTCCCGAAATTATATTCCATTGCTAGTAAATATCTTACAATACCCGGAACTTCTTTCCCGTCAGAAATATTATTTTCCAAAGCTTGGGCAACGTTAACAGCGGCCCGTAATCGTTTAACTGTGTCAAGGGTTGATAAACTACTTTTCATGTCAGATTGTGATGTACAAGATTAGGGGTTCAGTAATTAGTTGTTAGGTCCTATATTTCGTAATTTAATTATGAATGACTATAAAATTGAATCATTATAGTGTATTTTCTTGGGATTTATAATATTTTAAAAAGATAACTCGATACCAAATAGTATCGATACTTTTGATACGAGACTCAGTATTGAGTAGGTATCGATTCTTTGAAAAATTTCCTTAACCCTACTGGCAAGTGGCCAGCGACGTGCGGATCGAAAATCAATTAAATAATCGATAATTTTCTTAATAAATGTAATGAAAAAGAAAACGATCGGGTGGAATCGATTCCAAAATTAATTACCTATAAATTGATATTTTTATAGAAAAATGTACTTGTTTAAAAATTTTTTTTTATAGAATAGGGGGCAAACGAGCATGCGGCTCACCTGATGGTAAGTGACTACCCCCGCCCATGAACAACCGCAACACCAGGGGAATCGCAGATGCGTTGCCGGCCTTTTAGAAAGGTGTAAGCTCTTTTCTTGAAGGTTCATAAGTCGTATCGGTTCGGAAAATTCGCTGGTGGTAATTGATTCCACAAAGAAGTTGTGCGAGGGAGAAAACTTCTTCTAAATCGCACAGTGGTGGACCGCCAATCATCCAGATGGTATGGATGGTAACGCGAGTTATGTCGTAATGTACGATAGTGAAATTGAGCGGCTGGAATTAGTCCGAACAATTCCTCAGAGCACTCCCCGTGATAGATGCGATAAAATACGCAAAGAGATGCAACATCTCAGTGCCAGTGTATCGAGCCGATCGGAAAGAACTCGGTCGTCGACGATTCGAATCGCTCTGCGCTGGATGCGGTCAAGTGGAAGGAGCTGGCACTGGGGTGCCCCGGCCCAGAGATGAGAACAGTATTCCATGTGGGGCCGAACTTGCGCTTTGTAAAGTTGCAAGCGATGTGCCGGCATGAAATACTGTCTCGCTCTGCTGAGCACGCCAAGCTTTTTAGAGGCCAATTTGGCCTTCCCTTCCAAGTGACCACGAAACTGCACGCTGTTCGATATGTCGACGCCAAGGATTCCGATACTGGCTGAGGCAGCAAGGGGAGTGCCTTGAAACTGAGGAGATACGACAAAGGGGTTCTTTTTAGCGGTAAACGCGCAAACTTGTGTCTTCTGGGGATTGAACTGGACTAGATTTAGTCGGCCCCAATCCGAGACTTTGTTAAGCAAAGACTCGACTTCAGACACAAGTTTGTCCCGGTACTCGGCGACGTTTTCCCGAGAAATATTGGCACGGCCGGTATATAAGGCATCCCCAGTGCTGTCGTCTGCATAGCAATGAATGCTACCAGTTAGCAACATATCATTGATATGCAGGAGAAACAGCGTTGGTGATAGCACGCAGCCTTGTGGAACACCAGCGTTGATAGGCTTGAAATCAGAGCATGCACCGTCTACTACGACCTTGATGCTCCGATCAGCAAGGAAACTGGTGATCCATTTGCACAATTTCTCGGGAAGCCCATAGGAAGGAAGCTTCGAAAGAAGCGCCTTGTGCCAGACCCGATCGAAGGCCTTCGCTATGTCAAAACTAACGGCCAATGCCTCCCCCTTGGACTCTACTGCCTCCGCCCATCTATGAGTTAAGTAAACTAGAAGATCACCTGCTGATCGACCCCGACGAAAACCGTACTGACGGTCACTGATCAGCTGGTGATCCTCAAGGTACCTCATGAGCTGGCAATTTATAATGGATTCCATTATTTTGGAGAACAAGGAGGTGATGGCGATAGGCCTTTAGTTGGACGGGTCTGAGCGGTCGCCTTTTTAGGGATCGGGTAGACCAAAGCTGTCTTCCATGAATTCGGGACTACGCCTTGGGAGTAGGAGTACCGGAAAAGACGCGTTAAAACCGGTGCCAACTCCGGAGCACACGTCTTCAGCACAATGGGAGGGACTCCATCGGGTCCACTCGACTTGCTGACGTCCAGGGAGAAGAGTGCTTTGCGAACCGAGCGCTGTGTAAATCGCACATCCGGCATGGAGCACTCACATCGCGGGATGGTCGGCGGTGTGTTCCCCCCGTCATCTAGAGTCGAGTTAGACGCAAAAAGAGAGCACAACAGATCGGCTTTCTCTTTTGCGGCATGGGCCAGTGAGTCGTCCTCTCTGTGCAGAGATGGAAGGGATGGCTGACAGAAGTTCCCTTGGACAGCCTTGGCGAGAGACCAGAATGTACGGGTTCCCGAAGGAAGGCGAACTAGCTTCTCGCCAATTCTGCCGATGTGCTCAGACCATGCCTTGGCAATGACGCTTTTGAAGGACCTGGAGGCGGAATTAAATTTGGCTTATAAAAAAACTGCAAATCGAACGTCGTTAAGTAATTTTTTCTATCGAGAAAATTGTATTGTATCATGTATCCAGGTGCATTGTAAGGAGAAGGAATGTATCTAAAATATATATATTTTTCAGATTCTCTGACCAAAAACCAGTTTTCATACGGACAAAAACAGGAACACCCAGCCTTAATAAAACATATGATTATAAGATTAACAGTACATGGCTATGCATCTCGAAAATAACTAATGATGATTTACAATGTTTATCATTATCACACAGTTTTGCTGATAAACACATATCTAATAAGGAATAAGTATACAACATTTACATAATATACTCATATTTGCTTGCAAAATAACATAAGCTTGTGAGAAATAGTATTGCCACATAAAAATAATGTTTTCGTAATATTTCGTAACATCGTTATACATGAAGTTTGGAACACAGCACTAATTAGTTTTCAATATCGGTATGTTGAAATTTCTGCAAAAATTTATTTTACTCTGCATAATGCACGATGTGGTCGCTAAACAAATTCACATTTAGTAGCTATGGTTTATAAAATAATATAATCAATATAATAAGTTTGCTTAAGAACTACAATTTTATGCGTTTTTCCTTTTTAATTCGCTGCCAAAAAACAAACTCGAAGGCAACAAAAATTTAAATATTTTGTTTATAGCTTTGTCAATGCTAAGTTTAAACAAAATACATACACTCATAATTAGACATCGAATTATATGAGTTTAGTTATTTGCTCCTTCCCCTTCCTCATTAGCCCGTAAATTCCATAGAACAGAGGATGTTTGTCGTAAACACTCTTGGCTGACGGATTAGCAATCGCAGCACCACACCTTTAACGTTGCATTCTTTTGTCGGTCTGGGTAGTTTGTATCTGTTATAAATTCGAGATGATCATACCGTCATATAATTTGAGTCCACTAGATCTAGACCTTTTTCTAATACGCCTCTTACGGCACCCTATACAGCAACCTACTTTGGCTACCCCCCTGGTGGTAAGTAGTGATGAAGTCCTAGATGGTAAATCGAACTGTCTTACAACAAGAGCCAATACAGTCTAGTCATGAAGGCACCAATGACACCACAGACACTGGAAATTTTCACTTCCTTGCTGTACGCATGAAAGGCGAAGCAACCTGTTTATTAACTTCCTTCTGCGTAGTATTGAAATGAAGTTAATGGTTTTAGCTGGCAGTCTGTTAGTCTGTATGCCGACACGATAACTTCCGTTCCACTGGACCGATTGACTTTAAATTTGGTATGTGGATACCTTGAGGTAGTAGCTCGGTCGAGTTTGAATTTGGGTCCTGTAGGTCAAAGGGCACCAGAGATATGGGATTCACGCAGAAGGAAGTTGTTTTTCTTGAATTAACATTCATCTCGTTTTGAATGCGTGGAATATAGTCATAAAGCGGTGGAGAGCCGCCGAATGTCTGGTTGGCCGATGGAGGAAACGGAACATCGATCACTAATAAAAACCAGTTTTTTATTAGTGATCGATGAAAGGGAATGATGAAATTAAATCATGTGATTAGTTCGCGTGCTCTCCGGAATGTATCCTAAAAAATACTGAGAGTGGGGCTACTCTGCGTCTGTGCTCGAATATGACAAAATTGGTATCAACCAAAACAAGGACTATGGATTTTTTTTAAAGAATGCTTGTCAGCTGGCATATCTGAAATATTTATTGTCCAGCTGTAGATTTTACAAAGCTGGTGATGATTACAATACGTTGACCAAGTGTTGCCTACGCGTTTTTCACTTCAGACTATCCATAACATTAGCCGTCAGTAAGGACAGCTCGCTTTCGCTGCCAACTTGTCAGCCATTTAAATGCGTGCTTATGACTCGTATTATAATACATAATATGTTGCTTGTGCGCTGCTAGCCACTGCCCAATCGTGACATTTTTCATATACCGATGATCTGTTTTTAAGGACATCATTGATGAAGAGCGAGAGGTTTTCATTCCACAAAATAATATAATGTGACAAATTTGCTATAAAATTAAAAAATACATTATAATGTATCTCAGTAAACTTAATCTAAAATTTAAAAACTATGGATCATTTTAAATATAATTTTAAATTAAAAATTTTGTACCACCGACTTCAATATAAATTATTAAGGATAAGTCATAAACTACTGGTCAGACCTTGATCAAATTTATATGGGACCACATGGGAAGCACCAGTTTATAAAAAACGAATCATCGAAATCGGTTGATTGATTGTTGAAAAATACGTAAAAAAAACATACAATCGAATTGAGTACCGGCTCCTTTTTGAAGTCGGTAGAAAATAGTATTTAGCATAATTGAAGCTGAAGTGGATGTGAATGTACCGGCCATATAGGTCGAAGAACCGACAACCGATGGGGAAGCAAGGTTCTCGAGTGGCAGCCACGTACCGGTAGGCAAAGTGTGGGGCGGCCCCCCACTAGATGGAGTGACGACCTGGTTCGACATGCAGGAAGTCGATGGATGCAGGTGGCTCAGGACCATGCTATGTGGCATTCTTTGCAAGCCTATGTTCAGCAGTGGACATGTGTCATCATCAGCATGATGATAATTGTTGTTGATTTTAAAGAAACGAAAATGATGTACCTACATTTTTATGGGTACATAATATTATTTTATGTATAGTTTTTATTGTGTTATTGCATATAATTCTATGTCTACTTGTAGTACTAACGTATTATGTTGCGGACATTTTTCCCAGACCTAATAAAAACGAGTAAAAAACAGCTTTTTGTTACAATGACAGAAAAACATAATATGTGAAGCCTTATCATTTATACATTGCTCAGTGTTTGTATAATAAATTACAATAATGTATAGGTAAAATAAATTGTTACATACCTAATTCTTTAATATTTTATACAGCTGATTGTAAGGATAGAATGTTTGGACATCACAACAGATTATTGTGTACAGAATAGTAAATTTTAACATAAGTGGAAGACCATTTACGACTCTCAAATAAAAATCACTTATAAGATCATGGGCAAATTTCGTCTCCTTTTTAGTTAAAACACACGAGTTACAAGGCCCAAGAGCTTTGTCCTTCATAGGTTTTAATAAAGAAAACATTGCGCGTAAACAAATTTGGAAAACGTTCCTTTTAAGAGATTAGCTTAGATTTTATATAATCTAAGGAGATTCGATTTCATTTATGAAGAATAAGTGCTTTTAGTATTTATTTAACATCGAGCACGCACATATTTAGAAATCATCAACATTTTATACAAATTAAAAATAAGTCACAATTTCAGTTTTGACCTATGGTGGCCACAATAACTATTAGGTAACTTACAATTTAATAATTATTAAATATTATGTAGAATTAAAAAAATGCAAACACACACAATTTTTTTTTGTTTCGATACAAATTGAAGTAAGTTTTTTAGGGTTGAAATTACTTCAATATTAGTTAATTTAATTTTTGCGTTTTTTTATTATTATTTTTTTACATACGTGTCTTGGTTTTCTTTTGGATTTTTATATTTCTGTTTTTGAGTTAGAAGATTATTAAAGAAAAAAAAACTTTATGCATATATACGGCTTAAACAAACTAGGAAAAATTATCTTATAATTTAATAAAAATGAAGATTACAAGGATTTATATTGATTACAGGCGCCTTTATAACTCCGTCACTGCCATTTTTCTTTAAAACGGATTGAAAAAAAAAGTGTTATTTTTAAATTAGTAAAATAAAACTTTCTTTAGCGTTTTAATGTATATGGCTAGTATGAAGATATTTTTTCAATTCCTGTCATATAAGTATCCTTTTTTATTATATTTCAGGTCACCACCTAGCCAGACCTTAAAAAACGATTTCTGACAAAATACACTATTCAAAAATCCTTCAAATATGAATTTTTAATACACAATATGTACCTTATGTATGTGTAATAAAGTTAATTAAAAAATGTAATGTTTTATACTTATAAATTTATTATTTCAAATCTAGGTGTTATCAAGTTATCAAAATTTCACTAGCCTTTTCCAATGTTGTTTAAATATACCATAAGAGCAAGGTCTACATTTTGTAGATCTAAAAAAGGAATAAGGTTGAGAATAATGTGATTCCAGCCTTACATTATTAATAAAACATAAATAATTGGGTTATTTAAAAAAAATATAAACTGGTGTCAATTATCTTCTACAATATTAATCTGGAATGAGCCGTGGTAGCTCAGGAGCTAAACGCTCGCTATAAATATCTCAGTATCCGAGCAACCCAGGTTAGATCCCCGTCAGCACCAATAAAATTGTTAATTACAATTTTAAGTGCTGATTTACCACGTGGTCGGCGGTGAAGGAAAACATCGTGAGAAAACCTGCATGTCTGAGAAATTAAAAAAAATATTTCGAAAACGTGAAGTCCGCCAACGCATTGGGGCAGCACGGCGAACATTTCCTTGTCGTAAAACCCTCTCAGAAAGGGAAGGAATCTTGTACCCAAGAATGGGACGTACAAAGACTATAACTTAACTTCTTAACTTTACTAGAATGAAATTAAATCTGAGTAATTAAATCTAAGTACATAGTAAGCGCTATGAAAGTATACAAAATACATTACAGTCATAACAAGAAGTTCGCGTTACGTGTTAATAAACCCAAAGATATCGTACTATATACATATTAAAAATACAGCCGAATTTATCAATCTCTTTTTTTGTAAACGTTGGATAAATTAATATATATTTTAAAGTAATGTGTTTTATTCATGAAATTGTATAAATATAATTATCGTAACTATGCAACTCGCTCAAATCTTCACAATATATTAAGGTAGCATCTAACACGACAAGACGAGGAACGATATGTATTGTGCAAAGGCTGTCGTTATATCAGGTCAAAACCGCGTATCCGCAGTGTGTTTGGGCACATTATCGTATTTAGTAGGGTTTTGATAGTTTATATATGAACAGACTGAACCCAATGGTTATATATCACTATGGTTATGTGCTCATTACACGATCTTCAAGTTACGTATTGAATGTCGAAGCTATGTTCGACGAGGCATACACAAACTCGGACACTACTTGCCCGTCTAATCTGACACGTATTAACGAAGCGACAACAACAACTAAACACCGACGTGAAATATATTATTCTCATATGTGAAATAACATCTAAATAGGTAGTTCTATAATCACCGGCATATCCAATCAGGGCTTTGCGTGAGTGAGATTAGATACTAAAAGCGGAGATTTATGTACCTATTTTAACGTATTGAAATCGGTTGCAAAAGTGATCTTATCCAAACGTGCAGTTAATAATTTTATTTTAAACTGTCTAAGTTAAATTTATTATATGAACTCAAATATCAATAAAAATATCTTGATAAATATTTAAATTCAATTTAAGTTTCACTTTTATGTTTTACTGATATTATCAAGACTGTTCTGATTTTTAACATACAAAATACAATGCTTATTGCATTGTATTTTGTACTAGAAATAAGTATTTTTATTGTACCCATTGTGATGTGACAATTATGGTAACATTATAACATTATAAACATTCATGTTAAATCTTTCATAATAATTCACAATTGGTCAACTGTTACCCCATAAGACATACCATTCGTTGTAATGTATTGCTCATTTCATGTGTTGGATACTATGTGACAATTGAAAAAAAAAACATTTTTAAACAAAAATAATTTGAAGTAAATAAAAGAAGTTGACTGGAAAAAAAAGAAACGCTAACAGAATAAACTATGGTAGGTATAACAATGTAACATAATTTTACAAATTTAGGCCTCCAAATATTTACTTATCATTCAATCGGTATCTGTAATTAAGGAACAAAAAAACTATTGTTTACTGTTGATTTTAATACTGGTGCTAATACATTGTGTATTATACATACATGATTTTAAAGCATTGATTATGCCTAAGTAACGTAGTTACTATACAACACTTATTATTGACTGAATATTACAAATTAAGTGACTTTAGAATAAGGAACACGAAAATAGATACATTTTGATGATCAACGTACTGAATATGAATTCTTGCAGTAACTTTTAAGACTTTATCACGAGTTTAACACATTTAATATACAAGTACTAACTAATAAACAATTACATTTTAACATTACAATACTTTTAGAATTTCTTATTTGATTCGCAAATGCTAAAGATATTAATTCACAATTGCGAACACAAATTAGTGATTTTTGGTTTTCTTTCTATATTTTGTATCGATAATGCTCAGTTCTATCGATTTACTTTTATATAATAAAAGAGCTATTAGTTTTTACAACGCTTGAGCGGTTTTTATTTCCAATGCAACATATGATACAAAATAAATTTTTATTCTAGCTATGTAAATCTACTTCTCACACAATAATTACATTTTTATATTATATCTTCACTCATAAAATTCAACAAGTCAAATTTCTTTATCACTTTTTCAATATAGTGTCACTCTCATTTCACAACGAGATATTATTTTAGCAGTTCGAGTTTAAGTTTTCGAGCGAACGTAATCTATATTATTATATTACACGTATATAATGTACTATTTAATAGGAAGCTCTTTATATATTTTATATAGGCAATATAAAATTATTTTACTTATTGCGCATATTTTTTCACTAGCGTTTTTCCTGTTAAAACTCAAATGTGCACTTTCTATTTTCTCTCGGGAACTTTTGAGTTTATATCGTCATTATATATTAATATGTGAACATCGAAGATTAAAGTATTTTTTCAGTATTTATTATAAAAGGTGACACTTATATCACTCGAAGGGTACTGTGCCATAGATGTACACAAGTAAATCATGTCTGTATGTTGCCCACACATTTGGCTGAATATAGGATAGCCTCGACCATAGGATATTAGTAATAAATAAAAATGCGATTAAAAGTCTGTCATATGCAGTGGTGTCGTCGTTCGCTCGAATGTTAAGGGCAGGTGTCAGGGAGAGAGGATGGGCGTGGGTGCGAGTGCGGGACTCGTGGTGTGTGTAGGGGAGAGTGGGGTGGTTACGAGCGGCACCAGCTCGGGCTGGAGCCGCGGCCCGCGTCACACGGGTGGTTCTGTCGTGATCGGTGTTTCTGCAAACTTGACTTCACGCCGACGACTCAATGATGGCTGCAGGCTCGCTGACGATGCTTGGGTCACCAGCCTCGGAGGAAGCATAGCTCGTCCGAAAGGCGATTGACGCAAGAACTGCCGTGCTACAACTGGCTGCCAATATGAATTTCCTGAAACGATGTTTTAACGTGTCAGAAAATATTAAACTGCTGTGCTGACGTTAATATAATAAGCATATTAAGTTAAAATGTTTATTTAATAAAGATAAATTTACTGATTTTATCGCGTTTGATTGTACTTATTTTTTATTCCCGACGTTTCGGGTGCTTTCCAGCACCCATCGTCACGGGCGACTGAGGTGATTGACGCCCCGATATTAGAGTTTTTTTTTATAGGATAAGGGTGACAAACGAGCACACAGTCCACCTGATGGTAAGTGGTTGCTGCGGCCCATAGACATCTACATCTATCCTCTGTTACAAATCAATATGTAGATGCGTTGTCACCCGTGAGGACTAAGATGGAATGCCTCATTTCCAGTAAAAAGGGCCTCCGGCCACCTGCACTCACCAAGCGAAACGCAGAGGTAAACCTCTACATCACGCTGGTTTTCTGTGAGGTCGTGGTACTACCCCGGTTCGAGCCGGCCCAGTCGTGCGACAGCAAAAGCTGCCACGTGGCTCTACCACTGTTAAAGTTAACCCGGAGTACCTTCAGCTTTTTAATTATTAGTTTTGGTCCAATCTACGCAGAATGAACTAACTGTGTCTTGAAGTCTTGCAGTGGTATGCTTAGGTTTAGTTTTAATTTTATTAATTACAAGATCCCAAGCAGGTGGTAGTACCCAGTCTCCATCTCTATTAAAATTAGGATGTTTTTTAATTTCAATAGCCTCGTATCAACCTTAGCAGGAATCGATGTTCTTTCGCGACAATTTGTGGTCTATCAAATCTAATGTAATGGCGGGGCCCGTCTAGGATATGATCACAAACTGCAGACTTTCCGAAGCGGTGGTATTTCACGTCATCTATATGTTCTTTTACGCGGGTATTTAGAAATCGTTTTGTTTGCACTATATAAGTCGGGAATTAATAATAAGAATAATTAAACGCGATAAAATCCGTAAAAGTAGTTTTATCTGCCGACTTCCAAAAAGGAGACTGTACTCTATTCGACTCTATGTTTTTTTTATGTGTGTTACCTCATAACTTTTTACTGGGTTAACCGATTTGGATGATTCTGTTTTTATTTGAAAGCTGGTACTTCTCGTGTTGTCCCATATGAATTTGATCATAGTCAGACCAATAGTTTTTGAGTTATTCTTAATAACTCATATTGAAGTTGGCTGTTCAATGTGGTGTTCGCGTAAATATAAGAAATCAATATTTAAATATTTACCTACAAACAGACTAAATTAGGTTACGTTTTGGAAAACATTTTACAAAAGGTGAGTACGGCCTTCCACGTCATATCCTTCCCTAGCACCGCCGACGCGAATGCTGGCAGGGAGAAGTCCTGATCGATCCGGCTTACCAGGATCATCCCCCCGCAGGTCCCACGCTGGGCATACTGCGAGCGTAAGAGATGCGGAGTGCTGGTCTCACCCACTGCAATGGAAGCAGTTCATCGTTGTTTCGCGTCACAACAATATCAACACAGATATCACCGAAGCAGCTGTGCCCGGTAATTACGGCATTTGCTGTTTCTCTTGATGTCGCGAAGGCCTTTGACAATGATTGATACACTGGCCTTTTGCGCAAGCTTCCAGCGTACAGTTTATCCACTGGCCTTACTGGGTGAAGGATTTTTTGAGTGAACGGTCTTATTGCGGGCTGCTTGTTTAATCCTATGGCAACAATCGTCGGAATTCCTTGGGGGTCCATTCATTCTGCTGTATATTAATGATCTGCTCATGATCTGTAGCTGTGGGTATGCAGACGATAGTACAGCTGCAGAGAGGTACCAGGCGAATGTTTGGGCCAGATGGGATTAAATCCAATCTGAAAGACAAGCTACGGTTGAGCATGCGAATCGCTCACTTCAGGCAGTCTCCGAATCCCCATTCCAGTGGGATTCAACGTATCCAAACCACAAGCGAATCGAATCGAAGCGAGCGAACCGAAGTGCTGAAGTGTTTGTACAGTAGGGCTACGATGGCTATCTGAGTACAGAACCAGAGTACGAAACCTATCCAACTACAGAGAGGTGTAAGACAGGGTGACGTTATATCTCCGAAACTCTTCACCCGGAGACGTTTTCAAGCTACTGGACTGGAAATGATACGGTCTTAATATCAATGGTGAGTACATCACTCACCTGCGATTTGTCGACGATAAAGTCCTTATGGCAGAATCGCTCAATGACCTCAATAGTGCTTCCCAACGGATGGGTCTTAAGATGAACATAGACAAAACAAAGATCATGTGTAACGTCCATGTCACACATGTGCCGGTAGTTGTTGGGAGCACTAAGCTCGGAGTTGTTGACGAATAGTCTGCCTAGGTAAGTCCGATTTCGACTGAAAGTTCAATAGACGGATTCACCTCGGTTGAGCAGCTTTCGGGAAGTCACAAGACATCTTCTCGTTAGGTAAACCTCAAAACTTGAAAACGAGATTGTACAACCAGTGCGTGTTGCCAGTGATGAATTATGAATCTGAGACATGGTTCTTCACTGCTGTCCATATGAGGAAGCTCAAGGTCGCTCAATGAGCTATGGCGAGTAGTAGTAGTAGTACTAGAGTGACCAACATAGCCCAACGGATTATTAAGCTGAAGTGGCAAAGAACCGGCCATAGGGATCGAAGAACCGACAACCGATGGGGAAAAAAATTCTTGAGTGGCAGCATCATACCGGTAGGTGAAGTGTAGGGCGACCCCACACTAGATAGAGTGGCGACCTGGTAAGACATGCAGGAAGTCAATGGATTCGGGTGGCCCAAAACCTTGCTCTCTGGCCCAATTCCTTGGGGGAAGCCTATGTCAGCAGTGGACGTGTGGAGGGCTGTAATGATGAAACGCAAGCGTGTCTCTTCACCGCTAAAAGAAGCTTGCTCATCCTGTCTCATACTTTTCGGAATGTATCTTTGGGGTACACTGACCACCTTCAGTTGCTAGTGGTTGAGATTTCGCCGAATCTCAGGTATACGTGGTTCATTAAGTATAGGGCCAAAGCAGCCGCAAGGAAACTAAGTGTCTTAGGAAGGGTGCGGCGGTACTTCACACCGTGGCGGCTTCTTATCTTATATAAAGCGTATGTCCGATCGTGCATGGAGTACTGTCACATATGGGCGGAAGATGCAAACCTGTATGCTGGTGTTTCAACTTTAAACGACAGTTTCCACCCACACATGGTTTGATTACAGCAAATTCTTACAGCGTGTAGTAAATCAATATTTCCTTTAATTCCTTGATGTCAAGTCTCAGATTTTTTTCTAGGCAACTAAAAGCAAAAACTGATTGGTAATATAATTGCTAACTTTTTTTTTATAGGATAAGGGTGACAAACGAGCACACAGTCCACCTGATGGTAAGTGGTTGCTGCGGCCCATAGACATCTACATCTATCCTCTATTACAAATCAAAATGTAGATGCGTTGTCACCCGTGAGGACTAAGATGGAATGCCTCATTTCCAGTAAAAAGGGCCTCCGGCCACCTGCACTCCCCAAGCGAAACGCAGAGGTAAACCTCTACTTCACGCTGGTTTTCTGTGAGGTCTTGGTACCACCCCGGTTCGAGCCGGCCCATCCGTGCGACAGCAAAAGCTGCCGCGTGGCTCTACCACTGTTTAAATACTCAAACGTTGCTCAATTTTAAGATGTCGTTAGGTCTCCTGGTGTCACTGTCACATTGACTTAAAGTGATAGAGGCAGCACGAGACTTAACGTATTTGGCATTGAGCTTATTAAATTTGTCAGCGTAAAATAACACATCCAGAGGAAATTAAAGATCTACTTATATAAATTTATTTTAGAATAATTTGTATTACCTTTGGGTGCGGTGGTCCTCGCTCGCCAGGCGACACTTCTTAGGCGGCCTCGAGCACCCTCATGTACGGCGTCCACACTGGCGGATCGCGTCAGATGCGTGGGCGCACCGTCATTCTCTCCCGTGCCTGCCATACCCAGGCCTTCGCTAACCGAGTATAACTTATGAGTAATATCTTTGCCTGTAACAGAATTGTTGAGCATAATTATTAATAACTAGCGACTCGCCCAGGCTTCTACTGGGTAGAGTTTTATAATGTAGCTTTATTTAGATATAAAAACAATTCAAAAACCATTTATTTTACCAAGTTTTTATTCTTTTAAAAGAAATCACCAAGTTTTTCAGATAAAATAAAGCCTTGATCACTCCTGCCATTGCTCTGTATCTCTTTGTTTTATTACATTCAGTTCGGCCATTCCGAAGATTAGTCCGGACAGACAAACAGACAAATATTTTAAAAATTCATGTTCATGTCTGAATAGCAAATAACCTTCTCAGCTAGGCAAGGCAGTTATTACGATATAACAGACACTTCAATTGTATTTATATGTATAGATAATACTGAATTATTTGCTTTGAATATTCATGTTTAAATAAAGCCCGATTTCGATGATTCTTTTTTTATATGAAAGCTGATACTTCTCGTGTTGTCCCATATAAATTTGATCAAGGTCAGATCAATAGTTTTTGAGTTATTCTTCATAACTTATATTGAAGTCAGCTGTACAAAATTTTTAATTTTAAATTATCTTATATTGCGTTACATTAGTGAAACACAGAAAATATGAACTTTTCCTTTAAATGTTATTAATCTCGACTGCATACGGTGCGGAACAAAGCGAAAGGTTTGAATAATGGTGGAAATTTCTAAACTACTGACAAGTGAAGGGGTACAGATTTTAAACTCGAAGAAGTCGACTCTGTGCTTACCAACTCGCCTCATAGCACGTTGGCTATAGGCAACTCTTTTAAAAATGTGACATACGTTTTGCGGAAAGCTTATCATAAAAATTCATGATGATAGTGATGATTGAATAGTTACTAGAAAAATAAGTTGTCTATATTCAACAGAGCATTAAATTAAAAAGAGCAAAATAAGAAGTAAAGAATAATCAAAACTTGCGATTTGGTACTCAATATTGAGTCACGTAGTCCTCGCCTAGAATAATTATGAGAACAATTAAAAACGTATTAGATATTTCAACAATAACAGCGATTATCAACTATCAGGATTGTGAAAAGTTTTTAGGCCGATGATTTTTTTATGATTTTATAAGTTCACTCTCTTCGTAAGATTACACTGGTCGTCTATAAATTCTTTTGGAAGGTAAGGCGTTAGTACGCAGAATTCACTCGTGGCAATGTTTTACACCTGATGGTGTACTGTCCATGAAACTGCAACACCAAGGCAATTGCAGGTAAAAAAAAAGGTTGTTATATCTACTTTGATTACGGACGTTCAAATTTTGTGTATGACATTGTGACGGAAGATGAAATATGGATGTATTGTTACATTCCGGATAGAAAGCAACAGCTTTTTTTATATTGGTGTTTAAAAGCGACAGGAAACCAATAAAATTGAGGCAGGTAAAAAGCGAGTTTTTTTTCTGCCAAATTTGTCGTGTCTGCGCGAACCCATTTATTGAGCAAAATACAGTTAATGCCGAGTGGTACTTCATCAATTTTTTGCTCACTGTCTTTAAAAAGTTCGGGAAAGACACCGCACAAACCGCGAACAAGTGACCCATCCCGCATACAGTCCTGACTTGACCTGACCTGACCTGAGTACATAAAAAACATGGCCTCAGAATAGTCCTTATGTTTTTAAAATGATTTACTTACCTTATTTCTATCTTTCTTTCTTTTTAAAATGTAATGAAATACTTTGAAAAACAGAAAATATATATATTTACATAATGATTGGTTTACTTATGGATTACGCAAAGCTTTCAATGTACCCTACGAATAATTACAGACTGCAAGATCGTCTGTCTCTTCAATTTTATATGTTAACTTCAAATTTATATAAAAAAAAAACTCCGTAGATTAAGACAGGAGACCTCAAATGTGTAAGTTCACAACAAGTGTACATACATAGATACATACACCCGGAAAACATTTCCCTCCTTCTAGGATAGTTAGGGAGAGATAAGAAAAGTTTCAAGTTTATACTCAGTTTCCTCCGCTAGTTGAGAATATTACAACTTAATTCGAGTACGATAGGTTTATTGGTTAACGAGTTTTTGAAATTTTGATTTATATAGAATTAAAAAATAATTAATCATCGATCGGCTGTAGTTGATTTCCCTTATTAAGCTATCCTTGTTTAATTATTCATACATTCATTCATTACAATTATTCATCACGCTGAACATAGGCCTCCCTATAGAATGCCTCGTGAGGGCGATATTTGTCATATTTGCCACGCTTGGCACCCGATTTGTAACCGCAGTTTTTTTAGTTGTTATAAGGAATACCTTAGACCTCACGGGTGACAACGCATCTGCATTTTGATTCTTTATCGAGGATAGATGGGTCACAGCAACGACTTACATCACGTGGACTGTGTGCTCGTTTGTCACCCTATCATATAAAAAAAATGTAGGTCAATCTCAAAATCTGTCAATTCGAATTTTATGATCTCATCACAAGTCGCTAGCATTCTAACAGTCGATTTTATAGACGTTACGTTTCGTATGGTGAGCGTATAGAACTGAAGATTATTTTTACTGGAAATGAGACATTCCATCTTGGTCCTCAGGTATGACAACGCATTTTGATACTTAATTGAAGACAGATGAAGATGTCTATTGGCCACAGCATCCAGTTACCATCAGGTGGACTGTGTGCTCGTTTGTCATCCATGTTCTATAGAAAAAGTTGCGTGAGTGTGATTTAATCTGAAAAAAAATTTTAATCGTTGAATCTTCTACAATATTAACTATGCCTAATATTGCTTTTTAATCTTTAATTCTGAAGAAATAAAAAATAAACAGAACATTTCAATTTTAATCATGTACTTTTTTACTATAATCAATTGAAAAATTGAAAATAAAAATATTTTAGTAATAAAATATCATAAACCTATTAATCTACAACTTCCCATCAACGTTACTCAGATTCAGATCGGATGCAGTGCGCTAAACTCACGTAGAGAGTATAATATTACGTTCTGTGGCAGAATACTAACATATTATGTGTAGGTACCTACTCCTTGCTAGAGAGCAGTCTGCTTTCAGTATAAGAGGGTGACACTGAACATTCTTAGAAAATCAAAAACTGAACATAGCAAGTTTTATTATATCTTTTCAAAATAGTGATAATGTGAAAATGTGAAAATCCATTTACATCAATACATCGCTGCATCCGTTGGAACCACCGAGAAAAGCTCTTTGTCCACTCGTCTTTAGGGGTCTCTTCGACGGCATTTTGAAACGCAACCACTGCTTCCTCGGCGTCCATAAAACGTTTTCCTCAAAGGTTTTCTTTTATTTTCGTAAATAAATAAAAATCGAAAGGTGCGAGGTCGGGGCTATAGGGCGGGTGACCCAGTAATTCCACGTCTGATGTCGCCAAGTAGTCGATTGTTTGCTTGGCGGTGTGCGACGAGGCGTTGTCGTGGTGAAGGAGGATCCTACTGCGACGTCGTTTCTTCCGAACTTTTTCCAAGACAAGTGGCAAACATTGTTAGTGTACCACTCTGCAGTAACTGTTTTTCGATCCTCTAAAACAATTGTTGCGTAATGATCTGTCCTTCCGAAGAACGAGGCCACCATCTTTTTTCCCACGCTTCAACCTCTCTTCATGTTAGTTGGCAACGGCTCGGAAGGAAACACCCAGACAG
This sequence comes from Parnassius mnemosyne, assembly GCA_963668995.1. Classification (NCBI taxonomy): domain Eukaryota; kingdom Metazoa; phylum Arthropoda; class Insecta; order Lepidoptera; family Papilionidae; genus Parnassius; species Parnassius mnemosyne. The sequence continues at coordinate 28,042,475 of CAVLGL010000159.1, forward strand.
CAGCCTGTCTCTTAGTTTCAGGATCATAACAATAAATCCAGCTTTAGTCACCCGTAAGTATGTCGAATACAGCATATGAGCTGTCTCCGTTAAATCTTTGAACCATTTCATAAAACTAATCAACACGACGGAGTTTTTGGACCCTGTTAAATTATGCGGTATCCACTGGCACAAATCTTCCTGACCGTTAAATGTTCATAGAGGATTTTGTGCACTTAACTCATACCGATGCCTAAGCTTGTCCGAATCTGCTGATAAGTCACTCTTTTGTCAGTGTCTATCATACACCGCACAACACTGGTGTTATATTCAGTTGTCACCGTAGAAAGCCGCCGTTCGAGTTCGTTCGTTTGTTCGATCGTTGAGATTAGTGGGATCACGTTGAAACTCATTAAATCAGTTTTAAATAGTGGCTCAAAATGGGGCTTCATGGTGAAAGGCCAATCGAAGTCTATCATAACTTTATTGTTGACTTAAATGACATCGAAAGTCATAAATAATCATTGTACGAAAATTTTCTCGCCTTAAATTCATGCTGACGTGACACAGACAATTTTCAATTTGGTGCCAAATCGTAAACAAATGACAAATTAATAAAATACATACACAAAAATATTGGCAAAGAGTTCCATTTTCAAAATTTGAACTTATTTTTTTATTATATCGTTTACAAGTGGACAGTCCTAAAAACTTTTAGTGTCGCCCTCGTATGTTCCACCAACCAGTTTTATAGTTTATGAATGAATTTGGGTGTTTTTATTGTTTGAATACTATTGGGTAAGTGATTGAATACTTTAATTGCTGTTATATACGAACTTTTGTAAAACAATTTATTTTTAATTTTAGGCAGAGAAAGATCATTTTGATACCAAGTGCGTAAATTTTGCCGCGTTGAATGTTTCTGTTTGAATAAATCGCAATTATTTCTGAGATTTTTTCTGAGATTTTGAACTTTAACTGGAATATATATCTTAGGCACAACTCTAAGATATATGTTCCAGTTAAAATTAAAAAAAAAAACGTTTTTCTTTAAATAAATTCCTTATTCTTTCTCTATTTGTCTTACGGTATATGATAGGCAAACATAGTTTCTGTAGTGTAAACGGAAACGTTTTAATGAAAATTTATGTTAGTTGCATTACCCCCAAAAATTATATGATAACAGTGGATAAATATAACCATAGTATGCATTTCTAGTAAACAGATTCAGAGGTTGGCCAAGAAAGTATTGAAAGAACATAGCAATAACTCGATATTTTCTTGTTAATCTCTTCTATGTGTGATTTCCAATTGAGGTGAGAGTCAATTTTAACTCCAAGAAAGCTTGTATTATCTGTCTACTTCCTCTAAGACCGAGCCATCAAATGATATTTTTAAATGGATTAGATTGGTCTTATAATTTATAAATTGGAGAATTTTATTTATTTATTTAACAATTTATGTACACACAAACAAAGGAAAGAACACAACATGATGAACAGTTTGTACAAGGGCGTTACTTATCTCATTATGAAATTTCTTCCAGTAGGCCAGTTAAAAAGATATGTGATAAATAAAAGATAGTAAGGTGTGTATGTGTGTACATATGTACATACAAGATAAAATAAATATATGTATAGTCATAATTAAATATATATAAATAATAAAAAGTATAGTAAATATCAAAAATATGGAAACTTACACAGAAGACAGAGATAAATAATGTTCTTTTACACGTTTTTGAATAATGTCACTGTTTTGATTTCTCGAATCGTAGGAGGAAGTGAATTCCAGAGTCTTACTGCATGTACAGAGAATGAACGGGAATATGAATGAGCTTTAAAGGATGGGAATTTTAAGAGGGTTTTTAGGTGAGATCTACAAATTGCATCTGGAGATTTAAAAAAGGTGAATCGATTACGAAGGTATGAAGGGAAATTCGGACTGTGTAAGATATTAAAAAGAAGACAAAGGATACGAGTGTTCCTGCGAAATCGGATCGGGAGCCACTTGAGCTGCTTTCTGTATTTAGAGACGTGGTCAAACTTCTTGAGTCCAAAAATATACCGAATGCAAAGGTTTTGCAATCGCTCAAGTTTGTTTAATTGCTCCTCTGTAGCATCCAAAAAACAGACATCAGCGTAATCTAAGATTGGCAAAATGAGAGTTTGGACAAGAGAGATTTTAGTTGATAAGGGTAAAAAACTTTGAGATCGTTTTAACGAGTGAAAAGTATAATGTACTTTTCTGCTTAAGTCCGTTATATGAGCACCCCATGATAACCTATTGTCAATAATTAGGCCCAAGTTCTTCGCGGATTCCGAATAAGCAATTGATGTGCCATTGATAAATCACATTTGGCAGGGTGCAGTTATCAATAATACTACTATTATATCTGCTGCTTACTATTAACGCTTGAGACTTACTTGGATTTATAGGTAAACCATGGGATCTTTACCAACGATTAATTCTATCCAAATCGTCATTCAGTGCATCTATCGCCATTTTAGCCTCAGATGCCTCAAAGTGACGGTAAAGCTGCAAATCGTCTGCATAAAGATGGAAGTTGGAGGATATTATTTAGTTTTAGTTATATTAATTGTTAGGTTAACAGACTTCAGACAGGTCACTTTGTCTTTTATGGACTTATTAATTTCACTTTCAAGTTCTGTATTAATTATTAGTTTACCGGTATAAAAAACTGTAGCATCATATAGAAACATTATTGTTAAATAGTTGGTGATATTAAATATTACGTATACTTCTTTGAGGTACACCAATGTTGACTTTTTTAAGCTTAGACTTAACTGTTTCAATAGTTTTAGTATTATTATTATATGTGTCTAAAATAGTTGCTTGATATCGATCTTCGGGGTATGGTTTAAATAGTTTTAGAGCAATTCCGCGAACGCCAATATTTCCCAATTATTTCAGTAAAATTTCATGATTAACACAATAAAACGCTTTTGTCATATCTAAAAAAAGGTCAAGACATGGATTTTTTTTTGTTCATCCCAAATATGTTTCATGATTTTAAATATGGCTAATTACGTGTTTTTGCCATTTTTAAATCCATATTGATTAGGATTTAAAATTTCATTAGTATTAACAAATTTAGTTTATTATGAATAACTTTTTCAAATATTTTGGAAAAGCTTGGTAGGGATGCTATGGGTCTGTAATTATTTGGGTTTGCTTAGATCTTTTTTTGTAAATAGGCTTTATAAGAGAAATTTCCAGGTCATTTGAAAATGTACCTATTTCTAACATTAGCTTTATAATATACACTATTAGTTCGGAAATATCTATACTTTAGAGATTATTTCATTAAATACATCAATATATGATCGTAGCCAAAATATTTTTTTGGTTCTATTTGATAAACTATTTTACTGATATCATTTATGTTGGTCGGAGATAAAAAATACTATTGCAATTAAATTAATTATTAAGAGTTTTATAAGATTCCACATTATAATTTTGATAACTACGTGTAATGAATAAGTTATTAAAAAATTCTATCATTTTATTTAGCTTACTGACTATCAACACGTTAAATTTATATTTTTTTATGGTGTTTTCTATTAAACTGTGGTTATATTTTATCAAGTTTAATGTAGCTTTTGTTTTATTAACACTAGATTCAATATATTTTATATTAGATTTCTTTTTCGATTCAATTATTACCGCTTTCATTATTCTACAATATTCCTTGTTTTAGCAAAATATTTATTTTTTAATGTTTTTAGATATAATTTCCTTTTGTTTCTACTAGATATTTTTATACCTTTCATAAGCAATTAGGTTTATTTTTTTGTATAACTTTAATCCTTTTAAGTGGAAAACGTAGGGTAAAGATCACGTTAAATATATTAAAAAAATGATTTATAGGCCAAGTTCACACCATTTTCCTGATAAACTTTACTAAATCCAATTCGGGATAAATACTTTAGAATAATTGAAATTTATCCCGTAGTTTTTCCGTGGTGCGCGCACAACTGCAAACCTCTTTCATGTTATTTATATAGATAGATTACCGTTTTTTTATAGAACAATGGTTGCCAGCCGAGATACATTTGGTAGGTAGTCAATACAACAACTTTTAAATATATCTATATACATAGAAATATCTATAAATATTTATATATTATACAGGGTGGAAAAACGTAACTCGACTCAAAGGAAACATTCCTTGGTTTTTCAAAATAAATAGACAATCCACAATTTAATGAATTAATCGATATATAAGGATAAAATGATATATGATATAATATGTAAGAATCAAATCTATCGAATAAACATTGTACGAGTATCTTACAATTAAAGAAGACCATGTAATCTAAGAATTCGTACATATCGACTCGAATTATCCTAACCTATACTGTTTATTTTTAAAATTAAAATACCTTTTATCATTTTCCTTAAACTTCACAATAAGAGTACTTATCTGGAGATCTTGCAGGCCATTTAATTGATCCGTTTGTACCTATCCAGACGTTGAAATTGTTATCGAGATAACTAGTGAATATTTTATGATTATGAGCACCGTCTTGTGAAATATTATTTTAATTTTATTGTTATATATTATTTTGCTCCTCCTCTGGCAGATAGTACAATTTATTTTGTAAAAGTTTTAATATTTCTTAGTATTTTCTAACATTCAAGTTTCCTTCAAACACGTATATCATTACAAACATGTTTCTTTCTCCTGATGCCACACCAAATATTAAACGAAAATCTCACTTAACTAGATAGTTAAGTGAGATTAGTAGATACTAATAATAATATAGATTAGTAGATAATAATAATAATAATAATAATAATAATAATAATGTACGCCTGTTACAGATTTCATTATTGCTCAAATTTGTTTTATCAGACCACAAACCATAGTCTAAGTTGGATTGCGGGTTATTTCTATTTGCAGTTACTGTAGAGTAAATGTGAGACGATTGTAGTTTAAAAAATAAGCTTCTATCTAATCAAATTGTTCCTAATAAGCCATTACGATTATAAAATAGCAGAAAACAAACACGAACATTTTGAATACCAGCGTAAAATAGCAGCTTAATGCTGCTGTGTGTCGTATGGTAAGTGCACAGAACCGGAGCCCCTTTTTACTGGAATAGAGGCATTATATCGTAGTCCTTACGGCTGACAACGCATCTGCATTTCGATTCGCAAACGAGGGTAGATGTAGATGTCTATGAGCCAAAGCAAACACTTACCATCAGGTAGACTGTGTGCTCGCTTGTCACCCTTATCCTAAAAAAAAGATATCAAAAAAAAAGTAAAATATCAACAGGTTATCGATATGTTTGTATCTCAAAATTACAGTCTCATACATTAAAAGGTTCTATTTCTAAACTTGTCTCGTATAAAAAATGGCCATATTTAGATAATAATATTTGTAATTATATGTACCTATTTTATAAATTATTTTTATAACGGATTATTAAACTTCATACATTTTTGCTTTTACTTAGGCACGCTTGTTGTAGATTTTAGTATGTTCGTACACGTACGAATTGTTATATTTCATGGTCTTCTGTAACTGTAAGATACACTGTGTATTTGAGATATGTTATCTTTATTATATATAAATCGGGTTTGGCCGGTAACATATATATATATATATATATATATGTTACCGGGAAAACCCGATTTCAGGCCAAACCAGTTGTCCTAGTTTGTTCCTATACTACTCGTGTCAAGATATACTAGTTTAGCCCAGCCTATTCTCAACTTATTGGTGTGTTTTCGTAATTGGTCTTAACTGTTTTAGTTTTTCTTAAATTCTTACTCATTAATACATTGTTTAACTGGGGCTTACCCGACCGGTACGGTACGGTGCGAGTCCGAAATAACCCGTTCCCCACGAGGCTAACATATAATATACGCTATCGATTAGTTCAATGAAATTAAATGTAGTGATTATATTCTCTTTGAATGAAATAGCGATTGTCTAGTTTTTGTATTTTTAGTTGGTTCAATTTTCTGCTCAGGTAAGTTTAAAAAAAGTTTGAATGTTGTTATTCTTATTCTTAAAAACAAAGCAATGTTTCCTGTGAGTAAAATTTGAAATCTTCAATATTTAATGTACTTTCCTTCCATGTCCCTACTACCCCCTACTACATCGGGCCGTAAAAATGAAAATTTTGGACGAAAAATTTACCATGCAGTGCAAAAGTGCTTTAGAGGTGGGCGTTGCGGCGACGAACCGTTTACAAAGACCGTATTGTGTTCAGCGACGACGAAACCGTTTTACATCCTGGGTTCAAACAGTCTTCGTTGCACAAACCAGTTTTGGTGCGATTTTTTATTTTACGCCTATAAAAATACAATCGAGAACGTAATGATACTATTTATATGATAACTATTTATCTCACTCGTCGTGTCGTCGTCGTTAACGTTCGTCTTTGGTTCCGCGTTCGATTACAAACGTAGACAGACCAAACAGTCCTTACCTAGTTGTAAGAAACTGCAACCATTTCACTCGGCAAAAACGCAATTCTATTCCATGTTGAATAAGTTTCGTCCTTTAAGCCGTCTTCAAACCGGTTGTAACGACGACCGTTTTCTGCAACCGTTTTCGTCGGGAAAACGTTTCGTCCGTCAAAAATTTGACAACGACCCACCACTACTCTAAGCTGCATTTTTTCCTTACGTAGGTCTTCGTATAGTGCCAGCGTTAAAAAACAGTTCGCAGACGTTTCATCATTTGCAGTGAACTTAATTATAGGTATTCCATGAAAACAGATGGTATTCAAGATTCATGGTACTATTTGATTTATTAACAATTACAGCGTGCATAATTATTAGCGTTCTGTGTATATATTACATAGTTTTGTAAGATCTAGTTATATATAATGTCTATGACTACCATAATTTTACTTAACGTTTAGTACACCGTACCGTGATGGACCAGTATTAAGAAACCTTTGAAGAGATTGAAATAAGATTAAATTTTGCCATAAGTATCAATTGTGTAAGTATAAAACAAACTTACCTATGAGACAGTCAAGCACAACCTTAAGTGCTGGTCGATGGCGCAGCACGCGCTCTAACCGCATACGTGGCCAGCATATGCATGTGCATACCTCTTCTGCTACCACTGTCACCTGCACAATAACTTATAGTCATTTTATTGTATACCTAACTACAAGCTTTTGTAGTAAAAGGTTAAGTATAAACATTGAATTTTCGTAGGTACACGCTATGTCGGTGCTGTATGCACCCTTTGCCCGTTTACACCACACAATTTAAATTTCGTACGTAATATATCATATTAACGCTTATCGTATTTTGTAAAATTAATAATTAAAACACTTATTTTCTCCCTCTTCCTTCCACCATCTGACAACCAGACGCTCAACCAGCCTCGGTTTGCTTTGCCGTTCGTACGTGGAATAATTTGCGCAAAACAATAGAGTGAAATGATTTGCCAGCATCTGCCTTTCCATCTGATTACAATTTGAGTGCCTTTAAGATAAGGGTGAAATAGGCTTTTGTTAAGCTAAGTCAGCGCGTCTACGTGTGCGCTACCATCTTCGGTTATATCACCACTTACCATCAGATTGGCTTCATAATAGTTTAGAAAGCTTCATTTTTTATGCAAAATGTTTCCAATGTATAAAGGCATTCTAAAGATAACGTATGTAGAGTTTGTAGGAGAATATGTGTGCACTGTGCTAACTAACGGACGAGACGCAGACGACTGACATGGTAGTTAATCCATCCAAAAATGCCGAATATAAATTTTATATGATGTGTGGCGGGAAGCGGCGTTAGTAGTGCGAAGAATTTGTGTGTTCGCTCAATATTCTGCCTGCGACTGGAGAATGAGCAATTGTTTCATGAAACGCATTTCTACTGGTGTATTCTTAAAAGTGCCTTTGTCCAATAGTGAATGTTGAATAAAATTTAAAATTAAATAAAAGAATAATAATATTTAAAGTAGGTATATATTAGAAGTATAATAATAGATTTGTATACAAAGTTTGATAGCTATTACAAATTAGTTTTCAGGCCTAATGTTGCTAACTGTGTTCGTGCTCCAATTACGAGATATGGCCTAACTGGATACCTAATAAGGATATAACAAATATGTAACTACAATGGACTATAAGTATAAGTAGTGCCTTTTTCTATTTGCAGACATACCTTCGGGATGAAACCCCATAACTACATGTACGCATTATATGAATACACATATAAAATAAATATATTCAACAAAAACATGTCAAGTAAAAGGAAGGTGAGCCTCTTATACATAAATGCTTAAAATCGTTCGAAACCTACTGCCGAACAAAGTCAATTTCCCTCATGAACTTAAGCACTATCACATTTAGATTACGCCCTTGACTCTACAGGCTAGTTGAAAACTGAGTAATTATTGCTACACTACAATCGTAAATTTTTTGATTAATGATTTCTTACTAATAAATTTGTAAGTAAAGTTTTAAACTGGTAAGGTCCACTGCTGCGCATAATTCTCCTTTTATTTGTGAAGGGGTTTTAGTACAAGGGAGTGAATATCCATAATAAAAAACGTTTCACTTTTCATTCAAAATGTTCCCATCCATTTGAACACATGGTGAAACTACTAAATACTACTACCCACCAAAAGTACTTTTATACTTTTAATAATATTTTTGTATTAAACAGTCGTATATTTACGACTACATATTATAACTATGGTAGCCTAGTCCGGGCTACATAAAATTGTTTACGCCAAAAAAAAAAAATTTTTTAAACTACTTCAATGTTATTCTAATTACTACGGTAGATAAATCCTCAACCGTAGGCCTAATCTATTATTCATGCCTCACTCGGAATTATTTAACCTGGCTTGGTGCGGAATAACAATGAGCTATGTCACAACATTCTGTAACTAACAAATGACTTTCACGCCTATTGTATTCTTGCGAGTGGTAAATGTTCTAAGTTTGCTCGACAGACTATTAACTGCAGTTGATTAAAGAACAATTAAAAACAAACGCTGTTATTGAGCAGGGTCGTATTTAAAGGTGTTGAAAAGAGCTAGTATGATTACAAATGTATGGCAATTCATCTTAGACCTCAGGGCGACAACGGATCTACGTTGTCTTCTTTATTTGAAGTTCGTTGTATGGGTCTTAGGGTGGCTGTAGCCGCCTACCATTAGATGAACTGTAAATTCGTTTGTAATTCAAAAATTATATTTATTTTAGGACAATTAATAGAATCAGGCGTTACTTTGCGGAAATCCATTGTATTAAAGTTGGTAAAAATTACCTCGCGTACACCCGCTTGATAAAATAAAATGATGTGTCTTACCTAGTTTGAAGAGCACCTCCCGCCCTCCCTCAATTGCGTGCACTATCCCCGTCACCACTAATCCCAGCACCACTACTCCCTAAGACTTTTAGCGGCCAGCCACCGCAAAGTCTACATCACCTGAAGGCGCCTCGTGTAGAGGCGAAACACGTGTCGTATTGTCGTCAGTGTTGTGTCATTCCTAGTGTAGTGACTTGTTTCTTGTAGAGGTGCTGGAGTTTCAGCCTCTATTACTTTCCTCCAAATCCAACCCTGTACTTGAGGTGTGTATGCTGTATGTTGTAACTTTGACCTTTTGCATGCACGTAAACGTTGACAACGTCAGCAACAATGGATGCAGTTTCTTAATTGCATTTATACATGCAACGCTACTTTTTAGTTATTTCCTTAATTTTAAAAGTGTGATCAGAAAAGATAATTTGTGTGTAACAAATACCAGATCAAAAGTAGTTTCCATGTCCAGTTTTTATATTTTAGGTTAAAGGACTGTGTGATTTAATATTTCGTTTTCAGGCTCTACACATTACATTAGTTAAACGCTATATATAGAACGAGAGTCCGTGGTTGTCAGACCTTCCTTATTTTATAAAAGCAGAAAAAATTTCAGCGCATTCTTCCAACATAGGCTACTATGAAGTTTGGATCATCGTGGCTTTCGTAGGTACCATGTAGCAAAGATGTATAAAATAGCAACTTAAATTTGTCAAAGCATAAACCGTTTTTTTTATATTTACTTTTGAATAAAATTAGAAATCACGACATCTGTTGTCAGACACTTAGTATCGTGGCAACTTCTTGCCAGACACCCTTAAACTTTAATGAATTGTAACTGTATTTACGTTATAGTATAAAAGCTGAATTTTGTATACGTTACTTAAATAACTATTAGAAGATGTTTCCTAAGTAGCCAGACAGTTGCGACAGTTCTAACAGACAAACATAATAATATAGGGTAGCTGTAGATGCGAGCGCGCGAGGTAGTATATCCTTCGTTTACTCAGAGATATTTATATATGCACAATAAACGTTTTAATATTTGTTTATGCAGTTTAAAAAAATAAATGTGATGCAATTTTGATAAAGTATCATTTGGGAGACGACGACGAGATAATTTAGCTTATTTGTAAAAAAAAGTAGTTAAAAATAATATTACTTTAAATACTCGTATTTTCATCCAAGCAGATAAAGCTTTATTGCACATAGTCGATAGTTTGCCGCTTAGCAAGTGGTAAATTATATAGATTAAAATTAATTGCCGCATGTATGAAAAGTCATCACTTAAGAAAGGCTGGAATGATTTTCATAAACAATCAACCCGGCAATTGGAACCGGTAAATAGCGCTATTGTCGAAATCTAGAAAACAGTCCTGCGAAGCCGACTGATCGTTAGTTAGCATATAAAGTTGGGATTACAAATGGGATCGAACTCGTTTATGCACCGTGTGTCTGTCAAGACAGTATTCATACCTTCTTAACTATTAGTTTTTAAAGTTTGCGAAGCGAATATTTGCTATGTTATATAATAATCATCATCACTTGATTTAGAAAACAAATTACTTGATCGTTCGAATAATAATAAATCTAAACCTATTTTCTTTATACTTTAAACTTATAATTTATTATTATTAATTATTAAAAGATTATACCGATGTCGATTGTTGCTAACCTTGCGAACGAAATCACTATACTAGATTAAAGAAGTCATGTCTTGTAAAGTAACGTCCACAGACTAATATGATGCTTACGGTCGCATATTATAATACTACTACAATAGGGATGGGATATAATTTTTCTAGTAAATTAGAAGATACGATAGAGATTTAACGGTGGTAGAGCCACGCGGCAGTTTTTGCTGTTGCACGTATGGGCCGGCTCGAGCCTGGTTGGTACCACGACCTCACAGAATACCGGCGTGAAGTAGAAGCTCTGCCTCTGCGTTTCGTCTAGTGAGTGCAGGTGGCTGGAGGCCCAATCCCCCCCCCCCCCATCAACATGGTAACGGAATTACACGAAAGACTACCCGAGGAGGGTACCAGCACCCTTGGAGAATCCCTCGCTGAGCATCCACGACCATGTTATTCCACTCCTGAGGTGGAACGTGGGTGCTCAGGCTGCCCCGCGTATTCTGGGGGGGGGGGGGGGGGGGCAAAATTCCGCTCAAAACATAACTGCACGGGGCAAACTGAGCAACAGTACCAAGGCGACCTCTGCCACGCTATCCGTGAATATCTGCAACATCAGGGGACTTCACTCGAACCTAAACGCCGTCTGATACTTCGTATCTCTTCTAACCGGGGTACAAATTGGAGCACTCCTTTGTGCCTCGGGCTGGAGTTTGCGTGTATGTCAGAGAGGACATCTGTTCTCGACACTGTTCTCCAAAATAATGGAAATCATTATTAACTGCCAGCTCATGCGGTACCTTGAGGATCACCAGCTGATTAGTGACCGCCAATACGGTTTTCGTCGGGGTCGATCAGCTGGTGATCTTCTGGTCTACCTGACCCATAGATGGGCGGAGGCAGTAGAGTCCAAGGGGGAGGCCTTGGCCATTAGTTTGGACATTGCGAAGGCCTTTGATCGGGTAGGCATAAAGCGCTTCTTTCGAAGCTTCCTTCCTATTGGCTTCCCGAGAAATCGTGTAATTGGATCACTAGCTTCCTTGCAGATCGGAGCATCAAGGTCGTTGTAGACGGTGCAAGCTCCGACTACAAGCCTATTAACGCTGGTGTTCCACAAGGCTGTGTGCTATCACCAACGCTGTTTCTTCTGCATATCAATGATATGTTGCTAACTGGTAACATTCATTGCGGATGAGCACTGGTGATGCTCTATACACCGGCCGTGCCAATATTTCTCGGAAAAACGTCGTCGAGTACCGGAACAAACTTGTGTCTGAAGTCGAGTCTTTGCTGACAAAGTCTCGGATTGGTACGACTAAATCTAGTCCAGTTTAATCCTCAGAAGACACAAGTTTGTGCGTTTACCACTAAAAAGAACCCCTTGGTCGTATCTCCTCAGTTTCAAGGTACTCCCCTTCTTGCCTCAGCCAGTATCGGAATCCTTGGAGGCGACATATCGAGTGACGTGCAGTTTCGTGGTCACTTGGAAGAGAAGGCCAAATTGGCCTCCAAAAAGCTTGGCGTGCTCAGCAGAGCGGGATAGTATTTCATGCCGGCACACCGCCTGCAACTTTACAAGGCGCAGGTTCGGCCTCACATGGAATACTGTACCCATCTCTGGGCAGGGGCTCCCCAGTGCCAGCTCCTTTCCACTTGACCGCATCCAGCGCAGAGCGGTTCGGATCGTCGACGACCGAGTTCTTTCCGATCGGCTCGATTCATTGGCACTGCGAAGAGATGTTGCATCCCTTTGCATTTTCTTTCGCATCTACCACGGGGAGTGCTCTGAGGAATTGTTCGGATTAATCCCTGCCGCCAAATTTCACGAACGCACATCGCGGCAGAACTCCCGATACCATCCACACCTTCTGGATGATTGGCGGTCCACCACTGTGTGATTTAGAAGATGTTAGAAGATTACCATCAGTGATTTTTCCGGACCGATACGACTTAGGGACCTTCTAGAAAATAGCCTACTCCTTTTTAAAATGCCGGCAACGCATCTGCAATTCCCCTGGTGTTGCGGTTGTTCATGGGCGGCGGTAGTCACTTACCATCAGGTGCGCCGCATGCTCGTTTGCCCCCTCTCCTATAAAAAAAAAGATACGAGTGTACTTATTCTCATGTTTAGCATAGTATAAAGAGACCAACTTGAGAGACGACGATGACCACTTAACAATTCCGTTTCCACGCATGAATAACACGCAACATCTTTCAATATATTTATCTAGTTTTGCCTTATTTGAAAATAGAATTAGGAAAAGCGAGACTAGTATATTGACTGAATTTATGTAAAATTGTAAGTTCTCTCTATGCATACATATGTATGTATGTATATATATTCTAAGAAGTATACCTATAGACAATGAAGATATCGACTATAATAAAGATTATTATATATATGTATATGATTATAATAATGAAAATTAATAAAATCTTTTAACATATCTTATGGAACGTTTAGGTACTCACCGAGCACAGACGAATAGGCACGAATATGAACATGTAAATGACTTGATCGGGTGTGCTCGCTACTTGGCCCGAGTGTTTGTCTGTTCTCCACTCTATATCGGTTTTTAGCACGTGTCAAAGTAATGTTCGTATGTATTCGTATCGATGTTTACATACTCGTCATTATTCAGTTGACTCGTGAAATACCACTATAATTTACTCAGCCAATCTACCGTTATAATTGTCTTTAATAACTTTCTTTGACACAATATATAAAAAAATATAAATGTGTACTCGGTTCAACTGAAATAAAAAATTCACAAAAGCGAAACTACTTTTATAATATTCTACTTAACACTCCCGTCTTTCCATCTTTTTTCATTGTAAATATTACGAGATGTACGGCATCCACGTTTAAAAATTTACATTGAATGAATACAGACGAATATGTAAACGCGTCGTACCCGTTCACGAATAACTCGGCGAGTTGTTCGGCCCATAATCTAAATGTGCCATTAGAATGTAGTTAAAACCTTATCAATCCATATTTTCTTTTATTTTTTTATAATGGCTATGAATACAATAAAATTATTTTTAATTGAATTTATTAATATTATACATAAATTAACAATCACATTTCAAAAGAACTCGTATTATGTATTAAAAAAAATTTAGAATAAAGTTCATGAAATTCCAAAACATTATTTATTAATTTATTAGCTTTATTTTTTACTTATTTATCAACATGAAAATTATTGTCAATAAATATTTAAGAATTGATTTTTAGTTATAAATACCTATACATTATAAAATTATCCGATCAATCCAAATAACTATCTCTAAATTGCCTCACGCTCGAAACTATAGCCATCCTATATTATGTTTGTCTGGCCAGGTGTTAGAACTGTCAAAACTGTCTGGCTACTGAGGAAACATCGAAAAGTTACCCAAGTAATATATGTATACAACTTTCAGCTTTTATACTATAACGTAAGTATAGTTACAATTTATAAAAATTTAAGGGTGGCCGGTAAGAGGTTGCCACGATACTAAATGTCTGGCAACGGATGACGTAATTTTTAATATTCTACAAAGAAAATATGAGAAAATTACCCTTTATACTTTGACAAATTTAAATTGCTATTTTAAACACCTTTTCTACCTGTTACTTGCCAAAGCCACGATGATCCAAATTTCGTAGTAGCCCACGATTCTTACCTATGTTGGGAGCATGCGCTAAGAAACTTTCATCTTTTATAAAATATAAGAAAGGTCTGGCATTCACGGGCTCTTAGTCTAGTACTCTTCGTACCTACTATTAAAATTGTGACATGGCTCGACAGTCAATGAGTCTATGAAATATAATATACATAAATAATTTATAGTTGTATATAATCACTATTTATTAATAAGTAAGTATTGACTTTAAGGTAACAAAATATCTACGTTGCCTTTTAATTACTTAAGACGACTCAAAGTCAATATATGTAGTAGCACGTGGTAGAGCCATGCTGCAGCTATATTAATAGTATAGTTGCAGCACGAATGGGTCGGCTCGACCGGGGAAGGACCACGCTCTCACAGAATACCAGCGTAAAATAGCAGTTTAACACTGCTGTGTTTCGTATGGTGAGTGTAGAGAACCGGCGACCCTTTTTACTGGAAAAGAGGCATTCCATCTTAGTCCTCACGGGTGACAACGCATTTGCATTTTGATTCTTTATTGAGGATAGATGTGGATGTCTATGGGTCACAGCAACCACTTACCATCAGGTGGACTGTGTGCTCGTTTGTCACGCTATCCTATAAAAAAAATGTAGTAGCATAATATATGAAAATTATTATTGTAAAGTTATGACATCCATATTAATCCAAACATTAATAAAGGCTGTACCTGGAAGACATCATCAGATTGTTCACGATTGGCCTCCCACTCCGGCGAATCCACAAACTGGTATGGTTGAATATAATGGAGGTGGGTCTCGTCACAGCTCACTCGCATTCTAAAGTAAAAAAAAAAAACATTACAAAATCTTAATACAATAACATGATTGGTTGGCGTCAAAAGTGCGAAATGTCTAGGTCTGAGATTGATACATGATGTAGGATGATGTTGGATCATGGGGGATGATAAAGAAGTCCATGTCTTGCAGTGAGTTGTATACAGGAGGAGGTATCTTATAACAATTTATTTGGTGCTCCCTAAGTATGATACAAATTAATATGGCTGACTTGGATTTCCAAAATGAAATTAATCTGATATTAAATTGATTATTAATACTTGGATATTAAAAACAATTATAAATTTATATTTTGTCGTTTGTTTTTGATACTTGATCTGCAAAATTGAAAAATTAAAATTACCTACTCGTTATTTCCGAAAAATATAATTTCCGTACTGTATCAATACTGGATAGACGTAACATAATATCTGTCTTTAAACTGTGGTAATATCAACGATATGTATGGAATACGTAATGGAAATCAAAGCGCGATGCGTTTTTCGTTTGTTCGCTTCTGTTAAGGAAGTTTCAAACAAGCCGTTCGGATACTAAAGTTGATAATGACGAAATGAAAGTCATGCCCATGTCTGAGTTATTACGCAACAACTTTCAACATTTTATGAATCTAAGTGATAAAATAATACAATAATGTAAGTAGGTAATAAAGTAATACAATCAATATTTTGCATCATATTGGAAAAATAAAGAAGTTCACACAGGGGGGTACCCTGTCATATTACTACTGAAATATAGAAAACGCGCGTCAATATTTGCTCTAGTTTGCTAATACCGCATATGAATTATGGGAATTGAAATCGGACTGTCACTTTGTATATAAAGTTGGGATGTAGGAATGACAGTCAAACTATGTCCAAAATTTAAGTTATATCAGATGCTTGTGACTGTATGGTGAACCTGAACCGGAGTTTTTATTACAGGATCTTGAAATCTGGTACTACTATAACATACATCTATATTTTCAAGGATTTCTAACAACAAAAGAATAGACAAGCAAACAACCGAAACTTGTCAATTACGTTAGTTTACTACTTCTCCACACGCTTTCAAACGCTTTACAACGACTTGTCTGAAATAACAGGAGCTTCCTGAGAGAGGATGGTACGGTAGACCGTACCCATAAGAGCTTGTTTCCACTGATTTACATTTTTTCGAAATTCGAATACCTTATAACAAGAGAAATAATATAATAATTTCGATGAGGTGGAGAAATATGCTTTTAATTTATATCCATCTCTAAGGCTAGGCTAGCAGAGGCATTAATGAATTTCTATTAATTTGGTTTAAGTGCATCAAAAACAATGGCCAATGCTTCAACTTATTAAAAATCGAAAATATGTAAATAAATAATTTTACCACCACCCTCGACCTAACCGGACAGCCAAACAAAATAATATTGCTATCAAGGAATGAGCAATGATTGTTACGCAAAACGCGTTTTTATTTCAATTAAAATGCCTCTTTTTTAAATATATAATAAATATATATTTTATTGCTCTCTACAAACATTACAAATCTACCACACACAGAAACTGTTTAACGCTATATTTAAAAAAAGGTTTACTAGAATTTTGTTATAATTGGAAAAAATATGGATTGTACATCTTGATTTAGGAGCCTATTAACATATATATTATAGATAATAATTCATTATATTGTGTTAATGGCATCGCGAGACCGTCCCTATGGATATGGGGGCGACCCACCCTTTTATTGTTACAGCTGTCTGCAATGTACATATCCAACTATGTATGCTATCGACATACAGACAATTACAAGTCAGTCGATATAAGTGCAATAGTGCAACTTTATGTGTACTCATTTATAAAATATATGATATTTGTATAAAGCTTTAGATCTTTATTCCTTTATCATCATACCTTTTAATGTCTACTTCTGCTTATCCAATGTGCCGGTTAAGCATGCTGGCCAGACGGACCACATATTCGTACAGTACTTAAAAATGTTAATTATTTTTACCACGTTTTTATTAAGTCACTTTTTGTTTGTCTGTCTGTTTCTCGCTCCAGGTGGTATTTAGTAATCGTTTTTAAACTAATTTCCCGATGTGCTAGAAACTTGAAATTTTGAATATATCTCAAATTTAACAATGCAAGAATATTATATAAAAAACCTTTAACATGTCAACATACTTTAAAATGTACATTTAAGAGCACACTTCATTTCTAACAAAATTTAAACCAATAAACAGCTCCATTATATCGATTTTCAGCAATCATGCTGAAAATCGATATAATGGAGCTACATAAAAGTCGCTGCGAATAAAACGTATTACCCACGTGTGCTGCGTTATGAACTCGCTAGCACTCGTTTCTGCTTCGAAATTACGTACGTATTTGAGCTTGTGCTGCATGCTATACATAAGACTCTTTTGTATACGATTTTAAAAATAATTTGCGCGCACTTAGCACACTACTTTAGCTTACATGATTTTTAGCGTTTCGTACACTATTTTACCGCAGATTGTACTTAAACTTATAGCATGAAAAATTGTTCATTATTATATTTAAAAGCATTTAGGTACATACATTTCAATTGATTTTTTTCTGTTCGTTAAATTCTAATTTCATATTATCATCGTTAATGTAAATATTTATTTGAAACGTAAAAAATGTTGTTCCAGTTTTTTTTAGTTGAAATAGCCAAACGTATTGCTGTTCCCAAATAGTATTTAAGGGAATTAAAAATGCTACACGTGGAATCGTCTACATTAGCAACATTGACCCAGCCCAAAGTAAATTACAGCCGGAACCTTGTATACCCTAGAGACCATTTTGACACTGAACGCAGCTCTAAATATAGATTATCTTTTAATTTTCTGATATCATTGTTCACTCGCTTGTATACGTTTTGTTATCTATTTATTATTAAAAATGGAACTACTGATAAAATCCACACAAAAGGATACGTTTATTTAGTAAAATGCAATCAATGATTTTCAGTATTTTTCATAGAATTTTTCAAATTAATTTAAATGAACGTAGATAAACAACAACTTTAATTTTTAGGATTCCGTACCTAAAAAGGAAACAAGGAACCCTTTTAGGATCACTTTCTTATCCGTCCGTCTGTTGAGACCCTTTTTCTCAAAACGGCGTAAAAGTATTAAGGTGAAATTAATATTAAAATTTCAAGCTTCAAAGTTAACGCAATCAAAAGATATCACATATTTTGATACACGCAAACTCACTAATCAAAATCTGTGTGGTAATTCCCATTGAATTATAAACATGAAATTTTGCACGAAGCGAGCTCACTCAGAACAAGTTAATGAAAAAATAAGAATATTATCATTAATTTGTAATTATATCATTTAAAAAAATTACGATTACATTCTTACAGTTCAGACAAATAGTCTCTCAATCCGCCTTAACTTTTCGTTGGACCAATGTTCGGTTGCTCTAATGAGAAATTCGAACTATCTATACATATAATTGAGTTTTGACGAAAGAATTTCATAAGATATAAAAATGTAAGTAATAAATATATTAACTTCGGCCTCTCAGTATATTTACGAAAATTTTACGTAAGTTTAAAAAAATACAGAAGTTTTAATAAAAAAGTGACATACACTCTGCAAAAACCAGGAACAAACACAAGCTAGTCATACCAGTTACTCGACTCCACAGCGTCAGTAATTCATTCAAGCGGCAATGTATAAGGCTATTACAACAAAGTCCCAGAAAATATACAGGGTCACTTGATTTTTTTATTAAACAAAGACTATAAAAAGGGTTATTATAATATAAATGATTACATGGTTTATAATAACCCCCGGGACCTGGGAATGAGTGGATCGCTTTCAAAATGTTTTTTAAACATTTCACTTTCTCGCGAATCTTATAATTATGAACATTTGATTGTTAAGCTACTATGTCTTTTTTGCGGACAGGGAAATTGTTAAATAAGTTTTGTAAGTAGTTTGAACAACCTGTGTTTTTATTGTATAATTGTATTTTCATTTTAAAAGTTGTTAAAGGGTTTCTTGCTGCTTTTTCCCACGACAGAGGTTTTTTTTCCAACCTATGGTAAAAAAAAAACAGAAGCAGTCATAAGGACTGCCGACAGAAGCGTAAACTCAATTATATATGCGTATACATGTAATGACGACAACCGATGGGGAAGAAAGGTTTTCGAGTGGCAGCCTCGTACCGGTAGGCGAAGTGTAGGGCGACCTTCCCCACTAGATGGAGTGCCGACCTGGTAAGACATGCAGAAAGTCGATGGATGCAGGTGACTCAGGACCGTGTTTTGTGGCATTCCTTGGGGGAGGCCTATGTTCAGCAGTGGACTTATGAAAGGCTGTAATGATGATGATGATGATGATGATACATGTACACAGGCCACTATACTACGCGTCGCTAGTCTGGCGTAAGCCATCACTATCATCGCGTCACCGATGTCGAGGTCATTGGTGACCCATAAGTTTTTCCTCTACAAAAAATCACTCAACGCGTCAAAAGAAGTTTTTACTTCAAAAATACTTTTATAAGAATTAATAAAAAAAATCTATTTATAAAAACTTTTTTTACACGTTGCTCAGATATGCAGGTTTCCAAATGATATTTTTATTCACCGCTAAGCATGTTGTAAATCAGCGCTTAAAATTGCAACTAACAATTTCATTGTTTACGATGAAGATCGAACCCGCGTTACCCATACTGTGAAATGGCCTATAGCTACTACGGCTTTATTATATGTTTAAAGCAAAATAATTATTTTACAGTTGAATGTAAAGCAAGAAATTTCCATCCATCTTCACGGTTTTCTAAATATGTACTCGTATATTGACGACCGTACATATTACAAGATTCCTACTAAAACATCAAGACAGTTGTTGATATGGAATATTTATCCAAAAAATCGCTAATGATATTATAATGTTGAAAGTATATCAACAACCGAGGCCTTAATAGCGTTAGCAAAATTTTTTTAAGTATAAATAATAAAAAGCAAATAAATATTCAACGAACTCTATGGCACCATACTTGGGGCACTGCACTTTTCCCGGGCTGAACGCCTGATTCTTCTCCTTACCATCCACTACCAAGTTACTACTTTAATGACTTTTAAAACGACAACCACTACCACCACCAGGTCAAAGCCATTGTCTCTGACGATGCGTGCATATAATATTTTCTACAACCGTTTTGGTAAGATTTCCGTCAGACTTCAAAAGCATAATTATATCCTGTATTGGTAGTTATCGCCTACACCAATTCCATTATAAAAAGTTTTTTTACTTAGACGTTACAAAGATGTTGGAACTTAGGAATTGGGGGTATTGATTAAAATCGCTATGCCAGGCTCAAGTATTTATCATCGCAATATCGGTCACCTCCATCCTGAGCACTGGTCCCATCACCTTTTTAAGGTATGCAATTCTTGAGTATGTAAGTACTTTATACATCAATGTTTCTTCAGACAGTGATGTTTTTAAGATATTTAGATTTATCTAAAATATTAGTCTGTTAAAATTAAATAAAACTTATTTGATTCCGTTTAATTAATAAAACATTAATAAGCATTAATAGGCCTATCTTCAGCAGTGGACTTGTGAAGGGCTGTAATGATGATGATGATGAAGCATTAATTTAGTAAATTAAATAAATTAAACGGGATAAAATTCGGACCACTGGTTTTATTCAATATGTATTACGCCCAAATATAAGTTTGTTAGCAATATGTGTTGATTAGTCTTATTTAACAAATAATAAAACGAGCTGAGGAGATATTATACTCTACCACTACAGCCATACTTCACAATGCATAAAACCTCCACAAATCTTTTTTTAGATGTTTATTAAATTTTTCGAAGTAATGCAATAACACGTGAACCAATTTAAAAAAGGCAATGTTGGGCGGTATCGTGGACTCTCGTGTTACGTTGGAAAAATAACACGTGAGCACTTTGTCCGGTATCGCTTTTCTTATATTTTAAAAGTTAACAGCCAAAAAATGAATATAGAAATTGAAATTGAAGTTTTTAGTTACAGTTTAAAAAATATGTTCTTAAAAACGAAACATACTTTCATTTATAAGGGATCAATAGGAATTATTGTACGTACTTTCCCTTTAAAAGTATAGACAGTCTTTCATCAGCGGGTGTGACTTCTTCTAGCGCGTACGCCTCGCCCGGCTCCAAGCGAACTATTCGCGCCTCCCGTGTTAGTTCTTGGAAGTGCTTCTTGTTCACTTTTAGTGGTTTGAAAAGTTTCAGGTACAGGTCTGTTAATTCTAAAGATAGCGCTGGTGGAAGAAATCTGAAGAAATAAGAAAACAATGTTACGGAATCTCTCATATTACGACTTTTTTTAATAAATTAAAGGATGCAAACACGCACACAGTCCACCTGATGGTAAGTGGATGCTGTGGCCCATGCACGTCTATGTACATCTATCGTCGATTAAGAATCAAAATTCAGATGCGTTGTTAACCCTGAGGATGAAGATGAAATGCCTCATAATGATAAAATGAGACAATAGGGCTCATCTCTAGCAATCATAAATAACCACAAATAGTTAATTGTATAATTTCACATAAAGACAATCATAAAAATTGTATACACCTGTCGCATAAAAATATACGAGACATGTTGGGCAAAGAATTAGAAATTGTTTTTAAACAGTAACAACATACATATATTTTTTTGTATAACTAAACATTGTTTAAAATATTATAACTGTAATATGATTAATTTCAGTAACATCAGGTGGTCAGTTGCTTTAACAGAAAAAAATTACGCATTGGCTCTTTAATATTAACTAACAAATCTATATATGAAAAATGTAAATAGCAGATGTCTGTAAACTTTATATTTTTGTAATAAAAGTGATTGAGAGGTACTAAAAATAAGTAATTAAATACATTTCTACCATTTTTAGATTTTTCTGTCTGTCTATCTGTTTGTTTGTTAACGTATCACGTATAAAGTACTAATTTATATCATAAGAATCGTTAAGGAAAATATTAAGTGTATCTTCGGGCTACATTTAGTCTTTATTTCATTAAAATCAGTTCATTCCATCAAAAGTTATGACAAATATTCTGAAGTATGGGTATTAAGTATAGGTACGAATTTGTTCAATAGTGGCGTTGGATGAGTCATCAAGTACATTTTAAATAATTAAATAACTATTTAATAATTAAAGAATGCAAAGATATTGTGAGCTTTCTGTCAAGCGAATTGTAGAAATGGCATGTGTTGAGCTCGAGCATCTCATTGTTGTCAGTGTTTACAGACCCCCAAATGATTGCTTTGAAAAAATTATGGAGAAAATTTTGCTTTAGCTTAATAAACAGAATAAATCTGTTATCATACGATAACAGAAGTGGAGATTTTAATATCAATCTCCTTAAAACTTCTTCCGTGAGTATTAAGTTTAAATCATTGCTCAAATCATACAACCTTGTATAGATAATATGTTTACTGATATTGAGCCCTTACATAAATTAACTATTCAAAATTTAAGTTCTGATCACTGTGGGCAGTTGTTCTTACTGCCTTACATGCACAAAAACAGAAAGTTAAGAAAGTTTTCCTTGTTCCAATAAATGAACATCTATCAGAGATTTACAAGTACTCGTAATATAGTGAGAAGCTGCCATTTCTTCCATATAAAAACAATACTGACTATTGATATGGATCTATTTATTTAAGTCTTGAATTTAATAAAATATTTACTTCTGAAACACTCTCTTTAAAAAGCTCAAATTGTTTAATGAATAGGTGACAGCAGGAGTCTATAAGAATACACAAACTTTATATGACCTTTACAATTAATGGTCATGTAATCATAGTGTTTCATTCAGAGAATATGTAAAAAAGTAATCCAAAATATTTAAAAGAGTGTGTTCTACAACCAAGTCTTTAAATTTAAGAAACAAAATTAAGAATGCCTGTAATAAAATTAAAATGACTTGGAGTATAATCTATAACGAAACTGGCAAGACGAAAGTACACAACTTAAACTTTCAATAAAATTTTCAGATCATGATTTTGCAACGACTTTTGAACATTATTTTACCGAAATTCCGATCTTACATCAAAGTCACTCAATTCCTCGCCTACTGTCGCCGAGTCATTATTCAAACAAAATGTAAATGTCTGTAAAAAAGAATTTGCATTTCATGAAATATTATCAGGAGATATTGTAAAATGTTTCAAAGCTATTGATATAAAGGAAGCAGCAGATCAATGGGGGATTTCCCTTAAAGTTATTGCGGCTATTTTTTTTTAATACTAGTATTGAATCTGGTCCCGATTTAATGAAACATATTACAGTTAATACCTTTATTCAAATCTGGTAGTATATTGGACCCTACCATTTAAATACCTATTTTCGTACTGCCAACGCTCAGTACAATTTTTGAAAATAAAATTCTAGATCAAATATTAAGTTATTTTAATATTAATAAATTGTCCCGTAATTTTTTTAGGTTTTACAAGGGGTCACTCAACAAGCTACGCTACATATTTTCTATGCTTTGGGTATATTTTCTGATCTTTCCAAGGCTTTGGACTGAGGCATCATATTTGAATAAAACAACACATATGTACAGTTGTGATTAATGGTAGTAGTTCTTCCGGATCCGTAGTATATATCGGTGTTCCTCAGGACTCAATTCTTGGCCCCTTCCTGTTCTTAGTTTATATTCATGATTTACTTTTTTGGTAGGGAATTAAAAACAATGCTGATGATACGTCGTGATTTTCCGACTTTAACGGCAACTATTAAAATTTTACGAAGTGAATAATGCTATATCAAAAGACTGGTTTAATGTTAATAATTTGTTTCGAAATATTAATAAAACGAAATGTATTAAATTCACGACACCTAATGTTACATAAGTGAATACCAGTGTGCCGTTAAATAGGGAAGAGCTGAGCCTTGTTAAATCCACTGTCTTTCTCGGAATTACAGTTGACGCGATGTTTCAATGAGGCCGTCATATATCTAAACTATAGCTAACGAACTTATTTCTACAGCATATTCTGTAAAAAAGATTACAGATAGTAGGTAATCCATAGCATAATGTTATATGGAATCTTGCTATGGGGTAATGTGACTGGACATTAAAACCATCTTTTTTGACAAAAGAATCCAAGGGAGTCCGAAGGAATCCCTTGAGAAAAATTTACAGAAATAAACTTTGGCCTCTCAGTATATTTACGTAAATTTAATGTATGTACACAAAAACAAAAATAGTTTTATTAAAAATAGTGATTACAGAATATAAATATTAGGAACAAGCATAAGTTAGTTATATCAGTTACTTGACTACAAAGAGTCAATAGTTCCTTCATGAGGCCATGTATAGATACGCTTTTACAACAAAGTCCCAGAAAATATGCAGACCTTTTCTATAAAAAAGTTCAACATTTTTATTAAGCAAAATTTTTAGTAAGTTTTATTATACTACTAAAGACTAAAAAGTACATGATTGATATTAACCCCTGGAAATGAGATGCTACCATGCTGTTTCTTAATGTTTTCATACTAATTGTATGAAATGGTGTATTGTAAATTAATTTTATTTAAAATAAGTCCCGCTGAGTTTCTCGCTGATTCTTCCCAGGACAAAGGTTTAATCCAAACCAGTAGTAAAGCTTAAATGACTTTTAGTTAGTATTCTTGTAACCTATATTGAATAAAAATGATTCTATTCTATTCTATTCTCCTTTCCAGTAGACCCTTTAGGGTCTCCGGTTCTCTACATTCACTATACGAAACACAGCAGCTTTGAGCCGCTATTTTGCGGTGGTATTTTGTGAGAGTGTGGTTCTTTACCGGTACAGCCGAACCTTTAGTACTACAACCATAATATAGTTGCAGCATAGGATTAAAAAATTGATGTGGCTGCGATTCGGTTTTTATGCAGTCATTATCAGCTTTCTATTTGATTCATAGTTTGATTACTTCTAATTGTGAATTTGGCGTTTGTTTAAAACTACGGAAATAATTTTATTATAAACTGCATTAAGCGTCTAATGAAGTAAGTTTGGTGGTGGCATCACCATTTCTTTTCGAGAAAAGTCTACTAATGTATGAACGTACACACTTATAACACACACACACACACACACACACACACACACACACACACACACACACGCACAGACACACACGCACACGCACACGTACACTCACACGCACACGCATACACACACGCACATGCATTCGCAAACGCACACGCACAAGCACACGCACACTCACACGCACACGCATTCGCACACGCACACGCACAAGCACACGCACATGCAAACTCACACGCACACCCACCTTCACATGCACACGCACACACACACACACACTCACACATTCACACACACGCGTACGCACACGCACACGCACCTTCTCACACACAAACACACACAAACACACATACACACACACACACACACACACACACACACACACACACACACACACACACACACACACACACACACACACGCGCGCGCGCGCGGCATGCACACACACACACACTCTTTTACAAACAGTAAAATTTAAAGCCTACAGACCTCAAAACATGGAGATACTCATCTATTATACTCATATATCGGACCCAACTTCCAAATAGGAGGTCAATAATGCCAAAGTATGTTTTACTCGTTTTTTGAAACTGCAAACGAGCACTCAATTTATCCGATGGTAAATGAACGCTGTGGCCCATAGACACCATTCCAACCTAGTCCTCGGGGGTGACAATATTAATCTTAATCGAAGATAAATGTAGATGTGGATGCAGTGGCCCATAGCACTGTATCCACTAACCATCAGGTGGACTGTGTGCTCGTTTGTCACCCTAATTCTATAAAAAATATCATAATTTCTCCTTACCAAGTTACATAAACGGTCATCTTTGTATGACATCCATTATATACTCGTAGGTCGAAATAAGTCCCGTGGGAGTCGTAAATGTCAACTGAGAAAAATGCTAAGAGCATCATATGCCATCTGGGGATCTAACCCTAAACATCTACACTCTACCTCACCACCGCGCCGAACGAATAAGAAAACTGTGGTTGTATGTCCGACCTACCTGCGGCTGTAGATAGTACCTGTCGCTACAATATCAAAGGTGTGAAACATTGCATAGCCGAGTCTTTTTGATAAATGTCAGAATTCCGTCTCAATAATATTTACAGTCTGATGTAAAAGACAAGGATATAAACAAATTTGTTAAGAAAGAATGCCGTGAAGGTGTGCATGTGTGCAAAGTTGTTTTATAAATTAAAATTAATGAAAGCATCTCATCACCTTATAATTAAGAAGACAGTGTGAATAGAGTTGACGAGCAAAAGTGCTAGACTCCAAGCGAGCACGTCGGGAGCACAAAATTCGGCGCCAGCCCACATGCCCATCAGCACCGCGCCCGCTGCTGCCAATGCTCGCAGCACAAGTATACTTTGCTTGAAGCTTTTTGGCGCAAGAAACGCCAAAGCGAAACATAGGTTCGCCGCCTGTTGCATTAATTTAAAATCCAATAAAATAAAATTGTATTTTCAGGAAAGATATTAAAGTATTTTTGATTTTTTTAATTAATGCATTTATTAATATATTCTTGGATTTTTATAGCAAGTACAATAAAACATGCAATATGTTTTGACGTTAAAAGTTATACGAATATTTGAATCAGGAAAATGCACCATTTCATGTTATTTTTAAGGATTTGATAAAAGAAAGTCACCTGAAATAGATCCTGCTGTGCACTCGACCACTTAGCACAGAACCAGTGATTGTCATGTTTGTCGCTGGAGCTAGCGTTTAGTAGGTCGTAATCGGTGTCGAAGGTGGTGTTGGGGCGCGTCGCGTTGTAAGCCAGCGTGGCGTTGAGCCAGGGCGCGGCGGACGCCGGCGCGGGCGCGGCGGCCATGCTGCGCTTGCGCCCCGCCCGCGCGCCCCCGCCGACACCCGCGCGCGCCTCCCGCGCCTCGAGCGCCCTTTCGCGCCTCTCACTCGCCGACACGAGACGATTCAGCTGGGCTCTTGCTTTCAGTATTACCAACTCCATCCCCACACACTGCGACCACGTGGCGCACCGGTTGCGTGTACTTCCTACCTAGAACAAATGATGCTTTAAAGATACTCGACATAAAAGGATTTTACATGAGTTTTTTACACGGCCACACAGTCTACCTGATATAGTTTATCATGTGGCTCATAGAGTTGTAGATGCCTAAATCTATCTGCGATCAACCTGATAATCGTCTGCCCATTGTCACCGTAGTTATTTAAGTTAAAGATGTAACAATAAAGAGTAAATTAATTTATTATTAATGAAGACTCTTTTTGCTCAAAACAATATTTAGACGATAGCAACAACCAAAAAACACCTTTATTTCACTGCAGTACCCTTATATTGGAGCTCTTCTCTACTAAAAAGAAAATTCTTAGAATATTGTGGAGGCTAGAAGTGAAAGAAACTAGTGAGTCATATGGTAAGCCAGATGGTATACCAGCTATAGCATTAAAAAATTTTAGACACCCTGTACACCTCAGTTTTCTCACATGTTTCACACGTTTGTTCTGCTTCTCATTTAAGAGTGGAATAAACAGAAAACGGCGCTGGCCAACGTGCAGATGTGTTTAAAAAGCAACCGAGGAGAACCTGTCAATCTTAACAACTCCATACTCTGTAAGATTATGGAGGATATCAAACGTTTTGCCTATCGAACACCTTGGTATACCTACTATAAATATCCGATAATGAAGAATAAAGTAAGTATCGTTCATTTTGAAGAAACTGATCATGCAGGTAGATCTGTTTATGACTTTGCCTTGACATATGGTCTGACACAACTGGTTACTTCGCCTACGCCCTACGCGGATCCCAGATGTGTAGGATCATGCACTTTCCCTGTTTGGACATTCTGCTGTCCTCTCATCGGTTCACTCACGGTGCCACTCATGCTCCCGTTGCGGTTGCGTTCTGTAGGTTTCCACCATGTTTGGCACTATAGGTCGGCCGATTGGGACACGATGCGATCTTTTTTGCACCCTACCCTTGCTTCTCGCCGGATGATCCCAACATTGTTGCTGATTCTGTCATCAATGTGGTACTTTAGGGAAAGGAACTTTTTATTCCATTGTCTGTGGTGCCGGTAGCAGGACTCAGCCATGGTTTGGTTACTACTGTAAAATTGCATCACGCCATAAGCAGGAATGCTACCAGGCCCGGGCTGACGCACTTCTCGGGATGCAAACACCAGCGCTCTTAAAAAGTAGTTGAATTCCGCCTCCACGTCCTTCAAAAGTATCATTGCTAAGGCAAAATTAGAGCACAATGGCAGAAACTAGTTCAACTTCATTCGGTAACACGTGTATTCTGGTCTCTCATCAAGCCTGTCCAAGGGAATTTCTGTCAGCCATCTCTGCCATCTCTGCACAGGGAGAACGACTCACTGGCCCATGCTGCAAATAAGAAAGTCGATCTGCATCCAACTCGACTCTGCATGATGGGGGGAATACACTTCCGACCATCCTGTGGTGTGAGTGCTCCATGTAGGATGTTTACACAGCGCTTGGTGCAATAAGCATTACTCTTCCTGGACATCAATAAGTCGAGTGAGCCTGATGGAGTTCCTCCTATTGTGTAGAAGACGTGTGCTCCGGAGTTGGCACCGGTTTTAACGCGACTTTACCGGTACTCCTACGCCCTCAACGTAGTCCCGAATTCATGGAAACAGCTTTGGTCCACTCGATCCCTAAAAAAGGCGGCTGCTCAGACCATAGACTTAGAATATACTGGCGTATAGACGACCTGACAGCCCGAAAATTTGTAACCAATTTTGATTTGCCATTGTGTGCATTAGCTAGATGATGTACATTTTACGTATAAGAACTATCGAAAAAGTATTGTTAAGGAAGCGGTAAAAAATAAAAACAAATGGTTTAATTCACGAAACTGAAAAACTTCAAAAATTTTACTGAATTTTTACCTTGATAGTTCTGCCCAATTAACATTTTTTCTGGACCTAGGTTGTAAAAAATGCCTTTAGGGTTTAAAAAGGTTGGAAAAAGGTTAATGCTTTGCTATCTGGTCATATTAAGTACTTGAGAATGTTTATTAAGTCCTAACACTAATTGTTTATTATTACAACGTTGGAGCCGCCGACAAGAGTTTAAATTAACGTTATTTTGACTGGTTTGTCAAGAGCATATATAGTCCTAGGATCATAAAGTTGTCATTGACTCCTGATAAAGTTCTAAAAAGGCTAGCATTTCACTTAAGTAAGATCTAAAGGTAAAATTTTTAACTTTCATATTACCATAAGGTTGTAGATTGTTGAAATCGCTTATAAGTAATTTCTAAAACCAACTGAAAACCTTTAGGCTGTATTAGAGTAGTCTATATAAACAAATTAGGACTGTGTCATAAAAACCCAAACCAATAAGCTATTATTAAGAGCTGAAGGAATGATTAAAGTCCTACAAGAATATTTTAAAGCTTTACAGACGTCCTCAGAGAATGTCAGTTGCCTTCGCGACTTCAAAGCGACGTTTGTCCTGCAGGATGGACCGACACAGGTTGATATAAAAAAAAGAAGTGGAAATTTTAAACGTAAATTGCGTAAAAATTTCTTAAGAATAATTAATACATCGGTAAGTTTCATGTCATCATATTCTTACAGTAGTTAGTTATGCCAGTAGGTGCCTGCCAAATATGGGCTTTTTTATTATTTCTTTTCCATTTGCACAAGTTGCCGCTACTTGAAACCTCCGAACGACTATCGCTGTCAGCGTCTGTCGTCGTTGTCGGGTCTCAGATCTGTAAGAGCCGTTTTAAATATATATAAGGTGCCTCGTCTTAACCATCTTAAAGGCTATCAATCTGACCAAACGTAAGTACAAAATGAGTTTTAGCCGGTCCTGCGGCATGTGATATCTATGATGGATTTGCTCCTATAAAAATGGTTGTTCGGCTGTTCGATTTTAACTGCTGCTCAAGATGCCCAACTTCCTGAAACCCCTTTAGTTTCAACCACAGGTGACATGACATCGTCTAAAATATTTGAAGAGCCACAAAAAAGTAAATCAGATGATAATGGTGCTTTATCTGAAGATTTGAATACCTTGAAGCTCTCACATTAGAAACTCGTGTTGTTACAATAAAGGATTTAAGAATGTGGTCTTTGAAATACAAAATTAAACAAACAACTTAAAAGACCTTTTAGACATATTGAACAAAGGAACTAATCTAAAACTTCCTAAGGACCATAGATTCTTATTTGTTTCTTTGTTTTTAAAGTTAAACTTTTGAAGTCTTACTATAACAATATTATACTTACTGGAAAAAATAATGTAGGAATGGGTCGTTTAATAAAATGGTTTTTACTCTGCTTTTTCTTGTATATTTCCTAAGAAAATGTTTATTGAAAATTGTATAGAGTTCTTATTTGGATTCCAATCAACCCACCTAACGTTAATAATTTTTTTATTGTGTTTGATAAACGGTATTATAAAATTATGATTTTAGAACGCAAATTAAGTATTTATTTTCATTCCTCTCCTTCTTGTGTGGGCAAGTCTATCCATTCATATAAACATTCAAGATAAATATCGACATTAATTTTGAGTGAATCCCTAGCGTACGTGTAAAATATTTTGTTTAAAAATGAATTCATCAAAATCATACAAATTATCAACAACGCGACTTTTTTCTTTGCATAATATAAAAATTAATAAAATGATTGAAAATATTATTTATTTTAAACAGTATATAACATTTTTATTTTAGCGCGTCTAATTTTAACCAAAAATAGACGCGCCATAACAATAACGACTTATTATAGATAGTATATATATAAAACGACGAATTGATTATTTTTATTATTGACACAACAGTCACTAACCATTTTGGAAAACTATAATCTAAAAATTACAAAATAATTAGTAGCTTATTTCTTGCGTGCCGACTTGTGTCGACCTGTCATTCAAAATCGGTTACAGAGTCATGACATTTGGTATCCTTTTCTATCTTGCATTTTTGCCTTAAGGAATTTTCTTCTCCCTTGCACACTATTTTTTTTTATTGGATAAGGGTGACAAACGAGCACACAGTCCACCTGATGGTAAGTGGTCTATATCCGTCTACGCGAGTATATTCTAAGTCTATGGCTCAGACCCGTCTAGCTACAGGCCTATCGCCATCACCTCCTTGTTCTTATCTTATTATATATAAATAATGGAATCCATTATAAGCTGCCACCTCATGAGGTAATTTGAAGACCCTTAGCTGAATAGTGACCACGAATACGGTTTTCACCGGGGTCGATCACCTGGTGATCGTCTGGTCTCCTTGGCTCATAGATGGGCGGAGGCAGTAGAGTCCAAGAGGGAAGCCTTGGCCGTTAGCGTGGACAAAGCAAAGACCTTCGATCGAGTTCGGTACAAAGCGCTTCTTTCAAAGCTTCCTTACTATGGGCTTCCCGAGAAATTTTGCAATTAGATCACCAGTTTTCTTGTCGATAGGAGCATGAAGGTCGTAGTAGACGGTGCATGCTCCGATTACAAGCCTATTAACGCTGGTGTTCCACAAGGCTACGTGCTATCACCAACGTTGTTTCTACTGCATATGAATGATATGTCGCAAAACCGTAACATTTATTGCTATGCAGACGACATTACTGGTTATGCTTTACACACCAACCGTGCCAATATTTCTATAAAAAAGTCGCGGAGTACCGGAACAAAGTTGTGTCCGAAGTCGAGACTTTGTTGAACAAAATCTCGGATTGGGGGCGACTAAATCTAGTCCAGTTCAATCCCCAGAAACACAAGTTTGCGCATTTACCGCTAAAACGATCCCCTTTGTCGTATATCCTCAGTTTCAGGGCACTACCCTTGTTGTCTCAGCTAGTATCGGAATCCTCGGCGTCGATATATGGGATGACGTGCAGTTTCGTACTCGTCACTTGGAAGACAAGGCCAAATTGGGATCTAAAAAGCTTGACGAGCTCAGCAGAAGGAACTGAACACATACATTTCAAATGATATCCGATGATGAACTCTTTTTCTAACGCGAAACGATTGCAGTTTGATTAAACGATAAATAATTCAATACTTATTGCGGCATTAACGTCCAACAATTCATGTTCAACGTGCTTTACACCCAAATCAAATGGCAAAATGTTCTTCATTATTAAGTTTAAAAACTTTAATTAACATATAGTTACGAGGTATTTTGAATAATAATATTAAAAACTTGTGTGTTCATACGTGGTAGAGGCATGCTGCATCTATATTAGTAGTATAGTTGTAGCACGAATGGGTCGGCTCGACCGGAGAAGGACCACGCTCTCACAGAATACCAGCGTTACATAGCAGCTTACCACTGCTGTGTTTTGTATGGTGAGTGTAGAAAACCGGAGACCCTTTTTAGGGTTTCGTAGCCAAATGGCAAAAAACGGAATGGATATATGGATATATGGATACGTCATGTCTCTCTGTCCGTCCGTATGCCACTTTTTTCCGAAACTGTAAGAACTATGCTGTTGAAACTTGGTATGTAGATGTATTTTGTGAAAAATAAAACAAATTTTGGGGGTTCCCCATACTTAGAACTGAAACTCGAAAACTTTTTTCCATTAAACCTGTATGGGTTTGATGGGAAAAAAGTTTTTGAGTTGTGGGGTATCCATGAATAGGTCTTCAAAAATGATATTGAGGTTTCTTATATCATTTTTTTCTAAACTGAATAGTTTGCGCGAGAGACACTTCCAAAGTGGTAAAATGTGCCCCCCCCCTGTAACTTCTAAAACAAGAGAATGATAAAACCAAAAAAATATATGATGTACACATGTAAACTTCCACCGAAAATTGGTTTGAACGAGATCTAGTAAGTAGTTTTTTTTAAACGTCATAAATTGTAAATTATATTACTTGCTGCTACGGAACCCTCCATGGGCCCATCTGCATTTTGATTTGTAATAGAGGATAGATGTAGATGTCTATGGGCCGCAGCAACCACTTACCATCAGGTGGACTGTGTGCTCGTTTGTTACACATATCCTATAAAAAAACCATATTTAAATTACATTCAATAACTGTTAAATGTTCTCAATATTTTTATTATTTTATTATTGTTAAATAACATTGCCCCTATACTGGGATTTTCTCCTGTATCGTGGAGGCATTGATATAGTATATGCATGAATTGCGTAAGGACAAGAGCAATAAGTGCATACATACTAGTTCCGTGCAGGATTCGTGCGCGCAGCCATCTGCGCCGCAGCTCGGTGCTGGGCCGTCAATCTTATTTGAAGACGTTTATTTGCCAATAAAAATGTAAAATATTTTCGAAAGTACCTTTGGTTTTTTTTTGTAACGTGGAATATAATTTACCAAAATAATGAAACCCGTAACTAAGTTACTAAGGATACCCTGTTAAATGTTCACCGTATACCTGGTTGACTGGTATTTCGTACATGGAAATTACTATTATCGTAAAGAAAATAATATTGTTACATTTAAACTGTTATAACTGTTAGAATTACGAGTACTAACAATAGAACATATTTTTTTATCGAACGAAAATAATATGTATACTTGGGCTCTATAATTATTAATTAAAAAAGATTACATAAGTAAAAGTTTTATATATCTGGGTTTCATAAAATATTAAAAAAAATGTTAGTTATGAAAGAAGAATTCTAGACAAGTCAAATTTCCAAATTGGCCGCCACCTTTGTAGGGTGGTTTTATTATTTCTTTTTCTTTAATATTCTACTAAGCCAGCGCTTATCTACGATCCCACCTGATGGTAAGTGGTGATGTAGCCTAAGATGGTGAAACGCACTGACTTAACAAAAACCTATTCACTCTTGCCTTGAAGACACCCACACTGTAATCGGATGGAAAGACAGATACTGCCAACTTATTCCACTCCTTTGCTGTACGCATGATGAACGACGTGGCGAACCGTTTGGTTCGGATGCGTGGTAAGTCAACAACGAAAGGGTGGAGACTAGCCGAACGTCTGGTTGTCCGATGGTGGAAGGGAGAGGGAGGAATAAAATTAAGCAATTCCTGCGCACACTCTTCGAAATGCATCCTGTAGAAAACCGAAAGGCTGGCTACTTTACGTCTGTGTTCGAGATTGGTAAGATTGGTTTTAACCAAATTCGGGTCACCAATAAGCCTCTTAGTACGCCTTTCCATTGAGTCCAAAGCTGCTAGGTGGCATTCTGCAGCACCAGCCCCTATATGGCAGCAATACTCCATGCACGACCGGACTTGCGCTTTATATAAAGTAAGCAGCTGTCCCGGCGTGAAGTATTGCCAGCAAGGACTCCCAGCTTCCTTGCAGCTGCTTTAGCCTTGGACTCATTGAACCGCCCGAAGTTCAAATTTGAGGATATTTCAAGCCCTAACAACTGAAGGCGGTCGGTATATTTCAGTGATACATTTCGGAAAGAAGGAGCCAAGGTGAGCTGGCTCCTTTTTGCAGTGAAGAGACACGCTTGTGTTTTGGAGGCGTTGAACTTCACAAGATTGGCATCACCCCATTCGGAGACTGCCTGTAGTGTGAGATTCACACGCTCTATCATAGCTTCTCTTTCGGACTTGATTTGTTCTCGAGTGGCCCGTGAACTTGGTTGGTATCTCTCAACAACTGTGCTATCGTCTGCATACCCAGCATAAGCAGATCATTAATATGCAGGAGGAAGAGAGTTGCGGAGAGAACGGACCCCTGAGGAACACCGGCGTTAGTCGCCATAGGATCGGATGAGCAGCCATCGACGACGACGGTTAGTATGCCAAACTCTGTCAAAGGCCTTCGAGACATCAAGGGAAACAGCAAGTGCTTCCCCACTGTTCTCGAGTGCCTCGCCCCATACGTGTGTGGCATACGCTCTAAGGTCCCCAGCTGACCGATTTCGGCGAAACCCATATTACCGGTCACTAAGGAGATCATCCTGTTCTAGGTATACCATTAAGCGGACATTCAATATACGCTCCATAATCTTGCAGAGTATGGAGGTAATTGAGATTGGCCGATAATTGGCAGGGTCGGCACGGCTGCGTTTTTTTGGAACAGGATGCACGTAAGCCAGCTTCCAGGATTTTGGCACTATTCCAGTCCTAAATGAGAAGCGGAACAAGCGTGGACACACAGGAGACAACTCAGGTGCACAAGCCTTTAGAACTATAGCTGGTATACCATCTGGTCCACTAGCTTTATTCACGTCTAGAGACCGCAAAGTTTTAAGAACCTCCTTATTTGTTATACAAATCTCCGACATAGAGGTCCCGCAGTGAGGTAATCTTGGTGGAACGTTGTTTCCACTGTCCAGACGTGAATTGTAGGCAAAGAGAGACGCAAACAAGTCCCTTTCTCTTTAGCCGTATGCGCCAATGTGCCATCCGGTTTTACCAGCGGAGGCAGTGTAGGCCGACAGAAGTTTGTCTCGACCGCTTTGGCGAGAGACCAAAAAGCTCTAGTGCCGGATGGTCAGGTAGAGAATTTTGCGCCAATATGTTTCATGCGATCGAGACTAGCTTTCCATAATGCTTTTTTGTAGGACTTGGCGGTCTGGTTGATAGTTCTCTTCTTGGATCTAATATCCGGAGCTTTGCGGTATCATGCGTCAACCCAGAATAGGTAAGCTAAATGCTTGCGCTTTTCAGCTTGGGCGCATTCAGCGTTAAAACATGGGCGAGCTTTGCTACCGGTGGGAGCGTCAGAGAAGGAGATAAAATACTCCATAGCTTGACGCAACACATCCGTTATCGCAACCACGCAACTCGACGGATCCGCAGAAGAGAAACAAACCTCCCGCCAAGGATAAGATGCAAAAAAGTGTCGTATCTCATCCCAATCAGCTGACTTATACTGCGATATTCGTCGAACACATTATTCATAAAGATTTTTCTTAATAAAATAATTTTTTCGTTTTTGTTAACTCAATTGATTTTCAGGGTAAATGAAGCTAAATTTTCCTTAAAAATATTCCTCTTTGTAATATGCCTATACAATAGTAAGCTGTTAAACTTGTAATATTTGGTACAAATAATACCGGGCATGTATTTATCACAACTTTGTTGACAATTAAATACAGAATAGTTTTACCCTCCTTAAATGGATCTGATATTTCCTGTTCTCGCTCTCAATATCTACCTGTGTTTAATAAGTTCTAGTTACTGATCTAGAAGGACGAAGCACGAAGTATAATTAATGATTAAAGGAACTTTAATCATTAATTTTGTTTTGCATTTAACACGACATATTTGCTTATTTCACTTAATAAAAACGTTAATCTTAAAAGTTTTTTTTAATGCTTAACGTTATAATTAATGATTAAACGCATTATTATACCTTAAGTGAAGTTCTATTATAATTATATGAGGTGCTTCGTCCGAAGAGATTAGTAACTCACTCCTGCCCGCCCTTCTGATAGCCAATTATACAGGAAATTTCAAGATTTTTTGTTCAGCTCTAAACTTAATGACATAACATAGAACGCAAAATCTATGGATGGTGCACGGGAGTGGGGTTCTCCCCACTCCTGTGACCAGAGGAAGAAGGGGAAAGAAGGGGGTTTAAATTTTTAGATTCCCAACTATAGTGTGAGTGTTGAATCCTAGAACTGTGTTTAATAAGTTCCAGTTACTAATCACTTTGGACGAAGCACCTCGTATAATTATGATAGAACTTCACTTAAAGTAAATGCGTTTAATCATTAATTATAACGTTAAGTATTAATAAAAACTTTTAAGATTAACAGTTTTATTAAGAGAAAGAAGCAAATATGTCTTGTAAAATGCAAAACAAGAAAATGAAACGAAA
Source organism: Parnassius mnemosyne (assembly GCA_963668995.1). NCBI lineage: Eukaryota > Metazoa > Arthropoda > Insecta > Lepidoptera > Papilionidae > Parnassius > Parnassius mnemosyne. The sequence goes on from CAVLGL010000159.1 coordinate 28,079,682, forward strand.
TATTGAATGAGGCAGATGAGCTGCATTCATTATTTGAACACTACTCGCTTGCAGACATCGAAAGCCTTGTTAACGACAAGGACTTTGTTTTGCAAAGTCATAAATTTTCAAAGCTTATTAGAGGCAACTAGTAATTCTCAACTCAATTCTGTTTATCGCTTTTATCTTTAGTTACTACTTTTTAGTTTAAAATGTCTTATGTTTACATTCACTTTTTGATAACAATCAATTATTTTAATTGTGACTTGGAAATTGATATTGATTATGTATTTAGAATTATTCACGATCTGTACAAAAACTTTTAATCGGATACTTTCGCCTATAAGGAAAATAAATAAACTGTGAAGAATAGTCTACTATTACGTAAGATGACTGAATCCCATCCCACCACATATTAACAACCACAGAAATCAAAATATTCGTAAATAGGCAATTGTTTATATTTTTGTGGTCCCAGCTTATCGCATGACTTATTACTTTTTTCTTGTCAAATGAAATTTACGTAATAAAAAGGTCTCATTAAAAATATTATAACAACAAGTGAAATAGTGTACAAGCAAGTTTGACCTTCGTTAATAATACCTTTGTCCTTGAAGATCAATAGCTGGCAGTTTAACTTAGCCTTTGCCATTTTGATACTAAAAACTCAGATGAACAAAGAAAAATATACGGAGCACTGCACTGGTACATTACATGTAATGCCGAAACCATGTTAAACTTCTTGACACGCACTCGTGCACACATCATTTTTCTTTCTGTCTCTAACAGTCCGTAATTGTCCACTGCGCACATATGCATCAAAACTACGTTGTTGGTTGCAAATTATTAAAAATTGTAAATTCGTAATGGCTTGGTTTATGCGTTACTCCCGCGTTACTACTTGCGGTCTGAGTCAAAAATCTGAAAGGAAGAACAAAATGATTTTTAATACTTGGTAGAAAGTTCTTAAAGAAATTAAAATGTATATACTTTCGGGTTATACATACGTATTTTTCTTTTGGAAAAAAGTGTATGTATAGTTTGTTACTAGAGTAAAGCATTACTAAAGGCTTTAGCAGTATAAACAATATCGGCGAATGTTTATACATGATCGATCAGGGATAAATTGTTTGTATTCGGCGTATATCAATTTCATTCGAAGTTGTTGAGCATTCTTGAAGCAATCTTTGTTAATATGTGAAAGTACCGATATTGTTTGTAATTCTGTATTATTTAAATGTAACACTGTAAATTTTAAAATATGTGTGACTATGATAGGAGACTCATTTTAGTCCTCAGGTACAATTAAATAGCCTGTATCTTGATTGTTCATTTAATTATATTAGCATATGAAATAATTTCGTGGGCACAATGATCTTTTGTCAGGTGAGCTTCTAATTACTCTAATAATAATAAAAAACGGAAGAATAAACGATCCTACGTAGTTCTTTTTTAAATTATTACTTCCTAACGATCTTACCTCAAAGTTAATTAAAATTAAAACATGCCGGGAAATACAGCCTCCGCATGATTTAAAGATCCATGGCGATCATTTTTTTTTCGAAACATATTAGTCTATAAAGTTGTCATTCATTCATTGCACCCTATTATAAGTCCACTGCTGTAGATAAGCTCATTATACTATATTGTCACGTAATGGGAAAATTTGCCATAAATGCCATGCTTCAAAGGTGGGTTTCTTTTATAGGATAGAGTGACAAACGAGCACACAGTCCACCTGATGGTAAGTGGTTGCTGTGACCCATAGACATCTATATCTAACCTCGTTTGCGAATCAAAATGCAGATGCCTTGTCACCCGTGAGGACTAAGATGGAATGCCTCTTTGCCAACGCATCTGCATCTTGAGTCTTTATTGATGATAGGTGTAGATGTCTATGGGTCACAGTAACCACTTACCATCAGGTGGACTGTCAGCTCGTTTGTCACCCTATCCTATAAAAAAAAATTCTACGTAGATCGGACAAAAATTAAAAAAATTAAATTAAAAAGCATAAAATAGCAGCTTATCGCTGCTGTGTTCCGTATGGTGAGTGTAGAGAAACAGAGACCCTTTTTACTGGAAACGAGGCATTCCCTCTCAGTCCTCAGGGGTGACAACACATCTGCATTTTGATTCTTAATAGAGGATAAATGTAGATGTTTATGGGCCACAGCATCCATTTACCATGAGGAGGACTGTGTGCTCGTTTGTCACTCTTATTTTATAAAAAATGTCAATCAGATGGTAGTACCGTTCCATCTTTTCTATGGGTATAAGGATGTTTTTTATTCTTATAAATTCAGTAGAGATGGGTGCTACCATCTGCGTAAATATCATCGCGATTGAATCCGTAAAATTTGTTTAATTTAATGCTGTTTCCTTTTGTCGTGTCTTGCGACACCTACGGTAATTCGTTTTAGGGAGTATTCTTACGCCGATACTACACAGTTAAGTAAATGTAGCGTGGCCAAAAAAAAATTTTTAAACACAGTTATTTATTGTTATTTATTTTACTTTATTGATGTAATCTGATAGCTATATTTACCTTTAAACGACTTATTACGTCTATTAATTTTCTTAAGTATTGAAGGAAGTGTATTTAGGTCGCAAAATGAGCCCTTCAATATTACCATTACGATCGCGTAGCTTCGTAGCTTCGTAGCAACGTCGCGAGCAATCGGCCACTAAGAGTATTACGTAACCGTAGCACGCTCCTCTGATATTACTTTCGCAACATTCCAAAACTTTTGCAGATTTTTTTAAGTTTATAACATTAATTATTTTTCTTACTTGCTGAAATTTTCTTTTCATGGAATAATTCGTAGTGATTTTTAATGTTACAAAAAACTGTTATTATTCGAATCTGGAAACACTCATTTGCTATGTCTATCTAAGAATAAGGTTTTAAGTTTATTAAAAAAAAAACATAATAATAATAAACTCCACATTCCTTATTAATAGAATATTAAATAAATCTTATAAAAGTAACCACCTGCTTACTTTTTATATCGATTCAGCTTAGAGTTTTGGCAATTGAAACTATAATCTGCTTCCTAGAGGCAGGCCTCTGTCACTCTTGCTACCTGCGTAAAATAATTACCTACAATCGTGAGTCGCCCTGGACTACATACGAAGTCGGGGCTAGAGCGTTATAGGTGAATGAATGTTAAAGTTTTTTAACGCTGTTTACGTAAATAAATTTTGTAAATACTTGTACAAATAGTTTTTGTTTAGTGTTTAGTATAATTATTAGTAGGATAAAATAATTGAAAATTTTTAATATAATTTAAAATAATATATATGTATATTACATATGTATTTGATAAATTATAATGGCAAGACGTTGTTCCTTGGTCGTCGTTCATTGTTGCATGAATGGATGCTTAACGAGCAAAGCGATTCAGATATATAATTTTGTAAGTTACCGTAGGATAATGAAACATGAATTTATTTAATTTTTATGTTAGATATGTGCTTATAGCGAATAAGGAATTAAGTAATAATTTAACTACAGAAGTAATACCTAAGTACTTTATTCCAAAACTCCTTAGGAGGTAATCTATGCCAAAACTTTATTACTTTACCTAAGTAACTTACTTACCATTTCGCAACGTATTTTTTTACAAGCCTCTCTTTTTTAACAAGCCCTTAGTAACCACGGAAAGTCCCCCGTGACGTAGGAAGGGGAAAAGATGCAAAGTAATACGGACAACGTAGGAAGGGGAAAAGATGCAAAGTAATACGGACACGCGCGCAGTGATAAAGTTTTATTTAGCTTGCGTGTGCGATTTATCTAATTAATAAGCTATTAAAACGTCGGCAAGCAGTCAACGTCAAAGGAGTGCAACTTCTGTATGTAGTACTATTATTTATTCTGTACTGAAGGCAACACGGTAAATATTTTTTTCATGTCAGTCTGGGTTGATACCACCTATTTCGACCCCCAATCAAGCGCACTCACTGCTGTTTCACTTATTTCAAAAACAAACAGCACCATTCAGTGTGCTAGTAGAGTTTATAATGGGAAACGTACATATTAATTTTATGAAGTCCTATATACAGACTAATGGACTTATAAGTTTGGCCGTTTCAGCAGTTGCTATCCGTTATATTTCCGCAGACGTAAGTCATCGGGCGTGGACGGCGGGCGAGGCTGGGGCCGGCCTCGTTATCGCCACATGCATCGTCGCATTTGCATTAAATTGCACTACCTTAGGTCACTACGGTCGACACATTGCTATTAAACGGTACTTTTGATGGCATGTTTTACATTGTACCTTTATACTTGATGACATGCGATATTATGCAATGCTTTCTTGACATTACTATATTACAGAAAAGTTGTGATATATATGACAACTAACTTTAGCGATAATAATGTTAAAAAGTTTTAATATTTCTAATTAAGTATATTTATAATAGAAAAAAGTGCATGTAAAGCACAAAACATTTTAATAATGTTTTTGGTAAATAGATAAATGTGGAACGTTAGATTTTTTTTATGAAAGAAGAAAAGAGCGCTTGCAATGTAGGTAGTAACCTACATTGCAAGCGTTTAGATATATTTTTCCTGCTTAGGAAAAATTCTGAAGGACTTCTACGTTGTTAGCATATGAGATATGGTTTTTGAAGCGTAATGTTCATGTAAAGTTAGGTAAATTTTACAATTTCAATAACTCCTATATCCAGCATGGACTGTTGATGATAGGCAGATGATAACAATAGAGCAATTGTTTAAAAATGGATCACGTTCAAGCTTACTTACAGATTTAGTGTTCCATTCTATTAGTCTCCCGCTTAAAATAACAGCACACGCGAAGTCTGCAGTCTGTGAACACGTACAGGATCGCCCCGTTACTAAATTAGGTTTGATAGACCACAAATCCTCCCTAAAGAACACCGATTCCTTCCAAAGAAGATTCGCGAGGCTATTGAAATCAAAAAACATCCTAATTACAATAGAGTAGATGGCAGGGTGCTACCATCTGCTTCGGATCCCATAATTTATAAAATTAAATCCCAACCCAAGCATACAACTGCAAGACTTCAAGATACTGTAAGTTCATACTGAGTAGATCGGAACAAAAATTAATAATTTTTTAATCTGGTGGTATCTGTGGTTGACTATGACATTTCAAAATCAATTTTACGTGGTAGAGCTATGCTGCAGCTATATTACTGTTATAGTTGTAGCACGAATGAGTTGGCTCGACCGCTCTCACAGAATACCAGTGTAAAATAGCAGCTTAACTTTGCTGTGTTTCGTATGGTGAGTGTAGAGAACCGGAGAGCTTTTTACTGGAAACGAGGCATTCTATCTTAGTCCTCACTGGTGACAACGCATTTGCATTTTGATTCGTAATCGAGGATAGATATAAATGTCTATTTGTCACCCTTATCCTATAAAAAAAAACCCGACGCGTAGCCCTTAATATACAGTGACCAAACCTAAGCGGAAAAGATTATCACGCAATCTGGCCCACAGTGTAACAACTCAACTTGTGCTAATTCTCAAGTGACTTCGTTCGTGTTATTAGATACTGATCCCCAGGAAATTGAGAGCACATTTATGACTCTTAATTATGCCAGCATCTCAGGTTAGGACGGTAAGCCTACAAACGCCTTATTAAAATACAGCAGAGATTTTGTAGTTCCATTGATAAATAAGCTTGCTATCTTATGCTTTCGAACGAGTTTATTTCCTAGGGCAGTCTAGCGCTGTATCGTTTCTCCTGTTAACAAAGGTGACGACAAAGGCGACTTTAACAATTATAGTTAGACTCATATTTGTACTAAGAATCGTATCAACAGTCGTAGAAAAACTGTTAAACAAACTTGTATGACTCGCGCCGTGGTTTTTGAATAAGTCAATAATAATAACCTCTCGATAGTACAATGTTACACACATAGTAGATGGTTCATTTATCGAGAATCGATTCTTGATAATTTTTTTTGCCTGTTTCCAATACCGACGTATAAAAGTGTTAGCAGTTAGATAAGTACTTAATTTCACCGAAATAATTTACTTTATAACTTACTAGCATTCCTCCCCGGCTTCTACAAAGTTAAACTTGACGTTACAGTCTATATACGTCGCACTGCTGGGCACAGGCCTCCTCTCATTTCTGAGAGGGTTTTAGGGCAAGGAAATGTCCGCCGCGCGCCCCCAATGCATGTTGGGCGAACTTCACAAAACTTTTTTTTCTTATTTCTCAGACATGCAGAATTCCTCACGATATTTTCTTTCACCACCGAGACCGTGATAAATCAGCACTTAAAAGTGCAATTAACAATTTCATTGTTGCTTGGCAGGAATTGAACCAGGGTTGCTCGTGTACTGTAAAATTTACTCATACACAAAATTTCATCAAAATCGGTCCAGTCATTTAGAAGGAGTTCAGTCAACATATACATGGACATGAACTTTATGTATAAAGATAAATATAGGTAAAAATATAGGTAAAGGTCAAAGGTCAAAAAAACACTAAACATTGCTCTAACGAAAAGGTAAGGATTGAAGGAAAAAATTAACTTTTTAGTGAATAATACGTTTTCTGATACATCGGTCTACCTCTCGATAGTACAACTGGAAATGTAATTTTGTAATAATTGCAAAAAAATGTAACTTAATTTTCACGGTTTTCTGATTTTTTTTTTGCTAACTTGTGCTATGCTGTAAGTCTTTGCTTTCTGTCAAATTTCATGATTCTAGATCAACGGGATACAACATCCAAACTAAACAACAATTCATCAAAACCTTAGTATTAAATTTTTAACACCTCCTAGACTTTACTATTCGATATTAATTTCAACTTGAAACCATTACCCGTTCCACAGAAAAAGGGACTTGGTAGACGGACAGACTGATAGACGGACAGCAAAGTGAATAAGTGTTTCATTTTTCTCTTTTGAAGTATGGAACCCTAAAAATGATATATAATATAAAATGTTAAACAAACACACTATACAAAATGACTTTGAAAAGAGTCGACCAACTAAGGATACAGTTAAAGACATTACGACTATAATTACAGAAAAACTTGACGTTTAATGTGAAATTAAAAGCAGACTTCAAAGAACTAAAAACAATAATTTCCCATTGTGAAGTTGGTGCTAAGAAATGTTCAAAAGAATCAAAGCCCCGACTTCAGAACGTGCAAATCTATACAAATAAATTAAATTGAAGTGTATGTTTGTAATGTCAAAATTACAGCTTTTTACTAAATATGTATTTTTTTATAGAATAAGGGTGACAAACGAGCACACAGTCCACCCAATGGCAAGTGGTTGCTGTGGCCCATAGGCATCCACATCTATCTTCGATTACGAATCAAAATGCAGATGCGTTACCACCCGTGAGGACTAAGATGGAATGCCTCGTTTCCAGTAAAAAGCGTCTCCGGTTCTCTACACTCACCATACGAAACAGCAGCGTTATGCTGCCATTTTAAGCCGGTATTCTGTGAGAACGCGGTCCTTCCCCGGTCGAGCCGACCCATTCGTGCCACAAATGTACTACCAATACAGCTGCAGCATGGCTCTACCACGTACAAAAGTATATAGTGTACTTATGTACTATAAAAAACTACAATTTGTTAAAATTTTTGTCTGTCTGTCTGTTTGTTCCAGCTAATCTCCGAAACGCCTGGACCGGTTTTGACGGGACTTGCACTGGCGGATAACTGATGTTATAAGGATTAACTTAGGCTACTTTAATTTTAGAAAAAGAATTATAGTTCCGCGCAAAAAAATTAAAACCCTAAATAACACGCGGGCAAAGTCGCGGGCAACATCTAGTATTTTAATAATTTTATTTCTTTGTAATCGGTTTTTCTTACAAGTAAATTTTTTTGCCTTTTGAGTGTACATGTAATAGTATCAAAAGCTCGAATGTCATCTAAATAGTAACTATTAAAAAATTTGCTCCCCTATATAGTACTAGCTGGTACCCGGGGCCTTGCTGCCGCAATGAATGAAATAACTCCTCAAATATCGTTTTAAATTTGGAAGGGTTAAACAGAAACAGAAACAGAAACTTTTTTATTCAATATAGATTATAAATAATACTTATTGAAATTCACTCTTTTGTTTGATTACCACTGGTTCGGAAAAAACCTCTGTCCTGGGAAGAACCAGCAAGAAACCCAGCGGGACTTTTTTTTAAATAACAGCTTATAATCATGATGTTACACAAATTAACTTATTTATTTTTTATATTGCTTTATTATATTGCTTATATTGCTTAATTAGGAATGATAATACATTCATTGAAATTGAATGATATATAACTTTCAAATAAATTTGTCAGTACATAAAAGCGCATAAAATACGAATAAACCAACGTTAAATTTAAATATTAGATTAATAATAATTAATTATATTATTTGAACAATGCAGCCGAAAAATAATAAAAAAGCCTACAAAAATCATAAGTAGGCACGGAGCCAACAATATGTACCAATTACTTTCCTTTCCATCATCAACCTCATTATCAACAGTTTATGATAAGTCGTTAGGGTTCACAGCCTTTGATGGCCTTGTTTTTCACTTCATTTAGCGAGCTTTTGCTTGCGAATTCTTTGAATTATGTTGTAAGATATTAGATAATGGGCTTTTAATCCATTTTACGGAGCTCTAATTGCGCAGAAAGTTTGTTATTGCGCCTTAAATGTATGTACAAACACAGCGGCATTTACTCGCCTTTTTATTAGATTATCAAATGAGCTAACAGTTCATCAGATCGAAAGTTAGCTTCTGCCGCTCGTAGACACTTGCAACCAACTTCAATAAATAAAGAAGACTACAGATCTGTTACAGAACTGTTTAATAAGTTTTTTTGATGTAATTTGATTGTTTTCTGTTGTTTTTGTCCATATAATAAATAAATAAATAAGGTACCTGAGGGTAATATGGTCACGTTAAGCTTTTCCGCCCTATAAAACCAAAACTAGGAGCAGGACAGAGACAAAAACACAAAATCTTAAACTATAACTAATATATTAAGAAAAAAATAGAAAACAATCTTTGGCAAGAATTAGGAATACTTCTAAAATCAAGTTTAAAAAAAAACAGTTAGTGACCATATTTACCGCATATGCTGGAAATATGGTCACTATGTTTCCATATTAACAGTATGAATTTTCCAAGTAAATTAGTTCTCACATTTTGGGCACATGTATCTTTTTTTATCTTCTGCTGTTAATCCAACACACTCTTCATGTACATAAACACCACAACATTTGCAGAACCTCATGTCTGCTACTCTGTCTTCCTTACAGAGGAAGCAATACCATGATTGCGCTTGCTTGGTAGCTTGTTTGCGTCTCTTCACTTTTTTTTTTTTTATAGGAGAGGGGGCAAACGAGCATGCGGCTCACCTGATGGTAAGTGACTACCGCCGCCCATGAACAACCGCAACACCAGGGGAATTGCAGATGCGTTGCCGGCCTTTTAAAAAGGAGTAGGCTCTTTTCTTGAAGGTCCCTAAGTCGTATCGGTCCGGAAAAATCGCTGGTGGTAAACTATTCCACAAGGAAGTTGTGCGAGGAAGAAAACATCTTCTAAATCGCACAGTGGTGGACCGCCAATCATCCAGATGGTGTGGATGGTATCGGGAGTTCTGCCGCGATGTGCGTTCGTGAAATTTGGCGGCTGGGATTAATCCGAACAATTCCTCAGAGCACTCCCCATGGTAAATGCGAAAGAAAATGCTAAGAGATGCAACATCTCTTCGCAGTGCCAATGAGTCGAGCCGATCGGAAAGGACTCGGTCGTCGACGATTCGAGCCGCTCTGCGCTGGATGCGGTCAAGTGGAAGATGCTGGCACTGGGGAGCCCCAGCCCAGAGATGGGAACAGTATTCCATGTGAGGCCGAACCTGCGCCTTGTAAAGTTGCAGGCGTTGAGCCGGCATGAAATACTGTCCCGCTCTGCTGAGCACGCCAAGCTTTTTAGAGGCCAATTTGGCCTTCTCTTCCAAGTGACCACGAAACTGCACGCTACTCGATATGTCGACGCCAAGGATTCCGATACTGGCTGAGGCAACAAGGGGAGTACCTTGAAACTGAGGAGATACGACAAAGGGGTTCTTTTTAGCGGTAAACGCGCAAACTTGTGTCTTCTGAGGATTAAACTGGACTAGATTTAGTCGCCCCCAATCCGAGACTTTGTCCAGCAAAGACTCGACTTCAGACACAAGTTTGTTCCGGTACTCGGTGACGTTTTCCCGAGAAATATTGGCACGGCCGGTGTATAGAGCATCACCAGTGCTGTCATCCGCATAGCAATGAATGCTACCAGCTTGCAACATATCATTGATATGCAGAAGAAACAGCGTTGGTGATAGCACGCAGCCTTGTGGAACACCAGCGTTAATAGGCTTGTAGTCGGAGCATGCACCGTCTACAACGACCTTGATGCTCCGATCTGCAAGAAAGCTGGTGATCCAATTGCATAATTTCTCGGGAAGCCCATAGGAAGGGAGCTTCGAAAGAAGCGCTTTGTGCCAAACCGGATCGAAGGCCTTCGCAATGTCCAAACTAACGGCCAATGCCTCCCCCCTTGGACTCTACTGCCAACGCCCATCTATGAGTTAAGTAGACCAGAAGATCACCAGCTGATCGACCCCGACGAAAACCGTACTGGCGGTCACTAATCAGCTGGTGATCCTCAAGGTACCGCATGAGGTGGCAGTTTACAACGGATTCCATTATTTTGGAGAACAAGGGGGTGATGGCGATAGGCCTGTAGTTGGACGGATCTGAGCGGTCGCCTTTTTTAGGGATCCGGTGGACAAAAGCTGTCTTCCATGATTTCGGGACTACGCCTAGGGAGTAGGAGTACCGGAAAAGACGCGTTAGAACCGGTGCCAACTCCGGAGCACACGTCCTCAGCACATTTGGGGGGATTCCGTCAGGCCCACTCGACTTGTGGATGTCAAGGGAGAGGAGTGCTCTGCGAACCGAGCGCTGTGAGAATCGCACATCCGGCATGGAGCACTCACACCGCGGGATGGTCGGCGGTGTGTTCCCCCCGTCATCAACAGTCGAGTTGGACGCAAAAAGGGAGCCTAAAAGGTCGGCCTTCTCTTTTGCGTCGTGGGCCAGTGAGTCGTCCTCCCTGTGCAGAGATGGTAGTGATGGCTTACAGAAATTCCCTTGGACAGCCTTGGCGAGAGACCAGAATGCACGGGTTCCCGAAGGAAGGCGAACTAGTTTCTCGCCAATTCTGCCTATGTGCTCTGACTTTGCCTTGGCAATAACTCTTTTGAAGGACCTGGAGGCGAAGTTATACTTCTTTTTGAGTGTGCTGGTGTTTACATCCCGAGTCACCGAAGCCACAGCCCAGGCTTGATAACACTCCTGCTTACTGCGTAATGCAGTCTTACAGGAGCGACCAAACCAAGGCTGAGATCTGCCTCCGATGGGTACCACAGATGATGGAATAAATAGTTCCATTCCCTGTAGCACTACATCAGCGACAGAGTCAGCAACAGTGCTGGGATCATCCGGCGAGAAGCAAACCCGCCCCCATGGGTAGGAAGCAAAGAAAGACCGCATTCCGTCCCAATCCGCCGACCTGTAATGCCAAACACGGCGGCAACCTGCAGAACGCAACCGCGAGGGGAGCGTGAGTGGCACCACACTCCGGATTAGACAATGGTCCGAAGAGCCAAGAGGGGCATCGACGGAAACCTGATATCCGTCCGGATGAGAGGTCAGCAGAAGGTCCAACAGGGAAGGTGTATGATCCTCAACATCTGGAATCCGCAGGCGATGTAACCAGTTGTGTCAGACCATATGCCAAGGCAAAGTCATAAACAGATCTCCCCGCATGATCGGTTAAACGTGAACCGAGCCATTCGGCGTGGTGGGCGTTAAAATCGCCAAGGATCACGATCTCTGCGGATGGGACCTGTTGTAGCAAGGAATTTGTAGCCATTTGGACGTGGTCGATGAGTCGGTCTGTTTCGGCATTACCGCTATGGGACCTATAGAGGCACCCGTAGACGCGCGGATGGTAGTCGCTGTCTACGCGTAGCCAAAGGATGGACAGGTCCGAACCTTCAAGACTGCCGAGGCGTCGAGAACAGATGTCCTCTCTGACATACACGCAAACTCCAGCCCGAGGCACAAAGGAGTGCTCCGATTTGTACCCCGGGTAGGAGAGATACGAAGTATCAGCCGGAGAGGACACCTGCGTCTCGGTAAGAAAGAGCAAGGCCGGCTTCGCCGTCTCAAGATGGTAGTGGACGGCGTTTAGGTTCGAGTGAAGTCCCCTGATATTGCAGAAATTCACGGATAGCGTGGCAGGGGTCGCCTTGGTCTTGTTGCTCAGTTTGCCCCGAGCAGATATTGTGTTGAGCGGAATTTTGCCCCCCCCCCCCCCCCCCAGAATACGCGGGGAGCCTGAGCACCCACGCTCAGGAGTGGAATAGCATGGTCGTGGATGCTCAGCGAGGGATTCTCCAGGGGTACTGGTACCCTCCTGGGGTAGTTTATGACGTAATTCCGCTACCATGTTGATGGGGGGGGGGGGGAATTGGGCATCCAGTCACCTGCACTCACCAGACGAAACGCGGAAGCAGAGCTTCCACTTCACGCCGGTATTCTGTGAGGTCGTGGTACTAACCCGGCTCGAGCCGGCCCATACGTGCAACAACAAAAGCTGCTGCAAGGCTCTACCACCGTTAAACTTACACACGTTACTTCACTGGATGGGAAGCTTTTGTGCTTGATGGTGTATTTACTACTGTAAGATTTATCTTAGCGAACATCGACCTTGTCAAATGCAGTGCCAGACTGTTAATTGTTTTGCGTCGTTGTGACTTATTGGTGGAATTTTTTTCAGGTGTTTTCATCATATCTGTGAAGGACACATTGCCCGCTTCATTTATATTGCTGGAAGATGTTGACAATATCGGCTGCAAAACATTGCATAACGTGGAGGAAACTATAGGCTGAACAACGACTTCATTAGTTGAAGATATAGGCTGAACAGAGCATACAGAATTCGAAAGCCCCGGTTTATTGAACACTGGAAGTCATAGAATTAAAACCCGTAAAGGTTTTAATTCTATGACTTCCGGGGAAGCCAATGGTGCTGGTTCATCTCTGATGCAAGATGAAATCACATTTTGTTGTTCATTGCTTTGAAACAAAATTAAAGGGACGTTATCTTCGCAACTGAAACTCTCATCATTAAGTGCAGAAGCTGCATTTATAACGCTTGCTGCATTATTTTCATCAGAATTTCTCTCCGGTTCACCTGCTTCTGGTAAGTGAGTTGGAATGCTAGGAGCATAAGCACATTCCGGAATTCTATCTGGGTTGAATGGATAGATTCCAGTAGCTTCAAATCCGGATTTTATATTAGATGGGGTAAGAGCTTTGTCCCATACTGGAGTAAATATCCTCCCGAATCTTTGTTTTGTCAGAGCTTTGTCTTTGTTCTTGAACCGAAATTTCTGAAGCTCTTGATCCCAGTAATGCTCAAACGCTCTAAAGACAGCTTTGTCCATGGGTTGCAAATCGTGCGTTGTGTTACTTGGAAGACATAATAGAGTAATGTCGTGTTTATCTGCAACGTCTACAATATTGTAATATAAGTGACTAGATGCTCCATCGAATATCAATAAACATGGACCTGGAGTCTTGAATTTTGCAAAATGATGTATCCATTTCACAAAGGTTTCAGAGTTCATACTGCCTTTTGGAGTCATTGCTACTAAAGGGCCTGGGGGTAAATTATCTTCCCATTCTTGTTTCAATCACTTTGAAGAGAATCATAGGTGGTATGGTGTTACCGATAGCATTTCCACAGGAAACAACAGTTACATTTTCAGCATGTTCCGAAGCTAGTGTGTGGACTCGTTTTACACCTTTTTGTGTCAAAACTAAAGGACTTTTGTGAAGCATCAATTGGCAGCCCTTTTCATCAATGTTGTACGTGAACCGGTTTATCTTGCACAGCCAACTTCTCCATTATTTCCTTGAGTTTTTTAAAATAATCATCCACCACAAACTTGTTAAGCTTTTGTGCCCTAACAGGACTTAACTTTTGGCTTTTTCTCAAAGTAAGATCTTCGTGACGTTCCATAAATCCTATTAACCAGTCACGCCCAACTTTACCGTTTCCTTCAGTTGACTTTGGTATACGAATTTTGTTGAATTTGCAATATTGATACATAGATATTCTCAATAACTTTGGTGTCATAGGTTAACCAACGCTTGCTAATCGTTTAATACGCGTTACCAATTCATTTTCCTGTTCTGAAGAGAGAAGTGGTTTGCGACCAAGATGAGACTTTAGAATTTGTTTTGTCTTTAAGTACCTTTTAAGGGTTCTCCTTGGCATTTTGAACTCTTTGGCGGCGGTGTTTACCTTCTGTCCATTTGCAACTGCATTAAGAGCAGCTTGGAGATCCTCCTGACGCCAGTTCCCTCTTAATCCTTTCTTAATGTAACGACCCATAATCTGAAAAAAATGATATTAAGCCTTATTAATTAGATAATCCTAACAAAAATATCCTAAAACTTTTTTTACTATTTTCATTCTGTAAATATGGTCATTTCGGTGGCCATATTAGCAGAGCAGTACTTGTTCACTTTGTTTACGAATAACAAAAAACTACATTTAGAAGACCATGACGGACACTTGACTATTTAAAAATATGATAAATTATTTATTTACTTACCTATAATATGGTATGATGAGTCTTAAAACAACAAAGTTGACAGAACACAGCTTTTTTTTTAATAAATTATAAGCAATACTTCAAACTCTGACCGCGCGAAATCGAACACCTTTCAAAATGGCGTCGATAAATCAGCGCCCTTATGACCTTTTAATATTTGATTGAATAATGAAAAGCTATCGTATCATAGAGCCATCTATGCAAACAAGGCTGTAGATTTTGACTTATAAAAAAGTGACCATATTAACCGGATGACCATATTACCCTCACGTACGCTAGATGCGTTTTCACTTTTGAAGACTAAGGTAAATTCCTTGCAACCTTTTATTATTTTGGCTCTCTTTTGCTTTATTACCTTCAAAACCGAAATTAGACGGTTATTTTTTTATTTATATTATAAGGGTATAGTACAAGCGATCACACAGACCATCTGATGATAAGTGGATACTGTGGCCCATAGACATCTACATCTATCCTCAATTAAGAATCCAAATGCAGATGCGTTGTCACCCCTGAAGACTAAGATGGAATGCGTCCTGTCCAATTAAAAGGGTCTCCGGTTCTCTTTACTCACCATACGAAACACAGCAGCATTGAGCTGCTATTTTACGTTGGTATTTTGTGAGAGTGTGGTTCTACCCCGCTACCACCATAATATAGCTGCAGCATGGCTCTACCACGTATGTGTATACGGTTCACTGCTGTTTGATAAAAATTGGTATAAGGATCGTACCAAACCAGATACTCTTATCGGGAGATCAATATCGTTTAAGAGCACTGGCGACTCTATGTTTGTGGATACAGACGTTCCGCGCGGACGCTATGCGCTGCTCTTTAACCATCCATGAAAATATTGAAAAAGTACAATATTTAAATGAATTGCAAAACACTAAATACTATATTTCTATTATTAAGAATATTGTGTAATTTTTTTAAATTAATTTCGCACGAATGTCAAAATTGATATTAAATATATACAGGAAAATAATATGATCCTCGTGTACAATAACTCCACAGATATGATGGGTGACGCCGACAACTATATAAATACTTTCAATTGTGTCCTATCCATCATCACGCACTATATTAGACTTACAAGAATAGTTCTGTCGAGAATGATATATTAACGGTTCCAATAGAGCCTAAGCCGATCGTTATCGTGACTTATTCCGTTTTAGTAACACTACTATATTTTATAATTATTTCGAAAATTTTAAAGCGAGGTCACAACGAAATAAATATGAAGTACGTTCGAAACGTCTTCGAAAAACAAAAAATCTGGTTATTTACGTGGGAATGTCACCTAGTTAGTCTACATTCCATCCACATTTTCCAATGTATTAACGATACGTAAAAACCTATTGTTGACTTCTATTTGAAACAGATTATTTAAATTCCGTAGTATGCAAGAAAAATATTGTATTTTTAGACATTTTTCTAAATTATTAAATGTATGATGTGGTGGCAGTCTATCCGCTGAACACTACTCCTTTTAAAAACATACGAGTATACCAAAATTTACTTTCTACGAGCCCACTGATAATTAAAACTTTGAAAAACTAGCTATGCCCCATATTGCATACGCACAAACCTGCTACTAATATACCTGACACGAACAAATCTCTGTTGTGTATTAGGAATGATAACTTCTAATTGATCTCTTTTTATCTTAAATTA
Organism: Parnassius mnemosyne; assembly: GCA_963668995.1. Classification (NCBI taxonomy): domain Eukaryota; kingdom Metazoa; phylum Arthropoda; class Insecta; order Lepidoptera; family Papilionidae; genus Parnassius; species Parnassius mnemosyne. Next base: position 28,096,036 of record CAVLGL010000159.1, read on the forward strand.
CGTTCATACGAACAGAAGCAGAGTGGCATCACGTCTTAAGCAAGAGTGCTACCGGGCCTGGGCTGACGAATCGACGTCACGTGATGTAAACATCAGCGCTCTTGAAAGGAAGTACAATTTCGACTCCAGGTCCCTTAAAAGAGTTATTGCCAAGGCAAAGCCAGAGCACATCGACAGCATTGGCGAGAAAGTATTTCGCTTTAAACACGTGTATTCTGGTCTCTCGCCAAGGCTGTCCAAGAGAATTTCTCTTCACCATCTCTCCTATCTCTGCACGGGGAGGGCGAGCCACTGTCTCGTCAAAGTGTCCAACTAGTCTCTCGATAACGGGGGAAACACACCGCTGACCATCCCGCGGTGTGAGCCATCTCATGGCGTATATGCTGTTTACATAAGGCTCGGTGTGCAAAACACTTCCTCCCTGGACGTCCAACGACGTACAAGTCGAGTGGGCTTGATGGAGTCCCTCCTATTGTGCTGAAGACGTGTGCTCCGGAGATAACACCGGTTTTAACACGTACCACTCTTAAGGCGTAGTCCCGAACCCGACTGACCTCTAAGACCCGTCCAACTACAGGCCTATCGCCATCACTTCCTTGTTCTCAAAAATAATGGAAACTATTATAAACCGTTAGCTCATGAGGTACCTTGAGGTTCTCCAGCCGGCCATGTTCGGCCTCAAATGGAATATTATTCTCATCTCTGTGCCGTGTCTCCCCAGTGCCGGCGGCTCGAATCCTGAGTTTCACTGATTGGCTCGATTCACTGGCGTTGCGAAGAGATGTTTCATCCCTTTGCATTTTCTATCTCATTTACTACAGGGGAGTGCTCTAAGGAATTGTTCGGATTAATTCCAGCCGCCTAATTTCACCAATGCAGATCGCGACAAAACTTACGTTACCATCCACATCATCTGGATGCTTGGCGATCCACTACTATGCGATTTACTAGGAGATTTCTTCTTTGCATGACTATTTTGTGGAATCGTTTACCACCGGCAATTTTTCGGACCGATAATACTTAGAGTCCTTCAAGAAACAATTTACTACTTTTTAAAAGGCCTCAGCTGCAACTCCCCTGGTGTTGTAGTTGTTCACGGGTGGCAGTCGTCACTTTTATCATTAGGTGAGCCGCTGGTTTGCCACTTTTTTTATAAATAGAAAGTCGCCTAAGTGCAAGTCGCACTCGCGCACGAAGGGTTCTGTACCATAGTAAAAACAGGTTTCTAGTAGGGGAATCCTTTAATTTTTAATTTATTTTATTTTATTATTTGTTCTTATAGCTGCAACAGAAATACATATTCTGTGAAAATTTTATTCGTCTACCTACTACGGATCATAAGATACAGCCCGCTGATAGACAGACGGACGAACAGCTGAGGCTTAGTAATAGGGTTCCGTTGGTTACATTTGGGTACGGAATCCTAAAAAGAGAGTTTGCTTTCGTTAAAAGATAGTTGAAATCGTTTTAGTTATTTCTATTAGTTTTGCATTACAGTAAGTTTTCATATACAATATTAGACCCACCGTCATCAGAGCTAACAGCCGACAGAGCCACGTAAAGCTAACCGTGTGAAAAATAGCTGATACCGTTATACCTTGATCTACACAGGCCACTCTCAGCGTCTGGCTCTGCGTTTTTTAAATGATCATAGCGTAATATAAGCTGATTAGAATGTGCATGTTTTTAAAAACGATCGGACACAGCCAACCAATAATATTATAAAAAAAACATTACAAATGAATAACAGCATAAAAACGTTTTATGCTTCATTGCAAATACCTTCACATAAGGATTACAAAGGGCTGACTTAATGCCTTAAAGTATTATTTACCAGTCATTGTAAATAATACTTTAAGGTGGGTGAAAATTAAGGACAAAAACCTTAATAATTATAACTTTTAACAAAAAATAAAAATCGACTTCAAACTGCTAAAAAAGAAATTATTTATTTGCTACCTTAGGGGCTTTTCTACAAAATTATATAGGATTACCCTTAAAGTATAACCTATTTAACAAAAAGAATCATTAAAATCGGTTCTATATCTGCAAAGATATCATATCAAATTCCTTAAACAATAGTCCAATATGGAACTTTTTCCCCTATTTACTACCCTTTGGGGCGGAGTTTTTCTCCAAAATTTAATGGGACTACCCCTGAAGTAAAGCCTATTTAATTAAAAAAAAACATTAAAATCGGTTCACAATCTGCAAAGACGTCGCGTAACATACATACAAAAAGCATACACTCGAATTGGGTATCTACTCCTTTTTAAAGTCGGTTAAAATTTATTTTACATAATTAATTTTCATAATTATTGTCAAATATATTTAATTAAGTTCAATAAAAATACTACTTAAGAAAAATTACACTGCTTAGGAATTCTACCGGTAACCGAATTAAATTAAACAAAACTTAATTCCAGACACAAATTTACTCAATATATCACTGAAAACTACATCAAAATTTGTTGAGCCATTGTGGATATAAGCGTGCACAAACGCACAGACAAACAGACTTAGAAATGTTAATGATTTTATTATATATCTCACTTAAAAGAAAAAGACAAAGCTATAGTCATTTTATACGAGTACGTATATTATTTGACTTACACACTATAGCAATGTACTCGCGTGAAATGGCAATTTACTGAACGGTATTTCCTGTTGAGAATATTTTATGAAGAATGAAATGAAGTTACAGTTTTATAGGTATAATAACAAGCAATAGATAAAGTAATCAATAGATTTGGACATCATGTACACATAATTGATAAATTTTATACTTGGTAGAGCCATGCTGCAGCTACGTTAGTAGTATAGATGTAGCACGAATTAGTCGGCTCCACCGGGGAAGGACCACGCTCTCACAGAATACCAGCATAAAATAGCAGCTTACCACTGCTGTGTTGGTGAGTGTAGAGAACCAGAGACCCTTTTTACTGGAAAAAAGACATTCCATCTTTAGTCCACACGGGTGACAACACATCTACATTTTGATTCTTTATTGAGGACTAGCTGTTTCCCGCGTAATCGCCCACGTGTTATTTGGGGTTTTAATTTTTTTTTGTGCGGAACCCTAATTCTTTACCTAAGTTACTCCTTCTGACATCAGCTATCTGCCAGTGAAAATACCGTCAAATCGGTCCAGCCATTTCGAAGATTAACCGGAACAAACAGACAGACAGACAGATAGACGGACTGACAGACAAAAACTTTAAAAATTATATTTTAGTTATTAGTACCGTATATGCTTTCATCTGCATTTAGTAAAAAGCTGTAATTTTGACATTACAAACGGACAATTCAATTTTATTTATTTGTATAGATTACCTTGGACAATAAACTGAACTAGAATATACACATAGAAAACAAAATCAACAAGGCTAGTATAACTTTCTGGTAATGTAAAAACATGATTGGTAAACGATGGAGTCTGACGCCAAAAATTATACTGTGGCTATACAAAATCGTGATTCGACCCATGAACTCATACCGGTGCCGGAATTATTAAATTTGAATAAATATGTATCGAGCAATACATTATGCTTCGTCATACGAGTGTATTAATATATTTCTGCAAGCTAGTGTGAGTTAGCTGGCACTGCCATCAAATTAGGCGACTGTCAGTCGCGACTACCCGCCTCGACCGCATCCAATGCCCACTATTCCTTGTACAATTCTTTAGGTTTCGCTGGTTATTCGAGAGGGTGGAATGAAGCTAAGAATATATAATTTAACTAATGATTTCTTATATTTACGCGAACACTACACATTTAAATAAAACTAATTTTACGGATTTTATCGCGTATATTAACTTATTTTATATTCATATACAGGAGTGTACAAGCTTGATTGTGAATGTGGTCTCTCTTATATAGGACAAACTAAAAGATCTATCAAAACCCGCGTTAAAGAACACATAGCTGATGTGAAGAATAGACGCTCCGGGAAGTCTGCAGTCTGTGAACATGTACAGGATCGCCCCCGTCACTACATTAGATTTGATAGACCACAAATCCTCGCTAAAGAACACCGATTCCTTCCAAGGATGATTCGCGAGGCTATTGAAATCAAGAAACATCCTAATTTCAATAGAGAAGATGGCTGGGTGCTACCATCTGCTTGGGATCCCATAATTAATAAAATTAAATCCCAACCCAAGCATACAACTGCAAGACTTCATGATACTGTAAGTTCATACTGCGTAGATCGGAACAAAAATTAATAATTTTTAATCTGGAGGTAGCCGTGGTTAACTATGACATTGGGACGTCATACACCTCAGTCCCCCCCGTGACCATGAGTGCTGTAAAGTACTTGAAACGTCGGGAATATAAAATAAGTTAATATACGCGATAAAATCCGTAAAATTAGTTTTATTTAAATAATTTAACTATTCATAAAATTATCGAAGAAATTTTGTTTTGATCGGTACAAGTTATATTGTTGACCCAAATTTCACAAACTGGGAGGGGTACCGTTATTACCATAACCAAAGTATCGGCTTTTAATGTTATAGAAGGTATACCTTGAAGATTTGTCAATAAACATGTTTTCTATAAATATTGTCGAAAAATACTTATTCACACATAAGTACATTTATTATACTTTAAAAAAACAAATAGTAATTTCTTAAAACTTATAAGTATTTCATTATTTTACAAACAGTCTACCCTATCATTGTCATTCTATGTTGTTTATCTTCAATGAATAACATACACAGTACTAAAGTATTGCATACGAGTATACATATTTTTAATTTTATAAGACAAGGACCCATGACATTAAAGATTTGTTTGAGAAAATTGAAATAAAAAAAGCTTTAAAACAACTTTAATTTAAATAAAATATTAGCATAAACTATTAACACATGTTGTAGAGAACCGGAACCAGATAGTATTGGAAACGAAGTATTCCATCTTAATTCGCAGGGGTGACAACGCATCTATATTTTGATTCTTAATCAAGAATAGATGTAGATGTCTACGAGCCGCAGCATCCACCATCAGGTAGACTACGAGTATGCACTTGTTTTTCACCATTCTTCTATAAAAAAACACATTCTTGTCATTTTGTGTTACAGAAGTGATCAATAAACTTTTTCAAGAAGTTATTTATTCCTTCTTCGGAATTGAAATTTTACACATCAAAAAGTTATTTAAACTTCAAAAAACATCGGTGTCTGTTGGGGCAAGGTCTGGAGAAAATGGTGGACGAGGAGGGGTACTTAGCTTTAAGTCTGCTAATTTTTTCAACGTCTATTGTGCTGTATGTGGCCGGGCGTTATCATGATGAAGCATTGGTGAAGAGCAGTTCACCAATGTGGGTTGTTTGAGTGCCAGCTTAACCACCATTATTTGAAATTTTTCAAAATATCGGTCAACAGCAATTGTTGCATGACCAAGATGATAAGAAACTATACTATATGACACTAACAGTTGACCACCAAACTGTCAGTGTAAGCTTTTTCTGGCTAATGTACACGCTAACTCCTAGCACTGGTGTTTTAATGATCGTGTTAATAATTTATAAATTACTTCAGATTTAAAAAAAAATTGATTGATCATACACATTGATGTGACAAACGAGCACACAGTCCACCTGATGGTAAGTGGTCGCTGTGACCCATAGACATCTACATCTATCCTCGATTATGAACAAAATGCAGATGCGTTGTCACCCGTGAGAAGTAAGATGGAACGCCTCTTTTCCAGTAAAAAGGGTCACCGGTTCTCTACACTCACCACACGAAACACAGCAGTGTTTGCTATTTTAAGCTGGTATTCTGTGAGAGCGTGGTCCTTCCCCGGTCGAGCCGATCCATTCGTGCTACAATTATACTACTAATATAGCTGCAGCATGGCTCTACCACGTAAAATAGTCTAGTAGTATAGTCTAGTCTTTCCTTCCTCATAATAATTCAAACCTGTCATGATACGAGTATCAACCTTGAAATTCTCAAATAGTACTCTTAACTGACGAGCATGTAGGTATGCGTAGATATATAGATGCGAATGTGAAAAGAGCGAAAGAGGTGTGTCATTGTAGTGCTAAATTGAAGTCCGTAGTCTCTGCCTACCCCCTGGGAGACAGGCGTGAGAGTGTATGTTATGTGAAATGCTCGTATGTGACGCAGTTACATCGTTATAATGTCTGTAGCGTATTTGTTTACTACGTTGATCAATATCAATAGTATGTAATACCTATATACGTTTGTTTACACATACGTAAATCAATAAAGTTACCTTGTACTCTTTTAGATTATAAAGAAGGATAAACAGTGGGTGCATTATTACTAAAAAATTAAAAAAATAAATGCATAAGTGATAACTTATACAAACATACCTGATGTGTGGTTTCATTATTTAAAGCAATGAAAAAAATTTCTCATTTTGTTTTTTTTTTTAAATTAATTTCTTTTAATACAGTTATGAACTAGTGAACGAAAAGAAATATCGAAAGCAAAGTACAAATTAATATACCAATTCGGCAGCGTGAGATTGATTACGACAGGTCGGAGCTTACCGACTGAAAGATAACGTTGTATTTCGAATATTGCGTGACGAATCACAAATTGAAACTCGTTCATTTCCGACTGTTACGAATGTGATTCTTGACAACAAAGTTATATATTCAGTTACCAATACAAAAGGCCGCTCAAAAGAAAATCGTTCACTTTTGTCTAAACGAAATAAAATAATGTGACGCATATTATTACGACGAACGTAAATGAATTTGCGTAACAGCATTCGAGTGTGCTTACTATACTCGTAATAAATTCTGTAACATTTTATTAGCTTGGTAAATTATGTGTTTACAATATATTTAGTCAAAATCGATTTGAGCAGATAAATATCTCTATCGAATAGTTTATGGACTCTACCTACATAATAAAGGACAAATATAAATAAAGGGAAAATGACGAGACACACGAACTATATTTATCTTAACTCGATTGTTAGTATTATTTAAACCCTTTCGAAATCATATATTGATGTTGAACATTAGCAATAGTCCGTTAAACGTCATTTTATTTCTTAACCCACCAAACGTAACTGCTGTTAAAGGGGCTTTTGTAATATTAGACTGTTCTACGCAATTTGTTTTTGTAGCTTGCATTTATACTTTCCTGTAAGGCATTTTATCGACCCCGAGATCGCAGCGTCTTTGAGCCAGCATTGTGAGATACGAGGCCTCTCACCTGAGCAGCCGTCGACGAGACGCGTTTCGCCGCCCACTCGTGACGGTAGCGTATCTAGCGGGGCTTCGCTCACGGAACGTCCGCATATCTTGCATTTTCATGTACCATCATAAAGCATCACAACACGAGTGAGCGCGGCACGCGAGTGGCATAGTAAGGTTGCGGAGTAAAAGCGGCTTGGCGGGCGGAGCGCGACGCCGCGCGGCACTACTGCCGGCCGCCGGCCGCGCTCGCGGGCGCGGCGCGACACCCCGCCGCACGCAGGCGCGCTCGCACTGCACGCCGCCCGCCCCGCTCGCATCTCGCTACTCCCCACTTAGATATTGTCAATAAAATTATTGTATGACATCAACTCGTCCGATACACGCAGCCCGTCAAATATTTCTCCTTTTCACTATTAATAATTCACTTAAGAAATAAATAAATATTTTCAAAATCAACCATGTCTTATAGTCCGATCAAACCGTTTTTATCCGCTTAACACAGAGCTCGATATAAATTACATTTCGCTTTCAAGAAAACGTGTTGTGACTCACGAAAACAGAATAGTGTTATCAAATTATTACTTAAATTGATTGTGTTATTTATCACTTCGCTAGTGTGCGCACCAAAATTTTAGATGAAACGTAGCATAGAACACTAGCGATATTCAATATACTTCGACTGAAAATTATGTTCTCAAGCTTTTGATAAAAATATACGTTGTATTAAAGTTTATAAGAAAAAATAAACCAGTTAAACGATTTAGTTAGTATTTTACTGCCAGTTATTTCATAAATACTTTAATACCTTATTCAATTATATAACTTTAATTGTCGTTTTATTGTTTTAATCCAATTATTGCTTTGTTCTATTTATACCAGCTTAAGTGACCATTATTTTTAAATTTACGGTGCTTATGATATTTACGCTTTCTAATCTCATGTAAGCCAAGTTCGATATCAAAACGAATTTTAATACATGTTTTACAGAGTTTTACATTAAGTGTCACAGTGGCTAGTTGATGTCGCCAAAACGCGAGATGACGAAGCCCTTGAACACATCATCAAATAAATTCAATGTTTCCCGTGCAGTATGGCAAGTGGCGCCACCATCTATCCTAGGCCACAAAAATATGTTATCATCGTCCGATATCGGTCGCCATTGACAGTGAGTGTAGCTCCTTGCGCATCATCAAAGAAATAAGGGACGAATAGTTGATGATGCACCTCCGTTATGTACTTTATTTATTTATGTAATATATGTTGGCCATTTTCTTTAATTTTTGTGCTTTTTCTTTTATTTTCATTAAATTTAATCATGTTGTGACCAAATGTAATTTGTAGTTCAATAAGCATAATATGTTATTCAAAGATAGAAAGCAATAAACCGCTGTTAAATTTATACGGTTAAAACTAACAATACGAGTATCATCGGTACTGACGAGGATTAAAGTCGGGGCTTTTAATGGCTACGTACTTATTTCTCAAGAAAAAGTGTAGCCATAAAATCACCACTCACTTCCCTACACCCAAAAAAATGTTTTCGAAAACTACCCATAGTACTGCTGCAGTGATTAAGTTAAGCCTAAATCAGATTTGTAACTAGGGGAAAAAATTTAGAGGAGTCCCATCACTAGGAGATAAAGTTTAGAGGAGTCCCGTCACTAGGGCATAAAGTTTAGAGGAGTCCCATCACTAGGAGATAAAGTTTAGAGGAGTCCCATCACTAGGAGATAAAGTTTAGAGGAGTCCCGTCACTAGGGGATAAAGTTTAGAGGAGTCCCGTCCCTAGGGGAAAAAGTTTAGAGGAGTCCCGTCACTAGGGGATAAAGTTTAGAGGAGTCCCGTCCCTAGGGGAAAAAGTTTAGAGGAGTCCGGTCACTAGGGGATAAAGTTTAGAGGTGTCTCGTCCCTAGGGGAAAAAGTTTAGAGGAGTCCCCTCACTATATGACATATAGACGATTAATTCATCGTCATTTCTTTATCATAGTATGACGTAGTGATTTCTCTTACGCCGCCATATTACATAACATATATTTGTTGACATTAATTTCTATAATTTTACATATAGCGGCCTAATTCATAAAAATAGGATATCAAATTAATCAATGCTCAAACTTCTTTCTCTCAATCTCTCTTCACTAAATGACGATATAAAAACAGGTATACAGACAATTCCTTAATTTAAGTAAGCGATAGTCAAAGATTAGTAAAAAAGTAGTAAAAGTAAGATCGTAAATTCTATAATATATCTTAAAATCTGACACAAACAAGCTCGCGATCTTGAGTAAAAACTTGATGCAGTTAGTATCAAGTTGACTTAGTATATTAACAAGTAGTAAAATTAAAAAATTTGTACAACCGACTTCAATATAAATTATTAAGGATAACTAAAAACTACTTACTGGTCAGACAATGATCAAATTTATATGGGACCACATGAAAAGCACCAGCTTTCAAATGAAAAAGAATCATCAAAATCTGTTCACCTAGAAAAAAGTTATTACGTAACACGCATAAAATAAAAACAAAAAAGTACAGTCGAATTGATTAACTCCTCCTTTCTGAAGTCGGTTAAAAAGAGACGACGACAATGCATTAAATCCAATATTTTATCCGTCTGTACTTGTGAGGAAGTTTATAGGCGATGTCGCCAGTTTGTTGATTCATAGGACGCACGAATCGTTTCGATTTGTCTTTACTACATCATATATACATATTTAAAACAAACTTAAACAGTTTGTGTTTGTCATTTCAAATATCTTTCCAACTTTCTTATAAATGCAACTTTCTTTCGAAATATTGAAATTAATTTGACGGCTCCGTGGCGCAGTGGTTTAGCAATGAGTTGCAGTGCCGCGGGTTCGAATACAGCACGAAGCAAGTGTTTATATGGTCTGCAAATAATTGTTTCGGGTCTGGATGTGTGCCCTTGTTAAATTCATCTACGTAAACTGCCTCCACGAAAAAAGTCGATATTTTTTTTTAATTCTTTTTTTTATAGGATAGGGTGACAAACGAGCACACAATCCACCTGATGGTAAGTGGTTGCTGTGGCCCATAGACATCTACATTTATCCTCGTTTGCGAATCAAAATGCAGATGTGATGAGGATTAAGATGGAATGCCTCTTTTCCAGTAAAAAGGGTCTCCGGTTCTCCACACTCATCATACGAAACACAGCAGCGTTAAGCTGCTATTTTACGCTAATATTCTGTGAGAGCGTGGTCCTTCCCCGGTCGAGCCGACCCATTCATGCTACAACTATACTACTAATATAGCTGCAGCATGGCTCTACCACGTAAAAAAAGATATAAATATAGATTTAGATATTCAATATGAAATTAGATTTCATGACAAACCAAATACAGAATTACAGTACAGTAATTATTGATAGATTTCCACTGTAGCGGCGGGGTAAGAATATCTACTACCCCATATCGTCCCGTGAGTGACGTAAGAGTGGACAGAGGCAAACAAACCAGTAGATAAGAAGCAACGTCCTCTTAATAACAACCAAAATAAATAATAGGTTAACAAAACACGCTTTTGTAGATAACCCAACTAAAAATTAGAATATTTTCAATAAGTTTAAAATAAGAAAATAGTGATTAACATAAAAATTCATTTTATTTTAAAAACGCGTGGGGTGCTTTTAAGATATTTTTATGATGACGCTAATTTTACAAATATCCACAAAAATATTTACAACAAATGACATCAGGAAGCCCCACGCTTTTTTTTTACTTTTTCTACTATTTAGTTCAGTTATCCACAAAAGTGTGTTTTTTAGTATTTTTAAACTTATTTATTTTCTATTTTTTGTGCGGCTAACTACAAAAGTGTGTTTATATAAATGGGTGCTAGGCGAGAAAAGGTGTAAGCTTTTTCCGTCACAACCCCTTTTGACGTAGTGCAGACGGCCTTGGCGGCTATAAGGAAGCGAGATGGAATAATATCCATCTCCCTCGCACTTTTCCTTACTTTGCCATGAAAGAAAAATTATTTTATTTTTAAATAACGCTTCATTCTAATAGACGATAGTAATTAATTTCTTTGTATTTGTTAATCAATAATATAATACGTTTATCAATAATAATATATCAGAAGTGCCAGTAGACTAATGGCAGGGCGTGGACCGCGAACTCGAATAGTCATGGGTTCGAATCCGCCATTCGACTACTGTCGTGATCCACTTCTAACACAAGCATTTTAAGCTTACCAGAAGTAGTTTGAGGGAATATAAGAAATTATTAATAGCATTACTAGTATTTAAAAAAAAACTACGAAAAGAATTTGGAACTGTAGTGCCCACGACATACTTTTCATATGTCTGCGTTATCAACTGTCGATGGTCGGTCCTGTGGCTAGCCGGGTTGTAACGGGTAAAAAAATTACGCTAGTCATATGTTTGTCTCAGAGATCAAACCGTGCATGTCTCAAAACACTGCTAAGAACAATAGTAATATGATGGTCAAACTCCCTGACTACCCTTACAAGTTGTCGTGTGCTTGTCTCAGAGATCGAACCATGCATGTCTCAATGCACGGCTAACAAGAGTAATTATATGGCGTGCAAAACTCCCTGACACTACTCCTACGAGTAGTCGTATGCTTATTAAGTGGCGAAGCTTGCGAAGTCTGTCCGTCTGTCCGTCTGTCCGTCTGTCCGTCTGTCCCATGATTATCTCGAGAACGGTTTTGAATTTTCAAATTCTGTTTTCAGCAATTGATTACTGATCACCCAGGCATCTGAACCTCCTATTTTGAAACTGATTGCTTAACGGCAACCGTTAGAAACCGCTACAAAGCTGATTGCTTCGCCACTTTGCTATGCTGTTAGCTTGCTAGGTTTATCTCATAGGTGTATGTCTCTAAACGTGACTCAATTTTTTATTTATTTATTACATATTATTACATCAATTCGCCGTTAAAGTGAAGATTTTGTAGTTTTTAGCTACAATCGGAACAGATTTTATATAACTTCTGGGAAAACTACAGTACATAATATATTATTTTATTCAATGTCGGTAACTTGTGTGGGGGACGGGAAATTTGCGCGCCTGCTGCCTTCCTTAGATGTAGTAGCCGTTTCTCGGGCTCCCTCTCCGGAAAATTTAATTCTATACATGCACTTGGCACAAAGACACTACCGGGTATCAGGGATAGAAAAATCACTAATCCTGAAGATCGTGGCAAGGATAATGGAACAAACTATTTAAATTATTGCATTGTCATCGGTCCTTGATAAGTAAGTCAATCCGTTAAATCATTACGTTTTGAAAGGGATAAAAATCACATTCAAAAACTCCGTTACATAGATACATAGACACATACATACCAAGCTAATAAAAGTGTGTTAAAAATTAAAACTGCGGTTGCTAACCTGCCATGTGTGGCAATTATGGCATGGCAAATATGAGGCCCCCTTAAGAGGCAACAAAATAAAATAAAGGGAACGGTAATTATAGATGACGGCTTTAAGCTTTACCCATATTTTCTTTCTCACGATAACATTCGTTTAAAAAACGCTTATTACATGAGTCACCTACATATTATGATATACGAATATCATAATATGTATTGTTAGAGAATGTCTAATGGCATTAAGTCCGCCCTTGACTATTTATAATAAGTAATGCGATAAAGAATAATATATATTTTGATTAAAGTATATTTTAAAGACAAGAAAGTTCATTGGAAAAGAATATTTAACTTTTTTCATTAAGTTTTAATACTAAAATGTGGTTTTTGTGTGAGTATTCATAATGTACCAGACGGTTACGGGGATTCTGCCGCTCTATGTATGTGCTGGCTTCGATGGCCATTAAAGAAATTTATGAAAAATATCTATATTCTTTATTGGATACAAGCGACCCGCTCCGGCTTCGCCTGGTTCTATTAATGTGGCGTCATTTAAATTTAAGATAATCATCAAAAACCATTTATTTGTACAAATATACGAATTCCCAAAAAAAAAATCTCCAAGTTTTCCCCCTATTTATATTTCTCCCTATTTGTTCGTCAAGTTTTATTACATTTAGCCATTTCGAAGATACCCCGACATACGGATAAAAAATTTAAAAATAGTTCATGTCTTAATAAAATGCAAATAACCCCCTTAGCTCAATAAAAGAAAATTATTTCAATATTATACATAGACATTTCAATTTCATTTATATGTGTATATTTCGAGCGGTTAGTTCATGGAAACTCAAAAGTTATTTATTATCAATTATTGTTACCTAATACCTAACACTTAAACTTTAACCACAAAAACGCCAGAACCCAGAGCATGAAACGTCACACAAGCAATATTGGATTTGGTCCAATAGTCAACGTAGTCACTTACACTACATTATTTTATTTTTATTACATAAGGCAAAAAGACCACCAACCTGCACTAATTCGAGTTTGCGAGTTTCACATGTCAATAAGTAGCTCTATATTTTAATCGTTCAAATTATATTTACATTTTTATTATTTTCAGGTTGTACTATTTACTTAATGTAATCACATTCCTTATTACATAAAAAGTGAACCATAATATAATGAAAATAACGAGCGCATAGGCTTTGGTATGACGCGCCGCAGGTTCCAATTTTAAACCAAGCAAGAATTTGAATAGTCTACAGATAATAATTGTTCCGGGTCTGGATGTTTGTCTATGTTCATTAAATGTTTCTTTCTTTCTTTCTTTAAATAATGGAAACAATGTTCATTAAATTCACTTTTTTTTTAAATTGGAAATACAACCACTCGGTTGCTACGTACTCGAGTTATTAAAGCCATGAAATATTAATTTTGCATCAAAAAATTTATAACGACTTGTTTTATTTATGAATGCTCCAAGTTGGTGCCAACCAGCTATTGGACATACGTAGGTATGACTGCGTGACGATTAGCGCCTGGCAACACTCCAGTTGAGAGACAGAGCCTTCTATGACGCAGCGTTCCGCCTCCGCAATAACTGATGAACGCCACGTGACAATAAATCATTTCGTACTCGCGTGCCGCGGCATAGATTGGAGCAGAGAATAAATGTAGTAGAGACATATATCCAAGTTTAGTCTTGTGGATGACACACTTCTAGAATTTATGTCATTCAGTGAAGTTATAGCCGTCCCACAGTTGGGCAAAAGGCACGTGTAGTTTCGGAGAGGAGTTTGTAGTGAAGGCAGATTTTGCCGCAATTAGTCATCCTCAAAACATTTTATTCTTCAGACATGCAGTTTTTATCACTTTTTTCCTTCTTTCCGGTGTGGATATATTAAGTCTGATTTTATCAATGTGGTTACGTAATATTAATAATATAAAAATCGACGATGTGTCTTCGATATTTCAAGCTATGATAAGGTTGTTTCAAAAAGATAAATTCACTTACGTACAAAAACGTGAAAGTTTGCAACATTTCCATTGTACGCGTACTGCTAGAATGGTCTTTGGCCTTCACAACCGGGTTACTTAAGGCGAATAAAGGTTCTTGTCCTTAAAAAATTTGTGTCTATTTTTTGTATAGGATAGGGTGACAAACGAGCACACAGTCCACCTGATGGTGTTTGCTGTGGCCCATAGACATCTACATCTATCCTTATTTGCGAATCAAAATACAGATGCTTTGTCACCCGTGAGGACTAAGATGGAATGCCCCTTTTCGAAAAAGGGTCTCCGGTTCTCTACACTCATCATACGAAACACAGCAGTGTTAAACTGCTATTTTACGCTGGTATTCTGTGAGAGCGTGGTCCTTCCCCAGTCGAGCCGACCCATTCGTGTTACGAGATGACGGGGTAGCCAGAGAGAACAGATCGCCAAGTGTCACGATCCTAACAAACCTCTTTCGCTTCTTTCAGATTCATTATCTTCTTCATGCATGCACGTCTAGGTATCCGAGTACTCTTGACCCTACCCTCTTCGAGCAATTTGCTCACATGGTCTTCGAAAGTTAGTCTCGGTCTACCTCGACACCTTTTAATATTAACTTTCGCGCTATATATTTTCTTCACCATTCGGTCTTCACTCATTCGCTCAACGTGCCCAAACCACCGAAGCACGCCCTTATCAATTTTTGTGATAAGGTCATCTTTCAAACCTGCCATATTGCGAATCTCTTCGTTTCGCTTTCGGTCGGCCATGGTAACGCCGCACATTTTACGAAGAGATCGCATCTCCACTGCATTCAACTTACTTTTTTGCTTCTTCTGGCATACCCAGGTTTCGCTGCCATATAACAAAGTCGGTACCAACACTGCGTTATGTATTGCAAGGCGTGCACTCTTCGCTACGCCTTGCCTTTTGACTAACGCAGTCAGGGCACCATTGACTTTGTTCCCGGCAGCGACACGCCTGTCCACATCTAAATCACATCTTCCATCCCGGCTAAAAGCACTCCCCAAGTATACAATTTCATTTACCTGTTCTAGAAATTCCTGATTTACCCATATTTCACACTTCGTTCTCTCTTCGTCCCTTTCAAATACCAGAACCTTAGTTTTATTAGCATTCAAACGGAGACCTTTAATTTCACATTCCTCTTTCATACACGTGACTAATGCCTGCAGTTCTGCCTCTGATGGTGCAATAAGCACTGCATCATCAGCGTACAGCAGACAATTTACTTTTATGTCACCCAATTTCACACCCAAACAGCTATCTTTCAGCTTCTGTAAACAGCTGTCGAGATACAGTATGAACAGCCAGGAAGACATGACACCCTGCTTTACGCCCGTTTGGACGTTAAACATGGGTGACAGGTCATGCCCTACCCGCACACAGGCTTTACAGTCACAGTAAAGAGACTGCACAGCCCTTAGCAATCGACCATCCACACCATACCCCGGCAACAGTTCCCACATTTTCTTCCTTACAACCTTATCAAATGCTTTCTAAAGATCCACAAAAGCACAGAAAATCTTCTGGTTAGCAGCCAGAAGCTTTTCCGTGATCATGCGGAGAGAAAACATTTGATCCGTGCATCCTCTTCCAGGTCTAAATCCGCATTGTGCCTCCCATAGAAATCTTTCCGATTTCTCTTGCATCCTACGTGTCAAAACCTTCGAGTAAACTTTACTTGCTAAACTGGTCAAGCTGATCGCCCGATAGCACCCGCAGTCAAAATGTGAACCTTTACCTTTATATAAAGGCACAATGACTGCGGATCGCCAATCATCCGGGACATCCCCCGTCCGCCAGCGCAAATTGCACAGCAGATGAAAGCTGTCCCAGACGCTAGGCCCACCATACTTGACCATTTCAGCAGTAACTCTGTCTAGTCCCGCAGCTTTACTTCGAAAAACTTCGAAAACTAAACTTCGAATCGCACGTTCAATCTCTTTCATACTGATGACCTCAGTGTCATCGAGGTCCGGGTCTGGCGTACCAGTCACGGCGTCATCCCCGGATCCCTCACTAAGATCATCACACGCATACATTTCTCTATAAAATTCGCTCCATCGCTGCATGACGTCCGATTTTTTTGAGAGGACGTCATTAGTTCTCGAAAGCACTTTGTTCATTCTTAAGGCCGTCGCACCACTTCGGGTCCTTCCAACCTCTTTCCAGAAGAGTTCGGAGTTCTCCTTAAAGTTGTGCGACAACCTTTCGTCCGCTTCCATTCTACACCTTTCACGCACTTCCTCAATCAGTGCTTTCATGTGAACTTTCTGCAGCCTATATCTTTCTTTCATCTTCTCTCTCATATCCTTATCATTACTAGAGGCCAAGTAGTCTAACCATGCTTTCTTCTTCTTCTTTACAGCCTCTTTCACTTCATCATTCCACCGTGCATCTCTTCTTTTACTAGTGCCTCTTTTTATTGTTCCACACACTTCTTCCGCTGCACTTACCATTCCATCCCTAAGGTTCTGCCAAGTTCTTTCTACACATTCTTTTCTGCCATCGATGGTGTCAAGCTTTTCGGCTACCCTCGCATGATATTTGTCCCTAGTATCCGCTTCCAGAAGCTTCCAGCTTCGGATGCGACAGACCGACTGTGGTTCTGTTACAGCCGTCCGGTAGCGCCAACTCGCGAAGAGACCCCTAAATCTAGTAATCACTAGATAGTGATCCGTTCCCAGGTTAGCACTTATGAACACTCGCGTATTCATCACCTGTTTTCGCAGTCGGTCATCCACCAGGAACAAATCGATCATACTTCTCTCATTCTTTCGTTCTCTAGTATACATATGGATTTTCTTGTGATTAAACATAGTGTTTGTCACAAAAAGACCCTTTTCCTTGCACACCGCCAGTATAAGCTTGCCAGCATCATTAACCCTTTTATCGCCAAACTTTCCAAGTACCGACTCGTACCCTGGTCGAGCGGTACCAACCAGATCACCACATACAACAATTCTTTCGTTTCCCCTAGCCAAATCTAGAACTTCTCTTACATTCTCCCAAAACTCCTCCAGCCCAGCCCTGGACGACGAAGCTACCGGCGCATACACAGCCAAAAGGAATAACTTCGTCAGTCCCAATTTAAAGCGAACCCAGAGAAGTCTTGAGTTCACAACCTTATATTCAGTCATAACATCGACCAACCGAGAAGACAGCAGCACCCCCACTCCCTGGCAGGCGCTCTCGCTCTCTGGGACTCCGGACCATAGAGCTAACGCCCCGCCAGGGAGCTCTTCAGTACCACTGCCTTTCCGTTTGGTCTCCGACATACACACGACATCTAATTCTCTTTCTTTCATTATTTCGATCAACTCATTCATCTTATCTCTCATGCCTCCTCTAACATTCCACGTGCCAACTCTGCACTCTGTCCTCCACCTTCCGCCGTGTCGGGCTGTGCGTGACGGGTGGCGGTCCCCATCGCCGCTTTGCGTGCTGCATTCCACACCAACGGGGACGAGCTTGTGTGCGTCGCCTTGGGGGGACGCCCTAACCCTCGTTGGCATGGGTGCGCAGCTGAGTAGAATTGCAGCCCTGAAAAGGGCTGGCAGGGGTCGCGACGAACACGCTTCTACAATGACAACAATATTAGTACCTACTATCTAAATACTGAAACAACATTTAACTAATCCATTAGTAAAAGTGCAAATACAAATACACTCAACTATCCAAACATTCATACCCGACAGACAGTCGATTGTTTGAATGAAGGAAGAATCGAATATCAGAAACGGGTTCAAAGTCTATTAATTTATTTAAAATTGTACAAGTACTATGTAATAGCGTGAGGATTAAGAAAGAATCCCTCTCTACGATGAGAGAGCCATATGTCCAACAGTGGGCGTTGACGGGTTGATAAACAGCGGTGAAAAAATTCGAAATATCTTAATTCAAGCAAAATAAAAAGAAATCTTATATGGCTTGAATTCATTATTTGGTCGCTGTGTGTGACGTTATAATATTGACTAACCTGTATCATTCCATGTGTCGTAAGAGGCGACAGAGGGAAACTTAAACACGAGCAGCATTTGTTATATTAAAAAAAAACAGCGGTTGCCAACCCGCCTGCTAAGCGCGGCAACGATGGCATAATCCGACATATGAGGCAATTTATTGGGAAGGCCTATGTTTGTACGTATGAATTTGGGTAGGCTATATTGAGTAATGCGTAATTCTTTAATCTTGCAGGAATTAGAAAATTCTTAGGTATTTTACAGGATGTTAAAGAGTAGGAGAATATAAATAGAAAATGATTTATAATAAAAATAAGCTTAGATTATTAATAGGTCATGGCTGACTAGATACCGCACTACCTGAAAATAACAGCTCCTTGAATGCGGCATCTCAATATTGTAGTGTGTATAGGACAATTGCAAGTATGCTAGTGTGCGTGAAAAATTGTACATGCCAGCAGCTTAACTATTACCCGATTAACGGGAAAATTTATTTTGTGCTATGGCTTATTAGTTAAGTTCATACGAGTAGTTATGAATGTCGACCAGAAATACTTAAAAATGAATAATTTATTAATAGCGAATGTATCAATATATTTGTGTATATTATGTATAGGTCTTTCTTCTGAATGAATGTCATATAAATGATAAGGCCTCGTTTTTATCAGTTTAATATTTATATTTAAATGTCTGACTAATATTCACACAATTAACAAAAATTTCATTTTTAGTTGTACCTTCAAAATTATTAAATATTAAGACGTCATTTTAATGTGACATGATGCTTTAACTATTCAAGTATCATGTTATTAACATAAATCAAACATAAAATAAGTGATGTCTTAAATTGAACATTATTTTTCAAAAAAGTCAGTTGTTAATTCTTACCCCATCAACGGTTCTAAAATTAACAGCTCTGAGGTAAGTATTAACATTATGTTATGCCAAATATTCAAGAAGAAAACAAATATATGTATGGAATTATTTTTTATTAATGAAAGTGCTATTAATACAGATGTGTTTGGAGCATCTTTTTTATATAAATTGACATTATAAGTCACAAAATATCTAAACATGATAAAAAATAAACCCGTTTAATCTTTTTTATAGGATAAGGTAACAAACGAGCACACAGTCCACCTGATGGTAAGTGGTTACTGTGACCCATAAACTCTACCGCGTAAAATTAATCGTTAAACTATTTTAGATATCAATATTTTTGGTCACTTTTTCTTAACATTTATCAGTTTTGCACCGGTCATCAGTTATAGTATCTATGCGCAAAGTTAAACAATTATGCAAACAACTTATAAATTGTCATGAGATGAGGTGGAAAATGGTATTTTCCTTTAACTTACACAACATGGATAAAATGTAGTTTGTCGTGAAGCGACAATTAAATACAAAAGAATCTAACCTAACAGCAACAAAACAACAAAAATAGAACAAAAACAAATAATATATTTAAAATTTAAAAGATATTTACAATTTTATATAACAAAATGGAGTATGAAGATGAGGATGGATGTCGTGATTTACAATTATTTAAAAAAATAATAATAAAAAAAAGGATAAGTGTTGAAGTTGAGCCCGAAGATCCACGGTGTACAGTAAGTGCTCTCAGCGCCTGGAACGAGCACGCGCAGCGTAGGTGAAGGTGTGGGCGTCTCTAGGCGACGACCTCGGGTGAATGCGGAGGTTTGCAAGATCCGGCGACTTCAGGCAAGACAGGGGCTTGCAGGATCTTCAGCGACTTCAGGCAGGACAGAGGCCTGCAGGGTCCGGCGACTTCAGGCGGGACAGAGGCTTGCAGGATCCGGCGACTTCAGGCAGGACAGATGCTTGCAGGATCCGGCGGCTTCAGGCAGAACAGAGGCGTGCAGGATTCAGCGACTTCAGGCAGAGCAGAGGCTTGTAGGATCCAGTGGCTTCAGGCAGGACAGAGGCTTGCAGGATCCCGGGGCAGTGCGGCCCCGGGATAAGGCCTTTAGGAGATGCTTCGAATTTGAGAACTGAAGCGAGACTGACTTTCTTGACCGATTGTTCGGCTTTTATACCTTTTTAGAGAGAACGGAAAAATTATTTAAATTAAACGCAAATTTTTTTGTAAATGGTCAAGAGGAAAGAGTATTTATGTGGAATTATCGAAGTAGAAACAACAGACCGGTAGCGAATTTGAATAAAAATTGCCATGACAACCAGATAAACAACGATGTCCAAACATGTCAAATTTTGGTTTTAGGCTCGTAATAGAGAAACGGCAAGATTTAAGTGAAAAATGAGATATTATTGCTATAGGAAAAAAGGTAGCGCATCAGCGCGCACAAAGTCCAAAATTGCAAAGTTACGGAGAACTAAGTAAAAGATCGAAAAAGGTAGACTCCATCGACACCAAATTAAAAAATGCTGATAGCGTGAAGATACGAAGTGAAAATGATTTGTTATTGTGTTCTTATGGTTTAAAAACGTTACAGAATCCTATGGAAACAAAGGTGATACAAAATATCCAGTTTTGAGGTGAATGCAGAAAATCAAAACAGAATAGAAAAATGAATTTAAAATAGTGTAAAATGATATGTAAGTAACATAACACTACAAGTTTTTTTATAAAATCAAAAAATACTAAAAAAATATCAACGATTAGGAACTAATTAAGTATAACAAAAGTACATCTATTCGTACTCATCATTCGAACTACAATTCAGACAACTCAATGATGTGATATCACTTTTGATACACCCAGCTTGTGCTCAGCCATTGCAAGAGATATATTAAATTCTGTCACCATCTGATAAATCTTGATTATACCAGACGCCACACACAATACATAGCTTTCTTTCCTGGAGTATCGGTGAGAATGGCAGATTTTTAGCCCACCTACGATTAAATTCAGCTTGTGGAGGAGCTTTTCAGTCAGAGGTCTTACAATTTCCAAGAAATCATTAGCATCATTTAGCTTAGGGCTAGGTTTTTTTTGTACCTAACTCATTTCCACTGGTGCACCCGCTTTTTTTTACAAAATGGAATAGTGAAAATAGTGAAATTTGGCAGAGCCCAAATTCTTTTGCTACGTTTCGGTAATTTCTGTTTTGCTCCATGCTCCAGTACTTCTAGTACAGTCAACTCGTAGACCCGTAGATTTGGTGCCTCGAGTTGTTTTCGTTTCTACGTTCTCATGCTGTCATAAAAAACAAGATTATGACTTATACACAAACAGTCAGTTTCCTTGTTAATACTAGACCTCGCATTCGGGGTTGGTATTAACACGTTAATACTAACCCCGCTGATTCGTTTATTATAGCCCCAAAGGCACATTTTTGGTTTTAAATAATATAATCAGCCGCACTATGCGCGGAGCACAATTGACCAAACCCGAGTCATGCGGCGTTATTTATTCGGTGTTTTAAAACACACGCTGAAAGTTTAGTATGTATAGTTTTAGAGAAATTCGCTTGTTAATACTTACCTCTGTTAGTTGTAGCCCGGGCTTCCCCTATTTAAAAAAAATAGTTATATATTATATGGTGTAATCAAAATAGTGCTTTCTATTTCTATTCTACGCGTCAATATGAACAACTTTTGCTATAGATCTGTCTTCGAAATCGCAAGAAAAATCAGGTCTATCATACATTTTGAACAAGTTTGTAAGAAATTCTGTATGGAATAACTGATTTTGAGATTTTTTTATAGGATAGGGTGACAAACGAGCACACAGTCCATCTGATGGTAAGTGGTTGCTGTGGCTCATAGACATCTAGATCTATCTTCGGTTAAGAATCAAAATGCAAATGCGTTGTCACCCATGAGGACTAAGATGAAATGCCTCTTCTCTAAACGGAAATAATGTTTTAATAATAAAAATAACAATTAATAAAACAACATATAAATATTAGGTCATTTTAGCAATACTACAAAAATAAACATTAAATAATATAGAATTAGGTTATATTATAATAAGTTAAATATATTATATTATAAAATATAGTACTAATCCGCTGGGCTATGTCGGTTACTCTGGTTCTACTGTGGATATCCTCATTATATATAATAAATAAAACATTAAAATCGGTTCACAATCTGCAAAGACATCGCGTAACATACATACAAAAAAATCATACACTCGAATTGAGTATCTACTCCTTTCTGAAGTCGGTTAAAATTTATTTTACATAATTAATTTTTATAATTATTGTCATCATCATCATCATTATCATTACAGCCCTTCACAAGTCCACTGCTGAACATAGGCCTCCCCCAAAGAATGCCACAAAGCACGGTCCTGAGCCACCTGCATCCATCGACTTCCTGCATGTCTTACCAGGTCGTCACTCCATCTCGTGGGGGGTCGCCCTACACTTCGCCTACCGGTATGAGGCTGCCACTCGAGAACCTTTCTTCCCCATCGGTTGTCGGTTCTTCGAGGTATATGGCCGGCCCATTGCCACTTCAGCTTACTAATCCGTTGGGCTATGTCGGTTACTCTGGTTCTACTGCGGATATCCTCATTCCTAAGTTTATCACGCAGAGAAACTCCGAGCATAGCCCTCTCCATAGCTCGCTGAGCGACCTAGAGCTTTCTCATACGGCCAGCAGTGAAGGACCACGTCTCAGTTCCGTAAGTCATCACTGGCAACACGCACTGGTTGTACAATTTCGTTTTCAGGTTTTGAGGTATGTCTGACGAGAAGATGTGTCGTAGCTTCCCGAACGCTGCCCAGCCGAGTTGAATCCGTCGATTGACCTCTCGGTCGAAGTTGGACTTACCTAGTCGGACTATTTGTCCCAGGTAAACATACTCGTTAACAACTTCGAGCTTAGTGTTCCCAACAACTACCGGCATAGGTGTGACATGGACATTAAACATGATCTTTGTTTTGTCCATGTTCATCTTAAGACCTATCCGTTGGGAAACACTATCGAGGTCATTGAACATAGTGCTTAGGTCCTCCAGCGATTCTGCCATAAGGACTATATCATCGGCAAATCCAAGGTGAGTGATGTACTCGCCATTGATGTACCATACCATATCCTTTCCAGTCCAGAAGCTTGAAAACGTCTTCCAATGCAGCGGTGAAGAGTTTCGGGGATATAACGTCACCCTGTCTTACACCTCTCTGCAATTGGATAGATTTCGTACTCTGGTTCTGTACTCGGATAGCCATCGTAGCCCTACTGTACAAACACTTCATCACTTCGATATACCGACAGTCAACTTGGCACCGCTGAAGGGACTGCAGCACGGCCCAAATTTCGACGGAATCAAAGGCTTTCTCATAGTCCACATACGCCAGACATAGTGGCAAATTGTACTCTTCGGACTTCTGTACAATATGCCGAAGGGTATGTATGTGGTCTATGGTGCTAAAGCCCTTTCGGAAACCGGCTTGTTCGGGAGGCTGGAAGTCGTCAAGTCTGCGCGCGAGACGATTCGTAATGACTCTCGAAAACAGCACGTAGACGCGGCTCAGAAGGGAAATCGGTCTGTAGTTCTTCAAAAAAACATTGTCACCTTCCTTGAAGAACAAGACCACCGCACTTCTGTTCCACACCTCCGGTGTAATGCCACCATGGAGGATGGAATTAAAGAGCTTCTGAAGGACTTCACCGGTTTTCCACCCGCTTTCAGAAGCTCCGCTGTAATTCCATCCTCGCCTGGGGCCTTACCGTTTTTAAGGTGCTGGAGAACCATTCTAATCTCGCTCAGACTGACGTCCGGGATATCATCGTAATAATGTCGGATGAGACTCGCTCTTGGATTGTTACTCACACTTGCGTGTGGCTCCAACGATGACGTGTACAATTGCCCATAGAACCTCTCAATCTCACTCAAAATCTCAGGTGTCCCGGAAACGATGCTGCCACACTCTGTCGTCAGCTTTGACAGTTGGCTCTTTCTGGCAGACAGATCTCTGGCAAAGACTTTGGAGCCTTGGCTCCGCTCGATCGCTTCTTCAATACGAGCTGTATAGAAGTTGCGTAAGTCGCGCCGCATGCATTTGGAGATCTGTCTGTTCAGATGCCTGTATGCTGTCAAGTCTATTGAAGAATGTAGTTTCATCTCCCGTCTAACAGCCATGAGATTAAGAGTGTGATCGGAGAGTTTTTGTGTTCTTCTGCAGTGGGTCTTGTAGAACTTAGCTCCGACCGCATGGACAGTTTCCACGAGCTTGTCATTCATATCGTCCACTTCATTGCAGTGTTCTAGGCACTGAAAACGGTTTTGTAACTCGAGCTGAAAGGTTTCGGGACTTTGGAACAAAGCACGAGGGGAACGGAGCGTTGACTTCATTAGACGAGACCTCTCCAACTTAACGTTTAGGTTCAGTGTGCCTCTAACCATTCGGTGATCGCTACCAGTTTTCACTCTCGCGATCACGGAGACATCACTGAACAGTTGTCGTCTGGTCGTCATAATGAAGTCAATCTCATTTGTCCACTTCCTGTGGGGCCGCTTCTGGAAGAAAGAGTTCATCATAAAGAGTCCCTCTTTCTCCATGAAGTCGGCTAGCTGCTGGCCCCTTGGGTTCCGTTGCCCTATTCCAAATTTCCCTACTTTCAGCTCACCGTTCTCTCTTGTGCCTAGTTTTGCATTAGTAACGGATTAGTAAGCTGAAGTGGCAGTGGGCCGGCCATATAGCTCGAAGAACCGACAACCGATGGGGAAGAAAGGTTCTCGAGTGGCGACCTCGTACCGGTAGGCGAAGTGTAGGGCGTCACCCCACGAGATGGAGTGACGACCTGGTAAGACATGCAGGAAGTCGATGGATGCAGGTGGCTCAGGACCGTGCTTTGTGGCATTCTTTGGGGGAGGCCTATGTTCAGCAGTGGACTTGTGAAGGGCTGTAATGATAATGATGATAAAATATAGTACCAATAAATTCACCTACAAAAATCTCAGCCACGGGGAACTTTATTTTTGTACACGCGGCAACACTGAATGGCGTCATTCATATTTTGTAACTTATTTTTGGCTCGTGTTATTTTATGTTGAAATTTCGAAATTGTATGATACTTACTGATAGTATGTGATCCCAGTGTCTTTCTTATTTCTTGTAGTATTAATATACACGGTTTCACTACTCAAACTGGTATTTTTCTTCGGATTATGATCAAAATTTAATAAAACATTCGGTGCGTCCACATCACATTTTGCCCGCAACGCGACTGGCTCGGGTACGCCGATTTCGGCGTAGTATTTGTTGCCGCATTTTACAACAACGCCGGCGGTATCTAGTCTGAGCGCGCGAAGACCTATCATTAATCTAAGAAAAATAAGATTTATATGTAAATCTGTGACAGTTAACTTTATTTTCCGCGGAGCACAAAATGATATTTAGGTGTCCTTGATAACAAACGGATAATTATTGTATGTTTTTGTAATAAGGTACTGTTTTGTAATAACTTTTAACATCGAACTGTAATTATGTTTTCCAAATTATGTATGGGATGGGATCAAAATGAGTAAACAATGAGCCCATTCTGATGAGTCTGTTTAATACAAACCAATTTAAGCATTTTTATTTGGCAATCTATGTTATATTACTTAGAAGGAAAATGTTTTAATATCGGTTACTCTGCTTCTACTGCGGATATTCTCATTTCTTAGTTTACCACGCAGAGTAACTCAGAGTATAGCTCGCTGAGTGACCTTGAGCTTTCTCATAAGGCCAGTAGTGAAGAACTATGCCTTAATTCCATATTTTTTTTTATAGGATAGAGTGACAAACGAACACACAGTCCACCTGATGGTAAGTAGTTGCTGTGGCCCATAGACATCTACATCTATCCTGGCTTGCGAATCAAAATGCAGATGCGTTATCACCCGTGAGGACTAAGGTGGAATGCCTCTTTTCCAGTAAAAAGGGTCTCCGGTTCTCTACACTCACCATATGAAACACAGCTGTTTTAAGTGTGAGAGTGTGGTCCTTCCCCAGGCGAGCCGACCCATTCGTGCTACAACTATACTACTAATATAGCTGCAACATGGCTCTACCACGTGTTAAAATATGTCATCACTGACAACACGCACTTGCTTTCTAATTTTGAGAAAGATATGTCGTAATCTACCAAACGCTACCCGGCAAAGTTGAATCGGTTAATTGACCTGTGGGTTTAAGTTAGACTTACTTAGTCGAACAATTCGTTCTAAGTAGACATACTCATCAACATTTTTGAGTGCTAACAGTAGAAATAAAATCTTCGTTTATAACAAAAGAACCATCACTTAAAACATACTCTGATATTTGCACAATTCACGCTTGCGTAAGAAAAGAGTTTCAATTTCAGAGATCAGTTTCATTTGTCAAAAAGATAGACCCCTATTTAGTTTCATCTATTAGAAGTAATTCCTTACAGTAATGCTTACCTATATACGAGCTGCCAATGCTGTTGCAATCTGAGCTAAGCTGCTCCTTTTGCAGCCTTCCTCCCCCCCCCCCCGGGCTATGTGCTCTATGGCCTTAGTACAAATACGCCACTGTGTGGCAGGACAATTTTTTTACTGCTCGTATCCTATACGTTGTAAGTACGTCGTACGTTGTACATTGGAATTATTTTAAATCTTTATTGCATCCCCTTAGAAAAAAAGGATACAAAGGGCGGACTTAATGCCTAAAGGCATTCTCTACCAGAGATTTGGTCGTAGGTGTAGCAATTAAAATAAAAAAAGAGAAACTAAAATTAATACACATTATATGTAACAAAACAGATTATGATATAATATTGTAAGTAAATGCATGTATTATATGTATTTACATATATTGATACATATTCATAATATCAATATATTTATATGCTAATAAACATACATAAACCTATATACATACACATATTTTGATATAAATATACATAAATACAAAATTAGGAGGTATTAATTTTGTATATGTATAAATACGACTATTTAAGAATATTGTAATTCTAATGATTCTTCAGTAAATGCTCGCGTACCATCTTTTTAAAGAAGTATTTGTTAGGCGCTTTGCTGATATCATCAGGCAAGGAATTCCAAAGAAGTGTAGCCTGTACAGTGAAGGAGTTACCACAGAACCCGGTGAGATAAGTGGGAATATAAATCTTGTTATTAGAGGAAGATTGAAGAACCCTATCATGACAAGAAGAGGAAGAGAGATATTGAAATGATTCTTTGAAGTAAAAGGTGAATATGGATTCTTTCTTTTTTTTTTGTTTAAAAAAAACTTAACCCCCACACTAGGATTTTCTCCTGTATCGTGGAGGCAGTTTACACACATAAATTGCACAAGTACAAACATCCAGACCCGGAACAATTATTTGAATTCCATACAAATACTTGTTCCGTGAAGGATTCGAACCCGCGGCACCCAGCGCAACAACTCATTGCTAAGCCACTGCACCACGGAGCCATCAAGATTCATTTGACGGATTGGATTGAATCACTTAGAATTGAAAAAAAAAACAAGTAATATTCTAAGTAAGTAATAATCCAATTGTTTAAAAAAAATGTTACCCTACCCTCTGATTATGTTCTATATCGTAAAGGCATTTTACATTGATACATTATTGTATAATTTGACCGGAACAATTATTTGTAGATTACACAAATACTTGTTCCGTCCAAGATTTGAACCTGCGGTCTTATCGTCGCTACTACAATGCTCAGCCACTGCACTATGCAATTTTCAAATTAAAATTAACTGCTTCGTTGTTCGAGGGATCGTAAATGTGACTGCTGATCATACGGTCCAGTTACTTAAACTTTTAGATATTTTTCTCAGTCTTGTTTTCTCGAAAATATAAGTTCGGTTTACATGTACTCGTAAATATAATCCATTACAAGAAATGTTTTCGATGACAACCCACCGAAATAATGGAACTGCAGAAAAGAGATCTTTAGGCAACACAAGAATGCGTAATTTCATATTTCAGATAATATATACGAGTATATGAGCGTCACGTCTTACTCTAAGGGAACACGCCCGCCACTATATGAGGCGCCATGCACTACAGCTTTTAGATACCACCACTTTACTATTTCAAACGTGACACTATATTATTCCAAGATAAACATATACTTTCCCTCTGCACCATATCGAACGGTAGCTGTCTTAAGAGGCGACAAAGGAAAACAAACCAGTAGATAGGCAGCATCGTTTTCCTAATAATATCTTAACCCTTTCGCTGTCCCGTGCACTACATATAGGTCATTGCTATTGTCTTACTATTGTGTCTGAAAACCGGACAGTGAAAACAGTGTAAGAATATTCACTACGCAATATCGACCCGTGGGTGCCGTAAGAGGCTGCATAGAGAAACTTGATAACAACTTTTAAAAAAACTACAGTTGCTTACTCGCCTACAAAGCGTGGCAACTATGGTAATTATCTCCCTATGAAGCAATCAATGGGAGGCATATGTTCAGCAGTGAACTTTTGAAATGCTGTTGTGAATGAATGACATGTTTTTTTTATAGAATAAGGGTGACAAACGAGCACACAGTCGACCTGATGGTAAGTGGTTGCTGTGGCCCATAGACATCTACATCTATCTTCGTTTGCGAATTAAAATGCAGATGCGTTGTCCACCGTGAGGACTCAGATAGAATGCCTCTTTTCCAGTAAAATGGGGCTCCGGTTCTGTACACTCACCATACGAAACACAGCAGCATTAAGCTGCTATTTTACGCTGGTATTCTGTGAGAGCGTGGTCCTTCCCCGGTCGTGCCGACCCATTCATGCTACAACTATACTATTAATATAGCTGCAACATGGCTCTGCCACGTCGGAAATACTCGCGTATCATCTTTAACTAAAATTCACGAAATTTACCATATCTTTTATATTTTTATGCCGTGTAGCAGTGAGTGGCGGAAAAGAGTCCACCGCCTCTTGTCGTTCCGCGAGTATTGTAATCGCCTCTATAGGATATAGCTAAAATAGCTCATGGCTGCCGATAAATGGCATATAACGTATAAATATCCTGACCGGCGATAGGGAGCAGTGTCAAAGGTGCAAGACGTCTGGATTGCGAACGCCTATCCGCCTGCTAAACGTAACGATTGAGGCAAATCTTCCCTACGGCAGAGGCCAATGTCCAACAGTGCATTTTTATGGGCTGGTGAAGAAGTCAAAACGAGAAATTATTTTTTTACCTGCCGTCGAAGGATAATGTTTTTGTTCACTTCATGTTATGTATATCGTTATGAAATTTTACAAATCTAATAATGAGTTTGTCGAATGTTTCAATAATTGGTCCATTCATCTGGTTTCTTGGCAAAATAGTAATTAAAATATTCTTATGAAAACCAACATACATACATACGCATGTTTGGATATGGACATACATAAATACAAAATTAATACTTATTTGTATTATTTTGACCGGAATAATTATTTGTAGATCACCCAAATACATGTTCCGTCCAAGATTTGAACCTGCGGTCCTTCGTCGCTACTGAATGCTCAGCCTAGTCAATACGCACCATGGAATTGTGGGTCACTTAGATACCATGGGTTACTTAGATAAAATTATCAGCTTATGAAAACGTTGTAGGTATCAGCGCCGTATTTAAGGAAAAAGGAAGTGTATTAAATATTTTGAGGGTGCATAATGCGGCCATATTAAATTGAGCTGGCTTGTGGTCAAACAAAACGTTTAAATGTGATCCGCGTCAGTATAATTCGACTAAAATATTATAGGTATAATGCTGGCATTCATTTAAGGCTAAGTAAGCTAGATTTAATTATCGGTCTGCGGATACTAACCATTTCGTAATATTAATTACGTACAATAGTTTAGTTTCCAAAAGACAGGATCAACCATATTGTGGTACCTAAGTATACTGGAAGTATAATACGTGGTAGGGCCATGCTGCAGCTATATTAGTAGTATAGCTTTAGCACGAATGGGTCGGCTCGACCGGGGAAGAACCACGCTCTCACAGAATACCAGCGGAAAATGGCAGCTTGACACTGCTGTGTTTCATATGGTGAGTGTAGAGAACCAGAGACCCATTTTACTGGAAAAGAGGCATTCCATCTTAGTCCTCACGGCTGACGACGCATCTGCATTTTGATTCTTTATTGAGGATAAATGTAGGTGTCTATGGGTCACAGCAACCACTTATCATCAGGTGGACTGTGTGCTCGTTTGTCACCCTATCCTATTAAAAAAAAGTATGTCCTTTAGATCAACCTTTTCTAACTTTTTCTACAACAAAAATTACCATCATATATTTTAGTGCAAAAGATATATGGATACGAGAATACATTATTTTAATATTTTAATTTATTTTAATGTAACGTAATTTGTTTATTAATCACTATTCCAAAAGGTGACCACTTGTCGTCAAACATTATGAGATAACTTGATTATTGAAAAATTATAAATATTTTGAGGACATGTACAGTCACAAAGAGCTGACGTAGCCAATGAGTGTAAATAACTAGCTTTCCATGGACGTGCTATCAAGCATTGATAGCAAAAATTTAAGCTATTTAAATTTAAATTTAATTTATTTAATTTAAAAATAAAAACTATATATTAATGGACCATGGTATAAGAATAACCCTTAAGTTATAGATCATATCCGCAGTAAAATAAAAGAACACCTATGATGACACAGCCCATCCGACCTGTTAGTTCAAATTCATTGACCTCGAAGATCCGATAGTCGATGGGTGTAAATTGTTTTAAGTAGCAGTCTTATTCTAGCACGCGACTTGTAGGCTGGCCCTTTAGTTGATGAACTGATAACCAGAACAGGAAAGACGTCGATAAATGTAGGGCTTTGTGGCAGTATTTGCCGAAAGATTATATTCAGTAGTGATCTTTTACATGACATAATAATGAAAGCCCTAAATTGAAAGGATTTACTTTATTCTACCAATATATTTGTACCATTTTTCTTTCTCGATTTTATATAATCAAGGTACAAAAAATTAACGTATATAAATAAGTAAAGAAGTAAATATTACATGACCTAAGATAAGTAATATTATGAATTCTATTTCGTCTTATTGCGAATCAGCCTTGACCAGCTGCCTTTGCATGTGTATATCTACATCTTTCCCTTTCTGGTAGTAGGTTACGCCTTTTGTCCAAAATGTCATGCTTTCGTAACGTAGCCTTTGCTGCATTTGCGTTCGTTTTCATTACGTTATGTAATCTTTAAGGCATATTCGAAAGATTTCACTAATATTTCATAGCTCCTCATTTCTTCCTGTGAGTGTCGTAGAAGACGACGATGGTAAAAGTTGAAAAAAATCTTTTAGCCGACCCCAGATAGACGGCAGAATAACAGGTAACTAGAAGCAGTGAGAAAAAAAATTTTACAATTTTTTTCATACTCATCATGCGATCGCCAGACGAGGCGACAAGAGAAAAATGCTCCCTTTAATGGAAAACTGATAAAAGTAAAAGTAAAGCTAACCAATGAAGAGGAAGAAAATACTATAGCTTTTCTATTTAAATTTACCCAGTCAATAACATTTTTTTCGTTATATATAATTTAAGATATATTATAAAAATATATTTAAGGTATGTAATGCTAAATGAAATACGGAGACAGTTTTTACAATTAACAGAAGACCGTCGGTAGTAGATTACGAGTATAGTAAATTGTGTAACGATTTTTAGTTATTTGCATAAATTAAATAGATACATTTATTACTCACTAGCGATCCGCCCCGGCTTCGCACGGGTCTAGACAACCTGCAGAGTCTAATTGTGACTCAAACATATATACCTATATTACGAAAACGGTTCGATCTATCATCTATCGATGATGTGTGATGATGTCTGTCTGCCGTCGAATCTTGCGTCTCAAAATCAGGTCTAAAATACTATATTTTGTCCAACCTGGCCTTAATGTGTCAATTTTTGTTATAATGAGCTTGTGAGTATTTCTTACTAGATACTAGATTCTTAGCATCTCCTGCTCCTGCATGCGCCACCGTAACTCGGAGTCGGGTGCCGTTTATTTATGTCGTTGGGGGATGTTTACCACAGTTGTCGCTTAGCAGGCAGGTTGGAGCATGCAGATTTTTTTTTTCTAGTTTTTACTAAGAACAAATATCAGCATATCTGCTGGTTTGTTTTCTTCTGTCGCCTCTTACGACACTCACGGGATAGTATGCGATGGTGGATATTCTTACACCGCCACTACACGACTATTATTATTGTAATTTGTATACATATTTCTTATAATAATAAATAATAATATACTACGTTACCACCATCAGTAGAACCCATTACAACTCTACAGCTAAACATAAAACTATCTGTAGGTATCTGTCTGTTTGCAACAAAATACCATACATGCATACATAGCTTTTTATGTGTTTTACGTAGTACGTGTATATGTGGTAGAGCCATGCTGCAGTTATATTAGTAGTTTAGTTGTAGAACGAATGGGTCGGCTCGACCGGAGAAGGACCACGCCCTCACAGAATACCAGCGTAAATTAGCAACTTATCACTGCTGTATTTCGTTTGGTGAGTGTAGAGAACCGGGGACCCTTTTTACTGGAAACAAGGCATTCCATCTTAGTCCTCACGGGTGACAACGCATCTGCATTTTGATTCGTAATCGAAGATAGATGTAGATGTCTATGGGCCACAGTAACCACTTACCATCAGGTGGACTGTGTGCTCATTTGTCACCCATATCATATAAAAAAAGAATAACAAAAAAGGTAAAAGATTATGTGCCACTTGCACAACTCTCTGTACAACTCTCGTGATATACCATGATTTCGTTTTGCTATCCAGAGTGGGGTTCTTTAAGCTATAAGGCCGGCCCATTGTCAC
The DNA here is from genome assembly GCA_963668995.1 of Parnassius mnemosyne. Taxonomy (NCBI): domain Eukaryota; kingdom Metazoa; phylum Arthropoda; class Insecta; order Lepidoptera; family Papilionidae; genus Parnassius; species Parnassius mnemosyne. The sequence goes on from CAVLGL010000159.1 coordinate 28,129,354, forward strand.
TTAATGTTACTAATTAGTTACGCAATCCATATCCCTACCCCGATGTACGATGTTACGTATTATCGTACCCCTCTTCATACTCTCCAAAGCCTGCCGAGTGACTTTGATCTTCTCCATACTACCCGTATTTATTTCAATGCAATATGCGCTCAAGGATACCGTTAGTTTAAAAGCATCTAGCTGTTTTATATTTTTGTACGGATACCACGGACAGTTACAAAGTGCAATAAATTTCATTTATTCTTCAGAAGGAAAATTAAAATTACGAGGAACACTAGGGACTGTAAGTTTTCGTTTACAGTTCTAAAACTCGCGGCACACATGAGGCGGATACGAGAATAGTTCAATATTTAAATATGCATGAAAAAACGGTTTCGAAGACCGACACAAAAATAAAGTGTAATAAGCTGCTAAGCTAGGTATTACAGCGATACAAATTCGTATTTTAAACATAAAAATAAAGAAAATAGTTCATCTGAATGTATTACCTAGACATAATATACAAAAGAAAGATCATATCACGAAGCGAAAACCATATATTTCTTTAATTTTTACTAGATAGCGCTAAAATCATCAGATTAAATAATGAAAGTTTCCGCAGTAATTTATAAATGTTGTTTACATAATATATTCTAAAATAATGTGAATAATGATAATGACAGTTTTTCAACAATCGATGCTGATTTTATAATTAATTAATTATTTATGCTCGTACTTAGATTAGGCTTGCGCAAAAAATATTGAAATATCGATATTTTCTTATAAAATTATCGTTATATATTGTCGATATATTATCGATATTTATTTTAGAGTATCGAATTCGTATCAATTTCGATATATTTAAAAAAAAACATGAAACAACAAAAGGAGCTACAAAAGCATTCATATGTGAAGGTGGTCAAATAAATAAAATTGAAGTGTCTGTTTGTAATGTAGAAATAACAGCTTTTTACTAAATGCATATGAAAGTATATACGGTACTTATAACAAAAACACGATTTTTAAAAATTTTGTCTGTCTCTCTGTTTGTCTGTTTGTTCCGGCTAATCTTCGAAACGGCTAGACCGATTTTGACCTGACTTTCACTGGCCGATAGCTGATGTTATAAAGAGTAACTTAGGCTACTTTTATGTTAGAAAAATAATTAGGGTTCCGCGCAAAACATTAAAATCCATGAAATCCAATCGTAATAAATTACGCGCGGGTGAAGTCGCGGGGCACAGCTAGTTTTATAATAACAAAAAGTCAGGAATATTAAATTTTCGTTAACTTTCTTGAAGTACTTGTATTTTATAGTCACTAAATAGATCAGATAGTGGTTCAAACGTAACTACTAACGTAACACTTTTCCAGTCCCACTTGTAAAAGTCAAGTGATAAGAAAGCGTCGCATTAGGTACTTGATTTAGGCCACGGATTAGCATTGACCTGCCATTTGTGTCAGCGTGATTCAATCTACAGTGTTTGACTCTATCACTGTTTTGCCAGATTGCGATGTGGTGGTGGTGACAATGAGAGGCGTGTTGTTCGCTCAAAGACTAATTAGACTATCCTCTAATCCTCTTATTAGCTTAACGCTAATATATAGTGTATTTTATTTTATTTTATCTATTTCTTTCAGGCAAAGATGTATTATTAACCCCTCCAACAATTTTCTCTAACTATGTCACACCTTATACTATATATTTCTATCAATATTTTTCATTCATAATTACGTACACGACTCTTAGACAAACTTTACTCACGTTATTTACAAGAATGTATTCTTTACATCATATTTAGTAAGGGGTTGAGGCTCACATATTCGGCATACATAGCATAAAGTATATAAAAGTAAATTATATTAAAATGATTAGACTACCAAACAAATCGAAAATAAATCATCGAAATCTCATAATCTTTTTCTATAAAAAAAATCGAAATGTAAAGCTTATAATTTATCAAGTTCATTCAATGTAAAACCGATTAAGTTAAATTATATCATTACATATTAAAACATACAGAACAAAGAAATATTGTAACGAAAACAATACTCATCATTATTAACTTAACAACAGACAAATCAAAATACAAATTGCAATCCCAGCCTCGTAAGCGATTTGCATTCTGACTGTATGGAGCGACAATCTGGCTGAAAAAAAGTGAATGCGAGAAACTGAGCGGGCCTAGTAGCCTTGAAAGATGCTTATGTGGCGTTGACATATCGAGTGACGTGCAGTTTCGTGGTCACTTGGAAGAGAAGGCCAAATTGGCCTCTAAAAAGCTTGGCGTGCTCAGCAGAGCGGGACAGTATTTCATGCCGGCACAACGCCTTCAACTTTACAAGGCGCAGTTTCGGCCTCACATGGAATACTGTTCCTATCTCTGGGCTGGGTCTCCCCAGTGCCAGCTCCTTCCACTTGACCGCATCCAGCGCAGAGCGGCTCGAATCGTCGACGACCGAGTCCTTTCCGATCGGCTCGACTCATTGGCGCTGCGAAGAGATGTTGCATCTCTTTCCATTTTCTTTCGCATTTACCACGGGGAGTGCTCTGAGGAATTGTTCGGATTAATCCCAGCCGCCAAATTTCACGAACGCACATCGTGGCAGAACTCCCGATACCATCCACACCATCTGGATGGTGTGGATGATATCACAACTTCCTTGTGGAATAGTTTACCACCAGCGATTTTTCCGTACCGATACGACTTAGGGACCTTCAAGAAAAGAGCCTACTTCTTTTTAAAAGGCCGGCAACGCATCTGCAATTCCCCTGGTTCCCCTGGTGTTGCGAGTAGACTACCGCGAGCTGAGGATAATGACGATTTTGAGATAATTAATATAACTATAATATAATTAAAATAAACGACTAACTGGTAATTGTATTATATGTTATTATTTACTCGTACTAGTTTAGTTGACCAGGTGTAGTAACTCAGCGGCTAAGTTCCGAAGCATCACACACTAAGGATCACCGTTAGTTTCACAGTACGCGAGCAATCCGAGTCCGATCCTTACTGGCACCAATGAAAATATCAATTCGAAATTCAAACCATGAAGACTTTCTCTTCATACATCGTGTAGGAGGCCTGTGGCTAACAATGGGATCTGAGCTGCAACTGTAAATGGTCCGCATCTTTTGGACTATTAGTTAATCCCACGAAATCGCAGGCCATCATAATAGGCAGCAGGCATTTGCGCAATAAATTAGAATTGGCATCATTGCCTCACGTTTGCTTTAACGGTGTTCCTACAGCCTTTGCCGGTACTGTCAAAAACTTAGGCGTCATATTTGAATACCATTTATCATGGTCCACACACATCGCTGAGGTTAGTCGTAAGGTCCACCGTACCTTGCATTCATTTAAATGTCTCCAAAATGTCTTGCCCCTAAAAGCTAAAATATCACTCATGCTCACTCTTATCCTACCACTGCTTGATTATGTTGACGCCTGTTATTTGGATGCTATAGAGAAGCTCCTTAACTAACTCGAGCGCTTGCATATTCAGTGTATTCGCTTCATATTTGGGCTCAAAAAATTTGATCGAATACCTCAGTTTCGCACGCAACTCAAGTGGCTCCCAATTCGATTTCGTAGGAACACTTGACTGTTATGTTTCCTCTATAACATCCTGCACAATCCATTTTTTTTTGGATAGGGTGACAAACGAGCACACAATCCACCTGATCGTAAGCGGCTGTCGTGGCCCATAGACATCTACATCCATCCTCGTTTGCGAATCAAAATGTAGAAGCGTTGTCTCCCGTGAGGACTAAGATGGAATGCCTCCTTTCCAGCAAAAAGTGTCTCCGGCTCTCTACACTCACCATACGAAACACAGCAACGTTAAGCTGCTATTCCACGCTGGTATTCTGTAAGAGTGTGGTCCCTCCCCGGACGAGCCGACCCATTCGTGCTACAACTATAGTACTAATATAGCTGCAGCTTGGCTCTACCACGTAAAGATCTTCTCCCTCATACCGCAGGAGCCTATTTTCCTTCACCCATCCCCCGGATAAACCATGCAGATCCCCTGTTAATACTCTTCTTAACTTTCCCGTCCACAGTTCCGGTTTCTACTCCTACTCCATTTCTGTCCACGCGGTTCGGTTGTGGAACTCACTACCGCCTAATATAAGAAATTCTGTAACATTATTGGTATTTAAAAAACGTGTTAGAGATAATCTCTTTGCACCCTGTTAATTAATATAATATATTATATTATTATATTAGCATTAGTTTATGTATATTATATGTAGCTATTTTATGTATTATTTTTATTTATGGTATTATTTTATTTTTATTTATAGTATCATTTAATATAATTTACGTAAAATTTTGTATGTTATTTATAGTAGTAGTAGTATTGTACGCACTAAGTTGGCCTTTTTAATATATTTACCTTTGTGGGTCTACCGGAAGAAATTTCAGCAAATTATGGAATAAATACCACCTTCGTACAAACTCACTATATGACTGTTTCTGTATCTTGTTGTGTGTATTTATAAATAAATAAATAATGGGACAGATGTATAAGTAGGCTGTCTCTTTGTTTTTACATTGACGTATCTATACATTTAAATAAACATGTTGGTTAAGTTTTATAAATAAGTATGAAACTTAACTTTCTACAAAGATTTATATAATTTCTAAAGATTCAGCTTTTCGCCTCAATGATGATGAATCAGTCCATCAATCAGTAAGTAAGAAAATCTCCACAGGTTAAAAGATAACTTAATATAAGGTTCATGGCACTCTTTTGATATTATTGTATTAGATGACTTCGAAAGGATTTACGATTTTTTTTATATCGTGACTTTTTTATAAAAATCTTATAAATACATATCTTGAATTTGAGCTGTAATCCAAATTGTTTTTGATAAATTTTGGCAAGTAACGTTGTTTTTGAAATTATGAATTTAAATATTTAACACCAGACCATCCGATACATACCTTACATACATATAATAAACTGTAATTCTAATATAATAAACTGTAATAATGTAGTAAAAATGTAGTAACAGAAAAAACAAGTCCAAGGACTAAACAAAGTGTACTGAAGCCTAATTTGTGGTCTTTAGAATTTTTGTCAGTTTGCCTGTCTATCCGTGTATTCACGATCCACGCAAAAACTACTGGAAGAATTTTCATGAAATTTTGTTGTAAATAGTTAGGAACCCGGGACAACTTATTGAGTACTTTTTATTAAAGTAAACACTTCTTTAGAATCGTTGTGATTTGAAACTCGATGAAAGGAAAAAGCAACAACAAAAAGAGACAAACATCTACAGGATTTAACCTGTGAGAGAATGAGATAGAATACAGCAACACTCTATTCTACATAATATATGAAATACCCAATTACTGTTACTGTTATAACAAAGTACCCATCACTTATCAAATCATAATTAATACGGTAAATGTTTACATTTTACTCATTGAGTAAATAACAAGATACACACGCAATTATCTACTATGCTCTTCTTACTATTCTGTTTTTCTTTCGGAATGATAATATAAATGTCGCAGCCAAAACTCATAACCGGTCAAAACCACTTTTGACTGCAAAAATCAGTCAAAAATGGTTTTGACAGACGTCCTTAGTCAAAACTACTTTTGCCTGATTTTTTACAATCTAAAGTGGTTTTGACCGGTTATGAGTTTTGACTGTACCAAAAACATTTTAACATAAAACCTGAAACTGCGTTAATACGTTTTTTTTATAGGATAAGGGTGAAAAATGAGCACACAGTCAGTGATGGTAAGTAGTTGCTGCGGCCCATAGACATCTACATCTATCCTCGTTTGCGAATCAAAATGCAGATGCGTTGTCACCCGTGAGGACTAAGATGGAATGCCTCATTCCCAGTAAAAAGCGCCTCCGGCCACTTGCACTCACCAAGCGAAACGCAGAGGTAAACCTCTACTTCACGCTGGTATTCTGTGAGATCGTGGTACCACCCCGGTTCGAGCCGGCCCATCCGTGCGACAGCAAAAGCTGCCCCGTGGCTCTACCACTGTTTAATAATATTATCAATAGTGTATGAAGTTATATCCTACAATTATTTTTTCTTTCATTATGGACTCGTACGGCTGTACCTTTGCCAGTATCAAATAATAAGAGATTATACCTTATAATAATTTGGAAAACTTTGTATAATACTATTTTTAATGATTTTATCGTGTTTTTAATTATTTATTTGACAACATCAAACGATATTACATACATAAGAAATTATTAAACTCAGATTACGAGTATTATTTATACACTAGCTGGTACCCGGCGAGTTCCTGCCGCAAAAAAATATTTGTGGAAATATCGTTTTAAATTTGGAAGGGTTATATTGTTTAATTACGAATGATAATACATTCATTGAAGTTGAATGATATATAATTTTCAAATAAATTTGTTGTTGCGATACGCGCGCCACGTACTGTAAGTTAATTGTACTATGCCTATAACCTTCGCGCAAGGGCAAGCAATAAGTTGACAAGGTTTTAGCGTAATCTAATGTAAGGTATGGCAGAGCATAAAATACGAACAAACATTACAGTACGAGAGCAACCCGGGTTCGATCTGCGCCGGCACCAAACGTGCTCGGCGGTGAAGGAAAACATTGTGAGGAAACCTGCATGTCTAAGGGATAAAAAAATAAAAATATTTCGAAGACATGTGAAGTCCGCCAACACGCATTGCGTCAGCGTGGCGGACACTTCCTTGCCATTAAATCCTGTTTTTTTTTTATAGGATCGGGTGACAAACGACCACACAGTCCACCTGATGGTAAGTGGTTACTGTGACCTATAGACATCTATATCTATCCTCAATAAAGACTCAAGATGCAGATGCGTTGTCACCCGTGAGGACTAAGATGGAATGCTTCTTTGCCAGTAAAAAGGGTCTCCGGTTCTCTACACTCACCATACGAAACACAGCAGCGTTAAGCTGCTATTTTACGCTGGTTTTCTGTGAGAGCGTGGTCCTTCCCCGGTCGAGCCGACCCATTCGTGCTACAACCATAATATAGCTGCAGCATGGCTCTACCACGTAGAAAGCCAGACGTAGACGAGGCCTGTGCCCAGCAGTTTGACCTATTTAGGCTGTAACTTTAACCTTAACTTTTATATATCAACATATCAATATCTGTCTATAGCCGGTGGAACTTAAGATATTGAAAAACAACAGAGCCAACAACTTAAGGCTTAACGTATTTTAATGTATCAAATTGATAGCAAAAACAACCTGTTTATAAAATAGAACCAATGATTTAAATTCAAATGAGATTTAAGGATTGTTAAGCTTATTAGTGCTAAAATAATATCCTGCAGACCGAATTTTGGTCACTGCGCCCAGCCTCAACGGAGACTAGCCATCGGCGTAGGACCGGATTATAGTGCCCAAGTGTACGCGCAAGGACAGGTGCACTCTCTATTCCTTTACTCTATACTCCGATGGAACGGTAAACCGACACGACCAGAGAGAGATCAGGCGTAGGACTAACGTCTTTACGTGCTTTCGGAGGCACAGACGTGAGACACCGCCAACTTCCTGACTCCGGGACCTTCAGCTACTGAGAATTTCTTGACCAAAAAACTCAATTACTGTTTCATAGTCATAATAATAATAGGTAACGAAAACGTAACTACCGTGAAAATATTGTGCAAGTTTTTATTAGACTTGCAACGAATATTCGGATATTGTTTGATATTCGGCCTATTCGGCTATTTTTATCCTATGCGAACGAATACCGAATATCTAGGTACTATTCGGCCGAATGCGAAATACTTAAGTAAGATGTTTTGTTGTAATCAGATAATTGGTAAAATGAAAATATTGATTTATAATGTATGTTCCTTATAATCTTTAAAGTAGTCAAAGGTACACTATCAACTTCCGTAATATCATAAAAATAAATAAAATAACTATGAAATAAATGTCGATGCACTTGAATTATCGTAATTAAAATTTTGAAGTGGAAGATGAATTTTGAAATGGAATTTGAAGTGCAGAAACATATTTTTTTTACATTTTCAGGCTGTAGTTTAGGCCTTTTCTTCTCGTAGACAACCGTAGTTTCAGTAACAAAACGCTCTAAATATACACTACTTCTTCCCGGCCGAATAGCCTAACATTAGGCAAAAGTATTCGGCCGCTGAATATTCGGTATTCGGCAAGTGACCGAATATACTATTCGTTGCTAGTCTAATTTTTATTGATAAAACTAATAAAGACATAAAGTACTTTAAAGCTTATTATTTACTACTGAAGAAAGTAGATAGCTATTCTTTTATCATAAATTTCTCCAACACTTAAAAAGCTTCGTTAAATTACTTGCGATAAGAAGGAGTCGTAATAGGAATTTGATTTTAGCCACGGGTAAGTCGTTTCATACGGTCATTAATTCTATATCTTGCACTCTATCGCACTGTGGTGGCACCTTTTCAGATATTAAGAGACTTTTTAACCTACTATTTTATGCGCCTATCGATTAGGTAAAAGAGTTGACTCTCTTTATTGTTATTTAAGAGTAATCAATTTAATTTTTATTTATTTCTTATCAATGACTTCAAAATATGAGATTACTTTTAACCAACTTTAAAAAAATTAGGAGGCTTACAATTGTAATGTACTTTGTAGATCATTGACAATCATATCACCGCCCCATAATTGACTGAAATATCGCGAACATCGTCCTTTTTCTGAAGTCTGCAAAAAACTTCTCAAAAATCCACAAGACCTTCCGTTTCTTTATAATAATTTTCGTGTGTGCTAAGAAGTGGATTTTTGTAAATACACACCAACAATAGTTGAGTCCAGCGTAGCTTATAGAACCTGTTTCAAAACGTAGATATTTTGAGGACAAGGCCAGACAGAACTAATGTTTTGCATTTGATATAATTTCGAGGGAGTAATTCACTAACTATGAATTTGTTGCTGGTGACGATACTATAAACGCCGATCTCTATTCTGAACAGTTGGACAGAATGCTTGCTGTTTTAAAAGAAAAGTATCCTGCATCAATGAATAGAAGGTGTATACCATTGTAGCAGGATAATGCTAGACCACATACATCAAAAACCATCCGAGCTAAACTTCAAGAACTTAAAACTTCAAAGTTCCTGATCAAACTGTTGCCACACCCAGCGTACAGTCCAGACTTAGCACCATCGATCTCAATTCCTCCGTGGGTCACACTTTAATAATCAGGAGGAGATCGATCGGAGTCAATGAAATTTTCGCTTCAAAAGACAAGAACTGGTACCAACGCCGAATCGAAGTACTGGCACAAAGATGTGGTATTTCAGTTGTTAAAAATATGTTGAATTTTAGAAAAATATTTCTAAACTTTTTAAATAAGGAAAAATCTAAGATATTATTGCAAATATATAAACTTTTTTTATATAATTTAAGTATATAAAAAAAGTTATATACGTGGTAGAACCATGCTGCAGCTATATTATGGTTGTAGCACGAATAGGTTGGCTTGACCGGGGAAGGACCACGCTCTCACAGAATACCAGCGTAAAATAGCGGCTTAACGCAGTTGTGTTTAGTATGGTGAGTGTAGAGAACCGGAGACCCTTTTTACTGGAGACGAGGCATTCCAACTTAGTCCTCACGGGTGACAACGCAACTGCATTTTGATTCGTAATCGAAGATAGATGTAGATGTCTATGGGCCACAGCAACCACTTACCATCAGGTGGACTGTATGCTCGTTTGTCACCTTATCCTATAAAAAAAAGTAGCAACCGAACTTATAATCCACATGATGGTAAGTGACTACAACAGTCCATGGACACCTGCATCTAACTGCATACAAAGAAAGCTACAGATGTGTTTTCACCTCTCAGAGCTAAGATGGAGTACCTCACAGCCTGTAATTATATTGGCTCTCTATACCCTTGAGAGCGGAACACAGCAATTCACCACTGCCCACTGCAGATATAGGCAAAAGGATGCTACCAGGTAGATAGCATTAGTTAGACGAACTCCTAGGTAGAAAAGTTAGGATAACCTCGAATTCAATTCTCATTAAATAATATATATATATATATATATATATATATATATATATATATATATATATATATATATATATATATGTATATTTTATATGTATTACTATTTATTTATTTTAATTCATTTTATATTATCTGTTTATATATTATATGGATTATATTATATTATGCTTGTCCTTTAAAATTTTCTCTGAAAGTTCACTCTCGCTTTGAGCGATAAGACCATTATAGCCTTTGGTATACTTTTTTGTATATCATATATTTACCATATTTCTTTTTTTTTCTTCTTATGGAAGTAATCACTAAAAAGAGACAAGCATATATATCTACAGGATTTAGCCTGCGAGAGAATGGCATAGAATATTATATTAAATTAGTCGTGTTTAGGTCACCTAGCCTCTATTTTACGTACCACCTGAAGAGTCAATCAATTTTTGTTCGATAAAATTACTTTACTTATATAACGAAGTAGATGGCATTATTACAAAGCAATTTTACTAGAAAGAAAATATTACTTTGATTTAATACCTACACTAAAATTTAGGCTCTACATGTCTAAAAATAAGGTTTGTTACATTTATTTGCTATAAAATTAAACTTTAATCTTATATTTATGCCGCACTTGTGATTAAAAATTATCATATATCACCTGCATATATATACTAAATAAAAAATAAATTTGACGGTTCCGTGTCGCAGTGGCTTTGCCGCGGGTTCGAATCCCGCACGGGGCAAGTATTTGTATGGCCTACAAATAATATACAGGAAAAAATCCTAGTGTAGAGGTAACGTTTTTGAAAAAAATACCATGAGATATTTTTATTTTATATATCTTTTTATTTGAAAATTTCTCTTCTACCGCGTGTGAACTGCACACATGTTTTTATTTTTAGTTTTATTTATACATACATAAACAATCAATATAATTGATATTTAACATAACCTGGATATAGCACGATTATTATGTGATAAACCTGTCAAACAACAAAATGAAATACATAAAATTCGCTTAGCTGGCCAACGGTTTGGGCATTTAATTTCTGTCACGAGTTTGCCTTGACGGCTGTTATTTAATCCATTTCATTATAACAACTCTTTTGTGTTGGGTGCAACATTTATTGATCTAATGTGACCATTTCATTACATGCACAACAAAACTCAATTGGTATTTCGTTTTATACTGATTTAGACGGTTTTGGGCAGATCGACGATCGACGTTTCGAACCGTTGATCGTGTAGTGGCGGTGTAAAATATCCACCACCCCATGTCGTCTCGTTGTGGGCCGAGGACTATATGATGGAGTTGTTGATTGATGCTGGTTCTTTCTGATCTTCAGATAATACTTCTACCACATCGGTTTCTTTTACTACTCTTCAATATAAAATTGCCAGTGACTGCAGCAGCAGTGCGAGCGTGAACGTTTCAATTAAAAAATTTACTATTACAAGTCAAGAGGATAAGAAGAAAATTGATTTACAATTGTCTCGTTATATGTTTGCTACAAATACGCAATTTGACCACGTGGAACACCCACAGTTCCTGATATTAATGGAAAATTTACGTCCAGGGTATAAATCTCCAAACCGCATACAAATTGCTGGTAATCTCGACGAAATCCACAACTCAACCCAAGAGTCGTAAAAGATGAGTTGAAAAACAAAGTTGTTAATCTGTCTATTGATGGTTAGAGCAACGTCAGACAGGACTCGATAGTCTGCGTCTGTGTCACAGATGTGTTAACAAACTCAACTCATTTAATTGATACAATAGACACAGGCGCCGAAAGCCATACAGCACCCTACCTGGTTAAACAACAATGTCAAACTTTCAAATGCACGGTGGTAATGTCAGACAACGCAGCAAATATGAGCCGTATCAGACGAGATTTGGCTCAACAGGAAGAATTAGCGTCTTATATGGATATTCTTACATACAACTGTTCATCACACATATTAAACCTTTTAGCGATGGACTTGAATGCAGAAGATATTACTGAGAAAGTCAAATCAATAATGTGGTACTTCAAATACAATCACTTTGCATATGCCAAATACAAACAAGCTGGTGGAAAAGCAATTGTTATACTACAACAGGTACGGTGGAACACAATGGCTGACTGTCTAAAAGTTTTTTGGGAAACTGGCATATTATATCTGACATATGCTTAAATAATGCAACTGCAGTAGATTTGTCAATTTCATCGAAATTAAATGACATGGCGCTGAAGTAACAAGCCCAGGCCCTCTACAGGAAACTGTTAAATATTGCAGTTACACTTGACATCTCCCAGAAGACACCCTATTATATTGGCGAAGTGACTGAAGCATGGATAGAGCTTAAAAATAAGTTTAAGGTTAAGACCATATGACAGCGTGAGATCGAGTATTCACTGGGTGATTTAAGTAAGTTCAATGCCTGGTTTGAAGTGGCAATGTGTCCAACTCATTTTCATCAAACTTGCTACATCCTAAATACAGGGGCGAAAACCACACGAGTGAAGATATTTCTGAAGTTTTATCTTTTATTGAAGCTTATCACAAAGAGGTGATGCCCTATGTTGTACAGTACAAGGCAATGACAGACCCATTTCATAGCTTTTTATTTGAAGATCATGTACCTAGTAAATCACGTCTGACCTCTCGAAAAGTGGCTGTCATTAAAAAACCAAATTAATCAGCCAAACAATGGACTTAGTGACAAAGTTTCACATTGCTGTTGCTTCAAGTGCTGGAAATGAAAGACTGTTTTCAAGATTTGGATTTATTCATTCCGACATACGAAATAAACTAGGTACCGAGAAAGCTGCAAAACTTGTCACCGTTTTTAAATATCTTAATAAGAAAAAGTAAGTATTATCTTATCACATTGTCTGTCTCATATAATTAAATTTTTTTGTTAATTAATTATAACTAGTTGTTTATTCATTAAAATTGTTATCATTTAACTTTAAATTTAATGTATCTTAAAAATAGTTATCTTATGTGACATAAATGGTTAATTAATGGTACGTACTTAGTTATAATTCATAATATTAATGGTTACTGTTTTATTTGTCTATGATCAAATAAATTTCTAAATATCTATCATTGAAAATAAATACAGGCTTCCTTCTCGATGGAAGTTATAACATTCCCACGGCAATATCGAAAGATTCCTAGCGGAGCTCACTCCCCCAGGTACCATTACATCACATTTCTTAATTGTAATGAATAAAACAGAAACTTTCAAAATTATATCAAGATACACTATATTACTGCTGAACATAGGCCTCCCTGAAAAAATAGCAAAACGCGATCCTGAGTTACCTACATCCGTCGATTTCCTTCATATCGTACGGCTTATCGGTACGAGCCTGCCACTAGAACACCTTCCTTCTCCATTTATACGTGGTAGAGTTATTCTGCAGCTCTATTATTAGTATTGTTGTAGCACGAATTGGTCGGCTCGACCGGGGAAAGATCACGCTCTCACAGAATACCAGCGCAAAATAGCAGCTTAACACTGCTGTGTTTCGTATGGTGACTGTAGAGTACCGGAGACCCATCCTATTTACTGGAAGCGAGGCATTTCATCTTAGTCCTCACGGGTGACAACGCATCTGCATTTTGATTAGCACTACTAGAGTAAAAAAACCCACTACCCCATATCGTACCGTGGGTGTCGTAGGAAGCGGCAGAGGAAAATTAAACAGGAGTTAGGCAGCGACACCTTCCTGATAACAACATAAATAACAATATCTCTGATTACCAACCAACCACCCAAGTGTGTGCAACTACGGCAAATGTCCCTCTATAAGACAGTCTATTGGTAAGGCCTATGTTCAGCAGCAGACTTTTAATAGGCTATGAATAATAAATGAATGAATGAATATGCAAACGATTATAAGGTAAATAATAGAAACATTTAATTTATTTCCATTTTTATTTACAGTTTTCATGAAAATTATGTTACTACTTTGATAAAAACACATCACTACTTTTCTTTATCAAGTAATTTGTTAATTAGCATATGGAACAATCAAGAAAACTTTATATATTATACAAAATATTAATAATTTATAATAGGAGACCAATATTTTTTTTTTTATAGAATAAGGATGATAAACGAGTACACAGTCCACCTAATGGTAAGTGGTTGCTGCGGCCCATAGACATCTACATCTATCTTCGTTTGCGAATTAAAATGCAGATGCGTTGTCAGCCATGAGGACTAAGATAGAATGCCTCTTTTCCAGTAAATAGGTAGTACGATACACAGCAGTGTTAAGCTGCTATTTTACGCTGTATTCTGTGAGAGCGCGGTCCTTCCTTGGTCGAGCCGACCCATTCGGGCTACAACCATACTAATAATATAGCTGCAGCATGGCTCTACCATCTATAAATCGTCTAGGACATAATTATGAAGGGTCATATGTTGTAGACCCCCGGGTCCAATATAAAATATAGAAAAAGGTCACTTTTACAACTCTTCAGAGAAAATACGTCATTGGGCCTTTACCTGCTTTTACGGTTATAAATGATATATCAAATAACCGTAAAAGCAGGTAAACGCCTTATAAGGCTTAATATTTATTTTTATCGACTGCTTTAAATATCCACTATTTCACCTCTTGTTTTTTTATAGAATTAGGGTGACAAACGAGCACATAGCCCACCTGATGGTTAGTGGATGGGCCACACCCATAGATATCTAAATTTATCCTCGATTAAGAATCAAAATGCAGATGCGTTGTCACCCCTGAGGACTAAGATGGAATATCTCGTTTCCAGTAAAAAGGGTCTTCGGTTCCCTACACTAACCATACGAAACACAGCAGCATTAAGCTGCTATTTTACGCTGGTATTCTGTGAGAGCGTGGTCCTTCCCCAGTCGAGCCGACTCATTCGTGTTACAACCATAATAAAGCTGCAACGTGGCGCTACCACGTATAAAGTAGATAATAGATAATACATTATATATAATATCCTAGTCTAGTATCAGCATTTGTTTTAGGCAAGTTTTAGATATCTCTAAAGAAAGTTGTTTAGAAGAGCTACATAATATGTCTAAGTGTCCGGTGTATAAGTACGAGTAGTCATTCATAGAGTACTACCGTTATAATACCTATAGGGCATTCGTATAGTATTAAGAATATGAAACCTATCCAACTGCACTAAGTTATAAGACAGGATGACGTTATATTCCTAAAAATCTTCACCGCTGTATTGGAAAACATTTTCATGCTACTGGCTTGAGAAAGATACGATATCAACATCAATGACGAATACATGGGTAAGATATTACATATTTCAACACATATGGTGGGACACTAAATAAAAGGTCACGGCCCATACGAGTTCATATACATGCTGTGACCTGGCTATAAAATATCGCGAACATGACTAGTGTGTGGATTTATCCGTTCCCCCTGGGCACAATCTCAATCCTTAATTGAAAATATATTATTTAAAAGCCGAGGATCATAGAACGCTACATTTATGTATTTCGTCACTTTTGAGGTTATGATGTAATAAGTGTACAGCCATGACTATCTCAGCTAAAACCATTGATATGAAAACTAGCAGTAATATATAGTTAACTATATAAGCCAATGAATCAATAGCCTTTCTATCTAAGACACCTTTGACATTTTGTCTTTTTTATTACTTCTGGTGTCTTATTTTATAAAATTATTTACACTATGTTGATGCATCACATGCTAAGTTTTTAGGATTTTGCAGACAACTTAAAAGGCAAAAGACATCTAAAAATTATGTTATTGATAATACACTACAAAAATAAATAATAAATCTATAATTAAATCGAGTATTTTAAAAAGTTAACGCATAATGATAGTGTTACTTTAGTGTTATGATGAAACGTGTACCACAGATAAAAACGGGTCGGGTTTAGATGCGTTCAAAACCTATAAAATAGTAAGGAAATTAGGTTTTTATTTCAAAGCTAAATTATTTTACCGGCTCCAATAAAATAAGCTGGACCCCATAATTTAATATACACCTAAGTCACTATTTTTTGACGTATCAATCATTGGTGGTCGTTTCATATTTTGTTCAGGTAGTATTTGACCGATGTTCTTTAGATACAAATATTTATATTTTTTTATTTCATATAATTAATTTAAATTGTTTAGAGTATGATAATATTATGTAATCTTATGTTCCTAAAATGTTTTTGTATGGCCATGGAAGAGCGAAAATATCTGACACAACTGCCTTAAAGTACTCAAAAGACGCTCGCTACCTTATGAAAATTGTTAAATGCTTAACAAAATAAAAATATTAATATTATTATTATTACATCACTCAATATTTAGATAGTGACCTTAGCACTATTTAATTACGTCAATACGCTATTAACTTTTCCATTGCGAAACACTGTTTTGCAATGGATAAAGTCTGAAGATGAACATGCCCAAGGGAAAGGTCATGTGTATTGCCATGCCATAACACTACGCTTGAAGTTATTGACAACTATGTTTACCTAGGTCCTAGGATCAATTATTATTATCAATCGTCGGATACATCTCGACTGGGCAGTACTCGAGAAATTACGACACATCTTGTCTTACATTTCTCAAAACTTTGAAATATGTGACTGCATATATAGCGGAGACATGGTCCTTCACTGCCGGCTGGGTGTTGAAGCTCAAGGTAAGCTCAATAAGCTAAAGAGGGGCTGTGCTCGGAGATTTTTTGCGTATTAGACTTCTTCAGCCAACGTATCAGTAACTTGAAGTGGCAATGGGCTGGCCATGTAACTCCATGAACCCCATGAACCGAAAACCGGTGAAGAATTAAAGATCTCGAGTGGCACCTGAGTACCGATAAGCGGGTTGTACAATTTTAGTGGCGGTGGCGGTGCGGACGCAGCACCTAAGTGACGTCGTGTCGCGTGGACATGTAGACGTTGTTAACGTAGGTAGGTACCTACTAGAATTTTTGCTGCAGTCTGGCGAGTTATTTGCTTTCTGTTATGAGCATATGGAGCAGAATGTTCGTTACTTAGAAATTCAGCTATGGCTGATCTAATAAAAAAAAATTTCACGTTTTACCTCACGAAT
The DNA here is from genome assembly GCA_963668995.1 of Parnassius mnemosyne. Lineage (NCBI taxonomy): Eukaryota > Metazoa > Arthropoda > Insecta > Lepidoptera > Papilionidae > Parnassius > Parnassius mnemosyne. The sequence goes on from CAVLGL010000159.1 coordinate 28,146,421, forward strand.
ACCTTCAGAACGATATAGTTATTGGACAAGAAATTTTGTCGAATGACATAGTTATTAATACTTCCAAATCTTTGGTAAAATGGGGTAGTATTTTCTTAAGACATTTTACTTGTGTGTGGTGTAAGAATATGCAGTACCCGGGTAGAGAGGAACTCAAAATAATGAAAAACTGCGGTTGCCAAACCGCATACTTTTAGTCTGTAGGAGCGACCTATGTTCAGCAGCAACTTTTGATGGGCTGTGATGATGATAATACCAAAGTTTCTTCTGATCTTAGACCGAAACTACTTTCAGCCATAACTATATTTTTGTAACTATATATTTATTATTGGAATATGGCTTATTGTTGGAACGCCTACTACCGTCGCAAATTGCTTTTTCTGAACTTTATTTTTCTTAACACAAAACGCATAAGTATACCCATAGTTGTCCTTCCACTAGGTTTAATCTGAGTTTAATACTGAGAGTGATTTGATACTCGAAAACTAATGTTCGTTTCTTTAATTATATTACAAAATATTTTTTTCAATTTAATTATAAAGGCATGATATCAAAATAAAACAAAAATCTCTTGCATTGTGCTACGGATCTATTTATACAGGGTTGTAGATGTTCAATTATATACACGGCTATTTAATTGAACATCAAAGCTCACGCCGCAAGTTTAGTTTATTAGCAAACTTTGACCTAGCTTGTCTATGTGGCGAATCGATCGCTATGGAAGACAGTCCACTATCGTATACCTTAACCACTATTTACCCTACCTAGTTTCCATTTAAATAGGGCATCGGCAAACAATAATCTAGCTGTCCGTCTTAACAACTGTGAGTGAAACCTAACGTGCTAAAAAGTAATCTAAAGCTTATAGCAGGTCATTCTAAAAGCACTTACTGGAAAAGAAATAGCAAATAATTTAAAACTATGTATGCACTGAGTATGGTTTTAAGCTAGTCCTTTTTTTTGTTAGGGTATGTATGTGGTCTATGGTACAAAAAGTATTTTCGGAAACCTGCTATTTCGAGAAGCTGGAAGTGATTGTGTCTACATAGTCTCGATGAGTAATAACTCGCGAAAACAGCACGTAGACGCGTTCATTAATAGGTTTTAACACCTTTCTTGAAAAATAAAAATTCTGCTCCATGTCTCTAGTGTATCACGTAGGACCTTAAACCACCAACTCACCCGTTGCTTTGCTGTTCTTAAGTTGTTGGAGAGCGATTCTAATCTCGCTCAGACTAACTTCCGGCATCATCGGCATTTTGTCGGATAAGAGATAAGACTAGCCCTTGGGTCGTTACTTACACTTGCGTGCGGATCTATCAACGACATATACAGCTGTCTATAAAACTTCTCGATCTCATACCATCGCCTGTTCTTGTATAATAGCAAACATTTCAAGTTAATTTCTATACAGTTTGGCATGAGGATAAAACTAGTTATATTGTTGTTTTAAACGTAGGCACAAGTAGTATGAAACAAAAAAAATACCAGGCAAGGTTAAAAACATTAGATACCAAAAGTATAAAAAAATTATGTTATATTTATCGTTTAGTATTTGATGCCTGCTGTTTTAAGCAAAGGTAGAAAAAAAAACCATAAAGAAAACATTTACAAGAGGTGATCCAGTATGTAACGTAATATTTATCAATGTAAATAACGCAATAAAACTATCACCATTATCATTATCATCTTTACAGCTCTTCAAAGTCCACTGCTGAACATAGGCCTCCTCCAAGAAATGCCACAAACCGCGTTCCTGAGCCACCTCCATCCATTGCTTTCCTGCATCTCTTACCAGGTTCACTCTATCTATTGAGGTTCCACCCAGCACTTAGCTTACCGTTTCAAGGCCGCCACTCTAGAACCTTTCTTCCCCATTGGTTATCGGTTTTCCGAGCTAAATAGCCTGCCCATGGCCACTTCAACTTACTGAACCGTTGGGCTAAATCGACTGGTTCTACTGCGGATATCCTCATTACCAGTTCTGTTACGCAGAGAATCTCCTAACATAGCTCTCTCCATAGCTCACTTAGCGACATCGAACTTCCAAACGGGCAGCAGTTAAGGACCACGTCTCAAATCCATATGTAATCACTGGCAATACACACTGGTCGTAACTTCGGCTCGCAGTCCGCTCCGTCATTTTTATGTCTTCAGCAATTTCCTTCAGCAGTTGATTCTTTTACTTAAACAATAGATACAGGAATACTATACACATACTGCAAAATCGTATTTATCTATATACATAATAAAAATGTAAATTGCACGTGTCTTTGTATATTTTTGTGACAAAAATGATTGAGAGGGACTAAAAATAAGCAATTAAATAATATGTACCTTTCTATCATTTTTAGAATTGTCTGTCTCTCTGTTTGTTTATAAACGCATCACGTCGAACGTAGGTACTAATAAAATATTTTTCAAAACAATCGTTTAGAAAATCCTAAAGCGTATCTTTGAGTTATATTTAGTCTTCGTTTTATTAAAATCGGTTCATTCTATCAAAAGTTGTGATTAATATTTTGAAATATGGGTAGGAAATTAGGTGGGAATTTACATTTTAATCTAATCTCAGAAATCGTAATTCAATTATTTAAAATAATGTTCAATAATGAAATACTTATACCTAAAACACAGTAAGCAAAAAAAGGATACGTTCACAAATATCTTACGTTAATCCATCCATACCGTCATAGTTTGAAAAAACGTACAATAGTTAAGAAGTGTCATCCATAGATGGTGTTGCGCAAAAATGTAATGCGAAAAGGCGGGCTGTGTTTTTCTTTCCTGGTAGTGCTTTCATAACTGCTGCTGATTGGCCGTTAGCGAAATAACTCGTATACCAATGTAAACCTTATTAAGTATTTGTAAACTTTTTGAAGGCTCTGTGGCGCAGTGGCTTAGCAATGAGTTGCAGCGCTAAGGGCCGCGGGTTCGGATCCCGCACGGAACATGTATTTGTATGCCTTACAAATAATTGTACCGGGTCTGGATGTTTGTCCTTGTGAAATTCATGTATATAAACTGCCCCCACAATACAGGAGAAAATTGTTCCGCTTGCGCCGTCACCCCCGTGCGGTCGTGCGCTAGCAGAATCCGCTATCGCCGCCGCTCCCGTGCGGTTGTGTGTGCTAGCGCCGCCACCTCCGTGCGGTGGGTTAGCTGACCGAGCACCCGTCCCCGTACGGGAATTCCTCAGTCAGTTTAGTCGAGGAATAAAACGTAAGTCCTCCCCCCCCCCATCCCCGTATGGTAAGTGCCTTCCCGCCTCCGCTAGCGCCGCCGCCCCCGTGCGGTTGCGTTAGCTGTCCGCGCTCAGTCGTCGTCGCCAAAATCCACGAGCTGGGTCTAGAAATAGCGCCTCACAAGACCGAGGCCTTATGGTTTCACAAATTACCTCGGAGCAAGGAACCACCCGACTCGTGCGTCTACGTGGGTGGGTCTGTAGTCAGAATGGGGCGGTACATGAAGTACCTGGGGCTCCACCTGGACAATCGCTGGGGCTTCGAAGAGCACTTTGAGCGCCTAGTCCCCCGGATTGAGAGGGTGGCGGGTGCTATGCACAGACTGCTGCCCAATCTAGGGGGACCGAGGGAGGAAATACGCCGCCTCTATGCGGGGGTAGTACGGTCCGTAGCCTTATACGGGGCACCTGTGTGGGCAAAAAGGCTAGCCATCCGGCGCTGTAGATCTAAAATCTACAGTGTCCAGCGGAGAATGGCTATACGGGTCGTGCGGGGATACCGCACGATATCTTTTGAGGCGGCAACAGTCCTGGCTCGCTTCCCACCCCTAGATATACTGGCGGACATGGATGCAAAGGTGTACAACCGAATCCGCATCCTTCGTCAGAGAGGTGGCAGTGAGCCAGATGAGGCGCTCGAGTCGATAAAACGGCAGGAGCAGCAGAACGCTTTGGCGATGTGGCGCACTCGACTCAACGAGGAGCGCTATGCCCACAAACGTGTTACTGGCGCAATCCTGCCGGTCTTCGAAGCCTGGATGCAGCGACGAGTAGGAAGACTCACCTACAGACTTACACAGATAATTACCGGACATGGGTGCTTCGGTGATTATCTGTGTAAGATCGGACGCGAAGCGACGGCGAACTGCTTCCACTGCGGTGGACAGGATCAGGACTCCGCGTCCCATACGCTGGCGGTATGTCCAGCATGGGAACGGGAGCGAATGATCCTGGCAAACCGGGTCGGTCGGGACCTCTCCCTGCCAGCAGTCGTGTCGGTGATGTTGAGCGGGGACTCGGAATGGAGGGCCGTAGCCACCTTCTGTGAGTCCGTAATGGTCCAGAAGGAGGCTGCTGAGCGGGATTGGAGGAGGACAGATCCCGCTCGAAGACGACGTCATCTAGGCGTTCGTCACGGTCCTCCCTTTGAAGATGGTGTTCCCCTACCAGAAACGGGGCCTCTGGGGTTACAGGCGTTTGGAGCGGGGGCCTCGAATGCCTCGTAACGTAACCCCCGAGGAGGACGATGGCTCGGAAGTGGTCCCGAGACATCGTGATAGCACTGCGAGGGTGCTGGGGGTAGGAAGTTCTACCCTTGGGACGTGCTTCAAATAAAGCAAGCGAGAGGGGGGCCCCAGTTGCGTTCCGAACGGAAATCCCGGGACCCCTCGTACACGCTGATGGAGACCACCGTGGAGTTTTGGCCGGTAGGAGTCCGGTATAACGGCTGCGGGGGCAACCGGAGGTATCCATGAGGATTTCCCCACGAAAAAAAAAAAAAAGCTGTCCGCGCTCACCGTCCCCGTACGGTGAGTGCCCTCCCGCCTCAGCTAGCGCCGCCGCTAAAATTCTAATGTGGAGGTAACGTTTTCCTTTGAAAAAAAAATGCAGTTCTTAAATATATTAACGGTAAAAACGTTAAAATCATCATCATTAACGGTAAAATCAAAGATATAGGTTGTATGTCTTTTTTTAATAGCGCCTATCTAGTACATGGGCATAAAGTAAGATGTTCTACTTCTAGCACACAGCTACGCACTGGCGTTTTTCTTTTTTTGGAAAAGGGATGAGTTTATCGCACTGCCCTACTGCGTGACGTATTCTTTTATTTTCTACAATTTTTTAAAATTTAAATTTGATGACAATATTTTCCTTCACCACCAAAAAGTGTTAAATCAAATTTTAAGTGTTATTAATGATTGCGTTCATTTCGCCGAGGATTGAACTTAGGTTTTTCGCGTACTATGCGTTAATATAAATTTATTAAAGTACGTATAATCTAGACATGGAACGAGTAGTGATTCGCCGAGTACTCGGCCACCGGGTACTCGGCCTAGATTGGGCCGAGTACTCTACCGAATACTCGGCTTTAACGCGGTAGCGGGTGGCGTGCGGTTATTTCTTCCAATAACAGTTTTTACAAACAAGACCCAAATAGGGCCGAAAAACTAGCGTTTATGCATCACAATCTTCCTCTCTTAAAATGAAAATTAAATATTAGTAATAATCCCTTCAGGGTTCCAAGGAAACCCGTTTCTCTATTTTATCCGCCATTCCGCAGGACTGTTTTAGAAAAACATTCACCAGTTCCTCGTATGTGTAACGTATTAAATACATGGTTAATTAATGATCCCAAGGATGTTTTCTCTCTTAAACTTAACCAGTTTCGTGCACATTTGTTAAAAAAATCCCAGATTAATTATACCTATCTTTTGTCTGTTATAACTAGTTTAAAATTAACCTTATATCAATGTAAAAGGTACTTATGTCACATGTATAAAATAAAAATAGCACGCTGTGTTTACCTGTAACTGATTGTGCATTTAGCTCATAATAGTTTATGACAATGCAACTACTTTAAGTTTCTGTAGTGTAACAGTCGTTGGTAGACCAAATAAATAAATAATGTCTATTATAGATTCTTATGTAAATTCTAAATATTTCTGCTGCTTCTCATGTTCCTGATGTTTTAATGTGTCTAATATAATAATAATGATAAAAACTGGCTTTTTGTCTATTTTTCTCTAATACTCGATGCTCTGCCGTACCCTAAAAAACGACCGAATCCGCCGAGTACAGAATCCAAACCGAGTACTCGTCCCATGTCTAGTATAATCCCCATGCTCTCGATTATTGAAAACCTTTCATATCCTTCTCATTCAAACGTTCTTATGTGTATCAATCGCGTCGAAATTTTTGTCTTAAATTTTTAAGAACTGGTGATAATAGCGTTAGCGCCATCTCTCTTTAAAAAAATAACTTTTAATGAAAATCATAAGCCAAATTCAAGGAATAAAAGAAAATAAAATAAATTCACATTTTGAAGTCGATGCTGAAATACCATATAGAAGAATACAAAATAATTTGATTTTTCAGCCGACTTCACAAGAGGAGTTTCGACTTTCGAAATTCGACTGTATTTTTGATGTGTGTTATCTCATAACCTTTTTTATGTGAACCGATTTTGATGATACTTTTTTATTTAAAAGCTGGTGCTTTTTATGTAGTTCCATATAAATTTGTACAAGAACTGACCATTAGTTTTTGAGTTATCTTTAATAATGCTTATTTAATTGACTTTGACTACATTGATAATCTTCTCATTTTATTTATATTGAAGTCGGTTGTACAACATTACTTTACCACTTGTTTGTTAAATTTTTTTGGCATGATTGTAGAAAATTTTTATAAGTCGTCCTGTTCCTGATTTTAAGAAACTGAACTGAACTCCTGTTTTGGACGATACTTTTATATCACTTAAGGCTGAGTGTTCCAAGCACATTAGGTATTTACAAACGGTTGTCGCAAAAATCGAGTCGGGCCGCGCATATAATCGTGATTTTTACAAAATAATCACAAAAATATTGTTTTAAAGTTATAAACAAATATTTACACAATGAGAAATAAACACACAAGAAAAAAGCTGATTATTTTATTATTTTATTATTTTCTATATTAGTTCCATAAAACTATAGTTGTTTACAATTTATTTTATTTCCTAAATATTATTATTTACGTAGCAGTAGAGAAGCGCGCGCGCAAAAAATTGGCACAAGTCTTACCTTGGCATTGTCCCGCGGGACATTGGCAAGCGACGATAATGACTTGAATAATCGATATTTTTTTTAATAAATGTAATGAAAAAAAACGATCGGGTGGAATCGATTCCAAAACGAATTACCAATAAATTGTTGTTTTTTATAGAAAAAAGGGGTATTAGTACTTGTTTAAAATGAAATTTGGCTTGTAAAAAAAAACTGCAAATCGAACGTAGTTCGGTAACTTTTTCTATGTTGAAAATTGTATTGTATCGTGTATTGATTGATCGGGTACTTCGTAAGGAGAAATAATGTATCTAATTTTTTTTTGCGATTCTAAATGTAATAATTTGGCAATCAAAAAGCAATTTAAAAACGAATAAAAACAGGAACACCCGGCCTTAATCATAAATTTCATTGAAGTTTCTAACTTTCATTACAAAATCAAAAAAGTTTTTAATTTCTGTTACATTGCAAACATTACTTAGTTATAAGAAAATTGTTACGATATTATACTTTATTAATGTATATTGTTATTTGCAAAAGAAAATCTTCAAAGCCGACAAAAACCATGTTTTTTAACACAAGTCTTATATATTCCTTAAAAAAAATCGCATAAGAAACTTCATCTACTATATCGAACAGACTTCAGTAAACATTTCGATTATTGTATACAATTATTGCTATTGCTAAGAGTATATTCAATTTAGTTATCCTAAGATTTAGTTTGCTTATATTAATTAAAATTCTTTCAACAGATTTTTCTAATGACTTTCGATATATGGCTTTTCCCATAGTCACTTACTACATCCCCAGGACGTAACGGTGTGACTGTGATGGGTGCATTTAGGCCGCCACTAAAAGGCAAACGAATTATCGTTCCCTCTTTATATCATTGATGTTTGCAATGCAAGATACCTTACGTATTAATAAATTACAGTAGGTAATTGTTATCCTCTTCCTTAGTTTCTTTTTCATATAATCTTAATGCATATATACGTTATTTATGGCCGACACACAGTAACATAAACCAATCATGATTTCTTATATTTACGCGAACACTACACATTGAATAAAACTATTTTTACGGATTTTATCGCGTTTAATTTACTTATTTTATATTCCCGACGTTTCGGTTGCTTTTCAGCAACCGTGGTCACGGGGGACTGAGGTGATTGACGTCCCGATGTCAAAGTTAACCCGGAGTACCTTCAGCTTTTTAATTATTAATTTTGGTCCGATCTACGCAGAATGAACTAACTTAAACGCGATAAAATCCGTAAAAATAGTTTTATTCAATAAACCAATCAGTTGAACTGATCAGTTTAACTGATCAGTTTAACTGATCAGTTTAAACGGATCTAAGCCAAAACGATTTCCCCACTTACTGGCTTCAAATTTGAACTTAAGATTTCACACTCACGGTCAGTTTTTGGATGTACGTCAGTTCAATTTATTAGTTTAACTGACCGTATATGTCGGCCATTAGTTTTATTTCAATTATAATGTCGAACGATTACGCCACTACACACTTCGTATAAAAAATCTTTCAATTTAAAAAAAAAAACATTTCTAACAAAGGACCGCGCTTTGTGTCATCTTTCTAGGGAGGCCTATGTTCAGCAGTGGACTTGTGAAGGGCTGTAATGAATGAATGAAAAAAACTAACAAAGATTCTATGCACAGCTAGTTTTTAAATAATTGGCCGCTACTTGTATCATCAATTAATTCTGAGGATTCAAATTCAGAACATTCTGAATCCGCCTGTAAATAATAACAAGGGTTTTTGATCAGACATTCCGTCCGGCTTATCAAGATTATTTTGACCGGACAAATGTGGAGAAAACCGGAGTATCCTGGCAAAACACACCTAAAGAAAAAAGCTATCCTGGTATCCCTAGTTATTCTAGTATAGAAGAGCGTCTAAATAGGCATCACCTTCATAGCTACTCTCTACCGCTTATCATCAGTACCTATATGTATGTGTAAATTAAAAAGAAAGTAAATACAAAATTGAACTCTAACCGTTTTTTGTTGATGTTTATCAATTTTGATAATACAGTTGCCACTTACTTACAAGTGTACTGTTAACTCATCTTGTTAGGCAATTTATTAAAAAAATGCGAGTGAACCAACCAAACCACCACAATATATACATAAAATATTAATATTAGGTATAGCATAACAGAAAGATTTTATATTAAAAGGCTAAAACTAAGAAAGATATGTTCGTAATGTAAGCAATATATCCGCGTAATGGCAGCCGATCCGGACTAAATGAAGATCACTTAATCGTCGCTTGAGACATATTATACTCCTGAATATCACATTTATTTTACCAAAAATGTCGTATTAATGAATATATTATAATATTCGAGTAAATATTAAATTTTTAAGAGAATGAGGAGTACCGCAGAACATTTACTGTTATGATATTGACTAATTTAAATCTGCACGCGCTTCCCTTATATTTTTCGTTGATTTTAACACTATCATGTTGAATGTAATAAAAATTCTAAAACCTTCTAAACACAATAGAAAGGGCGCCTAAATTTAGATTTTATGATACTTGATTAGGTAACTGTGAAAAAATCTACCTTAAAATACAAGAGAGGTGTATGCAGTTTTAAATTAGACGATCTCTTATCAGTAAATGTTCTGCGGTTCTCTTCATTCTCTTACAAATTTAATATTATAATATTAATACCCGTGTATTTATCATTGGAAATTATTTAATTAATATAAAAATTATAAAATGTTCCGAAGACATGTGAATCCCACCGATGCGCAACGTAACAGCGTTGTGAACTAATTGTTCCTTATATGTCAGAAATGAGAGAAGACAACAGCAGTCGGACGTATCAATAGGTTGTAATTTTTACAGTTTTCAATCAACATGACTGTGTGTTATTGTCTATATGTATTAAATAACACTGCATTAAGTAGGGGCCGTGATTAGAACTCCATACATTAGAAACCATAATATAAACTGCCATCGTGCGTATTATATTTTTAATACTGTCTACTATATTATGTAAAAAATATAATACAACATATTTTATGTAAGTGCACGATAAGATGCTATAATATTCTTAATAAGTCTCCAAAAACAGACTTCAAGTAGGTATACTTATGTTAGTAATTTATATATAACGACCATTTTATTACTTATTACGGCATAAATAAAATTTTACATTACTTCGTTATGAGATTTATATAATTTTTCCCCTAGAGGGACAATAATGTTTATTAATTCGGATACATTTTAATTCTACAATAGGATAAAAAATATACCTATTACATTGTGATTAGGCCCATGACCTTTACGTACTAAAAACGTTATTGACTTAACATTTCCCCGACACGGATCGGTTGACGCTTGTTTGCTTGGAAAAGTTCTCCCCTCTGAAAATAAATAAAATGAACGCGAGTACGTTATCTAGCCCCAATTTCCTTTGTAAATAAGGTGACATTAACTTACTACAATAACTAGCAAACTATGATTAAATAATAGGGTATTACACCCATTTTCAAATAGTATTTTAAATGAATCCTAGAATGATAATAAACCACTTTAACTTTTATATTTTTCTTAAAACAGAATACTGCCATAAAAATATTTTTATTTTACACCAGTATATTCTCCACCACGCTGTTCAGCTCGTGACGTCACTGCTTTAGTAAATAAATACGAGTAAATCGATTTTGCAAATGAATAACATATTTTTGGATGTTTATAATGATTTATCATCTTTATCATTGTGTGTTGTGCCTGAATGCAAAAATACGAGCATAAGAATGCCGTGGAAATTATGGATTCAAGTGCCAACTGATTTAAATATAAGAAATACTTGGTTAAACTTGCATAATGAGACCCGAAGACATTGTCTACAAAAACTAGACATTTCTTTATATAGGATAGGGTGACAAACGCGCACACAGTCCACCTGATGGTAAGTGGTTGCTATGACCATAGACATCTACATCTATCCTCAATAAAGAATCAAAATGCAAATGTTATCACCCGTGAGGGCTAAGTTGGAATGCCTCTTTTCCAGTAAAAAGAGTCTCCGGTTCCCTACACTCACCATAACATAACAATATAATTATAGTAATCATAGATAAACATAACTATTTATTATCAAAAGATACTCTGACCCGGTATTGTGTTATTGTATAAAGTTGTTAATAGGTTTTTTTTATAGAAGAGGGGGCAAACGAGCTTGCGGCTCACCTGATGGTAAGTGACTACCGCCGCCCATGAACAACCGCAACACCTATTTGATTCCACAAGGAAGTTGTGCGAGGGAGAAAACTTCTTCTAAATCGCACAGTGGTGGACCGCCAATCATCCAGATGGTATGGATGGTAACGCGAGTTTTATCGCGATGTGCGATGGTAAAATTGAGAATTTTGTGGCTGGAATTAGTCCGAACAATTCCTCAGAGCACTCCCCGTGATAGATGCGATAAAATACGCAAAGAGATGCAACATCTCTACGCAGTGCCAGTGTATCGAGCCGATCAGAAAGAACTCGGTCGTCGACGATTCGAACCGCTCTGCGCTGGATGCGGTCAAGTGGAAGGAGCTGGCACTGGGGTTCCCCGGCCCAGAGATGAGAACAGTATTCCATGTGGGGCCGAACTTGCGCTTTGTAAAGTTGCAAGCGATGTGCCGGCATGAAATACTGTCTCGCTCTGCTGAGCACGCCAAACTTTTTAGAGGCCAATTTGGCCTTTCCTTCCAAGTGACCACGAAACTGCACACTATTCGATATGTCGACGCCAAGGATTCCGATACTAGCTGAGGCAGCAAGGGGAGTGCCTTGAAACTGAGGAGATACGACAAAGGGGTTCTTTTTAGCGGTAAACGCGCAAACTTGTGTCTTCTGGGGATTGAACTGGACTAGATTTAGTCGGCCCCAATCCGAGACTTTGTTCAGCAAAGACTCGACTTCAGACACAAGTTTGTCCCGGTACTCAGCGACGTTTTCCCGAGAAATATTGGCACGGCCTGTATATAAGGCATCACCAGTGCAGTCGTCTGCATAGCAATGAATGCTACCAGTTAGCAACATATCATTGATATGCAGGAGCAACAGCGTTGGTGATAGCACGCAGCCTTGTGGATCACCAGCGTTAATAGGCTTGTAGTCGGAGCATGCACCGTCTACAACGATCTTGATGCTCCGATCTGCAAGAAAGCTGGTGATCCAATTGCATAATTTCTCGGGAAGGCCATAGGAAGGGAGCTTCGAAAGAAGCGCTTTGTGCCAGACCCGATCAAAGGCCTTCGCTATGTCCAAACTAACGACCAATGCCTCCACCTTGGACTCTACTGCCTCCGCCAATCTATGAGTCAGATAGACTAGAAGATCACCAGCTGATCGACCTCGACGAAAACCGTACTGGCGGTCACTAATCAGCTGGTGATCCTCAAGGTACCTCATGAGCTGGCAGTTTATAATGGATTCCATTATTTTGGAGAACAAGGAAGTGATGGCAATAGGCCTGTAGTTGGACGGGTGTGAGCGGTCGACTTTTTTAGGGATCGGGTGCACCAAAGCTGTCTTCCATGAATTCATGACTATGCCTTGGGAGTATGAGTACCGGAAAAGACGCGTTAGAACCGGTGCCAACTCCGGAGCACACATCTTCAGCACAATGGGAGGGACTCCATCGGGCCCACTCGACTTGCTGACGTCCAGGGAGAAGAGTGCTTTGCGAACCGAGCGCTGTGTAAACCGCACATCCGGCATGGAGCACTCACATCGCGGGATGGTCGGCGGTGTGTTCGCCCCGTCATCTAGAGTCGAGTTGGACGCAAAAAGAGAGCTCAACAGATCGGCTTTCCCCTTTGCGTCATAGGCCAGGGAGTCGTCCACCCTGTGCAGAGATAGCAGATAGAGGTAATGACACTTTTCAAGGACCTGGACGGAATTATACTTCTTTTTAAGAGCGCTGGTGTTTACATCCCGGGACGTTGATGCGTCAGCCCAGGCCTGATAGCACTCCTACTTATAGCGTGATGCTATTTTACAGGAGCGACCAAACCATGGCTGGAATCTGCCTCCAAAGGGCACCACAGATAATGGAATAAAAAGTTCCATACCCTGAAGTACCACATCAGCAACAGAATCGGCAACAACATTGGGATCTTCCGGCGAGAAGCAAACCCGCCCCCAAGGCTAGGATGCAAAAAAAGACCGCATCCCGTCCCAATCAGCTGACCTATAGTGCCAAACACGGCGGCAAGCTGCAGATCGCAACTGCGATTGGAGCATGAGTGGCACCGTACTCCGGATCAGACAATGGTCCGAAGAGCCCAGAGAGGCATCGACGGAGACCTGATATCCGTCCGGATGAGAGCTCAGCAGAAGGTCCAACAGGGAAGGTACATGGTCTTCCACATCTGGGATCCGCTTAGGCGAAGTAACTAGTTGTGTTAGACCATATGCCAAAGCAAAGTCATAGACAGATCTACCCGCATGATCGGTTAAACGAGAACCGAGCCATTCAGCGTGGTGGGCGTTAAATCACCGAGTATCACGATCTCTGCGGATGGGACCTGTTGTAGCACGGAGTCTGCAGCCATTTGGTCGTGGTCGATGAGTCGGTCTGTGTCGGCATTACCGCTATGGAACCTATAGAGGCACCCGTAGACGCGGGGACGGTCGTTGCTGTCTACGCGCATCCATAGGATGGACAGGTCCGTACCGTCAAGATTGCCGAGGCGTCGAAAACAGATGTCCTCTCTGACGTATACGCAAACTCCAGCCCGGGGCACAAAGGAGTGTTCCAATTTGTACCCCGGGTAGGAGAGATATGAAGTATCAGCCGGAGAGGACACCTGAGTCTCGGTTAAAAAGAGCAAGGCCGGCTTCGCCGTCTCTAGATGGTAATGAACAGCGTTAAGGTTGGAATGAAGTCCCCTGATGTTGCAAAAATTCACGGATAGCGTGACAGGGGTCTCCTTGGTTGTATTGCTCCACTTGCTCCGAGCAGCATTACTCGCGAGCGGAATTTTGCCCCCCCCCCCCCCAGAATACGCGGGGCAGTCTGAGCATCCACGCTCAGGAGTGAAGTAGTTTGGTCGTGGATGCTCAGCGAGGGATTCTCCAGGGGTGCTGGTACCCTCCTGGGGTAGTCTTTTATTTAATTCCACTACTATGTTGATGGGGGGGGGCAGGATTGGGCCATTGGGCCGGCCACCTTCACTCACCAAGCGCAACGCAGAGGTAAACCTCTACATCACGCTGGTATTCTGTGAGGTCGTGGTACCACCCCGGTTCGAGCTGGCACATCCGTTCGTCAGCAAAAGCTAACGCTTAGCTCTACCACTGTTATTTACATTGATGCTTTAACATTCCTCAATTCGGCAAAATCATGAAAGAGATTGTGTGCTTGTGATTCATAAACGAGGATAAATGTCGATGTCTATGGGCCACAGCAACCACTTACCATCAAGCGGACTGTGTGCTCGTTTGTCACCCTATCCTATAAAAAAAACAAATATCATGGAAGTTGTAATTATCATGTATAATTGAGTGCTACAGAATGACCGCCCGATTTAGAAAACGATTAAATCAGTTACGAAGGAATCGGCTGTATGCACAACACCATCGACCAAACATTTTAATCGTCATGAAATCGTCACAAGCACACAACTCGACTAAACATTTTGATCGATTTAACAATTTAATATAATATGTAGGCCTAAAAGTCTACAAAGTGAAATGCTCATAAAATCTTACCACGTCCAATAGATGATGGCGGTGGTTTATAAATGTGCAGTTACTCAGCTAACTTAAATTGCTGAAGTCTGGGTAGCTTTTGTAAACTATGACGTCACGACAATATCATCCTATTTATTGCGATGCCATTATGTAGAGATCCCGCTACCTACCCCAAACAGAGCAACGTAGAACAACTTGATGTAGGTATTTTTTTTATATAGGATAAGGGGGAGAAACGAGCACACAGTCCGCCTGATGGTAAGTGGTTGCTGTGGCCCATAAACATCGACATTTATCCTTGTTCGTGAATCAAAATGCAGATGCGTTGTCACCCGTGAGGACTAAGATGGAATGCCTCTTTTCCAGTAAAAAGGGTCTTCGGTTCTCTACAGTCACCATACGAAACACAGTAGTGTTAACCTGCTATTTTACGCTGGTATTCTGTGAGAGCGTAGTCCTTCCCCGATCGAGCCGACCCATTCGTGCTACAACTACACCTACTACTAATATAGCTACAGCATGGCTCTACCACGTTAAAAAGTCAATCTATAAGGCAATACGTTCATACACTAGCAATTCAGTTGAACAATAATCGCTGGCTAAAGATGAGGTCTTTTTTGCGGTGGCGGGTTGTAGAGCTTTTATTAACATGAGTTTAAAACCAAAAAAAATTATAAAAAGAATAGGCGGATTGGGATGCGAATGTATCTAGGAAGGTGAAAACCAATATGGTGTAGTGTAATGAACTGGCCGTTATATTATTCAAAAACTTCATCAGAATATCCTAAAGTGGTTTTGGATTACTTTTAACCTTATAATATATCCTACATTTAACCTTATAATAAAATATTATATCCTTCACGGGCGAAGCCGACACGATTCGCTAGTTACCAAAAACGTCTATGTTAATTTTCGAAATATATTCCATAAATAAAAGAAAAATAGGGGATGGAGTTTTTAATGTAACTATTAAGATGGCAATTTAGTTGTTACCCTGAACTTGATATTCCTTAGTCAATTCAAAAGGAAAAAATACTTCAAAAGCTACATCAGGAAACTTATAAATAAGAAGGAAAATCATAATATTGTGTTTAGTTTTTGAAATCAGTTTTTACTTTTTATTTTAAGTTTAATTTTAATGTCTGTACGATCACCTCGTGAAATATAAATTTACTCTTCCTATTAGTTGAACAATTTACGTTTGAGTACCTATATTCCTTAGTTCTGCCATAAAAAGTTAAGTAGGCAACAAATTGTAATTGCTCTTAAACTGCGTACTGGGCACATTTCACTGAATAAGTTTTGCATTTTAATGAAGAAAAACTCTGTGAGTTATGAGGCAAACGTGACGACGTCCAAAATTTTATAGTGGAATGCGCCAAAAATGAAAGAAATATACAGATTTTAAGGCGTCGATATGGATTGAATATATTGTGTATATGTAGGTTCAACTCTATATTAGCGGTTTGTATATCAGATGAGATGAGGCGGACATATGTTGTTTAATTTTAATTTAAGATTTGATTGCATATTACGTATATTTAGATAACATTTATTAATATTGTTTGTGCGTAGGTTAGAATGAGGGATGAGACTGTCATTGTAAAATTTTTCAGTCCCTAAATAAAATTAGAATAAAAATTTAAATACTCGAAAGAAAATAAAAATAATCGAAAGCATAAATACAAACAATACTGAGACCGTTACTGATAATACCATACCATTACCATACAGCCTTTCATAAGTCCACTGCTGAACATAGGCCTCCCCCAAGGAATGCCACAAAGCACGGTCCTGAGCCACCTGCATCCATCGACTTCCTGCATGTCTTACCAGGTCGTCACTCCATCTCGTGGGGGGTCGCCCTACACTTTGCCTACCGGTACGAGGCTGCCACTCAAGAACCTTTCTTCCCCATCGGTTGTCGGTTCTTCGAGTTATATGGCCGGCCCACTGCCACTTCAGCTTACTAATCCGTTGGGCTATGTCGGTTACTCTGGTTCTACTACGGATATCGTCATTCCTAAGTTTATCACGCAGAGAAACTCCGAGCATAGCCCTCTCCATAGCCCGCTGATTGACTTTGAGCTTCCTCATCCGGCCAGCAGTGAAGGACCACGTCTCAGATCCGTAAGTCATCACTGGCAAAACGCACTGGTTGTACAATTTCGTTTTAAGGTTTTGAGGTATGTCTGACGAGAAGATGTGTCGTAGCTTCCCGAACGCTGCCCAGCCGAGTTGAATCCATCGATTGACCTCTCGGTCGAAGTTGGACTTACCTAGACGGACTATTTGTCCCAGGTAAACATACTCGTCAACAACTTCGAGCTTAGTGCTCCCAACAACTACCGGGATAGGTGTGACATGGACATTAAACATAATCTTTATTTTGTCCATGTTCATCTTAAGACCTATCCATTGGGAGACACTATTGAGGTCATTGAGCATAGTGCTTAGGTCCTCCAGCGATTCTGCCATAAGGACTATATTGTCGGCAATTCGAAGGTGAGTGATGTACTTGAAAACGTCTTCCAATGCAGCGGTGAAGAGTTTCGGGGATATAACGTCACCCTGTCTTACATCTCTCTGCAATTGGATAGGAATCGTACTCTGGCTACGATGGCTATCCGAGCACAAAACCGTACTCGGATAGCCATCGTAGCCCTACTGTACAAACACTTCAGCACTTCGATGTACCGACAGTCAACTTGGCTCCGCTGAAGGGACTGCAGCACCGCCCAAATTTCGACGGAATCAAAGGCTTTCTCATAGTCCACATACGCCAGGCATAGTGGCAAATTGTACTCCTCGGACTTTTGTACAACTTGCCGAAGGGTATGTATGTGGTCTATGGTGCTAAAGCCCTTTCGGAAACCGGCTTGTTCGGGAGGCTGGAAGTCGTCAAGTCTGCGTGCGAGAAGATTCGTAATGACTCTCGAAAACAGCACGTAGACGCGGCTCAGAAGGGAAATCGGTCTGTAGTTCTTCAAGAAAGCATTGTCACCTTTCTTGAAGAATAAGACCACCGCACTTCTGCTCCACGCCTCCGGTGTAATGCCACCATGGAGGACGGAATTAAAGAGCCTCTGAAAGACTTCCAGTACCGGTTTTCCACCCGCTTTCAGAAGCTCCGCTGTAATTCCATCCTCGCCTGGGGCCTTGCCGTTTTTAAGATTCTGGAAAGCCATTCTAATCTCGCTCAGACTGACGTCTGGGATATCTTCGGAATAGTGTCGGATAAGACTCGCTCTTGGATCGTTACTCACACTTGCGTGTGGCTCCAACGATGACGTGTACAGCTGTCCATAGAACCTCTCAATCTCACTCAAAATCTCAGGTGCCCCAGAAATGATGCTGCCACACTCGGTCTTCAGCTTTGACAGTTGGCTCTATCTGGCAGACAGATCTCTGGCAAAGACTTTGGAGCCTTGGTTCCGCTCGATCGCTTCTTCAATACAAGCTGTATTGAAGTTGCGTAAGTCCCGCCGCATGCATTTGGAGATCTGTCTCTTCAGTTGCCTGTATGCTGTCAAATCTGTTGAAGAATGCAGCTTCATCTCCCGTCTAACAGCCATGAGATTAAGAGTGTGATCGGAGAGTTTTTGTGTTTGTAAATAAAACTAATTTTACGGATTTTATCGCGTATATTAATCTATTTTTATATTCCCGACGTTTCGGGTGCTTTCCAGCACCCGTGGTCACGGGGGACTGAGGTGTTTGACGTCCTGCTGTCATAGTTAGCCCGGCTACCTTCAGTTTTTTAATATTAATTTTTGGTCCGATTTACACAGAATGAGCTTACAGTATCTTGAAGTCTAGCAGTGGTATACTTGGGTTTAGATTTGATTTTATTAATTATGGGATCCCAAGCAGATGGCAGCACCCATCCATCTTCTCTATTGAAATTAGGATGTTTTTTAATTTCAATAGCCTCGCGAATCATCCTTGGGAGGAATCGGTGTTCTTTTGCGAGGATTTGTGGTCTATCAAATCTAATGTAATGGCGGGGACGATCTTGAACATCTTCACAAACTGCAGACTTCCCGATACGTCGGTGCTTCACGTCAGCTATATGTTCTTTTACGCGGGTTTTAATAGATCTTTTTGTTTGTCCTATGTACGAGAGACCACGTTCACAATCCAGCTTGTACACTCCTGCATCTTGTAGAGGGATATGACACTTGACGGATGGTAAAAATTGACCAATCTTCTTCAGCGGCTTGAAGTATGTTTTAATGGAAGCTCGCTTCAAGATGTAGCCAACCTTGTCTGTGACTCCTCTGACATAGGGTAGTACAGCAGGCACACGCTCGACTGTGGCTGGCTTCACTCGATCACTGTGACGTAGGCGCGGGACCCGAAGCTTGTTGTCTTGCAGTACTTGCTCGACGTGCTGAAGCTCGGCGGCCAGATGTTTTCTGTCACAGATCCCTCGTGCTCTCTGAAACAAAGATTTTCCCACGGTAGCTAACTGTGAAGGATGATGGTGAGATTCACCATTTAGATATTGGTTGGTATGGGTATTTTTTCTGTACACAGTATGACCAATAGCGTTATCAGGATTTCGGATGACTAAAACATCTAGGAAAGCTAAAGTATTGTTTGCCTCTAACTCCATTGTGAATTGTATTTTAGGGTTTATGGAATTAAGGTGGTTTAAAAATGCAGTTACTTTGTCAGATGGTAAAATTGTGAAAGTATCGTCTACGTACCGCTTGTAGAATCTTGGATTTACAGGAGCAGTAAGAAGGGCTTTCTCCTCAAAGTCCTCCATGAATATGTCGGCGACTACGGGAGATACAGGTGAGCCCATTGCCACTCCGTCTACTTGCATGTAGAACTCTTCTTTCCACAATAAATAGCCAGATGTGAGGCAGTGTTTGAGTAATACTGCATATTCTATAGGCATGTTGTTATCTTCTAGCTTTCTAGTAACAATTGAGATGCAGTCTTCAATAGGTAGGCATGTGAATAGTGACTGAACATCAAAACTGACCATAGTTTCATTGTCAGCGAGATGTAGGTCTTTAATCTCACTAACAAAATGGTATGAATCCTTTGTGTGTGCTCTGGTATGTCCTCTTAGTGGTGACAGTATTTTAGCCAAGTGTTGAGCCAACTTATAAGTTGGTGAATCGATCTGGCTTACTATAGGACGTAGTGGAGCGTTTGGTTTGTGTATTTTCGGTAACCCATACAACCTCGGTGGTTTGGCACATGATGGTATTGTCGAATTCACGTCGAGATCTAATTTTTCGGAGTATTTCTTTATTAAATCAGTAGTTGTTTTAAGTGTATTAGTTGTAGGGTCTATTTTGACCTTTTTGTATGTACTTACGTCCGATAAAAGTTGTTGTATTTTGAAATTATACTCTGACGTGTCCATTATTACCGTAGCATTTCCTTTATCCGCGCAGAGAATCGTGAGCTCTGGTCTGTTACGTAAGTTGTACAACGCTTTAAATTCGTCTTTGGGGAGGTTTATTTTTGGCGCTGAACTTCGACGTAACAAGGACGAAATGTCTTGACGTATAGCCTCTAAATCCTCTTTACCGATATTATTCTTAAACAGACAATCCTCAACACTACAGATAATTTCCTCGTACGGGATTTTTTGCGGCGTTATAGCAAAATTCAAGCCTTTCGACAATACTTTTATTGTAGGTTCGTCCAGTGTTTCTTTTGACAAATTATAGACCGTGCGTTGTTTATTGTTTCCGTCTGTGGTCAACGGTTGTTGCGTTTCGTTTCTACGTTGACATGGATGTTTGATTTGATAGTTAATTTTTGGTATTTTTCTATTTGTTTGTCTTTGCATTCATTATATTTCGATATTTCTCGTTTGTTTAAAGTTTCAATGCAATTATTAAAATCAAATGTCGTTAAAACTGTCTTTAACTCACTGGACAAATTGTCTATGGTATTATTTATGATTTGTAAATCGAACCGTTTCTGCTGAATCACCGTTCGTAACAACTTTTTACTTGCCTGATTTAAGATCTTAGCGCTTCCTCGAATGTCCTTTTTAGTGGATATTTTGACGCACGTAGGAATGAGGTGATGGTCGCGGCATCGTTTCAGAAAAGTAAATGCCGTTAGATATCTTGCGCGCTTGGTCATGAGATCTTCTAATCGGCGAATTTTATTTGCAATTACCAGTCCGTACTGGTTTACATAATGATTTCTTATATTTACGCGAACACTACACATTTTTAAATAAAACTAATTTTACGGATTTTATCGCGTATCTTAATCTATTTTTATATTCCCGACGTTTCGGGTGCTTTCCAGCACCCGTGGTCACGGGGGACTGAGGTGTTTGACGTCCTGCTGTCATAGTTAGCCCGGCTACCTTCAGTTTTTTAATATTAATTTTTGGTCCGATTTACACAGAATGAGCTTACAGTATCTTGAAGTCTAGCAGTGGTATACTTGGGTTTGGATTTGATTTTATTAATTATGGGATCCCAAGCAGATGGCAGCACCCATCCATCTTCTCTATTGAAATTAGGATGTTTTGTAATTTCAATAGCCTCGCGAATCATCCTTGGGAGGAATCGGTGTTCTTTTGCGAGGATTTGTGGTCTATCAAATCTAATGTAATGGCGGGGACGATCTTGAACATGTTCACAAACTGAGAATATGCAGTATTACTCAAACACTGCCTCACATCTGGCTATTTATTGTGGAAAGAAGAGTTCTACATGCAAGTAGACGGAGTGGCAATGGGCTCACCTGTATCTCCCGTAGTCGCCGACATATTCATGGAGGACTTTGAGGAGAAAGCCCTTCTTACTGCTCCTGTAAATCCAAGATTCTACAAGCGGTACGTACACGATACTTTCACAATTTTACCATCTGACAAAGTAACTGCATTTTTAAACCACCTTAATTCCATAAACCCTAAAATACAATTCACAATGGAGTTAGAGGCAAACAATACTTTAGCTTTCCTAGATGTTTTAGTCATCCGAAATCCTGATAACGCTATTGGTCATACTGTGTACAGAAAAAATACCCATACCAACCGATATCTAAATGGTGAATCTCACCATCATCCTTCACAGTTAGCTACCGTGGGAAAATCTTTGTTTCAGAGAGCACGAGGGATCTGTGACAGAAAACATCTGGCCGCCGAGCTTCAGCACGTCGAGCAAGTACTGCAAGACAACAAGCTTCGGGTCCCGCGCCTACGTCACAGTGACCGAGTGATGCCAGCCACAGTCGAGCGTGTGCCTGCTGTACTACCCTATGTCAGAGGAGTCACAGACAAGGTTGGCTACATCTTGAAGCGAGCTTCCATTAAAACATACTTCAAGCCGCTGAAGAAGATTGGTCAATTTTTACCATCCGTCAAGTGTCATATCCCTCTACAAGATGCAGGAGTGTACAAGCTGGATTGTGAACGTGGTCTCTCGTACATAGGACAAACAAAAAGATCTATTAAAACCCGCGTAAAAGAACATATAGCTGACGTGAAGCACCGACGTATCGGGAAGTCTGCAGTTTGTGAAGATGTTCAAGATCGTCCCCGCCATTACATTAGATTTGATAGACCACAAATCCTCGCAAAAGAACACCGATTCCTCCCAAGGATGATTCGCGAGGCTATTGAAATTAAAAAACATCCTAATTTCAATAGAGAAGATGGATGGGTGCTGCCATCTGCTTGGGATCCCATAATTAATAAAATCAAATCCAAACCCAAGTATACCACTGCTAGATTTCAAGATACTGTAAGCTCATTCTGTGTAAATCGGACCAAAAATTAATATTAAAAAACTGAAGGTAGCCGGGCTAACTATGACAGCAGGACGTCAAACACCTCAGTCCCCCGTGACCACGGGTGCTGGAAAGCACCCGAAACGTCGGGAATATAAAAATAGATTAATATACGCGATAAAATCCGTAAAATTAGTTTTATTTAAAAATGTGTAGTGTTCGCGTAAATATAAGAAAGTTTTTGTGTTCTTATGCGGCGGGTCTTGCAGAACTTAGATCCGACCGCATGGACAGTTTCCACGAGCTTGTCATTCATATCGTCCACTTCATTGCAGTCTTCTAGGCACTGAAAACGGTTTTGTAACTCGAGCTGAAAGGTTTCAGGACTTTGGAACAGAGCACGAGGGGGACGGAGCGTTGACTTCATTAGACGAGACCTCTCCAACTTAACGTTTAGGTTCAGTGTGCCTCTAACCATTCGGTGATCGCTACCTGTTTTCACCTTCGCGATCACGGAGACATCACTGAACAGTTGACGTCTGGTCGTCATAATCAAGTCAATCTCTTTTTTTTGTCGATCCGTCGGGGCTCGACCCGTTCCACTTCCTGTGGGGCCGCTTCTGGAGAAAGAGTTCATCATAAAGAGTCCCTCTTTCTCCATGAAGTCGGCCAGCTGCTGGCCCTTTGGGTTCCGTTGCCCTATTCCAAATTTCCCTACTTTCAGCTCACCGTTCTCTCTTGTGCCTAGTTTTGCATTGAAGTTTCCCATTAACACCGTATAGTGGGTTTTGGAGGAATGCATGGCTCTAGAGATATCCTCATACATTTCCTCCACCTCCTCATCGGGATGTGCCGAGGTTGGTGCGTAAACCTGTATGACCTTCAGCGAATACCGTTTGGTGATTCTGAGTATAAGGTACGCAACCCTCGTCGATACACTCTCAATCTTTACAACGTTGTTAACGAGAGTCTTGTGGACGATAAATCCGACACCTCCTTGGGACAGATGTTCGATTCGAGGATTACCGTGTCCTCCCCCTCTCTTCGGACCTCGAATAATCCTATAATATGTCAGTGTAACTTGTCTATCTCTTCTTACGATCGATCTTCTCGTCAGTCCTCAGGGTGCGTGCGTTGTATGTTGCCAGGTCGAGTCGTCTTAGGTGGCAACCGAACCTCCACCGGAAATTCTTAGCACCCCCTGCCCCGCCATTACCGTGGTCGGCACCGTAGGGCCGCCGGGGACTGGGGCCGTCTCTTTGTTTCTCTAATGATTGCGGGGTATTGCCATAATTGCCACGCTTGGCGAGCGGATTGGCATTCGCAGATTTTTTTTATTGTACTTTTGCTGTTATCAGGAAGATGCTGCTGCCTATCTTCTGTCTGTTTCCCTTTGTCGCCTTTTACGACACCCACGGGAAGATATAGGGTAGTGGATATTCTTGACCGCCACTACACGGCACACATACAATACCAATACAGTGAAATATTTTACCTTTCCTTGTGCTATATCAAGGCCATCAGATAACATTTTATAAGTATGTTAGAGATATACATGTACACTTATACAAAGCTTCAGTGATAACAAAGCATTAGCAGGTCAGCCTCGACCAGCAACTCGCCACTCTGATCTTATCTGTCTTTACTAAGCGCATTGTTACCTACATTATTGATTCAAGGCATTTACGTAACGAAAGCACACCATCAACCCAAAACAGATGTACTTTTAGGACATTATTGACATCTGCCAATGGAGGAGTATATTATATTTTTGATTACGGGCAACCTGATGGTTAGTGGTTACTAATGGCACATAGAGACGTGCCACAAACTTCAACTGAAAAAGGCCGTTTGGTACTTGACCCGTAAATATGGTAACTTAATAAATACATATTATACACTTTGTATAAGTTGAACGCCATAAAATCAGCAAACTTTATTTTACTCAACGGATAAACCTACTACATCGGATCGATCGGGTAATCATTATACAAGGTATAATACAGATATTGCCCTTAGCCCGAATGTAGATTTCTTCGATTTGAGTAATGCATTGTGAATTAAATAAGATTAAGGTTGAAGAAGCTAAGAGTCTAACCGTGCATTGAGTGTGAATGCAAATTGCCACCTAGCAGTTTTGTATCATAGGCAAGGCGTACTAAGAGCCTTATTGATAGATAGCTCCTAACCCTTAAACTATTGGGCAACCAGATGCTCGATGAGTCTTTACCCCTTTCTTTTCGACATACTTAGGATTGTTGTTCGTTTGCTTCAATTTTAATAATATGTGCAGAAGACGAGTGATATAATTCACCAGCATCTGTCTTTCTTTCTGATTACATCATGAATAGTGAATAGGCTTTTGGCAAATTAAACCAGTGTGTTTTACCGTCTTAGTCTTCATCAGTACTTACCATCAGGTGGAGTTATTAGTAAAACACTGGTTAACAGTAAGTTATAAAAAACCCTATATACCTAAATATCACTTAAATAAATTAAAACCCGTGATTGCACAGCGTTCACTGCAAATTTCACAGTACGAGTCCGCGTTCGAACTCCGTCGGCACAAATTACAATTTTAAGTGCTAATTTTCCACGTGCTTACTTTATAGTGGATGTTCAAGCCACGGCTAGTTATTTATTTTAACTTTTTTTTAATTTTTTTTTATTAAAGGCATAACTACTTAAAGACAAATATTAATTACACATTTTACATTTACGCTGCAGAAATCGAAATTCAAGATTAGACACTTAAACTTCGTGCATGTTCAAAAGGTTGTTTAGAGTTCATCGATATTTAACCTACTTTCTAACATTTATAGCCACTTTGGCTTTTACACAACCGTATCAGACAAAATAAGGTCGCTGGAATTATATAGGTAGCGTTAAAGCACCCGTCGACGTGAGAGCAAATAAAACCAAACATAAAGTGAACTTATGATAGATAACACGGGGAGAAACAATTAGGGTTTATATTTTCCGAGATTTATTACTATACTATTTTTATCTACTATTTTTTTTATATCTTCTATATAATATTATGATTATTATTGCATGCATTAAGCGCAAAGCGCGTAGGTATGTTCTACTAGCGCCTAATAATCAAGATTCCAACGTTTTGTCGCATAAAATCGTAGGTATCTAACAATCATATTGAACACATAAATTATATAAAAAGCATATTGTCACAAAGATAAATGATTGTTGAACTTATTAATATATTTTTAAACCGATTAATTGCTATTTTTACATAAAAAATGTGGTTTTAGTGGCTTATTGTTTACATTTATCAAGTCCGCATGGAGAGGTAAACACGATAACTTTTGAAAATATCAATGATTTAACTTAATCTATTTTTTAATCTCTTCATCTATCATGTGGAAAGCCATGGAATGTAAATGGCAGTTTAATTTTGTTTTGTTTAGTTATAATTAATTTTTTTTTTCAGCTGCGAAATGTCGAAATTTTCGGTGTTTTGACGGCCTTGTATTAATTTATTTTACTAAATAGACTGCCTCACTTACTCACTTCGGCGTCAAACGCCGTCATGAGTGGATACTTTATCGGTTGTTTGCAGTGGCTCAAAAAGATCGCTGTACAAATACAAAATATTCGAAAAACAAAATTTCATACATGCTTGATTGTTAGAGATTTTTTTTTACAATATTTTAAAATCACAGAATAAATAATAGTAGTACGTACTAAAAGTAAGTAGGATGTATATATTTATACTTAAATACGTCTTGGACTTTATGGAGTCACCTGAATTAAAAAATTATGATCATATGAACATTATGAGTCGTGCACTTTTGAATTTTCCAAACATTTTTTAAATTGAAGTTTGACATAAAATTATTGGAAAATTGAAAAGTAAAGAAAAAGGGTTAGTAGTGAAAACGTGTGTATTTAAACTACTTTTAAAAATACGTATAATCATATTATACGTATTTTTTTTAATGCGCTTAGGGCATGCACAATTGGATTTACCAATATTTATTTAGCATTTACAGTCCACAACTCACTCACACAGTCATAACAGGTGGTAAGGTGACCACAGTACTTGGGACTTCTACAATTCCTACGGCGCCACGATTTTAAGGCGGATTCGCATAGATCTCGACGAGATACGCCGAAAAGTAAGAATAAAATATTCGATACCTCGCTTGGTTCCGAGATATCGATACTCAAAAATCGAATACTAAAACCGAATCAGCACGCTCCGACGTAGTCTTGTTTGCCCTACCCCTGGAGTGTTTTTGTAAATGACGCGGAGGGAGAGCAGCCCCCGCCCACTGCAGCAAATACGAGGGTGACACTGAAAGTTCTTAGAAAATCAAAAACTGAACAAATTAGCAAGTTGTTAGTTTTATTATATCTTTTCAAAATAGTGTCCATCCTCAATACATCGCTGCATCCGATGGAACCACTGAGAAAAGCACTTTGCCACTCGCCCTTAGGGGTCTTCGACGGCATTTTGTAGCGCAGCAAAAGGTTTTCCTCGAAGTTTTTCTTTTATTTTCGGAAATAAATGAAACGTCGCCTAGTAATCTATTGTTTGCTTGGCGGTGTGCGTGGTGTGTGTAATGACCTGTCCTTCCGCAGAACGAGGCCACTAAATCAAAGTCAAATTATGAGGTATCCACCGGGCACAAAGCTTCCTGACCGCTAAATATTCATGGAGGATTTTGTGCACTTGACTTATACTGATGCTTAAGCTTGTTCGAATCTGCTGATAAGTCACTCTTTTATCAATCTCTATCACACGCCGCACAAAACTGATGTTATCTTCAGTCGTCGCCGTAGAAGGCCGTCCCTCACGCAGATAAGTAAGATTAGTGCGACCACGTTTAAACTCATTAAACCAGTTGTAAACAGTGGCACGAGATAGGGCTTCATCGTGAAAGGCCAATCGAAATCTATCATACCTTTCTTGTTGACTTAAATGACATCGAAAGTCATAAAAAATCATTGTCCGAAAATTTTCTTGCGTTAAATTCATGCTGATGTGACACAGACAATTTTCAATTTGCCGCCAAATTGTGAACAAATGACAAATTGATAAAATACTAAAATACATACACAATAATATTGGTAAAGAGTTCCATTTTCAAAATTTGAACTTATTTTTTCATTATATCGTTTACAAGTGGCCAGTTCTAAAAACTTTCAGTGTCACCCTCGTAAATTCCATCAACCAGTTTTTTAGTTTATGTTTGAATTTGTGTGTTTTTGGCAAGTCGTAAAGGCTGAGGTTAGTACCAATAAGCCAAAGCTACGGAGGTGAGCATGGATGCCTACGATGGGCAAAGGGCTGCACTTTGCGGCCGAAGCTGTTAACTTTGCGTCAATATTCCTGTGTGAAAAAAGGAAATTTTGAGTATCGATATCTCGGATACTAAGGAAGATATCGAAAAATTTTATTCTTACTTTTTGCCGTATCTTGTCAAGATGTATGCGAATCCGCCTTCAAATCGTGGCGCCGCTAGAACTAGTCGTGCTTAGTACTCGGAGTTAACATTTGTAAAAAAACACAATTTGGTGGTTTTCTAGTTTTGATGATGTACCTTCGATCTCATCGAAAGACTTCTTTCACTGCGGTACTAATACATTGTGCACGGTCAATTCTCCGTAACTCCTTCAGTCGTCTGCGAACGGACAAGAAGACTAATTTTTTTTGTCTGTGTATATTGCAAAACTTTTTAAATACACAGATAGTGCGTCCCATTTTCTAAAAACTGTTTGCTAGAAACTAATAAATAACGAGAATCTAGAATTGAATGCACTATACTTTCTAAGAAAAGTTGAAATGTATTTAAATTAATCTTTAATGGTCGTGAAATGATAATTTAAGTGACTTAATCATTGATGACCATGTTTTTCCATTAGTGAAAAGTAAAAAGTTTTATAACAGTCTACATATACATTCCACTCCTATCGCACAGGCCTAGAACTAGATCTTCTAGAGTTGAGAAGAGTCCGTAGTGCCGCAAAAGTATTTTAATTTTTCAGGCATATAGGTTTTTCACGATATTTTCTTACACCGTCAAACACGCGCAGTCAATAGGCACTTTAAATTGTGATTCACAATTCATTGGTTCCGACGGGCATCAAGTTTACGTTTCTATGATGTTTATAATTAGCGTCCAGCTCCTGAGCCATTCACGGGTTGGTATGACGTAGTTGTAGTAAAAACTATATAACAAGAATGCCAATAAAGTTCGGTTATTAATAAAATTATAACAATTTATGTTTTCAAAATTACACAGAGAATACGCCTATCTCTGCAGTGGCTACGCCGAACAAGCATGGCATTCTTGTACAGCTTATTGTACAAACTCGTGGTACATTCACTCGTATCAGCTCTACTAAAATTGACAATTATATTAAAGTGCGAGAGAAATAAAACAACTGCAGTTATGTATATGCCTACTCTAACCGACACGTAATGCACACTGCCAGTTAGTTAACTCTAACTACTACTTATTTTTACTCGTATAATAACGTTATCGTACACTGGCAACCATGCAATTAAAATAAGTGCCGGTTTACAAAGTCCTCGGCGGTGAGAGAAAACATTGAGGGAAAACCTACATCTCTTCACTTATCATTGAAAACTGTTTACATCGCCAGTACCTGCGTGTTCACATTTGCAATATGCATCACATCAGTGCCAGTTTTATCAACATGACCGCATCCAACGAAACGCAGCAAAAATCGTCGACGTGAGTTCTTTTTAACAACATCATTCTCGCATAGATTAGCTGCATTACTTATCATGCCTTTTCTATCGCGTTTACTACAAAGAGTACTCAAAAGAATTGTTTAGATTAATTCCAGCCGCCAAGTTTCACCATCGCACGGTCTAGCTCTGCGCGATTTTCTAGAAATTTTGATAACCGCACGACTACTTTGTGAAATCTGTTCTCATCAGCAATTTTCTCGGACTGTACTTCTAACTACTAACCACCTTGTTACATCTCGCGCTATTAAAAAAATATATTAATTTGGTTAAGGAGCTGGCGTTTTATTCGTTTCCGTGTGGTGGCGGAGTAAAAGAATGCACTACCTCATTTCATCAAGTGGGTGACGTATGAGACCACCATGGGAAACGCCAGGAAAATCGTATGGCTTCCAATACAAAGCGGTTTATACATCTTGGTTACAAAAAACGTAACAACCCAACAAGCGTCGAGCAGCAGCCTCAAAAGTGCGTGCCGTCTGAAACTTCGATCATCAACCCACCTGTCAAGCGTGACGATTTAGTCACATCCTGCCTATAGTGGAAGTGACCCATACCCAGCAGTGGACTTTCAATCAATAAAAGAGAAAAAGAATATTGGATAGGTATTTCTTTAGTCTTCAGTTATTTCTATAATTAGCTAGTGTCGATCATCGCTTCATAATAACTACATACCTAACTCTTCAGCTCAAAGTTAAAAGTAAAAAAGCTACATAGAGCACACTGAAAGTTCTGCGCTCCTGGTCGCTCATAAATGTTTGCATTTCGAACTTTGTTATATTTAGCCATAAGAAAGTCGTATGATTAAAATAATTTTTCATCCGTAACAAAAATGGAATTAACGTAAAAAGATTTAAGGGAGATGATTTTTATGATTTTAAAAGTTCACTTTCTCAACGTTCAAATGATGTCTATGACAGTTTGTATATATTCTTATATTCCAGAAAGAAAGCAACAGTCTTTTGTATAGACGGTCGAAAGCGGCAAAATTGAGGCAGAGAAAAAGCGCAGGCATAAAATTATTGCATATTTTCCCCCAGACAGATCCTTGATGACCAAAAGATAGTTAATGCTGTGTGGTACACCACTATTTGTTTGCCCGGTGTCTGAAAAAGTTATGGAAAAACTACCAAGAAATCGCATTCTATTGCACCATGACAATACTTCGGCGCACACTGTGAACAAGGTTAAATCATTTTTGGCTTCTGGAAAAGGGGAGCTCTTGCACATAGTCCGGACCTCGCAGCATGCGATTTCTTTATTTTCCCAAATTTAAAGATTTGATGAGAAGTTTGACATTTACGAAGTCAGAAGAGCACGTGATAACTTCCAACCATCACGTGAAATACATGCTCTCAGACTAATGATCCGTTTGTTTTCAAAAACGGTTTGAACTAACCAGAAGTTTTTAAAAGTTAATGGAGAATACTTTAAAAAGCAGTAAATATATTGGTTGACATATTATAAATTGTTTAATTTATAAAATATGCAAAATTTTTAGTGCACCCAACGTATCTTAATTCCCAACTTCGGCTTAGGATGATAAATAACAATAACACAAAATGCTTTTAAAGTTTAATTATCTTGATTATCGCAGTTCGTCGTCTGTTTCCACGGCCTCACAGCTATGATATTTGGAGGAAGTATCCGGGCAGCTGTCGGCTACAGAGAGGTCATCCGATGAGGCAGCTGGTGCTTCATGAGCCGCGAGAGGTATCAACTCCTCGTCTTCCTCCACATACGTGGTACCGGCAACACCGTTGCGTTTCACCGAGCTACTGGGGCGCTCTGGATCGCGCGTACAATAATCTGCGTAAAAATTAAGTATATTCAAATATAAATTTAGAAAAGTTCCGTCGAAACGGCTTTGATGGCTCATTAACACCGTGGTAATCCCGGCACAGAACAAGTGTTTTTATCGCCTGCAAATAATTGTACCGGGTCTGGATGTTTTTATGAAACTTATTTATGTAAAACGCCCCAACACAGGGGAAATACATAGTGTGGCCCTGACGAGCATTGTACTTTACTGCTTAAGGGGCTACTCCATGCGAACGACCTTGAGCATTCCGTCCGCCGCGCCGACTCGCTACAATACATCGCGTAAGAAATATGCAAGACGCCAGCTACTGTACGAACGTAGTATTATTTTTACAAAAAATACACACGGCGTACAACGATAAATGTATTTTAATTTTTTTATTCGGTTTATTAGTTGCATTATATTAGAATTATGTATTCTAATTATGAAATTTTATAATTAATTATATTATATTAAAAATGAAGCATTGAAAATTGTGAGTTTAAAAGATACCTACACTATAGGTAAATAGATAGATAGCTCGCCTTTTAAACAAATATCTGGTGCAATAAAGAATAAATAAATAAATAGGATGTTTCGCAGATGTGTTTTTGATTATTGTTAATTTTTACGTGTCACGTATTGAAAAGTACCTGCTAATTTTTGACCTGAGCACCTTGTAACTTAGCCTGCTTATTACTTATGCTGGCTGACATTATCCTCACCCCAATGATTGATGAAGATGAAAAAAAACATGTTTGTTTTTATTTTTATTCGATTTTATTTCTACATACGTAATTATATTTATTTATACATAAGGGTAACTTTTAATAAAGGTAATACAAAAATCAACAAGAAGTATAAGGGTTCAATCTTTCAATTTCAATTTTAAAAAAACGTTACCCCCATACTAGGATTTTCTCCTGTGTCGTGGAGGCAGTTTACAAACATAAATTGCACAAGGACAAACATCCAGACCCGGAACAATTATTTGTAGGCCATACAAATACTTGTTCCGTGCAGGATTCGAACCCGCAGCCCCCAGCGCAACAACTGATTGCTAAGCCACTGCGCCACGGAGCCGTCGCCGGGTTATAGATAAAGTGACCATACGTCCCGTTTTGAACGGGTCTGTCCCTTTTCTCGGTCACCTGTCCCATTGTCCCCAAACAAAGCTCCGGGACACAAAATTGTCCCATAACTCGTTGGATGGAAGTATTCAAAGCCAACAATCTTCATCATAATTTTTTTTAATCGAATATATTTTATGTCTACCAGGTACAAATGCTCCAGTAGAAAGAGTATTTTTCTATTTTGAATAAATTGTAGACGTCTGAAAAAAACACGGTTCCAGTTCTAAAGGCAATGTTGTTAACAAAGGTAACAATAAAAAAAACTTGCCCAGAATTTTATTCTTATTTAAATTCATCACCAACTTTATTGAAGCAAATTTAATCCACTGACAAATGTATGTATAACTAATACCAAAAATTATACCCAAAACAAACAAATAATACTACCTCTAAATAACCTAATAAGTAATAATAATATTACCAACTGATAAGATTACGTGAGCGTGTGCTCCGTGCGCCGTGACTAATGACACGGGTTTCACCTTCAAGAGCTTAGCGCTCAATGACTCCAGCAACCCAAGTGATTACGCCCAGTTTTTAAAATAATTTCTTAATAAAATCAAATTTTGGTCTTTTGAAAAAAAAATTTATGATAGAAATGTTTATTAATAAATTACCTATCCATTAGTGTCAATCGCAAAATAAAATAATGCTTACTTTACGAGGAGATGCATGTTATCAATAATTATTTCAAATTTATATGGTTTCGTTGAAAGAGGATTATTTTAATATTTATTACTTTTGAAAAAAATTGGATATGACTCTTATGGAATCAAGATTATGTAGAAATATAATGTCTTTTATTAGTTGATATATCTTTATAATAAAAAGTAGATAGCCTCTAAAAACTGCACAAATAACTACTAGCGCGACATTTTGCTCAACCATGTGCCTTAAGTAGCTATGGGGGGACCATTTTGAATTATGTATTTACAAATTAGTGTTATATGTTATTTTATTCTCGAGAAAACGAATGATATTTTTTTCGTATAGGGCGAATATTATTATTTATGACTTATGACCAGATTCAGTGGTGGTCCAGATTAGTATATTAGTATTCTTGCGCGTTAAATTCGCTAGCAGTGCTTGCTGTGAGTCGACTCGAGCGCGCGGTTACCTAATAGTGTCGATTTTGTTAGCAAATTTGTGCAACGAACAGGAATTGTAGTCTAGAATATTAGACGCCGGGTTGACTAATTGTTGGGAAGTTAACTTTTAATTGTACTGTTGCGTTAAGTGCCTTAAAAGGTCGCGTTCGGTTTTCGAAATCATTTGTGGCGACGTGAACTTTGACCCACCGTTCATCGGTCTTACCGCGTGTTAAGTCTTTTGATTATAATTAACGGGATTAAGTTTCGCTTTGAAGTTAGTTAAATGTACAATAAAGTGGATAAACTGACATAGTGAATTGAAGAAAGAAATTCTCCCTTGCTGCCGTCGCTGGAGAATACCGAGCCTGGAGGTGGTGCCGGAGTCAGGGTGGCTGCTGATTAAAAAGGGCTAATTTGGGTTAAACACACATACACTTCTCATACACTACTGTCATTCACGACAATTACGCCTGAACAAGCCCTGGGAGCCTTCTTCGCCTCTGAACAGGTACGTACTATTTATTCACCTAGCCTTCTCCCTATTGTGTAGTAGGATAGGACATTTTCCATAAGGCCATTGGGCCCGGTCCTAGCTGTCCGTCGAACCTAACAGCTGTATGGGTCCCTGTATGGTAGACATTAGTAGGGACATTTAGGTGCGTGAACAATGCTGGTAGCAGAGCGCGGTTGATTGGTTCTAAAATCGCCCGGCCGTAATATATAATTTAAAAAATATATAGTATAAAAATAGTACGTAATAAAAATTACATATAAATATTTTTTGTTGTTGGCGGGCAGAAGGGACAACGCCCGTAGTTTGTTAGGGCTAGGTACGCGTCAGGTATTTTGACTAGGCAGATAAGGTTATCACACTTAATCGGATAATTAGCGTTGGCGTATAATTATAGTAGATTAATTGTCGAAGGGTCGATTGTTTGAGCGAGGCATTTTGCTGATTGACTGTAGTGTGTACCTTTAATTGTAGTGTAACTTGTATTTAATTTAATAAACAGTAATTGTATTGGTGTAATTTGTATTTAACTTGATTTGGTCGTACTTGGATTTGTTATTCGTTAATTTGATTTATATTTGAGCCGCGTATTAATTTGTATTTAGTAGTGATGCCATCGCACAAGCTACTGATTCATCGCCTGAGGGCGGAGCTGCGCTGGGCTACCAGCGCCTATGCTTTGATAGGTCGACCGGATAGGGTCTATAACTTGAGTAAGCGGCTCGAGCAGGTCGATGCTCGAAGGGCCGCAGTGGAAAAGGCTTACGATGAGCTCAAGGATACGGATGTGGAAAAGGGAGTCCTGGACTCCTGCCTCGCGGACTACGAGCAGTTCTTTTCGCTCACGGACGAGTTGATTGAGGTTGGGGCCAAGTATGCTGAGGCGCGTGAAGCTCGGATGAGTGGCCTGCCAGAGTCCTCTCGGAAGCAGCCTCAGCCGGAGCTGTTGGGACGACTCCCAACTCTGGACCTGCCAAGGTTCTCCGGGGTCCTTTCCGAATAGCTAACCTTCGTTGGTCTTTTTGACAGCCTAGAGGACGCCTGGAGGGACTTGACCCCGAGCCAGAAGATGGCGTACCTCCTGGCCTCACTGGAGGGGGAGGCCCTGGGATTCGTCGGCCACTAGAGATTGTCGGACGTCGCCTACCAGACTGCTCGGGACCTCCTAACCGGAAGATACGCCAACGTTCGGCGAATTGCGGACGAATATGTTAAGCAGCTTCTGAGCCTCCCGCTGCTTAGTGACCGAGCCAGACTACGTCCGGACCTGGTGAATGCAGTCTTGGTGGCTTGTAATGCGTTGAGGCGGCTGGATTTACCAGTGGACGAATGGTCCTTTTTGTTGCTCCACATCGTGCTGTCCCGTCTACCTCTCGACCTTCAGATACATTTTGAGGAGAGGTACGGCGGGGACGGAGCCTCCTATATTCCGCCCTTCAATGATCTGCTGCGGTTCTTAGAGGAGCAGTGCCGGCAGATAGAGAACGCGGCGGGCACCGTTGACGACTTACGAGTCGTGCCCAGTGAGAGGCGGAATCCGCCGGGCAAGTCGCCGTCAACTCCCAAGGCCTATCGGAGCTCCCGCGGGAGGGCGTCGCTCCCTACCATCTTACAGTGGCCTAGCGGCCAGGGAGGCGCCCCCCTGCTCCTATTGTCTAGCATCTGATCACCGAGTGACGTCGTGCCCGGAATTATTAAGTAAGCCGGTTCCGGCGAGGCGAACTATCGCCAGGGAGCGCCGCTGGTGCTACTCGTATCTGGAAGGGCACCTCCAACGAGACTGCCCGCACCAGCGGCCTTGTCCGCATTGCCGGGGTGGTCACCATGCAGTTTTGTGCCTGGGTGCGAACGGCGTCTCCTCTCGGGGCTCTGCCAGACCCTCGACCACCACGGGCGGGGGCGCTCAGCCACGCCCTCTGACGGGCGACGCTCCGCGCTCGCCGGCCAGCCACCGGGCCCCTAGGTTTGAAAGGGGTCCCTCCCCCGACCAGTCGGGGGGGTCGTTCCCCCAGGGGCGGGGGTGTCGTCGCCCCCCTTCAGCGTGTGGAGAGGAACTTCACGGGCACTCAGCAGTCAGCTAGACCCTTCTCACCCCCGTCAGCTGAGTGGCCGCGGCTGGGGTACTACCGTCCCCCCTTTGATGCAGGCCCCAGCTAGGTAGCTGCCGCCCTAGCTCCCACTACGACCGCATCCACTAATTCTTTGAGCCGTCAACAGCTCACTTGTCAAACTGTTCTATTGCCGACGGCCTCAGTGAAGGCGTACAACCCGAGTGTCGACTGTTAGCGGCTCGCGCTCTATTGGATTCGGGTTCACAACGCTGGGTGGCCTCCACTTGGTTGGTGGGAATATTAGGGCTCCTTGGGAGTGTTGAGTTACGCTGTTAAGGACTATTAGATTTGGTTTGGTCGAGCACTTAATTAATGATGCTTTAAATTAAAAATAAAAATGCTTTGGGTTTTCCGCGAAATGTTTCATAGTTGTAGCGGTTGTTAGTAGAAAATAAGTAATAATGAGGTGCTCTTTGAATGCGTGTGTATATGTTTTGTAAATATATTTGATTATTATGTTTGCTTTGTTCAAAAGAAAGTTGAAATTGAATGGCTCTATTTGTGCCGAAGGAAATAAAAATTAATCCTCTCTTTGTTTTCACATTTTTGTTGGCACTGTCGAAGATATTTATCCGGAAAGAGAAATAGGGCTGTCTCTTACGTTTATCGTTTTGTTTAATTTGTCTGTTTGATCTATGCGCATCGGTAAATTAATTTGTTTGAATTAATTCCGTAGTTGAACATTGATGCTTTTGAAACTTGGTGAAAATATGAGCATAGGACTACTTGTCTAAAGGGCTAGCTAGTTGTGAGATTATCAGATTGAAATCAGCTGCCTAGCCATTATTGGGCGCCATTATTGAGTAAATGATTATATGGTAGATGGCTTGGTTATGCCTACTGTTTGAAAATTCATACTAAGGACTATCTGTGCGTTTCGTTTGGCTCTCCACAGACGCCGTTCATGTGGAACTTGTGGGTGCTCTCTGCACTGAAGCTTAGGTGGCCACGCTGGGCCGCTTCGTATCGCGTCGCTGTCTGCAGACCTGATCCGGTCGGATTGCGGAACGAATCATCGGTCTTGCAACATGCCGTCGCGACCCTGTCCCGCTTGCCGGTTTGCTCGCGGACATAAGTCCTTATGTCCGGGACGGGGGTTTGTTCGCGCCCAAACGCTGGTTTTAAGATGTGACGCCAGAGGGCGCTCAGCGCGGTGATTTCCTACCGGTTTTGACGTTCGTGCGAGATCAAGTTGGTTGCTACCGGCGGCGGGGTCGGGCCGAACAGTAGATTCAGAGCAGCGGTGCGGTTAATCCACGTATTTTGTAGGGATCGCTGCAGCGTTTTTTCACGCGACCAGATTCAGTGGTGGTCTAGATTTAGTATTCATGCGCGTTGAATTCGCGAGCGCGCGGTTACCTAATAGTGTCGATTTTGTTAGCAAATTTGTGCAACGAACAGGAATTGTAGTCTAGAATATTAGACGCCGGGTTGACTAATTGTTGGGAAGTTAACTTTTAATTGTACTGTTGCGTTAAGTGCCTTAAAAGGTCGCGTTCGGTTTTCGAAATCATTTGTGGCGACGTGAACTTAGACCCACCGTTCATCGGTCTTACCGCGTGTTAAGTCTTTTGATTATAATTAACGGGATTAAGTTTCGCTTTGAAGTTAGTTAAATGTACAATAAAGTGGATAAACTGACATAGTGAATTGAAGAAAGAAATTCTCCCTTGCTGCCGCCGCTGGAGAATACCGAGCCTGGAGGTGGTGCCGGAGTCAGGGTGGCTGCTGATTAAAAAGGGCTAATTTGGGTTAAACACACATACACTTCTCATACACTACTGTCATTCACGACAATTACGCCTGAACAAGCCCTGGGAGCCTTCTTCGCCTCTGAACAGGTACGTACTATTTATTCACCTAGCCTTCTCCCTATTGTGTAGTAGGATAGGACATTTTCCATAAGGCCATTGGGCCCCGTCCTAGCTGTCCGTCGAACCTAACAGCTGTATGGGCCCCTGTATGGTAGATATTAGTAGGGACAGCTAGGTGCGTGAACAAATACTATTTTAAATAACAGCTAATAAAACTTTTGTACTCTGAAATAATTATTCTAACCGCTGAGCCAATATGTGAATTGGAAACATAAAATGTAAAGTTCATAAATTTTACAATATTCTTGGCCTGTATTGCGGCCTAATATATTAATAAGAACCGTGGTATCTCAGGGGGTAAGCGCTCGCTGTAAATTGTATAGTTCACGAGGAATACCAGTGTTGCTTGGCGCTAATGAAATTGTTAATTAAAATTACTGATTTACCACGTGCTCAGCGGTGAATGGAAACATTGTGAGAAGACGTGCATGGCTAAGAAATAAATATTTCGAAAACATGTAACGGGCGCCAACACGGACTGGAGCAATGAGGTGGAGTAACGGCTTAACAAGCCTCTCAGAAATGAGAGGATGCGTGAGCCCAACCGTAAGCCGTATATATACGTATACACGTGTAAATATTCTGTAATATTTTTGACTTGCTGTGCAAATATTTAAAGTGCTGTGTAATAGCGGCATACGAATTTCTACTAACCCATATCATCCTGTAGATGTTGTAAGAAGTGACAGAGTGACAACCATGACAAACTCCCTCTTATAAGACAATCTATGAGGTGACCTATGTTCAGCAGTAGACTTATGATAGGATTTAATGATAGTAATGATGATCACTTTATACATGAATATAACGTAATACTACTTACTTGGTCGTTTTTCAGGTGGCACAGGCTGTACTGTTGTCGGAGGCGGAGGCTTGTTCGCTGAACGCAATTTTCTAGGGCTTCTAGCTAGAGCATGCGAGATACTTGGCAACCTGATGTCTAAATGAGATCCTCTCTCTGTCACGATTTTGTTATTCATAGCGTATAATTTTGTTGTTATATCTCGCGCTATCAATGTTGTTACTACGCTTGCAAGGTAAGGCTCTTTTACAAACAGGTACTCGAGTGAGGTACGTTGCCAGTACACGTATCGGCACGATGATGCAGCCACGATCGATACCTGTTCAAAAATAAAGGATAATCTATTTCTCATATTAATGAACAAAAAAATTCGGATTATCGAGCTAGCGATTTATTGAGATGCCATGCGGAGTAAACTAAACCATCGGCCCATTTCGTTCCGTACGTGTTGTCAGAGGCGACTATGAGAAAAAAGTAAAGTAAAGCTACAGGCTATATACGAGTATGTCCCACTGCTGGGCACAAGCCTCCTCTCATTTCTGAGAGAGTTTTAGGGCAAGGAAATGTCCGCGCGCTGCCCCAATGCGTGTTGGTTAACTTCAGATACCTTCAAAATGTTTTTTTCTTATTTCTCAGA
Source organism: Parnassius mnemosyne (assembly GCA_963668995.1). Taxonomy (NCBI): domain Eukaryota; kingdom Metazoa; phylum Arthropoda; class Insecta; order Lepidoptera; family Papilionidae; genus Parnassius; species Parnassius mnemosyne. The sequence goes on from CAVLGL010000159.1 coordinate 28,185,579, forward strand.
CATGCAGATTTGTTCACGAGTGTAATGTGGATAATGGACAGTAAAGTTTTGGCGAATATATATATATAGGGTTTGATACCACATATATACCACCCATATCGACGACCACATCGTCTAGTTAAATAGTACTCCACTGGCTGTATACGTATATAAATATATGATAGAAGATGTAATTAAAAGTTAGTGATTTCATACCATGGAACCGATTTTACAAAACATGCAAGTTACAAGAGTTTGAAATATATAATAAATAACGCAACACAAGATTCACCATTTTAACTTTTTGTCAGCATGATTACTTTTTAGCTGACAGTTTTTTTCTTGTAGTAATGTACATTTTAGTTATAATCATAGCTACTTACTAAAATATTATATATATTGGTATTTGTAAAGTGGTAATTTAATACAATTTTATAGGTTTATAAAAATATTGCAATAACTATTAAAGTTTTGTTTTTTGTTTTTTTTTATAGTATAGGGTGACAAACGAGCGCACAGTCCACCTGATGGTAAGTGGTTGCTGTAGCCCATAGACATCTACATCTGTCCTCAATAAAGACTCAAGATTCAGATGCGTTGTCACCCGTGAGGACTAAGCTGGAATGCCTCTTTGCCAGTAAAAAGGGTCTCCGGTTCTCTACACTTACCATACGAAACACAGCAGCGTTAAGCTAAAGTATAAAGGTCGTATTAATTTTTATTTAAAACAAATAAAATATCTGTATACGAAAAAAGATTATCATTAGGATGATGAATACACCTTAATCATTCACATTATTATGTTTTTCAAGCTTATAATCTCTAATAATATTAAATATTAATTTGAATGCTTAAGTTCAACTTTCACACTTTTCTAAACTCTTAAACCGTAAATATGGCTCAGTTGAATTTCATTGTAACTGCGACGATTCCAGACGAAACATGTCCCGTCTCCCTGAATAATGAAGTCATCAGTCTGTCGTCCGGGCGCGTTAGTTAGCCCCATTACCTTATTTAACAAGGTGACACTGGCATTAAAAGTGACGGGTGATTTAATTAAAAATACATAATGTTAGGGTACACGCTGATTTGTGTTTGTTTTGTGATTAACAAAACGAATTCTACACCGCCCCCGAAATTTTTAATTACATCACGCAAACATTGACATAAAGTAACATACTCGTAGCTTACGAGAACATGTCAACTCATTGAACGTGTTTATAACATAAAAGTGACAAATAGGGTAAGAGTAAATAAAACGAGCAAGATGGAATTTTTGCTTTATAGCAAGGAAGCAATGAAAATTTTTCAAAAGAAACTGTTGGCAAAACTTTGTGGTGTTTGGTTTATCTAAATACATAATATAGGCATACTTACTTTGTTAATGATTTCTTATACGTGAACATGTTATGAGTAGCATAATATAAAACTTTTTTACGGAATTTATTGCGTTTTATTTTACTTATTTTTAAACAGCTTTAAGAAACAGTAAGCTCATTCTGCATGGATTAGACTGAAATTAGTAATTAAAATGCTGAAGACACTTCGAGAGGCAAGACACCTCAGTCCCGCCCCTCTCCTGATCATGAGTGCTGCAAAGCACCTGAAACGGAACGGAAACTAAAAAAAAAACTGTTCCCCGTGACTTTGCCCGCATGGAATTTACTACGATTTCATGGGTTTTCATTTTTTGCGTGGAACCCTAATTATTTTTTCTAAAATAAAAGTATCCTCAGTACAGTATTCCTCATAACATCAGTTATCATCTGTTAGTGAAAGTCCCGCCAAAATCAGTCCAGCCATTTCGGAGATTAGCCGGAACAAACAGACAGACAAAAATTTTAAAAATTGTTTTTTTTTTGTTGTTAGTACTGTATATACTTTCATATACATTTAGTAAAAAGCAGTTATTTTAACATTGCAAACAGACACTTCAATTTTATTTATTTGTATAGAGTAAACGCGATAAATCCATAAAAATAGTTTTATTAAATACTTATACTATGTAATCAGATTATTATTACTTACCAACCAATTATATTATAAAATTAGCTGTTCCCCGCGACCTCGCCCGCGGGTTAGGGTTTTTATGTTTTTGCGCGGAACCCTAATTCTTTTTCTAAAATAAAATTAGCCTAAGTTACTCCTTATGAAATCAGCTATCTAACAATGAAAGTCCCGTCAAAATCAGGTCAGCCGTTTCGGAGATCAGCCAGAACAAACAGACAGACAGACAGACAAAAATTTTAAAAATTCTATTTTAGTTATAACTACCGTATTTACTTTCATATGCATTTTGTAAAAAACTGTAATTTTGACATTACAAACAGACACTTCAATTTTATTTATTTGTATAGATGTATTCATAATTTTTAGTTCTGCGCTCCTGGCCGCACATAAATGTTTGAATTTCGAATGTTATATTTTTAAAACATAGGAAACTCATTTGATTAAAATAATATAGGCGGGAAGTCGCGTGTTAATTGTTTTTATTACAAGTTGAAGTTGGATTTTAAAAGTTCATTCTCTACGCAAGATTGCACTGCCCGTCTTTATAATACTTTTGAGGGGAAGCGCCATATTTGAGCACCATAATTATGGCGTTCGTACGCAGAATTTGGTCATGGCCGTGTTACCCTCCATAATTAAATTCGTGAAGGTCGACCCTCAACTGCGACCACTAAGGAAAATGTGGCTACTCTCAGACGACTAATTGAAGAAATATAACACCGACCCAAATATAACAGTGGTAGAGCCACGCGGCAGCTTCTGCTGTCACACGGATGGGCCGGCTCGAACCGGAGTGGTACCACGACCTCACAGAATACCAGGTTTACCTCTGCGTTCCGCTAGGTGAGTGCAGGTGGCCGGAGGCCCAATTCCCCCTCCATCAACATGGTAGCGGAATTCAACAGAAGACTACCCCAGGAGGGTACCAGCACCCCTGGAGAATCCCTCGCTGAGCATCCACGACCAAACTACTCCACTCCTGGGCGTGGGTGCTCAGGCTGCCCCGCGTATTCTGGGGCGGGGGGGGGCGAAATTCCGCTCAAGACGAAACCTGCTCGGGGCAAGCGGAGCAAGAAGACAAAGGCAACCCCTGCCACGCTTTCCGTGGATTTCTGCAATATCAGGGGATTTCATTCAAACCTTAACGCCGTCCACTACCATCTGGAGATAGCTAAGCCGGCTTTGCTCTTTCTAACCGAGACACAGGTGTCCTCTGTTTTCGACGCCTCGGCAGTCTTGAAGGTAAGGACCTGTCCATCCTATGGCTACGCGTAGACAGCGACGATCATCCCCGCGTCTACGGGTGCCTCTATAGGTCTCATAGCGGTAATGCCGACACAGACCGACTCATCGACCACGTCCAAATGGCTGCAGACTCCGTGCTACAACAGGTCCCATCCGCAGAGATCGTGATTCTTGGCGATTTTAACGCCCACCACGCCGAATGGCTCGGTTCACGCTTAACCGATCATGCGGGGAGACTGTTTATGACTTTGCCTTGGCATATGGTCAGACACAGCTGGTTACTTCGCCTTCGCGGATCCCAGATGTGGAGGATCATGTACCTTCCCTGTTGGACCTTCTGCTGACCTCTCATCCGGATGGATATCAGGTCTCCGTCGATGCCCCTCTGGGCTCTTCGGACCATTGTCTGATCCGGAGTACGGTGCCACTCACGCTCCAATCGCAATTGCGATCTGCAGCTTGCCGCCGTGTTTGGCACATTAGGTTGGCCGATTGGGACGGGATGCGGTCTTTTTTTGCATCCTACCCTTGGGGGCGAGTTTGCTTCGCGCCGGATGATCCCAACGTTGTTGCTGATTCTGTCGCTGATGTGATACTTCAGGGAATGGAATTATTTATTCCATCATCTGTGGTGCCTATCGGAGGCAGAAATCAGCCATGGTTTGGTCACTCCTGCAAAATTGCATCAAGGTATAAGCAGGAGTGCTACCGAACCTGGGCCGACGCATCAACGTCCCGGGATGTAAATATCAGCGCTCTTAAAAAGAAGTATAATTCCGCCTCCAGGTCCATCAAAAGTGTCACTGCCAAGGCAAAGTCAGAGCACATCGGCAGAATTGGTGAGAAACTAGTTCGCCTCCCTTCGAGAACACGTGCATTCTGGTCTCTCGCCAAGGCTGTCCAAGGGAACTTTTGTCAGCCATCTCTGCCATCTCTGCACAGGGTGGACGACTCACTAGCCCATGACGCAAAGGAGAAAGCCGATCTGCTAGGCTCTCTTTTTGCTACCAACTCGACTCTAGATGACGGGGGAACACACCGCCGACCATCCCGCGGTGTGGGTGCTCCATGCAGGAAGTGCTGTTTACATAGCGCTCGGTGCGTAAAGCACTCCTCTCCTTGGACGTCAACAAGTCGAGTGAGCCTGATGGAGTCCCACCTATTGTGCTGAAGACGTGTGCTCCGGAGCTGGCACCGGTTTTAACGCGTCTTTTCCGGTACTCCTACTCCATTGGCGTAGTCCCAAACTCATGGAAGACAGCATTGGTTCACCCGATCCCTAAAAAAGGCGGCTGCTCAGATCCGTCCAACTATAGGCCTATTGCTATCACCTCCTTGTTCTCCAAAGTAATGGAAACCATTATTTACAGCCAGCTCATGCAGTACCTTGAGGGTCACCAGCTGATTAGTGACCGCCAGTACGGTTTTCGTCGAGGTCGCTCAGTTGGTGATCTTTTAGGTTACCTAACTCATAGATGGGGGAGGCGTTGGCCGTTAGTTTGGACATAGAGAAGGCCTTCGATCGGGTTTGGCACAAAGCGCTTCTTTCGAAGCTCCCTTCCTATGGGCTTCCCGAGAAATTGTGCAATTGGATCACCAGTTTTCTTGCAGATCGGAGCATCAAGGTCGTAGTAGACGGTGAATGCTCCGATTACAAGTCCAATAACACTGGTGTTCCACAAGGCTGCGTACTATCACCAACGCTGTTTCTTCTGCATATCAATGATATGTTGCAAACCAGTAACATTCATTGCTATGCGGACGACAGCACTGGTGATGCTTTATACACCGGCCGTGCCAATATTTCTCGAGAATACGTCGCCGAGTACCGGAACAAACTTGTGTCTGAAGTCGAGACTTTGTTGAACAAAGTCTCAGACTGGGGTCGACTAAATCTAGTCCAGTTCAATCCCCAGAAGACACAAGTTTGCGCGTTTACCGCTAAAAAGAACCCCTTTATCGTATCTCCTCAGTTTCAAGGCACCCCTCTTGTTGCCTCAGCCAGTATCGGGATCCTTGGTGTCGACATATTGAGTAACGTGCAGTTTCGTGGTCACTTGGAAGAGAAGGCCAAATTGGCCTCTAAAAAGCTTGGCGTGCTCAGCAGAGAGGGACAGTATTTCATGCCGGCACACCGCTTGCAACTTTACAAGGCGCAGGTTCGGCCTCACATGGATTACTGTTCCCCAGTGCCAGCTCCTTCCACTTGACCGCATCCAGCGAAGAGCAGTTCGAATCGTCGACGACCGAGTTCTTTCCGATCGGCTTGACTCATTGGCACTGCGTAGAGATGTTGCATCTCTTTGCGTATTTTATCGCTTCTATCACGGGGAGTGCTCTGAGGAATTGTTCGGACTAATTCCAGCCGCCCAATTTCACCATCGCACATCGCTACAAAACTCGCGATACCATCCATACCATCTGGATGATTGGTGGTCCACCACTGTGCGATTTTGAAGAAGTTTTCTTCCTCACACAACTTCCTTGTGGAATCAATTACCTCCAGCGATTTTTCCGGACCGATACGACTTAGGGACCTTCAAGAAAAGAGCCTACTCCTTTTTAAAAGGCCGGCAACGCATCTGCGATTCCCCTGGTGTTGCAGTTGTTCATGGGCGGCGGTAGTCACTTAACATCACGTGAGCCGCATGATCGTTTGCCCCCTCTTCTATAAAAAATAAAAAAAAAAGAAATCCCGTGGATCACCTTTAAGGAGATTCGAGGACATTTGGATATTGGTATAAGCCAAATTAAAAAAAATTCCATCTATATTCAAAAGTTCCTAAACTTACTTGCCGCTAGATTCCTTATGAGCTCTCCTCAGAACAAAAACGAACTTGAGTTGATGGATGTAAAAAAGTTGTTAAAGTATGATCACGGGCGTTCAAATGCAGTTTATGACATTGTGACAGGAGATGAAACATGGGTATATTATTACATTTCGGAAAGAAAGCGACAGTCTTCCGTGGCGGTGTTCGAAAACGACAACAAACCAACAAAACTGATTGGACTTTTTAAACCCCTTGACGGGTCGTATCTGCACGATCCCATTATTTGATGAGCAAACGACAGCTAATTCTTCCGTTATGTACCCGTGTATTTCAAAAAGTTTGGGAAAAACGAATAAGTAGCCGCATCCTATTGCACCATGACAAACCATACCGCACACAGTCCAGTTTCACTTGGTGAGTAGACTAAAGGTTCATATCCACCATGCCAAAGAAGAGGCTTTTGATCAGCTTTGGACCATTTACGGGTTGACAAAGAAGGTAAGTTTAGTATGATCTCTACTTAGTACTATATATCGTTTGTTGTAAACAGAAGCAATTATTTTGAAAATTTCAACATTTTTTTAAATCCTAGTTGATGATAAGATATAACAAAAAAGAAACGCAGTATGAAACATAAGCAATGATTTTTTAATCATCAAAAACAAAAACGTTGTCATATGCATAATATAATGACCGCTAGCAAATACGATGAAAATAACTTTAACAATGCAATTATTATTCAAATTATTTTTGATGTTTATTGTCGGGCTCCTTCGGCGCAAATGAAGTTGTTAATTCACAATTTTAAGTGCTAATTTACTACGTGCTCGACGTTGAAGGTTTCTGTGTTTATTCGGTGTTGTCTGTGGGTGAGAGAAAACATCGCATCGTGAAGAAAACTGTATGTCTACTATCTATACAAATAAAAAAAATTGAAATGTCTGTTTGCAATGTCAAAATAACAGCTTTTTACTAAATGCATATGAAAGTATATACGGTACCTATAACAAAAAACACTATTTTTTAAATTTTGTCTGTCTGTCTGTCTGTCTGTCTGTTTGTTCCGGCTAACCTCCGAAACGACTGGATCGATTTTGACCGGACTTTCACTGACAGATAACTAATGTTATAAGGAGTAACTTAGGCTACTTTTATTTTAGAAAAATTATTAGGGTTCCGCGCAAAAAAATTAAAACCTTTAAAATCTAATCGTAATAAATTCCACACGGGCGAAGTCGCGGGGCACAGCTAGTTTTATAATATTGCAAGGACATGTGCAGTTCTCTAACACGCATTAGAACTGCGCGGCGGACAAATTACTCCACAACCCTCTCGGAAATAAGAGGAGGCTTGTGCCCACCATGGGAAAGGGAGACAAATTCAAAGGTACGAGACATCTAGTACCCACCTGCCAAGCGTGGCGATTATGTCAAATCCCCTCCCCTAACCCCACCCCTATAACAGGAGAGGCATATGTCCAAAATACATCATAAGATGATTTTTTTTGTTCTTTTTTAATCAACTTCATCAGGTGATGATGTATTTCGGCTTTAAAAACATTCATATTTAATGCAATTTATATTGGGTGTGTCTAGTATAAAAGAACTTATTTTCACCGTTTGCTGATAAAATCTTATAACATTCTAAGTACCTAAGTTATTATAGCATCAAGGCATTCTGACCTTAAATTTTTCGTCGATCGTCGCTCGACTGGATTCGAATTCAGGCGAGTCTAAGAACTCGCACGGTAGGATGGGATGCAGGAATTGGTGACCGCTCATGACGTTTACCTGTTATTAAAACATACTTTAGCTCCAAAAAATGGTGAAGCAACATTAGTGTTAGTAAAATTTTGATATTAATTACGAAATTATAATGATAATGACATTTCAGTTCTTAGGTTGAAAATAAGTATCACATTGAATATAAAGAAATGTAATAATTTTAACAACCTACAGCATATAAACAATCTGCAGCAGGACACGGAACGCTTCCAAACTTAAAGGATTTGTCGTAAGTACCACATGACAGTCCGTTTAATTGACGACGCTAGTGCCAGACGACTAGCACCATAAGTGTTCCTGTTCTTTCGCATCCTAGTCTTTCTCTCAAGTCGCCACTACAGTACAGTTTGTGTTAGTTATAACCTATAACCGTCCTGCTGCATAACACAGGATTCATATCGTACTCTAAAAGTAAAAGGGAAGTTGGAAAGACCGTCGCTAACGACGTCATCTGAGCATATCGTGTCGTAGGCTTCCAACGTACCTACTTTAAAAATTAAGTTAAGCTTCCTAGGCCTGGATTCGGATGTAATATAAGATAAGCAAGTACAATACACAGATAAATTACTTTTAGAGTAAACATCACGTAAAGTAAAGGTGAAGTCGTGAGAAAGCACGTCCGCGCCGTTAGGCAGCCTCGCTCACTCGCAACAGCTATTAACAGCAAATATTGGCACGCTCACAGACAGAAATTGTTTTAAGTTTCCTTGCTGTGTCACGACTCACTGAATACAAATTACGATTCGCATAATTCACCACCGTTGAGGATAAAGTAGTTTCAATAGAATGACTTTCCTTTGTGGATTTGGGGAAATCTAACGTATTTACGTTAGATTTCCCGTTTCGCTACGAGTATATGAGAATAAATAAATAATTTTCCTCATCACTAATTAAAAAAGAAGTGAAGGGTAAGTGGATGTGGTAATGTTTACCTATGTGGGGGCGCTGTCATTGCGCACAAAATCGTAAACTGGCGGAAACTTGAATCACACTAACGAACTGTCCGAACTGTTCTGAAACTGAACATAGAAGAAGCCGTACAACCACAAGGAGCATTGGCAACTCACTGGACTTTGCCCGGCAGGAGATATCCACTTCTTCTTTCAAGGCCAAACTTATTTCAATAATATCAAATAGATTTGTGATTGTGCATTTCTTAATCATATTTTGCTCTTTAGAGGCACAAAAATAAGAAATTATGTTATGTATTCAAACATGCATGAAAATGAAACTAACTATAGGTTGAATTTTAATGGAGTAAAGTTATGAAATATAGGTACAACTCGCTATTGAAAGAGAGGCATTTTGTACAAATAGATCTTTGCTTGAATTTTTTAATTAGGTTAATTATTTAACAATAACCCTTGCGTTGACCATTGCTTTGCTGCGAATGATTGTCGTCCTTGAGTTTTAATTTATTTTATTTATCAATTACTCGTAGTTTGTGTTCTATCAATTTTAAAAAAGTAAACAGTTATTTGCGCTACGGTAGATACCTGTAAAGATTTTTAGCATATTATTTTAAACCATTTTTCTCTTATTCATGGGCCCGAATGATCGAAGTCAGCATCTTATCATGACAAAATACGCGGCAAACAATAGGTACTTGTATTTAGTTTAGGTAAACAAGTCTTGTATTATTTGTGGGGTTACGTAGTGGGCCGAAATATAGATTTAGATAATTTAAGAAATATTGAAGAAGTATTAAATTTAAATTCACTAAATTCCAAAATGCCTTATGATGCCGATGTGATGTATAAGGCCTTGCGCCCCGTGCCAGATTTCGACGGTAATCCAAATATTCTCACGAGATTTATTAAAATATGCGACCAAGTCGTTCAACTTACATGAGCTCTGAAGCCGGTAGTGAATTATCTAATTTATGTTTACTGAACGGAATTTTGAATAAAATCACCGTGCCTGCGGCTTCAATCATAAATTCTAATGGCATCCCTGATAATTGACTAGGGATTCGCGAATCTCTTATTAATAACTTCGCAGATCAAAGAGACGAAACTGCGCTATACAATGACCTTTCCTTAGCTTCGCAAGGCCACAAAAGCCCTCAGGAGTTTTACGATCACTGTCAAACTCTTTTTAGTACCATCATGACATATATATCGTTGCACGAAACTATCCTGACCACTATCGAGTCTAAGCGGACATTGTATAAAAAGCTCACTATGCAGGCTTTCGTTCGTGGCTTACATGAGCCCTTAGGGTCTAGAATAAGGTGTATGCCAGCCCTTCTACAATAGAGCAGGCATTGAAATTTGTTCAGGAGGAATTAAATATTTTATATTTGCAACAGCGTAATAATGATGTACACCCTAAAACTCTCCAGCCGCCTCAAAGACCACAAATACCAATTCCAATGCCTTCTCAATCTAAGCAAAATTTTTAGCCTCCACCTATGATGTTAGCACCAGCTAAACAGAGACCGATGTGGATGCCACCTCAACCTCAACCATTTAAATTTACTCAACCGCAAAATCAATTTAAGTTCAATGCGGGCCCTCAACATCAGTCTCAGTACCGCATGCCAACACGTACTCAACAAATGTTTAGTGCACCACCACCCCATTATAACCCACGTAGTAATGTGTTCCGTATTCACCCTCGTTATCAGCAGCCTCAGAATCTTGGCCCTAAGCCTATAAGCGGTGTTCAACATTTCACGCCTAAAGCCTTACCTCCTACAGGACGATTAAGTGGCCATGATTGGAATAAGCACGGTAACCTACCACCTACGAATTATTTTAAAAGCCGTGAAATGAATCTTAACGAGTGTGACGGCTATGATAACTATTACTATGAGCCTGACTACAACAACTATTACGCGGATTACTACGAATGTCCATCTTACGCGAGTGGTTATAATGACTATGTAAACCACGAAAGTTACGGTCCCGAGTTTGTTCCGGTAAACGATTATCCAAGCGTCAATGACACAGAAAGCGATCCTCAGCCCTCCACTAGCCAACAGGAAAATTTTTACGAGGATTTCCCTTCAAACAAGCCAAGATAGAAGTCAATTTGCAGACCCATCATCAGCTACCATTTATTCAGATCTTAGACCCTCCGTTGAAGCTTCTCATCGATAGCGGAGCGAATCAATCATTTTTGAGCCCGCATGCTGTAAAAAGATTTTTCCCTCATTACCAACTACAAAAATTATGATCCTTTCGAAGTCACTAATGTTCACGCTGTTAGTCGAAATGATTATTCAATTACAGTGCCCTGTTTTCCGGAAATTAACGATAGCGAACCGATAAAGTTTTTCGTGTATAAATTTCATAACCATTTCGACGGGTTAATTGGGCTCGATCTGTTGACTAAGTGGGAAGCAAAGGTCGACTTAAAAGCATTACATTTAACTACTCGGTCTGCAGTGAACCCAATATTGTTATATAATTCGCGAAACGTTAACCTGTACAAGGTTATAATTCCTGCGAATACTTCAAAGTTAGTTAGAATTCCTATTGACAGTAGTGATGGTGACGTCTATATTCCTGAACAAATTTTATGTAACTGTGTCATTCACGAATGCATAACCAGCGTTTCCCAAAATAGAGGTATCGTTCGTATAATATATATATCGTTCTGGCTAACCTACCTATACCGGATTAGTAAGCTGAAGTGGCAATGGGCCGGCCATATAGCTCGAAGAACCGACAACCGATGGGGAAGAAAGGTTCTCGAGTGGCAGCCTCGTACCGGCAGGCGAAGTGTAGGGCGTCCCCCCACTAGATGGAGTGACGACCTGGTAAGATATGCAGGAAGTCGATGGATGCAGGTGGCTCAGGACCGTGCTTTGTGGCATTCCTTGGGGGAGGCCTATGTTCAGCAGTGGACTTGTGAAGGGCTGTAATGATGATGAATGATGATGAACCTACCTATACATATTATTTATACTTCACGAAAACGTGGTCCCGTTGCCAAAGCTCGCATTAAGCGAGTCCCTAATAGCGCTAAATTGTTACAGAATTCCGTTGGTGATGATGGTGCATCTTACTCAAACACAGAAGATAAGACTTGAAAGTCTCAACGATGGTCCTGGCCTCCTTCCTTATAAATTAGGTCGAACTCGTCTAGTGTCACATTACCATAGCTTTTTACAGTATATTCGCATCAATAATATAGAAGACAAAACTATTGCGGTGAGACAAGAGTTATCTGACTTTGAATTAAGATTAAATAAACCTAGCAAGCTAACAGCATAGCAAAGTGGCGAAGCAATCAGCTTTGTAGCGGTTTCTAACGGTTGCCGTTGAGCAATCAGTTTCAAAATAGGAGGTTCAGATGCCTGGGTGATCAGTAATCGATTGCTGAAAACAGAATTTGAAAATTCGAAACCGTTCTCGAGATAATCGTGGGACAGACGGACAGACATCGTGAAATCAATAAGTGACTTCGCAAGCTTCGCCACTTAATAATGATACGTTTTCCCTATATTCTCTTCAAATTAACTATTTATCTCATAAAATTCACATAGAGTTTTAAATCATTTAAAAGGACTCGAACATAGTCGAGCGAAGAGAGGTTTAATTGATGGCTTAGAATCTGCCATTAAAATCTTAACAGGAATAGCAATAAAAAATCTCGATGATAACCAAGTTAAAATTATATCGGAATTTAACTCGCACATAAGCCTCAACAAGGAATGGATGACGCAACAAAACGGCGTCATAGACCAGTTAGTTAGAAATCAGCAATCAATTAATGCTACGTTAGAACTTTTGTTGAATAGCACTGCTTATAAAGAAAATAGTTTAATAAAATATGCTCATTTCGCTCAGCTTCTGACCATCATAACAGAAAACGTCGATGATTTGTTGGGAAAATTAGTTAGAATAGAAAACGTGCTAACTATTGTGCGTGCCTTAAGCACGCATCATTCAATGATAGATATCGATACTTTAAGGTTAATGATAGAAAGAGTAAGAATGATATATGGGGATGATAGAATATTAAATTTAGACTTACGCGACTATTATAGTATCATAAAACCAGGTTCATATTACGTCGCAAAACAGATAGGTTTTAAAGTTCCCATAGTTAGTGCGAACATATTCGATCTGTATAAACTTTCGATAGCTCCGAATAGGTATAATAAGATCCTTATTCCACCCCTTCCTTTCCTAGCAACCAATACGGAAGCGTATGCGTATATGGAGGCTGAATGCCCGAAGGTAGACCAGCAGTACTTCTACGAAGACGATACCATAAACAGAGTCAAGAATCATCACGACTGCACACGAGAGCTCGTCACAAACCACGCCCTAGGATATGACTGCAACCTGACCACTATAACACTGGAAAAGGAAGCCATGGAGCAACTGGACGCCGGGAACTATGTTGTCACGTTCCCTCGCACTACAAGAATCCATCTACGACGCGGAAGAGAAGAATACAAGCAGCTTCAAGAGAGCTATTTGGAAACCATACCCTTAAATTGCACATTGATCACATTGGTCAGAATTTACAATAGTCATCGAGAACAACCAAATATCCGGTCAGCCACTAATAATTACCGATGTCCCACTTAACTTCAAAGAGGAAACCACATCTCAACACAGAATCTCGCTGCAATCCATCGACCTGAGAAAACTACATGAAGCCTACAATCAAGTCATGAGAGAGCCGATAATGGTACAAGACACCATAACTAGCAACACTCTGTACCACACAACTATTCCCATTTATGTAATGATAATTGGCTCGCTTATCACAACAGCCATTGTAATAATCTGTCGACGTTTCAATCTGTGGAGACGCAGTAAGCCGCAACAGCAGAGCAGCCAGCCGCCAGCACCTGGAAAGCATTCCTATGAAGATCCTAAAAACGCAAAAGCATATCCAGCAACATTTTCCCTCAAAGTCGGAAAATAGTCGCTGAATTGTGGGGGGAGGAATTAGGTAGTTCTATTACACGGAAATCGCCAAGTATGTAAAACCTACTTAAAGACGAACACGACGGAGCTGCGTGTCACGAGACGCCGAGTCAGCAGGCGCCGACAACCCGACGCCCGTGGAAGTGAGCATCGGATTTCGTCATTCTTCGATCACACTTCGACCTAGCTAATTATTTTAATTTAGTTATAGAATTAATGTAAACTTTCTTTTATTAAATTTATATTTTAACAATTGATTTTTTTTTAGGTCCTGCGGCTGCAGCTAACGTAATTAGTGCCTGTTTGTAATGTCAAACTAACAGATTTTACTAAATGCATATGAAAGTATATATGACGGCACCAGCACCATTGCACGTGCGGCGCCGTCGGTGTAGCTAGACAGAATTCTTGTAAATAACACGTGCTCCGCACACCTGCACCATTGCACCTGCGGTGGCGCCCGTTTAGCTTGTATAAAACGGACGGAGCTGCCGCCGTTAGGACAGTCTTGGCTCTGATGTGGAACGGTGCGCTTGTCGTATTCCGTTACTAGTTTATCCTCGACTCGTTGGATAATTAATTCGTGTAAACGAATTAATTATTATTCCTAACTACAAAATCAGTCTCTGTACTATACCCACTATACTTCTTACATCAGAGGTGGGATAAAGTCCCATTTTTGCCCACATACAATCTTCGAATAGTATGAGGATTATTACATTTGTGAAAGACTATAATGCATTCTGCATTGATGATTTTGTTTTTATGTTAAATACCGTAATGAAATTTGCTGTCCTACTTACGATGTTATCGTATCATTAAAGTGTAGAGAAAAGATACAGTGAAATTATTTAAGCAAATTTTTTTTAATTTGTTCGATTAGTATTAAAAGTACCCGCAAGTATTTTCATTATTTCTTGACGTACCTAAATATGTTAACAAATGTCAAAAGAAATGTTGGAGGCATTGTAATTAACTTGTTCAAGTTTTGTTGTAATTTGATAGTCCACGCGAAACATGATTATCATTTGCTATATTTTGAAGTTCAAAACGTTTAAGGGTTGTACCCAACGGATAGGTCTTAAGATGAACATGGACAAAACAAAGATCATGTTTAATATCCATGTCACACCTATGCCGGTAGTTGTTGGGAACACTAAGCTCGAAGTTGTTGACGAGTATGTTTACCTGGGACAAATAGTCCAACTAGGTAAGTCCAACTTCGACCGAGAGGTCAATCGACGGATTCAACTCGGTTGGGCAGCGTTCGGGAAATTACGGCACATCTTCTCGTCAGGTATACCTCAAAACTTGAAAACGAGACTGTACACCCAGTGCGTGTTGCCAGTGATGACATACGGAACTGAGACGTGGTCCTTCACTGCTGGCCGGATGAGGAAGCTCAAGGTCGCTCAGCGAGCTATGGAGAGGGCTATGCTCGGAGTTTCTCTGCGTGATAAACTCAGAAATGAGGATATCCGCAGTAGAACCAGAGTGACCGACATAGCCCAACGGATTAGTAAGCTGAAGTGACAATGGGCCGGCCATATAGCTCGAAGAACCGACAACCGATGGGAAAGAAAGGTTCTCGAGTGGCAGCCTCGTACCGGCAGGCGAAGTGTAGGGCGTCCCCCCACTAGATGGAGTGACGACCTGGTAAGATATGCAGGAAGTCGATGGATGCAGGTGGCTCAGGACCGTGCTTTGTGGCATTCTTTGGGGAAGGCCTATGTTCAGCAGTGGACTTGTGAAGGGCTGTAATGATGAATGGTTGTACTACAATAAAGGATTAACTTTAACACGCTATGAATTGAAAATAATAAGTGACATTTTTGTGTTCTAATGTGTTGATCAGTGTTGCAGTTTACTCCGAATATTGTGTCGTTGACAAGATTGGGGTTTGATGTCGAGGGATTCGTAGAAGTCTCTACAACAATGATCAGTGAGGAAGACGTGATGGCTAATCGAATATGGTCAGGTACGGCCGAGCGCTGGTTAGATTGAGCCTACACCGCTACAGTCGGTTACTTATCGGCTGATCTTACGGCAGGGCAATTCAAGCGGCCGCCGAACAAATGGTGCTTTGGCTCTGTAAATGAACGGCTTTCGTAGATTTTGCGCAGTTGCCTCCTTCGCTTCGAAATATGTTGTGGTATCTGTCTCTACACATAGTTTCCATTTTTTTTTGCAATGTTTTCAAATGTACAGTTGCCGTTTCTTGAGAATATGTATGAATTTTGGAAGCTCGGAATTCCATGGTTCGCAATACATTTATCTCGATTTCTTTTAATTTTGCAAAGCAGTGCGACGATTCGCTAGCGCTAATACGGCGCGACGGCTTGCTGGCGCGAATGTGGCACGAACGCAGCAGAACGAAAAGCTGTAGTGCGTTTGCCTGGAGGTAGCCATATCGGCGCGTTTCAGACTTAAATTAAGTCTGGGATGGTCGACCGTTGTAATATTTAACAAGAGTTAATATCTGTTAGCAGGTGGTGAAAACTGATAGACCGTATGCTGTTCACTGTCAACCGCACGAGGACGTGCGACAGTCAGAGGTAGCCGTGTCTGTGCATCTAGAAAATACTAGAGACGTTGCAACACTCTAGCGGAGTAATTATTCTAGTGCAGGAAAGGAACATGAAGTTGCAGGGAGGCTAGTTTGTGCTGCACTGGGATATGTGTCGTGTTGATGTTGGTTTACATACTTAGGTGTTATCGTGTCACACGTCCCTCACGATACACTTTTGTGTGATTGTGACGGGGACATGTTTGCGGTATGGTTGGTCTGTAACTGTTCTATACTGAATTGAAAAAAAAAAGAGAGTAAGAAAAAAAATGTGGTTCTTACTATCATTGCAGGGCGTTTGCCGGTACAATGATATGGCTATAGGGAATAGTTATTCCGGACTAGCGAAAACAGTACAGAGCGCGTGCGAGGACGCACGCATGTCAGTATGGCCGTGACGGCACCAGCACCATTGCACGTGCGGCGCCGTCGGTGTAGATAGACAGAATTCTTGTAAATAACACGTGCTCCGCACACCTGCACCATTGCACTGCGGTGGCACCCGTTTAGCTTGTATAAAACGGACAGAGCTGCCGCCGTTAGGACAGTCTTGGCTCTGACGTGGAACGGTGCGCTTGTTGTATTCCGTTACTAGTTTATCCTCGACTCGTTGGATAATTAATTCGTGTAAACGAATTAATTATTATTCCTAACTACAAAATCAGTCTCTGTACTATACCCACTATACATCCTACATATACAATACTTGTAACAAAAACACAATTTTTAAAATATTTGTCTGTCTGTATGTATGTCGGTCTGTCTGTCTGTTTGTTTGTTCGGACTAATCTCCGAAATGGATGGACCGATTTTGACGGCACTTTCACTGGCGGATACCTTGATGTTAAAAGGAGTAACTTAGATGACTTTCATTTTAGAAAAGAATTAGGGTTTCGCGCAAAATAATTAAAACCATAAATTACACCTGGGCCTAGTCGCGGGGAACAGCTAGGTCTACAATAATGATGAATAAATTATAAAACAGAATATTAATTCCGTTTTTGTGTTTATTTTACATGTTAATGATATTAGATAATAATACTATAATATAAGAATAAAAACGTACGTATGTACGTTATGTCTTCCTTGACATAAACATGTATATGTTTACCCACAATGACTTTTGACTGTCAGGTAATTAAGCATAGTTCAGTCCACAGAGTACATTATATATTACAGAGTTCAGTCTATCGCCCCGGCCAAGGTTGTCTTTCCGAAACCTGGTCAAAATCATAGTCTTAGAATAAACTACGCAAGTGTATTCTAATTCTATGGTCGAAATCGGCCAAAATATCATTGTGCAATTAATTCAAAACAAAGATTCACATTAATACATACTTTTCCAGATAAAAGTAGTCCCAGACGATCTGTCTTTGTCAGATTCTGCATGGCATACGCTTCTCCTGCGTGAAGCGACATAATATGAGCGAAGTCCGGGGAAACCATGCGCTTGAATTGTAATCTTGTCACCTAAATAAATTTGTAACCACAATTTAATATGTGGCATTACGTATAATATACTATATGGATAAAAAAGTCAGTCAAAAAAGAAATATTTGAGCTAAATTAAACGACCACCTCATCAGCAGCCAGTAACAGTTCGCGAAATGGACGGAACTTCTTCTTGCAAACGGATTAATGTTCGCAGTACTATAGTTCTCATTTTAAGCCGCCTCCACATGCTTGGAAAACAACGGCAAACAGCGAACACCAAACAACAAACACGAATTATTTATTTAGTTGCCATTTTTTAATAAAATTAATTGGCAAAATGGCTATAAGTTATTTTTACATTTATCTAAAAAAAAATTGTCCTTGTCTGCTCTCTGACTAAGTTCCGACTAAATTGGTCCAATAAAATGTCGGGGTCTGAGCCCGCTTTTCACTATGGGCTATAATGTAATAAATGTAATACATAGATGTAATATATATTACATCTCATCCCATACTATAAATATTTTTTCAATTAACCGAGCGATATTGCATGCCTTAAGCGCAAAGCGCGTAGGTACGTTCTACTAGCGCCTAAAACTTAAAATTCCAATGTTTTGTCGCATGAAGTCGTATCTAGCAATTATACATATAAATGATACGAGTATAAAAAGCACATTGTTAGAAAGATAAATGATTGTTGAACTTATTAATTTTATATTACATTTCGCCCCCTGTACACCGCATACCGTTCCGCGCCACCGCTACGTCCTCAATTTCGTGTCTGTCATTCCCTGAATGAACTTTTGCGTAGTGCGTATACTCATTTGTATTCGTAACTTTTCTTAATATAATTCATTAAAAGGTCTAAATTCACCATACTCCCCTCTAAACTTTATATGATTTGATATCCAGTATCGACGCTCCCTGTTTTTACTTAAAAGTAATACCCATAAACCGAATTCTGCATCATCTCCCTCTGATGAACTGCCGAGTCTATCAAGCAAATATCCATTTTGTTTGTAAACGACGAGTGCGGTGTAAACTGTAAATGTAATCCAATGACGAACGGACACTGGTTAAAAGATATATCTCACAGTGTGAAAGCCAATCGCGGGATATAACATATATTATATTCCATAGTGAAAAGCGAGCTTTGGTGGTTAATCGAGGATAGATAATATTATAGATGTCAATAGGCCACAGCATCCACAAATCATTGGGTGGTTTGTGTGCTCGTTTGTCACCAAGGAGATTGTAAAATATAGGGAGTGCGCACTTCATACTAGAGAAACGTTCCTAAATCAGTGACCTTGAAATGAATGAAAGGCACCGAGTTAGGCGTTGCATTTCTTTCTAATAGTGTGTCCATGATACAATATTTTGAGAATATTATACAGCGTCACGGAAAACGAAATGAGTATTTTTTTTCAATGTGGAAAGTGCTGAATAGTGTTATAATTAAACTCCGTTTAATATTTTGATTATATTATTGCTTCGCTACAGTATCAAATCTTACGGTAACTAGTGGCGACGTAGCGTGGGTTGACACCCAAGGCGGTTTTCTACCAAAATAAAACAAAAAATGCCATACATGCTAACGGGACTTTATTTTGCTAAAATATTCTAATATATAATCAAAGTTTACTTTCTTGAAATTTCGATAGATAAAATGGAAAGATTGGTTAGTCCCGCTTGGCTCATTGTGGACCTTAAGTTAGATTTTATTAACTTGAGTTTTGATAAGCTTCCTTCACATGAAACTAAATAGTAAAAAAAATCTTAGACACAGCGTTAGATTTGGAACAGATTCAGAACAGCCCAATTTTACGAGAAAAGCTCCAATGAGTTAAATTGAACCGCTTTTTGGGAAGAAATGCTGGTAGCTTTCAAATCGTGAAGTCTCCAAAATTATATATCCTGCAGAAAAATCATCGCAGATTTCTGTCAGATTTTGAACTATTATTTGAAGATCTTCATCTGGTGACGTTAGCAGACTGTAAGGCTGAACAACACTAAATGTCATGAGAATATCATCCATTGCTCAGTAGCGATAGTCTAGTTCCTCGTAAAATCTGTCAAGACATTCTAACATAGCCCTCTGCAGCTCCTCTGGCAATGTTAGACCAGCATATCGGGTCTTTCTCCTGGAAAACGTTTTCAAAATCTCCTCATTCCTCTTCTTCCTTCAATCGAAATTTCCACATTCTCACTTTTTTGTTACGTAGGGAATAGCTTTTTCCACTAGTTGAATACATTGGCTTTGAAGAAAAATTTTTGTGCTTTGATTTTTATATCATACTTTTCCAGTGATAATCTAGATTATTATTATATTATTTAGTATTTGCCTTTGTGTCTGACTAACTTCTATTAGGATTTTACACCAAAAGCAAAGATAGCATAAAAAACTAAAGTTACACAAAGCTGGTAAGAGTGTAGATACTGCTTCTTTTGTATCGACGTTTTCTCTGTTGGTGCTGGGATCATATATATCTTCGAGTGTTTGTACTAGTTTTTTTTTTTATTATTCTGCAGGGGTTAACAACGTCATGATGAGCAATTCATTTTGTCTCTGAGAGTCTTTTGACGGATACGCCTACACTTTTTATTAAAGTTTCCCATTGACGTGTGGATGATGAAAACAACCTGTAAAAACTGTTCCGAAAAAAAGTTAAACTTGAATTAACGCTCCTTAAGTGAGCACACTCCACGTAGATTTAGCGAATGATTAGCACAAGGCGTTTTCTACGTAGTAGAGCCATGCTGCAGCTATATAAGTAGTATAGTTGTAGCACAAACGGGTCGACTCGACCGGGAAGGACCACGCACTCACAGAATACCAGCGTAAAATAGCAGCTCAACACTGATATATTTCGTATCGTGAGTGTAGAGAACTGGAGACCCTTTTTACTGGAAAAGAGTCATTCCATCTTAGTCCTCACGGGTGACAACGCATCTGCATTTTGATTCGCAAACTAGCATAGATGTAGATGTCTATGGGCTACAGCAACCACTTACCATCCGGTGGACTGTGTGCTCGTTTGTCACCCTATTCTATAAAAAAAGAAAAAAAACAATATATTCATTCATTTGACAACGTCAAATTTTAAAATAGTGTTGTCATCTATAGCGTAAAATGCACCTCCTAGTTTTTAGGGAAAGAACATTCGTGTAACAGAAACAGAAACCTTTTTATTCAATATAGATAATAAATCATACTTATTGAAAGTCACTCTTTTGTTTAATTACCACTGGTTCGAAAAAAAACCTCTGTGCTGCTAAAACCCAGCAAGAAACCCAGCGGAACTTCTTTTAAATAACAGTTTACAATCATTTTTGTTACATAAATTAACATAACAAATTAGAAATACCTTGGTAGCGATCACCTCATTTCACATCATCCATTAATTCTTTAATATTATAATAACCCTTTTTATACAAACTTAGTTTATTAAAGTTTTTGAACTTTGAGCAGGTCAAATTTTGTATATTTTCTAGAATTTTGTTGTAAAAGCGTATACAAGAATGAATTACTGACTCGATGGAGTCTAGTAACTGGTACTACTTGCTTGTGTTTATTCCTAGTATTTACAGAATGAATATCACTTATTTTTGTAAAACTACTTTTATTTTTGTGTAGGCACATTACATTTTCATAAATGTATTGAAAGGCCAAAGTTAATATATTAATTTCCTTAAATTTTTGTCGCAGCGACTCTTTAGGCTTTAAATCATAAATTGCTCTTATGGCTCTCTTCTGTAAAAGAAATATAATTTCAGTGTCAGCTGCGTGTCCCAATAGCAAAATACCATACGATATTATGCTATGAAAATAGCTAAAGTAAAATAGTCTAGCTGTTTCAACACTGGTAAGACTTCTAAACTTTTTCACAGCATATGCTGCAGAGCTAAGTCTGCTTGCTAATTTTGATATATGGGGGCTCCATTGAAGCTTGGCATCTAATGTGATTCCAAGAAAAAGTATGGTATCTACAAAACTCACTTTCTCTCCATTTAAAATTACATTAGAATTTAATTGTTTGACATTTGGAGTCATAAATTTCATACATTAAAGTGTTTTAGTGGGTTTTTTTTTCGTGTTACTTAATAAGCTTAATTAAAATACAAGATTATCGTTCTAGCATACGTCTAAAATATTATTTTAAGTCAATAACTATCTAAACGTTGGTAACATTTTTATCTTGTGTAAACACTTATCAATGTTAGAAGGGGATAAAATACCAAACTCGGTGCCTCTCTTTCCAAGAAAAATGAGGAACGGTTACAATGTTCTAAGCGCTCACTCCCTATATTATATTATAAACTCCTTGTTTGTCACCCATATTTCACAAACGTTTAATTAAAAATATGTCGTAGCCATCGACGATGTTGCCAGGTCTTTAAAAAATTCTGATTTTCAAGCTAATTGTAAATAGATAGATAGATCTCTTTATTGCATTTATACAAAGTGGTTAAAATTACAGAAAACTTATCAACTACAAACGATGGTCATATCGCTTTAAGTGATTTCTACCTGACAAACCGAATGTAAAAGGACAATGTAATATATTTTGCCGGAAAGGTGCAATATAAAACTGAGGACAACAAACCTACCTTTATATATTTATGAAATTTGCACACTCTGTGCAGTTTGGTCCAACTTGAGAGACAGGACAGTTTTAATCCTCATAAATAACACTCAATATTTTATTATTACGAATTTAAGGATTTTTTATATGAAGGGTTGTCGAAAAGGGCAGAACAACGTCTGCCTAGTCAGCTAGTTATTATATAAGATTTATATGAATATATGAATTATATAATATATAATGATATAATATTTAATGAACACACATATATATATATATATATATATATATATATATATATATATATATATATATATATATATATATATATATGTATACACATACATCCATACATACATATACATTCAATCACAAATAAAATATATGCAGAGAAAATTAAACAAAACATCAAGTATTAATGAAAAGAGGAAATACATATAATTTACTAGCTGGCCAGGCAGACGTTGTTCTGCCCTCATTGACGACCCTGTGTCCTATAAAAATTCTTAATAAAAAATATTGAGTCACTTATAGGGATAAAAACTATTCTATCTCTCAAGTTGCACCAAACTGTACACAGTATGCAAAATTTCATTGCAATCAGTTTACTAGTTAAGTTCATCGCGGACAAACAATGTGACACATAATTTTTATATATAGATTGTACATATAATTTATTGCATTAATAAATGTATTTAAAAAAAAACGTTACATGCGTCAATAAGATGATGTTAATTTTTTTGGTAAGTAATTTCATATTGGATACGTGGTACGACTTTCCATTGACTCCCATAGAGTTGGGGGTTGATACGTATTTTTACAGAAAAGTTACACTATTATAAGCACACACACAAAGTTACAATATGCGGAAGCGCGTAATTTTTGAGAAAAAAGTTATTGGAAATCAATAATTATTCTTGCATTGTTTATGTCTAATCCTACAATAAAACAGGCGCCATTTTTTATTGTTTTGTCAGTAGGGATGTCGATTCTTTCCGAAAAATATCGATTTTTTAAATAGATTCGAATTGTAAGCTGATGTATCGATTCCCAAAAAATCGATTTCTAAAATATCTATATTTTTTTCATGTTTGCATTTATAATGTAAATATAAATCCATTTTATGAGAAAAAAGTCCCCTTCATCATAAAATATAGGGGGACTGATTCAGAATGATTTCTGTATATATTTTGAGACTGCTACATCTCCGGCGCTGCGGGAAGAGCAGCCTCTACGCCTTAGCGTAACAAATCGTAGGCATCGGACGAGTCGGAGCGGCTGAGGCTGGTCGCCGAAGGCGACCAACAAGCCGAAGCTGCGGAGGCGAGGAGGGGGAGGAGGGTTACAGCAGGCGGAGGCTGCTCCCCCTACGCGCCTCCGGCTCTTTAAAACCACTCTAGGGGTAGGACAGACTCGTACCAGGTGGAGTCGGGGTCAATCAATTCGGTTCTTTGACATAAGTTGAACCTAACCTATTTTATTTGTTATCTGCCCTAATTGGTACTGTTAAAATAAAACAAATTTTAATAAGAGATCATTTATTATGGTATCTTTCTTGTTTTTCATAAAATGGAATTATATTTACATTATAAATGCAAACATAAAAAATATAGATATTTAAAAATCGATTTTTTTATGAATCAATACATCAGCTTACGATTTGAATCGATTTAAAAATCGACCTTTTTCGGAAAAAATCGAGATCCCTACTGACGACAGTGACATTATAAAATGGCGTCAGTTTTATGGTAGGATTAGATATAAACAATGCAAGAATAATTTATTTTCAATAAATTTTTCTCAAAAATTACGCGTTTCCGCATGTTGTAACTTTGTGTGTGTGCTTATAATAGTGTAACTTTTCTGTAAAAATACGTATCAACCCCCAACTCGACGGGAGTCAATGGAAAGCTAAGCCGGATACGTTTTTGTTTATTATTTTCCATCTTTTATGTTATTACATAATAGCTTTGAAAATATTAAATTTTGTATTAAAAAATGGCAACCCTAGCCGTAACGATTTATTTTATTTGGCCTAAAGGTCTAGATACCAGGCCATAAACTCCAAAAAAAATTATTTTATTCGACACTTCGATGGTTGTAATATAATTAAGGAATGTAAAGGAAGGGAAGTACCTTAAACGGTTCAAATAATGTATGATAGACCTCTTCTAGTTCCGGATCAAACTTCACTGGCCTCATTTCGTATACAAGGTACACGACTTGGGCCAAATTTAAGAATACAAATCCAAAATTCCACGAAAATGCATCCGGGGAGCATATAACGTGCCAAGCCCATATTGAATACAGCATAAAACCTTAAAAATGCGAAAATGAACTGCATTATTATTATTATAAATTTTATATAATTGAGACATTACAAAAAATACTTACCAAAGATTAATATCGTATGCATCCATAATTGACCCTTTTTTGTACTTGGAGCGCAATAGGATGCCACGAAGAGCATGTTCGATAACTATCATAAAAATGTTCATCAATAAGAGTGATTAAAATTTATTTTTTCCTAACGATAACAAAAAATCAGTATTACCTGAAATAATGGATGTTGTGAAACTCGCCACAGTGGACACCATGGCCAATACCATGGTCCTAAAATTTATTTTTGTAACTTTAGTAATGAAACATTGTAAGTAGTTATATTATTTTAGTTTGCGAATGGAACCATATTTTTTTAACCAGAAAGTAATCAAGAACACTGACCTGATGGCATAGTGTAATTAACGGATCCGAAATCTTGAAATGTACCATTTTCTCCCGGCCACGTAAAATTGTTTTCACTAATTTCTAAATACTCTGTTTTAATTCCTAACATTGCTTTATGTAAACCTGTATGCATACCATAAAATTTGCCTTAATTTGCATAAAAATGAGATAAAACATGACTTTAAATAGCTTTTTATCACAATTCGGTACAGGTATTCGTTTCCGATGAAATAAGTACATAAAATACTTGTTCGCGCCAAATAATCAATAATATTACAGATTAATAAATATGTAGCAAGAATAAATCCCTCCCGCATTTATAGAGAAGTGACATCTAGTAAACATTTGCTAAACTAATGAAAACGATACGTTCTCTATGGTTTACAGTTTTTTTAAGATCAAATTGTGATATAGGAAATATGTCAATGAAAAGAGGCGTGTTGATGCTTCTATACCTAACTTTAATTAGACTGCATGAGGGGGAGGAAAGCTAGTAGTAAAAATTTTCCTGTATAGGACAATTACTATACTCTTTGGACTGCATCTCTATTCTTAACTTAACTCTAATATATATATAGTCGTGGGGGCTATACCACACTACACCTCCCACAGACAAAAAAATAAAATATAAAGTTATCTATTTTTTTATCCATTCTCAAAACTATTCTAAACATAAAATTGATGAATAATCTTAATTAATATTTAATGAAAATTAAGTTTAAGTGTTATAAAAACTACAATCTAATGTATACCGAGATTGAGCAGGGCGTTTGGCAATGCTCTCTCTCTAGTAAAAATCGCATATTCACAAAAGTATGTATGACATAGTCAGGCATAATTATTTATAACATAATAGAATATAATATTATTACGTTTTGATTTTCGCAAACATTTATGTTATTTTTATTCGTATCCTTAATCATCAAGACAAATCATCTAGTTAGGACATTTAATAATACATAGTACTCATTTGATTTTTATATTTCTTTTCACAGTTCAATACTTCTCTTTGTTCCCTTTTTTACTTCATATATTTACTTCATTCTTGTTTAACAATTATTTATTTTTCATTTTATTCTCAGCATTTTAGCTACATATTCATATTTGTGTCATTTCTTTCACGTACATATACACGGCTCGCGTCATTGAGTTATATGTACTACATACTAGAGAACATTGATTATGTTCAACTGAACTGGTCACGTCTTACGGAGAAGAGCTCGCGAAAATTTGTAAAAATTACTTCTTGTGTTGTAAAATATTGTCACAACTGTGATGATAAACATAAAAGAAGTGATGGTATTACATTTCACATATAAATTTATACATTTAATTCATTATAAGTACGTAAAACTAAAAAAATACTTACCTAAGCTCTCATAATACAAATGTTGCTAGTTGTGGGGAAAAAATCACAATTTTCTTTTAAAAATATTTATTTTCTATTTGTGTTTAAGACGTTTAATCGCAACGATCTGTGTAAAACTCAAATGTTTATATATAGATACCTACTTCTCTAAGTGTTAACATTATAATAACAATGGGTGCCTATTTAAAACTAATACGGTGTGATCAGCTAATCGCGATTCTTCGACGCCATTTTAACGCAGCTATTTGATTTTAATTGCTTTGTTTATTGACTAAGGCTACGTTTTAGAGCATAGAATAAAAACTTTTTTATTGACAAGATCAAGAGATTATTAATAAGAACGCCTTTACTAACTAGATGTCACTTTACACCCAAACATTAACCAGATGTTACGTTAGACTCAAACAACGTAACATCTGGTTAATGTTCGAACAAACCTCTTTTGTGAGTTTAACCGACTCACAAAAAGAAAGGTTATCAATTTGTATGTACACTGATTTCTAGCTAGCTTGATCAATTCGTATATACATGCTGAAATTTTAGTGGTTGTTGTCCCGCATCCAAATTATACTGTCCGATAGTAGAGTAGAGTCAATTTATTAAATTAAAAAATATTACAATTAAAAAAGGGCTGAAAAAAAAATGATAATTTCCATAACTTATCCATACATTTACTTACGTCTTTTATAAATTTATATCATATATTCTTGTACTTAATGTATAGTTACATCATTGTCAGTCAGTGATTGAGGCTCACAATATGGGCACAACCAAATTTATATCAATTAATTGTAAACATAATATGAGTTTCAAAATCGTATTAAGCGAAGTAAATATTTTCATGATCAACACAAGTACGTACTATTTTCCGAGAAAACAATAAATTATAATAGTTAAAGCTTACGATTTAAAAGTTCAAACAACATACAACCTAAAACAAATTATTACATTCATATTAAGATGAACAGAACAAAGAAGTCAAAGCAACGTAATCATTTTTAACAACAATAACATAATCACATAACAAAAGACAGGTCAAAATACAAACTGTAATCTTAGCAACGCAAGCAATTTGAGACACCTTTACGTATATGGAAACGTTTTCGAATACATCGAACTATGATCACATGGTGTGATTCACACCTAATTTTAAGATAACTTGTATAATATGTTATAGATAATATGAATGCAAGTAAAATAAAGTGTACCTTAAAGTGATCGTTTTAAATATTTTTAAATTTATACAGAAGTTAAGGTACTTGCATCGTGAATAGTTTTATTAGTTTCACATCGAAAAATGCATTCTTTTTTCTTAATTAGTTTTGCTAGAAATATGGTGTTCATTTTATTGTATAGACAACATTATTGAAAAATCACTACAACTTCTATCAAGTTTATATAACAAAACATTACTTTAATTGTACATGAAAAAAAAACAAATTTCCATTTTTAAGTAGGGTTAATATACAACTTTAAGATTTATTGTTCTTAGAAAAGTAAAAAAAAAAACAACTTATAATAATAGCTAATTGTTTATAACCTTTGTCATACTTGTATACATTTAAAAGAAATTTGCTACCAAAAAAAACAACGGAATCTATTATTGATTTTGCTTTATTTTTCATTTTACTATTGCTTTTAATAATTACAAACAGATAAAATCAATAATGAAATACATTATAAAGTTAATAATCATTGATTTTTTTAAATACGTGTGCTATAAACATAACTAAAGAAATTATTATTAATTTTCTGAACAAATTACGTCTGATGACGCAATATGAACACAGATCCCTTTGCCTTTAAAGAAAAAAGTTCAGGTTGACACTTGACGTATATTTCTATAAATCTCTTGTCTATGGCTCCATTCAATCTTTTTAAAAGGTGTGATATGAGATAGTGATTTCATTTATTGGAATCCTTTATAATAAATCCTGCAATGAGGTAGCACCGGTTATACAACAACAATATCTAACATCAAAATATTATGCCTTAAGTTTTTGTGTTACTAGAATTATTTCGGGAATGCCGAACATGATTAATGCTTCAATTGCCAATGGTAAGTACCAATATTTTATATATTTATTGCAATTAGGGATGAAATATTATCATTTGTACTCGGTGTCGTTTACACAAAATGTCGCAATAATTTAATTTTACTTTCTAGTGTATATAAAAATTTTGCAATGTAACCATTTGCAAGTGCAGGTGTTCTTACACAAAAAAAATTTTTTTTTGTGTTACTGATAAATTATCATATTATATTAAGTATATTTTCTATGATTGCGTTTAAAAAAACAACCTTAGTTAAAGACTGTTTTCTTTTATTTGCTAGAAACATTAAGAATATTTATATAGCCTGTAAATAATTTAGTCAGTCCTGTAAGCTGTGTTATTTGTTGAGTATGTAAAATGTCTTTATGAAATATAGCTGGTATCGGAATATTATTTATAAAAAATGGACATGTATATATATTTAATAATACAATAATGTTTATTGAAGAAGAAAACAAAAATAAATGACATATCTAGATTAGGTACCATATATTTATATGTATATATATATACATACATACATACATACATACATACATATATATATATATATATGTGTATATATATATATATATATATATATATATATATATATATATATATATATATATATATATATATATATGGTAGGACTTTCCATTGACGTCCGTCGAGTTTGGTGTTGATACATATTTTTACAGAAAGATTACATTTTTATAAGAACACACAAAGTTTCAATATGCGGAAACATGTATTTTTAGAGAGAAAATATCTTCATGTTTGCATTTATAATGTAAATATAAATCCATTTTATGAGAAAAAAATTCCCTTCGTCATAAAAAAATAAGGGGACTGATTCAGAAGGATTTCTATATCTATTTTGAGACTGCTACGTCTCCGGCGCTGCGGGAAGAGCAGCCTCTACGCCTTAGCATAACAAATCGTAGGCATCGGACGAGCCGGAGTGGCTGAGGCTGGTCGCCGAAGACGACCAACAAGCCGAAGCTGCGGAGGTGAGGAGGGGGAGGAGGGTTACAGCAGGCGGAGGCTGCTCCCACTACGTGCCTCCGGCTCTATAAAACCACTAGGGGTAGGACAGACTCGTACCATGTGGATTCGGGGTCAATCAATTCGGTTCTTTGACATAAGTTGAACCTAACCTATTTTATTTGTTATCTGCCCTAATAGGTAATGTTAAATAAAACAAATTTCAATAAGAGATCATTTATCATGGTATCTTTCTTGTTTTTCATAAAATGTGTTTATATTTACATTATAAATAGAAACATTAAAAAAAATATAGATATTTTAGAAATCTATTTTTTGTGAACCGATACATCAGCTTACGATTTGAATCGATTTAAAAATCTACGTTTTTCGGAAAGAATCGACATCCCTATTGACGTCGACAATGACATTATAAAATGGCGCCAGTTTTATGGTAGGATTAGACATAAACATTGCAAGAGTAGTTGATTTTCAATAATTCTTTTCTCAAAAATTATGCGTTTCCTCATGTTGAAACTTTGTGTATGTATATATATATATATATATATATAATAAGTGTTCATTGAACCAATTAGAATTGGTTATATATATATGTGTTATTTGTTGAGTATATATATAATATATATATATATATACATATATACTCAACAACTAACACATATAACCAATTCTAATTGGTTCAATGAACACTTATTATTGAACAGTTAACTTCAATTAAACTTGTATCATTGTTCTCAGTAACAGCAGTTTTTAACTGTTGGTTTAATTTTATAATAGTTTTAAGTCTTAGTTTTCTGATACATAATTTAACTCCTGTGATATGTAATAAGTTGCTTAAATTAAATTTCTATTTCTGTTCACTTCTAGTAAATCTATTTTACTACTCTAACAGCTACTTTAGTGTGAGATGTCAATGAAAGGTTGATATTAGCCTTGATAATGTTTTGATTAATTATGTATAGGTCATTTCCATTAGTTCGCTCTGAGACCATGTGCACTTATCACAATAGCAAGTATAATATTTATTTACGAGTTGATTACAATAACATACCAATTAATTTACTTCCTTCCCTATTTTGATTCTACCAGCCGTGCTGGTTTATATTTTATGCCATTTTGTACTGATTTTCTAAATGTTTTCTAATGTTGCCATATATTTAAAACTAGCTGTTCCCTGCGATTTCGTCTATGTGTAATTTGTGATGATTGTATTTCATGGGTTTTAATTTTTTTATGTAGAACCCTAATTCTCTCTCTAAAATAAAAGTAGCCTAAGTTACTCCCTTATAACATCAGCAATCTGCCAGTGAAAGTCCCATCAAAATCGATCCACCCATTTTGGAGATTAGATTCAGATTCAGATTCTTTATTTGCCACAATGTGTACAGGTATAAGATGGTACATTACTAAGTGTTTCCGCTACATTCTACCTTATGGCATGTAAAGTCATAAAAACTAAAAGATTCAATTCTGATAGCAAATTAACCAGTAATATGTCATTCATATATAATGTAAATTCTCGTTTATGGTATTTTAAAGTATTTTTATACATATTTATCATTTAAAAAGTCTTTTCAACAATAGTAACATTTTTCTAATAATAATGCAGTCAGCTTAAATTTAAATATTCTTATAGGATGTTCTTTATAAGTCTCCGGAATTTTATTGTATATTATAGGCCCCATTGACATAATATTTTTTCTAATTAGTGCTGTTTTGTAATTACCAGTATGTAATAAGTTTTTATACTGAGTTCTCATAGGACCCGACCGAGTTCTAATCTCGGAACAGACAGACAAAAATTTCAAAAATTGTACTTTCATATGCATTTAGAAAACTGTTATTTTGAGATTACAAACAGACACTTCAATTTTATTTATTTGTATAGATATAAGGTCTTTATTTGGACAAAACTAACAACAAATATGTAGTAGTATGATTTAACCTCTTTTTTTACTTAAATATTGACATTTTAAAATGCATCCATAACTCTGCCAGCCTTTTTATTGCCTAAAGCCTCCTCTGCTCAAATGTCATCAATCTTCTGAATACTCTACCTGGTTTTATTTTCTCAAAGATTTTGTACCTTTCTTTTTAACAAGTTTTTTCCTCACTCTATATTATGTTCTCGTCTATTTAATCTACCTTACTATATAACTGTGACATCATTTGTTCCTGCATATTTCTCTATAGTTTATTGTTGTGGTTT
Source organism: Parnassius mnemosyne (assembly GCA_963668995.1). Lineage (NCBI taxonomy): Eukaryota > Metazoa > Arthropoda > Insecta > Lepidoptera > Papilionidae > Parnassius > Parnassius mnemosyne. The sequence continues at coordinate 28,217,195 of CAVLGL010000159.1, forward strand.
TTACTCTTTAGGTTAATTTTCTCCATCATTACTAGCAGATGTCTTACTAGCTTTCTAGTGTTAGTTTTAGTAAGTGGTTTAGCAACCTAAGAGCAGAGAACATATAAGTGAACCTCATATCCATGGTACTATGTACATATATATTATATATACAGTAATAATAATTAATAAAAAATAATAATATTTTAATTTTTTGAATAATTGGTGGTGGCTTAATCATAATATTTAATAAATTTATTTTTTATAATTTATTTCTTGCTAAAGCTGTTTATTTTGAATGAAAGTAAATGATGGCCTACATGATTAATTATTGTACCTAACCTAGGTGCTGCCTGTTTGTTGAAACTGATTATTAAAAAAATAGTATTGCAATCATCCATTGACCTACTACTAAATGGATGGCAGCTCTAGAACAAATTTCACGAAAAATATGTTCAGTCAACCTATATAAGCATAGGTACACATATAGAAATATAAAAAACTATAACACCCTATTATTCAAACCATATTGTCATTTGAAAACTGCTCAATTTTACTTGTGACAATTTAGCAGCCTATTTTACTTCTACTAAAGGCTGCATTATTTTCACCTTATGAAGCTTCTAGGAAAAATTATCAGTATGGTTATTTGTTTTTACAGTTAATAATATGAATTTAAATTAAATATTATGTATCTGAGCAAAATGTAACTTTTAAATGATGAAATATTAATAGTGCTTAACGAAAATATGATACACCAATGTCTTTTCTGACTTTACTAAAGTATTTTTACATGTTTTCACAATACACTACGGGATTTTTGACGTGTATTAAGTCGGTTGACAAAAAGAAGACTGACGCGTGATTGGAACTCTTTTTACATTTTGAAACTCGTTTGGCTCAGACACTTTTGTAAGCGGACCTGAGATCCATTTAGTAGTAGATCAATGCAATCATCAATACTTCTACCTAACATGCACTTTATTTTATATGCAATCCAAATCCAAAGATGAGCTCGTACAGACAAAAATTTTAAGAATGGCTATTAATGTCTTAATGTTGTACAAATAACCCCCTCAGCTCAATAAATGGCAGTTATTTCGATATTACAGACTTCTTCAATTTACTCTTCAATTTTATTTCTATTTAATGATTGCCATAACTACTTTTAGAGCCATACTGCAGCTATATTATTGTTGTAGCACAAATGGGTTGGTTCAACCGGGAAAGGACCACACTCACAAAATACCAGCTTAAAATGCCAGCTCCGTGCAGCTGTGCTTCCTATGGTGGAAGTAGAAAACTGAAAAACCTTCCACCTTAAATGAGATATAAAGATTTGATTCATAATTGAGTATATATATTGATATCTATAGGCCCCAGCATCCATCAGGTGGACTGCGTGCTCATTTATGAACCTGTTTCTATTAAAAAAAGTATATTAGGCATATAATGATTTCTTATATTCACGCGAATACTACACATGGAATAAAACAAATTTTATGGATTTTATCGCGTTTAATTTTAACTTTTTTAATTCCCGACGTTTCTGGCACTTTCCAACGCCCATGGGCACAGGGGGTACTGAGGTATTTGACGTCCCGATGTCATAGTTAACGAAGGCTACCCTTAACTTTTAATTATTTATTAATTAAAAGTTAAAGGTAAAAGCTTTTAATTAATTATTAGGTATAATACTACTTTTAAGTGTATTAAGTATTTATTTTTTATTGATTGTTTTTAACTGACTTCAAAAAAAAGGAAGTAATCTATTCAACTGTATTTTTTTTCTATTTTTATGTGTGTTACCTTATAACTTTTTTCTACATGAAACGATTTTGATGATTCTTTTTTTATTTGAAAGCTGGTGCTTCTCATGTGGTCCCATATTAATTTGATCAATGTCTGTCCAGTAGTTTTTAAGTTATCCTTAATAATTTATACTGAGGTTGGTTGTACAATTTTTTTAATTCTATCACTTGTGTTTGATTGAACTTAAGTGATTTTGTTAATTACTTTCAGATCTCGAAATTCGACAGTAAAGGATCAGTAAGATATTATTTATTTAATTTTCAGATGAATATGAGGTTATTGGAGAAACCCAATGGCAGATCTTTGAAAATTCTACTGATGAACAAGTCATCAAGATACGTGGATATCAATATTCAAAATGGCGGGCACTTTTATTTCATTCAGTTTGTATGGCATTATGTGGATTGCCTTATTTTGCTTTAGCTTATTATCCCTCATACAACAAAATGAAATACATCAAATCCAGTTTGAAAATGGCTGATGTTATATGTGGTAAGTTCAATATTAATGTCACGGCAGTAGCCTAACCCTCATCCAATGTACTACAGTAGACCCCGGTAATCCAGCCCCTGTCTAATCCGGCACCCCCTGTAATCTGACATGGTCCATTATTTATTATTAAATATTTTTTTGACAATCTTCGCAAATGCATGATTGAACAAGTTATAACTTGTGTGCACCACCACTATTGTACTCGCCGCGTAGGGTATTGTTTTAAATTTTAATTTACTAAATTTGACATACATAATTAAGTATAATTTGTACTTCAGAGTACATATATATGATATATAGAATCTTATCATTGGATCTGGAATTTGTCGGATTACAAGGTACTCTTTTATAAAAAATTCCAGACTATAGGGAAAGTAGTAGCAGGGTCGTAGGCAGTAAGTACTCTATAATCCAACAAATTGGATTGTCCGACACTGCCCTGCAAAATGTTTGTCGGATTACCGGGGGCCACTGTATTTAAATATCATTGCATTTAGCTAGTAAAAAAGATGGTAGTTTTACCAGTAAATAAGAATTACATCAACAGTGCAAGGCATTGTTATTGCGTACGCCAATCCGTATGCCAAGTGTGGCGTCGCAATCCTAAAACCTATCAGATAGGCTCATGTCCTGTAGTAGACTACTTATCAAATTTTAAACAAGATGAACAATATTAATAAATATGCTAAAGTTTTGTTATAGTAAAAGTACTAAAAAGATGAAAATAAATATTCGTTATTTCAGTAACGGATGCAGAGGGCACATTTGTAATGCAACCTGTTTATGAAGTCGATCTTAATCTCTCCAATCATCGGGACAATAAATTACGTTACTTTATTTATCAACACAGTCGCTTCATTTGGCTCAGCGACCATGACAATTTTATAAATGTTCAAACTCTCAATGAAAAAATGACTATCAGCTTGTTAATGGAAAATATGTCTGGCATCAATAAACGGCAGCAGAATGAATTGTAAGTAGAAATTATTTTAATGTAATATAGATTTTGTATTTTTTTGTCAGTTAAATGATGTGTCTAAGTTAAATAATAGATTAGGTCGTTGAAGTGATTGACATCTATTTTATTTTCACATTCACATTTTGTGATGACCTAAAATATATAATCTATTCTTATCAAACATTTATCTCTGTATTCAGAAGAGTAACTATTTCTTAATAAAACATTCTTCCTAAAAGAGGAAATACTAAATGTTGATAAAAATTGTCTGATTAGTAGTCCCTAAGTAGTGAGCAAATCTTGCACTTCTTTGTGATTTTTTTTGTCCTATAATAATTATTTCAATGACTAAACATCTAAACATTCTAAAATTACATACACTACCACAAACATAGATCTAAATAGTTAATGCAAGTATGAAAACTGTAAATGTGTAAATGCAAGTAAGAAAACCAGGCATAACAAATTGCATTTAATTATAACGCCAAATTTATTCAAAATAAAACCTGTTTGTGTGTGTGTGTGTGTATGTGTGTGTTAGGTAACAAACACACACACAAAACCATACACATACCATACATAATGCCATTATGAGTAGACGATGTGATAAAAAATATTGAAATAAATTCATACAATAATTGAACAGTTAATTTTTTTTATTTACATTGTTATCATACGATTTCCATTTTTCCGATATATTTTTAATTTAAAATATTAATATAATAAAAATATTATATAATATAAAAATAAAGTATTTATGACACTTACTCGCATGATTAGGCTATTTGCGTCTTAGACTAATCTTGTAAAATCAGTGACAGTAGGTTAAGGTGCCGGGGGTGGTCCTTGGGCCACCTTAAAGCTGCATACATTACAATGATATAACCATTAACCATTCATTCATTACAGCTCTTCACAAGTCCACTGCTGAACAATAGGCTTCCCCCAAAGAACGCCACAAAGCACGGTCCCGAGCCACCTGCATCCATTGACTTCCAGCATGTCTTACGGTTGTCGATTCTTCGAGCTATATGGACGGCCCATTGCCACTTCAGCTTACTCATCCATTGGGCTGTGTCGGTCACTCTGGTTCCACTGCGGATATCCTCCTTTTTAAGTCTATTACGCAGATAAACCCCCAGCAATAGCCCTATCCATAGCTCGCTGAACGGCTTTGAGCTTCCTCATACAGCCAGCAGGGAAGGACCACGTCTCAGATCCATAGGTAATCACTGGCAATACACACTGGTTGTACAATCTAGTTTTGACTGACGAGAAGATGTGTCGTAGTCTCCCAAATGCTGCCCAGCCAAGTTGAATCTGTTAATTAACCTCTCGATCGAAGTTGGACTTACCTAGTCGGACTATTTGTCCGTCTAGTCCATTAACCATAAATAAATTAAAATATAATATTGAAATTGTCGGTTAGGTTAGGGTATATCAAATTGCCCAACAGTTATGTAGCAATATTCATAATGACCAGACAATGTGATAAATAATGAAGTATCAGTATTAATTATATAACCCAATTTGACATGTCATTATTCATATAATGCCCGGGCAGGGCATTATAAATAGTGCCTAATTAATCACTTGGTTCATAACGTATATTTCCTCTGATTCAAAATTGTTTACAATCGAGAATAAATATAATGTATAGAGATAACCATCATTGGTTTAGTGACTATTTGTCAGAAAAATAATAAAGGCGACAATACCAAGAACTTTAAGCGATATGGGAAATTGACGCTTGTTTGGTATTCATCCTATACTATTATATGAGCAATATAATCTACCGACTTCAAAAAGGAGACGGTACTCAATTTGACTGTATGTTTTTTTTATGTATGTTATCTCATAACTTTTTACTGGATGATCGATTTTGATGATTCTTTTTTTAATTGAAAGCTGGTGCTTCACGTGTGGTTCCATATAAATTTGATCAACGTGTCACCAATAGTTTTTGTGTTCTTGATAATTTATATTGAAGTCGGTTGTGCAAAATTTTTAATTTTAAATTATATTTATATATTTGTTTGTAATCGCGTTCTCGAAAATGGCCCTACCTGGTATTAAAAAAATACTTAGCCGCAGTAAAAACCAATGGCTAGAGCCTAGGTCGCGAGTTCGAATCCTGCAATGTGGTATTTTTTTGTTTTATCGTATTCTAGCCCACATCGACCCATAGTTTTCAAATATAAATTATTATATATTAATAAAATGTTTTGTTTGCAAAATTACGGTTGAAGCTATGGTCGCACAATCTTTGATTATTTTAGTATAGTTTGACGTTTGTTTGTTCGATGTACAATCAAAGCTATATAATACTTTAATATATTAAATAAAAATATAAGTAAGCAGATGAAGTTTTGTACTTTTATTTTACATTACCGCGCCAAGTGTAAAAGTAGCAATGTATTACGAATCATACTATTCTCGCATGTTCACTATGCATATTTAGATTACAAAATGACTTAACGATGGATAGAAACGTTTACTCAGCTACTCCCTGCTGTAGCGATTTTGCAGTTTACAGTAAACAGTTTGCTGGTTGGTAATTGTGTGCTGACATTTTCAACTGAGGTGTAACTGTGATAATGGTCGCGCGTGGTGTGTGCTTAGCAGCAGCCTTTGTTTTTAACTTATACTGTGCATGCAAAGAAGTATCAAAATGCAACTTATGTTATTTATTTAGAACTATGTCTGTGAGCACTACAAATTTATTTATATGTATCTCCAACTCAACAGAGATAGATGGAGCGCTGGGTACAAGTGACACCGAAACCATTCTCAATGTTTGACAAGCCTTCACGCACACATCTATCTTCTTTCTTTAACATCCTGTAAAAGTCCACTGCAGGACAGGACGCATACATATACATCTAAACCATTGTTGTTAGTTGCAAATGGTGTAAAATGAATTTATTTAGAACTATGACTGTGAGCACTACAAATTTTTTTTATCTGTATCTCCGACTCAACAAAGAGAGACAGATGGAGCGCTGAGTACAAGTGACACCGAAACCATTCTCAACGTTTGACAAGCCTTCATGCACGCATCTATCTTCTTTCTTTAACATCCTGTAAAAGTCCACTGCAGGACGCATACATATACATCTAAACCATTGTTGTTAGTTGCAAATGGTGTAAAATGAATGTGCATACATGAGTGGGTTGCGTGTTATTATAATAAGTTAAACGTAATATTAACTTGGTTTTAACGTCACTTAAAATGTACGTAGCGCTTCGTCTATCTATCTTTGTTTATCAAAAATGTTTGTAGAGTGTTATTTTAAAATTTATTTATTTTTATTAAAGGATAAAGCTATACGGCTACAATTCTGTAGAAGTCGAAGTTAAGACCTATTGGACACTGTTTGTCAACGAAGTTTTCAACCCATTTTATTTATTCCAAGTCTTTTCGATTATACTGTGGTCGTTGGATGAATACTATCAATATGCAACTTGCGTCTTCTTTTTATCTGTGGGTTCCTGCATGCTGGCACTTTACCAAACGAAACAGGTAAAACATAACTTTTAATGTTTTAGGTACATAGTTTAAGAACATTCTGATGTAAAGATTTATATTTTTATAAAAGTAAATTGTATGTTCATGATACAGAATATTTTCTTTAAATATTTACATGTTGTATACTGGCCTTAATGATAAACTCTGATGTTTAAAAATTCAACATATGGGCAAATAATAACTGGACCATTTATTTACTAATGCAATGAAACTTTAGTCTAAATTAATTTCGAAGGCATTTGTGAAAAGAAAGAAAGGATTAAATATTTATAATTTTCTTGTTTCGACATAACTAATTATAATTATGATTGAAAAAAACTTCGTCGTCGGGCGAATCAATCTATATGAAATGTCTCTCTGTCACCGACTGTGTTATGACTAATCCGTGCGTGTTTGGAATTATATTAATTTTATATTAAGTTAATTTTAAATAAGGTAAAAATTTAAAAAATAAATGTTCATTGTGATCAAATGATGTTTTCCTCCTTAGACTGACAGTTTCTGCGCCCTGGAAATTGACTTGGCTTATTATTTAAGTTTCAAATAAACGAGGGATCCATCATTCCTCTGTATGTAGATGAACGATCTTTAAAAGATCTTGTTTTGTTGATGCAAAAATGCCGAACTCACACTCCACATACTAGTAACGTAAAGCAGCATAATGAATACGACGCTACCAAACCAGCCTAAATGGAAAATATGGCCGGTGGAAAATATGAGCAGAACAGCCAAAAAAATGCAAGCTAGCTAGAATATTCTTTAAGAAGCTTAATATATACATCATGATGATTGATATAAGCTTCTTTAAGACGTGATGTTTGTCTAATGATAATGAATGACCCTCAGATCATAGGAACAACAGGAGATATGCCCGGTACATTAAAATGTATCGGCACCTGTTGTCGCCAGTTTGTCCCCGTCACTCGCCAACTACTACACATGCAGTTCAGTAAAATCAATAGATACACAGTCGCGCACACATCCGCATTTAATAAATCGGAACGTACAACACAACCAATTATAAACCTTATCCTATCAAACACAGCGTGCATTTACCATGAACCGTACAACTTACTCATCCAAAAACATCTGTCGCTATCGTTGTGCTGTGAAAAAGGCATGGATTTTACGCAGACGCTAGTGATAGACTAAATCGGAAAGTTATCGATTCTTCTATTTATAATTGTACTAAAGATTTTTTGGAGTCATGATAGTAAAATAAATAAAGAACGATATGTCCAGAAAATATTATAATAAAAATGTACAATATGTAGTTAAAACAAAATATTAATAAATAAATTATAATTAATATTGTGGTTCAACTATATTAATCAATACAATGGCCTTTTTAACTAGTTGTATATACAATGCCTTGAGGCTTTCTGTGTACACTAAAAAGCTAATAAAACCGGTTTTTCTTGGTGTACTGATAGCCTTTTTACCGTTTGGAAGCTTTATAGATGTTAAATACCGTTTCGCTTTTTCTAAAGTTTCTTAGTAATTACATATTATAATAGTAAAGAATATTGATTTTTCTTATCTCCATTAAACGACAACTCTCATTAACGCCATAAAATGCGCAGTTACTTACACTGTAGTAACAAATTATGTTTTACAATAATTAATAGTATCATGCATAATCATTCGTACTTAGCAGAATCGTATAAAATATCGACAACCACAAACATCACATTCCATCTCTAACTCACAAAAGCCGACAGCGGCCGCTTCACAAAACTTTCGTTTGAGTGAAAGTATCAGTAAAACACTTATCCATTGCGCTATTAGACCAGCCGATTCACTAGTCGATGTGTACTAAGCAAGCAATGGTTTTTGTTCCTAATGAAAACATTTGATTTGGTTTTTCATCGTGTTTCTAGTACCACGAAGTTATGTTTTAATGAATTTAATAAGAAAAACATTAATATTTTAGTATTTACGTGTGAAATGAGATGCCATCTTTCATGTAATTCACAATATAGCTGTTAGTTTTGCAAACGATCACTGAACAACGCTGCATTTTGTCAAAAATCACGAGCAGTAAACACATCGCAAGTTGATATTCGACTAATTACTGAAACTGGCATCAGGCCGCTTTGCGGCCAGATGCGTTCGCAAGTGCCACGCCTCCTTGCCATATCTCCTGTTGTTTCTATGATCTGAGGAATGGCCCCTAGCCGATTTTGATCTCGGTGACAGCTTACGATTGCTTTCGGAAACTAAGTCAACCGTCAGCCAGATTAATGTATGAGCCATATAAAACACAAATTTTAGTACATGAAAATTCAATGAAAGAAACAATTTAAGGCGCCATCCTATTGCCATCGTAATAGGACGGCGGTCATACCACATTGGTTTATGAGTTGCTGCGCTGGGGGGCGCGGGTTCGAATCCCGCACGGAACAAGTATTTGTATGGCCTACAAATAATTGTTTCGGGTCTGGATGTTTGTCCTTGTGCAATTTGTGTTTGTAAACTGCCTCCACGATACAGGAGAAAATCCTAGTGTGTGGGTAACGTTTTTAAAAAAAAAAAAACAAAAAAAAGAAAACAAATTGAATGACGTAATAGAGCCGCTGCTCACGCAAGCCATGTGCTGCTTTTTTGACAAGTGACATTCAAGCACTCAGACCACCTGATGGTAAGTAGATGTTGTGACCCATAGGCATCTACATTTATCCTTGATTAAGAATCAAAGTGCAGAAGCGTTGTCACTTTGAGTCTGAGGACTAAGATGGAATCCCTTGTTTCCAGTAAAAATGGTTTCCGGTTCTCTACTTCTCCAGTTGAGCCGACCTGCTCATGCTGTACTCATAATATAATTGCACTGACATTACCCTCTACATCTAATATATAAAAATTAATATTTGTTCATATTTGCTGTCATACTATTCATCAGATTGTGGTAAAACTTTGTCAACTTGCTTGAACTTGCGCGAAGTAGATAGGTATCGCGCGTATCGTACTGACAATTTTATTTGAAAGATATATAATTTAACTTCAATGAATGTAGTATCATTTTTAATTAAACGATATAAGTCTTCCAAATTTAAAACGATACAAACAAACGAAACAATATTTCCACAATTATTTCTTCTGTGACAGCAAAGCGCCAAGTACCAGTTAGTTTATTATATAAAAGGTTTGCTTGTTTGCTTTTAAGAACCCATTTTATTGTTTATTTTCATAAAATTCTATGTTAAAATGTACCGAGTATAGTTTGTAAGACGCTGTACGATTTCCAGATGAGCATAAACCTGCACAAGATGGCGGGGTCGACGTGCTCGTTCATGGTGACGGTGGTGCGGCCGACGCGCGCGGGGCGCGAGGAGTGCGTGGCGGCGGCGGCGCGCCTCGTGCCCGGCGACGTGCTGGTGCTGCCGCCCGACGGCTGCGTCATGCCCTGCGACGCCATGCTACTCACCGGCACCTGCATCGTCAACGAGAGCATGCTCACAGGTATACCATAGGCTTCCACTTGCGGCAGCTAGCCATCTGCGTACAGGTGCACTCTCCTCTCACCATCTCCTCTCTGGCGACCCTTTTTACTGGTAATAAGAACCTTAGTCCTCAGGGTTGACAACCCATCTGTAAGTTGGTTTCTAATCCAGGAAAGATTCATCGTGACCATTTAAAGCCGCTAAATTGTACGCATTGACAAATAATCTTTAAAAAAACCAATGATATTACATTTAAAGAGAAAAATATACAATTGCTTTTAACGCGCAATTATGTTACGAAATTTCAATCGATAGGACCCGATGGACCAAATAGATATTTTTATTTGCCAACAAATAAAATTACAAAAATTAAAATTACGCTATTAACATTTGCATAATTATTTCACTATAACAAGAAGACTTAAAAATTTTCTTCTTACTCGAAAAAGAAAAACATGTAATAAGACGAACTCGTCATCACCACCATCATTATTATTACAGCCCTTTACAAGTCAAGAGGAGAATGCCTCAAAGTATGTTCCTGATAAACTTGCATCGATAGACTTCTTGCATATCTTACCAGGTCGTCACTCCATATCAGAATATGTAAACAGTAAACAAGGCAACTTTTTTTAACTTTCCAGAATATCAAGTGTTTATAGTACATTCACAACTATCGAACTTTTCTATACAAATAAATAAAATTGAAGTGTCTGTTTGTAATGTCAAAATAACATTTTTTTTACTAAATGCATATGAAAGTATATACGGTACTTATGACAAAAACACAAATTTTAAAGTTTTTGTCTGTCTGTCTGTCTGTCTGATTGTTCCGGCTAATCTCAGAAACGGCCAGACCGATTTTGACGGGACTTTCACTGGCAGATACTTAGCTGATATTATAAGGAGTAACTTAGGCTACTTATATTTTAGAAAAAGAGTTAGGGTTGCGCGCAACATAACTAAAACCCTAAACTACACGCGGGCAAAGTCGCGAGGAACAGCTAGTTATGAGAATAAACCACTTAAAATGATGATCCTAGTTTTCGGAAATGTAAAATAATCTGAAAAATAACTCATTATAAATATGATATTCTAAATATAATATTGTTACGAGCTTGGGGTTCGAGACAATTAAAAACTGCCGATTGAATTACCAAAATTGACACTTTAATTACACAACACTAATTATAATCTAAAATCACACTAATAATAAAACACAGTTCGCCGTTATTTCGCTTCGAAGTATTCTATTGTATCGCCAATTCTATACTCTCCGGTCGTGGTCTATACCGGCCTTATATAGGGCCTCAGATAGTTTCCAGAACCTTCTACTGTAGCGACATCTAGAATGTTCGAGTACATATCGGTCCCGAAATTTCTGGAAGGATCTCGACTCTCCTAGTTCTGCTACTCGACACTAGAGGGCGCTAGTGTAACTAGTGTTGCCATGTACAAGACATTAATAGTGGCGCGCTACACTTTCCTTTACTCGACACTAGAGGGCACTAGTGTAACTAATGTTGCCATGTACAAGACATTAATAGAGGCGCGCTACACTGCCCCCTCCTAAGACATGCTCGTCCCGAGCATTATTGGCCCCATAATAACGCGCCAGTCGATCCACATGGACAATCTTAGGAGTACCTCTGGCACCTTTCTGTATCCGGTAGGTTACATCATTGATCCTTGTCACAATCCGGTACGGTTCGTCCCATTTAGCTTGAAGCTTAGGAGATTTCCCTTTGCTGCGAACTGGATTGTGTAACCACACTAGTGAACCTTCATCAAACCCCTTGTTGTTCATTTTGCGGTCATACCGTGTTTTCATCTTCTCAGACGTTTGCTGGCCCGTCTGTCTGACGTGCTCATAAATGTCATTCATTTTGTTCCGCAAGTCATTTGCATAATCGGTTATACTGCGTGGGGCATCAGGTGGTATTCCGGTGATCAGGTCTGCAGGCAGCCGTAATTCTCTCCCAAAGGTTGCGAAAGCTGGCGTCACTGACGTACTTTCGTGAACAGCGCTTCGATATGACAACAAAAACGGTTGTATGTGCCTGTCCCAGTCTCGTTGCCGTTTTTCCACAACTTTTGCCAGGTACCTTTCCAATGTCTGATTAAATCGTTCTACCATTCCATCAGATTGTGGGTGGTAAGAAGTTGTTCGTGTTTTATGAGTACCCACAACTCTGCAAGTTTCCTGGAATATTTGAGACTCGAAATTCCTTCCTTGATCGCTGTAAATCTCTAAAGGTACTCCAAAACGACAGAAGACTTCATGAACTAGTTTATCTGCAATTGTTGAAGCTTCTTGATTTGGAATGGCGAAGACTTCTGGCCACTTAGTGAAGTAATCCATCACAACCATGAAATACTTGTTACCACTTTCACTTTCCGGTAACGGCCCCGCAACGTCAATGGCTATCCTCTCCCATGGTGCACCAACATTGTACAATTTCAATGCGCCTCTACTACGAATTTGAGGTCCCTTTACAGCCGCACAACTTGTACATTTGCGGCACCAGTCCTCGACATCGTCACGACAGTGGACCCAGTAAAACCGTTCTCGGATTTTCAGTAGAGTTCGTTTAACTCCCAGGTGGCCTCCTGAACAACCACTATGGTACAGCTGTAGAACATCCGGTACTTTAGCCTTAGGGACAACCATTTGCAAATGACAACTGTCTCCCCGACCATTTTCCCATTTACGGCACAGGACTCCATCCTGAATCAGCAAGCTGTCCCATTGGGCCCAATAGCTTTTCGTGGTCGAACTCATTGCTGAGACGTCGCTCCACTTGGGCTTAGGAGCACTGGCCTTCATCCATTCCAGAATCGGCTTAATGTCCGAATCTTCCTGCTGTGCATGTTGTAGGCTGTCCTTCCACTCATTGCTGAGCTGGTCTGTCCTGAGCATTCTCACAGATACCACTTCCTTACCCTCTTGCCTAGTACAATTCTTGCAATCTTCAGGGCAAGGTCTTCTTGACAATGCATCTGCATTGCCATGAGATTTCCCGCTGCGATGTTCGATCACAAAGTCGTATTCCTGCAGTAGTTCAATCCATCTCGCAACTTGTCCTTCCGGATTTTTGAACTGCAATAGCCATTTGAGTGCAGCATGGTCAGTTCGTAAGTGGAATTTCCGCCCTAGAAGATATTTGCTAAAATGCTGCAAGGACTTTACCACAGCAAGCAATTCCCGTCTTGTGACACAATAGTTCCTTTCCGGCTTTGACAACGACTTGCTGAAGTACGCTATCACAATCTCTTGATCACCATTCCGTTGAGACAACACACCGCCAAGTCCTATATCACTTGCGTCTGTGTCAACTATAAATTCCTTGCCCGCATCAGGGTACCCCAAAATAGGTATTTTGCACAGACGGTTCTTGAGCTCCTGGAATGCAATATCGCAACTTTCATCCCAGCAGAATTGTCGCTTCTCCTCGGTTAGCTTGTGCAGAGGTTTGGCTATATCTGCAAAGTTCTTCACAAATCGCCGATAATAAGAGCACAAACCCAAAAATGCTCTAACCGTCTTGTCTTTTGGAATCGGCCACTCCTTGACAGCGGAAACTTTCTCTGGATCCGTGCGGATACCGTCTTCCGACACTACATACCCCAAAAAACTAACTTGCCGTTTGAATAGTGAGCACTTCTTCGGACTCAACTTGAGGTTGGCACTCTGGATCTTCATGAGCACGCGTTCCAGGTTTTGAAGGTGTTCCTCAAACGTACGGCCTACGATGATGATGTCATCCAAGTAGACCAGACAGGCGTCTCCAATTGGCCCGGTAAGTACAAGCTCCATCAATCTTTCAAACGTTGCTGGAGCATTGCACAATCCAAACGGCATGACTTTAAATTGCCACAGACCCTTTCCTGTGGAGAATGCAGTTTTCTCCTTGTCCTTAGGGTCAATTTCAACCTGTCCTTCTTCGTAACGTCGTTCAGGCGGCGGTAGTCAACACAAAACCGCATGCTGCCGTCCTTCTTCTTTACCAGCACCACAGGTGAACACCATGGACTAGATGAAGGTTCAATAACACCATTCTTCACCATTCCCTCAATCATGGTTTCCACTTCCTTTTCACGTGCTACAGGCAATCTTCTTGGCCGTTGACGAATAGGCAATTCTTGTCCTGTGTTTATTTTGTGTTGAACTAAGCCAGTCTTTCCTATGTCAGCTTCGTTTGACGAGAAAACATTGGCGTACTTGAGTAACAACTTCTTCGCCTTGATCATTTCATTCGGGGAGAGAACGCTGCGACAGTCTTCTAAAAGTGTGGTCACTCTCGTTTGTCCATCCTTGCTGAGGGTCTCAGTCGGTAGATATTGGCACCGACGCAACCAATCCACTTCCTCACTAGTACCAACCAATGTGCCTTTTTCTATAATCTGTTCCTGATCACAAAGGTTCAGCACACGTACTCCTGAGATGTCGGCGGTTCTGACCAAGGTTCGAGCCACTATCCATGGAAGGTCGTTGTCTACCCTTTCCACGAGTACACAACGAAGAGTTTGCCCAGGATTCCGAGGAAGTCTAACCGGCACAATCGTTTCCGATCTCGGCGGAAGAACAATCTTCTTAAGGCTGTACACATTCCCTGGTAACGCCCCTTCCATGAAAAGTTCCTCTTGTCCACATTTCAAAACACCTTGCTTAACGTCGATCTCACAACAATTCTTCCTCATAAAGTCTAGGCCCAGGATGCAGTCGTCCATTATATCAGCCACGATGACATTATGCAGGTAGATCATGTTGCCTAGCTTCAACTCCATCTCCTTCTCTCCACGGACGGGTATGCGCTGACCAGTGGCTGTCACCAAATTAATGCGTTCTCGGTTGTATGCGGAGTCCCCAAGGAACCGACTTATAAGTTGGGAACTGACAACCGTGCGAGAGGCTCCAGTGTCTATGGTCAGTTTACATGGCGTTCCGTTGACTTCGCCCTTGATGATTAGGCTGTTCCCATCATGAGTTTGTGAGATCGAAATCCTTGGGGCTCTTTTAACATCAGCCAGCACCCGCCAGTTTCCCTGCTGCTGCTAGGCGGTGCTATTATCCGCACTACCCTCTCGAGATCGATCACCTTCCCTTTCTACAGTTCGCTTAGGGCAGCTGGATCGAAGATGGCCCCTTTCTCCACAGCCGTAGCACCTAGGGCTGTAGCTTTTATTGCGGTCCTGAACTGTAGCTGCTGCAACCTCCCTGACGCGGTGGGAACGATGATCCTGCCGCACGGCTTCCACCTCCAGTGCATGGGTCAAGGCGTCCTTAAGCGTCTCGTGGTGCCCGAGCCTCACAGCAGCTCTGACTTCAAGGTCGCGGATGCCGTCGATGAATGTCAGCACCAGGTTCCCTACAATAAGCGCAGGTACAGACTGGTACGCTTTTCGAACCAGCTTCTCCACCTCAAGGGCCCACTGCTGCAGGTTTTCGTTACTGCGTTGCACGCGATCTTTGAGCTGCGCACGAAAGACGTGTTCCAGGTGAGCGTCGTCATATCTCGCCTCCAATGCCTCAAGGAGCTGCTCGTAAGTCACTTCCTTACCGAGAGCTTCCAGAACAGTTAATGCCTGTTCGCGCAGGCCTAGGGTGAGAGCAGTCGTGGCCCGACTTTTATTCCAGCCGTTCGCTTTCATGACAGCCTCGAACTGGATTTTATAGGCCGACCAGGAAGAAGTCCCGTCGAACGGTGGCACTTTGAATCCACGTAGCGAAGGTGTTGTAGCTACCACGGGAGCTGTAACTCCATCCCCAATTTTGAGGTCGTTCAGCGTTTTCTTCACGTCAGCCATCACATTGTCAACCCGATTGTACACTTGGTCGATTCGGGTTTCAGCTTCCGACAGGCGGTTGTCATATTGAGCAACCTTATCCTTCACCTCACTTATTTCTTTCCCGAAGGTAGCGTGAAGGTCCTTCATGAGAAGTATCTGCTCTTCCTTATCGCGTTTGAGCTGCTCTTCCAACCGACGGCCCTGTTCCTCCTGTTGGCGGGCTTGTTCCTCCTGTCCGCGCTGCAGCTGCTCTTCCAACCGACAAGCCTGTTCCTCCTGTCAGCGGGCCTGTTCCTCCTGTCGGCTAGCTTGTTCGTGCAGCATCATCATCAGAGTACCTAAGTCAGGTGCTGCCGATGCAGGAGCTGCTGACGGGCCGGCCTCCGTGGTCGGCAACTGGCCTGCCGACGTCTGTGACGTTGCACCACCAAATCGTTTCTGGTCCGTCTCCTGTTGGCGTTGACTTCGGGTACAGATACCCTCGGTGTCGTCTTTAGGTAAAATCGGCATATTTGATCCCACTTCTGACACCAATTGTTACGAGCTTGGGGTTCGAGACAATTAAAAACTGCCGATTGAATTACCAAAATTGACACTTTAATTACACAACACTAATTATAATCTAAAATCACACTAATAATAAAACACAGTTCGCCGTTATTTCGCTTCGAAGTATTCTCTTGTATCGCCAATTCTATACTCTCCGGTCGTGGTCTATACCGGCCTTATATAGGGCCTCAGATAGTTTCCAGAACCTTCTACTGTAGCGACATCTAGAATGTTCGAGTACATATCGGTCCCGAAATTTCTGGAAGGATCTCGACTCTCCTAGTTCTGCTACTCGACACTAGAGGGCGCTAGTGTAACTAGTGTTGCCATGTACAAGACATTAATAGTGGCGCTCAATACTTTCATTTACTCGACACTAGAGGGCACTAGTGTAACTAGTGTTGCCATGTACAAGACATTAATAGTGGCGCGCAACAATATCATGACAATAACAATAAATTATTAGCTACTTCATTTATCTTTAAGTAATTTTGAAGTAGTTCTTCTAGTAGCAATGGCTTTAGTGTTGCACGTTAATTTTTTTACCATATATTAAATAAGTATTTATATTTCAGGTGAAAGTGTACCAGTGATGAAAGGACCGCCTTGCGTCTCTCCCGAAGTATATTCGACGGAAACTCACAAAAGGCATACATTATTTGCAGGAACACATGTCATACAAACAAGATTTTATGGCAATAACCAGGTAAGTAAACTGTTGAAGACATAATATGTGAATACCTTGCCGAAATCATGACTGGGTTGACTTCTCGTCTATTTATAAGCATTCTTTTAATTAAGTGTATGTTACAGGTGCTTGCGAAGGTTGTGCGCACAGGTTTCTACACTGCAAAGGGAGAACTTATCAAAAGCATTTTGTTCCCAAAACAATTTGTGTTTGAGTTCTACAAGGATGCGGTCAAGTTCGTCATATTCATGTTCTGCATTGCTGCTATCGGAATGGCATACTCCGTATGGCTGTACATTTTGCGAGGAGTAAGAGATTTTGATAATTAATTTGTTTGTAAGCAATATAAATATCATGATTCATTTGCTATAATTAATTGTATTCATTGCAAAAGTTGATGACTAAGGCTAAAAATTGTAATGTATCTATTTAACTAATTATGACAGTGCAATTTAAAATTTACCATTTTTATGAACATATATATTTATTACATTTATTATAACTTTGTTGTCATTTAACTTAAATACTACAACAATAGAACTAAATACACTCTTGCACTCTTTAAGTTCAATAAAAGACATACATTTTTGGATTCATATATTTTTTTTAAAAATAAATATGCATTTTGCTAATAGATATATACAATTTATATGTTTGTGCAACAATTTAATTTTACGCATATAGTAAAAGAATGGCGTGTTGTTGTGGTGTCCAGAGCTCATCTGGTACAATAGTGCTGCGTACGCTGGACATCATCACGATCGTGGTGCCGCCCGCGCTGCCGGCCGCGATGACGGCGGGCATCGTGTACAGCCAGCAGCGCCTGCGCAGGAACAAGATATTCTGCGTCTCGCCGCCGCGCATCATCATCTGCGGCAAGCTGCAGGTTATGTGCTTCGATAAGGTAAACTGATTATGTTTTCTTACATTCTTATTTCTTATGTTACATTTACGACTATTATTATTTATTTTATTTGTCTCATTTACCATAAAATAAAGAAATATCGGGTATTTAATTTCACTTCAATGAAATAACTAAGTGTATGATATACTTACAGAAATGTTTGTTGTTAAAAGAATCGATTTTTACCCTTTTTATTGATAGATAATACAACTAGCTTTGACTTTATTCACAATTATTCAAATAAAAGTGCTATATCACCTTTCACAATTAAGATGCTTGTGCCGTGTAATGAACTTTACTAGTTAAATAAATTCTTTTCCAAAATGCATTATAAACTAAAGTAAGGCAGGCAAATCTTTAAGTGTTTCATACTTGATGATCCATTATTTGCAGACGGGTACTCTTACAGAAGATGGCTTGGACCTCTATGCCGTGATACCTTCATATATCGGCGAAAAGTTCGGTCGATGTGTAGTAGAAATAGCGGCGCTATCAGTATCGAGTCCACTAGTGCAAGCGCTCGCTTCTTGCCACTCGCTTACGAGCATACAAGGACAGTTGAAAGGCGATCCGTTGGACTTGAAAATGTTTGAATTTACTCAATGGGTAAGTTCCAAATAATTATCAAAATTAGGAGTTATTAGGCTAGTAACAATGTAGAACAGGTCCATAGTGATATTTACAGTTAATTGTTTTTAATAGAATAAATACTTTGTACTTTCATTCAGTTTTTTTTTTATAACAGGAGGCAAACGAGCATGCGTCTCATCTGATGGCAAGTGGCTACCGCCGCCCTTAAACAACTGCAACACCAGGGGAATTACAGTTGCGTTGGCGAACTTTCAAAAAAGAGTAGGCTCTTCTTTAAGGGGTCCCTAAGTCGTATCGGTCCGGGAAAATTGCTAGTGGTAGTCGATATCACATGGATCGCCAATCATCCAGATGGTATGAATAGTATTGCGAGTTTTGTTGCGATGTACGATGGCGAAATTGAGCGGCTGGAATTAGTCCGAACAATTCCTCAGAGCATTCCCCGTGGTAGATGTGATAAAGTACGCAGAGATGCAACATCTCTTCGCAGCGCCAATGAGTCAAGCCGATCGAAAAGAACTCTGTCGTCCATCCAGCGCATCCACTGGATGCGGTCAAGTGGAAGGAGCTGGCACAGGAGAGCCCCTGCCCAGATATGGGAACAGTATTCCATGTGGGGCCGAACCTGCGTCTTGTAAAGTTGCAAGCGGTATACCGGCATAAAATACTGTCCCGCTCTGCTGAGCACGCCAAGCTTTTTAGAGGCCAATTTGGCCATCTCTTCCAAGTAACCACGATACTGCACATCATTCGTTATATCGACGCCGATGATTCCGATACTGGCTGAGGCAACAAGGGAGTTCCTTGAAACTGAGGAGATACGACATA
Source organism: Parnassius mnemosyne (assembly GCA_963668995.1). NCBI lineage: Eukaryota > Metazoa > Arthropoda > Insecta > Lepidoptera > Papilionidae > Parnassius > Parnassius mnemosyne. Next base: position 28,236,755 of record CAVLGL010000159.1, read on the forward strand.
GGGGTTCTTTTTAGCGGTAAACGCGTAAACTTGTGTCTTCTGGGGATTGAACTGGACTAGATTTAGTCGCCCCCAAAGAGTCGACTTCAGACACAAGTTTTCCCGAGAAATATTGGCACGCAATGAATGTTTTTGGATTTGCTATCGTTTGAATATCATTGATATGCAAAAGAACAGTGTTGGTGATAGCATGCAGCCTTGTGGAACACCACCATTAGTAGGCTTGTAATCGGAGCATGCACCGTTTTCTACGACGTCTACTACGTCTACCTTGAAGCTCCGATCTGCAAGAAAACTGGTGATTAACTTGCACAATTTCTCGGGAAGCCCATAGGAAGGGATCTTCGAAAGAAGCATTTTGTGCCAAACCCGATCTAAGGCAAGATCACCAGCTGACCGACCGCGACGGAAAGCGTACTGGCGGTCACTAATCACCTGGTGATTCTCAAGGTACCTCATGAGCTGAGAGTTTATGACGGTTTCCATTATTTTTGAGAACAAGGAAGTGATGGCGATAGCCTGTACTTGGACGGATCTGAGCGGTCGCGTTTTTTAGATATTGGGTGCACCAAAGCTGTCTTCCATGAGTTCGGGACTACGCCTAGGGAGTAAGAGTACCGGAAAAGACACGTTAAAACCCGTGTCAACTCTGAAGCACACGTCTTCACTACAATAAGAGGGACGCCATGAAGCCCACTCGACTTGTTGACGTCAAGGGAGAGTGCTTTGCGCACCGAGCGCTGAGTAAACAGCACATCCTGCATGGAGCACTTACACCGCGGGATTGTCGGTGGTGTGTTCCCCCCGTCATCAAGAGTAGAGTTGGATGCAAAGAGAGTACAGATCGGCTTTCTCCTTTGCGGCATGGGCCAGTGAGTCGTCCTCCTTGTGCAGAGATGGGAGAGATGTCTGACAGAAGTTCACTTGAACAGCCTTGGCGAGAGACCAAAATGCACGAGTTCCGGACGAAATTCGAACTAGTTTTTGGCCAATTTTGCCGATGTGCTCTGACTTTGCCTTGGCAAATACACTTTTCATATCATAGTTAATATATTCTCTTATTTTAGTTAAGTATTTAACCAAAATGTTTGCAATAACATATTGCATACAAGTGATATTAAGTATTTAAAACATAGTAGAGCGATGCTGCTGCTACATTATGATAGCAGTACGAATGAGTCGGCTCGACCTGAGTAAGAACCATGCCATCACGGAATAACAGCTTATTGCTGCTGTGTATCGTATACTCAGTGTAGGGAAACGGACATTCTTTTTACTCAAATCCTAAGTCCACAGGAGTTCTAACGCATCTACATTTTGAATCTTAATCAAGGATAGATGAATGTGTCTGTGGGTCACATTTTCCACTTACGATCAGGTGCACTGTATGCTTGCTTGTTGTACTGATATAAGAAAGAAATCATGTATACAATTAACTAATTTGTCATTGTAATATTGTACAGTATTTCAATTTGAGACAACACAATATGAATACTGCTTTACATTATAATTCTTGATATTACATATTACTTCATAATAGTAAAAAAAATGTGATAGGTATGTTTTTTCTCAACATTCTTAGATTTAGGTGGACTTCTTTCCGTCGTTTTCATACGTACGTCATAAAATTATAACGTGGAAAAAACCATTATTCAGATCCTTGAGGAACCTGGTCCTGAAAACACACGTTATGACAACCTCACACCAGCGATAGTAAAGCCGTCTACAGCACACAGTGAAAATCTACAGAACTTGGATGATTATGATTCTCTTACAATGGAAATGCCCTATGAGGTGAATAGATAATCTAATTATTTAAGTTGCTTGTAATTTTCTTATTAAAATGCTCATTTAACCAAACGGAAGATTTTTTTGTTCTTAGATTTAAAATGCAATCCTATTACTTAAAACATTTTAATGTTGTTTCTTTTGCTTACAGATTGGTTTACTGCGTAGATTCCATTTCTCATCTTCTCAGCAATCAATGGGTGTTATTGCAAGGGTACTTGGACAGCCACAGATGGTCTATTTCGTGAAAGGAGCACCGGAAAAGGTTAGGCTGGCTGATTTTTGGCAACACCCACAGTTCATGCCTTACTATCGTAAGGCATCAATTGTGACATATGATATCCTACATAATATGTAAATTTCAAAAAGTGAATTTTTTATTTTATTTTACAAATTAAATGATAATGAATGTAGGATAGTGTTTTAGTTTTAGTAGATCATCATTTCATTATTATATTAATCCACTGGGACCAGGCCATCACCACAGATAGGACTATTCTTGCTAATAAGCTTGATATTGGTAATGGACCTGGCATAGTCAAGTATATTTTTGGTCGACATTACCATTCCTCGTGAAAGCAGAAACAGATAAACAAACAAAATATCTGGACCTGGCCATGAGGTGATCGACATATGGGGTGGTCTGCCGACCGGGATTATTCCTGTGGTCGTTTCTGCGAACGGATAATACCGGTCAGCCTCTCGCGTCGTCTGAGGCGACTGAGACTTCGTGACAGACTGCTCCTAGCTTAAATGCACAAGGCGGTGCTCCTCGACACTACCCGCATCTCCCGCTGGTTTCTCTCCCTTTCTCCCTTACCCTTGGCCGTTTGGTCTCCCCTGCTGAGGGCTTCTATATGGTTGGATTTTATTTATTTATGTATTATTTATTTAATAATTTTATTCTATTGATATTTATGTACATTAATCTTATCTTAATATATAATACTAACTGCTCCTCGCGACTTTGTCCGCGTGTAATTTAGGGTTTTAATTTGTTGCGCGGAACCCTAATTATTTTTCAAAAATATAAGTAGCCTAAGTTACTCCTTATAACATGAGCTATCTACCAGTGAAAGTCCCGTCAAAATCGGTCCAGCCGTTCCGGAGATTAGCCAACACGGAACGGAACAAACAGACAGACAGACAAACAAAAGTTTTAAAAATTGCGTTTCTGTTATGGGTGCTGTATATACTTTTATATGCAATTAGTAAAAAGCTGTTATTTTGACATTACAAACAGACACTTCAATTTTATTTATTTGTATAGATAATACAGCCTAACCATATGAGAAAAATATATAAATAATAATAATGTTTATTTGCAAGCATAATACGATTGTACAGTACAATGGTGTTCAAATATAATTAGTTCTACATATTGTAGACTACATACTTACAAATATTAATGGTCAAGTAACTAACAGCAATATTTACCGAAATTTAAACTACATAAATTATTTAAAATTATTCATCATTGATTTGATAATTAATTATGTAACAGTATAAGACAAAATGCCAATGTAAGATTATTATCTTTATATATAAAATTACGTGTCACGTTGTTTGTCCGCTATGGACTCCTAAACTACTGAACTGATTTCAATAAAATTTTGCACACTATGTGCATTTTGGTCCAACTTGAGAGATAGGATAGTTTTTATCCCGCTAAATGACCCTCAAAATTTTTTTTTCTGTGAGACCACGTCTCAGTTCCGTAAGTCATCACTGGCAACACGCACTGGTTGTACAATTCCGTTTTCAGGTTTTGAGGTATGTCTGACGAGAAGATGTGTCGTAGCTTCCCGAACGCTGCCCAGCCGAGTTGAATCCGTCGATTGACCTCTCGGTCGAAGTTGGACTTACCTAGTCGGACTATTTGTCCCAGGTAAACATACTCGTCAACAACTTCGAGCTTAGTGCTCCCAACAATTACCGGCATAGGTGTGACATGGACATTGAACATGATTTTTGTTTTGTCCATGTTCAACTTAAGACCTATCCGTTGGGAAACACTATCGAGATCATTGAGCATAGTGCTTAGGTCCTCCAGCGATTCTGCCATAAGGACTATATCGTCGGCAAATCGAAGGTGAGTGATGTACTCGCCATTGATGTTGATACCGTTTCCTTTCCAGTCCAGAAGCTTGAAAACGTCTTCCAATGCAGCGGTGAAGAGTTTCGGGGATATGACGTCACCCTGTCTTACACCTCTCTGCAATTGGATAGGTTTCGTACTCTGATTCTGTACTCTGATAGCCATTGTAGCCCTACTGTACAAGCACTTCAACACTTCGATATACCGGCAGTCAACTTGGCACCGCTGAAGGGACTGCAGCACCGCCCAAATTTCGACGGAATCAAAGGCTTTCTCATAGTCCACATACGCCAGACATAGTGGCAAATTGTACTCTTCGGACTTCTGTACAATTTGCCGAAGGGTATGTATGTGGTCTGTTGTGCTAAAGCCCTTTCGCAAACCGGCTTGTTCGGGAAGCTGGAAGTCGTCAAGTCTGCGCGCGAGATGATTCGTAATGACTCTCGAAAACAGCACGTAGACGCGGCTCAGAAGGGAAATCGGTCTGTAGTTCTTCAAGAGAGCGTTGTCACCTTTCTTGAAGAACAAGACCACCGCACTTCTGCTCCACGCCTCCGGTGTAATGCCACCATGGAGGACGGAATTAAAGAGCTTCTGAAGGACTTCAAGTACCGATCTTCCACCCGCTTTCAGAAGCTCCGCTGTAATTCCATCCTCGCCTGGGGCCTTACCGTTTTTAAGGTGCTGGAGAACCATTCTAATCTCGCTCAGACTAACGTCCGGGATATCTTCGGAATAGTGTCGGATGAGACTCGCTCTTGGATCGTTACTCACACTTGCGTGTGGCTCCAACGATGACGTGTACAGCTGCCCATAGAACCTCACAATCTTACTCAAAATCTCAGGTGTCCCGGAAACGATGCTGCCACATTCTGTCTTCAGCTTTGATAGTTGGCTCTTTCTGGCAGACAGATCTCTGGCAAAGACTTTCGAGCCTTGGTTCCGCTCGATCGCTTCTTCAATACGCGCTGTATTGAAGTTGCGTAAGTCCCGCCGCATGCATTTGGAGATCTGTCTGTTCAGATGCCTGTATGTTGTCAAGTCTGTTGAAGAATGTAGCTTCATCTCCCGTCTAACAGCCATGAGATTAAGAGTGTGATCGGAGAGTTTTTGTGTTCTTCTGCGGCGGGTCTTGCAGAACTTAGCTCCGACCGCATGGACAGTTTCCACGAGCTTGTCATTCATATCGTCCACTTCATGTTCTATATAATCAGGTAGATTGTTATAAATTCTTATTTACATAACTAGAGTTTAGAGTATATAACCAATTCTTGTATCTTCCTAAAAATCTACATTCAAATTCTTCACTATTACATTGAAATAAATGTGGATGTATATGAACAAACATACAAATTTCAAATATGTATAATGAAAATGTACATACATTTTCATATTATGCTTACAAAAAGATTTGAACTAATTTTTTAGTATTCTAATTTTAACAGATCAATAAAGATTTTTTATGTTATTCATATTATGCTAGTGCCGCAAACTTTTTAAACACAAAATTGTTTGTTTAGGTTGCTGGCATGTGTGATCCGGCAACACTTCCAGAGAACTTCAGCACAGTTCTCCACGAATACACTTCTAATGGTTTCCGTGTCATCGGTCTCGCACATAAGAAGCTCGATCGTAAAATGAAATGGGTTGACGCGCAGAGGATCAAAAGGGAGAGCCTTGAATGCGACATGGTGTTTTTGGGTTTTCTAGTCATGCAAAATAGCCTCAAACCTGAAACTTCACAAGTAATCAAGGAGCTACATGATGCTCACATGAGACAGGTCATGGTGACAGGTAAACGGTTGCTTTTTATTTAATTTTTTTTTCATGATTGATCATTACAACCTGACTTAGTGTATAGTGCTACCCCACACAGATATTCCGAAATATTTTCTTTCTTTATCAGACCATTTTCGATCTACTGCTCAACCTTTTTAAGGACCTTCATAGACCTATTTAAGAATGTGCTAGCCGGCATACATTTCTGAAAGATTTTGGAGAGACTTATATATTTTTTATTAAAAAGCCTAAAGGAATGCCAAAATTAAATATCATGTTGTCTTTTTCAATCACGACACAGAAATTGTAGCCATATATGTTTGTTATATTGTTATTAATTTATTTTTCTGTTTATCTAATATATAAAAATTAATTTTGTTTTGTTCGTATTTTATGCGTTCCCATACCGTTCATCAGATTTCGGTAAAACTTTAACAACTTATTGTTTATACTTGCAGTTTATAGCCATAGTACAATTAACTCACACTAGGTAGCGCGCGTATCTTACCGACAAATTTGTTTGAAAGGTATATATCATTCAATTTCGATGAATGTATTATCATTCTTAATTAAACAATATAACTCTTCCAAATTTGAAATGATAAAAACGAGAAAAAAAAAAAAGTCCCCCTGGGTTTATCACTAGTTCTTCCCAGGACAGGGGTATTTTCCGAACCAGTGGTAAATAAAAATGACATTCAATAAGTAGGTAAGTTATGTAATAATCTTTTATGTATTAATCTTTCTCTGCTTAGCAATGCGCCGATACCAATTAGTTTCTTATTAAAATCTGCAATTAACTTATCCATAATGAATATCATGGTAACATATTATGATTATGTCTTAATTTTAAAACATATATTTTTTAATCATAAGTTAGAAATCTTATAAAACATAATCATAAATTATGAAATTATAACATAACTTAAATTTAAAATTTAAAAAACCCCCGAAACAAAAAGAGCTGATGATCTTCAAACGGCTGAACCGATTTTGATAAAACATGTCTAAAAACGACCGTTAGAAAACCTGCTCTTAAATAAGCACCAGATCGGTTCAACCGTTTAAGAGCTACAGTGCCACAGGCAAATACACAGACAAACACACATAGCCGTCAAACTTTTGGTGTGGGGGTTATAAATAATAATCATGGTCACATTACCTTACCGGTGGAATTGTGAGTGTGGATACTGATCTTTGACATTAATATTTACAATTTATGTTTATTGTTTTGAACGGTTTTCCCACTATAATTTATTATCAAAATCACAGACTGGTGATGAGAAACAGCGAGAGTAACTGCTTTGTACTATACTAGCCCAGTGTGATGACAGCTAACGCAAACCTTAAAATACCTAGACTAGTAGTGGCTTAGCAGTGGTGGTTGATACAATGTGATGTGGATTGGTTTCTATATCTCCATGTTTAAGTTTATTTCCGTATATTTAAACCAATGAATAACTTTGCCAAATCTAGCGAACATACACAATTTTGAATATTGTACATATCTGAGTCTCGGGCTGAAGGTTGTCCTGTCTGAAAGAAAACACAAATTTATTAAAAAGACCTTTACGGTTTGCTCTCTTTATTATATTTAACAATACATTTATCTTCTTTTGTGTCTGGATAAAATGGTTTTATTTGCAGGAGATAACATAATGACCGCTATGTCGGTGGCGAGAGGATGCAATATGGTGCAACCACATCAGAAACTTGTGTTGATTACTGTTGGCCAGCAGCAAACGAACGACTCTCGGCCGCCACTCAGCATGGAGGTAGGTAACTTTTGATGCATAATTTTAGAGATGTATAATAAATTATTTTGTTTTCAACTTTATAAAGCATTCCATCAAAAGTGACTAATGTAATTATTAGTCCCAAACTTTTAACTCGCCAATTATATCGAGTCACTTTATGCAATATTATTTGAGTGGCAAAGTGAATTTTCTATCCGCTACCAACTTACACAAAAGTCGAATTAAATATTCTCTAGGTATACTACAAATTATTTTGTTGGTATAGACTATTTATTTATTTAAATTGTCTCGTCAGTTTTGTCTTGAAATTTAAAATATCTACTTGATACTTTAAAATGTTTATGGTTAGTTTATTTCCACAATATGTTCACAGGTAGTTGGTGAGGGAGGCCCACCAGTACTGTCAATGGATGCATATGTTTTTGCTTTAGAGGGTAAAACGTGGGCTGTCATAAGGACACACTATCCTGAAATGATGCCAACAGTCTTAAGCAAAGGTAAATAACAATAGTTTTATTTTGGAACGAAAATAAGTAGCATAGAATAGAATAACTTTTTTACTCAATATTGATTATTACATATTACTTATTGAAAGTCATTTTTATTTACCACTGGTTCGGAAAATACCTCTGTCCTGGGAAGAACCAGCAAGAAACCCAGCGGGACTTTTTTTTTTCAAACATATTTCACTTAACAATAATTTCTTTTATACAATTTTTAAATGATTTTTCATAGAACCAGCATGGTGGCGATCACCTTATTCCCAGGGGTTATTTTCATTCATGTATTCCTTGATATTATAATAACCCTTTTTGTACAGTTTTTCTTTAATAAAACCTTTAAACTTGTTTATTGACAAACTTTGAATATGTTCTGGGATTTTGTTGTAAAAGTGTATACATTGCCCCATAAATGAATTACTGATTTCGTGGAATCTAGTAACTGGCATTACAAGCTTATGTTTGTTCCTAGTGTTTAAAGTATGCACATCCTTTTTCTTATTAAAGCTATTTATGTTTTTATATACATGCATTACATTTTCATAAATATATTGCGATGCCAAAGTTAATATTTCCAATTTCCAAAATGATTCCAAAGTCCCGAAACCTTTCAGCTCGAGTTACAAAACCGTTTTCAGTGCCTAGAAGACTGCAATGAAGTGGACGATATGAATGATAAGCTCGTGGAAACTGTCCATGCAGTCGGAGCTAAGTTCTGCAAGACCCGCCGCAGAAGAACACAAAAACTCTCCGATCACACTCTTAATCTCATGGCTGTTAGACGGGAAATGAAGCTACATTCTTCAACAGATTTGACAGCATACAGGCATCTGAACAGACAGATCTCCAAATGCATGCGGCGGGACTTACGCAACTTCAATACATCTTGTATTGAAGAAGCGATCGAGCGGAACCAAGGCTCCAAAGTCTTTGCCAGAGATCTGTCTGCCAGAAAAAGCCAACTGTCAAAGCTGAAGACCGAGTGTGGCATCGTTTCCGGGGTACCTGAGATTTTGAGTGAGATTGAGAGGTTCTATGGACAGCTGTACACGTCATCGTTGGAGCCACACGCAAGTGTGAGTAACGATCCAAGAGCGAGTCTTATCCGACACTATTCCGAAGATATCCCGAACGTCAGTCTGAGCGAGATTAGAATGGCTCTCCAGCATCTTAAAAACGGCAAGGCCCCAGGCGAGGTTGGAATTACAGCGGAGCTTCTGAAAGCGGGTGGAAAACCGGTACTGGAAGTCCTTCAGAGGCTCTTTAATTCCGTCCTCCATGGTGGCATTACACCGGAGGCGTAGAGCAGAAGTGGTCTTGTTCTTCAAGAAAGGTGACAATGCTCTCTGAAGAACTACAGACCGATTTCCCTTCTGAGCCGCGTCTACGTGCTGTTTTCGAGAGTCATTACGAATCGTCTCGCACGCAGACTTGATGACTTCCAGCCTCCCGAACAAGCCGGTTTCCGAAAAGGCTTTAGCACCATAGACCACATACATACCCTTCGGCAAGTTGTACAGAAGTCCGAGGAGTACAATTTGCAACTATGCCTGGCGTATGTGGACTATGAGAAAGCCTTTGATTCCGTAGAAATTTGGGCGGTGCTGCAGTCCCTTCAGCAGTGCCAAGTTGACTGTCGGTATATCGAAGTGCTGAAGTGCTGAAGTGCTTGTACAGTAGAGCTACGATGGCTATCCGAGTACAGAATCAGACTACGAAACCTATCCAATTGCAGAGAGGTGTAAGACAGGGTGACGTTATCGCGAGTACATCACTCACCTTCGATTTGCCGACGATATAGTCCTTATGGCAGAATCGCTGGAGGACCTAAGCACTATGCTCAATGACCTCAATAGTGTCTCCCAACGGATAGGTCTTAAGATGAACATGGACAAAACAAAGATTATGTTTAATGTCCATGTCACACCTATGCCGGTAGTTGTTGGGAGCCCTAAGTTCGAAGTTGTTGACGAGTATGTTTACCTGGGACAAATAGTCCGACTAGGTAAGTCCAACTTCGACCTAGAGGTCGCTCAGCGAGCTATGGAGAGGGCTATGCTCGGGGTTTCTATGCGTGATAAACTTAGAAATGAGGATATCCGCAGTAGAACCAGAGTAACCGACATAGCGCAACGGATTAGTAAGCTGAAGTGGCAGTGGGCCGGCCATATAGCTCGAAGAACCGACAACCGATGGGGAAGAAAGGTTCTTGAGTGGCAGCCTCGTACCGGTAGGCGAAGTGTAAGGCGACCCTCCACGAGATGGAGTGACGACCTGGTAAGACATGCAGGAAGTCGATGGATGCAGGTGGCTCAGGACCGTGCTTTGTGGCATTCCTTAGGGGATGCCTATATTCAGCAGTGGACTTATGAAATGCTGTAATGATGAATGATGAAGTTAATATGTTTATTTCTTTAAATTTTTGTCTGAGGGACTCTACAATTTAGGATATAAATCGCCCGAAACCGTCTCTTTTGCAAAACAAACATAGCTTCAATATCAGTCACATTACCCCATAACAAAATTCCATAAGACATTACGCTATGAAAATAGCTAAAATACACTAATCTAGCTGTCTCAACATCTGTGAGACTTCTAATCTTTCTTACAGCATATGCTGCAGAACTAAGTCTGCTTGCTAATTTAGATATATGGCGGCCCTATTGAAGTTTCGCGTCAATAGTAATACCGACAAAAACAGTTGTATCCACAAGACTCAACTCCTCCCCATTTAACAGCACATTGGTATTCGAATGTTTTTTTACATTAGGTATTGTAAGTTTAATACACTTTGTCTTATTGCCGTTTAAGAGCATATTGTTGGCGTTAAACCAATGTACTAATTTCGATAGAGCATTATTTACATCGTCATAATTAATTGACTGCCGTTTGAATTTGAAAATTAAAGAGGTATCGTTAGCAGATAATACTATGTCGTGATTGAATACCAATGTGTTTTTAAATGGGGAGGAATTGAGCCCTGTTGTATCCACTGTTTTTCTTGGCATCACTCTTGACGCAAAGCTCCAGTGGGGCCCCCATATATCCAAATTAGCAAGCAGACTAAGTTCTGCAGCCTATGCTGTAAAAAAGATTAGAGGTCTCACTAGTGTCGAGACAGCTAGATTAGTTTATTTTAGTTATTTTCATAGCATAATGTCTTATGGGATTTTGCTATGGGGAAATGCGGCTGATTCAGAAACTATTTTTGTTTTACAGAAGAGGGCCATTAGAGCTATTTACAATCTAAAACCGAGAGAGTCTCTTAGAGATAAATTCAAAGAAATTAATATATTAACTTTGGCCTCTCAGTATATTTACGAAAATTTAATGTATGTTCACAAAAACAAAGATAGTTTTAGTAAAAGAAGTGATATACATTCTGTAAACACTAGGAACAAACACAAGCTAGTGATACCAGTTTCTCGACTCCACAGAGTCAGTAATTCATTCTTGGGGCAATGTATACGCTATTACAACAAGGTCCCGGAAAGTGTACAGGTTCTCTCTATTACCAAGTTTAAATGTTTTATTAAGCTGAAACTGTATAAAAAGGGTTATTATAGTATAAATGAATACATGGTTGATAATAACCCCTGGGAATGAGGTGATCGCTTCCAAGCAGTTTCTAAAATAAATTTTGTAAATAGTTCGTAATCATTTATATTGTAAAATTTATTTAAAAAAAAGTCCCGCTGGGTTTCTTGCTGGTTCTTCCCAGGACAGAGGGTTTTTTCGAACCAGTGGTAAAGTAAAAAATGACTTTCAATAAGAATTACACATGTAATGTATATTGAATAAAAAATATTCTATTCTATTCTATTCTATTCTATTGTCCCCTACAAGATAAGGTAAGTCATTAACATAGATTAAAAACAAGAATGGGCCAAGAATCGAGCCGTGAGGAACGCCCATTAATACTACCGATCCGGAGAACCTTTACCACTGATCACGACTTTTTGAGTTCTGTTACTTAAATATGAAATAATGAGCCAAATTTTTTACACCGTAATGTTGTAGTTTCTTGATTAATATCTCATGATGAACACAATCGAAAGCCTTGGAAAGATCACAGAAAATACATAAGGCATCTTGTGAATTCTCTCAGGCATTAAAATTATATTTCATAAGCTCAACACCGGCGTCAGACGTCGAGCGACCCCTTGTAAAATCAAATTGGTTTTTATGAAGTAATTTATAAATAAATATACCAATTAATAGCTTAGCTAAAATTTATAGCTTTTTTACAGAATCTAGAAGCCTAATGACTTGTGTAATAAAGTTCTATTTCATTAAATTAAAGCTGCAAACTGCATTAATGAACTACCATTGATTAGTTTATATACCAGTATAAGGTACGTTAATTAAAAAATTATGAAAATAAAGGTCGGCCTATAATAAAAGTAACATTGTTTCGACCTCATCTAATTTTAACTTTATTGAGATATGTATTCTTGTTTTTGTTATATATTAATTTACCTTACTTTGTGACCTTATAACAATTGAAATACAAAATTTACTAAACAGTCGAGTGCTCTAAATATATTTAAGAGAGGAAACAATTACTTTCAAAATATTTATGAGAAGAAACAATTGCTCTTACAAAATACCAGCATAAAATAGCAGCTTAACACTGCTGTGTTTCGTATAGTGAGTGTAGTATTCCATCTTACTCCTCACGGGTAACAATGCATCTGCATTTTGTTTCGTAATCGAGGAAGATGTCTATGGGCCACAGCAACCATTTACCATCAGGTGGACTGTGTGCTAGCTGGAGGTGAAACGGATAGCTGTTTGGCCGGATACCGGATATCGAATATTCGGCCAGTCTTATCGCCGGATAGCCGGATATCCGGCCACCGGATATTCGGCCGAACATTGCCGTTTAGTGCATCGCAAGCATCGAACTTGCGTAGGTGGCACTAGTGGTGGCGATCGTGTGCACGCGGGACTTGGACGACTTCCGGTCTTTTCGTTCATGAGCGAAGTTAGCAATTGGTTCATTGTATGAAGCAATGTATAAATTTATTGAAACCTTTTGAAGAAATAACATAAATAACAAGTTCTGGTCTGTCCTGCGTGTCGGAAGTTATACCACACGTTACTGCTTTAAAAAGTATTTAGATAAAGATGAAATTGAGAAAAGAACGCCGGATTTACCACACATGCGGGCCTCGTTAAAAGCTGAACAAGAGAGTCGTTTTAACTGCTTAAATCAACTTGATTGCTACTTATCTAGACCCGAGATTCAAAACAAACTACTTGGGAGTGGTTGAGGCTGAAAGAGCTCGCCAGGAAATTCTTATGGAGTACTTAAAAACGTCTAGCGAAGAGTCCTCCAGTTCATCGTCAACACCGGTTAAAAAAGTATAGTAGAGGAGACAGAGTCAGCTGTATCACGCGAAGCTCATTACACGTTCTGTGATTGCTTCAATGAAGTAGGAAATGAAAATTATACTAGTCTGTCTCATCATGAAGAAAGAAACCCGATTTCATGTGAAATTGGTTTGTATCTAAAGTCAGTGTGAATTGCTCGCGATTGTGACCCTTATATTTTGTGGGCAGCTAATGCTACACAATATCCAAATTTATCGAAGTTTGCCAAAATCTATTTTTCAGCACCGTGCAGCACTGTGTACAATGAAAGACTTTTTTCTGAAGCTGGCCTTGTTTATGAAGACAGGCGAAACCGCATGTTACCTTTCAATGCAGAGAAACTAGTATTTATTCACAATAATTTGCCCTTAGTGCAGTACAAGTACTAAATTTCTAAGATTTAAAATGAAAATTTTGTGATCACTGATTCTATTGGTTAAGTGACATAAATGAAATACTTAACTAAATTTGATATTTTGTATTTTTTTATCCGGTATCCGGCCGGATAGCAGTTTGTTATCCGGTATCCGGCCGGATAGTAATTTGGGCCGGATAGGCCGGATACCGGATAGTTACCGGATATCCGTTTCATCTCTAGTGCTAGCTTGTCACCCTTATACTATAAAAAAAACTACTTTTCTGCTTAGACGTCCGTCTGAATAGTTGTACCTTCATATCTATTTACACCACCAAGCAGCAGTGCGTGCACTGCTATATTCAGAGTAGTTGAGCTGTGCAGCAGTACTGCACCTATTTGTAGCATTCGTGTTACGTTTACATTAAGTTTACTCTTGTATTTACTATTCCGCGACAAAAACATTCAATTACTTTTTACAGGCATGATATTCGGTCGATTTGGACCAGACCAGAAGACTCAGCTTATTACCGCTTTGCAAGGCGAAGGTTTAATTGTAGGAATGTGTGGCGATGGAGCTAACGATTGTGGGGCTTTAAAGGCTGCTCATGTTGGCATTTCACTATCTGAAGCAGATGCATCAGGTATTTTTTTTTTAAAAATAAATGTTTGTTTATTCATGAGAAATAAAATATATTATTTCTATATTATGTCAGTATATTATATTCATAAGGGCACTTGCCAAGCTATAGAGGGCTATGCTCAGATGTTTTATGCGTGATAGAATTCGTTATGAAGCTATCCATAGTAGAACCCAAGTATTCAATATAGCCCAACCGCTAACTATCCGTAAGCTGAAGTGACAATAGGCCGGCCATATAGTTCGAAGAATTGACATCCGATAGGGAAGAAAGATTCTTGAATGACAGCCTCGAAGTGACGCATTGGATGGAGTGGCGACCTTATAACAGAGGGAGAAAGTCTAAGGACCCAGGTAGCTCAGGATTGGTATAGTGGCATTCAGTGGGGGAGACCAATGTTTAACTGACTGACTGTGGACTTATATATGGATAGGCCATAATGATGATGATGATTATATTTTGATGTAATGATTATATTGATATTGCAGAATATCAAAATTCTAAATAAATTAAAATAAAGTAAAAAAATAAGTAATATTATTTTCGTAGTTAACTTATTAACCATTTATATCATTATTGTTATAGTGGCAGCTCCGTTCACCTCTCAAGAACAGAATATAAGATGCGTGAAGCTACTTGCTTTAGAAGGACGATGCGCTCTTAGTACTTCCTTTGCTATCTTCAAATATATGGCTCTGTACTCGCTCATTCAGTTCTTCTCTATTCTTATCCTTTATAATGTAAGTTTTTGTACTATTTACTATAGAATAATAATAATTATTATAGAATGATTAAAATTAACATTAAATCCAATATTGACGTCAACTACATCTAAAAAAAATGTCAAATTCGTTAAATAATATTAATAAATAGGAATGGTGTTCTTCTTAAGTTTCAATAGTACTCTAGTTCGATCCACGCTGCAGATATAATTGTAAAGGCCGATTTATACTTCGGCAAGTACAGTAGCGAGTTAACTTGCGAACATGGCGAGTTAAGTAAAAAAATCTTGTTTGAACGGCAATCAGTCAGTTAAATGGCAAATTAACAATTAAGTTGAACGTTATAGCCGGCTGGTCTATTTTTTGGCGAGTCAAGTTCGAAGTGCTGCCCTCCCGCGCGTCTCCCGCCACCCGCAACTAAACTCGCCGCGTGTGAACGAGCGAGTTTAGGTCAGTGGATACGTTGACAGGACACAACATGTTTGCGTGCTCAAAATATAAAATTGTACTTTTTTTAACTAAACTCGCTAAGAAGACATTTGAACGCAACTGCTCACTTAACCGTTTAATGTCAACTGTCCTGTAACTAAACTCGCTACTGTACTTGTCGATGTGTATCGGTCCTAATTTACCACTTGCTTCGCGCTGAAAGAAATCATCATGTGGAAACATACATGTCTGTAATTATAAACATTTTGAGAACATGTAAAGTGTCCTACAACGGGGCTAGGCTGCAGACTAGCTTTTCCATAACCCTCTCAGTAATGAGAGAAGACCTAGCAGAGGGATGTACCCATATCGGCTGTAATTTGTAGATTTTTATGGCGTAAGGCGTCGTAGGTTTAGTGAAGAAAACAGTTTATATTAACGTTCACAGTCTTTTAATAGTCCACGACACAAAGCACACTACAATAAAGAGTCAGAAGGGAAGCGAGCACAATAATAGTTACAAAGAATAGCACAAGCAAGAAAGTAAGAGATAGCATTAACAAATAAACAGTACGTGGTTAGCCGCGGGCGCAAAGGTGTTACAAGGGTCTAGTCGCAGAGGCGATCAGCAGGTAACTAACTTGATACAAGTACAACAGGATATGCGCGAGCGCCGCGATTCAATCCCCGGCCGCTCTGTCTAGAAAAAGGTCGATCCACAATGGTCCCAATGTGTTAAATGCTTGTTCTATAATGGTTACATAATATATAATTAATTACGTTTACTGTAGGTGTTGTATGTGTTTATGTGTAAGTGTTACTGTGTTTCTGTGTGCATATATGAGGTGTGTGTAATAATGTGGTGGAATCCCCACAAATTAAAATTTTACCATTTACAATAGTATAGCGATTCAGTGTACAGAAATTTCTATCTAGACCAGTCTTTCTCAAAGTGGGCGATAACGCCCCCTTGTGGGCGTTGGATACCTATAGGGGATTCGTTGGCGTGGTTTAGTGATGGTTGATTTGTAATTTAATTCGGATACTTTATATTTCTAAAACTTACTAAAATTAAAACCTACCTATTACTCAATTACGAATAATTAGTTTATATTTCTGCCCTGTATGATGGTATATAAACTAGAAATACTTAACATGATTTCGTAGGATAGCCCGTACGCCGTACGCAATCAAGTTGTTAAATAACGCTGTTGATGCAATCCGGTAGCAATCGGCTGGTTCATCGATACTTTTTCTTAACTTGCTCAGTACGATTGAGCGTCGAAAGAGATATACGAGTTTGTGCGTGTTTATCTTATTCCTGTCGGTACGTGCTGCATTTAAATCCTATATAAAAGCTCGTAATAATTTTTATATTTTCATTAGTGGTAGTGGTAATCTTTAAACAAGTATTTAAGTTCAACACTTTATTTACATATTTGTAAAAGCAAAGCCATTTCGGAAGCAAAAAAGAAGAGACGGCAATATAGTGCAGAATATATTAAATATGAAAATTCGACAAATCCATCTTTGCCTTTGTGCCTGTGTTCAAAAACATTTTCAAACGAAGCGATGAAGGCTTCAAGAAAGATCACTTGAACAAAATGCATCCAGATAAGAATTACAAAAATGTAGCCTATTTTCAAGACCTGGAAAAGAAGCATAATGCTCAGCCAAGTATATCAAAACTTTTTCGGTGGCTGCTAAGCAAGACGATGACGGACTTCGAGCGTCGTACAATACCTCTTTGTTAATTACTCAAACAGGTAAACCACACACCAATAACGGAGAAACGTTAATTTTGCCGGCAATAAAAGAAGTTATATCGACTGTGCTCCATAAACCGGCGGCAGACATAATTCCAAAAATTCCTTTGAGCAATAGTTCTGTGCAAAGAGTAACTGATGAAATGGCTGAAAACATTGAAGAGTCATTGTGCAATCATGTGAAGACTAGTCAATTTTCAATTCTGTTGGATGAGTCCACTTTACTAACTAATGAGGCATTGTTTCTGTCTTACGTGAGGTTTATTAAAGATGAAAAAATATGTCAAGAACTATTATTTGCTAGAAATTTAGACACGAACACAAAAGGAGAAACCATATTTAAAACACTGGAAAAGTTTTGTGATGAAAAAGGAATTCCCTTGGATAATATTATATCAGCTGCTACAGATGGTGCTCCAGTTATGACGTGGTGCCAAAAAGGCCAGCTTTGTGTTACTAATGATGAAGATTTCAACCGATTGATCTTTCACACAGAAGTGCGTTGGCTATGAAATAGAAATTTTCTGACTCGATTTTACAATCTGTTTGACTCTGTCGTAGAATTCTTGGAAAACAAAGACCCAGAATTGCGCGACAACCTCATCTCATCAAAGAATGATATCGCATACCTGACAGATATTTATAAATAGCTTAATGATATGAATCTCCAACTTCAAGGCGATGACTTGAACTTAATAAAAACAAAAAATGTCGTCGCTGCTTTCGTAGCCAAGCTGCTCTTACACAAGAAGAATATCTGCAGACATGAGTTCCATAATTTTTCCAATTTATCAGTATCCTGCAACAACGACGACTTGCTTGTCTACTGCCAACATTTGGAAAATCTCCACAGTGATTTCATAGAAGGATTCCAGAACATTTTGAAATTGGAAATACCAGACTGAGTATTAGATCCTTTTTCAAATGTCAACATAGCAGTATCACGCCAACTGGAAAAAGAACTTATGGAACTGACAACGAGGATTATAAAAATCAAGTTCAGAAATGTCTACCAAGAATTTTGCCTACAACAGTCAATCCCGCCAGTTGTACCCTGGAGTGTGGTCAATCGTTCAACGATTTTAATATCATTCCCATCGTAATATGTATGTGAACGTGGATTTAGCGCTGTGACAACGCTGCTTACTAAAAAAATAAATCATTTGCATGTTACCCGAACGGGGCGACTTACGACTGTTTTTGAGTAATATCGAACCTGATATCAACAAACTTGTTAAAATCATCAAATTCATCCATCTCATTAGATTAGTTTTAAAACAAAAATTGATTACCTATCTATATTGTTTCTTTTAATTTGATTACAATATATTCTTAATATTATAAAGTTGCGTTTTAATTGCTCTCACTAGTAATAATATTTAGTTTAGAATGTAAGTTTAAACACCAGAACCGACTAATATAGCACACCATAAGTAAATTAATTAAAGTAATGAAATTGTGGTTTTTAAGTTTTAGGAGTGTATAAAAAATTGAGGGCGCTGAAAAATAATTGATTTTCAAAGGGGGCCGTAAAAGAAATAAGTTTGATAATCTCTGATCTAGACGCTTGTCTCTTGTTTTAATTCCATATTTTATTTGATTTATAAACTGATCAGAATATATTGCTTATTATCTGGCCTTTATAAAGTAATTTCGCAATGGTATTATTTCCGTGCACGCTTGGAGGCGGGTTGGCTGTTGTTTTATTATTTTGAGTTGTCATCAGGAAAATGCTGCCGCCCGTCTCCTGTTTCTACTATACGGCGCGTGTAATTAAACAATAATAAGAATAGTTTATTTAGTGCCAAATACAAGTTTTGAAAAGCACAGCGGTAATGATAACGCTTGTGTTTAGTACACGCCAGAGATATGGTGTCAATTAACTAAGCTAGTACTATTATCTATTGTGACTAGGCCTAGAATCTCTAGGGCATAGAATAAATAGTGGTACTACGTACAGAAGTTGCACTTCTTTGATGTTTGCTACTTACCGACGTTTTAATAGCTTACATATTTATTATTAATTAGATAAATCACGCACGTAAGCTAAATGTCCGTATGTATGGCTTTGTATCTTATCCCCGTCCCACGTCACGGACGATATTCTGTGGCTACCTAGCTTTCAACAAAGAGCAACAAAACACAGTACATATAGTACCTTTTTATTATTTATTTAATTTACAACTGTTTTACTTAGAGTCTTGTCTTTTTTTCTGTCTACAAAATAACGGTTATTAAATTTTAAGAGTCAAAGTCTACATCTGACGTACCTATAATTTAAGCACAGAATAAATAATAGTGCAAGAACAGAAGGATCACTGATAGCAAACTTGCGCGTTTAAACCTAGTTATAATGTCGCTAATGTTCACAATACTGCAAGCCTCGGATACGACCTTCGTTAAAATAGCCTACCGATTACATAATTATTAAATCAAAATGCACCAAACGCGAGAATCTGTATCATTTAGCCTGTTACGCGCCTTTGTTAAAACTGTAAGGTTAGGTGTTGTGAGAAAAATTTAATCCTTGGATAATGGTTGGTAGTAGAATACACCGAAGTGTTATGCAATGTATTAGTAATTTGCTGATAAGAACATTATTGTTGAATGTGAGGAAGGTTAATATGCAAACTCGAGAAACATTGAGATTATAACAACGTGAACGTCTTTGAAATTCAAATAATTTACCTAGTTACCGTTTTAACCGCCTTCAAAAAAAGGAGAAAGTACTCAATTTGACTGTATTTTTAATGTGTACTTCAAGAACTTTTTTCTAGATGAACCGATTTCGATGGTTTTTTTTATTTGAAAGCTGGTGCTTATAATTTATACATCCCATATAAATTTGATCAAGATCTGACCTAGTTTTGGAGTTATCCTTAATAATGCGTATTGTTACGCGCCACTATTAATGTCTTGTACATGGCAACACTAGTTACACTAGCGCCCTCTAGTGTCGAGTAAAAGAAAGTGTTGCGCGCCATTATTTATGTCTTGTACATGGCAACACTAGTTACACTAGCGCCCTCTAGTGTCGAGTAGTTGAACTAGGAGAGTCGAGATCCTTCCAGAAATTTCGGGACCGATATGTACTCGAACATTCTAGATGTCACTACAGTGGAAGGTTCAGGAAACTGTCTGAGGCCCTATATAAGGCCGGTATAGACCACGACCGGGGCAGTATTGAATTGGCGATACAAGAGAATACTTCGAAGCGAAATAACGGCGAACTGTGTTTTATTATTAGTGTGATTTTAGATTGTAATTAGTGTTGTGTAATTAAAGTGTCAATATTGGTAATTCAATCGGCAGTTTTTAATTGTCTCGAACCCCAAGCTCGTAACAATTGGTGTCAGAAGTGGGATCAAATCATGCCGATTTTACCAAAGGACGACATGGAGGGCATCCGTACCCGAAGTCAACGCCAGCTGGAGACGGACCAGAGACGATTTGGTAATGCATCGCCGCAAACGTCGGAGGGCCAGCTGCCGACCGAGGAGGCCGGGCCGTCATCAGCTCCTGCATCTGCAGCACCTGACTTAGGTGCTCTGATGATGATGCTACAGGAGCAAGCCCGCCGACAGGAGGAACAGGCCCGTCGGTTGGAAGAGCAGCTGCAGCGTGGACAGGAGGAACAGGGCCGCCGGTTGGAAGAGCAGCTCAAACGTGATAAGGAAGAGCAGATACTTCTCATGAAGGACCTTCACGCTACCTTTGGGAAAGAGATAAGCGAGGTGAAGGATAAGGTTGCACGATATGACAACCGCCTGTCCGAAGCTGAAACTCGAATCGACCAAGTGTACAATCGGGTTGACAACGTGATGGCTGACGTTAAGAAAACGCTGGACAACCTCAAACTTGGGGAAGGAGTTACAGTTCCCGTGGTAGCTACATTACCTTCGCTACGTGGATTCAAAGTGCCGCCGTTCGACGGGAGCTCTTCCTGGTCGGCCTACAAAATCCAGTTCGAGGCTGTCATGAAAGCGAACGGCTGGAATAAAAGTCAGGCCATGACTGCTCTCACGCTAGGCCTACGCGACCAGGCCTTAACTGTTCTGGAAGCTCTCGGTAAGGAAGTGACTTACGAGCAGCTCCTTGAGGCATTGGAGGCGAGATATGGCGATGCTCACCTGGAACACGTCTTTCGTGCGCAGCTCAAAGATCGCGTGCAACGCAGTAACGAAAACCTGCAGCAGTGGGCCCTTGAGGTAGAGAAGCTGGTTCGAAAAGCGTACCAGTCTGTACCTGCGCTCATTGTAAGGAACCTGGTGCAGACATTCATCGACGGCATCCGCGACCTTGAAGTCAGAGCTGCTGTGAGGCTCGGGCACCACGAGACGCTTAAGGACGCCTTGACCCATGCACTGGAGGTGGAAGCCGTGCGGCAGGATCATCGTTCCCACCGCGTCAGGGAGGTTGCAGCAGCTACAGTTCAGGACCGCAATAAGGGCTACAGCCCTAGGTGCTACGGCTGTGGGGAAAGGGGCCATCTTCGATCCAGCTGCCCTAAACGAACTGTAGAAAGGGAAGGTGATCGATCTCGAGAGGGTAGTGCGGATAATAGCACCGCCCAGCAGCAGCAGGGAAACGAGTAAAAGCCAGGACTGCGGGGCGGGTGCTGGCTGATGTTAAATGAGCCCCAAGGATTTCGATCTCACAAACCCATGATGGGAACAGCCTAATCATCAAGGGCGAAGTCAACGGAACGCCGTGTAAACTGACCATAGACACTGGAGCCTCTCGCACGGTTGTGAGTTCCCAACTTATAAGTCGGTTCCTTGGGGACTCCGCATACAACCGAGAACGCATTTATTTGGTGACAGCCACCGGTCAGCGCATACCCGTCCGTGGAGAGAAGGAGATGGAGTTGAAGCTAGGCAACACGATCTACCTGCATAATGTCATCGTGGCTGATATAATGGACGACTGCATCCTGGGCCTAGACTTTATGAGGAAGAATTGTTGTGAGATCGACGTTAAGCAAGGTGTTTTGAAATGTGGACAAGAGGAACTTTTCGTGGAAGGGGCGTTACCAGGGAATGTGTAAACGATTGTGCCGGTTAGACTTCCACGGAATCCTGGGCAAACTCTTCGTTGTGTACTCGTGGAAAGGGTAGACAATGACCTTCCATGGAAAGTGGCTCGAACCTTGGTCAGAACCGCCGACATCTCAGGAGTACGTGTGCTGAACCTTTGTGATCAGGAACAGATTATAGAAAAAGGCACATTGGTTGGTACTAGTGAGGAAGTGGATTGGTTGCGTCGGTGCGAATATCTATCGACTGGGACCCCCAGCAAGGATGGACAAACTAGAGTGACCACACTTTTAGAAGACTGTCGCAGCGTTCTCTCCCCGAATGAAACGGTCAAAGCGAAGAAGTTGTTACTCAAGTACGCCAATGTTTTCTCGTCAAACGAAGCTGACATAGGAAAGACTGGCTTAGTTAGAATGGTGAAGGATGGTGTTATTGAACCTTCATCTAGTCCATGGTGTTCACCTGTGGTGCTGGTATAGAAAAAGGACGGCAGCATGCGGTTTTGTGTTGACTACCGCCGCCTGAACGACGTCACAAAGAAGGACAGCTATCCCTTGCCAAGAATTGATGACACGCTCGACATGCTTACAGGCGTAAAGTGGTTTAGTACGCTGGATCTGAAAAGTGGCTACTGGCAGGTTGAAATTGACCCTAAGGACAAGGAGAAAACTGCATTCTCCACAGGAAAGGGCCTGTGGCAATTTAAAGTCATGCCGTTTGGATTGTGCAATGCTCCAGCAACGTTTGAAAGGTTGATGGAGCTTGTACTTACCGGGCTAATTGGAGATGCCTGTCTCGTCTATTTGGATGACGTCATCATCGTAGGTCGTACGTTTGAGGAACACCTTCAAAACCTGAAACGCGTGCTCATGAAGATCCAGAGTGCCAACCTCAAGTTGAGTCCAAAGAAGTGCTCACTATTCAAACGGCAAGTTAGTTTTTTGGGGTATGTAGTGTCGGAAGAAGGTATCTGCGCGGATCCAGAGAAAATTGCTGCTGTCAAGGAGTGGCCGGTCCCAAAAGACAAGACACAGATTAGAGCATTTTTGGGTTTGTGCTCTTATTATCGGCGATTTGTGAAGAACTTTGCAGATATAGCCAAACCTCTGCACAAGCTAACCGAGGAGAAGCGACAATTCTGCTGGGATGAAAGTTGCGATATTGCATTCCAGGAGCTCAAGAACCGTCTGTGCAAAACACCTATTTTGGGGTACCCTGATTCATAGCAATATAATAGCAAGGAATTCATAGTTGACACAGACGCAAGTGATATAGGACTTGGCGGTGTGTTGTCTCAACGGAATGGTGATCAAGAGATTGTGATAGCGTACTTCAGCAAGTCGTTGTCAAAGCCGGAAAGGAACTATTGTGTCACAAGACGGGAATTGCTTGCTGTGGTAAAGTCCTTGCAGCATTTTAGCAAATATCTTCTAGGGCGGAAATTCCACTTACGAACTGACCATGCTGCACTGAAATGGCTATTGCAGTTCAAAAATCCGGAAGGACAAGTTGCGAGATGGATTGAACTACTGCAGGAATACGACTTTGTGATCGGACATCGCAGCGGGAAATCTCATGGCAATGCAGATGCATTGTCAAGAAGACCTTGCCCTGAAGATTGCAAGCATTGTACTAGGCAAGAGGGTAAGGAAGTGGTATCTGTGAGAATTCTCAGGACAGACCAGCTCAGCAATGAGTGGAAGGACAGCCTACAACATGCACAGCAGGAAGATTCGGACATTAAGCCGATTCTGGAATGGATGAAGACCAGTGCTCCTAAGCCCAAGTGGAGCGACGTCTCAGCAATGAGTTCGACCACGAAAAGCTATTGGGCCCAATGGGACAGCTTGCTGATTCAGGATGTAGTCCTGTGCCGTAAATGGGAAAATGGTCGGGGAGACAGGTGTCATTTGCAAATGGTTGTCCCTAAGGCTAAAGTGCTGGATATTCTACAGCTGTACCATAGTGGTTGTTCAGGAGGCCACCTGGGAGTTAAACGAACTCTCCTGAAGATCCGAGAACGGTTTTACTGGGTCCACTGTCGTGACGATGTCGAGGACTGGTGCCGCAAATGTACAAGTTGTGCGGCTGTAAAGGGACCTCAAATTCGTAGTAGAGGCGCATTGAAATTGTACAATGTTGGTGCACCATGGGAGAGGATAGCCATTGACGTTGCGGGGCCGTTTCCAGAAACTGAAAGTGGTAACAAATATTTCATGGTTGTGATGGATTACTTCACTAAGTGGCCAGAAGTCTTCGCCATTCCAAATCAAGAAGCTTCAACCGTTGCAGATAAACTAGTTCATGAAGTCTTCTGTCGTTTTGGAGTACCTTTAGAGATTCACAGCGATCAAGGAAGGAATTTTGAGTCTCAAATATTCCAGGAAACTTGCCGAGTTATGGGTACTCAGAAAACACGAACAACTTCTTACCACCCACAATCTGATGGAATGGTAGAAAGATTTAATCA
Organism: Parnassius mnemosyne; assembly: GCA_963668995.1. Classification (NCBI taxonomy): domain Eukaryota; kingdom Metazoa; phylum Arthropoda; class Insecta; order Lepidoptera; family Papilionidae; genus Parnassius; species Parnassius mnemosyne. The sequence goes on from CAVLGL010000159.1 coordinate 28,261,472, forward strand.
GACATTGGAGAGGTACCTAGCAAAAGTTGTGGAAAAACGGCAACGAGACTGGGACAGGCACATACAACCGTTTTTGTTGTCATATCGAAGCGCTGTTCACGAAAGTACATCAGTGACACCAGCTTTCGTAAACTTTGGGAGAGAATTGCGGCTGCCTGCAGACCTGATCACCGGAATACCACCTGATGCCCCACGCAGTATAACCGATTATGCAAATGACTTGCGGAACAAAATGAATGACATTTATGAGCACGTCAGACAGACGGGCCAGCAAACGTCTGAGAAGATGAAAACACGGTATGACCGCAAAATGAACAACAAGGGGTTTGATGAAGGTTCACTAGTGTGGTTATACAATCCAGTTCGCAGCAAAGGGAAATCTCCTAAGCTTCAAGCCAAATGGGACGGACCGTACCGGATTGTGACAAGGATCAATGACGTAACCTACCGGATACAGAAAGGTGTCAGAGGTACTCCTAAGATTGTCCATGTGGATCGACTGGCGCGTTATTATGGGGCCAATAATGCTCGGGACGAGCATGTCTTAGGAGGGGGCAGTGTTACGCGCCACTATTAATGTCTTGTACATGGCAACACTAGTTACACTAGCGCCCTCTAGTGTCGAGTAAAAGAAAGTGTTGCGCGCCACTATTAACGTCTTGTACATGGCAACACTAGTTACACTAGCGCCCTCTAGTGTCGAGTAAAAGAAAGTGTTGCGCGCCACTATTAATGTCTTGTACATGGCAACACTAGTTACACTAGCGCCCTCTAGTGTCGAGTAGTTGAACTAGGAGAGTCGAGATCCTTCCAGAAATTTCGGGACCGATATGTACTCGAACATTCTAGATGTCACTACAGTGGAAGGTTCAGGAAACTGTCTGAGGCCCTATATAAGGCCGGTATAGACCACGACCGGGGCAGTATTGAATTGGCGATACAAGAGAATACTTCGAAGCGAAATAACGGCGAACTGTGTTTTATTATTAGTGTGATTTTAGATTGTAATTAGTGTTGTGTAATTAAAGTGTCAATATTGGTAATTCAATCGGCAGTTTTTAATTGTCTCGAACCCCAAGCTCGTAACAGTATTAATATTGAAGTCGGTTGTACAAAATGTTTAATTGCATTACTTGTCTCTCTTCCTCTCTTTTTAAAAAACATTACCTCCATTGCACGGGCCAAAACAAAAATTCCATGCTGATAGCAATGGTATCAAAATGGTTGACACAAAATGCACCGGAATATATTAAATTAGTTGTAATAGATTTTCCGATAGTGGGGAAAGAATTGCGAAAAAACGAGAGCATTGTAAAACCAGATGAATACATACAGGTTATGAGTGATTATTCTACGATTGTAAATGTATCATCTGAAGTCAATGAAGACTTTGGCAAGTGGCATGTGCAGTTTTCGAAATGCAAAAGATTTTATATAAATAGGTCAACCAAATGAAAACAGATCGGCTTACGAGGAGAACTATTTTACAAAAGAGATTTTGGAGAATATAAGAATATTTGCAAAAAAAGGTAAAAATACTGCAAAGATAACCCCAAACATTGTACCTCGTGGTGTGCCAGTAAAAACCTTGAAAGTTGCGAGACGTAAACAAATTGTTATGTGTACATTATGGCAACAACTGGCGAGTCTTAGATAATCTCGGGTAATTCTATCCACACCTGAAGTACCAACAGATGCCGATGATGATGTTGACGAAAATTCCCAGTAAATGTGTGAAGACCAACAAGAAATGCAAACATTAGTAATGTTAATTTTTTTTTTTTGTAAAAATTATTAACATTTGCCTTTAAGTTTGTAAGATTTTTAAATAAATTAACATCTATGACATGTTTTTAATACTGCCACTGAAGAAACTAAATGTTGATGTTGTGACCAAAATGTTTTGAGTGTAGTTAATCTGTAATATATGCATATTCATATGCTTCAAAACCTGCAATGTCTGCCAGTGTTTACAACAGAAAACGCAGTTCAATTGTGTATTTCAAAGTCAGGAAAGTCGAAATGAAATCTGTTTTTGAACATTTCTCATAATTTAAAGCAGGTTTCTTATTAATTATCGTGTCATTTGATATTTCCACTGCTATTTGCGAACATTAAGTTTATTGCCAGTGAATTATAGCTACCCGCAATAATAAAATGATGTATTGTTGCTACTTTGCAATAGCGGACATTCCTACCCAACCGAGTTGAATCCGTCGATTGATCTCTCGGTCGAAGTTGGACTTACCTAGTCGGACTATTTGTCCCAGGTAAACATACTCGTCAACAACTTCGAGCTTAGTGTTCCCAACAACTACCGGCATAGGTGTGACATGGACATTAAACATGATCTTTGTTTTGTCCATGTTTTGTTTGCTGTTGTTTTGTTGCTGTTTTTGATTCTAGTAGACTCTAAATATCAAAAGTGCCTAAATACTTATAAGAGAAAAATACATTTTTGTTAACGTAAGGCGCGCGTCAGCTCGAGCGTGCGCTTGACATCCTCACAGAATTAGCCCCGGGTAGGAGGCCGTGCAGCGTAGGCATATTATCATGCCTAAAGCGCGGAGTGAGAATGGCCTGATTTAAGTAAATACTGGGAAGGAAAACATGGACATAGAGTGATAAAATTAATACTCGTTAAGTAAATTATTTGCTTGTTTTTTCATTACAGTGTTTTCAAAATTGTTAATGAATATATTTTCTATAATATACATATAAATTACACTAAAAATTATACAAATATTTTATTCTATAAATAAAAATTAAATAAATAAAAACAATAAACAAAATATTTAGACAAGTATATGCAAAAAAATCTATTTACGTAAACAGTGTTAAAAAACTGAATTTCACTAGTACGTAGCTCGCCTAAAACGCCTTATGTTGTAATCAATTAGTTCCGCTCGATTGTAGGTATTTACATCAAGAGTGACAGAGGCTTGTCTAGGGCTCCAACTGACTTCTACTGTACAAGTACGCTGGACTGGCTATACACCGTGACATAATGAAGCTATTTGATTTTCGCCATTTTGGCGCTGATAGCAGAAGTGAGCGTAATAATAGAGATAGGACAGTGTGATAAAATATATCGATAAAAATTCTATACTCAGGTCTTCCACTCTATTTATGTATCATTTTAATATAATACTATACAGTAAATATATTTATCAATTAATATCCTATGTCTTAGATACAAGCTACGTTTTTCTTCGTAACTATAGAACGGGTTTTGATCCGGATTTCACCATTGGGTATGTATGATTCATTCGAGAGGTTAAAAAGTCCAATGAGTAGCAAAAACTGTAGTAGGTAACTACAAAATTTAAAAAAAAATATTTTTGTAAAGAATTTATTGTTAACCATTCGTTTAGCATCGTAATAAAGAAAATCAATAAATTATTTATATTCTAAATCGAATCGTCTCTCTTTCTTAAGGAAAGATTTGATTACGTCCGCGTAAAATGTTGGTGAACGTTTTAATTGTACCAATAACTGTTTATGAGGATATGAGCTGTTTTTCTCAACAAAGTTTAAAGATTTTTCCTTTTCCTCGCCGATTAGCACTTTAACACACTTCAATTCATCACAAGGAACATTATTATCCTCCATTTTCACTAAAAATCTTAAAAAAAGCATAAATTTTCAACTCACAATATTCATTCACTCAAGTAAACACACAGAGTAAACATTGAAATGTGAAGTGAAGTTGCAAACGTATCCCCCGCCCCTCCCCCCACTAACTTCACACCATAAACCCGGCTTATGACTCCATACTAATTGCTATATAAACAATCGTAGTTATATTTCATTATAAAACATTTTGCAATAGGTTAGAAAGGGAGCGATCGTCTTCTCGAAAGCCCAGTATAATGCCCACGCGTGGGAGAGAGACGGCTAATCGCTCAACTCAACTCCTTTTTACAGCAGTAAAGCAATCTGCCAAGTGTTGACGTTACATAATAAGTCTTCGAGGCCATGACCTGTGTAGAACAGAGGAGCGCGCGGGAAATTTGAAATAGTTTGAAACAGTTTAAGAGTTATTTTATTAGTTGATATTAGTGATTGAGCAGTTTGATAGGGCAAGCCCGGCTTCTCGGCTTCTATGGAGGCTTCGCTACCGTCTCAAACGTTTTGGCTTTTGAGCAAAACAACGGCCATTTGCAAATTATGTTAACATTTAGTTCTCGGTACTTTTATAGTGGCGCATCAAATCGGCTCAAACGTTTTGTAGGGTATCGCTTGTCCAGGGTGCTAGTATACAGCCTGTCCTGTACGTATTGGATAACCCCGCAGGTACTAATGGCGGGCACCTCGGCCTCGGCCACTCGGAAAAAAATAAAATAAAAAATATAGCTCCAGCAGTCTTGAAAAAAATTACTTTACAGCTACAAATTTATTAATAACCAATTGATTTTCTCTGGGAATAACCGTGAATGTTTGGCCTTGCCATCGCGCATTACAAAATATTTCTAGCCGTTACTGTTTTTTTTAAATAATTAAAAATATAAATTAGAATTTTCGATTTTACCATGACGAAGTTTCAGCACCTGTGGTTAAACCAAAACCATAGCTTTGGCAAAAAACATACCTACTTCATGCAGATTCTAAAACGATAATAAACTCAAGTTTTTTTGTTGTCAAATTACAGAGTTATTCGTGCTAGTTTTATCTATACAAATAAATAAAATTGAAGTGTCTGTTTGTAATGACAAAATAACAACTTTTGACTAAATGCATAGGAAAGTTATACGGTACTTATAACAAAAACACAATTTTTACAATTTTTGTCTGTCTGTCGGTTTGTTCCGGCTAATCTCCGAAACGGCTGGACCGATTTTGACTGGACTTTCTATGGCAAATAGCTGATGTTATAAAGAGTAACTTAGGCTACTTTTATTTTTGAAAAGAATTAGGGTTCCGCGCAAAACAATTAAAACCCATGAAATCCAATCGTAATAAATTACGTGCTGGCGAAGTCGCGGAGAACAGGTAGTATTTAATAAGTAACAACCTATATGCGTCCTGCAGCTGGGCACAGGTCTTCCTTCAAGGCATTGGGAGCAAGATGGTGTCGATTGTCTTGTCCCAAGGCGTGTTGGCATATATCACATGACCATGAAATGTTTTTTTTTTATTTCCTGCAGTTTCGATGTTTTCCTAAACCACCCAGCAATAGTAATATTGCCAGTAACAATTTTTGTGCTACCTACGGGAATTGTGTAAAGCTTGCATACGTTCTGTAAAATTTTATACTGATTATCATTAGCAAAAGTAATAATTTCAGTACTACTCGATCCTGGGCAACAACCAGTTCCTGTACATCGACCTGGTGCTGACGACGCTGCTGGCGCTGTCGCTGGGGCGCGCGGCGCCGGGCCCGGTGCTGACGCGGCGCTCGCCGCCCGTGTCGCTGGTGGCCGCGCCCAGCCTGCTGCCGCTCACGGCGCAGGTTGTGCTCGTGCTGGCGCTGCAGCTCGCCGCCGTCTACTTGCTGCACGCGCAGCCCTGGTCAGTCGCTCTGCTATACATTGAGCTGGTGCTGTGCTGACTGCTGACTGCTGACTGCTGCCCGTGTCGCTGGTGGCCGCGCCCAGCCTGCTGCCGCTCACGGCGCAGGTCGTGCTCGTGCTGGCGCTGCAGCTCGCCGCCGTCTACTTGCTGCACGCGCAGCCCTGGTCAGTCGCTCTGCTATACATTGAGCTGGTGCTGTGCTGACTGCTGACTGCTGACTGCTGCCCGTGTCGCTGGTGGCCGCGCCCAGCCTGCTGCCGCTCACGGCGCAGGTCGTGCTCGTGCTGGCGCTGCAGCTCGCCGCCGTCTACTTGCTGCACGCGCAGCCCTGGTCAGTCGCTCTGCTATACATTGAGCTGGTGCTGTGCTGACTGCTGACTGCTGACTGCTGCCCGTGTCGCTGGTGGCCGCGCCCAGCCTGCTGCCGCTCACGGCGCAGGTCGTGCTCGTGCTGGCGCTGCAGCTCGCCGCCGTCTACTTGCTGCACGCGCAGCCCTGGTCAGTCGCTCTGCTATACATTGAGCTGGTGCTGTGCTGACTGCTGACTGCTGACTGCTGCCCGTGTCGCTGGTGGCCGCGCCCAGCCTGCTGCCGCTCACGGCGCAGGTCGTGCTCGTGCTGGCGCTGCAGCTCGCCGCCGTCTACTTGCTGCACGCGCAGCCCTGGTCAGTCGCTCTGCTATACATTGAGCTGGTGCTGTGCTGACTGCTGACTGCTGACTGCTGCCCGTGTCGCTGGTGGCCGCGCCCAGCCTGCTGCCGCTCACGGCGCAGGTCGTGCTCGTGCTGGCGCTGCAGCTCGCCGCCGTCTACTTGCTGCACGCGCAGCCCTGGTCAGTCGCTCTGCTATACATTGAGCTGGTGCTGTGCTGACTGCTGACTGCTGACTGCTGCCCGTGTCGCTGGTGGCCGCGCCCAGCCTGCTGCCGCTCACGGCGCAGGTCGTGCTCGTGCTGGCGCTGCAGCTCGCCGCCGTCTACTTGCTGCACGCGCAGCCCTGGTCAGTCGCTCTGCTATACATTGAGCTGGTGCTGTGCTGACTGCTGACTGCTGACTGCTGCCCGTGTCGCTGGTGGCCGCGCCCAGCCTGCTGCCGCTCACGGCGCAGGTCGTGCTCGTGCTGGCGCTGCAGCTCGCCGCCGTCTACTTGCTGCACGCGCAGCCCTGGTCAGTCGCTCTGCTATACATTGAGCTGGTGCTGTGCTGACTGCTGACTGCTGACTGCTGCCCGTGTCGCTGGTGGCCGCGCCCAGCCTGCTGCCGCTCACGGCGCAGGTCGTGCTCGTGCTGGCGCTGCAGCTCGCCGCCGTCTACTTGCTGCACGCGCAGCCCTGGTCAGTCGCTCTGCTATACATTGAGCTGGTGCTGTGCTGACTGCTGACTGCTGACTGCTGTCCGTGTCGCTGGTGGCCGCGCCCAGCCTGCTGCCGCTCACGGCGCAGGTCGTGCTCGTGCTGGCGCTGCAGCTCGCCGCCGTCTACTTGCTGCACGCGCAGCCCTGGTCAGTCGCTCTGCTATACATTGAGCTGGTGCTGTGCTGACTGCTGACTGCTGACTGCTGCCCGTGTCGCTGGTGGCCGCGCCCAGCCTGCTGCCGCTCACGGCGCAGGTCGTGCTCGTGCTGGCGCTGCAGCTCGCCGCCGTCTACTTGCTGCACGCGCAGCCCTGGTCAGTCGCTCTGCTATACATTGAGCTGGTGCTGTGCTGACTGCTGACTGCTGACTGCTGCCCGTGTCGCTGGTGGCCGCGCCCAGCCTGCTGCCGCTCACGGCGCAGGTCGTGCTCGTGCTGGCGCTGCAGCTCGCCGCCGTCTACTTGCTGCACGCGCAGCCCTGGTCAGTCGCTCTGCTATACATTGAGCTGGTGCTGTGCTGACTGCTGACTGCTGACTGCTGCCCGTGTCGCTGGTGGCCGCGCCCAGCCTGCTGCCGCTCACGGCGCAGGTCGTGCTCGCGCTGGCGCTGCAGCTCGCCGCCGTCTACTTGCTGCACGCGCAGCCCTGGTCAGTCGCTCTGCTATACATTGAGCTGGTGCTGTGCTGACTGCTGACTGCTGACTGCTGCCCGTGTCGCTGGTGGCCGCGCCCAGCCTGCTGCCGCTCACGGCGCAGGTCGTGCTCGTGCTGGCGCTGCAGCTCGCCGCCGTCTACTTGCTGCACGCGCAGCCCTGGTCAGTCGCTCTGCTATACATTGAGCTGGTGCTGTGCTGACTGCTGACTGCTGACTGCTGCCCGTGTCGCTGGTGGCCGCGCCCAGCCTGCTGCCGCTCACGGCGCAGGTCGTGCTCGTGCTGGCGCTGCAGCTCGCCGCCGTCTACTTGCTGCACGCGCAGCCCTGGTCAGTCGCTCTGCTATACATTGAGCTGGTGCTGTGCTGACTGCTGACTGCTGACTGCTGCCCGTGTCGCTGGTGGCCGCGCCCAGCCTGCTGCCGCTCACGGCGCAGGTCGTGCTCGTGCTGGCGCTGCAGCTCGCCGCCGTCTACTTGCTGCACGCGCAGCCCTGGTCAGTCGCTCTGCTATACATTGAGCTGGTGCTGTGCTGACTGCTGACTGCTGACTGCTGCCCGTGTCGCTGGTGGCCGCGCCCAGCCTGCTGCCGCTCACGGCGCAGGTCGTGCTCGTGCTGGCGCTGCAGCTCGCCGCCGTCTACTTGCTGCACGCGCAGCCCTGGTCAGTCGCTCTGCTATACATTGAGCTGATGCTGTGCTGACTGCTGACTGCTGACTGCTGCCCGTGTCGCTGGTGGCCGCGCCCAGCCTGCTGCCGCTCACGGCGCAGGTCGTGCTCGCGCTGGCGCTGCAGCTCGCCGCCGTCTACTTGCTGCACGCGCAGCCCTGGTCAGTCGCTCTGCTATACATTGAGCTGGTGCTGTGCTGACTGCTGACTGCTGACTGCTGCCCGTGTCGCTGGTGGCCGCGCCCAGCCTGCTGCCGCTCACGGCGCAGGTCGTGCTCGTGCTGGCGCTGCAGCTCGCCGCCGTCTACTTGCTGCACGCGCAGCCCTGGTCAGTCGCTCTGCTATACATTGAGCTGGTGCTGTGCTGACTGCTGACTGCTGACTGCTGCCCGTGTCGCTGGTGGCCGCGCCCAGCCTGCTGCCGCTCACGGCGCAGGTCGTGCTCGTGCTGGCGCTGCAGCTCGCCGCCGTCTACTTGCTGCACGCGCAGCCCTGGTCAGTCGCTCTGCTATACATTGAGCTGGTGCTGTGCTGACTGCTGACTGCTGACTGCTGCCCGTGTCGCTGGTGGCCGCGCCCAGCCTGCTGCCGCTCACGGCGCAGGTCGTGCTCGTGCTGGCGCTGCAGCTCGCCGCCGTCTACTTGCTGCACGCGCAGCCCTGGTCAGTCGCTCTGCTATACATTGAGCTGGTGCTGTGCTGACTGCTGACTGCTGACTGCTGCCCGTGTCGCTGGTGGCCGCGCCCAGCCTGCTGCCGCTCACGGCGCAGGTCGTGCTCGTGCTGGCGCTGCAGCTCGCCGCCGTCTACTTGCTGCACGCGCAGCCCTGGTCAGTCGCTCTGCTATACATTGAGCTGGTGCTGTGCTGACTGCTGACTGCTGACTGCTGCCCGTGTCGCTGGTGGCCGCGCCCAGCCTGCTGCCGCTCACGGCGCAGGTCGTGCTCGTGCTGGCGCTGCAGCTCGCCGCCGTCTACTTGCTGCACGCGCAGCCCTGGTCAGTCGCTCTGCTATACATTGAGCTGGTGCTGTGCTGACTGCTGACTGCTGACTGCTGCCCGTGTCGCTGGTGGCCGCGCCCAGCCTGCTGCCGCTCACGGCGCAGGTCGTGCTCGTGCTGGCGCTGCAGCTCGCCGCCGTCTACTTGCTGCACGCGCAGCCCTGGTCAGTCTCTCTGCTATACATTGAGCTGGTGCTGTGCTGACTGCTGACTGCTGCCCGTGTCGCTGGTGGCCGCGCCCAGCCTGCTGCCGCTCACGGCGCAGGTCGTGCTCGTGCTGGCGCTGCAGCTCGCCGCCGTCTACTTGCTGCACGCGCAGCCCTGGTCAGTCGCTCTGCTATACATTGAGCTGGTGCTGTGCTGACTGCTGACTGCTGACTGCTGCCCGTGTCGCTGGTGGCCGCGCCCAGCCTGCTGCCGCTCACGGCGCAGGTCGTGCTCGTGCTGGCGCTGCAGCTCGCCGCCGTCTACTTGCTGCACGCGCAGCCCTGGTCAGTCGCTCTGCTATACATTGAGCTGGTGCTGTGCTGACTGCTGACTGCTGACTGCTGCCCGTGTCGCTGGTGGCCGCGCCCAGCCTGCTGCCGCTCACGGCGCAGGTCGTGCTCGTGCTGGCGCTGCAGCTCGCCGCCGTCTACTTGCTGCACGCGCAGCCCTGGTCAGTCGCTCTGCTATACATTGAGCTGGTGCTGTGCTGACTGCTGACTGCTGACTGCTGCCCGTGTCGCTGGTGGCCGCGCCCAGCCTGCTGCCGCTCACGGCGCAGGTCGTGCTCGTGCTGGCGCTGCAGCTCGCCGCCGTCTACTTGCTGCACGCGCAGCCCTGGTCAGTCGCTCTGCTATACATTGAGCTGGTGCTGTGCTGACTGCTGACTGCTGACTGCTGCCCGTGTCGCTGGTGGCCGCGCCCAGCCTGCTGCCGCTCACGGCGCAGGTCGTGCTCGTGCTGGCGCTGCAGCTCGCCGCCGTCTACTTGCTGCACGCGCAGCCCTGGTCAGTCGCTCTGCTATACATTGAGCTGGTGCTGTGCTGACTGCTGACTGCTGCCCGTGTCGCTGGTGGCCGCGCCCAGCCTGCTGCCGCTCACGGCGCAGGTCGTGCTCGTGCTGGCGCTGCAGCTCGCCGCCGTCTACTTGCTGCACGCGCAGCCCTGGTCAGTCGCTCTGCTATACATTGAGCTGGTGCTGTGCTGACTGCTGACTGCTGCCCGTGTCGCTGGTGGCCGCGCCCAGCCTGCTGCCGCTCACGGCGCAGGTCGTGCTCGTGCTGGCGCTGCAGCTCGCCGCCGTCTACTTGCTGCACGCGCAGCCCTGGTCAGTCGCTCTGCTATACATTGAGCTGATGCTGTGCTGACTGCTGACTGCTGACTGCTGCCCGTGTCGCTGGTGGCCGCGCCCAGCCTGCTGCCGCTCACGGCGCAGGTCGTGCTCGTGCTGGCGCTGCAGCTCGCCGCCGTCTACTTGCTGCACGCGCAGCCCTGGTCAGTCGCTCTGCTATACATTGAGCTGGTGCTGTGCTGACTGCTGACTGCTGCCCGTGTCGCTGGTGGCCGCGCCCAGCCTGCTGCCGCTCACGGCGCAGGTCGTGCTCGTGCTGGCGCTGCAGCTCGCCGCCGTCTACTTGCTGCACGCGCAGCCCTGGTCAGTCGCTCTGCTATACATTGAGCTGGTGCTGTGCTGACTGCTGACTGCTGACTGCTGCCCGTGTCGCTGGTGGCCGCGCCCAGCCTGCTGCCGCTCACGGCGCAGGTCGTGCTCGTGCTGGCGCTGCAGCTCGCCGCCGTCTACTTGCTGCACGCGCAGCCCTGGTCAGTCGCTCTGCTATACATTGAGCTGGTGCTGTGCTGACTGCTGACTGCTGACTGCTGCCCGTGTCGCTGGTGGCCGCGCCCAGCCTGCTGCCGCTCACGGCGCAGGTCGTGCTCGTGCTGGCGCTGCAGCTCGCCGCCGTCTACTTGCTGCACGCGCAGCCCTGGTCAGTCGCTCTGCTATACATTGAGCTGGTGCTGTGCTGACTGCTGACTGCTGACTGCTGCCCGTGTCGCTGGTGGCCGCGCCCAGCCTGCTGCCGCTCACGGCGCAGGTCGTGCTCGTGCTGGCGCTGCAGCTCGCCGCCGTCTACTTGCTGCACGCGCAGCCCTGGTCAGTCGCTCTGCTATACATTGAGCTGGTGCTGTGCTGACTGCTGACTGCTGACTGCTGCCCGTGTCGCTGGTGGCCGCGCCCAGCCTGCTGCCGCTCACGGCGCAGGTCGTGCTCGTGCTGGCGCTGCAGCTCGCCGCCGTCTACTTGCTGCACGCGCAGCCCTGGTCAGTCGCTCTGCTATACATTGAGCTGGTGCTGTGCTGACTGCTGACTGCTGACTGCTGCCCGTGTCGCTGGTGGCCGCGCCCAGCCTGCTGCCGCTCACGGCGCAGGTCGTGCTCGTGCTGGCGCTGCAGCTCGCCGCCGTCTACTTGCTGCACGCGCAGCCCTGGTCAGTCGCTCTGCTATACATTGAGCTGGTGCTGTGCTGACTGCTGACTGCTGACTGCTGCCCGTGTCGCTGGTGGCCGCGCCCAGCCTGCTGCCGCTCACGGCGCAGGTCGTGCTCGTGCTGGCGCTGCAGCTCGCCGCCGTCTACTTGCTGCACGCGCAGCCCTGGTCAGTCGCTCTGCTATACATTGAGCTGGTGCTGTGCTGACTGCTGACTGCTGACTGCTGCCCGTGTCGCTGGTGGCCGCGCCCAGCCTGCTGCCGCTCACGGCGCAGGTCGTGCTCGTGCTGGCGCTGCAGCTCGCCGCCGTCTACTTGCTGCACGCGCAGCCCTGGTCAGTCGCTCTGCTATACATTGAGCTGGTGCTGTGCTGACTGCTGACTGCTGACTGCTGCCCGTGTCGCTGGTGGCCGCGCCCAGCCTGCTGCCGCTCACGGCGCAGGTCGTGCTCGTGCTGGCGCTGCAGCTCGCCGCCGTCTACTTGCTGCACGCGCAGCCCTGGTCAGTCGCTCTGCTATACATTGAGCTGGTGCTGTGCTGACTGCTGACTGCTGCCCGTGTCGCTGGTGGCCGCGCCCAGCCTGCTGCCGCTCACGGCGCAGGTCGTGCTCGTGCTGGCGCTGCAGCTCGCCGCCGTCTACTTGCTGCACGCGCAGCCCTGGTCACTTGCTCACCTACAATATTACCCACACGGCCATTCACTTGGAAAATTTGATTTTTATTAGAAATCAGAAGCCGTCTTGAAAGAATTAAAAAGATTTTTTAATGTACAATAAGGGTGACAAACGAGCAAACAGTCCACCTGACAGTAAGATGCGGTGGCCTATAGATATCTACATTTATCCTCGATGAAGAGTCAAAATGCAGATGTGTTGTCACCCCTAAGGACTTACATGGAATGCCTTGTTTCCTGTAAAAAGTATCCGGTTCTCTCACTACACTCACCACACGAAACAACAACATTAAGCTGCTATTTTACTCTGGTATTCTGTGAGAGCGTGGTCTTGCCACGATGGAGCCCACCTATTCGTGCTATAACCATAATATGAAAACACCTTGACTATTATACCACGTACAAAATAAAATAATAAATACAAAAATTATTTCCACGTAAAAGCTGAAAGTAAGCTGAACTCTGCTTTTAGTTTTTATTAAAAGTTTTTTTTACCCTATTAAGGAATATCGTAAACTTGGATTTAATCATTATATTTTTTTATATTTCCACTATTAGGGGTGAAATTATTTCTCCAAAATTAAAAAATGGATGACACCTGAATTATCACCTATTTAAATAATTTAAAATTAAAAATTTTGTACAACCAACTTCAATATAAATTATTAAGTATAACTCATAAACAAATTTATATGGGTCCACATGAAAAGCACCAGCTTTCAAATAAAAAAGGATCATCGAAATCGGTTCAACCACAAAAAAGTTATGAGGTAACACACATAAAAAATGCAAAAAAAAAAAACATATAGTCCAATTGAGTTCCTCCTCCTTTTTGAAGTCGGTAGAGAAAAGAATGAATCGTTTTACAATGAAAATATCGTGTAACAGATATACAAAAAAGTAAAATAAAACATACAGTCCCATTAAAAACCACCTCCTTTTTATAAGTCTGCTAAGAAGGAGTCCTGTCACTAAGTAAAAGTTGCCCTGTTATTTATAGATGCACTTCTGCACTCGTGACGATTTGCGCCTTTTCGTGATTTGTGTTTGTGTCTTCGTGTACTCGCTGCACTCGTGGCCGTGATAAATTATTCACCTGTGTACTTATTGCACTTGTAAGCCCTAATTGCTATGCGAGCACGTTGCTGACGCAGTAGTCATTCCCTGTGCCAGCGTTTTCGAATATTACTTTGTATTTTTTATTATAATTTCACAATAAGAGTGTGAAAAATATATAAAAACACATGATAATAAGTGGCTACTGTACCTCATGGTTACCTGCTTTTAGCTTCGAAGAATGAAGATTACAGTTGCATAGATACTTCTGAGGACTCTGCTATACATTGACTCCATATGATAGCACTGGTTTCTAGATTGCTTCGTACTAAAGCATTCAAGACTTCACGGCGGCAGTGTTAAGGAAGTCATGCGTTTCACGCATTATGAAGCCCAGATTTTTAAAGGCCTTTTTACACACCTGTACAATATGAGTACGAAACGTCACGTCCTCGGTAAATAAGACGCCAAGATCACGTATACAGACAACGCGGTTGATGACATCCCCTTCCATGAGGTAGTTGAAATGTATCGGGGTTCTCGAGCGTGTGAAAGACATCACATTGCATTTTGATATATTAAACAGCAATTTATTCTCCGGACTCCACTCCACCACCCGATCAATATCGTATTGTAAGCGGTCGCAATCCCCGTCGGAAGTAATCCTCAGGAATAATTTGAAATCATCCGCAAAGAGTAAGCAACCCTCGCCTCTCACCACCTCTGGAAGGTAAATGACCTTATCATAATGAAGAAAGTATAACGGACCCAAATTACTCCCTTGACCGACCTGTAATGCCTCACAGCCTGTTATTGTAATGTCTGTTCTGATCTTTCCGACATTTCGCAAAATCCCTCCTTACGACACTATAAGACAAAACAAAATAATGGATTCCCGTGCGACGCAACAACAAATAAATAATCCTTAGTATGCCTTAAATCAATTTACTAATAGTGCTAATGTTTCTAGGCATATACCAGTGGAAGGAGGACCCGACGTGGAACAAGTGCTTTGTTGGGAAAACACAGTCATATTTATCATTTCTTCATTCCAATATTTGATAATGGCGTGCGTGTATGCTAAGGGCTGGCCATTCCGTCAGCCTTTCTGTACCAATTGTACGTATAGTTTTATTGTTATTTACTTAATCCTTGTCAATAGTTTTATTTATTTTAAATTGATGGAGTACACATGTGTATAAAACATTTTTTGTCTCTGTTATATTTTGGAGTAAAAAAAACCGGAAAAGCGTATTTTAGTTGCGTACCTACGTCACACTTGTCAATACGAGAATCGACAACGCAGTACCAACTAATTCTCACCTCCAACTGTGCTTAATCGTCGCTGGTCTAAGAAATTAACTGTCTGACGATATTGAGATGTTTGTTTCAATATCTGTCAAATGACACAAGATTTTTTTGGGATTTCCTTTTATTGACTTTGAGGACATATTAATTAAGGAATAAAATGTGCTATATTCTTTAAAGACACAGTAACGTATTAACGTAAAAATACATCCAAACAAGTATCCAGTGTAATGATATTAGGAGGTAATACGCATAAAAAGTGCATGATGACTCCGCCTCAAGTATGTTCGAGGAGTGTTGATAAAAAAGGCAGGGTTTCCTAAACTAATTGCAAATTGTGGCCCGCTAATTATTTTTGCTGATAGATAGATTTGTCTCGCGCTTGACAATAGCTGCGAGCCTCGTACCACAAAACCCTGTAATTGCAGCGGTGAGCGACGCTCGTCACACAGATTGCTATACTGAAGCGACAGTCGCTATTTCGAGACGTTTTCATCTCAATCATCAAACACTCCTTTAGTACATGCTAGAAGCCCTAGTCTCTCCAATACGGCAAAATATTCCAGTCTTGCAATTCTTAAACACTGGGACCTGTAGCCCTTGGTTCCAGCTTTTAAATAAATATTGTTTACTCCCATGGTAATCGGACAACAACACAATGAAATTGACAAGTGACTATTTTTTTTTTCAGATTATATGGTAATAACATTAGTAACACAATCTGTATTTGTGATTGTACTCATACTGGCCCCATGGACGTGGTTGGCCAATATAATGGAGGTCGAAGTCATGAATATGGCGGAGACAGAACAGAATTATTTCCGCATTTATTTACTGGTCATACCAATACTTCATTTGTTGCTGGCTATTGCTATTGAGGTACGTGCACAGTTTATATGCTATAAAAATTTAAACGTTTTACTATATTTTAAAAATACACCTATTATTTAACACATTAAAAATAAAGAAATATTTGATGATCTTTACATGTGTATTTTGCTACGTAACAAAGGATATCGTTATCAAGCAATGTATAGATTTGTACAAAATAAATATTTGTAATAATTATAAAAGAAAAACCTCTTTTGTTTTCCCCTTTATAGCGATAATTGTGTCTATACCTTTGACACAAATGATGTAATGCTAATATACCAAAAAAAATATAGGCTTAATTTAATTAATTTTCTTTTTATTTATATACTATATATTACTGGATTTAAAATCTTATCATCCCAGTTTCATTCCGTTTTTCTTTTTAAATATCTCTTAGTTATTTGTTAGCTTTCGACATTATTTGGAAGTTGTTGTCATGGTCCATATGCCGGGAGAATAATATAATAAAATACACTATAGTGCCGTGACACGGTGGTTTAAAAAAAAAAGAAATAAAATAATGTTCACGGTTACAGGCAACACTATCCGAAGCGGAGAGGTTCGGTTCATTCTTTCGTGTGATGCGACGAAGATGTTCCGACAAGGATGAAGCGGTGGCCGACGCCTCATGTCCTCTTTGGGTTCCGCACTCACCGTCTAACGTATGCTGACAACTTGGGCCCCGTTATATAACCATTGCCCCAGTATCATGGACCTTATCGTGACAATTATTTAAATTTATATGATTTTAAACAGTAATGTATAAAAAATATTCGTACTTGTCGAAGCGCAAGGAAGCCAGTTTCAAACCGAAAAAATGTATGAAATCAAATAAGTTTACGTGAGTTTAAATAATGCTCTCGGAAATGGCTTTAGGCTGTCGTCTCTAACCCTTAATGTGACCTCGAATCGTTTTTTTTAATAGGCAACCCGCATTGTTTGTTTGTTTTTGGCCATGACTTTCGTTTTTCTTAATGTTTAATATGCAAATAATTTAGCAACTTTTAAGCATTTCCCAGTAATAGTTATGTGGCTACAGTTTTGTATAGAATGCGAATAAACTTATTGCTCGCACATTGTCGCTGTATGTTGCGATATGCGTTTTTCGTACGTTCTATAACTTAAGTCCAACTTGTCATAGTAATCAATGATAACAAAATGGCATTGGTTTTGTTTTGTAATATTTTGTATAATATATTTACATGCCATTGAGACATGAGTATCTTTTAAAATTTTCGTTTGTCTGTCTGTCAGTCTGAGCTAGTCTTCGGAATGACTGAACCGATTGTACAACATTTTGTTCTCTTGTAGCAATCGTAATTTAATAGTTTGTGCATAGTTTCCCACATATCACAGAAATTGAAGAACACTTCCACCAAAATCAACTTTTGGAAACTATCAGTTTTTTTTTTAAATGACGAATAGAATATTGATAGAATAAATTATAAAATTTAATATTGTATAATAATTAATTGAGATAGTTACAGGATTATTTCAAGCTAGTGGGATAAGACTTTAATTACAACATACATTAGAATATGTTACGTGATTTTTACAAAATTATAGAAAAACTATATTCTTAACCTAAAAAACTACATTTTTGTGTCATCAGTCGTGTGCCAAGCTACTGCCACTTTTATTGACAAAATACTCGAATGTGTACTTACAAATTCTATATTATTTGGTTGTAATCTTTATACTTAAAACATTGTTTTTTTTTTGTGAAATAGATAAATTGTTATAAGCAGTGCAACCATACAACGTTAGGTTAGTTCTTCTTTAATATTTTTATTAAAGATTTCATAAGCAGGTAACCGAGTACCGGGTTTTTAATTATAAAAAAATATTTTTTGATGTCATATTTATGACCTTATTTGTATATTTCTTTAAGAGTATCCTGCTTTTGTATAGGGAATGCGACACTGATTGATGGAATACAGTAATAGATAATTTATATTATTTTAGTCTTATAATTTATGTACTTATAGTTCCTTTTTTAATTCGATTACACCTATGTTTATTTTCAAAAAAATTACGCTAAAATGCCAGTCACATTTTTTCAATAAGCCTAAGTTATTACTGCTACTAAGTACTCACTAGTTTAAATTAAAAAAAAATATTCTGTTTAATAATATTCTGTAATAAAAACAATATTAAAAAAATTTCACGCATCTTAGTTATAATAAATTATCTCTGGTATATAAAACGTGGACCACACATATTGTATTTTCGTTGGTATCAGAGACAATAAAGTTAAAACATACTTATACCTATGTACTTACAGTTATTTTTATTTATTACTTTTGTATCGCACACAAATTTGATTTTCACTTTACATCTTTTTTATCTACTAACCTAATATCGATGAATATATTTTTAATAATTATTTTAACTAACAAGGCGAACTAAATACCTTGTGACATTGTCTACGAGTCAACGCATTGAGGCAAATTAAAATGTCGCTGGTACAACACTTCTTGAAAAAAATTAATAAAGTTTTTTTTTATTTCATTATTAGTATTTATTATTAATTCTTTTCAACTATAGCAGAGGCTTATTTCTAGTAATTATTTAATATAAACTTTACTGGCTGATAATGTAACCATGATTGTATGCTTTTGTCCTACTACAATTTCATTATTCACTGTACTAACATTATATTTAAATCAAAACTAAAGATTGTTAGAACTATGCAATACTACTACTAATTTATCAATCAGAAATCTTAGTTTTTATCGTACGGTAAGTGTATTTTTACGACTTAATTATTGTCAGCTAACAACTTACATAGTTATGACTTTCCGTTTGTTAAAGTCGTGCTTTTATTTCCCTATAAAATATTAGAAAATGTTATAATTTGTAAATAGGAGCAGTAAATTAAGTTAATTTTCATATAATTGGGATTATTTATTTGTAAATATCCACTACATGTACTTCATTTACAGTACTTACTTATTATTTTACCATCATTAAATAATGTTATTCACTTAGTTGAGATACATACTTATGTATTTTAAACTATTTATTTATATAATATTCTACAAAACAGGTTTCCAGAGTTTTAGAAAAACTCTTGAAGTGTAGTTTTATATGTATGTAAGAGAATAGAATGTTTTTTTTCTATTCTATTATATATTTAGAATAGAATAGAATATTTTATTTATATTATAAATAATAATTCTTATTGAAAGTAATTTTGTTAAGTATCTTTTTAGAGTTGTATAATGTCTACGTTCCTGCAGTTAGTGCTCGTGTTTGAAAGCAATAAGGAACATAGGCTAAAATAAAATTTATTACGTACATAAATCAATTTCATTTAACATTTCAACAGCTAAATATGTCTTCTATTTAGTTACATGTAATCGAAATATTCCTTAACTACCAAGTTCCAAACTTACACTGCCTTCTGTCATGTTAGTATTTACGCTTAAACCCAAGTTTGCTATTTTAAATCAAAGAGATTTAAATATATAGGTATACTAACTACTACTTAAATGTCTTTGTTTGAAATCAAATGTCATTTTCTAGGAGGTTTTCTTCTTCTTCTTTTAAATTATGGCTTCTCTTGATAGAATTCTGCCAGTGTCAAGTCAGTCATGGGAGTGACAAGTAATCTATAGGTAAAAATATTAAAAGTCACATATACATATCGTCTATCGTTCATTCGACGTTATTACGTGATCTTAAAAAAAAATACAAAATTATAATATTATACTATTGAGGCTCCGCGACACTCTTCAAACTTTCACACCTGAAGAGTAATACGGTACTGCATAGGTCATTTAGCCTTTCATTTCAATGAAATATTCCGAATGAAAGCGGAAGGTTTACAGTCTAATTCTTCGCTCATTAGCATTATGCCTCCCGGATTAAAGACAATCTGCCTTCCTTATAAAATTCGAAGTCATTTTAAGAAGTGCTTAAAGTTACTCTTTTTCTTTTCGAATAAATGACAATAGAGAGAGACAGGTATAGAGAATGCCGAATATAATTACTACTTCTATATTCACACACAGACACGACAAAACGAAAATAAAGTGTAAGATATTAAATGATCAATTAATGAATCCCGTTAATTGCTCTTTCTTTCCATTAACTATTTACTTAGCTTTAATCGCGGCGGGCGCTTACTTCTACAAAAACCCTTTAAAAATTAAAAAGACCTATGTCTAGTAGTGGAACGTATAAAGGCTCTTAGTTTTACTTTTCGTGAACATCTTTCCGATTTTGATACGTTATGGATGAAATGTAACGTATTATTTTACGTGAGTGAACGCAAACAAACAGTCGCCGTAAATTGATTATTAGGAATGAAACGTCTGATATCAATTGTATTGGCGTAAACATTCCAATATAGTGACAAATGTTTTTGTGTTAAAAGGGTTACATACTCGTAATCGTAAAGTCATTTATACTTAGAGAATGAAGCGTGCAAGTTCTTGTAATGACAATTACTTACCCTAATGACGAAACAAGAATGACGACTAATTGGTGCAAAATACTGTTTTTTTTTCTTATTGTTCAATAATTTTACCAGATATAATAGGCAAGTTAGCCCTGCTGTGAATGTGGCATAGTTAAAATTGATATAATAGGTAGAAAGTCAGCCAAGCAAATGTAAACCGTTTTCACATTACAAAGTCCTCTAGTTACAGGCAGGTAACGTTTTTATATTTTAAAAAAGAAAAAGTTTTAACCTACTAAATTGGATCACTAAAACCAACATTATAGTTTCCTAAAGATGTAACTAAAAAAACCACCTTATCGATTTTTTATGACAATTTATTACAAATTATAATACTTCATTGCCAATTTCATATTTAACAAATTTTCTTTAATTCCTGGCATTCGATTAAGGGAATTGATTAAACACAATTGTTCCCTAGCGTCATTAAACGGTTGCATTCCACATAATAGCAGACTTGAAGACACGTATACATTGTACAACTTATCAACAAGTTATTTTATAAGATATGCTATGATTCTTAGCCCAGTAGGATAATCTAGTATTATGAAGGCTATGCACCATTCCTAATGAGTTAGTACTTAGATTTTGTTGCTTTTGAATAAGGTTCTTGTGGTAGCCATCGAAATTCATAGAATGCGCACATACCCGATTTATAAAGCATTCTTTTAAGCTTGTTATTGATTGAACTGCATTATTATGATCTTTTTGAATCCTTGTTGTATGATTAGACTGCTCGAATATTTTGGAACTTGTTGACTGTTTTGTGTCCAAATTATATCATGGTAATGTAGTTCGATTTCAGGATTATTTGCAACATTTTTAGATGGATGTGACCAAATAAAAATAATTATTAAAATATTTGTTTTATTTAAAATTTCACAATTAAAGTCAATTTAATCTACTCGTCGGGCATAATGTCGCCATTTAATTACTTACGACTGTTCTCTGCAAAATCTAGTGCCAAAGCTCAAGTGAGTGAACCATAGAACACTATCTACTCGCTCCCTCGCTTAACTTCGACGAGAGTGTAGTGTTAGGGTAATAAATTAGATATTACTGCTGAATTATTGAAAAAGAATAATATTTTTATGACACATCATCAGCAAATGAAATGCTAAGTCTAATATAACATATAATAATTTAAGTCCGGTCTTCAGCCGGCATCCCGGCAATAAAACAACTCAATAGATTTTAATAAGTACGCTTTATTTCCTCTAATTTAAATATTTATTCAATTTTACAACGTTTGCCCTCACCGCTGAGCTCGTGCTTTATTAACACTTAAAAACTTAAAATTGCAATTAATAATTTCATTGGTACCTGCGGGGATGTTGCTTGCGTATGAAATTCACAGCGAGCGCTTTATACCTGAGCTATAACAGATTCACAAATCAAGAGCTAAGCGTCACACGCAGTACAACTCAAATCGTAAACCTACTGATCAGATAAGCACAGTTAATATTACGAATCACGGTAGATAATCTGTGTATCCTGGAGGTGGAGAATATAGTGGAGGCTGCACATATTTCACATTTAGTTTAATCGGTTCAACTTCTTGAGACTCTGGAGGTTGTTTCCACCTTAAAATAATAAAAAGTTTTGCATGAATAAGAAAAATATTAAAACAGTTTTTTTCTATGATTTTTAATTTTTGATTGCATTTTAGGCGTATTACGTAAGAATGACGCCATATTTGTATGCACAAACAAGTGAAGGGACTACACTATGGATGTGTGAGTTAGATTTTGAAAATTAAAACTTAATGCATAGAAAGTAAAAGCAGACTTCAAATAACAAAATAATTTCCACATAAAAGCTATAGTAATCTGTGCTAATTAAAGCTCCGACTTCATACAGCTGTTATGTGAACATTATTTTGTTCTTTTCATCGATCACTAATAAACAAACTAGATAGATCCTGTAATAAATAAATTAAAATAAAATAAGTACTAAGTAAGTATTTTGACGTAATTCTAGTTGAAATAAATATACATTAATGTAAATTAAACCTTAAATGCATTGCCTAAAGTTGTATTCACAAAGCTACGTACAAATTAAAATCGTACCCAAATTTTCGAGTGGGCGCTCATTCGGTAAGGACATTATTTGTCACTGATTGTGTATCTAGTTTTTTTATTAGTGATCGATGAATAAAAAGTAAAAGCAGACTTCAAAGAAACAAAAGAACCATCGATCACTAATTAGAAGTTTAATTTTTTGATCCTTTTGAGTGGACTAAGGGTTGATGAGATGTGTTTTATATAAAAGAATATGTTCTTACCAAGGTACAAGGCTAAGGTTGTAAGGTGGTTTCGGTCGCGATAATCTTTCGGCGCGCTCGCGACGTAACATATCAGCATCCCTCCAAACCGAGCAACACGCTCGTAAAGTGAAATAGTACACTAGCTCCACTCCAGACAAAAGTGAAAATCCGAGGAAGAGTCCCGCAATACCACCGAAGGATACTGCGAAGTAATACAATTTATTTGAGTTTTTCCCCTTTCAATTAGAAGGAACTGCATGAAGCATCCAAATGTATACCTACATAAATCGAAAATTACGAGACCTACAACATCCTGACCTGGTGAGATAAAGTATCAAAGTGCTATTGTCCCCCCGAACGGGATCCGGTCTTGTCGTGGCTTGGTCACCCGCGGTAAACAAAGAGGAACCCACTTGGCTGGCTCGACGTAAAGGGCCGGCCCGAGGTGACCGCTCCGAGTGGCTTTGCCTAGGCCCCAGCATGCCAGTGAGCATTGATGGACTGTGGAGGGAGGGGTGTCCTCTCCACCTTCTCTTCGCAGCCAAGGCGGAGTCGTGGAGGTAGAGGAGTGTTGGTATGGCGATGCGCCACTCGCCCTATCCTCCGCGACTCTGACGGGGCCGCACTATTGATGCGGTGGTGGTGGGACTACGGGGAGAGAAGAGTGACGGTATTCGCTCCGGTTCCCGGTTATCCGGTTAGCGGCGGAGCCATAGACCAGATCCGCCGCCGGTGTCAAGTCAAGAATCCTAGTGCTTCTGAGTGCTCGTTTTTCCTAGCCCATTGCCCTCGCACATCGGACACGGGGGCGTTCGTTGTGCTGGCGAAGTTGGAGGCCGTGGAGGAAGGCACACCAGAACACATGGTGACCTGTACGGTACCTAAAAAGGAGATGGGGAGAAGCAATCCTTTCCCGAGGAGGGGCAGCCGGCGGTGGTGGGACCGCAGATTTGAGTAAAGGCAGCTCTGCCAATATACGACGAAGGTAGAACACCATGGGGTTTTAGACCGTGCGAGCCCGTTCTTGTCCCCGCGAGGCGAAGCAGTGCCTTCTAAAGTTACAAGCGGTATACCGGTATGAAATATTGTCTCGCTTTGCTGAACACGCCAAGCTTTAGGTCAATTTAGCCTACGCTTCCGAGTGACTGCGGAACTAAACGCCATTCGATATGTGGACGCCAAGGATTTGTTTTTTGGATTGTGGATGTTTGGGGAAGAGCATACATGTGGTATCCGCAACTAAGCCATTCAGCGTGATGGGTGTTAAAATCGCCATAGAACACGGTCTCTGCGGATGGGATTTGATTTAGCACTGAGTCTGTAGCCATTTGGACGTGGTCAATGAGTCGGTCTGTGTCGGCATTACCGCTGGGACCTATAGAGGCAACCTTAGACGCGGGCGTGGTCGTTGCTGTCTACGCGCAGCCAAAGGATGGAAAGGTCCGTACCTGCAAGACAGCCGAGGCGTCGAGAATAGATATTCTCCCTGACGTATCAAAAAAACATTGGCAACCCATTGTTAGCTCCATAAACTTGACCGCATCTAGCGAGGAGTGGCTCGAATCGACGACTGAGTTCTTTCTGATCGACCATATTGCGAGGCTCTCTATTATTAGAGAGCAGGCTTAAAGATATTTAAGAGAGGCGAATTAGTAACATTTGTTTGTTCATTCAGCAATGCAACGGTACTATTATTACTTTTTAATATCTCTAACTGTTCCAGCACACACAGCCGCAGCCCTTTATTACACGTATGTAAGACTTTAAAGGAGTGGTCGTTGGCTAGGTTGTGTCCAGTGTCCAAAAGATGTTTGGCAAAATGGGATTTATCGGGATTGCAATTCCTGTACGCGGCTAAATGGAATTTGGTCAATATGGTCGTTTGTCACCCTCACGGTGATCGGCGATTGGTTACGTGGTTGGAGGGTGGGCGTTGCGCGGCGGTTTGTTTTTAATTTTACAAACGGCTGCGTAAGTCCAGCGGTGATTGGTCGCATGTTTTATCGCATGACGCAGACGCTCGCTCCTTAAGTAGAGAGCGGTTGCGTCATCGGCCTGTATAAAAGGCACTTGTTTTGGCTCGCCGCTCACTTAGCGGTTAGCCACCGTAGAGTCTATATCACCTGAGGATGCCTCGTGTAGAGGCGAAACACGTGTCGTATTATCGTCAGTGGTGTGTCTCGCCTAGTGTAGTGGTGTTGGGAGTAGCGGTGCTGGGATTAGTGGTGACGGGGATAGTGCACGCAATTGAGGGAGGGCGGGAGGTGCTCTACATACTAGGTAAGAAACATCATTTTATTTTATAACGCGGATATTTGCGAAGTAAATTTTTCTAAAAGCTTTTATAGATGTAGATGTCTATGGGCCACAGCAACCACTTACCATCAGCTGGAATGTGTGCTCGTTTGTCACCCTTATTCTATATAAAAAAAACCACAGGGAGTAGTTAGAGCATAAGCAATCGTTCGCATTAATTTCAACCGCCAAATTCCATCAACACACTTCGCAAATAATTTCTGATACCATCCACACCATCTGAATGCATGGCGGTTCACCACTGTGCGATGTACTAGGAATTTTATTCTTAGCACACCTTTTTTGTTTAATCGTTTAAATTCCAATCCATAGGCCGGCATCGCAACTGCGAATCCACTGGTGTTACAGCTGTTCATGTGTGGCTATCGACTCTTACCATCAGGTGAGTCACATGCTCGTTTGCCCCCTCTTCTATAAAAAATGAACAATCACGTAGCTTACCCAATAAATCAACCCAACCGAACAGCACTTCACGCTTATAACGCACCATAGGCCACGATACAAATTCAGTCTCCAATGAGTCAGAGGCTGTAGGTTCTTTGCTTGGGCTAAAGAAATAATTGAATTATGATTTTGATTATCAAAAAAATTACCGTATGTGTATTACATTAAACAATATTTACTCAATCTCAGTAAGTTTTTCCACTTCGTACACTGTGTGCGAACAACCAAGCTCACAGGAGCATTGCGTCACGTCCGTAATCTCTGCTGCATACTTCGCAATGCATTGTAATTCGGCTACTGTACATTGTCTATAGCCTTCTATAAGAAAGGAAATTTATTTATTTATGTAATGAAACATACCCATAAACAAACTGTAAATAATGCAGCCGAGTGGCATAATAGAATTAATTTAATATTTCAAGGATTATGTAGTTAGATCAATGCATTTAAGTTTAAGAAAACTTTCAAATTCCAATTTCAGCTTATTTCGACGTTAGGTAGTTGTTGAAAACTAAATTACAAATACGCTAATATAGTTCAGCTACAGAATAAATAATAGTACTACATAGTTCAGCTGTGATCTTTGATGGTGCATAATGATGTGGTGTAAGGATATATAAATGTATGGGTGGGATGTAAGAGATAACCACGAAGAGCCGAATCAAAAAAAATGCTTCAATTCGCTTTTCATGCAACGGAACCGAATCAAAAGAAAATAGCTTCAATTTGGTTTCCATCTTTGTTAAAAACAGCTACAATGAAGTCAATAATGACAAACATTAAGTCAATAACAGGTAAATTCATATTGAATTTTGATTCTCATGAGAAGATGCATATCGCGATTTAAGCGTGGAAAACAGACGTACTTGTCTTTGGATAGAAATGCGGCACACATTTGCAGTAAGAGCGGCTCCTTCGCATACGGCACTGTCGCATGCACGCTGAATAAGTATAAATGGAGGATGTTTCTAAATGCACCTCGTCGGTAAAAATACATCGACGTTGTCGAATCGACAATTGCCTTGCGTCTGCCGTTGTGTACGTGTGCTTAACTGAGAATGAAAGTTTCTCTACACGATGGTCCCATGAAAGTTGGGCGCTTTGCTCTAATCCCGCCATTTCTTCTGTTGAATGAATGTAGATCTGAAATTCATTAAGGTAATATTTCGTATCAATACATTTTTTTAAAATGCTTCTTTTGCTTTCATCTAGTTATTGTCGTTTTTAATTAGAAAATAATAAAAAGTTAAATAAAGTTACAGTCTGTATATGTCCCACTTCTGGGTACAGATCTCCTCTAATTTCTACGAGGGTTATAATATTAAGTAAATTAACACTAATTATATTTAGTAATAATATTTCGAAAAAAAATAAAAAATAATGTCTTATTATGTTAATAACCAAATAAAACATAGTATATGGTACTATTTTACGGTCTAGTCAGGGGAGGGACTAACGGGTACACGTTGGCCGAACGCACTCGGAGAGTGCGTTCGGCCAACGTGTACTGCTACCTTTATGTGTTTGCGCATGTTAACTATTAGTGGAAACAATAAAACAAATGCGCCTATGGCGGTGTGAACCTCAAGGTTCACATCGTGATGATGTGGACCTCAAGTATGCTTTAGCGCTTTACGATACTTTCATCGTCGAGTGTCTGCTGGCTCAAGCTGCCATCAAAATCTTCCAAAAACTTCACAATATATTACTTAATAATCATTTATTATAATTTTCTTTAATCAATTCATTTCAACAAATTATAATTAATGGATAATTTGTTACTTAACAGTTGCAAAACTAGTGTTATAACCATACTACAAGTACATCTAAAAAAAGAAAAACGCGATGAAATCCGTAATATTAGTTTTTTATAAAACAAATTTAGGACAAAAATGTCTAAATTGTTATGAGTTTTATTTCAATAATTTCCTCATTACTAAGTTCTCAATCATATTTGAATATAAACTAATCAAAACTTTAAGAGGCTAGAGGTCCATAGACTACATCTATCCTAAAATGCAAATGCGTTATCACTTATCAGCTTATCACCCTTGAGGACAAAAATGGAATATCTTGTCACCCACCATTAAAACGTGTCGCCGGTTCTACCACATGTAAAATTTACTTACACATCTATACACAACATATATTTATATAAAATTAAAATATCTATCTGTGATATCAAAATAACTTTTAGGCTCAGGGGGATTTTACATTTTTATACGTCTGTCTACCTATCTATAGAAAAATTACGAATAGAAAGAAAGGAATCCCAGGAAAGATCTAGGCTATAAGTATTTTAAACGTGGTAGAGCCATGCTGCAGCCATATTAATAGTATAGTTGTAGCACGAATGGATCGGCTCGACCGGGGAAGGACCACGCTCTCACAGTATACCAGCGTAAAATGGCAGCTTGACACTGCTGTGTTTCGTATAGTGAGTGTAGAGAACCGGAGGCCCATTTTACTGATAAAGAGGCATTCCATATTAGTCCTTACGGGTGACAACGCATCTGCATTTTGATTCGCAAACGAGGATAAATGTAGATGTCTATGGGTTACAGCAACCACTTACCATCAGGTAGACTGTGTGCTCGTTTGTTACCCTATCCTATAAAAAAAAAATCCGAGATACAGAGAATTTTTTGTGTAATCGAAAAATTGATGAAATAAGTGACTAATGAAATAACAAATCTATGGGTGTTAAAGGATCAGTAGCTAGCTAGCTAGGCAGGCGGGTTGGGAACGAACACTTCTGCAAATTAATAGATCTTCAATGTTTATTTTAAACATTTTCCCATTATAGTTTTTCGATAGTTGAATTACTTGCCCCAAAACTATTATTATACCTAAATATGCAGGTTTATTATTGTTAAAGTTCTGCTCGACGAAATCATGGCTAAAAGCCACGGAGTAAACTTTGTATTTGCTCCGTGATAAAAGCTTATTAATCTATACCTAGAAATAAAATAGAAGTGTAAAAATATGTAATGATATCAAAATAGCTGCCTACTATTAAGCTCAGACCGGTTATTTGAATGCTATTAAGACATGTTTGAAATTTTTGTCTGTCTTTCTGTCTGTTCGAGCCACAGACTAATATGATGTTCGAGCTAGGCGGAATGGCTAAACCGATTGTATAGATGTTTCGCGATTAGATAGCGAAAAACGCCGGGATTGATCTAGATTATGTTTTATTCGAAAGTTATGGAGTTTTTTTTTTTTTTGTGAAATCGAAATATTTAAAATAAGTGGTGATTGATGATTATCTTAAATCTTAATGATAACATAAATATCCTTAAAAATAAAAACGACAAAGTACATCGACTGTCGAAGTATTTCGAAACGAATTAAACATAAACGACCATTTTGAATCTGTCTCGTGAATGTAAGCCTCTGTAAACTGTTCAGTTTCGGTATGCGTTTGCCTGAAATAAATAAAAATCGATTATGTATCTATTATTATATGCATTGTTATAAAAGTCACATTAAGCATTCTAGACATTACCATGGCCATGATCTCTCCGCGTGCTTTGAATTAAAAGCGTAACAAAAACCCATTTCTGTGAATACCGGTACCAACAAATCACAACATTCTTCGGAGTCTCCTTTCCATTCGCAATCATAAAACAACGTATCACAACGCTGGACGATCTGCAGTTAATTTTAAACATTTTATGTTAGCTTAAATAAAAATAATATTTACTAAGAATCAACACAAATATACTAATATTCAAATATCTTTTTTATATTGATGATTTATTTATTTATTTATTTATTTATTTTTTTATTTATTTTAGGAAGGCTTACAGACTAATATCTTCGGTAGTAACAAAGTGGTGATAAGAATTGCTAATTACAAGCCTCCACACATTACTGTCATCCAACTTTATACAAATTTAAAATACTCTAGGGATTACTTAAACTACTTACAAAAAAAAAAGTAACATAAGCAAAAAAATAGGCAAAAACAAATTACAAAAAAGAAAAACCGCATAGTTCAACTTTCCGTGAAATAACACGTAACGTATAACGTATAAATAACATTATTTTGCTGAAATAACGTATAAATAACATTATTTTGCTGTTTTTTTTTAAAAATAAAGTATACTTAAAATACTCTATACATAGCAGTATCGCTTAGTATTTATTTGAAACAGTATGTATTTATTTATAACGGGGAGTGCTCTGAGGAATTGTTCGGATGAATTTCAGTCGCCAAATTTCACGAACGCAAATCGCGTCAAAATTCACGATACCATCCTCACCATCCGGATGCTTGGCGGTCCACCACTGTGGATTTTAGTAGGAGTTTTCTTCCTCGTACATCTTCTCTGTGGAATTGTTTACCACCGGCGATTTTTTCGGACCGATACGACTTACGGACCTTCAAGGAAAGAGGTTACTCCTTTCTAAAAGACCGGCAACGCGCCTGCAATTCCCCTGGCGTTACGGTTGCTTATGGGCGGCGGTAGTCACTTACCATCAGGTGAGCCGCATGCACGTATGCCCTCTCTTCTAAAAAAAAAATTCAGTATTTTTCCATGCATAGTCGTCTCCCATTGTTCGTATGATTAACCGTAACCAGCATGCTTGTCATGCGAATTGGAGACCACAATACCGGACATATTGCACATATGACGCTGCTATAACTAGCATATTAAAAGAAAATGGTTACTACCACTTTTTATTGCCACAATCGATTGGAAGCGATGAATCACGTCAATTGCGGATGAGAAATGTTCGATTAATTCAGTTACACCACAACCACATTTTAGGAGTGACATGACGGCTCCGTGGCGCAGTGGCTTTGGATTGAGTTATTGCGCTGGGGGCCGCGGGTTCGAATCGTTAAGTAAAGTATTTATATGGCCTACAAATAATTGTTCCGGGTCTGGATGTTTGTCCTCGTGTAATTTATGTTTGTAAACTGCCTCCACGATACAGGACAAAATCCTAGTGTGGGGGTAACGTTTAAAAAAAAAAGAAAAAAAAGGAGTATTAAAACATTACTATCGGTTTAATAACTAACACTTAAAACAGCTTCTTTTGGATCCAAAGCCGGCGCAGGAGCATCGTTAATGCTACGTCCAACTAGATCAGGCTGCGTCACATATTTGGACGCGTTTTCGGCTATAGAACGATAACTCAAAGTAGCTAGCCATTGCAACATGGCGCTTGCATTTGCCGGTACTTCTGAAGGCCATATTCTGTAAAATGAAGACAAATTACAGCCTACATAAGTCCCAATGCTGGGCACAGACTTATACTTAGAGAGTTTTAGGATCCCAATGCGTGTTGGCGGACTTCACTTGTCTTCGAAATATTTTTTTTTATTTCTTAGATATGGAAGTTTCCTCAAGATATTTTCCTTCACCGCCGAGCACGAAGTGAATCAGCACTTAAAATTGCAATTAACAATTTCATTGGTGGTGGCGGAGATGGAACCCTGGTCGAACGCGCATACTGTGAAATTGACAACGTGCTCTAAGCCCCTGAGCTACCACGGCTTTGAAGACCCATAAAAATTCACAAGATATAGTATATATATATATATATATATATATACATACAATAATAGGTATACCGTTTTGCAGTTTTTGAAAATACGAGTAAATAAGGTTGCTATTTTTATTTGAAAATACCCCAAATTGAATGTGATTTATGGGCAACAAATACTCGTACGCATACGCGCGCACAATTCACAACGTTTTGCCGGCCGATCGACCCTTACGAATGTGTGCGTTCATAGTAAAATAGTAAGCATTAAAAAGGACAGAATGTTTGAGATTTTTTTAAATAATTTTTCTTCACCATTTGCCCATAATACTTCTTCTAAACCGTCTTTGCAAATTTGGCCAGTTATTGCAAAATTACCCTGTATACATATTATGTTACGGCTAAAATCTAAAGTGCCGATGTTCCTAGGTTTAGCCGCTCACAATTACGTACAGCCGATTGCTGTTGGTTACACTTACTCGTATCTAGGTGAACCGTTGAATAAGTGTGGATTTGATGTGGATCTTAAAAATCAATTTTCTACCGACTTCAAAAATGAGACGGTACTCAATTCGACTGCATGTTTTTTTTTGTGTGTTACCTCATAACTTTTTTTCTGGCAGAACCGATTTCGATGATTCTTTTTTTAATTGAAAGCTGGTGCTTCTCACGTGGTTCCATATAAATTTGATCAAGGTCTGACCAATAGTTTTTGAGTTATTCTTAATAATTTATATTGAAGTCGGTTGTACAAAATTTTTAATTTTAATTTTAAATTATACTTACTTACTTATCTTCACGCACAATCCCTGACGGGGTAGCCAGAGAGAACAGATCGCCAAGTGTCACGATCCTTACATACCTCTTTCGCTTCTTTCAGATTCATTATCTTCTTCATACATGCACGTCTAGGTATCCGAGTACTCTTGACCCTACCCTCTTCGAGCAATTTGCTCACATGGTCTTCGAAAGTTAGTCTCGGTCTACCTCGACACCTTTTAATATTAACTTTCGCGCTATATATTTTCTTCACCATTCGGTCTTCACTTATTCGCTCAACGTGCCCAAACCACCGAAGCACGCCCTTATCAATTTTTGTGATAAGGTCATCTTTCAAACCTGCCTAATTTTAAATTATATTTAATAATATCCTTATTTTAAAGGAATTTTGCAAGGTAGCTTCCAATTCTGTGTACTTTTGACTTAATGGACTATGCGCTCGTTTGTCGTACTTACTAGCTTCATAATATAATAATTAAAAATACAATAAAAAAACTTAACCTCTCAATATATTCCTGCAGTAAATCTTGATCGACAGGGTCAACGTCACAAATCGTAACCGCGGGAAAAGGCACATCCCAGTTATGGAAATCAGTATCTAAGCCTGCCAAAATAAGAAAAAGTAAAAGTTGTTATGATAATTAACAAAACATTTGTCGAAATTTTAAAGCCTAAATTAAATTTTTCTCTCACCTGTTATAGTAGGGTTTGTTTGGAACTTTTCCCACAGACTTACAATTATAATGCAAGAGGCAACTGCCCCGACTGCAGTAAAACTGAACCACATAAACCTAAAAATAATTAAATGTTTTGAAAAGTGTTTTATATATCACTATCAGCAATTTTTAATAGACTTCAAAAAAGGAGGAGGTTCTCAATTCGACTGTATTTTTTTATGTGTTACCTCAGAACTTTTTTCTAGGTGAACAGATATTCATGAATCTTTTTTTATTTGAGAGTTCGTGCTTCTCATGTGGTCCCATATAAGTTTGTACAAGATCTGATCAGTAGTTTTTGAGTTATCCTTAATAATGCGTATTTAATCCAGTTCGACTATGTGTGATGTTCTCATTTTATTTATATTGAAGTCAAAATTTTGAATAATTTTACCGCTTGTTCCCTAAACAAGACGCTACCAAAAATGTTTATTGCCCAAATATATGTTATTTACCGTAAAACTTACACTCTAGCTCTCTGTCTGGCCTTAGTGTTTTTGGTCTGGTACTTCAAAGTCGTTTTTACATCCAACGAAGCTCTCCGGACTGTCTTGCTGTTTTGATTAGGTAAATCAATTTTCCTACATGTACGAGTATCACCATCTAAATACAATACATTAGTTGCGGTAGATTAGGGATAAGCTTCTTCGCCTTTAAGTTTCATAGTATACGAGAAAATCCAAGTTCAATCCGTGACGGCACAAACGTATTTGTTAATTTGTGTCCGCCAATATAGTACATTGGTGCAACGCAGTGGACCTTCTGCTTCAAAATACTTTTCGAAATCTAAGACGTTACTTTATATAGTTACTTAATATATTGTCTATGCGTTAGAGCCTAAAAGCAGCTATATTATTGCTGTAGTACGAATGTGTCCGCTCGACCGGAGAAGGACTACACTCTCATAGTTCAATATCGTTTCCTTCCATTACGCGAACACTACACATTATAAAGAAATAAAACTGCTTTTTTTATGGATTTTATAGCATACATTAACTTAATTTATATTCTAGACGTTTCAAGTACTTTACAGCACCAATAGTCACGGCGGGAGACTGAGGCGTTCGACGTCCCAATGTCATAATTTAGCACCACTATCGTTTTGGTCATATCTGCATAGCAGAGTTGTGATAGCACTATGAACTTATAGTATTTTGACGTCTTGCAGTTGTACGCTTGGGTCGGGATTTAATTTTATTAATTATAGAATCCCAAGCAAATGGTAGCACCCAGCCATCTTCTGTATTGAAATTAGGATGTTTGATTTCAATAGCCTTGATGTCACCGATTCCTTCCAAGAATGATTCGCGAGACCATTGAAATCAAAAAAACATCTTAATTACAATATAAAAATAAAAACAAATATATATTTTTTTATCGGGCGGTCGAGAATCTAACAACATATGTCGGTGCCTCTATAAAATACCGGTTGAATCGAGAGTGAAACAGAGGTTGCGTCACTCTAGCGGAACGTCATAACAATGGTGGCGAGGTGGAGTTGAGGGTGTATCGAGAAACCCCTCACACGTTTGTGCAATCCTATGCAGCCCTACTTCCCTCTCGCTATCGAGTCCGCAGGCCGTGAAACTCTCTCTCGGACCCCCCAAACAAGCTTTCGGCCGAACTGGACTGCCTCCTGGCGGCTCAGGCCGAATCTTCCCCCTATTCGTAACTTGCTTTAGTTAGGTGCGCTTCTCAGCGGCTACTCGCCGCCTGCGCCCTCTTTTCCTAAAGGGGGAGGCTTCTGATTCGGCAGAAAGGCCATGCTGGCCAAAGCCAGTCCCAGATGGTGTTTAGTGGGTAGGCACTTAGGCTTCATAGTGAGCCCCACATAACCACGCAGCCGGCTGCGTGGTATGATTAGAGCATTCACCACCTCCCTCACCCGCATCCCGGCGGTTAGCCCTTTGCATTGCTTCTGGGCGCAAAAAAACCGTATGTGCAGTATAAAGTTCTCTGTAGGTGCCGTGCGCGAGATAGTCCGTCTAAGTCATTCTACGTAGTAGTAGTGTTGAGATAGTATCGTGGTTGTGTCCGTTGTGATGGTTCTTCTGGTGGAAGGAGTGGGGAGTAGAAGATGGTGTTGCTGAGAGGCTGTGTTACACTGAGATGTGTAGTGTTGCTGTTGGTTTGCATACATTGGTGTTATCATGTAATCACGTTCCTTACGTTACACTGATGTGTGATTGTGGCGGGAACGTTTTACGGTGTGGTCGAATTGTAATTGCCGTATACTGAATGTATGGTGCGTTACACTGCCTCATTACTGATAATGATTAATTGCGTAAGCAAGAGAGCAAGTTTAACACCCACTCTCACACTTTTACTGTATTTAACAATTAATCTCATGATGAAGAAATACATTCCCGATATTTCCGACATATATTTCGTTGTATCTAATCTACTTCTCTCTATTGTTTGTGTGTGATTATGCTTATGAGTACGAAATAGACGATAGTAAGACGGTATTAAATATAATTAAAAGAAGATTAGGTAGGCTACATTTAAATGTACGCAATAAAGATTATTGATTTTGTGGTGTAAGAATAACCAATACCCCATTTCGTTCCATGGCTGTCGTAATAGACGATAAAGAGAAATATCTACCTAAACCATGAGATGGGCAGCAGTGTCAACCTAATAATTACTAGAAGATAAAAAATTGCGGTTGCTAGCCCGCCTGCCGAACGTGGCGACTATTTTCTTTTTATATAGAAAAAGGGGCAAACGAGCATGCGGCTCACCTGATGGTAAGTGACTACCGCTGCCCATGAACAACCGTAACACCAGGGGAATTGCAAATGCGTTGCCGACCTTTTAGAAAGGTGTAAGCTCTTTTTACGAAGGTCCCTACTATGGCAAACATCCCCCTAATGAAATAAACTAAGGGGGTCGATGTTCAGCAGTAGACTTTAGTAGTATGTAATGAATGGATGAATACGGAGAATAAATAAAATAAAAAATACGCTTTGTAGCAATAAATAAAAATGTTCGTACCCACTAAAAAGTTTAATTCATGAAGATGAGTAAGTTTGTATTAATATATATATATATATATTTATACAAACTTACTCATTTTTTATAAATATATATAATTAACGGTTAATATAGTAGGTAAGTAAACAATGTTTTACATTCATACTAACTTTTCACAAAATGGCCGTTCTTTTTCTGCAATGTAACGAACGCCATGCAACGTTGAATTGTTAAAAAACTCCGCAGTCTGATGGCGCAGACTCGTCGCCAGCAATGGGAATATTCCATCGTCGTCATTTTTGTTGTGTCGCTTCTTTCTTTTTCTTGTCCTTTGACTCTGATCTCTTAAAGTATTTTGAGGGTAAACCTTCATCATTATTTCTAATGATCAATAAATTTAAAAAAGTCTAACGTCGTCTTACATGACCAATGACATATTAAATCATGCGAAGCTTGATAACATCAGATTTATCGACCACACGTTGCGTGATAGCCTGCTCACTAATTATGTAAAAGCAACCCAAAACCCATATTAAATAAAAAAGACGATTATTATATTGTTCGACTGCTGTTCTGTCTTTTATTCGCCTAGTGTGATATAGGTACTAAAACTTTATTTTATTTATTTATACACTTTATTGTACTAAAGGTACAAACGGCGGACTTAATGCCATATGGCATTTTCTACCAGTCAACCGGAAAGTTGTAAGAGATGTGTGTAGTGCAGTGGGCTAGGATGAAAACCTAAAATTGATAAATTTCACACATACATATACACACACACATACACACATACACATACATGTAGATCAAACTTATTTAAACATATAAGGATATAACAGATTATATGTTATAGATATGTATGTGTCAGATGAGCCCAAGTAATGTTCCTTTACTTTTGTTTTAAAAATCCACTTGTTAGGGGATTTCCTTATTGCTAAGGTAAGCGCATTCTAGAGTCGTACAGCTGTAACAGCGAAAGAGTTTGAGAGGAAACCAGT
This sequence comes from Parnassius mnemosyne, assembly GCA_963668995.1. NCBI lineage: Eukaryota > Metazoa > Arthropoda > Insecta > Lepidoptera > Papilionidae > Parnassius > Parnassius mnemosyne. The sequence goes on from CAVLGL010000159.1 coordinate 28,297,507, forward strand.
ACGGTGAGAGAGAATTTGCAGTACGAGATTGTTATGAGAGTGAAGATTGCAATCATGGGAAGAACCCAGGTATTGAAATTTACATTTCAATTTCTCTGGGGCCAATGGATCGTTAAGGATAGTGAAAAGAGTGCTAAGAATTCTAAGGTTCCTGCGTTGTGGGATATTTAACCATTTAAGTTTAGAGCGATAGAAAGAGATGTGGTAATACTTTCGAAGACCATAAATGAAAGGGATACAGTTGTTGAGAAGTCGATCCAATTTATTGACCAAGTAATTGTCTGCATCTAAACAACACACATCTGCATAACCAAACAAAGAAAGAATAAGGGATTCAATTAGAAGTTTCTTCGTACAAGGCGGTAATATATTTTTAAATCAGTACAATTGTCTCAAAGTAGTACAAGTTTTACGGCTAACTTCCTTAACATGAGTGCGCCAAGTAAGAGAATAATCCAAGGATAATCCTAAGTCCCTAACATGAGAGCTGTACGGAATTACCTCGCCATTATAAATCAGTGGATCTAATGATGTATGATCAAGTTTACCTAATTAACGTGCGCTGCCTCTATAGCATGGTATTTGCTGAGATTAACAGTGACCCCATACCTACTTGACCAATTAAGAATCCAATTAAGATCGGAGTTAATCACGGTTACAGAATCATTTATGTTAGTAGCATATAATGTCAGCCGCCCGGCTGTTATTTGGTTTGACGTACCTAATAAAAAGTACCTAATTTTAGCCACGTAATATAAATCAGGGCTGCCATAAACTGGAATATATACCATTAATTAGATCATAACTTATTTTATAGCTAAGTGAGTTATGATCAATTCGTCTGTTTTAAAAATGTACTAGCTTTTCTCTCTGACATTCGGCGTATATTAAGAACACCTTATGTACTCAATTATTTTTTGAAAAAGAAGAAAAAAACAAGCAATTAATAATATACTATATTTTAGCAAAAAACTATAACTTAGTAATACTAATTATAACTTAGAACATAAATGAAAAACCCATAACTGACTTTTTGTCCCGACCCGGGATTCGAACCCGGGACCTCATGATCAGCAGTCGCACTACTACAACCACTAGACCAACGAGGGAGCACTATACCTACTAAGATATTGTGGTTGGGTATTAGGATTATGTTTAACTGTATACTATACTGATAATATTGAATTAGCCTTTTATAGTGTAAATTATAATATTTGTCGAAATGATAATTATGGATTCGAACCAAAAAGCTTCATCGCGCAGTAAAAAATACAACAAATATATGTATAATTAATACGAAAAATTATACCCAAAACAAACAAATAATACTACCTATAAGTAACCTAATAAATAATAATAATATTATCGATTGATAAGATGACGTCAGCGAGCATGTGCGCTGGCTGATGTCGTGACAAACGATACGGGTTTCACCTTGAAGAGCTTAGCGCTCACTGACTCCAGCAAGCCCGTGGGCAGTGAATACGCCCAGTTTTTAAAATAATTTCTTAATAAAATCAAAGTTTGGTTTTTTGAAAAAAAAATTTATGATAGAAATGTTCATAAATAAATTGCCTATCCATTGGTGTAAATCGCAAAATAAAATAATACTTACTTTACGAGGAGATGCATGTTATCAATAATTATTTCACATTTATGTGGTTTCGTTGTAAGGAGATTATTTTAATATTTATTCCTTTAAAAAAATTGGATATGACTCTTATGGAATCAAGATTATGTAGAAATATAATGTGTTTTTTATTAGTTGATATATCTTTTAAATAAAAAGTAGATAGCTCCTAAAAACCGCACAAGTAACGACTAGCGCGACATTTTGCTCAACCTGCGCCTTAAGTTTATGAAATACTTTTAAAACATCCTCCTTAGTGACAGTAGAAAAAGAGAAAGAATCAGTATGCGGGGATGACATGGAAGTAATATCCGAAATAGTTTTCATTTTAATGTGAAATGGGAGACAAACTGATGAAGAAAAGTGTACTAAAACTATCTGAGATTACTTGTTTTTTTAGTTTTACTGAGACCAAGAGAGTGAATAAAGTTCCACGTCTCTGATTGCGATGAATTATTTAGGAAATCATGAAAATATCGACCTTTAGCGGACCTCACCACCTGATTGCAGTATAAAGCAAAAAAGCATTCCTAGCCTTTTTGAAAACCTCCCAGTTCTGTACAGTACGGCAAGATTTATATATAACAAAAGCTCTGTTTATTGCCAGGCGTACGTCGCTAGTGATCCACGGAACTGACGGGCGTTTAATTTTAACCTCGCGTTCTGGCGCATGTGTATTGTAAATATTCAATAATTTGGAATTGAACTCCATAACCATATCATTGATTGAATCTGTATTTAACACCGGAGACCAATCAATAGTAGACACATCATTAACTAAGCTATCTCTATTTAATCGAGCATAGCTGCGTAACTTTATTATATGAGGGATATGTTTAGGTGGTTTCAGTTTATATGAGAGTAATATTAAGTTATGGTTCGAAAAAACCAGGAACTGGGAACTGACCATGACTCGCAACTTTATCAGGAGATGTAATAATTAAATCGATCCATGAATCCACGGTAGAAAAATTAGAGTGAGTAGCTTTAAAGGGAAGAATGAAGAGGTTGACCGAGTTTATGATGGATCGTAACGTTTGAGTATTAGAGTAGTTTTTTAAAAGGTCCGTGTTGAAATCACCCATAGTGTCTTGATGTGTGTACTCTGAGCAGATGTTATCTACAATGGATTCCAAAGTGGAGAAATAATTAATAGAGGGAGGAGAGTAATCGACTCCAAGAATAGCTATAAATTAATTTCAAGAAACATATTCTCCATCTCATTAGCCTTTTGATCTAAAGTGGATATTACTTTGAAGGCTATATCACTATGTAGGTAGATTTACATACATATGATAATGTTACCGTTTTAGGTAACACAATGTAGGCCTACTTGCAAGACAAAGTCGTAAACAAACATAAATCTCGTAAAGTAGTTGTTGAAAAATATAACAGGCAATATGTCTTTACCGAAATGAAAGCAAACGAGTTAAATAAGCTGGTGCTTTAGTGCATATAAAAATTAACTCATATTATATCACTGCTGGGTAGTTAGTTACTCTAAGCTCCTGGAACGCGTTGTTCATAAGCGGCTGAATAACTATCTTGAAAAGAATAGTATACTCTCGGACCGTCAGTTTGGTTTCCGTCAGGGCAAATCGACTGAGGATGCAGTTAGTCTTATCGCAGATATGGTTGTAACTCATCTCGATCAGGGTCAATCCTGTGTCGGTGTTTTTCTCGATCTGGCTAAAGCATTCGACACGGTATCGATTCCCATCCTACTTAAGAAACTACGTGCTCTTGGTATTCGTGGTCTGGCTTTAAACTGGTTTTCCAGCTATTTGTCGGATAGAAAGCAATGTGTCCGAATAGGCGATCAAGCAAGCGATCTTAGATCTGTAGATTTTGGCGTTCCTCAGGGTAGCATTTTGGGGCCGACAATTTTTATTTCATACATTAATGACATTATGTCAATTGAACTCGAAAATAGTGAAGTTGTATGTTATGCTGACGATACAGCCATAATATTTTATGGTAAATCTTGGCACGACGCCTACCTTTCGGCTGTCTCCGGGTTGCATAAATTAAAAAATGGTTAAATTACAACATCTTAACATTGAACACCTCAAAAACGCAGTTAATTTGTTTTCATAAAACTGCAGCGTCTGAACCGCCGCCGTCACTTTTCAATAGCCTTAAAGTACATAATAACAACTGTAGTTTTGGCTCCGTGAGCTCTCCTAATTGTAACTGTGACCAGATAAATAGGGTCGGCTCCCTTAAATATTTGGGCATCATAATAGATGAGAACCTCAACTTCAAAAGTCATATATCAGTGACATCAGCAAGGATCCGTAAGCTGATACACACAATGAGACTATTGAGAGATTCTACTGATTTAAAAGTCAGTCTACCTTGCACTATGTCAGTCCGTACTTAGCTATTGCATACTGGCGTGAGGTGGCATAGCCTCCTCTACGTTGCTAGTGCTGGAAAGGGCCCAGAGGGTAGTTTTGAAGATAGCTATGGGTAAACCAAGGCGTTATCATACGTCAGATCTCTTTAGAGAAGCCCAAGTTTTAAGTGTCCGTAGATTGTATCTTCTGAGGGTGTTTATATTCATGCACAGGGAAGCTTCGAAACTGCCGACATTTGATACTTTAATAAATAAAAGAGTGTTTAAGATCCCCACAACCTTGGTTAAAACATCTTTCGCTCGTCATTTCAGACTGTTCCTATTCCCACGCATCTACAACAAATTAGTTAATTTATACGGCTTAAAGCGATCCCAACATTACGAGGCTAAAACAAAAATGATGAACTATTTATTGACTTGGGACTATTAGGAAACAGAAGAAATATTGGTGACTCTTAAATAGGTGTTAAAACGGTAGTGGACAGCAATGACGCCAGCCCTGCCATCTGATCACACACACACACACACACACACACACACACACACACACGCACGCACGCACGCACGCACGCACGCACGCACGCACGCACGCACGCACGCACGCACGCACGCACGCACGCACGCACGCACGCACGCACGCACGCACGCACGCACGCACGCACGCAGCACGCACGCACGCACGCACGCACGCACACACACACACACACACATCATACACACACACACACATCATACACACACACACACATCATACACACACTCCCACTCATACACACACTCACACTCATACACACTCACCCTCAATTACACGCGCGCTCCTTTAAATTAGAATATGCTTGTTATGTCTTTAATTTTTCATAATTTTAAGTCGTATTTTTTTTTCCTTTGCTACGCATAATTGTTTTGCGTAATTTCAACAAATAGCCACTTTGTTTTATTGTAAAATCTTTTGTTTGACCCCCACGAAACAGGCCATGCCTAGTGTGGGAGTCACATAACTTTTCTGTATTTTGGCTAAGTGTTTCTGGTAAATAAATAAATTTATTATTATTATATTATTATTATTATATAAACATAAATCAAGTCCGCCATGAATTCTGTCGAATATTTCACCTTATACTTACTAGTAAAGTACGAGTTGCAAAGAAAATTAATTTGCTTATTAATGACGTTTTTTTTTCTTCGCTTTATTTAACTGAGTCTTAGTATTAATTATTATAATTATTATAATTATTATAATTGTACAATTTGTGGGAGAAAATAATAAAGGTTTATTTTATTTTATTTTTATTTATTACCAGATCTATTGAACTCATATTATTTTTATAAATTAATTTAAAATATTAATCGGTGAAATATTTTAAATACCTACATAAATCCATCTTCCATTTTTATAAGGGAAAGCAGCAGTGATGACAGTTATCCAGAGATGAGCGAAATTGAAATGATATATTAAGATTAATAATTTTTCTTTCATAAATAAATATTATTTCATATGTTTTGCTCACCCTACCTACCTAACTGGTTTGAATTGACAGCTATGACATCACGATATGGTGCCAGGTCAATCCTATTCTTATTTGAATTCCTTAGCACAGTACTATGTTAGTATACTTTTGAATTGGGTTGTTAAATCATTAATTTAGATAAGCCTACGTACAAGTACAGTAGTGGAATTTTGATAGGTTGTAAAGATGATGAGAAGTGTGCATATTTATTATGGGCAACTTGTGTATATTTACTTCAAACTTCAAAAGAAAGTAAATTAAAAAAACATATATTTATGAGATAGTTTATTTCCTTTTACAAGAGTTTAAAAAAATGCAACTACTACAATGAACACAAATAACTTATAATTTAAAATGCACTCATACTATTTATATTACGTTTAGATGTGGAGGCTTCATTGGCATCGATATCAAATTCTGGCGGCATAAGAGGGTCTATTTTAATATCCAAATCTTTTAACGCATCATCCAGTATTTTGATCTTCCCCAATATTTTTTCAGCCTTTAAATTGTAACCTGGCTCGAGCATCTTGCCAGTTGGATTAAGCTTGAATAAATATTCAGCCTGAAAAATATATTTTGGTAACTCTTTGCATAACTGGATAGTTCATTATTATCTTCTTCTTTATTATCGGTCCGTAAAAGTGCACTACTGGACGTAGGCCTAAACGAGAAGGGGCTGCCATGGGGCGGCCGACGCTGGTGCGGCTGCGGATGTGTGCGAAAGCGTTCCTGTGGCCCTGCTAATATGCAGCGAAAGTGGAACACTATGTGGGGTTTTTAATCGGTGCGAGTCCGACATAACCCGTCCTTGCCCCCGCGAGGCGGGTATGCGTAGGCATTTCAAGATGACGGAGGGAACACACCGCCGACCATCCCGCGATGTGAGTGCTCCATGCCGGATGTGCGATTTACACAGCGCTCGGTTCGCAAAGCACTCTTCTCCCTGGACGTCAGCAAGTCGAGTGGGCCCGATGGAGTCCCTCCCATTGTGCTAAAGACGTGTGCTCCGGAGTTGGCACCGGTTTTAACGCGTCTTTTCCGGTACTCCTACTCCCAAGGCGTAGTCCCGAAATCATGGAAGACAGCTTTGGTCCACCCAATCCCTAAAAAAGGCGACCGCTCAGACCCGTCCAACTACAGGCCTATCGCCATCACCTCCTTGTTCTCCAAAATAATGGAGTCCATTATAAACTGCCAGCTCATGAGGTACCTTGAGGATCACCAGCTGATCAGTGACCGTCAGTACGGTTTTCGTCGGGGTCGATCAGCAGGTGATCTTCTATGTTACTTAACTCACAGATGGGCGGAGGCAGTAGAGTCCAAGGGGGAGGCATTGGCCGTTAGTTTGGACATAGCGAAGGCCTTCGATCGGGTCTGGCACAAGGTGCTTCTTTCGAAGCTTCCTTCCTATGGGCTTCCCGAGAAATTGTGCAAATGGATCACCAGTTTCCTTGCTGATCGGAGCATCAAGGTCGTAGTAGACGGTGCATGCTCTGATTTCAAGCCTATCAACGCTGGTGTTCCACAGGGCTGCGTGCTATCACCAACGCTGTTTCTCCTGCATATCAATGATATGTTGCTAACTGGTAGCATTCATTGCTATGCAGACGACAGCACTGGGGATGCCTTATATACCGGCCGTGCCAATATTTCTCGGGAAAACGTCGCCGAGTACCGGGACAAACTTGTGTCTGAAGTCGAGTCTTTGCTTAACAAAGTCTCGGATTGGGGCCGACTAAATCTAGTCCAGTTCAATCCCCAGAAGACACAAGTTTGCGCGTTTACCGCTAAAAAGAACCCCTTTGTCGTATCTCCTCAGTTTCAAGGCACTCCCCTTGCTGCCTCAGCCAGTAACGGAATCCTTGGCGTCGACATATCGAATAGCGTGCAGTTTCGTGGTCACTTAGAAGGGAAGGCCAAATTGGCCTCTAAAAAGCTTGGCGTGCTCAGCAGAGCGAGACAGTATTTCATGCCGGCACATCGCTTGCAACTTTACAAAGCGCAAGTTCGGCTCCACATGGAATACTGTTCTCATCTCTGGGCCGGGGCACCCCAGTGCCAGCTCCTTCCACTTGACCGCATCCAGCGCAGAGCGATTCGAATCGTCGACGACCGAGTTCTTTCCGATCGGCTCGATACACTGGCACTGCGTAGAGATGTTGCATCTCTTTGCGTATTTTATCGCATCTATCACGGGGAGTGCTCTGAGGAATTGTTCGGACTAATTCCAGCCGCTCAATTTCACTATCGTACATCGCGACAAAACTCACGTTACCGTCCATACCATCTAGATGTGCGATTTAGAAGAAGTTTTCTCCCTCGCACAACTTCTTTGTGGAATCAATTACCACCAGCGAATTTTCCGAACCGATACGACTTAGGAACCTTCAAGAAAAGAGCTTACACCTTTCTAAAAGGCCGGCAACGCATCTGCAATTCCCCTGGTGTTGCGGTTGTTCATGAGCGGTTACTATCAGGTGAGCCGCATGCTCGTTTGCCCCCTATTCTATAAATAAAAAATAAAAAAACATGTAAAAAAAAGGACATAGGCCTGTCCCGTTATAGGGAGGATTTGCCTTATACACGCTTAGCAGCGGTTTGACGATCGCATTACCAGAGATTTCGCACCTCCGAGGTTGCTACACGTCGCCGGCTTGGGTATTTTAAGTTTTAACAGAAGCCACGAGATCGTTCTAGCATATGAATCATAATGCTGACGTGTTGTGATCCTTTAGGAAGTTACCAGTAAAAAATAAAAATTGCTTATTTTGTTAAAAAGATCATACACTACATAGGTAAGTAATATGCCAAGACATCCTTTTAAGTAAATATATACCTACTTTTGGCTTTAGGCAATAAATAAAAAAATAAATAAAAGCTATTAATTTGCCACAAAAAATACAATGTTAAAATTTTAAATAACAGCTAGATAATTAGTTGTGACAAAACGGTCTGTGACTCAGTTGTAACGGGAAAACCATTACCCATGCTAGGCTGCCACAAGCTTTGCGCATTAACTATATAGGATCTTAGGCAAGTGATCAACACTTATCTTAATATAAAACTAACAATAAATAAAATAAAGAAAATCTAAAACAATAAAGAATAGAGCTGGAAGAGCTGGAAGAAGGACACGGTAATTCTCGAATCCGGCAAGTTGTTCTATTACCGAGAGGGCGACCATCTGTCTCAAGGAGGTGTCGGATTTATCGTCCACGAGTCTCTCGTTAACAAAGTTGTAAAGATTGGGAGTGTGGCGATGAGGGTTGTGTACCTTATACTTAGAATCATTAAACGTTATTCGCTGAAGGTCATACAGGTTTACGCACCAACCTCGGCATATCCCGATGAGGAGGTGGAGAAAATGTATAAGGATATCTCTAGAGCCATGCATTCCTCCAAAACCCAATATACGGTGTTAATGGGAGACTTCAATGCAAAATTAGGCACAAGAGAGAACGGTGAGCTGAAATTAGGGAAATTCGGGATAGGGCAAAGGGAGGGATTTATGATGAACTCTTTCTTCCAGAAGCGGCTTCACAAGAAGTGGACCTGGTCGAGCCCCGACGGTTAGATAAAAAATGAGATTGACTTCATCATGACGACTAGACGGCAATTGTTCAGTGATGTCTTACGGTGCGTACACATTATATAACATAACATGTTATAAAACGTTATATAACATGTTTCAGTAATGTGGAGGCTGAATGTTAAAATACGTGTTACATACACAAATGTTATATAACTCGAACGGCAGAACGACAAACGGCAATGTCATACGACAATGTCATATAAAATTGTTATATTGCATTGTTATTCTAATGTGTACAGTATTGTTATATGTTGCAATGTTGAAAAACAGTGTTACATAATGTGGACGTGTTATAAAACAAAAGTTATACAACAAGTTACTTGATCTGTACGCACCCTTAGTGATCGCGAGGATGAAAACCGGCAGCGATCACCGAATGGTGAGAGGCTCACTGAACCTTAACGTTAAGTTGGAGACTTGGAGAGGTCACGTCTAATGAAGTCGACGCTCCGTCCTCCTCGTGCTCTAATCCACAGTTCCGAAAACTTTCAGCTCAAGCTACAAAATCGTTTTCAGAGCCTAGAAGACTGCAATGCAGTGGATGATATGAATGATAAACTCGTGGAAACTGTCCATGCGGTTGGAGTTAAGTTCTGCAAGACCAGCCGCAGAAGAACACAAAAACTCTCCGATCACACTCTTAATCTCATGGCTGTTAGATAGGAAATAAAGCTACAGTCTTCAGCAAATTTGACAGCATACAGGCAATTAAACAGACAGATGCCCAAATGCATGCAGCAGAACATACTCAACTTCAATACAGCTCGTAATGAAGAAGTCATCGAGCGGAACCAGCGATCGAAGTCTTTGCCAAAGATCTGTCTGCCAGAAAGAGCCAACTGTCAAAGCTGAAGACCGAATGTGGCAGCATCGTTTCCGTGACACCTGAGATTTTGAGTGAGATTGAGAGGTTCTATGGGCAGCTGTATACATCATCGTTGGAGTCACACGCAAGTGTGAGTAACGATTCAGGGGCAAGTCCTATCCGACAATATTCCGATGATATTCAAGACATGAGTATAAGCGAGATTAGAGTGGCTCTCCAGCATCTTAAAACCGGCAAATCTCCAGGCGAGGATGGAATTACATCGGAGCTTCTGAAAGCGGGTGGAATACCGGTACTTAAAGTCCTTCAGAAGCTCTTTAATTCCGTCCTTCATGGTGGCACTACACCGGAGGCGTAGAGTAAAAGTGCGGTGGCCTTGTTCTTCAAGAAAGGCGACAACACTCTCTTGAAGAACTACAGACCGATTTCCCTTCTGAGCCGCGTCTACGTGCTGTTTTCGAGAGTCATTATGAATCGTCTCATGACTTGATGACTTCCAGCCACCCGAACAAGCCGGTTTCCGAAATGGCTTTAGTACCATAGACCACATACACACACTTCGGCAAATTGTACAGAAGACAGAAGACTATAATCTGCCACTTTGCCTTACGTATGTGGACTACATAAGCCTTTGAGTCCGTCAAAATTTGGGCGGTGTTGCAGTCCCTTCAGCGGTGCCAAGTTGACTGTCTGTATATCGAAGTGCTGAAGTATTTGTACAGTAGGACTACGATGGCTATCCGAATAGGTGTAAGACAGGGTGACGTTATATCCCCGAAACTCTTCACCGCTGCATTAACATCAATGGCGAGTACATCAGTCATCTTCGATTTGCCGACGATATAGTCCTTATGGCAGAATTGCTGGAGGACCTAAGCACTATGCTCAGTGACCTCAATAGTGTCTCCCAACGGATAGGTCTTAAGATGAAAGTGAACAAAATAAAAATCATGTGTAACGCCCATGTCACACCTATGCCGGTAGTTGTTGGGGACACTAAGCTTGAAGTTTTGACGAGTATGTTTACCTGGGACACATAGTCCGACTAGGTAAGTCCAACTTCGACCGAGAGGTCAATCGACGGATTCAACTCGGCTGAGGAGCGTTCGGGAAATTACGGCAAATGTATCTTCTCGTCAAGTATACCTTAAAACTTAAAAACTAGACTGTACAACCAGTGCCAGTGATGACCTATGGAACTGAAACGTGGTCCTTCACTGCTGGCCGTATGAGGACACTCAAGGTCGCACAGCAACCTATGGAGAGGGCTATGCTCAGGGTTTCTCTGCGTGAAAAACTTAGAAATGAGGCTATCCGTAGTGGAACCAGAGTTACCGACAGAGCCCAATGGATTAATAATCTGATGTGGCAATGGGCCGGCCATATATGTAACTCAAAGAACCGACAACCGATGGGGAAAAAAGATTCTCGAGTGGCAGCCTCGTACCGGCGGACGAAGTGTAAGGCGTCCCCCCACTAGATGGAGTGACGACCTGGTAAGACATCCAGGAAGTCGGTAGATGCAGGTGGCTCAGGAACGTGCTTTGTGGCATTCCTTGGGGGGAGGCCTATGTTCAGCATTGGACTTGTGAAGGGCTGTAATGATGATGATAATGATGAAGTGTTGGTACAGTAGGGCTATGATAGCTTTCCGAGTACAGAACCAGAGTACGAAACTTATCCAAAATCCTAATGGCGAGTACATCACTTACCTTCGATTTGGCGACGATATTGTCTTTATGGCAGAATCGCTGGAGGACCTAAGCATTATGCTCAATGATCTTACTAGTGCCTCCCAACAGACAGGTCTTAACATGAACATGGACAAAACAAAGATCATGTGTTACGTCCGTATGCCGGTAGTTGTTGGGAGCACTAAGGTCGAAGTTGTTGAAGAGTATGTTTACCTGGGACAAATAGTCCGACTAGAGAAGTACAAATTCGTCCCGAACGGGTTCCCGCATTTTCGTGGCGGGGGGACGGGGGGGGGCTTAGTAGCCGTGGCTTGGTCACCCACGGGGAACTAAGAGGAACCCATATTACTGGCCCGAGGTGTAGGGCCGGCCCGAGGTGGCCACTCCGAGTGGGCCTGGCGAGCCCACTTCGGATGTGTGTTGTTGGGCTGCAGCGAGAGAGATGCCCTCTCCCTCTAACGGTACAGCCGAGGTGGAGTCGCGGAGGAAGAGGAGTGTTGGTATGGCCACCACTCGCCCTATCCTCCGTGACTCTGTGATGGGTGTGCGGGGGGAGAGGTGTATCGGTATTGCGAGGCGCCGCTCTCTCTACCCTCCGCAGCCGAATATTGGTTGGCGGCGGAGCTATAGACCAGGAGTAGTGCTTCTAAGTGCTCGTTTTTCCTGGCCCCATGGCCTTCGCGCATTGAACACGAGAGCGTCCGCTGCACAGGTGAAGTTGGAGGCCGCGGAAGAGGAACGCCATGTGTTCTGTCACGCCTTACCTGAAAAGGAGATGGTGGAGTCTCTGCTCCCACACTTGTGTACAGGAATTATATCTAATCATTTAAGTAAGGTTGGAAATACGCTTTTAGAAAAGCAGAGTTTAGTTGACAGACTATAGGAGATACTAATAAAGTACCTGCTAATTAAAAAAAAAATGTTATTACAACCACAATCGCTTTCAGACTTGAAGTTCATGAGCCTATATTTTAATTTCAACAGATTCAGTGTCTAAAATGGAGAGAGATGAGAGTTGATAATTGATTATATGTGATGATTGATGAAGTATAACTGTTGTTATGGTGTATAGAGTTCATACAGACAGACAATAAGTGATAGATAATTCTGTAAAACTAAATGTGGGTGCAATTATAAGTTAGTCTTTACAATGCGACTTTTTATTTTCCTGAAAACTATCAGGTGCTTATTATTACACTACGAATGAAATTGCTTTGGAGGTGATATTATCATTATTTCTTTTATGCCTTTATACTCACGCACGCACGCTCTGTCGCACATTATTTTACCAACATTAGAATCGGACTCTAGGTACCGTTCTAAAAATCGAAACCATTACAATAAAAACAACTAAACGAGAAGTTAAGAAAATTACTCATAATACAAAACAAATGTAATCAATCTAATTAGAATTTATGATTTTCCCCGAAAGCTCTGTCCTCTGTATATCTTCTTCATAAAAGGTTATATTTGTACTTCCAATGTCGAAATCCTAATAGTTATTCTTCAGTTATCCGAATATTTTTTTTGAAAACGTTAAGCCTAGAATTTACCCTTCTTTTAATAGAATAAGGGTGACAAACGAGCACACACCTGATGGTAATTGAATGCTGTGGGCCATAGACACCTACATATAGATGTAGATTGATTAATCAAAATAAGATTTGTTGCCACCAGTAAGCACAAAGATGAGGTTATCTACTTTAGCTATATGAAACACAGCACTATTAGGCTGCTTTTTTATACTGGTATTCAGTTCAAACGTGGTAAATATTATAATATAAATATTACAAAATGTTATCGTCTAATGTTTGAACATTAAACAACAAAAGAAGTTGTAATAACAGTTGCAGCCAACACGATATTAAAGAAATGCCCTGAATATACAAATTTCTAAAACCATATAAAAATTAGGCATATAATAAATTTAAAAATAGAAACTACGTACAAGAAAGTCGATGGGATCATCGGGTCGCAACTTGGCGACTTCAAGCAGCCCAGCGGTTAGGGTGGGGAATATATACTGCACGAGATAGTTCCGCATTGGCTCACCCGCAGCCGCCAAGGCCGCTTCCTCCTCCTCGCGCATCAAACCATATAACTCCGACTATATTATGTAAAAATAAAATATGTTTAAGAAGTATATTAAGTTAAGTAATTGGCAAGCAGTGTTCAAAACCTTTTTTCACCATTCCAACCGTGATCATCCTTGGCTAAGCTGACATTGGCCTCATGTATAGCAGGGAGGACAATTAAAAAAGGATGTAAAGTTAATGAATTATTAAATTCAGTTCAGTGACTTCTTTAGTCAACTATTTCAATATTGTATGAATGATCTCTTTCGCATTTCATAAGTAAGAGGATTTGCCATAATTGTTACGTTTGATAGGCGGATCGGGGACTACCATACCAAACGCTTCTCGATATAGCGCTACTTTATACAGCTCTGGTGGCGAAAATTCATCAGAAACTTTTGTATCTCTAACTGGTTCTACAAAAATCAAGTTACTGCTTACTAATTTTCTTCACAAGCTGGCATGAAAATAACGAAACCAATGACGATTGATTCAGATAATACGTAAAAATTTGTTACGACGGACAAATTTAAGATTCGGTTGGATTCGGTAACCGGTAGCTTACCACCAGTGTGGATGCAGATCATATTCAGGATTCAGCAGACGGAGCAGATTCTGATAAAATTAAAATTAAATGACATTAAAAAGCTAACAAAAAAATGAAAACTAAAAATCGGCTGGTCCATTTTTCGGTTTGGATTGGTTTGGTTTTTGCCGCCACCACACAAAAAGTGTTGCTATTTCGATCGTATTTAAATGCAAATTCACTTAAACCTACCCAGTATTCCATTTTCTCCTCCTGTTCATCTTTCATCTTTCTTTTTAATTCCTGTAACGCTTTCTCTTGTTTGGCGCTCAACAACTCCTTTTCAGTCTTTTCTCGTTTCTCTGCCATCTCGATAAGTTCTAAAATTTTAATGACATATAAAACCAATCCAGTAAAATAACGAGTGTCAATTTTCCCGGTTTCGAACCCCGGGTCGGGCAAACAGCAGTTATTATTTTTAGTAGCGAAATTCTTAGTAGCGGCCCGGAGTCAAGAAGTTGGCGGTGTTTCACTCACGTGCCTCGGAAAACACGCAAAGCTGGATTCTGCGTCTTTACTTATAACGGTGTGAGACTGCCAATCGAGAACCTTTCTTCCCCATCGGTTGCCGGTTCTTCGAACTATGAGGCCGGCACATTGCCACTTCAGCTTACAGACCCGTTGGGTTATTCTAATTCACGACATCTGAAACTTCGAACATGGCTCTCTCCATACCTTGATGAGCGAGCTTGAGGACGTCGGACGATCATGAGGATACATACGATCAGCAGTGAGGAACTACGTGTCAGATCGATATGTTATCACTGACAACACTCTCTGGTTGTACACAATATGTGTTGTGATCTCCTGAACGCTTATTTTTGTTAATTAGAGTGACAAGCGAATACAGTCTACCAAATGGTAAGTGGATACTGTAAACCATAGAAATTTACGTCTATATTCGATTAAAAATTAAAATGCAACTGCATTTTAATTTTTAATCCCCCTAAGGATTAAGATGGAATGCCTCGTTTCCAGTAAAAAGGGTCTCCGATTCTCTAGATTCACTATACGAAGCACAGCAACATTAAGCTGCTATTTTTACGTTGGTATTTGGTGAAAGCGTGGTCCTTCCCCGGTTGAGCCGACTCATTCGTGCTACAACCATAATATAGCTGCAGCATATCTCTATCACGTATAAAGTTAGTTAAGTACGTTAACTTTACGAAAATATAACGTCATTGCTTCGTAATGGGCAACTTATCTTTATATATAAAAATTACGTGTCACGTTGTTTGTCCGCGATGAACTCCTAAACTACTGAACTGATTTCAATGAAGTTTTGCAGACCAAACTGCACACTCTGTGCAGTTTGGTCCAACTTGAGAGATAGGATAGTTTTTATCCTAATAAGTGACTCTCAATATTTTTTATTACGATATTTAAGGATTTTTTATATGAAGGTACGTCGAAAAGGACAGAACAACGTCTGCCTGGCCAGCTAGTGTTTGTATATTTTTGATAATTACCGTGTAGTGGCGGTGTAAGAATAGCCACTATCCCATATCATCCCTTGGCTGTCGTAAGAGGCGACAGCGGGAAACAAATCAGGAGATGAGCAGCAACGTCTTCCTAATAACGACTAAAAATAAAAAACTGCGATTGCCAACCCGCTTGCCAAGCGTGGCAACTATGGCAAATATCCCCCTTATGAGACAATCTATGGTCCCTCATGTTCAGTCTATGTTCAGCAGTGGACTGTAACGGATAATTAAAATCTAATTAAACTTAAAACGACAAACGACTAAGTAATCAGACATTACATATTGAATATAGTATTTTATTCATGATGAAGTCAACAACCCAATGAAACGTTTACCTACAAGTGTAGACAAATACCTATTTTACATTAGCTCACCAAGTAACTTTCCATAGCGGCACGGGCGACCCATACGCAGCGACACGTCTGCATACGGGCCCTTCATGGAATAGTCATTATGATTATTAACTTGCACCACGAGAGGATGAATACCCAGCTCGTCGAAAAAGTTAAGAGGAGTCACATCGGGTGCATCGGCCACTCGGAACTCACGGAGACGTTTGAGCACTATGTTTTCGCCAAAACGCGCGTCACTTGCGGGCTGATTCATTGCCTTTTCACATATAAATTCATCCGTTGCTTCCAACGATACAACTATATCTAAAATCATAAAAAATCTCAATTTAACTGAAATCAATCCCACGTTAACAAAATAAAAATAGTAAAATACTTCATCATCATCATTACAGCCCTTCACAAGTTCACTGCTTAACATAGCCTTAACATAGTCCTGAGCCACCTGCATCCATCGACTTCCTGCATGTCTTACCAGGTCGTCACTCCATCTAGAGGTACGAAGCTGTCACTGGAGAACCTTGCTTCTCAATCGGTTGTCGGTTCTTCGAGCTATATGGCCGGCCCACTGCCACTTCATCTTACTAATCCGTTGGGCTATGTCGGTCACTCTGGTTCTACTGCAAATATCCTCATTTCTAAGTTTATCACGCAGAGAAACCCCGAGCATAGTTCTCTCCATAGCTCGCTGCGTCCTCATACGGCCAGCAGTGAAGGATCGTCTCAGATCCATAAGTCATCACTGGTAACACGCACTGGTTGTACAATCTCGTTTTCCGATTTTGAGGTATTATACCTGACGAGAAGACATGTAGTAATTTTGTCGTAAAATACTTAATAATATATAATACATAACGTTTTAAGATTATTTATAATTTGTTTTCAAAAAAACTGTATAGGTACTGTATTTATTGTAACAAATTACAATCATCACTGCATAGAATTATTACGTATGGGTAATAATTCTATGCATCACTGTCAATCCTTTAAGTCCCAACGCTACCGCTGGACATAAGATTTATTAAGAATTCACCAGCGGGTGTGAACTTTAAGAAAGAGTTACTGTCGAAACCATGAAGAAAATACAATCGACACTGACAACGCTAAGAACTTGCCTTATGGCCGACACAAAAATTCATAAAATTACAAAACCCTCATAACATCACATCAACATTCAGAAATCAATATCATTTCCAGGTTCACTACTAGACATAGGGTGCTAGATTGGTCAGGTGTCACATTGTTCGAAGATTTTCTTAACACAGCACGCTACGAGTACATTAGTGATGCAAAGAAATACCCTAGTACTGTGGTTACTGCTTCCCATGACCATTCTGTGGTATTTAAGTGGGGAATTTTTGGATAGATTTTCCGCCATTAGTCGGATGCCAAAGCCAAAGCAGTTGAAGTTTACATACCTACCTATTTTCCGTAACATCCAATGCAATTTATGCACAACGAATAGACATTTTGGATATAAATTTATGAAAATTTTAATGAATTATTATCGTTTAAACCTGGTAACATTTTCTTTAGCACGTTGCTGTATAAGTCTGCGTCTTCCTCAAAATCCGAGTCATTTATTTCACTATCTTCGGTGTCTTGTTCATTTCCTTTTTCAAATACTGTCAAAACATTTTAAAGGCGCGTGACAACAACATAAAACTTAGATCGAAATTTTAAATTAATAATCATATTTCATCTTTAATAACAGGATGAATATTAACGATATGTTAGACTACATAAAAATTCTAATATTTAGATTAAAATTAATTCTTACGTGCAGTGCATTCAGCTAGGTTAGTTGGAAATCCATCTAAAACCCATCCTCTATTTTGTGCTTCATGACTAAGAAGCTTTTGTCGCAAAAATCTGCCAATTCAGAGTATATTTACCGATTTATGATCAGTCAATAATAACTCAATAACAAAATAATCCTTATTGTCCCTTTCGAAAAAATTTGTAAAAAAAATCTTAAACAAACCTTATGATTTCGTCTTCATTCAGGGGATGACCAGACCGTAAAAGTCCAAGAGTTATTCGTGCCGTTTCCTTTTCATTCTCGTCATCTTCTTCGTCGTCTTCATCCTCAATTACATTATCATCTTCCAGGTTTGGAATATGAAGAGCAGCTGTCTCACCTTCCTTCCAATGATTTACTCTCCGCTCCTTAAGCAAGTAAATAGAATTATTTTCTAAACTTAAAATTTCTTAGGCACGATGGCGATGGGCGTAAATCGTGTAGTGGCGGTGTAAGTATATTCATTATCTTTAGCCAGAAGATGGGCAGCGTCTTCCTAATAACAACTAAAAAATAAAAACTGAGGTTGCCAACCTGCCTATCAAGCTAGGCAACTATGGCAAATAACGCACCTATGAAGCAATCTATAGGGAGGTCTATGTTAAGCAGTGGACTTTAAATAACGGTAACGGATTGAACTAAAATTTTAGTATGCAATGGAATGATACTATGAATATGAACATTAAATGTGGCTAGCTTTACTCTTATGAAAAGATAAAAATATGATTTTACAGTGTGTATAAGGATAAATTAATAATGTTGGCACCATAGGTTGGCGCCGATGCAATTAAGATCATGGATCGCCCGCATAAGGGGCCGCATAAATTAATTAATGTCTTTTTTGGTATGCACATTGAATTCGCTTGTATGTTGTAGCCAAGATCGCCTTCCCGATAGAATTATTCAATGATTCTTAGAAATTGTTCTTATTGTGTAAAAATGTTGTAAGCAAGTTGAGATTGAATGGGAAAAATTAACCGTAATAATAACCTGATGTAACTAGCAAGGATCGTCTCTGTACATGAAACTGTTTAGTAATTACTGGGTATAATAATTTGCTTGAAATTTTGTATAAATTTGGCAAACTTGTTGTGTTAAAAATAGAAAGAAAAGTATGTTATAATGAAATAGTTTACAATTAAAAATGTGCTTTTAAACATGGTTTCTTAATCAATTATAACTTCTAATTCGTTAAAATTTTTGATCTTATTTATTTTAAAATTCTACTAGCGTTTGTTCAAAACTGCGATTTATTTCGATGCCAATCATAAAAGCCTTCATAAGGTAAAACATAAGGTATCACAGACACGGGAACACTCACTACATTTTTCGATCCCCAATTTATATTATTGCACAATCCATATCGTTCAACGGAAAAAGGAGTAGAATGTATCATTGGAATACACCAACACAGCTGCAAATAGTATGCAAGGTCTCCTTGCAAAGATTTAGCGTTACTTCAAGCTGAGATAGCTTCTTACTTTATAAAAAGCGCAAGTCCATAGGCTCTTGAGTAGTGATGCCACTAACAGGCTGGTTCCGCAAAATGCTACCTAGCCGCTTTGGACTCATCGGAAAGACATGCTAAAAGGCTTACTCCACCTGATAATAAGTGGTTGCAGTGATCCATAGATACCTACTCGTACATCAGTCGCTGTGTTATAAGAATCTAATGCAGATTCATTATCTACCCTGATAGATAAGATGGAATAACACATTACCTTAAAAAGGGTTTCTAGTTTTGGTTACTTACCAAACGAAAAACAGCAGTATTATGCTACTTTTATAGGCTGGAATTTAATGAGAGCGTAGTCCTTACCTAGTCGAACCCAGCCTTTCTCACTGCCGCAAGTATAATACAGCTGTAGCTAGCTGACAGTACCTAGCTGGCACTACCAGGGAACAAATCTATCTGGTTATAAAACCAGATTCCACACATTCCACATGTAATTGTAATATTTCGCTGTCACAGCGCTTTTAGGGCGCGCGTAGTTTAATATTTTTATTACTTAACGCCCATAACAATATTGTTGGTTAAGCATATTAATATGTACATTGATTAAACTGTATCTTTGCTGCATTAAGAATTCAGTCTGTAACCCATTTTCGATGTCTTATAAAAAAGTCCTTCCGTTCGCCACGAATTTGACCACCGAATATTTACTGAAAAACATTCAGCGATGCGTATATATTAATTAGTACTTTGACAAAATATTAAAATATAAAGTCTACTCACCAAATCCTTTAGAATATCCTCAGCAATAGTGTCCGGTGAAATGTATACAAGACCGTAAGCCTCGCATATTAATTTTGATAGGGTCGTTTTTCCAACAAGCAGAGGTCCATATATAAGTACCTGTTTTAATTTATTATAGTAATTTAGTGAAATTACATAATTAAAATTCAATTACAACAAAAAGTAAGACCTTAAAAGACTTCAGTCCTCTTTCTTTTTTGAATTGCTTCATAAGAATGGGTACATTCTCAGCAAAAGTTAACTCTGACGTCCATTGAAGCCCCATTTTGTCAACAATAAAAGTAGGTTCCATATTCAAATTCACCGTCATGAAGTCGTATGTTCTTTGCTGGAATTACATTATTTATATAACGTGGTAATTTGAACTAAACTTTATAAAAATTACAAAAGTTCAAAATGCTTACGTCTATCTCAGGAATTAAAAATGCGTCTTCCGGAGGTATGCATTTAAACATTCCAGATCCAACTAAACGTCCTAATGGTTTAATAATCTGTAAAATTACAAGGCTTAAATGATATAACTAGTGACTAACAATAACGTAAGCAATTTAAATACCTCTCTTTGTTTTGTTATATTTTGTTCGACCGCCAGTATGTAAAGCTTCCTCGGAAAATTCTTTATTAAATTGCAAATTATTCTAAAAAAATGAAGTAATAATGAATAAAATAAAATTGACGACTAAAAGTAATTTACAAACAGAGATAACATTTTTAAACATCGGGTACCAACTCGGCTAAATCCAAAACGTTTATAAGCGGAATAACATTTCCACCGCGGCCTAGGATAGGCAAGAAAGGTTCACATTCCCAAGCTTTCTGAAACCAATAAAACAATGGATCCTCACGTCCTCCATAAGTCATTCCAGAGGCTACCACCACAGCACTGAAATAAACATTTACATGCATTTATATTTATTGCTAAATCTAATAGTAACTGAATATTGTTTAATTACCATTATAATTACAGCCTATCAAAAGTCCACACCTTAAACATAGGACTCCCCCCTAGATTGCCTCATAGGGAGGAAATTTGTCATAGATTGCTAACCCGGGGTTAGCAACCGCAGTTTGCTGTTTTCTACCGACTTCAAAGAAGAGACGGTACTCAATTCGACTGTATGTTTTTTTATGTTTGTTACCTCATAACTTTTTTCTGGGTGAACCGATCTCGATGATTCTTTTTTTATTTGAAAGCCGGTGCTTCTCATGCGGTCCCATATAAATTTGATCAAGGTCTAACCAATAGTTTTTGAGTTATTCTTAATAATTTTATATTGAAGTCGGTTGTACACAATTTTTAATTATTATTCAGCTGTAATCAGGAAGATGCTGCTGCCCATCATCTGATTCAGTTTTCGTTTGTTGCCTTTTACGACAACCACGGGATAATAGTATGGGGTAGTGCATATTCTTACATTGCCACTACACGGTTAGTTGTTCAACTGATCAATGTATTTTTATACAGGATAGGGTGACAAACGAGTACACAGTCCACCTGATGATAATTGGTTGCTGTGACCCATAGATATCTACATTTATCCTCAACAAAGAATCAAAATGCAGATGTGTCGTCACCCGTGAGGACTAAGATGGAATGCCTCTTTTCCAGTAAAATGGATCTCCGGTTCTCTACACTCACCATACGAAACACAGCAGTGTCAAGCTGCCATTTTACGCTGGTATTCTGTGAGAGCGTGGTCCTTCCCCGGTCGGGCCGACCCATACGTGCTACAACTATACTACTAATATAGCTGCAGCATGGCTCTACCACGTATAAAATAAACACATCTGCACTCGAACCAGGGTCTTTTGGTTTCGGGACCGCCCGATTTCCGACCTGAGCTATTATAAGCTTTATTTTGCTACGATGCTCTACTCTCTAACATTGAGAGGATCTCGCACCTGCATTAGATTACTTACGTTTGGCGATCGTAGCTCCTTGTTTGTCCCTCGGTAGTTTAGGCCAGGCGTAAAGCGCAAATGTCAGATTTCCTGATTATGTTTCAAATCACGTTTTCCGTGTGTGGACCCGAATGTACACGTGGTAAAAATGTCTCATGCTAATAATATGTCCACACGGAAACTATTTCTTTCGTTCGAAAAGCACATTTATTTCGGGAAGGAAGCTGACGACGACAGTCTAAATGAAAAACTATAAGGAACCGAACGACGTCATCCCAATCTAGGGTTGGCAACATTTTTTGGGCTCAAGGCATATTGAAGTTTGTAAAATAAGACACTTTCTTACCCGTGACAAATAAAAATAATTTCAATGAAAATGAGTCATGTAATTTACAGAGCAAACCACATGACACTTATTTAAACCACGCCATATGCGTCTATTTTTGATAATATACATTGCAAAAGGAGAATTCGCTGTCACACAGTCAAATCTAATTAATTAATTGTCTAGTAAGAGTAAATACAGTCATAAATTTGATTTTGGTTACATATGAAATAAAAGTGTTAACAAATTTCGAGA
Source organism: Parnassius mnemosyne (assembly GCA_963668995.1). NCBI lineage: Eukaryota > Metazoa > Arthropoda > Insecta > Lepidoptera > Papilionidae > Parnassius > Parnassius mnemosyne. The sequence continues at coordinate 28,320,154 of CAVLGL010000159.1, forward strand.
TACGTCTTTTTTTTATAGAAGAGGGGGCAAACGAGCATGCGGCTCACCTGATGGTAAGTGACTACCGCCGCCCATGAACAACCGCAACACCAGGGGAATTGCAGATGCGTTGCCGGCCTTTTAGAAAGGTGTAAGCTCTTTTCTTGAAGGTTCCTAAGTCGTATCGGTCCGGAAAATTCGCTGGTGGTAATTGATTCCACAAGGAAGTTGTGCGAGGGAGAAAACTTCTTCTAAATCGCACAGTGGTTGACCGCCAATCATCCAGATGGTATGGATGGTAACGCGAGTTTTGTCGCGATGTGCGATGGTGAAATTGAGCGGCTGGAATTAGTCCGAACAATTCCTCAGAGCACTCCCCGTTATAGATGCGATAAAATACGCAAAGAGATGCAACATCTCTACGCAGTGCCAGTGTATCGAGCCGATCAGAAAGAACTCGGTCGTCGACGATTCGAACCCGGGGTACCCCGGCCCAGAGATGAGAACAGTATTCCATGTGGGGCCGAACTTGCGCTTTGTAAAGTTGCAAGCGATGTGCCGGCATGAAATACTGTCTCGCTCTGCTGTCTTCTATAGATATAGATTAAAATATATTCTTCTGTCTCCATGTACCTACTACCTACTCAGTAGAGCTACATGTTACAAGCAACTAACATGTTACAAGCAACTAACCCAATTCGTGATTTGTATTTCTTAGCAATACCAATGACCTCATTTTCTATAAAATAATGTTGTTTGTAATTTGGATGCGGTTTCCTTTTGCGAAAGTCCGTCTCAATAAAAGGCATGTCAGGTGTTTCCTTTAAAATAAATTGATCTTTAATGTTAAGAAATGTTTTTTATAGAATATGGGTGACAAACGAGCACACAGTCAACCTGATGGTAAGTAGATGCTGTGGCCCATAGACCTCTACATCTATCCTTGATTAAGAATCAATATGGTGATACGTTGCCATCCTTGAGGACCGAGATGGAATGCCGTGTTTCCAGTAAAAAGGGTCTCCGGTTCTCTACACTCACCGTACGAAACACAGCAGTGTTGAGCTGCTATTTCACCCTGGTATAATAGCTGTATAATAGCAGGTATAATAGCTCTGTATAATAGCTAGCAGTCTGGTACTTTCGAAAGATGCCCGATATCGAATTCTTGTTTGTCTGTCGTTCCGGGTGGATTTTAGTAATTGATTTTAAACTAAGTTCCCGATGAGCTGGCAATTTGAAATTTTGAATACAGCTCAAATTTGGATGACAATACAAGAATATGATTAAAAAAGTGGTATATTTTTATTATTTAAACAGGTAGGTACCTACCGTATAGTGTTCATTATGATTATGATAAATTCTCTCAATTCGGAAAGAATTGTGGCCATCAATCAACTGTTTCACGTTGTTGACAACTTTTTCGGTCACATACCTCACCAGTAAAATTTAAATACAATTACCGGATCCAATGGTTTAGTAAGTGCCCATGTCATTACAGTCGATATGAGTATCAGATAACGTTTGTTGAATTCCTCGACATTGCCGTCATCGCTTGCACTGCTTTGATGATTTTCCACTGATTTCTCATTTTCCAGCAAATCTTTCAAAACTGTATTAGTAAAATATAATTTTTTTTAATGATTTCTACAAAAAATTGTCAAACTCCTTGAACTACATTTAAATGAGACCAGTAAAATAGTAGTCTTGTGGTAGCTTAGACAATACATCACTCCGTCTTATCCGATGACTATTATAGTATCTATAACCTTACTTAAGAGTTCAACGTCGAGATCGTTTTCTACCGTAAGATGGTGGGTTAAGAATCTTGTTATATGCTAAAATGAGCAGTCCAACGTCATGCACATAATGTCTGTCTGTGGCGATTATGGCAAATCAATCCACCGTGGGTGTGACTCAAGCCCGGTAGCGATCTGATTGCAAGATATTTGTAGTTTTTTCGAAAGATAATGGTTCTGAATTATCAATTACTAAATCATAATAACAACTTACAGCTCATTCACAATCCACGCTTTCTGTACTGTAATTTATTACGAGTAACGTGAAGTCGATTTTTTTGTCGCACATGAACATGGTTAATAGGTGATAGGGTTAGGGTTGATAACTGACCTATTTCTACCACTGATCAATAGTACACCCACAGCTATGATCCTCTTTGAAAGGGAAGAAATAACAAATAAGCCAATTTAATTAGCAAGCTAACCGTGAGTTTTTCTACCTTTGCTGAACACCAGAAGCTTTAACGGTGAACTTTTAGCTCGTCGTCACTGTAAAACTATCCATATCCATATATGCGCGTGACATTCGATTTTTGATTTCTATTTCACAAATCGTTGACGAATTATATGAAATTACATAATGTGAACAGCCATTCTTTTCTAACACACAAACTCGGTATTAGATTTAAAACTAAATGTTAACTAAACGATTCTTACGTTTAAGATAATCCGATGCAAGTTGCACTCCTTCCTTACTATAATTTATATCTAAGATTACGGTTCCGCATGTAAGGATTTGGGGTAAACATTCGGCAAGGGGTACAATTTTAGTAACATTGTCCAGTGACTTGATTTTAGGATCGCTAACAGTACCTAGCAAAAAATAATATTTATTAAAATTATTAAATTACACATTATTTTTAATAGGGGAGGGGTTATTTTTTACAGAATAAGGGTTAAATGTCTAGATTTTTTTTACTTGTTCTAGTTATACACTAAATTACCCAGTCCAACGTCATGTACATATTTTTTTTATAGAATATGGGTGACAAGCGAGCACACAGTCCACCTGATGGTAAGTGGTTACTGTTGTCCATAGTCCATATCTAACCTCGTTTGCGAATCAAAATGCAGATGCGTTGTGAGCCGTGAGGACTAGGATGGTATGCCTCTTTTCCAGTAAAAAGGGTCTCCGGTTCTCTACACTCACCATACGAAACACAGCAGCATTAAGCCGCTATTTTACGCTGGTATTCTGTGAGAGCGTGGTCCTTCCCCGGTCGAGCCGACCCATTCGTGCTACAACTATACAATTAATATAGCTGCAGCATGGCTCTACTACGTAACTGGCTGTGGCGATTATAACCTTAAGTCCACCCACCTTAGGTGTGGCTCAAGCACACACAGTCCACCTGATGATAAGTTAATGCTGTGGCCCAGAAATCTATATCTATCTATAAAAATCCTTTTAAATATAACATATAGAATATCATAACTTTTTGTAAAAATCTTGTAAAGCATTATAAGTCTGCATAAAGTCTGAGGCGAAGAATGTGAAAATTTGAGAACGTCAATATTCCTCAGGGGCATTGATCTATGATCAGGAGTGACAACGCATCTGCATTTGGATTCTTAATTGAAGATAAGATGGTATCTATGGGCTAGAGCACCACATTCATATGAACTGTATTTGTCACCTCAGTTCTATAATAAACGCAGTATCCGGCACCTTTGATATTAGTCTCTGGCAAACCAGGCAAGTGAGGATGTAGCTATGTAGCTCGATTAAGGGTCAAGATGAGGGGTCCTTCTTAAGAATTATAATATGTAGCGTTGTCAAACCAAATATAACACCAGAGAGCGACAATAAACAATCTAACCAGATTATTAAGTTGTTGATGATAGTAAATTTTCTATAAATCTCAACAGTTTAGGATGAATTCCAAAAGCACCTGCATTTACCTTGAACAATTATTTATTACGTACCTATGATCTCAAAAGTATCATTGGATTTTGGAGATTCAATTGTGTCCTTCTGCTCTCCCAAAACAGACAGTGATGATGTAACTGTCGATGGCGCGGGTTTTTGCAGTATTTTGAAAACTTTTTTCAAAATGTGTTCCCCGTGGTACGAATTTATATCGTTTATAAAATATCTTTTATAAGAAAATGCGTTATCAAACGTCGCATTCTCGTTTAAATATTTATTAACATGAGACATTGTTTTAAGTAGTTATAAAACAGTTTTGTACTTAAATAATTGAAACAGCTTAGATAATGAGCAATATTGACAGGTGTGACATTTTATTTTTAAACTAAGCGTTTAAAAATCACAAAGCACAAAATGAATAATAAAACTAACTTCAAAAAAGAAACTAAATAGATCTTAACCCTACAAGTGTTAAAATCTATTTAGTTTTTTTTTTCAAAGGGCTTAAACTTAATAAAAACAAAATTTGTAAAAGTATTATTTATAGTCTGTAGGTAGATGTAGCCGTGTAGCGGTTAAGAATATCCACTACCCCATATCTTCCCGTGGGTGTCGTAAGAGGCGACAGTGGGAAACAGGCAGAAGATGGGCAGCAGCATCTTCCTGATAACAGCAATATCCCAATAAAAAATAAACTGCGGTTGCCAACCCGCTCGCCAAGCGTGGCACCTATGGTAATATACCCCCCAATGAAAAAAGTTACGAAAGGACGGCCCCCAGTCCCCGCCGGCCCCGCTATTCCTGGCTACGGTGGCGACCATGGTAACGGCGGGGCAGAGGATGCTAAGAATCTCCGGTGGTGGTTCGGTTGCCACCTACGACGACTCGACCTGGCAACTTATAAGGCACGCACCCTGAGGACTGACAAGAAGATCCTGGAGCTGGAAGAAATAGACAAGTTGCGCTGGAATATTATAGGATTATCCGAGGTCCGAAGAGAGGGGGAGGACACGGTAATCCTCGAATCCGGCAACTTGTTCTATCACCGGGAGGGCGACCATCTGTCCCAAGGAGGTGTCGGATTTATCGTCCACAAGTCTCTCGTTAACAACGTTCTAAAGATTAGGAGTGTGTCGACGAGGGTTGCATACCTTATACTCAGAATCACCAAACGGTATTCGCTGAAGGTCATACAGGTTTACGCACCAACCTCGGCACACCCCGATGAGGAGGTGGAGGAAATGTATGAGGATATCTCTAGAGCCATGCATTTCTCCAAAACCCAATAGACACAAGAGAGAACGGTGAGCTGAAAGCAGGGAAATTCGGGATAGGGCAACAGAACCCAAGGGGCCAGCAGCTGGTCGACTTCATGGAGAAAGAGGAACTCTTTCTTCCAGAAGCGGTCCCACAGGAAGTGGGCCTGGTCGAGCCCCGACGGTTCGACAAAAAATGAGATTGACTTCAATATGACGACCAGACCACAACTGTTCAGTGATGTCTCAGTGATCGCGAGGGTGAAAACTGGTATCTATCACCGAATGGTGAGAGGAACACTGAACCTAAACGTTAAGTTGGAGAGGTCTCGTCTAATGAAGTCAACGCTCCGTCCCCTCGTGCTCTAGTCCAAAGTCCCGAAACGTTTCAGTTCGAGTTACAAAACCGTCTTCAGTGCCTGGAAGACTGCAATGAAGTGGACGATATGAATGACAAGCTCGTGGAAACTGTCCATGCGGTTGGAGCAAATTTCTGCAAGACCCGCCGCAGAACACAAAAACTCTCCGATCACACTTTTAATCTCGTGGCTTTTAAACGGGAAATGCAGTCTTCAACAGATTAGACAGCATACAGACAACTGATCAGACAGATCTCCAAATGCATGCGGCGGGACTTACCCAACTTCAATACTTATAGCTTATATTGAAGAAGCGATCGAGCGGATCCAAGGCTCCAAAGTCTTTGCCAGAGACATGTTTACCAGAAAGAGCCAACTGTAAAAGCTGAAGACCGTGTGGCAGCATCGTTACCGGGACACCTGAGATTTTGAGTGAGATTGAGAGGTTCTATGGGCAGCTTGGTTGGTTCTTGGTTCTTTTTGCTGTAGCTTGGCCGGCTCAAACCGGGGTGGTAACACGACCTCACAGAATACCAGCGTGAAGTAGAGGTTTATCTCTGCGTTTCGCTCGGTGAGTGCAGGTGGTCGGAGGCCCTTTTTACTGGAAAAGAGGCATTCCACCTTAGTCCTCACGGGTGACAACGCATCTGCATTTTGATTCGCAAACGAGGATAGATGTAGATGTCTATGGGCGACAGCTACCACTTACCATCAGGTGGACTGTGTGCTCGTTTGTCACCCTATCCTATAAATAAAAAAAAATAAAAAAGCTGTACACGTCATCGTTGGAGCCACACGCAAGTGTGAGTAACGATCCAAGAGCGAGTCTTATCCGACACTATTCCGGCACCTTAAAAATGGCAAGGCCCGGGGCGAGGATGGAATTACAGCGGATCTGAAAGCGGGTGAAAAACCTGCGTGGTACTACTCCGGAGGCATGGAGCGGAAGTGCGGTGGTCTTGTGGCTCAGAAGAAATCAGTCTGTAGTTCTTGAAGAACTACAGACTGATTTCCCTTCTGAGCCGCGTCTACGTGCTGTTTTCGAGAGTCATTACGAATCGTCTCGCACGCAGACTCAACGACTTCCAGCCTCCCGAACAAGCCAGTTTCCGAAAAGGCTTTAGCGCCATAGACCACATACATACCCTTCACCAAATTGTACAGAAGTCCGAGGAATACAATTTGCCACTATGTCTGGCGTATGTGGACTATGAGAAAGCCTTTGATTCCGTCGCAATTTGGGCGGTGCTACAGTCCCTTCAGCGGTGCCAAGTTGACTATCGGTATAAGTACTCAAGTGTTTGTACAGTTGGGCTACGATGGCTATCCAAGTACAGAACCAGAGTACGAAACCTATCCAACTGCAGAGAGGTGTAAGACAGGGCGACGTTATATCCCCGAAACTCTTCACCGCTGTATTGGAAGACGTTTTCAAGCTACTGGACTGGAAAGGATACGGTATTAACGTCAATGGCGAGTACAACACTCACCTTCGTTTTGCCGACGATATAGTCCTTATGGCAGAATCACTGGAGGACATAAGCACTATGCTCAATGACCTCAATAATGTTTCCCAACGGATAGGTCTTAAGATGAACATGGACAAAACAAAGATCATGTTTAATGTCCATGTCACACCTATGCCGGTAGTTGTTGGGAGCACTAAGTTCGAAGTTGTTGACGAGTATGTTTACCTGGGACAAATAGTCAGACTAGGTAAGTCCAACATCGACCGAGAGGTCAATCGACGGATTCAATTCGGTTGGGCAGCGTTCGGGAAATTACGGCACATCTTCTCGTCAGGTCAGGGGCGTAGCTACCGCCGTATCAGTCGTATCAATGATACGGGGCCCCCGGGCTACAGGGGCCCCGAACATATGTAAGCAATAATTCTAAGGACTTCTATGGGACAGGATATTGGTTTTAATTGTTTGGATAGCTTAGTTCCTAGGAGTATTAATTGTAAGTAATAACTTTTAATCAATATATAATTATTTTAATTCAATTCGAGAGTTATTGTTCCTTTTGTGAAAAATCTTTACTATTCATTTGGGCCTCTCGACAAATTTTGATACAGGGCCCCTCTAAGGCACGCTACTCCACTGCGTCAGGTATACCTCAAAACTTGAAAACGAGACTGTACAACCAGTGCGTGTTGCCAGTGATGACCTATGGAACTGAGACGTGGTCCTTCACTGCTGGCCGGATGAGGAAGCTCAAGGTTGCTCAGCGAGCTATGGATAGGACTATGCTCGGAGTTTCTCTGCGTGATAAACTTAGAAATGAGGCTATCCGCAGAAGAACTCTCATCACTCGTCACTCTGACCGACATAGCCCAACGGATTAGTAAGCTGAAGTGGCAATGGGCCGGCCATATGGCTCGAAGAACCGACAACCGATGGGGAAAAAAGGTTCTCAAGTGGCGGCCTCGTACCGGCGGACGAAGTGTAGGGCGTCCCGCAACTAGATGGAGAGACGACCTGGTAAGGCATGCAGGAAGTCGATGGATGCAGGTGGCTCAAGACCGTGTTTTGTGGCATTCGTTGGGGGAGGCCTATGTTCAGCAGTGGACTTGTGAAGGGCTGTAATGATGATGATGATGAGGTAGATGTAATGTGAAATAAAATCTCAGAGCAATAACTAAAGCAATAAAATATGGTCGATCAAAGATCAAACCAATACGGACAATAGAATATTTAATAGTACAAGTTATCAATACCTAAAGGATGATTAAAATAAAAGTGTATTATGCATAAGGTTCTGTAGACCAATCAATATCAAAAAATCCACCCAAAAAGTGGTAAAATTAAACATTTTCTACCGACTTTAAAAAGGGAGAGGTACTCAATTCGACTGTATGTTTTTTTTGTGTAACCTCATAACTTTTCTGTAGGTAAACCAATTTTGATGATTCTTTTTTTATTTGAAAACTGGTGCTTCTCATGTGGTCCCATATAAATTTGATCAAGGTCTGACCAGTAGTTTTTGAATTATTCTTAATAGTTTATATTGAATGCGGTTGTACATAAGCAATATTTTAAAATAACAAATTTTTCTTCCTTACTGTAGGACGTACAACCGACTCCCTAACGGCCGGTCTCAATTCCCTACAATCAGTTATAAGTAGATAGCTAACCAAGGTAAACAGTTAAGTTTAAACTATCTGTTACTGTCGTCTCAATATCGTAATGTTCGAAAGCTTACTAGAGATAAAAGGCAGATAGTTCATGATAACTTTGGTTAATGCGTCCCTCCTAAGCGTTTTGTTTTTGCTTCGAAGTGAATTGCGTCGCGTTCTACAAGAAAATATAATGATGTATTTAAAATATTATGATAAATATATAATGTTTTTAATTATTTTTGTTATTATTTCTTAATATAATATTGGCAATTATCCTTTATACACATTTTTAAATTAAGGCTTTCTTCAAATAATGATAAACTTTTATATTAAAATACGAGGAAACGATACGAAGCAACAAAACACAGCGCTTGGCGTTGCTTGACTTGACAATTGACGTTGACAGTTTGTGTACACCACCACAACCAAACCTCAAGAAGCTCAGCAGAAATATACTACACATAATATAATTGTTTATGTGTAGCATTAATTTATTAGCGATAAACATTAACATGGCTCAACAAAATACTGTAAGTATTGTGAACTCTTTGCCGTGATATATAAATTTACAGTAATGTTACAAAAGCTTGAGTCTTTGTCTCAAAGTCGCGCCAAAAATGTAAGACACCTGTAAAATTTTGTTTCAGATGAAGACAAGGGCCCTTGGTAAGGACGAAATACTCTTTCTGCTTGACTTGATTTCCAAGCAAAAAGTAATTACTACTAAAGCTACGAATGCCACAAATAATAAATTAAAGGAAGAGGCTTGGAAATCTATAGCGCAGGAGTTTAGTGCGATGGCGGGAGAATTGCGGCGTCCTGAGCAACTACGCTTAAAGTGGGAAAACTTAAAGAAGTCGTCAAGAAAACGCAATGCATTGATAAGACAAAATAATTTAAAGGTTTGTAATAAGTACATACATTAAATATTTTGTGACATTTTGTTAGATATACCTAATCATCTTAGAATTTTTTTTTAATGTAATATTTCTATTGAAACATTTTTATTTGCAGACTGGAGGTGGAAAGATGTACATCCCTCCCGATGAAGCACTAGATCGTGTAACATCTATGTTAGGTGCAACATGCACGGGGTTCACTGTGGAATTTGGTGGTGATGGGGAAAGTGAAATGATTCCACCAGATGCAGTGGTGGAACTCATGGACTTACAACCTTTACCGGAGCATTCAGAAGCTGTAACTAGTGATTTGGTGATGGGAGATGGTGGTAGTGCTGAGTGTGGTGGTAATAGTGAGAAAATTTTCACACCAAAAAGATTTACTTTTAATAATCCTTACAAACCCTGTAAGTTGTAGCTGTAATATTTAACCTCAGTTGTTACTAGATAATTTACAATTTTGTACAACCAACTTCAATATAAATTATTAAGAATAACTCAAAAACTATTGGTCAGACCTTGATCAAATTTATATGAGACCACATAAATGAAGCACCAGCTTTTAAATAAAAAAAGAATCATAGAAATCGGTTCACCCAGTAAAAAGTTATGAAGTAACACACATAAAAAAAATATACAGTCGAATTGAGTACTGGCTCCTTTTTAAAGTCCGTAGACAAAACAGACCGCCTCTCTATGGTCTAGTAGTGTGATTGCTTGTTGCAGGTTTTGCTACAACTTTGTGTATTTTTTTCTGGTTAATGAGGAAAATCTAAAGGCTTACCACTCAATTGTCTGACAAATAAGATAAATTGTGAAATAGGCTATAGTAGTTGGTTCTGGGTAATCTCTAATGTAGTTTGGATAGTAGTTGTTACTAATGTTTTTTTATGTCATCTCCTATGCCCGATCTCTGTGGTCATCAGTCATCAATTCTATCAAGCTAGGAGAGTGTAAAATATGAGAATTTAACAATGTTTTTTATTTTCACAGTAAAGAAACGCCAAAAACCCTCTGAAGAACTATTACGGGCTCAGATAAGCAAGGAATTAGCCATGGCTGCTTATTTTGAAGCCAAAACTGAAGTGGTTAAACTTGAAAAAGTTAAACTGCAGCTAGAAATAGAAAAATTAAACAAGTGACTTGTGATTACTATAGTACTAATGTTAAGATTTTGTAAATAGTGATAATAAGGTGTATTTTTTATAAATTATGTAATGTTTTTGTTAAGTTCATTCTAAAATAAAATCTTTTTTATACATTGATTTTTATTTGACATTTATTAAATAAAATATATATTGAAATAAAGCACATTTATTCTAGTATAATTTAACATTATTTACACATTAAAATTCTTATATAATTAAACATAATTTAAACACTAAAATAATTATTAATTAGCTGTTGTCTGACACTGTGATTTTGTTGACCTATCCCTTCAGCATAGGTAATGTCACCTGATTCTTGCGGCATTGCAACTTCTGGATCTACATCTCTAATATTATTTAATCTGCAGATGTTGTGTAATACAGAAGTGGCAATAATAATGGCCTGTGTTGTCTGCATAGCTACACGGATTTTTAAAGAGAGTATTGGAAAGCGCCTTTTCCACACACCAAAACATCTGAAAAGTTACAAAGTATTTTATATTATATTCATGAAATTTAAAAAAAAATATTAATAAAATAATATTTACCTTTCAATAGTATTTCTAGTCTTTATATGTGCTTCATTGTAATGATTCTCTGCAACAGATGTGGGGTTGAGCAGTGGTGTCAAAAGATATGAAGTACAGGGATATGCACTGTCTCCAATAAGCCATCTATTGCCAAACAATCCCTCTTCACATTGCACTGAAAATAAATAACAAAGAAATATTAATCATGTTTATGTGATGACCTATTATTATAATCTTCTAGATAACTAAGTACCTACTTACTTTTTAGCCTAGAGTTGTATAATATAGTAGCATCATGAGCAGACCCAGGCCAACGGGCAACAACATTCATAAATAACAAGTCTGCGTTACAGACTCCTTGGACATTCATTGAAAATATGCCTTTTCTATTTCTGTATTCTTCTCCTATATTTGAATCTGCAAAAATTATGACTGTTATTAGGTATAATCTATATAAATAAATGAATCTATACTTAATAATATTATAATAAAGAATTGTATGCATGTTTGTAGAAGTTGATCCAATTCTGGCCAAACTTGGATTAAGTTCTACGTTTGAGTTTCAGGTCACTAGATGGCCTACGAAAAAGATTCTACCTAGATCTACTTTATATAAATATTTATTTATTTGGTACTACTAACCAGGTGACTGTATGGGAACATGCGTGCAGTCAATTGCGCCAAGAATTCTTGGAAATCCTGCGATTTCATGAAAGGCATTCTGGGTATTGCTTAATGTCTTCACATATTGAGGGTATAAGCCAGCTATAGCCCGAGATACATGATGCACAATTCGGCTGGCTGAAGCTTTCGATACACCAATAAAGTCCGCTACTGATAAAAGCATTGTTCCCAGTGCATAAAATCTCAAGGTCAGCAACAACTGATGTAACGGCGATATTCCATTATTCCTAAAATGTTAAATATAAGTAAAAAAAATCACAATAACTGTCATTCATATTATGTTGGGTGGCATATTTCGACGATACATATAATGTAACCAAATTTTGTTCACAAGTTTCTTTACTCACCTTGAAGAAATTACTTTTAAGGATGGTGTTATTTTCAATAATAACTCATCCACGGACGTTTTATTTAATCTAAATCTATATGTAAATTCAGAGTCAGAAAATTCACTTCTGTAATTTATTCGATTATAAAGTCGGCGATTTTCAGTATCTACAATGCCTTCTGAATCAAAAACACCTATCTCATACATTTCATTATCACTTTCATCACTGAACAAATCCATTTTTTAGATATTAAATAGGTTTTATTTATTTAAAATCACGACAAATATTTGCTAACTCTCAAAATTGGGCGATAGACAAAACTCTAACATCTGGTAATTTGAACTATCGCCAGTTAACTGCCAATACGTTATTGAAACAGTCAGATGTTTTTTTCTATGAACCCACTTAACTCAGGTAGTCGGTAAGTCCTCCGAAGGATAGATCAATGTGATGGTTAAACATTTCTATCTATCTTTGATTATTGAAACGGAAAAATGTAACTATAGATACCAATGGTAGCCATTTTAACTTCCAGTAAGAGATAGATAAGTTATTGAGACCGGCCGTAAGTCGGTTAAAAGTACTGATCTAAAATTTCAAATACTGGTGATGGGGAGCAATATCGAAACTACGAGATTATATCATCAGCCCGCCTGCCTAGCGTACAGCCAAAACTTCCAAGTAATCCAAATACCCACTGGCCAATTCTCTCCAAAAATTATAAAATAGATCTGTGGTCAAAATTAAACACAAAGTAGAATAAAACAATTTATTAATGATTTTATGATTACATAAGATAATAATAGTCATTCGAAATAAAAATATAATGGACAAATATAGGATATCATAATCAACATAGGAAGAAATTCATAATCGTACTTACGCAAAGTACAAAAAAAAAACAAAGTCGCATTCACACATTTCAACTAATTGAAAGTTATGATTGAATTGATTTCACAATAAATTTGTGACAGAAGAGCATTGCATAATAAATCAATAAATTGTTAAGAAACGTGCGGAGCGACTGGTCTATAACAAGATAGACATATAGTAGTTAATGTTTTAAGTCTTCACTATATTATAAAAACTATACTAAGATTTAAAAATATGTCGACTGGACGGTATTATGTAAGAGAAGCAGACTGTTGCAAGTTTTATTTTAAAACATACACTATTTTATTCTTTACACAGTCTTATTAATAAATTTGTTTAACTGGTCGGGAGAACCAAAAATTTTTATATAACAAATTGTTGCAATCAACGTGCATACATACCAGACATACGTTTTTATATATGTTGACTTTTTAATTGTGACAAACAAACACACAGTCCAATTGATAGTAACTGGATGCTGCACATAGACACTTTCATGTATCTCTATTCAATTCATACATCTACCTCAATTGAGACCCTTAATACAAATGTGTTGGCACCTCCGATGAATAAGATGGAATACCTCGTTAGTTCGTTACCAATAAAAAAAAAGTCTCCGGTTCTCATCGCTTACCATACGGAACACAACAGCATAAACTGCTATTTAACGCTGAACGCTGATATTCGGCGCGTGATCCTTCGCCGGTTGAGGGGACCCATTCGTACTGCCATCGCAATACGCAGCGTGGCACTGCCTAACATCCGGAGTAACAAAATCTATACGAAATTCATTAACTCTATATTGTATTATATACTCACTAATTACATTAAAATAAATTGTTCCCAATCACCGTAGAATAAAATCTAATAATATAAATTCTAGTGTAATCATGTTCATGTTAAACTCATTTTTCTTGTATAATAAAAGGGTACATACATAAAAAATTGGAATGCCTTTTTAACATAAGACCTGAGCATATAAAATATTTATGGTATTGAAATATGTAAGTAGCTTTTATACAGTCCCGCTAAAATACTAGCATAATGATACATGGTTTAAGTAAAACATTTCATCATCATCAATATTTTTTGAATGAATGATTCATCCAAAATTCAAGTGCAAAGGCGTAACTATGGCACGAACAAATTGTTTGTTATAATAATACTGTTCATTAGTTGTACTATACTAAATTAGTGTCTTAATATTCGATGTGGTAAGAGAAAGGCTTATTCTATGCGTTTATCTGTAACAAAATTTACTCATGTAAACACATAAAATCTAAACATTTTTTTATTTGTTCTAGAATGAACTGACGTTGATAAAAACTGCAATGTATAGTGGACTAAAATCTCATTTTGGAATGTAATTGAAATGCATTCTATAAATATAAATAATCACTGTCAATTACATGTATTTAATTATCTATACTTAATATTATAAAGAGGGGGTGCGAATTTTGTGAGTTTGTTTCTATGTGGAGGATAATCTTCAGAACCATTGCATCTATTTGAAACATTCTTTCACCGTTTGAAAAGTACATTATTCCAAATGGACATAGGGTATATGTCCATTTGGACATATAGCCTATATAAATAAAGATATATAAATTTATGATTATATGCGCCAACTTCAGAGCTTTCATGGCGTCAAAATAGTTATGGTGGGTCGGCGCAGCGGTGGCATGTTGGTCCCTCTAGGTCAGGAAATGCGAAGAATTTATTTATTTTAAAACCTCAGAAAAATAAAATAATAACGTGAAGTTTTAAAATAAATTAGACCTAACTAATATTTAAGATAATTGTTCAACCCGGGCTAAGCCAGGCGCGCCGCTAGTATTAAAATAAAATTAATTGAGTATCCATTCATTATTACTAAAAAATTAAGTACATTTGAAATACTAAATTATAATACATTCAGCTCATACAATCATTCAATCAATAAGATTTATAATGGTCCAATATTATCGTGTCTGCTTGCAATATGAAACAGAATGAGTAGGAAAGTACCTAATAATACTATAATGTATTTTGTAATATTGTCATTATATCAATCACGAATTAGTTACCAATACAATATGGCAAGTAAAATACCGGCGTCAGTGTTTCCTTGCCGATTCTAATTTAATTATAATAATATTCTAGTTTTTAAGCGTACTTCAAAATTATGTAAGTAAATTTGATATATTGAGAATTCTAATTTAATAATTTGCTACTTTGAAGCTTAAACGAAAGAATCATCCCAAAAGCGTTTTAAATGCGATTTGTTGATTTTGTTGAACTTTCGCATGTGGATTTTTTTTATACATTTATGTACGATCGATGTTCCATTTGCCTGTCTAAATTATAGAGGGAACATGAATGTTAATGGTACATATTGATTATTATCAAAATAATATTATAATTAAATAATACACCAGACCCCACGGTCAAGTGGTCAGAGAATACCTGACCAATACCTGCGCTTTCCATTATTTAAAAATTGTTACTGTGGTTAAAAAAGAGTCAGAAGAACATCAATTTACCATGCTACTCGTAACCACAAAAAACACATTTTCTACTTTAAACCGGCACGAACATGGTAGGTATATAAAATTTTAAAACATCTATTTAAAAATCTTTCTTTCAATTTCTTAGCAATATAACTTTTTGTATATTTAATAATAAATAGAATATGTATTTCATTGCATCGATTCAAAAAATAATCATAAATGTAACCAGTAAAATGACTTAGTGATAAAAACCATTTAAACCTAGAAAAGTATGTAGATAGTATGTATTAACATGGAATATAAATATAATAAGCGGTTAAATTATGAAAACGTGGAACAAGAGAACAGTTTGCAATTTAATATTGCAACTTGCAACTCCACAAATTCACGATCTAACCCGACGTTAATACTACGACAATATAATCCTTATGCAATTAAGTACACAATATACTGTTCCTAATTTTAAGAGTATAAACGATGAACAGAAATAAATGGTATATTAAGATATCATCTCGTTTTAGGTTTCCTACGAAACTTGAAAAGCGAAATAATAGTAAGTATTTTAAAAGGCACTTTTTTTGTTTTGTGTATATATCATTGACAACTGAAATTACTCCATAATTTCAGAGCACCTTTAAATTTGAGAACTCGATTATTCTAACTTTTACAGCACCAAACTGTTGCTACCTTTAACAATTTTCATATTACTGACTTAAGTACAAAATGATAAAGTAAACAGTCATTTGTATTTTATCTACAGTTGTGTAGTTATAACAGACTTACGGTGTATGATAGTTATTTCTTTTTCCCCAATACCAGAAGGTGAACTTGGTTCAGAAGACACAAGCCAAGGAGAGAGAGATGATATCGGTTGAGATTTAGGAATAACATCATCTTTTCTTTCCACTGGTTTAGGTGAAGCCAACTTCGTTTGTGCCCGAGGCGGTTCAACCACTACTATTGACACGTATTGCGAATTATTTGCTATTGGAGAACTAGGCTCATTGAGAATTTTCGGAGATGGTGTAGATGGAATAGACATATTCATGTTTGAAGACTCGTTGATAATTTTAACTTCATTCTCTCGAGCTTTTAAAATATTGTTACATTTTAACTGCCCGAGAGGAAGATTTTTATTTGAAGATAAATAACATTTTGTCTGGTTATTTGGCAGTTCTTTATCGGATAGTGTATCTAATTGATCCTTCTTTGCTTCATTTTTAGATTCATCGTTATTTAGTTTCTCTTTAACCAGACTCATGAGGAGATCATTAAGTGGATTAAATTCTGCCACAGGAGAACATTTACAGGGAGGTTTGTTAATAACAAGCTGTGTCAAATTATTTTTCTTCTCTTCTACATTACCTTTGTCTATTTTGAATAAAACTTTGTTACTGATAGCATCATCTTTGGATATCTTAACTTCTTCTGCTGGATCGTCATTCATAAGATTTTTCGTAGAAGATTCACCTATTTCTGTTTGTTTAGAATCTATTTCTAGAAGTGATGATTTATGAGATTTGGCACTACTCTTTCTTGATAAGGTATCAAGTCCCGAATCCGGTACAAGGGGCGTCGTATCTGTAGAGGTACTGGGCAATTCGTTGTTTACTTCAGACTGAGATGGAGTTTCAGGTTTTGCAGATACATTCTGTTTTTCGCGTTCTCTTAGTACATGACTCTGACGTCGAGCAAATCGCTGACTAGGACGTCTCTCGAACTGAACGGTACGGCGTGCTCGATTTTGTTGAGTAGTTTGATACTCAGTTTTACCTGAATATTGGAATCTTGATCCCATCCTGAAGAAGTTTTGCCTTGCAGAAGGACCCTTAACTGGCGCTCGTAAGCGGAAGAAAGTGTGGTGTTCGACAGCACATTTCCAAAGATGTTTACAAGCTTTTTCGTTGTGTAATCGGAATACGAATGTATGCTCTTGTTCACGCCCCTGGTCATCATCTTCGACAACTACTAAAGTTAACTTCTTTTTTTTGAAATCTAATTTGCTTATTTTAGGCCAAAAGAACAATCCAATTTTTTGTGGTCCCTCAAAAACTAAAATACCGGTGGGCGTCAATCCCAAGTGATATTCACATCCATCTTTACCTAACACTATGTGCATATCAACACCATACATTTCAAGCCACTTAGCTTTATTTAGGTAATTTACTTCTGCTTGAGCTGGCGTGAGGCCCTTGTATTTCTTGTACTCTTCTAATATTTCTATTTCCATCTCTTCTGTTTGATTCGGTACAAATCTGAATTCAGAAACTGTGGCAGGTGTATGAATAGATTCATCAAAATCCCCTAATTCTGATTGAAGAGCTAACGCAGCTAATTCTACTGCGGTGGAATGCGGGCATTCTAGTTTACTTTCTAAAATATCTTTCTTCAATTGCAGAAAAAACTGATATCGCGTTAGTTCCTCCCTTAAATTATTTGGTTCAGATGAATAAAACTTGACTTTAAGACGTAAGGTGTATGGAGGTCCAATTTTAACTTGTTTCTTTATAGTTTTAGTAGGGTCTAACCAATGCTTAACATTGTTGGTATCGGTGAATTGTAAACCAAAATAATCTTTTTCAATTAAGTCTAAAGAATAAAAGACTTGCTCATAGAGATCTGCAGCACTGGCTTTCTTAGAGAGGTTAATAGACAAGTCAGTTTCATCTAATAACATTACCTTACATTGTATCAGATTTTTGTTGCTTGAAGCTTTTTGAGCTTGTTTGTTGCGGTTCTGGCTTGACGAACGTCCTCTTCTACTAAGAAAACGCAACATTTTTCACTAGGCGCGAAGAATCTAAAACAAAAAATAGCATAAATTAAATATGCTGCTGTTATGTGCCTATAATAAGTTCATCTCATGTCTCGATTCAGACTGACAGCAGTGTTACCATTACATACTAAGGCTACCTAAAACACTCAGGCTGTCAATGGAAGGAAACTTCAAATGGGGCAAAACATTGATCAGACTGCCAAGTGGCGATTATGTCAAATCGTAAATACTATGTTAGAGTATGCTGGCAACATATGGTATTACATAAAAAGGAAGCAATTTTAATGGTAATTGAACATCTTAAGCACCAGATTATAATGTGATGATTAAGTGCCTAATACTAGTGCAAAATGTTACAGAATAGAATATACATGAACCTCGAATCCACATGATACTTGTCTGTCCTACCTATAGTATTGATTTGTTACACAAGGGTGGATGAACTGCAATTCTGCAGCACCTGAATAGTTGTAATCCTAAGTTGCTTATGAAAATGACTAGTCGTAATAAGCCCTGTCTATCTTATTTATTTAACAAATAGACTTACAATACACATTATATATATGACATTATCACAAAAATATACAAATTTTTTACACTCTCTGATATACTTATCAATTACAAGTGTATTATAACTTAACATATTATATATAAGTAACATTCTCGGATTGAGTCATGAAAAATTAATTTTTGTTTAATTAGGAGTAGGAATAACACTTAATTATTATTCATACAAATAAATTATATATATAAATAAGAAAAAATCTATTGAAATACAAAATAAAACACAAAATATTTTATTTACAACTATCTTCAGGAGTATGTCCATTTTTAAACAAAGATTCTCTGATTACAAGCCTATCAACGCTGGTGTTCCACAAGGCTGCGCGCTATAACCAACACTGTTTCTCCTGCATATCAATGATATGTTGCAAACTGGTAACATTCATTGCTAGACAGACGACAGCACTGGTGATGCCTTATATACCGGCAGTGCCAATATTTCTTGGGAAAACGTTGCCGAGTACCGGGACAAACTTGTGTCTGAAGTCGAGTCTTTGCTTAACAAAATCTCGGATTGGGGGCGACTAAATCTAGTCCAGTTCAATCCCCAAAAGACACAAGTTTGCGCGTTTCCCGCTAAAAAGAACCCCTTTGTCGTATCTCTTCAGTTTCAAGACACTCCAGTTGCTGCCCCAGCTAGCATCGGAATCCTCGGCGTCGACATATCGAATAGCGTGCAGTTTTGTGGTCACTTGGAAGGGAAGGCCAAATTGGCCTCTAAAAAGCTTGGGATGCTCAGCAGAGCGAGACAGTATTTCATGACGGCACATCGCTTGCAACTTTACAAAGCGCAAATTCGGCCTCACATGGAATACTGTTCTCATCGCTGGGCCGGGGCACCCCAGTGCCAGCTCCTTCCACTTGACCGCATCCAGCGCAGAGCGGCTCGAATCGTAGACGACCGAGTCCTTTCCGACTGACTCGATTAATTGGCGCTGCGTAAGGATGTTGCATCCCTTTGCATTTTCTATCGAATCTACCACGGGGAGTGCTCTGAGGAATTGTTCAGATTAATTATAGCTGCCAAATTTCACGAACACACATCTCGTCAAAATTCACGATACCATCCTCAACATCTGAATGCTTGGCGGTCCACCACTGTGTGTTTTACTAGGAGTTTTCTTCTTCGTACAACTTCTCTGTGGAATTATTTACCACCGGAGGTTTTTCCGGACCGATACGACTTAGGGACCTTCAAGGAAAGAGCTTACTTCTTCCTAAAACGCCGGCAACGCACCTGCAATTCCCCTGGTGTTGCGGTTGTTCATGGGCGGCGGTAGTCACTTACCATCAGGTGAGCCGCATACTCGTTTGTCCTCTCTTCTATAAAAGAAAAAAAAAGATGGATTCCAGATGACACTGGTGCATTCTATTCTACTTCTTACAAAAGTGTTTAGGTGCTATTAGAAAACCCCTTTGTATTTAGCATTTGATAAATCCTAAGAACTACGCAGCTTTATTAACTTGTAGCGGTGCTGTCGTCGCGCCGTAAGCGAAACGCACCGAAGCCTAATTCGCGCTCAAAGTTCTGAAGTTAACGCGCTATATATAGAACAGCTCCAATATAACAAACGGAGCGTTTGACGCTCCCCGGGCAGAACACCTTGCCTGGCAAAAGATATCCCCTTTTTCCTTTCAACGGCTTGCACTTGCACTTATTGCAACCTGCATTTATTTTGCCAATTATATTGGGAAGAAAAAGGACTACAAATTAACAGTGAGAATCTGTTACACCTAAGGTTCGTAGATGATTTAATAATCTTCTCAGCATCAAGTGACGGTCTCCAGACAATGCTCAATGAATTAGATAGAGAGAGTCGCAAGGTGGGATTGCAAATGAACACCCAGAAAACTAAGGCCATAACAACTAACCAAGGAAACTGGAACCAATATATATCAACAACAATATTAAAATTTATTAATTATTGAACATGTGAATGAATACATCTATTTAGGCTAAATAATTTCACCAACTGCAAAGGAAATCGACAGACGTATAGGAAATGCTTGGAAGCAATACTGAAGCCTAAAATAAATAATGAAAAACAAAGATATTAGCATGACCATCAAATGTAAATTATTTGACAGTTGTATTTTACCTGTCCTCACATACTGCCTGTCAGTAATGGGCCCTCACCAAAACCCATATTAGGAAAGTAGAAATTTGTCAAAACACCATGGAGAAGCATGATGGGAAAAAGATTATCCAACAGAGTAAAAACTACAACTATAAAGAAACATAAAAAAAAATATGACAATCACGATAAAGTAGTGTCTGACCGAAAAAGGATTTTCAACCGAAACCGAAACCGAAAACGAATTTTCAGTCTGAGTGTCAGTTTCCACCGAAACCCAAACCAAAACCGAAACTTATTTAGACATGTTAATTTTTTTTATTGTATACTGAAATCTGGTATATTTTTTATACATACACAGATAGGTAAGGCATGTTAATGAAAAACAGTCATTGTCATAGTCATGTAGCAATATATTTATTTATTCTACAGACTTCAAAAGAATGGAGCTGGTAATCAATTCGTTATTAATTTCTTTTATTTGTGTTACCTCATAACATTTTACTGGTTGAACCGATTTCGATGATTCTTTTTTTTTTTTGAAAGCTGGTGCTTCACATGTGGTCCCATATAAATTTGATCAAGGTCTGACCAATAGTTTTTGATTTATTCTTAATAATTTATATTGAAGTCGGTTGTACAAAACTTTTAATTTTAAATTATTTTAAAGTAAAATCAACAATCTAACATTAAGAAATACTTTTTAAGTAATTTTGTAAATAAAATCAACACTTACACCCATAAAAAGTTTTTGTTTTTTTGAGTTTAATTGAGAATATATTTTATTGTGTTCACAATATTGTTAATATTATTCAATGAGAGCATTAACATAATATATCCCACTCACACACTTACACACAATATACACACAACAAAATCCCAGAAAATATACAAAACCTGCTCAAAGTTCAAAAATTTTAATAAACTAAGTTTGTATAAAAAGGGTTATTATAATATTAAGAAATTTATGGATAATAATAATCCCTGGGAATGAGGTAATCACTACCAAGCTATTTCTAATTTGATTTGTGTTGTTAATTGTGTTACATACTGATTGTAAGCAGTGGCGTAAGCTAGAGGTGGGCGATGTGTGCTCTCCACCCATGGCCTGGCACTTAAAGGGGCCTCGCAAGGCCCCCTAAAATGAGATGTTACATTGACAGAATACGAGACTTGTCAGGAATTAATAGATATGAGTAGGTATGTCATGTCAAAGCATGTTTGGTAGGATAGATCTATTGGGTAGATCCCTGGAACGAAAGAAAAGGGGCCTTGCTGATGCAAATTCGCCTACGTTTATATTAGTCCACGTAAGGCCTCTGATTGTAAACTGTTATTTAAAAAAAAAGTCCCACTGGGTGTCATGCTGGTTCTTCCAAGGACAGAGGGTTTTTTCGAACCAATAGTAATTAAACAAAAGAGTGACTTTCAATAAGTATTATTTATAATCTATATTAAATAAAAAGTTTTTATTTCTGTATAATTATAAATAATACACAAGTCATGAACTCATCCAAACGACGCATGATATTCATGAATCTACAAACATTGAATTTCGCGCCGCCGAAGGTTCGGCAGATTTTTTACCGAAACCAAAACTATTACCGAAACTAGATTTTTTTGCCGAAACTTGCCGAAACCGAACCTGAATCTTCTCTACTACAATAAAGCAACTTAAAGAGAGATGGACAGGACATACAGTTAGGGAAAAAGACAAATGGAGCAAAATAATAATGTACTGGTACACAAGTAACAAGAAAAGGAAAAGAGGTAGACCATTCAGAAGATGGGTTGATGACATCAAGGCAGTTGCCTGCAACAAATGGACTAGAACAGCTGGTAATACGGTTGTGAGGACAATTGGAGGAGGCCTTAGCCAATAAAGGCAAACAGAATTATAGAGACAATTGGAAACAGAAGTTAAATTAAATCCTATTTATTGATGTAACTTTAACAAAAAATAAATATTAATATTTCTTTTTTATATCAAATTCTGAATAAAGGGCTATTATTGTTATTATATGTAATTTGTCGGATGTAATCTGACAAATTACTCTTTTTCAAAAAGTTCCAGACTAGCAGGGTGCTGTGGTAGTCCTCTATATTCTGACAAATACTATAATCAGACACCGTCTTACAAAACGTTTGTCAGATTACTGCTGGTCAACTGTATAATATACTATAAACATTACACATTTATATATATATATATATTATATATATATATATATATATATATATTATATATATATATTATATATATATATATATATATATATATATATATATATGTATATATATTTTACTATATGATACTTTGCCATACTTAACATCACTTAACACAACATCTATTTTTTTCTCAGAAACTAGCTGTTTCCATGTCAACCTCCCTTCACAAAGTAGCAAACTAAGAAAATTGATCTTTAATTATGTTAATTAATTTAAAGAGCTAAGGGAGGCTCCTAAAACCCCTTGAAATCGATTATAGGTTTTGTACATTCTTATTTTTTTTTTTAAACTAAAATTACAAATGAACTTACAGTCCACCAGATAGTAAGTGGCTACTGGCTACTATAGCCCTTGGAAACGTGTAGCCAACTAAAGACAAAAGAAGTTACAGATGCATTGCCACCTATGAGGACTAAGATGGGATACCTTACAGAGCCTGTAATTTTACTCTTAATCTCTTTATTTCTTCCAGGCTTTTAACACCGATTTTGAAAACACCGAAAATTAGTTATTCAACAAATTTATTTTATGATTATTGGGCAAGTGAATGATAAATTGTTAGACAGTCACAATACACTACTTAAACGATTAGCTACGTACATGATTATACGATAACTTAACTTGGGTTTATCCCATAATTTAAAATATATTTCAAAGATATGTGCCGACGCAACGAAGAAATTAGAATTACTTAAGTATTATCTAGTAAAGTAATGAGATTTAAATCATGAAACTTATTAATGGTGTTATTGGGGGCGTTATCCATTCCACCAGCTCTAGCAAACGCGGATAGTCTTTTGTATATACAAAGGAATTTCAATGCACAATTTTTCAATGCATTTTTATTTAGTTATTATAACAGTAATCAAATGAAAAAAGTCTTACCGAATTGTATATGATATGCAAAGCCTCTAGAACCGTGAAAGTAAAGTAAATTTTAAAAATACATCCTTGATCTTGATTGACAACATAAGCACAATACACGTAGATAATAAATACATTTAAAATTTAAAACACAGATAACAGATAGTCGGCGAATTTAAAATGCATTTAAAGACAACCACTGTAATAGAGTGGTTGTCTTTAAATGCATTTTAAGTTATCATTTTTAATTATTAGATAGAGGTGGTTACAACCTCTATCTAATAATTATTATACAAGTTATACAAGACAAACGAAGATCCCGAATGAAATGAAGATATGGCTTAAAGAGCAAGCATCCAAGCCAAAATCTTAATAAAAAAAAAGAACCACAGACTAAGTTTTGGCCTTTGAGCATTGAAAATAGAGGAGATGGCAAGCCTACATTTAAATAGTCTCAAATTGAAACAATAAATGGCGGACGCTGTAAGCTCCGCCCATTTGTTAGTGATGTGAAGACAATCAACTTTTAAAATTTAGCAACACCTATATGTATTTTTATTTATTTTTAAATATGCAAAATTATATTTTCTCTAACGATTAAGGAGGCTAGGGGAATTTCGGGTAAATTTAACCGCCAGATGATTGCTGCTCCAGTTTTATCGTTTAAATAATAGTTTGAAGACGATTTTGTTACTTAATGCACGGATAGCAACTCGAGCTTGTAAGTTGTAAGTTAGCAAGCTAGTTGCTCTGACTTCATATTATACAGAATAAGGTTTACTTCTGGGCTAATAAGTTACTATCTAAAGCCAGGATGGTTAAACAGGATGGAGTTCTCTTTTTGAGCTAGTAGCACCCCCCACCATTTTTTTTCTACTATTCAGGCTTGTGCACCAGTTTCGTGTATCCGGTTAAGCTAATATCTTTTGAAGTAAAAACTACTTTAGAATCGCTGTGATTTGAATATTATTGTACTTTACGATGCACTTGTGTTTACAAATTATCATATCAAATAAATTATTTGCCGTGGAATATTTTTTATTTTATATCCACCCCGGCTTAGCATGGGTGATTTTTGGATTTTGGCAACAAAATCAAGAAAGATCAAGTGAAATAGATACAAAATAATAAAAATCTGCGGATGCTAAGCCGCCTGCCAATCGTGGTAACTGTGGCAAAATGCCCTATGAGGCAATCTATAGTAGAGACCTAGGTACAGCAATGAACTTTTAGAATGTAATGGATGGATGGAGTAGGAAAATAAATAAATTTAAATTTTTGATTGTGGAAAATAATGATTTAGATCTATGAAGCTGCATATAATATTACAAATTAAACAACACCGTGGTTGTTATAAAACGTTACTTATTTTTATTTTTATAATATATAAATAATAGATAAACTGTTTAAAAATTTGCAAAATTTTCAAATTAAGAAATATCAAACGGCTTTTTATAACAGCCAATTTGAAACAATAAATGGCGGAATCGGCCGCAAGGCGGGGTTAAATGACGTCATCTTAAAAATATTTACCAGAATACGAAACAATTTCTATTATCTGTTTCATTTATGAATGACACTTAGACTTACACTTCGCTGAGTGAAAAAGAGATAGGCAGCATATTGACAGTTCAATGTCGAATATAATCATATTTGTATAACCAATAAAACATATAGACGCTTTGGGCAGCTCCTCTATTTTCTATGCTCAAAGGTTTTGGCAGGTACTTGACAGGCGGCGGATTACTACTCCTGTACTATTGTTTAAATAATGGTTTGAAGTGGATATTTATTTTCAGGTAGTACACTGCTTCAAAATATCGATCGAAAAACGAAGATCCCCAATGAAATGAAAATATGGCTTAAAGGCCAAGCATCCAAGCCAAGAATCTTTAAAGAAAAAGTACCAGACTCAGTGCTGCCACCGTAATAATCTAATGGCTCCAGTACACGTTGGCCGAGCGCGCTTGGCGAGCGCACTCGGCAGATTTTCGTGGTGCCGTTCACACGTTGGCGTGTTTCATTCTGCGTTGGTAGCTAGATGATGATGGACGTTAAGGCAATCGCGGCCGCTGTCATATACTTATACAGCGCTTCACTCTTCTCAGAGTGAACGAAAAAAAAACTACACATACAACAATAATCCCAGTTTGTCCTTTTTAGGGTTCCGACCTCAAAAGGAAAAAAGAAACCTTTATAGGATCTACTAGCTGACCCGTGTCCGCTTCGCTGGGGGTTTTTTCAAAATAAATGATAGCCCAAAAGAAGCCCCTAAGCTACATTATCCCTGAGCAACATAAACGCAGAGATAATTTATAATAATATTTATCATTAGGTAGGTACTCTGAAATCGCAACTAAACATGTATTATTTAATGCAGTTAGGCAAGTTACTTACTCTGGTTTTATTTTTATGTTGCTCATGTTTGGGGTTCCATATAACTGATTCATTGTGAGAATCAATCAATGAACAATGAATCAATATTTCACTCTATAATTATTAAATCGTAATGTGTTGGTATGCATATAAGTAACATTAAAAATATATTATATTGAATTATATATTATTTCATAATATATAATATTTATTTATATATATATATATATATATATATATATATACATATACATGCGTGTGTGTGTGTGTGTGTGTATATATATATATTTGTATTGTATATGTATATTTATGTAAGTGCACACTTTGACTACCTCTTTTTCCTTCAACTATCCTTCAATAGGCCTGCTGGAAGAAATTTCATCATGGAATAGGTGCAGTGCCTTTGTACATAATTATGTTTTTACCATTTTCCTATCGAATTATGTGTGTACATAAACTGTTAAATAAATAAATAAATATTTCCTCATTAGTCCATGTCGCCATGTTGAAACAATTTTATTAAGCCGACACTACATTCTACTTCGACGCGTAACTATGAACTGAACACTCGGCCAACGTGTGAACGCTGTTTGCGGCTTGCGCCAAATTTCTTTGATTTGTGCACGGAAAACCGACACTATATGGCTTGTGGGCGAGTGTTGGCCGCAAACGCCAAATACACACAAAACGGCCCAGTACACGTTGGCCGAACGCACTCGGCGAGCGCGCTCGGCCAACGTGTACTGGAGCCATAAGATGCCGTATGCTTTAGTTATTGTTCTGAGCCGTATATCCATAGATAATATACTTTCTTATCCAATTGAATACATAATAATGCTTTTTTTTATTCACGATCCATCTTGCTGTACGTCCCGCCAAGGTAATGCACGACGCACGATGCAAAACGACAATGAATGGGCTTGACAGCAAGCAATTAATAATAATTATTGTCGTACTGCAATCCTACTCATTGTCGTTTTGCATTGAGCGTCGTGCAGCATAACGAAATCATTGGTCAGTATTCTAGAACTTGGACATTCAGTTCAATACAAACTTCTTCAATACAAGAGGCTCCTGTTGAAGAGAAGTTTTGCCATAATCATCTCACTTAGCGCGCGATTTGCGGATTGACGATCGCAGTGCTTACATAAAGTTTTGGGCCTCCCATCGCCAGTCTGCGGAATCTAACGAAGCCAAAACATTTTATATGCTATAAAATGTTTTGGTTTCGTTAGATTCGGCACTTCTTATAAAGTATCTTTTGAAACTAATTTTTGCTCAATTTTAGCAGCATTTTGTTTTTTCATATCTAGTAGTATCTTTCTATATGTAGCTCGTTTGCCCTCTCTTCTACATAAAAAAAAATTAGTAGATACGTCTCCCATGGCGGGAGTCTTCTCTGCTACTATTGTAGTCCAATTTCACATGCAGGGAAGATTTTGTTTTAATTGTCACTTAGAAAACGATCGCAGTACCAGATTCAGATGCTGATCTGATATACATATGCGGTGATATGATTTTATCAGCATTTATATACAGACCATGTGTTCATACAAGAATTTTCTTTAAACTGTTTTTACTTTTTTTTCAAATATAAAAACTGAATGTATTCTGCATGTCTTAGTAGGTCGCCTATTCATTAGGTAAATACTTTGCGGCTGTTTATAACTGTTTTAAAACTAAATGTATTATTAATTAAATTGGAGCAACTTAATACCGAGTAGGGGTAACCTAAGCACTATGATCAATGAACTCAAGTGTCCTAACAGGTAGGTCTTCAGATGAACATGGACAAAATAAAAGTTATGTGTGATGTCCACGTCACACTCCTATACCAAACTTTGATCGAGAGGTCAATCGACGGATTCAACTCGGCTGGGCAGTATTCAGGAGATTACAATACATCCCCTACCTGGCTTTGTACTTGTTAGGAATGATCGGGTTGGAAAAGGTGGAAGTGGGGTAGCCATTTACCTACACGCATCAATTCCTCATAAAATTGTTTTAGCATCTCCTTCCTGTTACTCTGCCTCTTCTGAGTTATTTTTGGAACTTGATGTCAAGGGTATAAGGATGCTTCTAAGGGTAGTGTATTGCCCCCCTTTGACAGATTACTTCGCCACTTTAGATATGACTTTTGTTGATATTTGTTCTGAGTACGCACACTGTATAATCATGGGTGACTTCAATACAGATTTGTTGAAAAACTCTCCTCGTTCCAAAAAACATCCTTCAATTGTTGAGTCGGTTAATCTTTCTATTCTCCCTTTAAAGGCTACTCATCACAATATTGGAACCGATGACTCATTGATTGATCTCATCTTTGCTGCTTCTCCTGATCGTATGATGATGCACGGACAGTTACCTGCTTTGGGCATCTCACGTCATGACTTGATTTATTCTTCGTATAAGCTTAAACCTCCCAAATATTCCCCTTCTGTACTGCATCTGCGCAGTTTTTCTAAAATAGATTTTTGACAAGCTAAGGGATGACGCTCTTAGTCTCGATCTAACCTCATTTATTGCAGCACCTACTGTTGACGATAAAGTCTCTATCATTAACCAAACTATTCTCAGCCTTTATGATGCTCATGCCCCAGTTCACAAGGTTAGATTGAAGCGTCCTCCAGCCCCATGGATGACAGAGGGCGTAAGGATTGCAATGACTAGACGTAATCGAGCTTTTCTTCGTTTTAAGAGAGAACGTAATGAAGAAAATTGGTCATATTTAAAAGCAGCCAGGAATAGGTGCAATCAAATGGTACGGGCAGCTAAACGCCGATATTTCCATAATTGTATTAACAACTCTTCTCCAGCCGAAATGTGGAAATTTCTTAGATCTTCTGGTCTTTGCAGACCAGCTACATTGGATTGTGGTCCTTCTCTATCACTTGATGAAATCAACCAAC
This sequence comes from Parnassius mnemosyne, assembly GCA_963668995.1. Lineage (NCBI taxonomy): Eukaryota > Metazoa > Arthropoda > Insecta > Lepidoptera > Papilionidae > Parnassius > Parnassius mnemosyne. Next base: position 28,349,283 of record CAVLGL010000159.1, read on the forward strand.
ATTTCGCTTCTGTAACAGCAATGGCCCCTACTCTCTCAAACTGTGGCTTCCATTGCTTATGTGCAAATTCCTAATATACCTACCTTTAATTTCTCTCCTGTTTCGCAGAATGATGTCAAAAAGTCTATTTTAGCAATTCAGTCCAAGGCGGTGGGTTATGATGAGATTAGTAGACAAATGGTAGTATTTATACTACCATTTGTCTACTAATCTCATCATAAATAGCACCTTCTTCCGGCAATTTCCCACGTTATAAATTTTTCCCTTGATTCAGGTCAGTACCCTAATCTTTGGAAAAGGGCTTTTATAAAGCCCCTTCCAAAAGTTCCTTCTCCCATTCTTCCCAATCATTTTCGCTCTATATACATTCTACCCTTTCTTTCCAAAATTTTAGAATCCTGTGTTTACAAGCAAATTTCTACATTCATTTCGAAACATAACCTACTGAGTATATATCAGTACTGCTTTAATTAACGTCACAGACAATATTAGAAACGGTATGAAAGAAAAAAAAAGTAACAGTACTGGTACTAGTTGATTTCTCAAATGCTTTCAACACAGTTGATCATGAAATCCTTGTATCCATACCGTCTCATCTAAATTTTGGCCCTACAGCATTGGAATGGTTTGCATCTTATCTTCGCGGTCGACAGCAGTCAGTCTGTGTGGGGCAAATAACCTCAGCTTGAGCTGATGTGGAAGCTGGTGTACCGCAAGGCGGTATTCTTTCTCCTATATTTTTTTCTATTTTTATAAACTTTATTACCTCCATCTTCGATTGCTCGTACCATCTGTATGCCGATGACCTTCAGCTATACGTGCAAGCTGAAATTGGGGATATCCATAATGGGATTAAAAAATTAAATAACAACTTACAAGCTATCAAGGATTGGTCTACTCGTTATGGAGTGTTGGTCAATCCTTCAAAATGCCAAGCTATATTGGTGGGTAGCTCAAGGATGCTAGCCAAGATTAATCTTGCAGACATACCCCCTATCTACTACAATGGGATTACAATACCGTTCAGTAAGTCTGTAAAAAATCTTGGCCTACACATTGACAGCACGCTGAATTGGAGAACTCAGGTTACTGAACTCAGTCGTAAAGTCACTGCTACGTTACGTACTCTGTATCGTTTAAAACATTTTCTCCCCACAAAGTCTAAGATCATGCTTGTCCAATCACTCATATTACCCATAATTGATTATGCAGATGTGTGTTACCCGGATCTGTCCCAGGATCTTCTGAACAAGCTGGAACGCCTTCTCAATAACTGTATAACATTTATTTTCAGGCTTCGTAAGTATGTCCATATTTCGCAATATAGATCTAAGCTTAATTGGCTTACAATCCGGTAGAGGCGTATTTCCAGAATATTACTTGTTCTTTTTTCCATATTAAATGACCCATTTTCGCCTTCTTATCTTAAGAGTAAATTTCACTATCTCTCCTCATCTCATGATAGGGTTTTACGTTCGTCTTCTAACAACAAAATATGTATTCCAGTTCACTTCACCGAGTTCTATGGTAACTCCTTTACAATTCAGGCTGCACGCCTTTGGAACTCCTTGCCTGACGACATCAGAAAAGCTCCCAATAAGTTTGCTTTTAAAAGTTGGTGCGTAATCATCTGTTAAAGACAACGCTTCTTAGATGAATCATCCATGTCATTTATATTTTAGACGTATATATTTATAGTTATTTATATGTATTATTTGTATATGTATGTTGGTATGAATTATGTACGTATATATTTGTATACATGTATAAATAAGATATATTTTTATAGTTTATTTATTGTATATATTAGTAAAATGTATATATAACGTAATTAATTATAAATTTCTATTTTGTTTTTATTCTACCTAGTCAGGTCATAAGTATTGTCACACAGTAAAAACTTTTCTTTGAGAATGCTGGCCACAAAAAAGTTTATTGAATTCGAATTTCGAATTGTTCATGAAAATAAAACTGTATACTTTTTAGAATATTACTCATTTTTAAATATGGAGTGGACGCTTAAAGAAGACCGTGTTGCAGTTATTATGTTGCATCGTTGCGGTTACGCGCCAATTCAAATTTTTGACATACTGAAAAATTTGAATATAACCAAAAGATTCGTTTATCGTACCATCAAACGATACAATGAAGACTCTAGTGTAGATGACAGGTCAACAAGTGGTCGCCTTCGGTCTGTTAGGACTCCAGCAGTGATAAAAGCTGTGAAGGCCCGATATCAAAGAAATCCCAAACGTAAGCAGAAACTGTTGGCCCTTCAGATGGGGTTAAGCAGAACCACGGTGAAAAGGGTGTTAAGTGAAGACTTAGGGCTTCGGGCATATCGAAGAAAAACAGGACATCGTTTGAATGCTCGTCTAATGGACCTGAGACTGAAGAGATGCCGCGCTTTGTTGAAGCGGTACGCGGGAAAAAAATATCGGGAAATTCTTTTTTCGGATGAAAAAATTGTTACCGTAGAAGAGAGTTACAACGAACAAAATGATAAGGTGTACGCACACAGTAGTGAAGAAACGAGCAACCGTATTCCGCGTGTCCAACGAGGTCATTTTCCATCCTCGCTCATGGTATGGTTGGGAGTTTCTTATTGGGGATTAACAGAGGTACATTTTTGTGAGAAAGGTTAAAAACGAATGCAGTTGTGTATCAAAATACAGTCCTGACGAACCTTGTGGAACCTGTTTCTCATACCATGTTCAATAACAGGCACTGGGTATTCCGACAAGATTCGGCGCCAGCTCATAGAGCGAAGAGCACACAAGACTGGCTGGTGGCGCGTGAAATCGACTTCATCCGGTACGAAGACTGGCCCTCCTCCAGTCCAGATTTGAATCCGTTAGATTACAAGATATGGCAACACTTGGAGGAAAAGGCATGCTCAAAGCCTCATCCCAATTTGGAGTCACTCAAGACATCCTTGATTAAGGCAGCCGCCGATATTGACATGGACCTCGTTCGTGCAGCGATAGACGACTGGCCGCGCAGATTGAAGGCCTGTATTCAAAATCACGGAGGTCATTTTGAATAAACTTTAGTGTCATAAGAATCTATGTTTTGTTAAGTTCATTTTGGTATATAAATGGTATAATATATACATAATGAATAAACTTGTTTCAATTATTTTATATTAAACATGTGACAGAATTTATGACCTGACTAGGTATATTGCTACACCTAGTCCTACTACCACTCCATGGGTTGACTGGTGAGAATGCCACAAGGCATTAAGTCCGCCCTTTGTATTCTTTTAGATTAAGGAATGCAATAAAGAATAAATAAATACATCTTCAGTATAGTGAGGCATACTTCAAAACAAGATTGTACAACCAGTGCGTGTTGCCAGTGATGACCCATGGATCTTAAACGTTGTCCTTCACTGCTGGCTATATGAGTAAGCTCAAGGTAGCTCAGCGAACTATGAAGAGGGGCTATACTCGGGGTTTCTCTACGTGATACACTTAAAAACGGGGATATCCGCAGTAGAACGAGTGACTGGCATAACCCAACGAATTCGTAAGTTTAAGTGGCAATGGGCCGGTTATATAGCTCGAAGAACCGACAATCGATGGGGAAGGAAGAATCTTGAGGATCCCCTCACTAGATGGAGTGATGACCTGGTAAGACATGCAAAAAGTAGATTAATGCAGGTGGCTCAGGACCGTGCTTTGTGGTATTCTTTGGGAACATTTGGGAACATAGGAATTTTCAGCAGTGGATTTGTGAAGGGCTGTAATGATGATGACGATGATGAGGCGGTAAGGATTAATTTCAAGATAAGTCCAGAAAAAAGAAAGGTTTCGTTTTCGTTTCTATTCAGTAGTGCTCCCAGCTGTGTGTCTCCGGAAATCGTGGATAATTTCTAAATAGCATTCTGAATTCTTAAAGACTGGTGACGTTGAAAAATATTACTAAACTAGCTTTTTACCCGCGGCTTCGCTCGCGTGCGCATGAATTTAGGGACATCATTAAATGCTGTTCCGTGTCAAATTTAGAAATATTCGATCACTTTTAGAGTCACCTTGGTGTCTATGTCTCTATGTCTGTCAGAGATTTTTTTTCATTCTAAAATACTATTAGACGTAGATGATTGGTAACATGCTACAGAAACACGTGAATATACTTATAATATGTCTAGAAACTCCTACTATTTTTTATATATGGCGTGTCTTCCGAATCCGATGTATCCATAAGAAAGGTAAATAGTCTTGAAATCAAAATGTATTATTATTATTTACATTTTACTCTTTACATATATATATTCATAGTTAAAGTAAATTTAGTTTTAACAAAGTAATATAATGTTTATTTGAGACATTTTATTCATATCATTGGTCCTATTTAATATTGATTCGCACCATAAAAAGATATAGATATTTTTATTTACTTCGAGTAGACTTGAAAATTTCATAAATACAGTTCTATAATAATGAATACCACACATGGATTAAAACTAATGTTACGGGTTTTTTACGCATCTTGACTCCTCACCGAATGAAAGCACCGAAGCTCCGGAAAGTCTAAAGTATGTAAACATGTTTAGTATCGTCCCAACCATTATATACAACAAATCCTTGCAATAGAACACCGAATCCTACCAATGATGATTCGCGAGGCTATTGAAATTAAAAATATCCTAATTTTAATAGGGAAGATGGCTGAGTGCTACTATCTGCTAAGGACTCCATGATTAATAAAATTAAATTCAAACTACTACTGCATTTTAACTATTCTATTTTAACTATGACATCAGTTCGTCAAACACCTCAGTTCTGCCAACCCTCCCGTGACCATGGGTGCTGTAAATTGCCCAAACCATCGGGAATTTAAAATCAAACGCGATAAAATCCTTAAAATTACTTTTATTCCTTATAAAAATTTATACACAGTGAACGTGAGGAACACTACACTCTTGAACGGGAATAGAAAAATGTTCGGACTGTTGTGGCGGTGAAAGAAAATCCAACACATCATATTGTCCCGTCGTAAGAGGCGACATAGGAAAAAAATAGTAGATGGTATGATCTGCATCATCTTCTTGACAACAGATTTTGCACAGTGGTAGAGCCACGCGGCAGCTTTTGCTGTCACACGGATGGGCCGGCTCGAACCGGGGTGGTACCACGACCTCACAGAAAACCAGCGTGAAGTAGAGGTTTACCTCTGCGTTTCGCTTGGTGAGTGCAGGTGGCCGGAGGCCCTTTTTACTGGAAATGAGGCATTCCATCTTAGTCCTCACGGGTGACAACGCATCTACATTTTGATTTGTAATAGAGGATAGATGTAGATGTCTATGGGCCGCAGGAACCACTTACCATCAGGTGGACTGTGTGCTCGTTTGTCATCCTTATCCTATAAAAAAAAAGATCAAAATAATAATAGCTGCGGTTACCAACCCGCCACTATAGCAAATATCCAGCTACTTGACAATTTATGGGGAACATAGGCCTCAAGTAATTAAAATATATTTTAATTACTTGAGGCCTATGTTCATTTCAGTGGACTTTTGATAGGCTGACGATAATGAGTTCTACTCATCTTTGCAAGCCTTAATATTTACGGTAGAGTGAAAACATAAATTATCATACCCGAAAACACGAATGAAATAAAAACTGCATATATTGCCCCATGAAAAGTAAAAAAGCAGCTTACATACATGCTACTACTGGGCACAGGCTGTAGAGTTTTTGGCCAAAAAAGAGTTCGTTGCACTGATTCCAACGCGGGATGAACGTAATGTAAATGATTCAATTATTTACATCGTATATTCAGTAGCATTGTATTATTTCATTTTATCAATGTCTTGCCATTTTAATTTATTTAGAAGTAAGTAGGTGGCGCTAATATTACATGAAATAATGAAAGCCAAAACTATACCATCTAGTAATATCATCAATAGAAACGAACATTTATTTATTATATCAATAAGGGATAAAATGATGTCAATTCTCTTAAAAGTTCTGTTTCTGTTAAAAATAAGCTACTCGTATCAGCGCCGCTAGCGGTGAAAAACGATAATGATATCGTCATATGACCATATTATGACATAGCAACGTTGTGTTTAGTTACTAATATCTTCAAACGATTTCTATTCATTGATTTGGTCAAGCTATATCATGACACGGTCATCAAATAGTGTTAAATACACATTCATTTCAGTCATTTTTTCACGAAATGATAGTTTACTTTATGATATTATGATCAATTCTACGATCTGGCCACGACATACATAAAATCTCTTTAATAAAATTATGATGGTAATGAAAATTTTGCAACAATTGCAGACAGACCAATTTTTATCACTTTACATATATATTAGTAATTGAAATAAATACCTTATCAATTTTCATATTTTTGATTGACGTCACTATTATCTATTGAAATTATTACACTTTTAAAATAAAATAAAAAATACTAAAAAACTGAACGTTACAATTTTTTAATAATTTTAAAAATCTAATATTTTAATCATATAAATGTAAGTTATTTATATTATTTCATTTATTAGTAACTGAAGGCAAAATATACAACTTTTTCCATTTGATGATAGATGGGGCTGTTTTGTATACGAAATGGTGTAGTTTCAAATTATTTTACCAACTATATTTTAAACTTTATTTACAAATATGGTAATATGGTATTTATTTGAAAAACACCCGTCATTCCGCCTATAACTAAGATACAAGAGAAAATTAACATCTAAAGGAAATTAATATACTTAACCATCCTTTTTTGAAGTTCCGTAATCGGATAAAAAGTAACCTATAAGTTGCCCCGGGTTACTGACTACCTACATACAAAATTTCATGTAAATCTGTTCAGTAGTTTTTGCGTGAATCCGGAATACACAGACAGACAGACAGACAGGCAGAAAGACAGACAGACAAAAATTCTAAAAACCACTAATTTGGCTTCAGAACCCTTTATTTAGTCCCCTGGACTTGTTTTTTCAAGAATTACAGACACGAAATTAGAATTACAGACACGACTTTTCTACAGATTTATTATATGTATAGATTAAATAATATATTGATATTTTTTAATCATTATCATCATTCCAGCCTATCAAACTCCAAAAGTTCACTACTGAACATAGGCCTACCCAAAGAGTGATATTTTTCATAGTTGCCATGCTCGGCATTGGCAGGCGGGTTGGTAATCAGTGTTCATATTTTAGTTGCCATTGTTATCTCCTATCATATGTCCATCTACTGGTTTTGGGTAGTGGATATTAGTGCTTGTTCACGTTAACTCGCGGGTGCGGTTGCGGTTGCGAGCGCGGTCACGAAATATCAAACAGCATAATAATAATATGCAGATGTTCATGTACTTTACGCAGGTTTGGTGGAAGTAGCAGGCAAGCTGGCGACTAGTACGCAGTTATTTTTGTGTGTTTACGTCGAACTAACGGAGTTTGAACATTGAACGACACTTATCCTGGTATATCCAAAAAATCTTGAAGTATATTCTCTTAAATTACTGTTTGATGCCGTGGTAGCTCAGGGGCTAAGCGCTTGCTGTAAATAGTAGTAGTAGTGCAGCGAGCTACGCGTACAGTACGTGAGCAACCCGGATTCGAACCCCCTGGCGGCACCAATGAAATTGTTAATTACGAGGGCGGCTCTGAAAATTTCGGGAATTAAGGAAGTGACACAACATTACTATTTAAAAATGTATTTATTGCTTTTCGAAGTATTCTCCGCGAAATTTGACACATTTTTCCATACGATGGAACCAATCATTGAAGCAACCATTCCATTCGGAAGTTGGGGTCTCCAAAATGGCCATTTTGTAGGCGTCCACAGCTTCTTCAGGTGATGAAAATCTCCGTCCAAGCAATTTATTCTTTATTTTAGGGATAGTATAGAAATCATTAGGACTTAGGTCGGGGCTGTACGGCGGATGGTCTAATAATTCTATGTTTTCTTGCTCTAAAAACTCTTTTGTTCTGTGTGCGGTGTGACAACTCGCATTGTCGTGATGGAGGATGATGCGGCTGTTGCAGTTCTCTTTACGGGGTTTAGGAACGACCTGTGGCAAACAAATGCTAGCATACCATTCTGCATTAACCGTTCTTTGTCCCTCAAGAGGAATAGTCGTAACTAGGCCGGTTTTGGAGATAAACGTGGCCACCATTTTTTTTGCAACACTCCGTGAACGAACAATTTTTGTTGGCTTTAACTCATTTTCGAACACCCAAACTCGGTGACTGGTTTTTTGTTTCGGGTTCGTACGCGTATATCCAGGATTCGTCACCTGATACGATGTTGTATACAGCATTTGAGGATCCTGCGTGGAATCTTTCGAGAGTTCTGACGCACCAAGTAACGCGAGCCGCTTTTTGCTCTTCACAGAGCGAATGCGGTATCCATCGGGAAAACAACTTTTTTACACCTAATTGTTCATGCAAGATTATTTGTATTTGACTCATGCCAATGTCTAAAGTTGCCTGAATTTCGCGGTATGTCACATGTCGATCTTCCTCAATCAGCTTACGCACAGCATCAACGTTTTCTTGGGTGACTGCAGTTTTTGGACGACCTTGACGGGGATCATCACTGAGCTTGACACGTCCACGTTGAAATTCAGCAAACCAGCGATAAATTGTGGTTTTGGATGGGGCTTCGTCACCAAATGCAGAAATCATCCGGTCAACACACTGTTTTTGTGTTAAACCACTTCGAGTCATAATAAATCATCGCTCTTGAATTTTCTCGAGTCCATTCCATTTTCTCAACGACTAAACAAGTTTGGCAAAACCTTGTGACAAGACCGATAATCTTTTTTTAAATAAATAAATGGTATTCGATTTTTAAAACCAAGGAGTTTTCAATTAAAAAGATTTTAATATGACAGGAACAGTGGAAATATTCCATTCCCGATACTTTTAGTGCAGCCTATGTACAATTTTAAGTGCTGATTTTCTACGTGCTCTACGGTGAAGGAAAACATCGTGACGAAACCTGCATGTCTAAGAAATTATAAATATATATATTTTAAAGACATGTGGACGAACACCTCAGAAATGAGAGGAGGCCTGTGCCCAAGAGTGGGACGTAGATGCTATAACTTTTTTACCATATAAGGTATGAAATTTACCATACCGTTCTCTTTCTTTATTACTTTTGTGCACTTTTCACACACCAATTTTACTTTTGTCATCCACCACTTTCAGTAAGAATTTTCGATTAAAAATAAAAGATCGTCGTCCATGTTTACAACCAGTGACAACAAGTCACACTCGCATAAATGCCTGGCAGCCAATGTGAATTGTAAAGTTCATAATTTCATATGAAGTTCATGGTGGATTGGGCGTGCTCGCCCAAATCATCGCGAATTGTTTTTAAATTATTTTATAATTCATTCCATTTAATTTTATACAATTTAGTTGAAAATACTTTTATAAAATTGTATTGCCTATTAGTTGAGCTTCATTAACATTGTTTTCATTGCATATTACAATTAATTACTGAACTTATACTGTGTCCTGTTTTGAAGCCACAATGCCATGGTATTTATAGAAGAAATATATATATATTTCTTTCTTCAAATCCTGATTTACAAAATTTAGAGATGGCAACCCTAAAAATACATGCTATATCAAAGATATCAAAGCAACACACTACTAAACGTAGTGATTAATGATTATATTCTCCGTAGGAGTAATAGTGTTCTATGTTATATTCTCTTTGTACACTACTAGAGCAGGGTTGTTGTGGATGCTGAATTTTTAACATTTAGGAAAAACTACTTTTTAATGTAACAGTCACAGACTAATATGATATAACAGTTAAATAGAGGTCGATAATTCTATATTATTTTTATTTATTAATAAAATTTTGAGTAAAAAATCTTAAGCAAAATACTTTTACTTGCGTGCACATCCAGAGAAAATTTTAAATTGTCCTCTATTTAATTTCCACCAGGTCAGTGGATTTTGATCCACATCCATTTTCTGCCGATACATTACCAACTTTCTCTTTAAAAGAGCATCAGGGTTGTCAGGCAGGAATCTCTTCTTGACCTTCATCTTGACGTCCAACATCAAGGCAAGATCGACAATAGCTTGCTACATATTTATTTATCTATGATCGACAACATCCAAACCCGGAACAATTATTTGTAGGCCATATAAGTACTGGTTTCGTGCGGGTTCGATCCCGTAGCCATTAGCGCTGCTACTCATTGAAGTAATTTGTATATTAATTGTAAACGAAAGAAAAAAACATGAAAAATAACCGACTTTAAACTCAATATCAAAAACTACTTCTCGTTCACGAGGTTCTGAATTCAGATGTTTATATATTTCTTTGTTTTTTAAATTGCTTAAAAAATACCGTTTTGAAGTAAAAATATCAAATCAAAATAGTGTGTTAAATAGTCATAACATAAATGATAATATTACATTGTAAACGTCTTCCTTTTTTTTTAAATATGGTCCAATTAACATTTTGAATTATATCAGTAAATACATAATTTAAAATTAAAAATGTTGTACTGCCGATTTCAATATAAGTTATTCAGAATAACTCAAAAACTATTAGTCTGATCTTGATCAAATTCATACGGGACCACACGAGAAGTATCAGCTTTTAAATAAAAAAGAATCATCAAAATCGGTTCACCCAGTAAAAAGTTACGAGTTAACACACATAAAAAAAACATACAGTCGAATTGAGTACCGTCTCCTTTTTGTAAGTCGGCAGAAAATGTATAAGTTAGGCGACAGTAAACTCGTGTTCCCATTTAATTAATTTTGTAGAAAGTGCCTTTGCTGAGAATTACTTTTCATCGAGTCTGACGGTAAGTTTTTAAACTTGTAAAACTACCTAGATTGAAATTCAAATTTATTGTAGCGTCTTTTTTATTCTTCAACTGGATTTCGTTATTCGAGCTTTCGAACAAACTAAAGTCATCGCATCGATTTTCATATAATTTTTCATAGAAGTTATGGTACATTTCCTTTCTTAACTTTTTTGTACATATTTTGCACTGGGACTTATCCTTATCACCTTCGTCTAATTTAAAATAAGTCCAGATATTACTTTGTACTGGTGACGACATTTTTATTCAATTTTGTAAATTTATAATTTATACTACGAAATATTTATGGAACACAATAAACACCTCAAACAGAGGAAACTAACGTTGTGACTAGCACTTCTTGAATTACTTCGATCAAATAAAACAAATGCTGTTAGGTATAAATGTTGGACCTTGTCACCAGCGTGTGCGTTCTCATTATATGATCGTGTCGTGACTTGCTCCACATCTGCATCCGCATAAATGATCCGCATCGATCTATGCGGATGCGGATGCAGATGTCTAAATCAAAGCGGATGTTCCGCATTTGCGGATGCGGATTCGAATATCCGCAACATCCCTGCTCTAGAGTAAATAATGTATAAGGTAAAACAATATAAGGCTACAATAGGTAATTTGAAGTTTTGTACAACCGACTTCAATATAAATTATTAAGAATACTCAAAAACTATTGGTCAGACCTTGATCAGATTTATGTGGGACCACATGATAAACACCGGCTTTCAAATAAAAAAAGAATCATCGAAATCGGTTCACCCACAAAAAAGTTATGAGGTAACACACATAAAAAAAAGAAAAAACATACAGTCGAATTGAGTACCGTCTCCTTTTTGAAGTCGGTAGAAAAAGGCGGGTAATGTAAGGTATTAACTGTTTGTGTAATTTGCTTTGCTGTAAATATAAAAAAATAACAGACATACACAAAAAAATATGTCTAGAAAAACCTTAGTGTGACAAGTGCCCACTGAGAGGAAATAGATGATTCCCCAATGATCTTTTATAAAGTTGGTAAAATGCAGAAAATAGTAGGTACAATTTATTATTTATTTATATATAGTACAATATATTATTAGTGCAGCAGCATGTAACACCTGTTGCATAAATGAAAAACTGGGTTATATCTGATGATTACTTTAATCATGAAATATTTCAAACACAGTTATATTTATGTATTTTAACATGAAGTACAAAACTCGTACGCACAACAGAAGTGTTCCAAAGAGACTAAAATTACAGATTTTATGAATACAGAAAAAGTAAAACCTACTTCAAATTGCTACAGAAGTTATATATTTGCTACCATTAAGGGTGGAATTTTTTTCTCCAAATTTATTTGGAACCACCCTTGAACCTATTTAATAAAAAAAGAATCATTAAAATTAGTTCTCAATCTGCGAAGACATCATATGAAATTCCTTAAACAATAGTCCAATATGAAACTTTTTCCCTATTTTCCACCATTAGGGCGGAATTTTTTCTTCAAAATTTAATGGGACTACCCTTGAAGTAAAGCCTATTTAATAAAAAAATAATAATTAAAACCGGTTGACAATCTGCGAAGATAATGTGTAACAAACATACAAAAAAAAACATGCACTCAAATTGAGAAACTCCTCCTTTTTGAAGTCGGTTAAAAGTGATGTTCTTTCATATTATGTTTTATGTGAAATTTATATGTACCCACATATTCAATAATACTTCTTAATAAAACATTACTTTGCATAGTACTTCAAAAATATCACCAGTTGTTACAACTATCAATTTTTACAACCAAATATGAGTAGTCCCTTTAATGCCATTACAGTTTATGACTGTATTCAAATAATGTCAAGAAATACATTGATTGTAAATACATGTGCTATTATACAATAAGAGTAACTTTGTATGTTTTATCGGATCTAAGCTTCTGATTCACCAACTGTCTGAGAAATTGGTGTTTCATCATCAAGTTTTGGCAGTATTAAAATTTCTTTTGATATAATTGAGTATTTTGTAACAAAGAATGTAAATCTCTTGCACAAATGCGTTTCTTTTTCAAAGGCATCAAATATTGCACGATGGTGAAAGTATGCATGAGAAAAAATCCTATATACTCTCCTGCAAACTGAACCCAATTTCCCCACAGATGACTCTTTTATGCTTACTCTGAAATAAAGAAAACAAATACAATTTAAATATATTTTCATGTGTAATGAGTACACTGCGTAGTGGTAGTGTTAGAATATCCACTACCCAATATTGTCTCATTGGTGTCGTTCTTACAACGGCGACAGAGGGAAACTGGAACAGATGGACAGCAGTAGTTTCCTGATAACAACTCAAAATAATAAAAAACTGCAATAGCTGACCTGCAAACTAAGTGTGGCAACTATGGTAATATGCCCCCTATGAAGCAATATGTGGGGGAGGCCAATGTTCAGCAATGGACTTTTATAGGCTGTAAAGGTGTAATGAGGTACTTTAATAACAATGCAGTAATTTTAATAAATTTGCATGTTATATGTGAAAAAGATGATCAGGCACTTAAATTTGAAAATTATAAATCAGATCAAATATCCATTACCATTACAGCTTATCAAAAGTCCACTGCTGAACAAAGGCCTCCCCCATAGATTGCATCATTAGTAGAGATATATTCGTCATAGTTGCTGCTTGGCAGGCAACCACAGGTTTTTTATTTTTTAGAGAACCCTGCTATCCATCTCCTGGTTTGTTTCCCTCTGTCATCTTGTACACCCCCACTTGATAACCTATAAAGTCTGAGCCACTGCTAGTCATACATATTTCCAAGAATCCTCTAGCTGGTATTCAGGCTTAGTTTTCTATTGACGTCAGTGGAGTTTGGTGTTGATACGTATTTTTACAGAAAGATTACACTATTATAAGCACACACACAAAGTCTCAATATACGGAAACGCGTAATTTTTGAGAAAAGAATAATTGAAAATCAATTATTCTTGCAATGTTTATGTCTAATCTGCTAATAAACTGGCGCCATTTTGTAATGTCACTGTCGACGTCAATAGGGATGTCGATTCTTTCCGAAAAAGGTCGATTTTTAAATCGATTCAAATCGTAAGCTGATGTATCGGTTCACAAAAAATCGATTTCTAAAATATTTATATTTTTTTTCCTCGCCTCCGCAGCTTCGGCTTGTTGGTCGCCCAACAAGCCGAAGCGACGAGCCGGAGCCTCAGCCGCTCCGGCTCGTCCGATGCCTACGATTTGTTACGCTAAGGCGTAGAGGTTGCTCTTCCCGCAGCGCCGGAGACGTAGCAGTCTCAAAATAGATACAGAAATCCTTATGAATCAGTCCCCTTATTTTTTTATGATGAAGGGGATTTTTTCTCATAAAATGGATTTATATTTGCATTATAAATGCAAATATGAAAAAAATATCGATATTTTAGAAATCGTTTTTTTGAGAATCGATACATTAGCTTACAATTCGAATCTATTTAAAAAATCGATCTTTTTCGGAAAGAATCGACATCCCTATTGACGTCGACAATGACATTACAAAATGGCGCCAATTTATTAGCAGATTAGACATAAACATTGCAAGAATAATATATTTTCAATTATTCTTTTCTCAAAAATTACGCGTTTCCGTATATTGAGACTTTGTGTGTGTGCTTATAATAGTGTAATCTTTCTGTAAAAATACGTATCATCACCAAACTCCACTGACGTCAATGGAAAGTCGTACCGGTATTCATTTCTTGGAGATTTATCACTACATAACACACTAGACAGACAGATTAGTGAGCGCTCTTGATTTGGCCCATTTTTAATATATCGCCAATTTGGTCGATAAACTTTCGCCTAGGGCGACCCTTCCCGACTATGCCGTTCACCTCTGCAACATAAATTTGCTTTGTCACTCTTTCCTCATTCATTCTTTCTACATGGCCAAACCACCGAAGCATTCCTTTCTTAATCCTGGTCACAATATCATCTTGCAAACCACACTCTTCTCTTATTAAACAATTTCTCACTCTGTCATTCAGCTTCATCCCTAACATACTCCTTAATGACCGCATTTCTACAGCATTTATTCTACTCTCATGCTTCTTCTGCCACACCCAACTTTCACTACCATACATTAAAGTAGGTACTAACACAGCATTGTGAATTGCCATACGTGCCTTTTTGGACACATTCTGACTTTTCACAATAGAGTGTAGAGCCCCATTCACTCTATTTCCTGCATTCACTCGTCGTTCTATATCCTTATCATATCTACCATCCCTGCTAAACACACATCCCAAATATACAAACTCATCTACTTGCTCTACCAACTCCCCTTCTATTCTTATTTCACATATCGTTTTACTTTCTTCTCTTTCAAAAACCATAACTTTCGTCTTACTTGCGTTCACTTTCATTCCCTTTTCTTTTAATGTCCTGTTCATTAATGTAACCATCATTTGCAACTCGGCTGCCGACGACGCAAGTATGACTTTATCATCGGCGTACAAAAGGCATTTGACGGTCAACTCACCCATTCTTAACCCGCATTCTTCTACTTTCAAATTTTCCAAACAACTGTCCATAAATAGGTTGAACAACCACAGGGAAGCCACACAGCCCTGTCTGACACCTTTATGGATGTCAAACCAGTCCGAGTAGGCCCCGTTGATCCTGACACAAGCACTAGAGTCCCTATATAGAGACTTCAATGCCTGTATCAGACCAGCGCTCAACCCAAATGAGTTCAGTGTTTGCCATAACACATCCCTGTCCACTCTGTCATAAGCCTTCTCCAAGTCCATGAACGCACAAAAAACTTTTTGGTTTTTGGCCAAAAACTTCTCGGCGGTCATGCGCATGGAAAAGACCTGATCCGTACATCCCATTCCCTTTCTAAATCCCGCTTGCACATCCCAAATTTTTCCGTCAGTTTCTTTCATAACTCTTTCAATTAGTACCTTAGCATACAGTTTTCCCACAATGCTAAAAAGGCTGATACCACGGTAGTTTTTACAGTCCTACTGTGATCCTTTTCCCTTATATATTGGGACTATCACGGCTTTGCACCAGTCTCCCAGTACCCGCTTAAGTTCCCAACATAAATTAAACAAGGTGTACAGCAGGTCTGCCACCACTCCTTCTCCAGCCCTTAGCATTTCGAGAGATACTCTATCATAACCGGCTGCCTTACCTGCTTTCATACTTTTCATTGCTTTCATTATTTCATCTATACTTATATCTCTATCTATTTCCTCTTCTTTCGGAATTTCTATTTCATTTAATTCAAGCGTCTCATCACTCATAAACACGCTTTCAAAGTATTCCTTCCATCTCCTTAATTTCAAAACTTCGTCATTTAGAATACAGCCATTCTGGTCTCGTATAGCATTCATTCTAGGCTGTTGTGAATGTCCCCTGGTAGTTCTTACGAGTTTCCAGAACATTTTAATGTTTGCCTGGAAGTTATCCGATATTCTTCTATCATTCTTATCCGTTCTTTCTTGCTTTTTCCTTTCAACTACTTCTTTTACTCTCTTATTTAGGTGTCTAAAAACTGCCTTTTTCCTTTCAATATCATCATTCATACTGCTAGAATTACTAGCCTTGGTTGCTAGTAAATCTAGCCATGCTTTCTTCTTTGCTTCAACTTCCATCCGTACCTCATCATCCCACCATAACGTGTTATTTTTCCTTTCATTCGTTCTCTTACTTACACCACATACTTCGGTAGCTGCATCCACTAAACCTTTCTTGACATTATACCACACAGCCTCCAAGTCTAAATCATTTATACACAATTCAGCCATACCACTTATATTTTCTCTCAATCTACATTTGAACTTCTCTTTCACACCTTCATCTTGTAACCTCTCTGTTCTTATACGCTGTAACGCTGTGGTAGACACAGATGTCCGATGCCTCCAACGTCTGAAAAGACCATTAATTCGGCATAAGACCAAGTAATGATCCGTCCCTACGTTAGAGCCCCGGTAAACCCTTGTATCTACCACCGCGCTCCTCATTCTTTGATCAACAATTATGAAATCTATCATACTTCTATCATCACCTCTTTCCCATGTATACGTGTGAATCTTCTTATGATGAAAGAAAGTGTTCGTCACAACAAGATTCTTTTCCACGCATACGGCGAGAAGGCTTTCACCATTCTCATTTATACTTTCATCACCAAACGTTCCCAATATCCTTTCATAACCAAGCCTCCTCACCCCAACCCTTCTTAAATCGCCTAATATCACAATATTTTCATTAACCTTGCATTTCATTAGCACCATCCTTACCAACTCCCAAAACTGCTCTCGGATATAAGTGGGCTTAGACATGTCTGGGGCGTAGATCCCTAAAACAAACAACTTCTTTAAGCCTACTTTCATTCGTATCCATAGCAGTCTCGGGCTTACACATTCATACTCTTTTACACAATGACCCATTCTTTCTGAAAGGATGATACCGACTCCCTGGCATGCCCGCTCGGTCTCGTCTACACCAGACCAGTACGCGGTATACATGCCATGTGTAGTGGCATCCTTTCCCTTCCGTTTCGTCTCATTCACACATAACACGTCTATTCCTCTATCATACATCATATCGCATACTTCATCCATCTTATCATTCATTCCTCCACATACATTCAATGTAGCCAGACGGGCTTCCGCAATCCACTTTTCGCCCCTCGGGGGGACAGAACTTGACGGGTGGCAAACCTCGTCGCCGGTAGAGTACCTTTAACCGACGAGCGTGTATGCGAAGGTATATGGATGTGGAGGAAGCGAGAGAGGTGTGTCAGGATCGTGCCAAATGGAAGTCCATAATCTCTGCCTACCCCTCTGGGTGACAGGCGTGAGTGTTTATGTTATGTATGTATTAGTGAGCGCATAGCCAATACCCACCAGTCTTAGTGCTATGTCCCACGTAACACTGCAGAACTTAATAATTCAATTGGCAGGGTGGGTGCACTGTATGCAGTTTAGGTTGGTATTAGGAGAAATGGTATATTTCCCAGTATATTAAATTATACACCCACCAATTTTTTTTAATAACTATGAATATATATAAATCTTGTTACTAACCTGCTTGGAAAGTATTTATTACTGTTCAGTAGGCAAGCAGCACCATCAAGAGTGTGTCTCGTATAATCAATAGCAGGACATTCCTTTGGGGTCTTGTGAGCAGCACAAAGAAATATCCATTGTTCTGTTGCAGTCATCTGTGTACATGTTTCTGGCTTACACTCACTTTGTAATCTTACTGCAAGTCCATTGAGTTCCATACAAAACTGTCTGTAAGTTAGTACATTTACTTCATTGGGATTGAAACATCAAAATATCACAACATAGTAAAAAATAAGGCATTCCCACCACATCTGACAGTTTAAATAATATCAAATAATTCTATATCATTTTCTTCAAATTTTCACCAATGGTTAGTATGCCACTGAATTATAAACTGAAGTTAAGTGTGTACTACAATAATAATTAAATACCTTAAATGTTCGTATTTCCAGACACCTTCATCTTGAGCCTCAGGCATTTTAAGGATAGCTTCTAAATTTGCAGGATCACGTCGAATAGTTTGTTGAATGAATTGTTGCACAGCCAATGTACTGTCCATTTCTTCAAACGGTTCATCGGGCCAGCGACAAAAATCCTATAATATTACTTCTGTATTACGAATAAAAATGTATTGGTAGTAAGATATAAATGAAGACACATTAAAATCACCTTAGCTTTAGAGCCGGGACGATTACGTCTAAGAATTTGCACTCCATCAGCCATAGCTACAAATCAAAAATGTGTCGCTGGTGCGTATCCACCTAGTTCGCCTTCGCTTGTCATTAATGCTCAAAGCGAATGTAAAAGTAATTAATTACCAAAGGTATTTGGATGTTAAGTAACTACATACAGTCCGTTCAGTTATTTTACCTCTTTCAGTAATCTTTAATTCTAAATAACTAAACTGCGCTAGTAATTAGTATTTTCTTCATAATTGTGATATAAACATAAACAGTTAAACAGTAAACATAGATCACAGACCACAGACTAGTGTTTTTTTTTTTTGGAGTTTATGGCCTGGTATCTAGACCTTTAGGCCAAGTCTTAAGTATTTTTATTCGGTTTATTGTAATTTCCCCACTCCTTCATAGTATACTGCTTCACAATATGTTGATGCGTCACATTGTGAAGTTCTTGGGAGATTTTGGCGGCAACTTGATCCAGCAGACAGCTGATAGTTGGCGATGGTATCTAAAGGTGCCTATGCAAACAAACAGTTTATCTTGAGAATCCATCACCATCAGAGCACTTGTTTCACTGTTTCCACTAATAGTTCACATGCGTAGACACTTAATACACAAAATCGCAACACTTTTACATATCAAAGTCCACTTCAAACCATTATTTAAACAATAATACAGGAGCAGCAAACCGCCGCCGGTCAATTTCCCGCCAAAACTCCCCACAGACTAGTGTATTATCTATGCCACAGACTAACTAGTAGACTAAGTTCTACCCGATACCCGAATCTAACGGAGACGGATATCTCACGAACTAAACTAAGGCCCGCCTCTTACATACGGAATTCTGTTTCGGGATTCCGTTTCGATATTCCGATTCGAGATTCCGAACGCAGCAAGTTCATATAAAATATATGACCCGCCACACACGTACGATAGTTTTCCGTTCGAAAGTTTGCGGGCAAAACGGGATTCCGTATGTGTGTGGCCTCCCTTTGGTGGTGGGAAGATTAGGGCCCCCTTGGAGCGTTGAATCACGCTGTCAAGGGGTATTAGATTTGGTTTGGTCGAGCACTTAGTTAAAACTTCTTTGAATTAAAATTAAAAAATGCTTTGGGCTTTCCGCGAAATTTTCCTATTTGTAGCGGTTGTAATTAAAAGAAATGAATTTAATCTACTCCTTTAAATGCTGCTGCATATGTTTTGTAAATATATTTAATCACTGCATTTGATTGTTGCGCCTGGTTGCTGAAAAGAAAATTTGAATTCATTTGAAATTGAATGTCGCGCTATTTGGAAAATTATGTATATGTTTTGTGATAGTGTTTAATCATTTTGCTTTGTGAAAAAGAAGGCTGAAATTAAATAACCCTATTTGTGCCGAGGTAAATAAAAGTCAATTCTCCTTTGGTTTACATTTTGTTGGCACTGTCTAAGTTACGTAAATGAGAAAAAGGGCTGTCTCTTACGTTATTGTTTTGTTTAATTTGTCAAGTTGACCTATGTGCATCGGTGATTAATTTGGTTGAATTGATTCTGTAGTTGAACATTGATGCTTTGAAAAATTAGTTGAAATATGAGCATAGGACTGCTTGTCTAACAGGCTAGCTAGTTTTGGAGATTATCAGATTGAAATCAGCTGCCGCACTATTTTAGTAAATGATAATATGGTGAGTGGCCTGGCTAGGCCTCCTTGTTGAAAATTCATACTAGGGACTATCTGTGCGTTTCGTTCGGCTCTCCACAGACGACGTTCATGTGGAATTTGTGGGTGCTCTCTGCACTGAAGCTTAGGAGGCCGCTCTGGGCCGCTTCGTGTGGCGTCGCTGTTTACAGACCTGATCTGGTCGGATTGCGGAACTAATCGTAGGGGCACAGATAGGTGTTTGAAAGAGGTCGTCGGACTTCTGTCCAGAATAGGACTTATTTATGGGCTGCGATCTCCAGGAAGGGCATCCAGTTCAACCCTCCGGCTTGCCCACGTTGGGGCGGTAATTTTAAGGCGTTGGTTAGGGTTGCAAGATCTAATGGGGTGCCTAAGGTGACCTAGTTTGGTTGTATATTCGGTCTTGCAACTTGCCGTCGCGACCTTGTCCCGCTGACCGGTTTGCTCGCGGACCTAAATCCTTATGTCCGGGACGGGGGTTTGTTCGCGCCAAACGCTGTTTGACAGTTGGATGTATCTAGCGCGCGCGAGTGCAAGTCAGTCGTCTGTCAGCGCTGCTAACGTTAGCACACTGTCAATTTTGTTAGGGAACTCGGAATAATTAGGCGCGGATAGTAAATATTCTGTTTAGGATTTGTGACGCGTATTCCTTGCTGCAGAGCTTCCCAGGGACTTATTGGGTCCGACTCAGAATCTGTATAAGTGCATTCGACAATATTAGCTAGTGCGGCCTTTGATATTCTAGAAATAACTGTTGCTACGCGAAACGGTAGTGACCTTTGATCCGGACACTCCGTGTTTTTTTTTGTGCGTTAACCTTATAACAAACGAGAGTTAGTGGCTTCTGTAAGTTAGTTAATCGTACGATAGAGTTAATGGACTGTCATCGTGACGAACGAGGAAAGTGCCTGTGGACAACGCCGCGGAAGGTTCCCTCAATTTGGAGCAGTGTCGACGCCCGGGCTGCTGCCGACGGCCAAGGTCTAGGGTCAATCACCATCAGTCACACCCAGATACACATCACATCACCTTATTTCCCGTGCACTACACAACCACATGCGACCTGACCGACTCCGGAGGGACCAATCGCCTTGGATGTATGTAAGTAAGCTCCGTCTAATATCCTCCCGGTCGACTGGCCGTAGTATAGAACGCTCCCTCATATAGTTTAGTGTAATTAGAGATTTTCCACTTTGGCCTGGAGGAGGCCCGACCTACGTCTGCTCGTCGAAACTCAGCTGAATGGGCCCCTGAGGATTTGATCTTTAGGGGAGCAGCCGTAGGCCGAAACAATCTGGTAGCAGAGCGCGGCTCCGGGTTCGATCCCGACCATAGTGTTTGATAAAAATTAAGCAATTCTGGTGGCAGGGAGCGTTGGTTTGATTGGTTTAATTTTGTGTCTACAATCACGCCCGTCCGTAATACGTAAAAATAGTTTTTTGTACGTAATAATAAAATTATTTTCCTTTGTTGCTTTATTGCTTGCCTTTTTTTTGGTTAGTTGGTAGATTGAAAAGCCGCGCCCTAGGTTGCGCAAGCGGGAGTTTTTCTAGAGATGTACGTCATGTAGGTAGATGGTTATTTTTACGTAATCGGTTAATTATCGTTGTCGGATAGTTGTAGTGGATTACTTATCGAAGGGTCGATTTCCGAGCTAGGAATTTTTTGTTGATCGACCGTGATGTGTATCTTATTTGTATTGTAATTTGTATTTGAACTAAAGAGTAGCAACTGGTATTTGCGCCATTTGAATTTAACTTGATTTGATCGCACTAGTATTTGTTATTTGTTAATTTGATTTGTGTCTTTTCTTTTGTACTAACTTGTATTTGGTTGATACGTAGTAATTCGTAGTTGTGTAATTTCTATTCAACGCGATTTGATAGGAACTGCATTTATTAACTGTTAATTTTTTGTTGTATTTTTTATTTGTTATCTTTGTAATTTGTGCTCGAGCCGCGTCGTAATTTGTATTTAGTAGTGATGTCATCGCCCAAGCTACTAATCCGTTGCCTGCGGACTGAGTTACGCTGGGCCACAAGCGGCCATGCTTTTTATTACTCAGTTTGACAATAATTTATTGTTGCCAGTGCAAGCAAAAGCAGTAGTCCCAAAAATATTCTTTTCATGACTTTCTTGACAGACTATATATATTAATAAGTTAATTATTAAATTTGTAAACAAAGTTATTGTAAAGTAAATAATAATAACAAATAAAGAAAATAGTAAATTTCAACAATGTTTCATTTGTATTTACCTCGTTTTATTCTCAATATAATAAAATTAATTTTTCAAGTGGCTATTAATTGGGACGACCTTTGCCTGGTATAGCTGCTTTAAATTAAAAAAAGAAATGTCAGATATCATTTTGCTACAACCAATCAGGATACAGAAGCTAAGTCGAGTAAGGCCGGCCACATACATACGGAATTCCGTTTCGAGTTTCCGTTTCGGAATTCCGACCGTGTCCGCCACACACATACGGAACCCCGTTTTTCCCCGCAAACTTTCGAACGGAAAACTATCGTACGTGTGTGGCGGGTCATAGATTTTATTTAAACTTGCTTCGTTCGGAATCTCGAATCGGAGTATCGAAACAGAATTCCGTACGACTTAGCTACTTTTACGATACTCATGGGATGGTATGGGGTCTTGGATCTACTAAGTATGTAAGTGGTTTTTTTTTGTTTATTTTCTGTCGCCGCTACACAGCTTTATTATATAAAATAAATATATATTAAAGTTTACCGTTACAGCCCACTGCTAAACATAGGCTTCCTCCATAGATTGGCTCATAGGGGGGATGTTTGCCATAGATGACACGCTTGGCAAGCGGGTTGGGAACCGCAGTTTTTTATTTTTAGCAGTTATTAGGAAGACGCTGCTACCCATCTTCTGATTTGACTGATATAAAAAGGAGATATGCCCGGTAGTTGAAAATGTATCGGAACCTGGTGTCTCCAGTTTGCCCCTACCACACGCCAACTACTACACATGCAGATCAGTAAAAGCAAATAGATACAGAGTCGCTCACACTAGCATTTTATAAATCAGAATGTACTACACTATCAATTATAAACCTTATTCCTACAATCAGAGCCTGCATTTACCACGCACCATATTACTTACTCCTTTAACTATAGATAGCCTATGTTAGTGGAGCAGCAACGCTAACTCGTCACACGATGCATCCGCATAAATAAAGTATCGATTATGACATTTACATTGCTTGTTCAGTCACTTAGCGACATTCTTAGGCTGGTTTCACAGCTGTACGGGAGTTCCGTACGGGCTCCCGGAGCGGAGACAGACGTGAGGCGCTGTAAAATCGTTTCACAGCGACGCGAATGTTCCGTACGGGAGTCGCTCCGCGTAGAGCCCGTACAACACCACCCGCGTCCCACACCCGGACCCCCGTACATGCAGACGCGAGCGCACCGCTGCTCATTCATCGTTCCATAGCGATGCGCGCTCCGCCCGTGCTCCGTGAGTACAATCGAGATGAGTCGATTAATTGACACGTAGATAGCAGCACGAAACATGTCTTCATGTTTTATTCTGTTCTCCAACCTGGGTAGTAGTTCATCAAAACTACTAATCGACATACACAAATAATTAAAAAATTTGCGCGGATCGTTCCTAAATTTATAGTTTAAGGTTACAAACGCACTTTCGAAACATCTTGCTTCGATGATGGGATGTACTCATAGTCTCTTTCTCTGTCATCGTCGTCTTTCACAAATTAAATAAATACCAAGAATTTTTAAGACGTTCGCATTCACTTTCATTTGCGACTGTCTTCCGCTAGCACCTGAATCGTACTAAACACCCGTTTCAGAGCACTGCGGGCGCTACCCATAGGGCTCTACCGCATTACGGGCTACCCGTACGGGACTCCCGTACAGCTATGAAACCAGCCTTAGGTATTGGTTAAGGAGCAATGTATTTACTGCAAAACAGTACAGTCGCTGTGATATTTGAAAACAAAAATAACGTAGTAAGAGTAAGAAATATTTTACTAAGACCTGTCATTTAAAATCGGTTACCATAGATAAGCTAATATAATCGGGAGTCGGTTACACTTGCATTTTTGCCATAAGGAATTTTCTTCTCCCTTGCACACTATCATGGAAATACATGATGTTGGTCTATACGTATATCCTAAGTCTATGTTTCTGTCCATGTCTGTACATATATATTTATCTATGGTCTGGGCGGGAACTCCAAAAGTGGCGGTCGATTAAATTATTTTTAAGGTATTTTCGTTAAAATATCCTGTGTATATATTACCAAAACTTATTTTAATCAGTGTAAATAATTGTACATTTAGTTAATTATTAAAATGATTGAACCGGAGGATCCAGGTGGAACCCCGAAACGATCCAAAATTGTTCGTAAAAGAGGTACGAAGGAATGTGGACCTGAAGTAGGCGGCGGTGAGGATGACTTTATTCCGTTTTTAAAGCCAGGTTATCTGAGACTGTATCCTGAACATTGTACAAATACGGACTTCAAAGTTTTTGTTGAAAGCCAGGACAAACAGGTTAAACTTAGAAATAAAAGCCCAGTTCACTTAAGTCATATTTTTACTTCGGAGGTGAAAGGTGTGGTAGCTTTACATAGAGTCAATGGCAACAAAATTGCGGTTGTTTTTAAACAATACAACACTGCAAATAATTTCATCACAAATACAGACTTTTTAACAAAGCACAACTTGAAGGCGCATATTCCTGCATCGCAGATAGAAAAAACTGGAATCATCCGATATGTGCCAACATTTCGAAGAAGGAATTATATACGAAACTGTTTTCGATCTATGAAATTATTTCAGTGAGAACATTCACGAAAAAGTCGGTCAAAGTACTGTAGGTCTCGAGACGGTCAGTATATTTTTCTTATCAAATGTCCTGCCCGACAACATTTTTTTTTATAGGTGAGGGGGCAAACGAGCATGCGGCTCACCTGATGGTAAGTGACTACCGCCGCCCATGAACAGCCGCAGCACCAGGGGAATTGCAGATGCGTTGCCGGCCTTTTAAAAAGGAGTAGGCTCTATTCTTGAAGGTCCCTAAGTCGTATCGATCCGGAAAAATCGCTGGTGGTAACTATTCCACAAGGAAGTTGTGCGAGGAAGAAAACATCTTCTAAATTGCACAGTGGTGGACCGCCAATCATCCAGATGGTGTAGATGGTATCGGGAGTTCTGCCGCGATGTGCGTTTCGCGAAATTTGGCGGCTGGGATTAATCCGAACAATTCCTCAGAGCACTCCCCATGGTAAATGCGAAAGAAAATGCTAAGAGATGCAACATCTCTTCGCAGTGCCAATGAGTCGAGCCGATCGGAAAGGACTCGGTCGTAGACGATTCGAGTCGCTCTGCGCTGGATGCGGTCAAGTGGAAGGAGCTGGCACTGGGGAGCCCCAGCCCAGAGATGGGAACAGTATTCAATGTGAGGCCGAACCTGCGCCTTGTAAAGTTGCAGTCGTTGAGCCGGCATGAAATACTGTCCCGCTCTACTGAGCACGCCAAGCTTTTTAGAGGCCAATTTGGCCTTCTCTTCCAAGTGACCACGAAACTGCACGTTACTCGATATGTCGACGCCGAGGATTCCGATACTGGCTGAGGCAACAAGGGGAGTACCTTGAAACTGAGGAGATACGACAAAGGGGTTCTTTTTAGCGGTAAACGCGCAAACTTGTGTCTTCTGAGGATTAAACTGGACTAGATTTAGTCGCCCCCAATCCGAGACTTTGTCCAGCAAAGACTCGACTTCAGACACAAGTTTGTTCCGGTACTCGGTGACGTTTTCCCGAGAAATATTGGCACGGCCGGTGTATAGAGTATCACCAGTGCTGTCATCCGCATAGCAATTAATGCTACGGGCATACAACATATCATTGATATGCAGAAGAAACAGCGTTGGTGATAGCACGCAGCCTTGTGGAACACCAGCGTTAATAGGCTTGTAGTCGGAGCATGCACCGTCTACAACGACCTTGATGCTCCGATCTGCAAGAAAGCTGGTGATCCAATTGCATAATTTCTCGGGAATCCCATAGGAAGGGAGCTTCGAAAGAAGCGCTTTGTGCCAAACCCGATCGAAGGCCTTCACAATGTCCAAACTAACGGCCAATGCCTCCCCCTTGGACTCTACTGCCTCCGCCCATCTATGAGTTAAGTAGACCAGAAGATCACCAGCTGATCGACCACGACGGAAACCGTACTGGTGGTCACTAATCAGCTGGTGATCCTCAAGGTACCGCATGAGGCATCCAATATTACCTATTTTCGTTCAGGGTGTTTGAATATGTTCCACCCTTGGAATAATGCTTCCGGTGCTTCAAGTTCAACCATCCTGCGAAAATTTGTAATGGTAGGTAAACAACGTTGCTCGATATGTGCTGGGGAACATAATTTCAGAGACTGCGATAAAAAAGAGAACCTGTATTGTGTCAATTGCAGTGGCCCTCACCTGGCCATTTCCAAATCTTGAACAATAAAAATGAAAAAAATACTTGAAAAAAAGGGTAAAATTACTTTTGCCTCTGTGGCTAATACAATTACGTCATCTGATTTTCCGTCTTTACCTGCACAGTTGAGCAGCATTGGTAAGACCCTACCATCAATAAGCCAAAATGTACATAAATTAAATAAAAATGTAAAAATTGTAAATAATGTAAATAAAACAGTGCTTGAACCCAACTTGAACCAAACTCAAGGCTCAAATTGTAAACAATAAGAATATTCTGATGGCAATGGTTCAAACTTTAGTCGAATTGAGTAATAAAACAGATAATGAACCTGTGACTACACTGTTCATTAAAGACTTACTTTTAAAAAATCTGTCACATTAATAGACAGTAGAGTACAGAACATACAGCAGTTATGTATAGCTCAGTACAACATTCAAAGTATACATAGAAAAAAACCCTTATTATCTAAATTTTTATCTGTCTACTCAATGAAACTTGGCTGAAAGATACTCATCGTGTTAAAATTTCGGGATATAATTCCCACTATCATAATACCCAAAATGAGCATGGTGGAGTAGCAATTTTGATCAAACCGTATTTTAAATATAATATTATTCAAACCAGATTTTACCAAGACATTCAGACTGTGGCATTATTGTTATATGTAAGTGGTAAACAATTTACGATTTTATGTGTATACTGCCCTCCCTCGAATGGTAACTTCAGAATAGGTAAACTGCGTGATATAATTAGAGATGTGCCTAAGCCAATATATGTGGCTGGAGATTTCAATGCTCACCATGTGGCATCTGGGTGTATGACCACGAAAAGTCGGGGTCATCAGTTATACGATTTAATTGATAAATTTGATCTATGTGTCCTCAACAATGGTAGCTTCACTACTATTAATTATCCTAACCGAAATCCATCGGCTATTGATGTCAGCTTTTGTAGTACTTCAATCATTCCACTATGCGAATAGTGGGTGCATGATGATTGTATGGGGAGCTATCATTTTCCTACGCTTACTCGTGTTTTATTGTCAGTTGATAGATAACAAATTAATCCTCCCATTGAAAAATTCTTATACAACAAGACAGACTGGACGAAATACAATGAGCTGTCTATAACTGCTTTTTCTAATTTTGAAGTTAATAATGAGAATCCATTACAGTCATATGATGAATTTATTGAAAGGCTTGATACACTTAGGGAGGGATACTGTGCCAAAGTTTGTCAAAGCAAATAACTATCGTTGCAAACGTCCAGCACCTTGGTGGAGTGACACATGTGAACAGAGTGTTATTAAAACTTACGAAGCTTTAAAACTGTACAGAAGAGATCCAACTATTGATAATTACATTAATTACAAATGACTTAATGCTGTTAAGAAAAAGACTAATCAGAACATAAAACGCAATGGTTGGGCGAACATCTGTGATACTTTTAACAGAACTACACCTGTTAGTATTATTTGGAAATACATCAAGTTATTTAAACGAATAAAATGCAATAATAGTAACATATAAAGACGAATTTGTTGTCCCTCTCTTAGAAAAATTATCTCAAAATGGATGTAGGGTTATTGATAATCTAGAAAGTTATTTTCAAATTAATAATAGTCTTCAGAAGTCTAGTTTCCTCATAGAACCCTTTACTTGGAGTGAGTTTTGTACAAGTTTACAATCCAGACGAAACACAACCCCTGGTTTAGACGATTGTCCATACATTTTGATCAAAAACCTAAATCAGTCCGTTCAAAATAAACTATTAGCTAATCTTAATGGTCTTTGGCACTTAAAAAAAGTTCCTGCTTTTTGGAAAACACAGTGTGTAATCCCACTACTTAAGCTTGATAAGCCACTTGAAGATCCTAATTCATATCGTCCCATATCTTTGTCTTCTTGTGTTGGAAAGCTCAATGAAAACATGATAAAGATGTATCTTGAGTGTTATGCTCTACATAACAACATCAAGCGAACAACATCATTCCATATGTTCAATATGGCTTCCGGAGAGGGCGAAGTTGTGCTGACAGCTTCATCTCTCTCTTGTCAGATCTGAAATATACCAATAATAATAATAAGTCTAGTGATTGTGTTTTTCTGGATGTTGAAGGTGTGTTTGATAATGTAGATCCTGGTATTTTGGTTCAAGTTCTTTCTGACACTGGTATACCAGGTATACTTTGCTATTGGTTATTTAATTTTTTAACAGATAGAACTTTGTATATAAGGCATAATAATATTCTCCATGGTCCCAGAAGGGTCTCCAAAGGTACAATGCAGGGTACAATAAATTATCTCAATTGTTGTACAATATATGTATATACTAGTCAAATTCTTAATTTTGTAAATATAGTAGGCGTAATATTTTACAATTTACGGATGATCTTGTAATATATTGTACAGACCATAATTTAGATAGAGCCGTAAATAGTATAAATAATGCTTTAGATCAATTGTACATATATTATAATGACAAGTTGGCTCTACAGATTAAACCCAACAAAAGCAAGGCCATGATTTTTAGTAAAGATTTTTCCTCTAATGGCATACTCTACAATAATAATCCAATTTCAGTTGTATTTAACCATAAATTCTTGGGTGTTGTCATTGATAACAAACTTTGTTTTGATTTGCACATCAATCACATTATAACTAACTCTCTTAAGGGCTTAAATATTTTAAGATGTTTAGCTGATATGACTTGGGGTGCAGACCCCAAAGTTTTAAGTATGCTATATAAATCTATAGTCAGAAGCCATTTCGACTACATACATAATTCAAAACAAAGCTCTGCAAATTATTTCTGGGGCTATGTGTTCAACTCCCATATGAGCTATGGAAGTTGAAACCAAAATAATGCCACTGTGTCTTAGAAGACTTCTGCTAATAGAGAGATATTTACTAAAGCTGTTATCTGGTAATGATAATGTTCTCAAAAAAGTAGTACCTTTTCCTGTACAATGCTCGGCCCAGCAGACTTCGGGAGGTGAGCTTTTACGAGGTTATTTCACAGTTCTGCCTCTCATTGTACAGTAAATGAATGAAGATTTTAAAAATGTAATTAAACAATCAAAGTGGACATGCCACACATACCCATATTCCTGTATTATATTTGAAACCAATATTGTTACCAAAATTTTTTTTAATAATTGTGAATTATTAAGTTTTCTTTCCGACAATAACTACTATACTTTGTATACAGATGGAAGCAAAAGTGAACTCTTTGTGCGCAGTGCTGTTTATGATCCCCAATCCAAGTTTGGTCAAAGTTTTCTTCTGGACCCTAAATGCAGTGTTTTCACTGCAGAGGTATATGCGGCCCTCGAGGCCCTGAAGAGGATTGCACATATAAATAGTTTTAATAATTTTTTAATTTTAACAGACAGTTTAAGTATGGTCCAAAGTTTAACCAATCTCAGATTTGACCTAAAAAAACTATATTTTGTATAATATTAAAAAATTGTTATTTAGTTATGCACAAAAGGGTATACAGGTCTCTTTCATGTGGATTCCATCACATAGGGGCGTAACTGGAAATGAGGTAGTAGATAAAATTGCACGTGATGGAACCAACATGTTGGATGTTAGCTCCATAGTAAAAGTACCTTTGACCGACTGTTATCAATCTATTGACAACCAGGTCAATAGTTTATGGGTCGAATTTTGGAAACAAGATCAAGAAGAGAAGGGTAAATGGAATGGAACTGTTCAAGAAAATCTACCTGTAGCACCATGGTATAACAAACTGAAAATGGCCAGTCGGGACTTTATTACAACTATAAACAGACATTCGCGTTTTGGTCACTCCACTGTCCCAGCCCACCTGGCTCGGTTGGGCATAGTGGAGAGCAGCTACTGCACTTTCTGCAATAATTCTGTTGGTGATATCGAACATTTCATATCATAGATCATAGATAAATAAATATGTAGCAAGCTATTTCATATTTACATGTGAGTTTGACACATGATTCTTTTCATTTGACAGATTGATTCTTGTCACCGATTACTGCATACCAGTCTACGCCTAAGGGTATTAGTTGGAGGTGGGCAAAGTGTATCATTTTTGGGATTGGAACATTTGCATCTTGATCACTGAAATGTTCCGAAACACTGATATGTTTCATTTGGTTCATTTGTATCATCGCCTCAAAAGATATAAAAAAAAGAATTTTCCGAATAGGTACATTAAGTTGCGTCGCGGGCGTTTATTACTGACTAATCCGTGAAATATTATGTGGCAACCATGTTGAATAATATAAGTGCTTAGATTATTTATTGTGTACCGTAATAAGATTGTATATAAAATCGATTCTCCTTCATACTTTAACAAAAATGTCACTATGTCAATTCATTATTTACAAAAATGTCCATTTACACAAAACAGCAATGTCTACGTACACTGAATTTACTCGTAAAGTATCATAACTCTAAACTTTACGATGAAAAGGAAGAAAGTAAAGTTACAATAATCACTACGCAAAGAAATCCTAAACATAACTCAGTATGTTTTCGTAAACAGGCGCTAATGAATATAAACAATTTGACAAGTGCCGCATCAACGTAAAATGTCAACTTGTTAATGCAAACGTTACATACAAAAAACGACCGTATAGTATTTGAGACATAAGCGCCTTAGTGGTAATTTTTACGTGCATGAATAACGTCAGCGAAAATCCGTACGAGTTGAGGATACACTTCTTATTTCTTATCTCTATCTGACTTGTGTGGATTATTATTATTTCGCCCGCTCACTCGCCACTCGTGAGTCAATAGTTAAGTTAATCATTGTCTCAGTCTCTCTCTCTCGCTCGTGGCTCAGTCGCCTCGCAAGCGACGCGTCGCGCAAAATGAGCAAAGAGCAAAGTAATGTTTCACTGTTCCAGATACAAATGATACATTTGAAACGTTGTTACTGAACCAATCTTTTGTGTCACTTCAGTGATTCGTATCAGTGAGTCGTTTCCGTAAAGAGATACACACGCCTATAATACTATTAGTGTTCTGTGAGTCTACGAGTCTACGATTCTTGTCAGTGAAATTAGTGACATAGTGCAAAATCATGTGACAGTGCAAGATCCCTCCCGCCCCTTGAGTGATATATTAAAAAATAGATCCTATTACGTGTCTCTATATAAATTCATCAAAAATACAGTGGGGAAATTATAATAATAAACCGAATAAAAATACTCAAGACTTGGCCTAAAGGTCTAGATAACTGCCATAAACTCCAAAAAAAAAATCTGTTCTGTCTATTGCCCACCTAAGGGTATTAGTTGGAGGTGGGCAAAGTGTATCATTTTTGGGATTGGAACATTTGCATCTTGATCACTGAAATGTTCCGAAACACTGATATGTTTCATTTGGCTCATTTGTATCATCGACTCAAAAGATATAAAAGAAAGAATGTTCCGAATACATTAAGTTGCGTCGCGGGGGTTTATTACTGACTGATCCGTGAAATGTTATGTGGCAACAATGCTGAATAATATAAGTGCTTAGATTATTTATTGTGTACCGTAATAAGATTGTATATAAAATCGATTCTCCTTCATACTTTAACAAAAATGTCACTATGTCAATTCATTATTTACAAAAATGTCCATTTACACAAAACAGCAATGTCTATGTACACAGAATTTACTCGTAAAGTATCATAACTCTAAACTTTATAATGAAAAGGAAGAAAGTAAAGTCACAATAATCACTACGCAAAGAAATCCTAAACATAACTCAGTATGTTTTCGTAAACAGGCGCTAATGAATATAAACAATTTGACAAGTGCCGCATCAACGTAAAATGACAACTTGTTAATGCAAACGTTACATACAAAAAACGACCGTGTAGTATTTGACACATAAGCGCCTTAGTGGTAATTTTTACGTGCATGAATAACGTCAGCGAAAATCCGTACGAGTTGAGTGATACACTTCTTATTTGTTATCTCTATCTGACTTGTGTGAATTATAATTATTTCGCCCGCTCACTCGCCACTCGTGAGTCAATAGTTAAGTTAATCATTGTCTCAGTCTCTCTCTCTCGCTCGTGGCTCAGTCGCCTCGCAAGCGACGCGTCGCGCTAAATGAGCAAAGAGCAAAGTAATGTTTCACTGTTCCAGATACAAATGAACATTTGAAACGTTGTTACTGAACCAATCTTTTGTGTCACTTCAGTGATTCGTATCAGTGAGTCGTTTCCGTAAAGAGATACACACGCCTAGTATTAGTGTTCTGTGGTCTACTGAATCTGTGGTCTGTGTCGTGTCGTGTCTTTTCAGTTTTCATTCTTCTCATTCCTTTTCCTTATTATAATTTGTACACATTTATAACTGATGGTGCGTGAATTCGCGATTAAATAGACAATAAAAGACAAATAACAAAAGGTAATTTGAACACACTTGGCGGAGTAAAAGAGTAAAATGTTTTAAGTATAGTATTTATTAATCGTATCATTGTTTGAATGTTTGATATGGTTTTTAAGGAGGTTATCTCGTTGGATAATTTATTAAATTAATGCAGATTAGAAATGCTGCCTATCAAAAACAGTTAGTTTATTATGTTGCGTGAATCATACAGTTCATATTTGTGATTCTTTCAGTTATTTGGCCTTTTTTACAAGTACGTGGGTCATTTTACTTTAGGTTTTACATGTACATACCTCCTCAAATTATATATTGTTTCAGAATGTTATATATATATATATACTTTGTATTAAATCAGTTGCAAATTCTCGATAAAGAGTTTATGTGGCCTGTGGTTCTAATTACTTCCATTTTGCTATTCTCATGCCCGAGAAAAGTGATGGCAAACTTTTTAGAAGGGACTCTAATTTTGGTCATTATTTTATTAATTATGGCGTTATTTGGAGATGAGAACGATTATAAACTACTTTAATTTTGGTTCTGTACATTCTACAAAATTTACCTCGTGATGACCATGACCAAATACTCAAAAGATGATGTTAAGTCTCATGCTGTCACAGCCACTTCACAGACTTTAAGTGATAGAGGCAACACTAAACTCAACAGAATCTTAAAATTGAGCAGCATTTGAGTATTTGGGCATAAGTAAAGATTAAAAAGTAAAGGTTACAGCATTAACATCAAAAAAATTGATGTTAATGAGGTGTTCTTTTTTTTATAGGAGTGGGGGCAAACGAGCATGCGGCTCACCTGATGGTAAGTGAGTACTGCCGCCCATGAACAACCACAATACCAGGGGAATTGCAGATGCAATGCCAGCCTTTTTGATACTATGAATTATCCAGTCCAGTTAACAGTGGCTCCTGCACTGAATATTTCACTCGTGTATGAAGCACCTTGAGGCCTTTCAAGGCTTTTTGATACATTTAGAAGAGATAACCCAATCATTTTCTATTTTTATGCTATAAATTTATCAAAATCATTTCAATAACAAACTTCCATGAAACGTCTGTCCCCATATTCTGTAGAATTGATCACTTGTATTTGACGAAATTGTAGAATATTAGCATAAAATTATATGATTATTTAGCCTGCTCATTTGTTAGAAAATGTGTTTCTAAAGTAAAATCATAATTGTTCTCACAGAAATACTTATATATATAAATAATAAATAAGTATAATACATAATTATTTTATGCCGCGGGTGGGCTGTAGATTCATTTGTGGACCGTTGGGCTTTTCCTGGTTCATGCCCATCATTGTATTTTTTAATAACTGTATTTTATGTGTAGATGCCAGTAGCTGATGATATCCAGTCCTCTTGGGCTGATGAGGTAGAAATTGATCAGGGGGCTCTGCCACCACCTTCTGAGGTAGTTGAAAATGGTTTGAAGATTGTCACTGAATATAAATATGACAATGACAACAAAAAAGTCAAAATAGTTCGAACATATAAAATTGAAAAGCGAGTTGTATCAAAGGTATGTTAAAATTTAAATACTTATTATAAAAAATTGTAGGTACGACTTTCCATTGACGTCAGTGGAGTTTGGTGTTGATACGTATTTTTACAGAAAGATTACACTATTATAAGCACACACACAAAGTTTCATTATACGGAAACGCGTAATTTTTGAGAAAAGAATAATTGAAAATCAATTATTCTTGCAATGTTTATGTCTAATCTGCTAATAAACTGGCGCCATTTTGTAATGTCATTGTCGACGTCAATAGGGATGTCGATTCTTTCCGAAAAAGGTCGATTTTTAAATCGATTCAAATCGTAAGTGGATGTATCGATTCCCAAAAAATCGATTTCTAAAATATCGATATTTTTTCATCTTTGCATTTATAATGTAAATATAAATCCATTTTATGAGAAAAAAATCCCCTTCATCATAAAAAAATAAGAGGACTGATTCATAAGGATTTTTGTATCTATTTTGAGACTGCTACGTCTCCGGCGCTGCGGGAAGAGCAACCTCTACGCCTTAGCGTAACAAATCGCAGGCATCCCTCCTCGCCTCCGTAGCTTCGGCTTGTTGGTCGCCTTCGGCGACCAGCCTCAGCCGCTCCGGCTCGTCCGATGCCTACGATTTGTTACAGCAGGCGGAGGCTGCTCCCCCTACGCGCCTCCGGCTCTATAAAACCACTCTAGGGGTAGGACAGACTCGTACCAGGTGGAGTCGGGGTCAATCAATTCGGTTCTTTGACATAAGTCGAACCTAACCTATTTTATTTGTTACCTGCCCTAATAGGTACTGTTAAATAAAACAAATTTGAATAAGAGATCATTTATCATGGTATCTTTCTTGTTTTTCATAAAATGGGTTTATATTTACATTATAAATAGAAACATTAAAAAAATATAGATATTTTAGAAATCGATTTTTTGTGAACCGATACATAAGCTTACGATTTGAATCGATTTAAAAATCGACCTTTTTCGGAAAGAATCGACATCCCTATTGATGTCGACAATGACATTACAAAATGGCGCCAGTTTATTAGCAGATTAGACATAAACATTGCAAGAATAATTGATTTTCAATTATTCTTTTCTCAAAAATTACGCGTTTCCGTATAATGAGACTTTGTGTGTGTGCTTATAATAGTGTAATCTTTCTGTAAAAATACGTATCAACACCAAACTCCACTGACGTCAATGGAAAGCTAAGCCAAATTGTAAATGAAATCCTGCCAGTATAATATAAACCTTTAAGGTGGAAGCTCCAGGGTGGCCCGCAAAATTCAAATTTATACATACATATTAGCCCTTTGAATGAGTTTTTCTGGAAAAACTCATTCAAAGGGCTAATATGAACTTACAGGGGTGTATTGGTGATTTTAATGAAAATAATTCCGTAAACACATAATCGCGACGGTCGCGAATCACGACTTTCCATTTACTCCCATCGAGTTGGGGGTTGATACATATTTTTACAGAAAAGTTACACTATTATAAGCACACACACAAAGTTACAATATGCGGAAGGGAATTTTTGAGAAAAAAGTTATTGAAAATCAATTATTCTTCTATTGTTTATGTCTAATCCTACAATAAAACTGACGCCATTTTTTTATTATCATTGTCAATAGGGATGTTGATTCTTTCCGAAAAATATCGATTTTTTAAATAGATTCGAATTGTAAGCTGATGTATCGATTCCCAAAACATCGATTTCTAAAATATCTATATTTTTTTTCATGTTTGCATTTATAATGTAAATATAAATCCATTTTATGAGAAAGAAGTCCCCTTCATCATAAAATATAGGGGGACTGATTCAGAAGGATTTCTGTATTTATTTTGAAACTGCTACGTCTCCGGTGCTATAAAACCACTCTAGGGGTAGGACAGACTCGTACCAGGTGGAGTCGGGTTCAATCAATTCGGTTCTTTGACATAAGTTGAACCTAACCTATTTTATTTGTTATCTGCCCTAATTGGTACTGTTGAAATAAAACAAATTTCAATAAGAGATCATTTATTATGGTATCTTTCTTGTTTTTCATAAAATGGAATTATATTTACATTATAAATGCAAACATAAAAAAAATAGATATTTTAGAAATCAATTTTTTTATGAATCGATACATCAGCTTACGATTTGAATTGATTTAAAAATCGACCTTTTTCGGAAAGAATCGACATCCCTACTGACGACAATGACATTACAAAATATTTTATGGTAGAATTAGATGTATTGTTTACAAGCAAGAATAATTGATTTTCAATAACTTTTTTCTCAAAAACTACGCGCTTCCACATATTGTAACTTTGTGTGTGTGCTTATAATAGGGTAACTTTTCTGTAAAAATACGTATCAACCGCCAACTCGATGGGAGTAAATGGAAAGCTAAGCCTCATATTTTGTTAAATATACAACCTAACCCTGACCTGCAAATTCCAAAAAAAAAACGTAAGAAAATTTAAATTTCGCAGGCCACCCTGGAGCTTCCACCTTAATAACCTTTATTTTTATCTGTTACAAATGATTTTTTTTCTTATAAATAAATCTGAGTACGTAAATTTGTGTCCAAACTAGGATTCCCTCTGGTATGGATTTTGTGTCATTGTGTCTTCAGCATATGAAATTATTTTACAATTTGGGATGTTTAATTGACAAAGATTGTTTATGTAGCAAATAAAGACTGTTGGACCGATAATAGTGCTTTGTGTTACTCCGTAGTTCATTGGGCTTTTATCACTAACAATTTCTCCTATCCTAACTCATGAGCGATTTTCTAGGTAATCTTTAAAAAGTTGTTATTGTACATTTCTAATACCCATTTTTTCAAGTTTTTCTATCAATTTAGAAGATGAAATAGTGTCAAAAGCTTTTTGCAGATCAATAAAGATTCTGATACATTTTTTTTATTTTAGTCTAATTTTTGCACAATAAATTCTGTAAAAACATGTATAGCATCAGCAGTTGATTTGCCCTTCCGAAAACCGAATTGACCATTTGAGAGAATTTCATTATCTTCTAAATATTTTAAGAGTCTAGTGATTATTATTCTTTCAAGAAGCTTAGATATTAATGGGAATAATTATATAGTTAGTAGTTATATGATATAGTTAATAGATAGTAGTTAGTGATGATGTCACACCTTCCATTTTTAAAAATTATAATTGTGATTGATCTTTTTAAAACTGTTGGAAAAGTACCTTCTTCTAGACATCTGTTAAAGGCCTGTTATGTGGCTCTCGAAACTAGTGGACAGATTACTGTGAAATTTTGTATGTATAATATAAATATAGTAACAATTTATCTATTTACTTTACATATATTTTAATTGTTTATGCAATCACATCACACAACAACACTAATTAACATAATATTAAAATTTGTAAATTAAAAAAATAATTGTAAAAAAAAAAACATTGATTAATACTTATGTTTTATTCTTACTTCAACTGAGAAAAATATGAATGACAATAGAATCTTTTAATTAGTAGAATACTTTTTATTGATAAAACAGTATCAATACTTTCATTCATGGGCCTATTTAAAAATGTTATTGATGTCGATGACAAAATGATAATTCCTTGATTGATTGATTGATCCTGGTCATTATCCATAACTCGACATTGAGGCACCTATTTTGCATGTGGGCTGAAATTACAGACTATTTTTGAGCTAACCGAGTTCCTTGAAAAACATTACTGAATTTTTATGTTACTAATGACCTAAGAGAGCGACACCAGACAATAAGTATTGTAATCTCTATAGAATAAAAATTATGTTATACTACACTCTTAAGACTAATATCCATCTGTCTAGGTAGCAGATATGAAAAAGCATAATGGAAAATCTTGAATTGGATGGTCTGTAGCAGTGTTCTGTTTGCAAATAGAAGACAATATATAAAAATTTAGTATCTTTACATTACAGAGCATTGCTAAACGTAAGACCTGGAGTAAATTTGGTGATTCTGCTAATGATAAACCAGGGCCTAATCCTGCAACAACCAATGTTTCTGAAGATGTGTATATGCAGTTTATCACCAGTAAAGAAGAGAGCCAAAGGACTGATGATGGTGAACTTGATGGTCTTAAGGTATTAATTACTTGTGTTAATATTATTATGAAAGTATGAAATCTTGTATAGGGGATTGTGCGGAGAGGGTTTCAACATCCATAGGTGTAAAGGTTGATACAGTGTAAAAGGTTCTTTCACTTTCAGCCTCAATCAAGCAGCGTCATCTATAAATGCCGTACATGCCAAGGTGAACATTGGACTTTGAGTTGTCCTTTCAAAAACAGTGAGATTGTAATGGCCAAGGCTAATGAAGCCGCCAAAGCAGCAGGTAAATGCAGATTTTTTGTCATTGTGCTAGTTTGAACTTTAATGATATGCATTTTTGTCAAAATACTTAAAGAACAAGAACTTTTGAATTTTGTCTATGGATAAGTGCACAGGAGATGTAGTATAAACTTTGTGCTACATTAACACATTATTTCTTACTTGTCTTAGCTTTCTTATGATCAAAGTCACTAGGTCAATCCTATAACGAGATCTGAAAACTAACATTTTGGGTTTTTACAAATGTTGGCTCTGGCTAAGATTCAAATCTAGAGCTCATGCAAATATTGTAATAAGATAGGTTCCATTCACATAAGCTTTCCTACGTTAAAAGGATTTTCACATTCCTTTCCTCACTGCGTGCATATTTGTCTAGCATGAAGTAAGCGTGCAAAATTTGGTGGACAAAAAGTTACTTTATAGTATTCCCAGCATATATTGTTTCAAGAAGTATCAATTCTCGAGCGTCATAATCGTGTCTAAAATACGATATTTTGTCCAACCTGGTCTTAAATTAATTGTTTTTACAGAAGTGAAAACGACCACGACTAATAAGTACATAGCGCCGAACTTGCGGGAAGGTGCTGCTCGAAACTTGCCCCGTGAGCCGCCGGGCCCTCGACGCGACGACACTACTGCCATACGTATATCCAATCTTAGTAACTTTGCGGTAGAGGCCGATCTTGATGATCTTGTTCGTGGATTTGGTCCAGTGCAAAAACTTTACCTCGCAAAGGAAAAGGTTTGTATACTTAATATTTTTACAATTGAACTGGTTTATCTGGCAGAGCTGATTATCTTTGTAACCTACCTTTCTACATTTTCTATTGGCAATAGTATTTTTTTTATAGGAGAGGGGACAGAGCATGCGGCTCACCTGATGGTAAGTGACTACCGCCGCCCATGAACAACTGCAACACCAGGGGAAAGGCTCTTTTCTTGAAGGTCCCTAAGTCGTATCGGTTCGGAAAAATTGTGGTGGTAATTGATTCCACAAGGAAGTTGTGCGAGGAAGAAAACATCTTCTAAATCGCACAATGGTGGACCGCCAATCATCCAGGTGGTGTGGATGGTATCGCAAGTTTTGTCGTGATGTGCGATGGTGAAATTGAGCGGCTGGAATTAGTCCGAACAATTCCTCAGAGCACTTCCCGTGGTAAATGCGATAAAATACACAAAGAGATGCAACATCTCTACGCAGTACCAGTGTATCGAGCCGATCAGAAAGAAACGCCAATCATCCAGATGGTGGATAGTATCAGAAGTACTGCCGCGATGTGCGTTTGTGAAATTTGGTGATTAATCCAAACGATTCCTCAGAGCACTCCCTGTGGTAAATGTGAAAGAAAATGCAAAGGGATGCAACATCTCTTCGCAGCGCCAATGAATCGAGCCGATCGGAAAGGACTCTGTCGTCGATGATTTGAGCCGCTCTGCGCTGGATGCGTCAAGTGGAAAGAGTTGGCACTGGGGAGCCCCAGCCCAGAGATGGGAGCAGTATTCCATGTGAGGCCGAACCTGCGCCTTGTAAAGTTGCAGGAGGTGTGGCGGCATGAAATACTGCCCCGCTCTGCTGAGCACGTCAAGCTTTTTAGAGGCCAATATGGCCTTCTCTTCCAAGTGACCACGAAACTGCACGTTACTCGATATGTCGACGCCGAGGATTCCGATACTAGCTGAGGCAACAAGGTGAGTTGCCTTGAAACTGAGGAGAAATGACAAAGAGGTTCTTTTTAGCGGTAAACGCGCAAACTTGTGTCTTCTGACGATTAAACTGGACTAGATTTAGTACCTCCCAATCCAAGACTTTGTTCAGCGAGACTCAACTTCAGACACAAGTTTGTTCCGTTACTCGGCGACGTTTTCCCGAGAAATATTGGCACAGCCGGTGTATAGAGCGTCACCAGTGCTGTCATCCGCATAACAATGAATGTTACCGGTTTACAACATATCATTGACATGCAGAAGAAACAGCGTTGGAGATAGCAATCGGTGCATGCACCGTGTACAACCGTGTACGATCTGCAAGGATCCAATTGCACACTTTCTCAGGAAGCCCATAGGAACGGAGCTTCGAAAGAAGCGCTTTGTGCCAAACCTGATCGAAGGCCTTCGCAATGTTCAAACTAATGCCTCCCCCTTGGACTCTACTGCCTCCGCCCATCTATGAGTCAGGTAGACCAGAAGATCACCAGCTGATTGACCCCGACGAAAACCGTATTGGCG
The DNA here is from genome assembly GCA_963668995.1 of Parnassius mnemosyne. NCBI lineage: Eukaryota > Metazoa > Arthropoda > Insecta > Lepidoptera > Papilionidae > Parnassius > Parnassius mnemosyne. The sequence goes on from CAVLGL010000159.1 coordinate 28,390,448, forward strand.
GTCACCAATCATCTGGTGATCCTCAAGGTACCGCATGAGCTGGCAGTTTATAATGGATTCCATTAATAACATGGAGGTGATGGCGATAGGCCTATAGTTGGACGGGTCTGAGCGGTCGTCTTTTTTAGGGATCGGGTGGACAAAAGCTGTCTTCCATGATTTCGGGACCACGCCTGGGGAGGAGTACCGGAAAAGACACGTTAGAATCGGTGCCAATTCCGGAGCACACGTCCTTAGCACAATTGGGAGGATTCCGTCAGGCCCACTCGACTTGTAGATGTCCAGGGAGAGGAGTGCTTTGCGAACCGAGCGCTGTGAGAACCGCACATCCGGCATGGAGCATTCACACCGCAGGATAGTTGGTGGTGTGTTCCCCCTGTCATCAAGAGTCGCGTTGGACGCAAAAAGGGAGCCTAAAAGGTCGGCCTCCTCTTTTGCGGTATGGGCCAGTGAGTAGTCCTCCCTGTGCAAAGATGGTAATGATGGCTTACAGAAATTCCCTTGGACAGCCTTGGCGAGAGACCAGGATGCACGGGTTCCCGAAGGAAGGCGAACTAGTTTCTCGCCAATTCTGCCAATGTGCTCTGACTTTGCCTTGGCTATTACACTTTTCATATCTCTCTTGAAGGACCTGGTGGCGAAGTTATACTTATTTTTAAGCATGCTGGTGTTTACATCCCGAGCCGCCGAAGCCTCAGCCCAGGCCTGATAACACTCCTGCTTACTGCGTAATACAGTCTTACAAGAGCGACTAAACCAAGGCTGAGATCTGCCTCCGATGGGTACTACCACAGATGATGGAATAAATGGTTCCATTTCCTGTAGCACCACATCAGTGACAGAGTCAGAACAGCGCTGGGATCATCCGGTGAGAAGCAAACCCGCCCCCATGCAAAGAAAGACCGCATTGCGTCCCAATCCGCCGACCTGTAATGCCAAACACGGCGGCAACCTGCAGAACGCAACCGCGATGGGAGCGTGAATGGCAACCACACTCCGGATCAGACAATGGTCCGAAGAGCCGAGAGGAGGGCATTGACGGAAACCGGATATCCGTCCGGATGAGAAGTCAGCAGAAGGTCCAACAGGGAAGGTGTATGATCCTCCACATCTGGAATCCGCGTAGGCGAAGTAACAAACGCGGGGTAATTTAATTCCGCTACAATGTTGATGGGGGGGGGGGGGGGAATGGGCCTCCGCCCACCTGCACTTAGCAGACGAAACGCAGAGGCAGAGCTTCCACTTCACGCCGGTATTCTTTCTGTGAGGTCGTGATACCAACTCGGCTCGAGCCGGCCCATACTCGCAACAGCAAAAGCTGCCGCCTGGCCCTACCACGGTCAACAGCTGACCTTTTCCTGAAGAAAAGATGTATCTCCAGCCAGCATCTGACAAACAGACTGAGACAGAGTGCTCCCACAAGACTTTTCGCTTCAGTTACTTGTTTGATTCAAGTTCTGTCTCCCAACTAATAACGTATTTTTTCTGCCGAATTCCAAAAAGGAGACGGTACTCAATTCGACTATATTTTTTTTTTAATGTGTGTTACCTCATAACTTTTTACTGGGTTAACCGATTTCGATGATTCCTTTTTTATTTGAAAGCTGATACTTCTCATGTGGTCCCATATGAATTTGATCAAACTCAGACCAGTAGTTATTGAGTTATTCTTAATAACTTATATTGAAGTCGGCTGTACAAATGTTTAATTATTTAACAATCCTTTTTCTATATTTATTTCCACAAATAATCGAATAATTGTCCTTTTGAGCAGCATCCCATGTATCTGAACAAGTCTAATGTGGCTCATCAAGGCAATTGAACATCCCATCATGCCTAACTTAAGTGCCTATTCACGTAAAATACGCGGGCGCGGGGGCGGCAGCAGGCGCGGTGGTTTGAGCGAGGACGAGCTCGTGTTTACATTGGCCGCCAGGCGTTTGCGCGAGTGTGACGTGTTGACAGAAGTTGTAAACATGTACGACGATCTTGTATTTTTAATCGAAAATTACCTAAAGTGGATGATAATAAAAAGTAGAATAGGTGTGCACGAAATTAATAAAGAAGGAGAACGGTATGGTGAATTTCATTCCTTATACGCTAAAAAAGTTACATCTTACTTTGTCTTAATCCTGGGCACAAGCCTCCTCTCATTTTTGAGAAGGTTTTAGGGCTAGGAAAAGTCGACCGCGCTGCTCCAATGCGTGTTGGTGGACTTCACATGTCTTCGTAATATATTTTTTTTTAATTTCTTAGACATGCCGGTTTCGTCACAATGTTTTCCTTCACTGTAGGACACGTGGTAAATCAGTACTTAAAATTGTAATTAATAATTTCACTGGTGCAACCGGGGGGTTCGCATCCGAGTTGCTGGCGTACTGTGATATTTACAGCGAGTACTTAGCCGCTGAATTACCACGGCTTTAACAGTAATTTGAGAGAATATCCTGCAAAATTTTTTGGATATACAAGGATGACTGTCGGACAAAGTTCAAACTGGTTGAACTTATCTAAAGCCGCGCGTGAATCGCGCGCTCCGCCGCTAGCTCGACGTGAACACACTAACAAATTCACACGTATGGTATGGCCGCGAGCGCGCCTCACCGTCCAGTCGCCAGCTTGCCCGCTACTTTCTTTAATTTTTTGCACATTTTAAACTTTTTTTAATTTTTCTACTCTATGAATATTTCTGATTTGGTTTATTTATTTTTAATCTTTTTAATACAAAATATAGTTAATAGTACAGAAAGAAACATTAACCTTTACATTTTCCGAACAAATTAACTTCCCCGCTATGAATTCTGACAAATATTATACCTCACTTTTAAGTGGTACCACCCTGGTGGCAGAAAAATTCGTGGAACCCCTCCACTAACACTTAAACTTTATGTTATGGTATTAAAGTTCAAATTGACTTTGAAGTATTATTACGAATCTTTTGTATGGGAATATAGAAAAGTGTTGTTTTTAGACTTTTTCAGACAATTTTTAAAATTTTTCCATCCCATCCAACCATCTTCGTACTTCAAGGAATATTATAAAAAAAGAATTAGCGAAATCGGTTCAGCTGCTCTCGAGATTTGCGCTTAGAAACACATTCAGCGATTCATTTTTATATTATAGATTTCAAGATGTCTAAGCGGCAGACTTATTGCTATCACGTTTTTTGGGGTCATTTTTTTACACCTTTAACACCTGAGCGTGTCTATATCGACCGCCGGTCAAACTAAAGAGTCCCCGTTTCATGTACCTCCGGTATAGGGGATTAACTGAAAAAAAAGTGAAGCTTATTGAAATACCATAAGTCTGCCGCTCACTGGCTCTTAAGCTATTTTAACAAGTTGGCTAGTCGTTGAACATAAAACTGTATTTTATTTTAGGTGTGTAATAATAAATTGCGTGTTCAAATTATTATACTCAAACCATGATTGTTTTTAAGTTTTTTAAGTTTAAATTTCTTTAAGTAATAAATTTAATCTGTTCACTGGTATTATTTTTTCACTAGAGCTTATAAAACTATTTCTGAAAATAATTAAACATGTTTTTGGTGTAAAAAGTTAATTTAATTTAAGTTTATTTACAAATGAATATTTTGTAAAACCACCCTTTTGTGCAATAACTTCTTGAAGTCGACGAGGCATGCTGTCTATGCAATTTTTTGATATTGTTTTTAATTCTGGGGTGTTAAACCAAGCTTTGATTATCTTCTCAATCAGTTCTTCTTTATTAGTTATGACTTTTTCTTTAGCTATTTCCTTTTTAATGCAGCACACACATTTTCTATGGGGTTTAAATCTGGAGAGTTACCAGGCCATTCCAACACCTTTATCAGATGGTCATTTAGGAATTTTGTCAATTTTTTTGCTTTATGACATGGGGCTGAGTCATGCATAAACAGGAAATCCTTATTAGGAAACCATTCTGATGTCTGTGGGATCAGTTTTTCTGACAGAACTTTAAGGTACTGATCCTGCCGCATGGTGTTTTCCACTATGTAGAGGCGTCCGTTACCCTTTGCACTGATAACTCCCCAGATCATTATGGATAGTGGTTGCTTCACTCTCTCTACAATACAGTCTTCTTTCAATTTCTCATTTGGTCTCCTACGAACAAACTGCGTATGGTCTTGCAAGATCTGGATACTCGACTCATCAGAGAAGCAAACTTAGAAATCCCAAACATGATCAATTCACATTAGTAAAGACATGTCCATACAGTGATACAATACAAAATACGTTTAAAATACAATATATTACTTTATGCCAGTCTTCTGCGGTACAGTGTTTATATTTTTTTGCAAACTCTAGGCGTTTCAGACGCACGGCAGGAGTCAATTTCGGCTTCTTCAATGGTCGACGGCAGGAAAAGTTTTGTTCCTTCCATCTTCTACGTAACGTCATGTCAGACAGAGTCACTCCAGCCTCTTCGAGAATATCTAATGACTTTTCTGGGTTTATTCCGATTTTCTATGGTTATTTGCCGAATTTTTCGCTCATCTCGAGGCGTAGTGATGCGTTTGCGTCCACATTTTCCGGAACGTTTCGGCGTCATGGACTCCCTTTGTTGAACAGCTTTACTGATATTACGCACTGTAGATTGAGAAACCTTGCATATTTCTGCTATTTTCCTTTGAGAATATTTACAGTGTTGTAGCAAAGTCTTAATTTCAGTTTTCTTTTTTGGAGACACGTCAGAACGCTTCCCCATCTTCAAATCTATTGAAAGTGAGGTTATGTTGATGAAAAAGACGAATTTTAAAATAAAATATGTATTAGACAGCAAAAAACAGCGAAATGCAAGAAGAATAATAACTAATTACAAAGTAAAACTAATAAAACATACATTTTACTGAATAAATCCTTCACTTAGTTATAATAAAGACACAGAGCACGTGCTTACAGAAATGCAAAATTGACAACGAAACAAAATAGCGGCTGTTACAGTGTTGCCTAGTTAAAAGTAGACAATTTTAGTGTTGTAAACTATAAAGCATAAAATTAGTAATCATTTTCAATTTATTTGATTGAACTAAAACCGTCGTTGTAAAGTATAATTAGTTTTAAATACTAAATAAACGGAATAAATATGTTGAGTATAATAATTTGAACATCCACTGTATGTCTTACGTGCTATAATTATAATAGTTATTTTATAATGTTTCAAGTGACCTTAACTTTTTATCTTTCTCACATAATAATAGGTTATCAATGTTTATTACATTTAATTTTTCTATTTCAGAGTACTGGCCAATGCAAAGGCTTTGCCTATGTACATTTCAAGTTTCGAGCTGACGCTGCAAAGGCTATTCAAACCCTCAACGGATATGGTTACGATCATTTAATTTTGAATGTTGAATGGTCTAAGCCACCACAAAATAATTAACATAATTCATATAATACCAACAAACTTGTATTGCAGATGTGAAAATAAAATTATTATTACTGATATGGTTTATTATTTATATTTCTTAGTACAGTAGAACGCCGATTATCCGAATTAATTGGGACCGGGGTCGATTCGGATAATCGAAAATTCGGATAATCGGACATAGACTGGTATGTAATATAGAAAAACAAACTGTCACACATAGAATAAACTTTATTAAGTTTATAAATGGTTTTACACTTTATAAAGTTTTATAAAGAGTAAAACCAGCTACACCCATTTTTTCACTGAACATTCGCGCCTTTTCACATAAAATCGAACCTGAAATCGGTTGTCCAATAGATCGTTGCTGCAGAAACCACGTAAAAACAGCATTCTCAAGCTGTTCATCTTTTGCCTTTTTCATTACTTTTCGCGACGAACATCCATCACCACTTTCCAACGCGGTCACAAAACTTAAAATTTTTTCACTGTTATTTTTAATATCAGTTAACCAAGTATTGTATAAGTAATCTAAGTAATGTTACTTACTGTACTTGGTTATAATTTTTTATATTAAGCTTAGGACCGATTCGGATAATTGGCGATTCGGATAATCGGCGTTCTACTGTACATAATTTTATTTAACATGTATAATTAAATAAAATTATGTACAGATACATATCTTTACTTTACGTCACTTTCTTGAGTAATAAGAAAGTGACTGTAATAACCGGATGACCATAGGGTAATATGGTTATCCGGTTATTACAGTCACTTTCTTATTACTCAAAAACTACAGCCATGTTAGATAGCTCTTCATGAGTCAATCAAAGAATAAAGGGTCAAAACGGCGCTGCTTTATCGACGCCATTTTGGCAGTTGAAATTATTGTAAATATTTTAGTCGATTTTAATATTGCGTAGCATAGTATTTTTTTATTTGATTTTTCGAAGTATTCCTAATTCTTGCCAAAACTTGTTTACTAGTTTTTCCTTAATATATTAGTTACAGTATACGATTTTGTGTTTTTGTCTCTGTCCTCCTTCTAGTTTTGGCTTTATAGGGCGACCGACCATATTATCCTCACCTATCTTATTAGTTGTACTATGGGTGTACCCAGGGGAGGAGAGGGTGCCAGCTACGCCGACGACGGACAAAGGTTATCAAATCTGGCCTTTCGAATCGAGACAGGAGATAAAAGAATTAATCCAACAAGCAGTCGTTTTATCCACAGGTGAAAACAGCCCTAGATCACGGCTACATTCAGGGCATCCATGACTTTTTCTGCCACCAGGGCGGCGCCACTTAAAATTAGGTGTAATATTTGACAGATTTCATAGCGGGGAGGTTAATTTGTTCGGAAAATGTAAAGGTTAAATGTTTCGTTCTGTATTATTAGTTATATTAATTAAATAAAAAAACCAAACCACAGATATTCATAAAAGTAGTTTTTTTTATAAAGTTTAAAATGTGCAAAAAATTAAAGAGCAAACCACCAATGCATTGTTAGTCCCACGTACATATCACCTATCAGACTCTACAACACTGCTTTATCGAGGGTACCACAATTCAGATACTTGGGATACTACGTGACCGAGGATTTTCGTGATGAAATGGACATGAAGAGGGAGCGTAGAGCTTTAGCGACCCGGAGTAATATGTTAGCCCGTAGATTTGGACGATGCAGTAATGCCGTTAAAATAACTCTTTTTAAGGCATATTGCCAGTCTCTCTATTCGTGCTCCCTTTGGGTCAATTACACACAAAGGGCGTATAATAATTAAAGGTGCATTATAACATTTAGAGTTCTTTTCGGGCTGCCCCGCTACTGCAGCGCTTCAGGCATGTTCTGTGAGGCCCGCACCGACGGGTTTGACGCGTATTACAGGAGTCACAGGATGGGTAATAATACGCTTGATTACTTGTTGTTTGCTTTACTAGTTCACAACACGAATAGTCATTCAATATTTATTGCAATCGTTTTTATAATATCGCACAATGGTGGCAGCTTATCCCTGCTACCTATCTAAACTGAACTTAGCAACAGTTTGAATGTGTAAGAATTATATAATCCAAATACTTTTATAATATGAACATAAGTTAAATACTCTTATAAAATATTACTGATGAGTGAATTAATTACGAATGCTTAGAAGATGAAATTACTTTTATAATATTCTTAGAAAATATCTCAAAATAAACAAAATTATCAATGGTAATTATTATGACAATACAGTGACTTTTAATCTATTTTATATTTTATAATTAAAAAGTAATATTATAAAACAAAAACGATAATTATACAATTATTATTTATCACGATTCATGATAGAAATTATGTAACTGATAACACGCGATAATGCACAAAAAAGCCGCCTCGCGTCCTTTCCATCGCGCAATGCGTTCGTGCGTGCGTGTCATTTTACTTCCTCCGTCCACCGAGCTGTATTATTATTATTATTATTAATTTGTGATTTTTCTAATATCTCTGATATGGATTTCATTTGTTATCCGAAATAAAGATTTATTATTATTATTGTTTTGTGTATATTTATTACTCTAGAAACTTATAAACTTTTATTTAAAATTAACTTATTTAAATGACATTGTGTAACAAAAAAATTCACCTCAGTGTCAACTGGCGACATCTGGCGAGCGGAAGATTATGAGCTCTCATTGAAAGGTCATTCATTAAATACCTAGATTCCTTTCAGCTAATCAAATTTGTAGTAGTGAAACCTATAATAGTACTTAAGTTATTATGGTTTGAAACGGGCCTATAATATAACTCACAGACTGACTATACCGCTCAAAACCTTAGCCCACTTCTAGACTTAGAAAATTGAAGTTTGGCATCAAAGTAGATCATTAGATCTACTTCCATGCCAAAAAAACTTCAATTTGATGCCAAACAAAAAAAAATGTTTACCTATTAGAGCCGTGGTAGCTCAGATGGTTAGCGCTCGCTGTAAGTTTCACAGTAAGCGAAAAACCCGGGTTCGATCCCCGCCGGCACCAATGAAATTGTTAATTGCAATTTTAAGTGCTGATTTACCACGTGCTCGGTGGTGAAGGAAAATATGGTGAGGAAACCTGCATGTCTAACAAATAAAAAAAAGAAATATATATTTCGAAAACACGTGAAGTTCGCCAACACGCATTAGAGCAGCGCGGTGGACCTTTCCTTTCCTTGCCCTTGAAATGAGAGGAGGCCTGTGCCCAGCAGTGGAACGTGTATATAGGCTGTAACTTTAACTTTTATTAGAACGGCAATTCAGAACAAAAGCTGTCACAGCTGTGGATTGAGCGGGCGCTAGTTGGGAGCGTAACTTGCACGGTAAATACTCGTATGTCACGCAGTTGTATTTTCATTTACGACAGTTACTGTACTCAGACAAATACAAAATAAAGTTAGATACTTATCTGAAATAAACTTCACGTTGACAAAGTGCACACATAAATAATGATAGCGTTTTCTTAGTCATATTAAACACAATCAGTATTACATAGATTGTCGAAAACAATGGTCGCGGTTTATAAAACAAAGGACCAGTCTTCCCAGCTCGCCGTCGACTAAAGGAGATACGGAGAATTGACCGTACGTAGAAGTCTTTGGTTATTGGTGTTAGTATATTATTTAGCTTTGTCGACATTTACTTAGTAAATATTTTTGTTTTTATCTATTTTTTCGAACAGATACACATAAAGTCATAAGTATACCCAAATATTATTGATCTTATTAAGAAAAAATAGCGTGATAGTGCTATGCTACAGCTACTTATATTGTGTTTGTAACACGAATGGGACGGATCAACCGGGAGTGACCACGCTCTCACAAAATACCAGCGTAAAATAGCTGCTAATGCTTCTGTGTTTTGTATAGTGATGAGTATAGAGAACCGGAGACCCTTTTTAATGGAAAAGAGGCATTTAATCTTAGTCTTCAGGGCTGACAATGCATCTGTAATTTGATTCTTATCCGAGGATAGATGTAGATGTCTATTGGCCACAGTATCCACTTACCGTCAGAAGTACTGTGTTCGTTTGTCATCCGAGCTTCGTTTGTCGCTCCGATTACAAGCGTATTAACGCTGGTGTTCCACAAGGCTGTGAGCTATCACCAACGCCGTTACTTCTAGACGTCAATGATATGTTGCAAGCTGGTAACATTCATTGCTATGCGGACGACAGCACTGGTGATGCTTTATACACCGGCCGTCCCAATATTTCTCAGGAAAACGTCGCCAAGTACCCGGACTAACTCGTGTCTAAAGTTGAAACTTCGTTGAAATTAGTCTCGGATTGGAAGCGACTAAATTTAATCCTATTCAATACCCAGAAGAGCCAAGTTTGCGTGTTTACCGCTAAAAAGAACCCCTTTTTCGTATTTCCTCAGTTTCAGGGCACTCCCCTTATTGCCTCAGCCAGTAACGGAATCTTCGGCGTCGACATATCGAATTACTGCAGGGAAGGGAAGGACAATATGGCCTCGCTTCTTTTTTACAAAAAGCTTGGCGTACTCAGCAAAGTGTAACAGCATTTCATGCAGACCGTGGCCTGCAATAGGCGCAGGTTCGGCCTCACATGGAATACTGTTCCCATCTCAGGGCCGGGGCTCCCCAGTGCCACCTCCTTGCATTTTATCGTAGTATCGCAGAGTGGTTCGAATTGTCGGTGACCGAGCTTTTTCTGATCGCCTTGACTCACTGGCACTGCGAAGAGATGTATCTCTTTGCCTATTTTTCGTATCTACCACGGAGTGTTATGAGGAATTGTTCAGACTTATTGCAGCCGCTCAACTCACCATCGCACATCGCGACAAGTCACCATACCATCCATACCATTTGGATGATTGGCGGTCTACCGCTGTGCAACTTACAAGTAGAATTTTTTTCTTCTGCACACAACTTTCTTGCGGAATCGACTACCACCAGCGACTTTTCCGGACCAATACGACATAGGGACTTCAAGAAAAGAGCCTTCTCTTTTATTAAAAGGCCGATAACGCACCTGCGATTCCCCTAGTGTTGCTGAAGTTCACGGGCGGCAGTCGAAACTTACCATCAGGTGAGCCGCATGTTCGTTTGCCCACTCTTCTATAAAAAAATAACAAAGATTTCTTCGCAAGGAATCTTACCCTCGATATCTCCTGAAGTATAACACTTGCACTACGAAAACTTCTATGATTTCATACGATCACTATCTCGTACGGTCTCAAGGTCAACGCATTAAGTCAGAAAAACAACTAAACCATTTACGGAATATACAGAGAGCCATATCATTTCCGTCATGAGTGAACGCATGAAGGGAGCAAAACATACAAACCATATGCGGAATATACAGAGTGCCACATCATTTCCGTTCTGAACGGACGCATGAAGGGAGCAAAACATACAAACCATATGCGGAATATACAGTGCCACATCATTTCTGTTCTGAACGGACGCATGAAGTGAGCAAAACACACGAACTATATACGGAATATACAGAGTGCCATATCATTTCCGTCATGAGCGAACGCATGAAGGGAGCAAAACATACAAACCATATGCGGAATATACAGAGTGCCACATCATTTCTATTCTAAACGGATGCATGAAGTGAGCAAAACACACTAACTATATACGGAATATACAGAGTGCCACATCATTTCTATTCTGAACGGATGCATGAAGTGAGCAAAACACACGAACTATATACGGAATATACAGAGTGCCACATCATTTCCGTCATGAGCGAACGCATGAAGGGAGCAAAACATACAAACCATATGCGGAATATACAGAGTGCCACATCATTTCCGTTATGAAAAAACGCATGAAGGGAGCAAAACATACAAACCATATGCGGAATATACAGAGTGCCACATCATTTCCGTTCTGAACGGACGCATGAAGGGAGCAAAACATACAAACCATATGCGGAATATACAGTGCCACATCATTTCTGTTCTGAACGGACGCATGAAGTGAGCAAAACACACGAACTATATACGGAATATACAGAGTGCCATATCATTTCCGTCATGAGCGAACGCATGAAGGGAGCAAAACATACAAACCATATGCGGAATATACAGAGTGCCACATCATTTCTATTCTGAACGGATGCATGAAGTGAGCAAAACACACTAACTATATACGGAATATACAGAGTGCCACATCATTTCTATTCTGAACGGATGCATGAAGTGAGCAAAACACACTAACTATATACGGAATATACAGAGTGCCACATCATTTCTATTCTGAACGGATGCATAAAGTGAGCAAAACACACTAACTATATACGGAATATACAGAGTGCCACATCATTTCTATTCTGAACGGATGCATGAAGTGAGCAAAACATACTAACTATATACGGAATATACAGAGTGCCACATCATTTCTATTCTGAACGGATGCATGAAGTGAGCAAAACACACTAACTAAGTATATACGGAATATACAGAGTGCCACATCATTTCTATTCTGAACGGATGCATGAAGTGAGCAAAACACACTAACTATATACGGAATATACAGAGTGCCACATCATTTCTATTCTGAACGGATGCATGAAGTGAGCAAAACACACTAACTATATACGGAATATACAGAGTGCCACATCATTTCTATTCTGAACGGATGCATGAAGTGAGCAAAACACACTAACTATATACGGAATATACAGAGTGCCACATCATTTCTGTCATGAGCGAACGTATGAAGGGAGCAAAACATACAAACCATATGTGGAATATACAGAGTGCCACATCATTTCTGTCATGAATGGACACATGCAGTGAGCAATACATACAAACCATATATGGAATATACAGTCTGCCACTTGCTTTTTATCATGAACGGACATCTTAAATGAGCAAGAATTATTCAAAGTTGAATATCGTCCTGTTCAATAAAAATGAAATTCCTATTCTACTATGTTATTATTTAACAGATAAACTAAGAATATTCACTCTTTAAACATTTGAAATTCTGCCGGAAATAGAAGATGCAATAACTATCTATCGTAAAAAGACACAAGAAGTCATCAGCAATGTAAATATACATATATATATATGTATGTATATACTGTAGTAAATAGCTGTAGTTATGGAGTAGATCATGAGTTCTCATTTAGTTTTTCTAGACCTCAAACTGCTATCTTCCTTCTTAAGTGTTTTCTGTGTTAGTGTCTACGTTTAGTAATCATACACTGCAATGAGTCTTCTGATAGTTTTGATTCTAGTTAGAATCTTAAGTTGTAGTCAAAAGTAACAGCTTACAATTTTGTTACTAGTTTTGAAGTGGTAAAGAAAAAGTTATAATTTTATTTTACCTTTATTAAAAGCTTTAATTCCTTACAATTAAATATTTAAAATAGAAATACCAACACAACATTTGTGGCAAATAAATAGATAACCACTCAATCATCTATTGCTTTTCACATTAAACATGGGAGCTTGTGTGGGCCAGTACTCTGCACTAGTGTATATTTTTAAACCAATCGATCAACACTTCACACCTTTGCTTCACACTGCCATTTATATGATATAATGCTACACTAATTCAAAGACAAGCTTTAAAACTTTTTATTTTCATTCGCTTTGACATATAGATGTTTTAAAGCATTTTGGAGCACATAATTTATCTTAGTCTTTATATATAATATATTATATATACTTAGTCCAGGAACAAGGAATTTACATGTGTAGTGCAATTTTTGATTTTTGTGAATATTTTAGTCCCAATTAGGAACAATTGAGGAAACCTGCATGTCTAACAAATAAAAAAAAGAAATATATATTTCGAAAACACGTGAAGTTCGCCAACACGCATTAGAGCAGCGCGGTGGACCTTTCCTTTCCTTGCCCTTGAAATGAGAGGAGGCCTGTGCCCAGCAGTGGAACGTGTATATAGGCTGTAACTTTAACTTTTATTAGAACGGCAATTCAGAACAAAAGCTGTCACAGCTGTGGATTGAGCGGGCGCTAGTTGGGAGCGTAACTTGCACGGTAAATACTCGTATGTCACGCAGTTGTATTTTCATTTACGACAGTTACTGTACTCAGACAAATACAAAATAAAGTTAGATACTTATCTGAAATAAACTTCACGTTGACAAAGTGCACACATAAATAATGATAGCGTTTTCTTAGTCATATTAAACACAATCAGTATTACATAGATTGTCGAAAACAATGGTCGCGGTTTATAAAACAAAGGACCAGTCTTCCCAGCTCGCCGTCGACTAAAGGAGATACGGAGAATTGACCGTACGTAGAAGTCTTTGGTTATTGGTGTTAGTATATTATTTAGCTTTGTCGACATTTACTTAGTAAATATTTTTGTTTTTATCTATTTTTTCGAACAGATACACATAAAGTCATAAGTATACCCAAATATTATTGATCTTATTAAGAAAAAATAGCGTGATAGTGCTATGCTACAGCTACTTATATTGTGTTTGTAACACGAATGGGACGGATCAACCGGGAGTGACCACGCTCTCACAAAATACCAGCGTAAAATAGCTGCTAATGCTTCTGTGTTTTGTATAGTGATGAGTATAGAGAACCGGAGACCCTTTTTAATGGAAAAGAGGCATTTAATCTTAGTCTTCAGGGCTGACAATGCATCTGTAATTTGATTCTTATCCGAGGATAGATGTAGATGTCTATTGGCCACAGTATCCACTTACCGTCAGAAGTACTGTGTTCGTTTGTCATCCGAGCTTCGTTTGTCGCTCCGATTACAAGCGTATTAACGCTGGTGTTCCACAAGGCTGTGAGCTATCACCAACGCCGTTACTTCTAGACGTCAATGATATGTTGCAAGCTGGTAACATTCATTGCTATGCGGACGACAGCACTGGTGATGCTTTATACACCGGCCGTCCCAATATTTCTCAGGAAAACGTCGCCAAGTACCCGGACTAACTCGTGTCTAAAGTTGAAACTTCGTTGAAATTAGTCTCGGATTGGAAGCGACTAAATTTAATCCTATTCAATACCCAGAAGAGCCAAGTTTGCGTGTTTACCGCTAAAAAGAACCCCTTTTTCGTATTTCCTCAGTTTCAGGGCACTCCCCTTATTGCCTCAGCCAGTAACGGAATCTTCGGCGTCGACATATCGAATTACTGCAGGGAAGGGAAGGACAATATGGCCTCGCTTCTTTTTTACAAAAAGCTTGGCGTACTCAGCAAAGTGTAACAGCATTTCATGCAGACCGTGGCCTGCAATAGGCGCAGGTTCGGCCTCACATGGAATACTGTTCCCATCTCAGGGCCGGGGCTCCCCAGTGCCACCTCCTTGCATTTTATCGTAGTATCGCAGAGTGGTTCGAATTGTCGGTGACCGAGCTTTTTCTGATCGCCTTGACTCACTGGCACTGCGAAGAGATGTATCTCTTTGCCACGGAGTGTTATGAGGAATTGTTCAGACTTATTGCAGCCGCTCAACTCACCATCGCATATCGCGACAAGTCACCATACCATCCATACCATTTGGATGATTGGCGGTCTACCGCTGTGCAACTTACAAGTAGAATTTTTTTTCTTCTGCACACAACTTTCTTACGGAATCGACTACCACCAGCGACTTTTCCGGACCAATACGACATAGGGACTTAGCCTTCTCTTTTATTAAAAGGCCGATAACGCACCTGCGATTCCCCTAGTGTTGCTGAAGTTCACGGGCGGCAGTCGAAACTTACCATCAGGTGAGCCGCATGTTCGTTTGCCCACTCTTCTATAAAAAAATAACAAAGATTTCTTCGCAAGGAATCTTACCCTCGATATCTCCTGAAGTATAACACTTGCACTACGAAAACTTCTATGATTTCATACGATCACTATCTCGTACGGTCTCAAGGTCAACGCATTAAGTCAGAAAAACAACTAAACCATTTACGGAATATACAGAGAGCCATATCATTTCCGTCATGAACGGACGTATGAAGTGAGCAAAACATACAAACCATATACGGAATATACCGAGTGCCACACAATTTCCGCTTTAAATGGACATATGAAGTGATTAAAACATACGTACTATATACGGAATATACAGAGTGCCACATCATTTCCGTCATGAGCGAACGCATGAAGGGAGCAAAACATACAAACCATATGCGGAATATACAGAGTGCCACATCATTTCCGTTATGAAAAAACGCATGAAGGGAGCAAAACATACAAACCATATGCGGAATATACAGAGTGCCACATCATTTCCGTTATGAACGGACGCATGAAGGGAGCAAAACATACAAACCATATGCGGAATATACAGTGCCACATCATTTCTGTTCTGAACGGACGCATGAAGTGAGCAAAACACACGAACTATATACGGAATATACAGAGTGCCATATCATTTCCGTCATGAGCGAACGCATGAAGGGAGCAAAACATACAAACCATATGCGGAATATACAGAGTGCCACATCATTTCTATTCTGAATGGATGCATGAAGTGAGCAAAACACACTAACTATATACGGAATATACAGAGTGCCACATCATTTCTATTCTGAACGGATGCATGAAGTGAGCAAAACACACTAACTATATACGGAATATACAGAGTGCCACATCATTTCTATTCTGAACGGATGCATGAAGTGAGCAAAACACACTAACTATATACGGAATATACAGAGTGCCACATCATTTCTATTCTGAACGGATGCATGAAGTGAGCAAAACACACTAACTAAGTATATACGGAATATACAGAGTGCCACATCATTTCTATTCTGAACGGATGCATGAAGTGAGCAAAACACACTAACTATATACGGAATATACAGAGTGCCACATCATTTCTATTCTGAACGGATGCATGAAGTGAGCAAAACACACTAACTATATACGGAATATACAGAGTGCCACATCATTTCTATTCTGAACGGATGCATGAAGTGAGCAAAACACACTAACTATATACGGAATATACAGAGTGCCACATCATTTCTATTCTGAACGGATGCATGAAGTGAGCAAAACACACTAACTATATACGGAATATACAGAGTGCCACATCATTTCTGTCATGAGCGAACGTATGAAGGGAGCAAAACATACAAACCATATGTGGAATATACAGAGTGCCACATCATTTCTGTCATGAATGGACACATGCAGTGAGCAATACATACAAACCATATATGGAATATACAGTCTGCCACTTGCTTTTTATCATGAACGGACATCTTAAATGAGCAAGAATTATTCAAAGTTGAATATCGTCCTGTTCAATAAAAATGAAATTCCTATTCTACTATGTTATTATTTAACAGATAAACTAAGAATATTCACTCTTTAAACATTTGAAATTCTGCCGGAAATAGAAGATGCAATAACTATCTATCGTAAAAAGACACAAGAAGTCATCAGCAATGTAAATATACATATATATATATGTATGTATATACTGTAGTAAATAGCTGTAGTTATGGAGTAGATCATGAGTTCTCATTTAGTTTTTCTAGACCTCAAACTGCTATCTTCCTTCTTAAGTGTTTTCTGTGTTAGTGTCTAGGTTTAGTAATCATACACTGCAATGAGTCTTCTGATAGTTTTGATTCTAGTTAGAATCTTAAGTTGTAGTCAAAAGTAACAGCTTACAATTTTGTTACTAGTTTTGAAGTGGTAAAGAAAAAGTTATAATTTTATTTTACCTTTATTAAAAGCTTTAATTCCTTACAATTAAATATTTAAAATAGAAATACCAACACAACATTTGTGGCAAATAAATAGATAACCACTCAATCATCTATTGCTTTTCACATTAAACATGGGAGCTTGTGTGGGCCAGTACTCTGCACTAGTGTATATTTTTAAACCAATCGATCAACACTTCACACTGCCATTTATATGATATAATGCTACACTAATTCAAAGACAAGCTTTAAAACTTTTTATTTTCATTCGCTTTGACATATAGATGTTTTAAAGCATTTTGGAGCACATAATTTATCTTAGTCTTTATATATAATATAAATATACTTAGTCCAGGAACAAGGAATTTACATGTGTAGTGCAATTTTTGATTTTTGTGAATATTTTAGCCCCAATTAGGAACAATTGAGGAAACCTGCATGTCTAACAAATAAAAAAAAGAAATATAAATTTCGAAAACACGTGAAGTTCGCCAACACGCATTAGAGCAGCGCGGTGGACCTTTCCTTTCCTTGCCCTTGAAATGAGAGGAGGCCTGTGCCCAGCAGTGGAACGTGTATATAGGCTGTAACTTTAACTTTTATTAGAACGGCAATTCAGAACAAAAGCTGTCACAGCTGTGGATTGAGCGGGCGCTAGTTGGGAGCGTAACTTGCACGGTAAATACTCGTATGTCACGCAGTTGTATTTTCATTTACGACAGTTACTGTACTCAGACAAATACAAAATAAAGTTAGATACTTATCTGAAATAAACTTCACGTTGACAAAGTGCACACATAAATAATGATAGCGTTTTCTTAGTCATATTAAACACAATCAGTATTACATAGATTGTCGAAAACAATGGTCGCGGTTTATAAAACAAAGGACCAGTCTTCCCAGCTCGCCGTCGACTAAAGGAGATACGGAGAATTGACCGTACGTAGAAGTCTTTGGTTATTGGTGTTAGTATATTATTTAGCTTTGTCGACATTTACTTAGTAAATATTTTTGTTTTTATCTATTTTTTCGAACAGATACACATAAAGTCATAAGTATACCCAAATATTATTGATCTTATTAAGAAAAAATAGCGTGATAGTGCTATGCTACAGCTACTTATATTGTGTTTGTAACACGAATGGGACGGATCAACCGGGAGTGACCACGCTCTCACAAAATACCAGCGTAAAATAGCTGCTAATGCTTCTGTGTTTTGTATAGTGATGAGTATAGAGAACCGGAGACCCTTTTTAATGGAAAAGAGGCATTTAATCTTAGTCTTCAGGGCTGACAATGCATCTGTAATTTGATTCTTATCCGAGGATAGATGTAGATGTCTATTGGCCACAGTATCCACTTACCGTCAGAAGTACTGTGTTCGTTTGTCATCCGAGCTTCGTTTGTCGCTCCGATTACAAGCGTATTAACGCTGGTGTTCCACAAGGCTGTGAGCTATCACCAACGCCGTTACTTCTAGACGTCAATGATATGTTGCAAGCTGGTAACATTCATTGCTATGCGGACGACAGCACTGGTGATGCTTTATACACCGGCCGTCCCAATATTTCTCAGGAAAACGTCGCCAAGTACCCGGACTAACTCGTGTCTAAAGTTGAAACTTCGTTGAAATTAGTCTCGGATTGGAAGCGACTAAATTTAATCCTATTCAATACCCAGAAGAGCCAAGTTTGCGTGTTTACCGCTAAAAAGAACCCCTTTTTCGTATTTCCTCAGTTTCAGGGCACTCCCCTTATTGCCTCAGCCAGTAACGGAATCTTCGGCGTCGACATATCGAATTACTGCAGGGAAGGGAAGGACAATATGGCCTCGCTTCTTTTTTACAAAAAGCTTGGCGTACTCAGCAAAGTGTAACAGCATTTCATGCAGACCGTGGCCTGCAATAGGCGCAGGTTCGGCCTCACATGGAATACTGTTCCCATCTCAGGGCCGGGGCTCCCCAGTGCCACCTCCTTGCATTTTATCGTAGTATCGCAGAGTGGTTCGAATTGTCGGTGACCGAGCTTTTTCTGATCGCCTTGACTCACTGGCACTGCGAAGAGATGTATCTCTTTGCCACGGAGTGTTATGAGGAATTGTTCAGACTTATTGCAGCCGCTCAACTCACCATCGCATATCGCGACAAGTCACCATACCATCCATACCATTTGGATGATTGGCGGTCTACCGCTGTGCAACTTACAAGTAGAATTTTTTTTCTTCTGCACACAACTTTCTTACGGAATCGACTACCACCAGCGACTTTTCCGGACCAATACGACATAGGGACTTAGCCTTCTCTTTTATTAAAAGGCCGATAACGCACCTGCGATTCCCCTAGTGTTGCTGAAGTTCACGGGCGGCAGTCGAAACTTACCATCAGGTGAGCCGCATGTTCGTTTGCCCACTCTTCTATAAAAAAATAACAAAGATTTCTTCGCAAGGAATCTTACCCTCGATATCTCCTGAAGTATAACACTTGCACTACGAAAACTTCTATGATTTCATACGATCACTATCTCGTACGGTCTCAAGGTCAACGCATTAAGTCAGAAAAACAACTAAACCATTTACGGAATATACAGAGAGCCATATCATTTCCGTCATGAACGGACGTATGAAGTGAGCAAAACATACAAACCATATACGGAATATACCGAGTGCCACACAATTTCCGCTTTAAATGGACATATGAAGTGATTAAAACATACGTACTATATACGGAATATACAGAGTGCCACATCATTTCCGTCATGAGCGAACGCATGAAGGGAGCAAAACATACAAACCATATGCGGAATATACAGAGTGCCACATCATTTCCGTTATGAAAAAACGCATGAAGGGAGCAAAACATACAAACCATATGCGGAATATACAGAGTGCCACATCATTTCCGTTATGAACGGACGCATGAAGGGAGCAAAACATACAAACCATATGCGGAATATACAGTGCCACATCATTTCTGTTCTGAACGGACGCATGAAGTGAGCAAAACACACGAACTATATACGGAATATACAGAGTGCCATATCATTTCCGTCATGAGCGAACGCATGAAGGGAGCAAAACATACAAACCATATGCGGAATATACAGAGTGCCACATCATTTCTATTCTGAATGGATGCATGAAGTGAGCAAAACACACTAACTATATACGGAATATACAGAGTGCCACATCATTTCTATTCTGAACGGATGCATGAAGTGAGCAAAACACACTAACTATATACGGAATATACAGAGTGCCACATCATATCTATTCTGAACGGATGCATGAAGTGAGCAAAACACACTAACTATATACGGAATATACAGAGTGCCACATCATTTCTATTCTGAACGGATGCATGAAGTGAGCAAAACACACTAACTAAGTATATACGGAATATACAGAGTGCCACATCATTTCTATTCTGAACGGATGCATGAAGTGAGCAAAACACACTAACTATATACGGAATATACAGAGTGCCACATCATTTCTATTCTGAACGGATGCATGAAGTGAGCAAAACACACTAACTATATACGGAATATACAGAGTGCCACATCATTTCTATTCTGAACGGATGCATGAAGTGAGCAAAACACACTAACTATATACGGAATATACAGAGTGCCACATCATTTCTATTCTGAACGGATGCATGAAGTGAGCAAAACACACTAACTATATACGGAATATACAGAGTGCCACATCATTTCTGTCATGAGCGAACGTATGAAGGGAGCAAAACATACAAACCATATGTGGAATATACAGAGTGCCACATCATTTCTGTCATGAATGGACACATGCAGTGAGCAATACATACAAACCATATATGGAATATACAGTCTGCCACTTGCTTTTTATCATGAACGGACATCTTAAATGAGCAAGAATTATTCAAAGTTGAATATCGTCCTGTTCAATAAAAATGAAATTCCTATTCTACTATGTTATTATTTAACAGATAAACTAAGAATATTCACTCTTTAAACATTTGAAATTCTGCCGGAAATAGAAGATGCAATAACTATCTATCGTAAAAAGACACAAGAAGTCATCAGCAATGTAAATATACATATATATATATATGTATGTATATACTGTAGTAAATAGCTGTAGTTATGGAGTAGATCATGAGTTCTCATTTAGTTTTTCTAGACCTCAAACTGCTATCTTCCTTCTTAAGTGTTTTCTGTGTTAGTGTCTAGGTTTAGTAATCATACACTGCAATGAGTCTTCTGATAGTTTTGATTCTAGTTAGAATCTTAAGTTGTAGTCAAAAGTAACAGCTTACAATTTTGTTACTAGTTTTGAAGTGGTAAAGAAAAAGTTATAATTTTATTTTACCTTTATTAAAAGCTTTAATTCCTTACAATTAAATATTTAAAATAGAAATACCAACACAACATTTGTGGCAAATAAATAGATAACCACTCAATCATCTATTGCTTTTCACATTAAACATGGGAGCTTGTGTGGGCCAGTACTCTGCACCAGTGTATATTTTTAAACCAATCGATCAACACTTCACACTGCCATTTATATGACATAATGCTACACTAATTCAAAGACAAGCTTTAAAACTTTTTATTTTCATTCGCTTTGACATATAGATGTTTTAAAGCATTTTGGAGCACATAATTTATCTTAGTCTTTATCTATACATATAATAAAACTGTAAATAGCAGATGTCTGTACATTTTATATTTTTGTAATAAAAGTGATTGAGGGGTACTAAAAATAAGTAATTAAATACATTTCTACCATTTTTAGAATTTTCTGTCTGTCTGTCTGTCTGTCTGTCTGTCTGTTTGTTTGTTAACGTATCACGTATAAAGTACTAATTTATATCATAAGAATTGTTAAGGAAATTATAAAGTGTATCTTCGGGTTACATTTAGTCTTTATTTCATTAAAATCAGTTCATTCCATCAAAACTTATGATAAATATTCTGAAGTATGGGTAGGGAAGTATAGGTACGAATTTGCTCAACGGTGGCTTTGTTTGAGTCATCAAGTGCATTTTAAACTAATATCATATCATAAATCATAGTTAAATTATGTAAAATAATGATATAATTATGTATATCTAAAACGCAGTAAACAAAAGTATTAAAGAACGTATTAAATATATTATACAAAAATATATTAACCTTATTAACTAAATCTGAAGCACAATAGTTAACCCATTTCTTCGATAGATGGTGGTGTGGCATAAATGTGATACAAAAAGGCAGGTTAAAATTTATTCCTGTAGTTGAGTTTCATATTTGCTTCTAACCTTTATATTAATGACACGCTGCCCTACTGCGTGTTGACAATCTCATTTATTTTTTATTTTTTTACCGCCGAGTACTCTATGTGGTAAATCAAATTTTAAGAGCTATTAACAATTTCATTTTTCGGCGAGGATCAAACTTTCTTTTTTGCTTACTATGCAGGCACTGATTTATAAGTTCTTTTATGTTTTTTATTGTATCAATCGTGTGAATTAATCTCTTATTTTTAGAATTGATGTTAACAGCGCCATCTCTCTTAAGTCTATACATATAATAAAAATGGTAATAACATGTTATGTCTGTTTCTGAATATTGTATAGTATATTAATTTGCGACTAAAATCATTATTGGGACTGTAAATCATTAAATAAGTACATTTTTATAATTTTTAGAATTGTACTATCTGACGGTCTGTCTGTTTGTTTATGGACGCATGACGTTTTGAGTAAACATCTTTTTTTTTTCAATGAAATCCTTAAGAAAATCATAAAGCGTATTATCAAGTTCATTTAATCTTTGTTTTATTGAAATTGGTTAATTCTATCGAAAGTCATGATTATTATTTTGAAATGTAGGTTCGAATTTGTTTAATGGCGCCACAAAATCCCAAAAATAGTAATAAAAAGATTCGTGTGTAAAAAAAACGTTCTATTATAATATATTTCGTATCGTTCTATTATAGTACTTAAAACACAGTAAAAATATGTTTTCCTTAAATTAAAAAAGGATGTTTTCTCACAAAGAACGTAATAGATGGCGTTGTACAAATTACAACCTTTTCTGAATTGCGGTGTTAAGGTTTTTCGCAGGTGAATCGTATTGAGACTCACTGTAATAATTTATGTCCATGAGCCTGACGAACACAGAACACTAATACCCTTAGGCTGACGAAGCTGCAAGCCTGTAAGGTATATATACAGAGGTATTGAAATATTTAATTATTCAACAAAACTCGACTAAAACTAAAAGTAGCAAAATTGCAATAAATGTCGTGATGGTGATATTGTTTTATAGCCAGAATCACTCTAATACCAAATAACTTTTTTTTCAGTTTTAAGTAAAGTAAAGTTGCAGCCTATTTACGTCCCACTGCTGGGCACAGGCCTCCTCTCATTTCTGAGAGGGTTTTAGGGCAAGGAAATGTCCACCGCGCTGCCCCAATACGTGTTGGCGAACTTCACATGTCATCGAAATATTATTTTTTATTTCTCAAACATGCAGGTTTCCTCACGATTTTTTCCTTCACCGCCGAGCACGTGGTAAATCAGCACTTAAAATTGCAATTGACAATTTCATTGGTGCCGGCGGGGATCGAACCCGGGTTGCTCGAGTACTGTGAAGCTTACAGCGAGCGCTAACCATCTGAGCTACCACGGCTCAGGCTTCAGTTTTAAGATAGGGATAATAACATCGATGTTGGCATCGCCAGCTCAACATCGATGTTCGATGTTTAGGCCACTCAAAACATCGATGTTGACCATTATCGATGGTTTTTGTATATGTGTAGATAGTTACACATTGTTTTAAAATTATGTGGGTATACACAGCAAGGAAAAAGTAACAATTAACTTGAATATCAATTTACGTAGAATAGTTATTATGCGACAACCGACAACGACACTACAAAATAAAGCGAATCAGTGACCATTGTGACATTACAGGAGACACTTGACAATTAAGTTTGACTCACCATACTGACATTTTTTTAGATTAACGATGCGTTCAGAAATTCTGAATTATTCAAAATTTTTAATCTTCAGAGCAGATGCAAGATTTAGTTGATATTGATTTCGCGAGTTCGCATTGTTTGCAAGTTCCCAATTATCGATTATGGGTTCATTGACGTCGATGTTTCGATGTTTGACATATGTCAACATCGATGTTAAAACATCGAAGTTTTAATTTTTAACATCGATGATCATCTAACATCCCTATTTTAAGTGTGTTTCCCACTCAGCGTGTGTTATGCGACGATCGTAAATAAAGCGCAAGGTCAAACTTTACGCGTCAGTACTGATTGTTTTGCACATGGCCAGCTCTATATTGCTTTTTCTCGCGTTAGTAGTCCCCGTAACCTTTTTCTGTACGCCCCGGCTAAGTCTACTTCTATCGTCGTTTACACAGAAGCTCTATCATAAACGACTTAGAACTTTGAGAATATCGATTTATTTTGTTACCACTTATTCATAGAGTAATGATATAAATCGGTTAATATTCTCTTACCCTAAACGTCAAATTCTTTAAGTAAAACCTATATTCGCGAGCTACGCCGCGGGCACAGCTAGTATATAATATATATATACTTAGTCCAGGAACAAGGAATTTACATGTGTAGTGCAATTTTTGGTTTTTGTGAATATTTTAGTCCCAATTATATAAACAACAAGCACAAGCATTCTAAACACAAAATTATATATCAATATCATATTTTTCGTCATCACTGTGGGGACTATATGGTTCTTCTGGCAGGCGCACCTCTCCACAAAACATGAGCTCTACATAGTTGAAATAATCCAAAGCAATATTAGTTAGAGTTGCTCCTGTTGCAACACCCAACATTGTACCGATAAACGGTCTTTGACCTATCGAGCTTCTTAAGATAGCCCATAAGAAAATGGAACCTAGAGGCCAAAGGCATCCACCAAGAAGCGCCCATGAGAAGCGTCTTGCAGGTGCAGCAGTTGCAATGTGGGGTCTTGCCCAAAGCCAAAGACCAGCACCACTACTCGCAGATAGGAATAACACATCAGTCACATCACGTTGTGGGAATAACCTGCAATTAAAAGCTTAATATAAGTTGTTGGCACATAACACGGTTAAATATACCTAACTCAAGTTTTAATTTTGCAAGAGAATGAGAATGAAGTTTCAGTTTTAAAGGCATAATTACGATACCAAACTACAAAAAATAATTTTACTGAAGAGTATATTGAATAAATAAAAGAATAACAAACGTACCTGACCATTAAATGGGGATTCATTACACTTACTGACAAAGTTGTGTAGCTAACAATGCCTTGCAAAGGCAAATAATAAAATAACACATTGTCTTTTGTGAAAGGTGGTATCCTTATTTTATTTACCGACTTGTTGAAATATTCGATAGTTCTGGGGACTATCACCGGAACATTAGAGATTTGTCGTTTAAAGTTAATGTAAATCTTTTCCAAAACATCCATTTTAGAGGTACTGTTTTTTTTTTATTTCATCCACATTAACAAGGTTACGTCGCTACATATTAGTTGGCAATGGCTGTGCAGTTATTTATACTGTTTGCAATTATCTTTAATATGTATATGTAATTGTTGAAAACTATTAATCAGAATCAAAATATAGTTAAAAATAAATTGTAAACATAGATAAATAAATATGTAGCAAGTGATTTAATAAGCAATTATATTTATTAAGATTATTAGCTTGGATGCTTGTCTTTTAAGTAATGTCTTCATTTCATTCGGGATGTTCGTTTTAAAGATTTTCAGTATCAAGTGATAATAATCCTTTATAGTACACTGCTTCACAATATGTTGATGCATAACATTGCGTAGTTTATGGGAGATTTTGACGACAACTTGAGCTTCGTTTAAGTATCCTAGCAGGTTTGCCTCTTCGATACATCGAATAAAAACCGGTGATTACTTGATGTTGACAAACTAGTTATGCAGTCTGGAAGTAGCCTTAATTTTACAATAACATGTTGACCACGAATTTTGCCGATTAAGCTTTTGCTATTAGACTACTGAAAACATTTTATGAAGTGTAACGTTACAGAAGACGCTGATTCCACTTTATAATAATTGTTATTGTTGGTCAAACCAAGGCCTCATACTTTCAGTCAACAGACTTGTTTTGCCCATCCTATAAAAGCCTTTACATTTAGAATAAAATTCATTATAGAATTCATCGTAATCATGTAAACAAGTCAGTGTTGCAAAGAATTGGTATTAATACATTGTTGTAATGTAAAAGTAATAAATGTTATCGAGACATATTTATTTCTTTTTAAAAAGCTTCAGCACCGCCCCCGAAACTTTACTAACTGGTATATAATGTGTTGACAAATTAACAAACATCGGATTGATTCGATGTATCGATGCTTTACATCGAGTGTTCTTAATATATCGATGTATATCGTCTATCAATAGCATAGAGCATTACAAAAAATTAAATTAATGTTTATGTGTTAATTTGATGATTGTGCCTGTACTTCACTGTGCTTTATCTGTAATTTTATCTAGCTTTATCTAGTATTTGAGTTTTGACGGTAACTTGGCCGGCGGCGGATTGCTGCTCCTGTTGATCCACCTTGATATGTAAAAGTGGTTCAATTTTGTGTATTAAATGTCTGCGCATGTGAATTATTAATGAAAACGGTGAAACAAGTGCTCCGATGGTAATGTGAATCTCACGTCAAAGTGCCTGTCAGCTTAGACACCTTGAGATACTATCGCCAACTATCTGCTGACTCAAGTTGCTATCGAAATCTCTCAAGGGCTGCGCAATGTGACGCATCAACACTATTACTACTATAAAGAATCATTACTAGACATTGAGATAAAATGAAGACATGGCTTAAAAGATAAGAATCCAAGGTAAAAATTACAACCTCCTTGAAACATCTTAATATTTTTTTTTCTTTATATACCCTGCCTTTTTGTCAATCATCTATCTACGTTGGGTTTTTGGCGGGAAATTGACCGGCGGCGGTTTGCTGCTCTTGTATTATTGTTTAAATAATGGTTTGAAGTGGACTTTGATATGTAAAATTGGTGCGATTTTGTGTATTAAGTGTCTACGCATGTGAACTATTAGTGGAAACAGTGAAACAAGTGCTCTGAGGGTGATGGATTCTCAAGATAAGCTGTTTGTTTGCATAGGCGCCTTTAGATACCATCGCCAACTGTCAGCTGTCTGCTGGATCAAGTTGCCGTCGAAATCTCCCAAGAACTGCACAATGTGACGCATCAACATATTGTGAAGTAGTGAACTATGAAGGATAATTACAAAAGACAAGGCTGTATTGCATAGTTCTTTTGCCTGCTCTCTCGAGCGAATAATAAAAACAACAATCTACGTTTT
Organism: Parnassius mnemosyne; assembly: GCA_963668995.1. NCBI lineage: Eukaryota > Metazoa > Arthropoda > Insecta > Lepidoptera > Papilionidae > Parnassius > Parnassius mnemosyne. The sequence continues at coordinate 28,417,821 of CAVLGL010000159.1, forward strand.
TTTTAAACTGGCTTTACGGCTTTGAGTTCTAGCCCTTCTGAGCCTTATCTTTGTTTTTATTACTTATCACCACAGAGTAGTACTTTTATAAGTACTTTGTGCTTTTTATATTTATCTCAATTCTCAGATTTTGGCGGGGACTTGACCAGCGGCAGTTTGCTGCTCCTGTAATATTGTTTAAATAATGATTTGAAGTGGATTTTGATATGTAAAAGTGGTGCGATTTTGTGTATTAAGTGTCTGCGCATGTGGACTATTAGTGGAAACAGTGAAACAAGTGCTCTGATTCTCAAGATAATGTATCTGTCTGCTTAGGCGCGTTGGGATACCATCGCAAACTGTCAGCTGTCTATCTACTGTCTCAAGTAATCAAGTTGACGTCAAAAACTCCCAATGGCTGCACAATGTGACGAATCAACATATTGTGAAGCAGTGTACTATGACAAAGACGTATTAAAAGAGATAGACAGGTTACACACTAACGTTATTGTATTTTAAAGTGGCGCAGGTAGTACTATATCTACGTACAGTTATTTATTATGATACGGTGCGCTAACAAAAAGAGACAAATGATACGGCATACCTATCGTTAGAAAAAGATGAATATACATCAATAGTTGCGTATTGATTGCTGCTGAGCGCTCATTTGCACGAGCGCGTGACATACCGATATGGGAATGAACACACTAGCTAGCGGCAAAGTTTACACTAGCGGTTAGTGTTGAAATAATAAAACCAATTATGAACAAAACATCTATATTCAAAATATTAATGAGACGTTTTTCTTGTCTCTAACAGTTGCCGTGTAATTTATGCACCACCTAAAAACACAGGAAGGCATTTTACCACGAATAACTAGAAGATTTACGCGCTGTAGCGAAGGTATAGCCGCGACGCGAGAGCGTGCCCGACTGAATGCGAGTCGGGCAATTACCTGACTTTCGTATTGCCATTTTAGAGCGAGTATGACGTATCTATACTTTAAAAACATCTTAGTACAATGAAGCATAATTATACATTTTAACTAAACGTAGTGATTATATTCTCTTTGATTGTAACTTCAGGCTCAGAAGGGCTAGAACCCAGAGCCGTAAAGGCAGTTTTAAAAATCTAAATTATCAAATAATCAAATCAATCAAAATTATAAATATAGGTATGTAAAGTGCTTGTTTTTATTTTTGTATTCAAATTAAATATTTTTAACGAAAAATGTTCAACAAACTATTTTTTCATAACCTTACACAGTGTTTCAGTACAAATCGAACTATATTTTCTAGAAGGAAACTCTTGCTTCTAAGCAAAAGAAAATATTCTGAAGACCTAATACTAGGATTAGAGACATCTTGCGACGACACCGGTTGCGCAATCGTAAATAATAAAGGCGAATTATTATCTGAATCCCTACATTCACAGAATTTAATGCATTTGCGAAATGGAGGGATAATTCCAGATATTGCGCGAGATTTACATTCTATGTTTGTTGAACCAGTCGTAACCGAAACATTGAGGAATGCAAAAGTATCAATGGATTCTATAGTAGCTATAGCAGTGACGGTAAAACCGGGGCTTCCTCTTAGCCTTGCAGTGGGTATGAAGTATGCAAAATATTTAGCCCGTAAATATAATAAGCCAATAATTCCTATCCACCACATGGAAGCTCATGCCTTAGCTGCTAGAATGCAACATAACATAACATTTCCATACTTAACATTGCTAATATCTGGTGGGCACTGTTTGTTGGCTGTTGTTCAAGATGTTACACATTTTAAACTACTTGGTGAAAGTATAGATATGGGACCTGGTGAAATGTTCGATAAAGTTGCTAGAAGAATGAAATTAAGAAATATTCCTGAATATTCAAAAACGTGTGGAGGACAAGCAGTTGAAATAGCAGCATCCAAAGCTACTAATCCCCAAATTTTTAAACTTCCTTTGCCTCTAAGTGATTATAAAGATTGTAATTTTAGTTTTAATGGCCTTAAAACATCAGTGTTATTACATCTGCACAGAAAAGAAAGAGAACATGAAATAACTGCAGATAAATTAATACCAGAGGTAAATGATTTATGTGCAGCTATGTTAATGGCTACATCTAGACACTTAGTTCATCGGACTCAGAGAGCTATGGAGTTTTGCCAACAAAATAATTTAATACCCGATAATAATAAGCAACTCATAGTATCAGGTGGAGTTGCATGTAATAATTATATTTTTAGTACTCTTACATTGTTGTGCCATGAATTTAATTATAATATTTATAGGCCATCACCAAAATTATGTACAGATAATGGTGTAATGATAGCATGGAATGGTTTAGAAAAATGGAGGAAAAGATTAGATATTGTAAATAATTTAAATACTATAGACATTGAAGGTACTAGTCAATTAGGTGAAAGTCTTATATCAAGAGTTGTAGAAGCAAGAATACCTATAAAATTGATGAAAATAAAAGTAAGGGCTTAATATTTATTTTGATTTTTAATTTAAAAACATATATACGATCCGTTCAGGAGTTATGATGCCACAGACAGAAATACACTATAAACATTAACACCGTTCTGTTTTGATCGGCAGTTAAAATGCTCTTAAAATTGTATTAAACAACTTTGGTGGTGACGAGATCTGGTGATGTGACTCAGATTTGGCATATACTATTAAAACAATAGTAATGCATTGAACTTCACCATTCTACCATAAGTGAAGATTATTTTTTTTTAATTACAATTACTACTGAAAGTCCACTGCTAAATATAGGCTTCCCCATGATTATCTAATAATTGGGGATATATGCTATAGTTACGATGCTTGGCAGGCAGTTATATCATAATTTATTTTTGTGAATCGATTTTGATGATTCTTCTTTTTTTTTGAAAACTGGTGCTTATCATGTGGTCGCATATAAATTTGATCAGTCTGACCTGTAGTTTTTGAGTAATCCTTAATAATTTATATTGAAGTCAGTTGTACAAAATTTTTAATTCTACCACTTGTTATAGTTTAAAAAATAGATAAAGGTAATATTTAATTTTTTTTTATTATATGATTATCATTTATACATGGTAGAGTCATGCTGCAGCTATATTAATAGTATAGTTGTGACACAAATGGGTCAGCTCGACTGGGGAAGGACCATGCTCTCACAGAATACCAGCGTAAAATAGCAGCTTAATGCTGCTGTGTTTCATATGGTGAGTGTAGAGTACCGGAGACCCTTTTTACTGGAAAAGAGGCATTCTATCATAGTCTTCACGGCTGACAACACATCTGCATTTTAATTTGCAAGCAAAGATAGATGTCGATGTCTATATGCCACAGTAACCAATTACCATCAGGTGGACCAGGTGCTTGTTTGTCACCCTTATTCTCAAAAAAATAATCAGTCCCTGCAATACATGACCAGTCACTTACATATTAAGAAGATTTGAATATATTATCACTAAATGTTATGATAATTTAATGGTAGTTCTGGTGAAGGGGGTAATTGTAAAACTTCTTGAGCACCCTGATTTGTATAATTATTTAAGATTTAAGTCCTGTAGAGTGAGGGGTTCAAGCTTTTCCCAAATGCATATCTTACCTACACAATGTGCGCCCTGCTGACTAACAAGGTTCTGGCAACAAACTCAGTGGTAAATATATAAGAAAACCACTGATTCGGCAAAATTTCACAGACTTGTGACGGCATATAGTATTACCACTGACGGTGGAGGTGTTGGTCTAGTATTCACACAATCTGTATGTCCAATGTGTAATGGCAGCCTAAGAATATGCACTATGCCATATCGTCCCATGGGTGGCATAAGAGGCAACAAAGGGAAGCAAACCAGTTGATGGGTAGCAGTGTCTTACTAATAACAACTAGAAAACAAAAAACTTTGGTTGGTAATCCGCCTGTCAATCATGGCGACTATGGCAAACATTATCTCAAGAGCAATAACAGAAAGAAACGGCGCCCAATCCATAGTGGCCCTGGTGTCCCTGGTGGCCCTGGTGTTCCTGGTGTTCTTGGTGGCTGGATTGCTAAGAATCTCCTGTGGAGGTTCTGTTGCCACTTTCGACGATTCGACCTGACAACATTTAACACAAGCACCCTAAGGACTGACAGGATCTTGAAGCTGGAAGAAGATATAGCTGAAGCTGGTATAAGTTACACTGGGGTATTGTAAGATTATTTAGACATAGACATTGACATGCATTTATTCAGCAACTTACACTTAGGTATACAGTTTTAATACAGAATATAAAATGATACCTAAATAAAAACATCAAAGATAAAAATAAATAAGAGTACCACAGAATAAATAATAGTATTACATATAGAACTTGTACTCTTTTGATGTTGACTGCTTGCCGACGTTTTAATATCCTACATAATTATTATTAATCGAATAAATCGCGCACGCAAGCTAAATAAAAGTTATCGCTGCGCGCGAGTGTCCGTATTACTTTTGCATCTTTTCCTCTTCTTACGTCAGGACGGACTTTCCGTAGTTAGTAAGGCAACAGCCCTTAATAAGGAAAAAAAAATACATTGTGAAATGGTAAGTTACTTAGGTAAAATACCTATTCTGACTATGATCGACCATATTTCCGCTACTATGTAAGTTCTGTGATGCCCAACGCATGCAACTTGCAAGGCCATTCGTCGGGAATCGCAATGTTTGGCTCTGAAGAAATAGGTAGATCATAATCAATGAGGTAGATAGTGTAAACAACAAATAAACCAGAAATACGATTCCTAACAGAAATATGATCTTATTCTACTTAGTTAAAAATCTTCTAAACAAAGTTTTAATTTCAGTATTTTTTGTGTTATTATAACTTAAAATATTTTAATTACATAATACAAGTATAGGTATGTAAGAAGGTACTTGGATAGTAAAGTAAATTTCGACTAACTTGTAATAAAGTAGATACCGAGGTATTACTTCTGTTGTTAAATTATTACTTAATCCTTTTTCGCTATCTAAGTACCACCTATCTAAAAAAAAAAAAATATATTCACCTTTGGTTATCCTTCGGTAACTTAAAAAATGACATCTGAATCCTTTTGTTTGCTCATTAACCGGTTCAATTCGGATGACGAGCCAGGCGTACCATCGATTACTTTTGTGTGTGGCGTATGACACACGAGTCGTGTCTTTTTAAAAATCGTTATAACTCGCTCAAATTGCGTTTTTGGAAAATTTATCAAGAATAAAATATTCATTACGAGGGCGGCACTGAAAATTTCGGGAATCAAGGAAGTGACACAACATTACTATTTAAAAATGTATTTATTGCTTTTCGAAGTATTCTCCGCGAAATTTGACACATTTTTCCATACGATAGAACAAATCATTGAAGCAACCATTCCATTCGGAAGTTGGGGTCTCCAAAATGGCCGTTTTGTAGGCGTCTACAGCTTCTTGAGGTGATGAAAATCTCTGTCCACGCAATTTATTCTTTATTCTAGGGAAAGTATAGAAATCATTAGGGCTTAGGTCGGGACTGTACGGCGGATGATCTAATAATTCTATATTTTCTTGCTCTAAAAACTCTTTTGTTCTGTGTGCGGTGTGAGAACTCGCATTATCGTGATGGAGGATGATGCGGCGGTTGCAGTTCTCTTTACGGTGTTTATAAACGACCTGTGGCAAACAAATGCTAGCATACTATTCTGCATTAACCGTTCTTTGTCCCTCAAGAGGGATAGTCGTAACATGGCCGGTTTTGGAGACAAACGTAAACGTCACCATTTTTTTTGCAACACTCCGTGAACGAACAATTTTTGTTGGCTTTAACTCATTTTCGAACACCCAAACTCGTGACTGGTTTTTTGTTTCGGGTTCGTAAGCATTTATCCAGGATTCGTCACCTGATACGATGTTGTATACAGCATTTGAGGATCCTGCGTGGAATCTTTCGAGAGTTCTGACGCACCAAGTAACGCGAGCCGCTTTTTGCTCTTCACAGAGCGAATGCGGTATCCATCGGAAAAACAACTTTTTTACACCTAATTGTTCATGCAAGATTATTTGTATTTGACTCATGCCAATGTCTAAAGTTGCCTGAAATTCGCGGTATGTCACATGTCGATCTTCCTCAATCAGTTTACGCACAGCATCAACGTTTTCTTGGGTGACTGCAGTTTTTGGACGACCTTGACGGGGATCATCACTGAGCTTGACACGTCCACGTTGAAATTCAGCAAACCAGCGATAAATTGTGGTTTTGGATGGGGCTTCATCACCAAATGCAGAAATTATGCGGTCAACACACTGTTTTTGTGTTAAACTACTTCGAAAGTCATAATAAATCATCGCTCTTGAATTTTCTCGAGTCAATTCCATTTCCTCAACGACTAAACAAGTTTGACAAAACCTTGTGACAAGACCGAAAATCTTTTTTTAAATAAATAAATAGTATTCGATTTTTAAAACCAAGGGGTTTTCAATTAAAAAGATTTTAAAATGACAGGAACAGTGGAAATATTCCATTCCCGATACTTTTAGTGCAGCCTTTGTATTTTGCAAGTAGTAGTAGCAAGTAAAAAAAGTTCGCTAATAAATAGTCTTTTGTCAATCCGCCGCCGTATAGCGCCGGCGTTTTTTTCCTTTTGAAAACACTTGTTTTGCTATTCTTACTAAATAGACGTTTTCAGATCGACTTTACTTTTACATTTGTATAACATAACAAGTAAAAAGTTGACATTGTGTTTGACATTTATTTTTGCATTTATTTTGATTTTTCGCATTTATTTTAAAATTTCGGTGTAATATACTATAAAAATAATATAAATAAACTTAAACACATGTAGACAGAAAAGTTAAAAGACAGACATACATCTTTGGAAGCATTTTAAATAGCTGGGCATTGACGACCGTTATCATCGCTATGACTGAACAGGTAAATGCGTACATGGTATCGGGATGCTGCGCTGGCGCATTGGAGAATGAAAACTACTTTAGCTGTATCTCATGTAATAAAGCTTTCCATCATGCTTGCATGACTAACTGTGAAGTAGCGCTACGTAATTCAACGAATTGGACTTGCCCAACCTGCTCCGGCAAAAGTCTTAAGCCACCTAGAGACGACAACGCCCCAGTCCGTTATAACTCTAATGTTACCGTGAGAGGAGCAAGAAGGCAAGCATTAAGCTCGCTCCCTACTACTAGCTGTAATTCATTGACTACTGGTGACGTTCGAGACATTGTTCAAGATGTTATACAGAATGAGTTAAGCACACTTTTAACGAAACTTAATGTCACCATAACAGCTTTAGTCGGTGAGGAATTACGATCAGTTAAAGCTGAACTGAAGAATGTGAAAGACTCAATCAACCTTGAAAAGAGTCAACATAAAAACTGTATGGTTAAACATAAGGAGTTCAAGAAAATAATAGAGAATCTTCAGACACAAAATACTTCAATGCAGGCGACAATCGCGGAATTAAGCTCGAGAATACAAGAGCTTGAACAAAAGCAAACAAAAAATGACAACCCAGCAACCAATGAAAACTTATAAACTAAAAAAGGTAATTTATCAAATTCATTCATACCATCAACAGCTGCTCATGGTGCGGCATTCACACATTATTCAAAACCGAGTAAGAGCCAAGATAGTTTGGAATATAGTAACGGCAAGGGAGAAGAGAACAAGGAATTAAATATAGCTTTGTCACAGTTAGAAAGCATTAGTCAGCCGCAGACGGAGAAACAGTATGACACTAGACAAACTGATTGGTAAACGATTACAAATCGAAAGAAAGATAGGAAAACCAATCGGGCAGCAATTATGAGAGGAGGAAATAGCCAAATTAGTAACCTAAAAGAAAAAATATTTGCATGTATGGTCGTTACATCCTGACACATCAAGAGAAACGATGATGGCACACGTTGAAAGTATCTGCGGTGGAATTAACATCACTGTTGAAAAAATAGATCACAAAACACAGCGCGATTACTCGTCTTTCAAAATTGGGGTGCCGGAAAGTTTGTACGAGAGAATTGCTGATGCAGATGTGTGGCCTGTGAACGTATGTTTCAGTGAATGGCGTTGGTTTCGAAACTTTCGTAAATCCAGCGAAGAGGAAAACTAAGCATGCATTGGTGTTGTACTATCAAAATGTTCGGGGACTGCGTACAAAACTGAAAACATTTTATAAAAATTTACTCGGATCAACGGCCGACTTAATAGCTATCACCGAAACTGGAATAAATGACTCGGTGACAATCATCCCTTTGAAATCGTGGAAATAATTTCCTATTTTTTGTTGTATTGTGTATATTCCACCAAAGTCTATTGAGAGCGAGTATTTGTATATGTTTCATTTATTAGAACAGTTATGTATAGATTATGATAATATTGTTCTCGTTGCTGATCTTAATAATATGTATTCTGCAAATCAGAATATACAGTGTTACGAGTATTATGAGTACTTTGTCATCTACTGCGGATTTCGACAATGTAATTACATTTTTCATTGGAACAGTCGAACGCTCGATGTCGTGCTGACTACTTTGCCGGAGGATGAGATCGTCGTTAGTGACGAACGTGATGAGTGCTTGTCATACATCGACCCGCAGCACCCGCCGTTGCGAGTGAGCATTAAATGCGCGAGCCCAGCTACAGTCCCCGTCGGATCCGCGTCGGCAGCCGCCTCCAGTGGAACTTCGCTAAGGGTGATTTCCATACGATGTACTTATCGCTGGCGCAAGCGGACTGGAGCGCATTTTATGTAACAAATAGCGTTGAGGAAGTATACGGTAAGTTTTATGACACATTTAATAGGATTCTAGATGATAACACTCGTAGAAAAAGACCTAAGGCTAACCACTCGCGGTATCATTATCCGGAATGGTACACAACTGATATAATATATGATATAAGCCGAAAAGCTTTCTATCACAAGGCTTATAAGATAAGTGGTTCAAGCAATGATTATAAAAACTTTTCTTATTATCGCGCAGTAGTAAAAAATAAAATTAAAACCGCATACCGTAACTACCAAAATAGTATCGAAACGCAATTTGTTAAAGAACCGAGGTCCTTTTGGAATTTCATAAATAACAAGCGCTCGAAGCGAAGTAAAACTCGGATAGTTAAAAATGGAGTTCCGTTGTTAGAAAGTGAGTACGCACAGGAGTTTGCTAATTACTTCCAAACAGTTTATGGAGATGCAGCTCCGCAGCTGGATGCAACCGCCGCCGCGCAAACAGCGCCTGAACGCGGAGCGCGGGTGCACGTAGGACAGTTGTCTCTTAGCGACATGCGTGCGGCCCTGGCGAAACTTATACCCAAACGATCGGTAGGTCCAGACGGTGTCCCCCCCTATATTATTGTTACGCGCCACTATTAATGTCTTGTACATGGCAACACTAGTTACACTAGCGCCCCCTAGTGTCGAGTAAATGAAAGTATTGCGCGCCACTATTAATGTCTTCTACATGGCAACACTAGTCACACTAGCGCCCTCTAGTGTCGAGTAGCAGAACTAGGAGAGTCGAGATCCTTCCAGAAATTTCGGGACCGATATGTACTCGAACATTCTAGATGTCGCTACAGTAGAAGGTTCTGGAAACTATCTGCGGCCCTATATAAGGCCGGTATAGACCACGACCGGGGCAGTATTGAATTGGCGATACAAGAGAATACTTCGAAGCGAAATAACGGCGAACTGTGTTTTATTATTAGTGTGATTTTAGATTGTAATTAGTGTTGTGTAATTAAAGTGTCAATTTTGGTAATTCAATCGGCAGTTTTTAATTGTCTCGAACCCCAAGCTCGTAACAATTGGTGTCAGAAGTGGGATCAAATATGCCGATTTTACCTAAAGACGACACGGAGGGTATCCGTACCCGAAGTCAACGCCAACAGGAGACGGACCAGAGACGATTTGGTAATGCAACGCCGCAAACGTCGGAGGGCCAGTTGCTAACCACGGAGGCTGGCCCGTCAGCAGCTCCTGCATCTGCAGCACCTGACTTAGGTGCTCTGATGATGATGCTGCAGGATCAGGCTCGCCGACAGGAGGAACAGGCCCGCCGACAGGAGGAACAGGCCCGCCGACAGGAGGAACAGACCCGTCGGCTGGAGGAGCAACTGCAGCGCGGTATGGAAGAACAGATGCTCCTCAGGAAGGACCTTCACGCTACCTTCGGGAAAGAGATAAAGGAGGTGAAGGATAGGGTTGCTCAACATGACAACCGCCTGTCGGAAGCTGAAACCCGAATCGACCAAGTGAACAATCGGGTTGACAACGTGATGGCTGATGTGAAGAAAACGCTGGACGACCTCAAACTTGGGGATGGAATCACAGCTCCCGTGGTAGCTACAACACCTTCGCTACGTGGATTCAAAGTGCCGCCGTTCGACGGGAGTTCTTCCTGGTCGGCCTACAAAATCCAGTTCGAGGCTGTCATGAAAGCGAACGGCTGGAATAAAAGTCAGGCCATGACTGCTCTCACCCTAGGCCTACGCGACCAGGCCTTAACTGTTCTGGAAGCTCTCGGTAAGGAAGTAACTTACGAGCAGCTCCTTGAGGCATTGGAGGCAAGATATGGCGATGCTCACCTGGAACACGTCTTTCGTGCGCAGCTCAAAGATCGCGTGCAACGCAGTAACGAAAACCTGCAGCAGTGGGCCCTTGAGGTGGAGAAGCTGGTTCGAAAAGCGTACCAGTCTGTACCTGCGCTCATTGTAGGGAACCTGGTGCAGACATTCATCGACGGCATCCGCGACCTTGAAGTCAGAGCTGCTGTGAGGCTCGGGCACCACGAGACGCTTAAGGACGCCTTGACCCATGCACTGGAGGTGGAAGCCGTGCGGCAGGATCATCGTTCCCACCGCGTCAGGGAGGTTGCAGCAGCTACAGTTCAGGACCGCAATAAGGGCTACAGCCCTAGGTGCTACGGCTGTGGGGAAAGGGGCCATCTTCGATCCAGCTGCCCTAAACGAACTGTAGAAAGGGAAGGTGATCGATATCGACAGGGTAGTGTGGCTGACAGCACCGCCCAGCAACAGCAGGGAAACTGGCGGGTGCTGGCTGATGTTAAAAGAGCCCCAAGGATTTCGATCTCACAAACCCATGATGGGAACAGCCTAATCATCAAGGGCGAAGTCAACGGAACGCCGTGTAAACTGACCATAGACACTGCAGCCTCTCGCACGGTTGTCAGTTCCCAACTTATAAGTCGGTTCCTTGGGGACTCCGCATACAACCGAGAACGCATTAATTTGGTGACAGCCACCGGTCAGCGCATACCCGTCCGTGGAGAGAAGGAGATGGAGTTGAAGCTAGGCAACATGATCTACCTGCATAATGTCATCGTGGCTGATATAATGGACGACTGCATCCTGGGCCTAGACTTTATGAGGAAGAATTGTTGTGAGATCGACGTTAAGCAAGGTGTTTTGAAATGTGGACAAGAGGAACTTTTCGTGGAAGGGGCGTTACCAGGGAATGTGTACAGCCTTAAGAAGATTGTTCTTCCGCCGAGATCGGAAACGATTGTGCCGGTTAGACTTCCACGGAATCCTGGGCAAACTCTTCGTTGTGTACTCGTGGAAAGGGTAGACAATGACCTTCCATGGAAAGTGGCGCGAACCTTGGTCAGAACCGCCGACATCTCAGGAGTACGTGTGCTGAACCTTTGTGATCAGGAACAGATTATAGAAAAAGGCACATTGGTTGGTACTAGTGAGGAAGTGGATTGGTTGCGTCGGTGCGAATATCTATCGACCGGGACCCCTAGCAAGGATGGACAAACGAGAGTGACCACACTTTTAGAAGACTGTCGCAGCGTTCTCTCCCCGAATGAAATGGTCAAGGCGAAGAAGTTGTTACTCAAGTACGCCAATGTTTTCTCGTCAAACGAAGCTGACATAGGAAAGACTGGCTTAGTTCAACACAAAATAAACACAGGACAAGAATTGCCTATTCGTCAGCGGCCAAGAAGATTGCCTGTAGCACGTGAAAAGGAAGTGGAAACCATGATTGAGGGAATGGTGAAGGATGGTGTTATTGAACCTTCATCTAGTCCATGGTGTTCACCTGTGGTGCTGGTAAAGAAGAAGGACGGCAGCATGCGGTTTTGTGTTGACTATCGCCGCCTTAACGACATTACAAAGAAGGACAGCTATCCCTTGCCAAGAATTGATGACACGCTGGATATGCTTACAGGCGTAAAGTGGGTCAGTACGCTAGATCTGAAAAGTGGCTACTGGCAGGTTGAAATTGACCCTAAGGACAAGGAGAAAACTGCATTCTCCACAGGAAAGGGTCTGTGGCAATTCAAAGTCATGCCGTTTGGATTGTGCAATGCTCCAGCAACGTTTGAAAGGTTGATGGAGCTTGTACTTACCGGGCTAATTGGAGATGCTTGTCTGGTCTATTTGGATGACATCATCATCGTAGGCCGTACGTTTGAGGAACACCTTCAAAACCTGGAACGCGTGCTCATGAAGATCCAGAGTGCCAACCTCAAGTTGAGTCCAAAGAAGTGCTCACTATTCAAACGGCAAGTTAGTTTTTTGGGGTATGTAGTGTCGGAAGAAGGTATCCGCACGGATCCAGAGAAAATTGCTGCTGTCAAGGAGTGGCCGGTCCCAAAAGACAAGACACAGGTTAGAGCATTTTTGGGTTTGTGCTCTTATTATCGGCGATTTGTGAAGAACTTTGCAGATATAGCCAAACCTCTGCACAAGCTAACCGAGGAGAAGCGACAATTCTGCTGGGATGAAAGTTGCGATATTGCATTCCAGGAGCTCAAGAACCGCCTGTGCAAAACACCTATTTTGGGGTACCCTGATGCGGGCAAGGAATTCATAGTTGACACAGACGCAAGTGATATAGGACTTGGCGGTGTGTTGTCTCAACGGAATGGTGATCAAGAGATTGTGATAGCGTACTTCAGCAAGTCGTTGTCAAAGCCGGAAAGGAACTATTGTGTCACAAGACGGGAATTGCTTGCTGTGGTAAAGTCCTTGCAGCATTTTAGCAAATATCTTCTAGGGCGGAAATTCCACTTACGAACTGACCATGCTGCACTGAAATGGCTATTGCAGTTCAAAAATCCGGAAGGACAAGTTGCGAGATGGATAGAACTACTGCAGGAATACGACTTTGTGATCGAACATCGCAGCGGGAAATCTCATGGCAATGCAGATGCATTGTCAAGAAGACCTTGCCCTGAAGATTGCAAGCATTATACTAGGCAAGAGGGTAAGGAAGTGGTATCTGTGAGAATGCTCAGGACAGACCAGCTCAGCAATGTGTGGAAGGACAGCCTACAGCATGCACAGCAGGAAGATTCGGACATTAAGCCGATTCTGGAATGGATGAAGGCCAGTGCTCCTAAGCCCAAGTGGAGCGACGTCTCAGCAATGAGTTCGACCACAAAAAGCTATTGGGCCCAATGGGACAGCTTGCTGATTCAGGATGGAGTACTGTGCCGTAAATGGGAAAATGGTCGGGGAGACAGGTGTCATTTGCAAATGGTTGTCCCTAAGGCTAAAGTGCCGGATATTCTACAGCTGTACCATAGTGGTTGTTCAGGAGGCCACCTGGGAGTTAAACGAACTCTCCTGAAGATCCGAGAACGGTTTTACTGGGTCCACTGTCGTGACGATGTCCAGGACTGGTGCCGCAAATGTACAAGTTGTGCGGCTGTAAGGGGACCTCAAATTCGTAGTAGGGGCGCATTGAAATTGTACAATGTTGGTGCACCATGGGAGAGGATAGCCATTGACGTTGCGGGGCCGTTTCCAGAAACTGAAAGTGGTAACAAGTATTTCATGGTCGTGATGGATTACTTCACTAAGTGGCCAGAAGTCTTCGCCATTCCAAATCAAGAAGCTTCAACCGTTGCAGATAAACTAGTTCATGAAGTCTTCTGTCGTTTTGGAGTACCTTTAGAGATTCACAGCGATCAAGGAAGGAATTTTGAGTCTCAAATATTCCAGGAAACTTGCCGAGTTATGGGTACTCAGAAAACACGAACAACTTCTTACCACCCACAATCTGATGGAATGGTAGAAAGATTTAATCAGACATTGGAGAGGTACCTAGCAAAAGTTGTGGAAAAACGACAACGAGACTGGGATAGGCACATACAACCGTTTTTGTTGTCATATCGAAGCGCTGTTCACGAAAGTACATCAGTGACACCAGCTTACGTAAACTTTGGGAGAGAATTGCGGCTGCCTGCAGACCTGATCACCGGAATACCACCTGATGCCCCACGCAGTATAACCGATTATGCAAATGACTTGCGGAACAAAATGAATGACATTTATGAGCACGTCAGACAGACGGGCCAGCAAACGTCTGAGAAGATGAAAACACGGTATGACCGCAAAATGAACAACAAGGGGTTTGATGAAGGTTCTCTAGTGTGGTTACACAATCCAGTTCGCAGCAAAGGGAAATCTCCTAAGCTTCAAGCTAAATGGGACGGACCGTACCGGATTGTGACAAGGATCAATGACGTAACCTACCGGATACAGAAAGGTGCCAGAGGTACTCCTAAGATTGTCCATGTGGATCGACTGGCGCGTTATTATGGGGCCAATAATGCTCGGGACGAGCATGTCTTAGGAGGGGGCAGTGTTACGCGCCACTATTAATGTCTTGTACATGGCAACACTAGTTACACTAGCGCCCCCTAGTGTCGAGTAAATGAAAGTATTGCGCGCCACTATTAATGTCTTGTACATGGCAACACTAGTCACACTAGCGCCCTCTAGTGTCGAGTAGCAGAACTAGGAGAGTCGAGATCCTTCCAGAAATTTCGGGACCGATATGTACTCGAACATTCTAGATGTCGCTACAGTAGAAGGTTCTGGAAACTATCTGCGGCCCTATATAAGGCCGGTATAGACCACGACCGGGGCAGTATTGAATTGGCGATACAAGAGAATACTTCGAAGCGAAATAACGGCGAACTGTGTTTTATTATTAGTGTGATTTTAGATTGTAATTAGTGTTGTGTAATTAAAGTGTCAATTTTGGTAATTCAATCGGCAGTTTTTAATTGTCTCGAACCCCAAGCTCGTAACATTATTAAGGACTGTACGATGGTACTAGCTCGCCCTCTTCTACATTTGTTCAATGTTTGTTTGCGTGATCGCTCGTATTCTGACGGTTGGAAGCTGACTAGGGTAACTCCGGTCACCTATAGCGGTGCTGTCAGCGTTCGCGAAGGTCTTCGAG
Source organism: Parnassius mnemosyne (assembly GCA_963668995.1). Classification (NCBI taxonomy): domain Eukaryota; kingdom Metazoa; phylum Arthropoda; class Insecta; order Lepidoptera; family Papilionidae; genus Parnassius; species Parnassius mnemosyne. Next base: position 28,433,014 of record CAVLGL010000159.1, read on the forward strand.
TCAGCATTGTGTTCCTGCATTTACTCGCAGGTTAATGTACAATTTAATGATGCACAGCATGTTTTTCGGACGGGTCGCAGCACAAATTCCAACTTAATGTGCTTCATAAATCACTTAGAACCAGCTCTCGATTCAGAGGCTGGTGCCCAGCTGGATGTAGCCTATTTCGACTATAGGAAGGCTTTCAGTAGTGTGGACAATGACGTCTTGTTGAGGAAATTCGCAATGGCTGGTATCACTCCAGACCTTTTGCAGTTCTTTTCTAGTTATTTAACTACGCTGGCTACACCTGAAACTCGTATCTAACCCTTACAGGAGTCGGTCAAGGGAGTAATTTGGGTCCGTTAGAATCTATCATTATGATAAATGACCTTCCAGAGGTGGTGAGAGACGCGGGTTGCTTACTCTTTGCGGATGATCTCAAATTATTCCTGAGGATTACTTCCGACGAGGACTGCAACCGCTTACAATGTAATATTGATCGGGTGGTGGAGTGGGGTCGGGAGAATAAATTGCTGTAATATATCAAAATGCAATGTGATGTCTTTCACACGCTCGAGGACCCCGATACATTTCAACTACCTCATGGAAGGGGATGTCATCAATCGCGTTGTCTGTATACGTGATCTTGGCGTCTTATTTACCGAGGACGTGACGTTTCGTACTCATATTGTACAGGTGTGTAAAAAGGCCTTTAAAAACCTGGGCTTCATAATGCGTGAATCGCATGACTTCCTCAACACTGCCGCCGTGAAGTCATTATATAATGCTTTAGTAAGAAGCAATCTAGAAACCAGTGCTATCATCTGGAGTCCTTATGAAACCAAGTATAACCTCATGCTGGAGAAAATACAGAATAAGTTTACGCGGTACCTCTATTTAAAGCAATACGGGGTGTACCCTTTTTATCCTCTTAGTATCCAACCCTTTTTGTAATAGGAATGGTTGGATATTATAAGTTGGAGGTTAGAACTTTGCGCTACTTAAGTACATATACTTGATATTACGTGGTAGATTAAACAATCCAGAAATTCTGGAATCACTGCGGTTCCTCGTGCCTAATTCTAGGCTGCGACGGGGGCTGAGGGGAGGGTTGCTGGACGTACCAGTTGCTCGTACAAATATTTTAAAGTACGCACCGGTTGTTCGTGCAGCTAGAATGCTTAACATCGTAGCACAGCGATTAGACATATTTAATTGTACATTTCCGAATTCGAGAGGGTGACATTAAACTATTTGTCTTTTTTACATTAGTGGCCACATTGTTGCATTAGGCTCCACTCCTGTACTAACAATTGTGAGTTAGTAAATAAATAAATAAATAACCATTAAATAATATTTAATATTTGTAAATATCAATGAATCATAAACCTTATTTTTTTCCAAATTAAGGTTCTTCATTATTTGATATTTACAAATGTTTTTATTAGGTGAAAATTTAATTTAATAAAAACCAAGGTTTTCCAGGGTGATTTAGCTGTACCTACTTATATAAATTATTTTTTTATAAAACAAAAAATAGTATAAAAGGTTTGTAATCTCTGCATAAACACTCAATTTCAAAGAACACATGTAGAAAAACACGTATTTACCCACTAAAAACCAGTATTCTTCCATTTGCAACTGATGTTTTATGTCAACTAAACTTAATTAGGTCTAAACAACTGAAAAAGCATAAAAAAGAACATTACTTTTACACATGGCTGATGACACGCCTATTGTGTCACGAAATATTTGTTCGCCGCCACAGTTAAAATTTGTCGAAAATCGGCGCCGCAACGAATCGGTTAAGCATCCATAATGAATAACGACCAAGGAACGACGTTTTGCCATTATAATTTATCAAATAGATAAGGTAATATTAAGTAGTATTAGGAAAAATTATAATTAAATTACATTAAAACTTTTACAACTTTTTTATCCTACAATTAAATGTACTGAATACTAAGCAAAAATTATTTCGACGAGTACATATTTTAACAAGTATTTACAAAAAACTATTTACGTAAACACCGTTAAAATACTTTAACATTCAATCGCCTAGAGCGCGCTAGCTCCGACTGCGTTCCATCCCGGGGGCGCCTCGCGATTGTAGGTAATTAGGTACTTCACGCAGGTAGCAAGAGTGACAGAGACCTGGTAGTACTATTATTTATTCTGTGCTATGGGGAAGAAAGATTCTTGAGTGGCAGCCTCGTACCGGTAAGCGAACTTTTGATTGGTCATTCACTAGATGGGATAAGGATGCATGAAGTCCTTCGATCAACAATACCAACTAGATAACGGGTCACGTACAAAATCATAGCTAAATGCTGTCCGCGTGAATATATACTTATACAGCTACATTTGTTTACTAAAGAACTGAGACAAAAAAGTTAAAACAGTTTTATGTTCAACCCAATTACAACCATGGCATCTAGTAATAAAGTCACAAATCTTACGATCATTAGTTACAAAAAAGAACAATTCAATGCATTACTCCTGTCACTTGGAAATGAAAAGATTACTAGTTAAATAACATTTAGAGTGAAATCAACCTTAGGTAATAACAAATTAAAATACTTTTTCCCGTTATTGCCTTGCAAGCTACGTCGTTTTGTTTCGTTTCTGTTTGCTTCTTCGAATTTAGCTACAAAAGTTATGGAGGCGCGGTGAACACTAAAATAATTTATAATATGATCATGTTTAGTTAAAATTATTTATATTTTGGGCATTTATGTTTGTTAGTATACATACTTTCCACACTAGCCATTAAATATAATATAGTATGTAGTATAATGATTGCATTTTATTAGATAATTCATTATATATTTATTTTTTTATTTTAGTTTTTGTATGTATATATGTTTGTAGTATATGTATAATATATATATATACAGGGTGTTTTTGGAACGCTCCCGAAAACTAAGACAGGCGACAACACCAAGTATACCTTTGATCATGGGTCACAAATAAATTCGATCCTGATGAAAAAAAAATCATCTTTTTACAAGGTTTTATTAGCTTTATTCACGCGCCATCATGTTAGTACAGCTAAATGAAACGATAATTTCATAAAAAATATCATGAAAATACTGAAACATAAAACCAGCAGTGGAATGACTGAATTGATATCACCTGACCTGAGCTAGATAAAGGTCAATGTACGCGCGAACACAAATTCGCGCGGCCCGCAACTAGCGGGCCATCCCACAATATAATAATTTACAACACGTGTCTAAATACCTAACTTATCTACTTAACCTACTATTTTGCCACTGTGCTTATCTCCACGTAGCCACTTTAATCCGAATTTACAGGTTAAATAACCCAAATAACTGGTTCGATTCCCCGCTAATGAAGAAATACTTAAATGAAATGTAACCAAGGTTGGAGTCATGCGTTTTTATTCATCGTATAGGTATGTTTATTATTCTCATGTATTCAGTTATGTACCTATTCAGATTAGTCTAGTACTAAGTTATTTAAAAAAAAATAGTTATGAAACAGCTTACTGCTCTAAATCCTCCGTGGTCTTATGAGATGCGGCTCAAATTGTGCGCCATTCATTTCAAGGCAGATTTGGGTGCAGGCGGGGCATCATCGTGTGGTCTTCGACACAGTCCGTACGTAGTTTCTCGAAAGCATCCACGATCCTTTGGCGCATTTCTTCAGCACTATCACATTCACGATTAAAACCCTTTCTTTCACATACCCCACAAAAAGAAGTCTAACGGAGTCAGATCTGGTGAGCGAGGTGGGCAAGCGTGTGGTCCTAGTCTGCCGATCCAGCGATCATCAAATAGCTCATTGAGGCGCTCACGGATGAACCTCACGAAATGTAGAGGGGCACCATCATGTTGGAACTATGTGCGGCGATATTCAGCCAACGATAGGTCGTTTAAAATGTCAACCAACTGTTCATTTATAAAGTTTAGGTATCGCTGTCCGTTCAGTCGCTCTGGCAGAAACACTGGTCCCAGTATGCGATCCTTAAATAAACCTGCCCATACGTTAACCGACCATCGGGTTTGGTGCCCGGTTTGTCGAACAGCGTGCGGGTTAACCTCTGAATACACGTGTGTATTTCTTCGGTTCCACAGGCCGTTTCTGGTAAATGTCGACTCATCCGTCCAGATAATGTGCTCAATGGAACCAGGCACACGTTGTTGCTGGTATAATAACCAACGGCAGAAAACTCGTCGGCGGTCGTGATCGCCGGGAACTAAAGCTTGCACTTTGTGCAATTTGTATGGGCGCATTGGTTACGCTTCAACACTTTGTGCACTGTACAGTATGACACACTTGTACCATCCCGACGTCTTAACAATTTATTTAGCGATACTTCGTGTACCTAGGTTCGGATACCTAACATGTTGACCACTATAAACGTACGCGTTAGGCATTATTAAAACAAAAAAGAATCCAAAAACGTAACAAAAACTTTAATATCAACACGTAATCACAAGTAAATTTATTAAACAAAACGATTGAACTGTCGCTCGCGCACGCGTGTACAAAATCAACACGGAACTGTCTCAAAAACTAAAACGAACGAACCCCGTCAAGGCTGAAACCTACTGCGTCACAAGCGTGAGGCGACAGGGTTAGGCATTCTGCCGTCATAATAAAAAAGGAAGTAACTAACAAAAACGTAAAATGGAAATAAAAAATAAATTGATGAATTTTTCTTTCAGACCCCGTGTCTAAAGTATATTAAAAGGTATCTATATTGAAATATATACGTAGAGACATGAAGATTTTAAGGACGAACTTATTTTTTTTTAATTTGTTTATTTATTTAAATAAAACGAATTTTCCTTTTCATCTTAGATTAAAAAAGTACACCTGGCAACACAAAAACATCGAAGGAAAGACGCATATAACTATTTGGGTCTTCCCAACCTAATAAATAAAACAAAACTACCATTCATTTAACATTTTCACATATTTTGGAAAGGTCATTTGAAGTTGAAAGGACGCTAATAGTAATTTACTACTTTTTTCTTAGTAAATATTAGAAAAGCATTGGTAGTGAGACACAAAAAATAACAACCCGCAACTCTTGAGTAATGATTTTAAAGGGGATATCATACAAGACTTACTACGATAATAATTAAAAATTAAAACATTTGTACAACCGACTTTAATATAAATAATTAAGGATAACTCAAAAACTATTGGTCTAACCTCGATCAAATTTATATGTGACCACATGTGAAACACCAGCTCTTAATAATAAGATATAAAATAATAAGACAAGAATAATTTTAATTTAAGTAATCGATGCAAATATTGTTAAAGATGACGTAGCAACTGGTTAAATAAGTCTTTTCTTTTATGTTGAATTTGTATAAGTCTTTTCTACTAATAAAATGTCATCTGTGATCAACAGCTACGTCTAAAATTCTGACGATAATTTCTAAAATATTGATATTAGTGAATATTAAAAAAATTTAGTAGATGCGTCTTCTTATCATGAGTCGAATGGTAATTTATTCGAAAATTGTTAGATGCGCCTTTTTTTCTTATGACCGCAGCATTGTTTCATACCGAGCTAGATACAGGTCGACAGCGGAGTGAGTGTGGGTACAGTCGCGTTCTAAAGTACTACATGGTATTGGGCTATTGTTTTATAATATTATAGTAATTAATTGTTTTATTGTAGAATCATAATAGGTGTTTTACTAGCTACTTAGAACTTTGGAAGAGGTGGGAATTAAAAATAGATAATGTTTACTTGAGCATTGTTTGTTATTTCTATCGTAAAATATAAAGTAGTTTGTAACAAAAAAACTTAAGCTAAGGGTGACACGCCGTCCATTATGACGTCTTGGGTCACATGGAAGCCAGATGTTGATGGTGTGTTGGTGTTACTGGATGCTACTTCATCATCACTTTCATCTTCGCTTGAGCTTCCGTCATCAGGTCGATCACATGGTAATTTTTTCAGTATTCTTCCTCAACAATTTTAACTTTACTGCACAATTTTCCCCATTCACCTTCTCCTATCATATTTACCTTTTCGTTCACTAGTTTAGTCATAAAACAATAGATATAAATAATTTTTTTTCCTTCCTTTTTAAAACATCGTCGCGAGTCGCAAAGTAAGCTGTGTATGCGACTGTATTTTTGGAGCGAACAAAGCGCGGGAACCAATAGCATGCAGGCACAGTAATACTGGCCAATATGTGATAAATCGCTCAGTGCCCAAGTTCAAGGCCAGCGTTCTTTTTTCACCGTTCGCGCGTACATTAACCTCCATTAGTCAGGTGATATCAATTCAGTTTCCACTGCTGGTTTTATGTTTCAGTATTTTCATGATTTTTTTTATGAAATTATCGTTTCATTTAGCTGTACTAACATGATGGCGCGTGAATAAAGCTAATAAAACGTTGTAAAAATATGTTTTTTTTTTCATCAGGATCAAATTTATTTATGACCCATGATCAAAGGTATACTTGGTGCTGTCGCCTGTCTTAGTTTTCGGGAGCGTTCCAAAAATACCCTGTATATATATATATATATATATATATATATATATATATATATATACATATATATATATATATATATATATATATATATATATATATATATATATATATATATATGTGTGTGTGTGCAAGCACTGAATAATAACGATGGTCTAACTTGAAAACATTTTTGTGAATGGTTGTTGTCAAAAAATTGATAATACTAACATTATGTGGACTGACGAAGCCCTATTTACGCGTCTAGGACTTTATAATAGTCGCAACGAACATTAGCGGGCAGTATTTGCGTACTCTATAAAAGATAGTTATCATCAAGTGCTATTTAGTGTAAATGTTTGGGCCGGAATTATTGGACATAGTATATTATATATATATATAGATATAGGACATACACGGATATTAGACAGTGTTACAACGTGTTGTTCAAGATTTCCTGGACGATATACACCTAGTGTTACTGAATAATTTTTATTTCCAACATTTGTTGGTCTTCCGCCTCACTATTCAAGTGCAGTACGTGATTATTTGAATGGCGAATACGAAGATAGGTGGATTGGGCGTGGCGGCCCTATACCATGACCTACAAGGTCACCGGACCTTGCACCACCAGATTTTTATTTATGGGGTGAAATAGAGACAAGTTTACGTCGAAGAGGCCCAAAGCTATGACGACCTCCGCAGCAAAATAATTGCTGCATTCACGGAAGTGAAAAGTGTTCAGACACATGTAATTAATGTGAAAAATAATTTAAGGAAGTGTGCTCAACTGTGCATTGTGAGAAACGGACTCCATTTTGAACATCTATTAAAATACCATTAATTCTTATTTTAAGTGATTGCATATTTAAGATGTAAATAGTTAATCGTTTTAAATTGTTAATAGTTGTAAATACTTGATTCCAATTTTTAAATACGCCTTAATAAAGATAGTCATCGGTTATGTCTGTAATACAACAATATACATACAACACATACAATTTCTGTCAGTTTTGAATTATTGAATATGTATATTGAACAGCGTACTGTTAGGAGGGCCGCTCTGAAGGTGTTTTTTTAAAAAAAACTTTATACCCAATCCCGGAAGTTCTTTTGGTTTATTTCCCCAATATTAAAATAATACAAAAAATGTACAAAAGCCGCGAACGGCGTTACGTGCGATATGCACTTATTATGGGTTGGAGCTGCACTGCCTCGATTACCTCAACACTACGCTTTTATACTAAATAAAATAATCGAGTCAGCGCTTTTAATTAACTAGGGTTGGACATAACATCTCCCCCCTTTTGACGGAGCTCATCCTTTTTTAAATAAGGGATGAGCGGAGTCTTACAAACAATACAGTGAAAATTAGAAATAATTCGAATACAAAAATAATCATAAAATAGTAAAATAGAATTGGTTCAAATATTTATTGTTATTATAAAATCAAATTCAGTTGATACAAAGACAAAGTAAAATTAAACTATTCTTAAACAACATCTTCACAAAATTATTAACTTATTTATTCACATTATGAACTAGTGTAATTTTATAATATTTAATGAACAATGAAATAGTAAAAGATTCAGTGTTGAATTAATGCTAAGATTTATTTATTTTATTTTTTATTTAAAATATAAACATTTAATAATATTAATATCTAAGACACAGTGTATAAACTTAAATTCTAATTTAACATAAAACGTTATGGGATAAGCATCGTTTAGTAATATACAGTAGTTAATTATTACATAAGTTTCGATTTGATAAGTTGAATTTACCAAATGTTCTTTTCGTTTGATTTTGCACTGGCATGTTGGGTAAGGATATAGAATCCTTTTTATCATCGTCTGAGACTTCAGTTAACTCAATAGAATTACTAACTTTTGATTCGTGTTTAATAATTCGCCGTGTATTGCACTGGTTAAATATTTGTATACAGCAGCAAGAATCGTTATTTCTCTTAATAAAGCAACAAAACATTTTATAGGAAACATATAAAATAAAATAAATAATCAAGAAGTATGTAAACGATGAATATATAATATGATAGTAATTACCATAATATTTAATAATGTGAGATTGTTCTTGAACCTTATTGATCTCACTTTCTAAGTTATTTAAGGAATCATAAGAATATTTTAGTGTCCATGTCTAGGCTAGTTAAAGATATAGGGGATAAGTAGGGAATCGATTTATTTAAAACTTCTTTATTCAACAATCGTCTTCTGTAATATTAAAGTTTAAATTCATTTTATTATCAATTTTAATAGATTTAGTTGTAGATGGTAATAATTGAATTGTCTTAGAAAATCCAATACAGCTTTCATTTAAACTTAGGATATTTGTTCCTAAAATAGTAAAATCTTGTATTATATTATTACATTTTATAGTTAATGTACATTTTTCAGATTGTACATAGATAAACTTATTATTATTTATTTTATGCCATACATCGATTTGTCCAAATAAAAGTTTACAGTTACATTGAGATGGCAAGGATAACGTTACTTCAGTTAACAATTTCGTTTCACAAGATGGATTCTTTATTGTAGAAAATTTAGAAATTAAAGGACGTATAGAATAATCATTAGTGATAATATTACAATCATTTAAATTATCTAACAAACTATAACTAAGTCTATCTTCTGTTATTCCAAGATAAGGCTTGGTGGGTTGAATTAGGGCGAAAGAGTTAGGATTACTACGGTTATGAGGAGTTGGTAAGGGTATGCATTTGTATAAAGTGAACTTTAGAGACGAAATCAGTGGTATGCGTAGTATGAAAATTAATCTTTTATTATAATAAAAAGATGTGAGTTTTGAAATATCTATCAGAGTATGTATATATTCAACCGTTAATGGTACTGGAAAATCTAGTCGTTTACTTATATAGTTACTCTGTTTTAATAGCTCGCGAAATAAGTTTGTAGGACTTATCACACTAGGATGTAAAATGTTTGCTTTAGAGAATAAGATAGAGTTTAGTACATTATCTAAGAAATTAGAAATAGTTGCCAAAGAGCTTTCTATTATATTAAGTAAAGCATATATTTTAGATATATGTGATAATTGATCATTGTTTTTGAGAATTTGGGATAACACAATATTTAAAGAATTTATTTGAGAATTTAATTTATTTTAATTCATATTTAGTTTATATATTGTTGAGTTAAAAACATTAATAGAAGATTGAATTATGTGGATATTATCCTTCATTAGTTTTAGTAGTTCGGATTCGCTATTTTGACAAGCGCTAATGGCTGCATCGTATTTTCGTGCATCATCAGCATCTAGAGTGGCAAAAAAAAAATTCAAAACTTCTCCACCGAATTCTAAAGCTCGTTTATGACTTGTTTGTTTCTCGGTAGAAACTATATGCGACAAAGATTCAAATGTAGCAAAATTAGAATTTAATAATACTTCAATAGGACTTATGATATTGTTACGAGCTTGGGGTTCGAGATAATTAAAAACTGCCGATTGAATTACCAAAATTGACACTTTAATTACGGAACACTAATTACAACTGAAAAACACACTAATAATAAAACACAATTGTATTACTGATCACTTTAGTTCGAAGTTATATCACTTCGAAGTATTCGCTTATATCGCCAATTCAATACTGCCTCGGTCATGGTCTATACCGGCTTTATATAGGGCCGCAGATAGTTTCCAGAACCTTCTACTGTAGCGACATCTAGAATGTTCGAGTAGATATCGGTCTCGAAATTTCTGGAAGGATCTTGACTCAGGAGAGTCAGCAGTTTTGGAGTAAATATTCTAGTAATATTTTTTAGAGAACTAGGAAGTTCTGCTACTCGACACTAGAGGGCGCTAGTGTAACTAGTGTTGCCATGTACAAGACATTAATAGTGGCGCGCAACACTGTGCCCTCCTAAGACATGCTCGCCCCGAGCATTATTGGCCCCATAATAACGCGCCAGTCGATCCACATGGACGATCTTAGGAGTACATTTGGCACCTTTCTGTATCCGGTAGGCTACGTCATTGATCCTTGTTACAATCCGGTACGGCCCGTCCCATTTAGCTTGAAGCTTAGGAGATTTCCCTTTGCTGCGAGCTGGATTGTGTAACCACACTAATGAACCTTCGTCAAACCCTTTGTTGTTCATTTTGCGGTCATACCGTGTTTTCATCTTCTCAGAAGTTTGTTGGCCCGACTGTCTGACGTGCTTATAAATGTCATTCATTTTGTTCCGCAAGTCATTTGCATAATCGGTTATACTGCGTGGGGCATCAGGTGGTATTCCGGTGATCAGGTCTGCAGGCAGCCGTAATTCTCTCCCAAAGTTTGCAAAAGCTGGCGTCACTGATGTACTTTCGTGAACAGCGCTTCGATATAACAACAAAAACGGTTGTATGTGCCTGTCACAGTCTCGTTGCCGTTTTTCCACAACTTTTGCCAGATACCTTTCCAATGTATGATTAAATCGTTCTACCATTCCATCAGATTGTGGGTGGTAAGAAGTTGTTCGTGTTTTATGAGTACCCATAACTCTGCAAGTTTCCTGGAATATTTGAGACTCAACATTCCTTCCTTGATCGCTGTGAATCTCTAAGGGTACTCCAAAACGACAGAAGACTTCATGAACTAGTTTATCTGCAACTGTTGAAGCTTCTTGATTTGGAATGGCGAAGACTTCTGGCCACTTAGTGAAGTAATCCATCACAACCATGAAATACTTGTTACCACTTTCACTTTCCGGAAAAGGCCCCGCAACGTCAATGGCTATCCTCTCCCATGGTGCACCAACATTGTACAATTTCAATGCGCCTCTACTACGAATTTGAGGTCCCTTTACAGCCGCACAACTTGTACATTTGCGGCACCAGTCCTCGACATCGTCATGACAGTGGACCCAGTAAAACCGTTCTCGGATCTTCAGTAGAGTTCGTTTAACTCCCAGGAGGCCCCCTGTACAACCACTATGGTACAGCTGTAGAACATCCGGTACTTTAGCCTTAGGAACAACCATTTGCAAATGACATCTGTCTCCCCGACCATTTTCCCATTACGGCACAGGAATCAGCAAGCTGTCCCATTGGGCCCAATAGCTTTTCGTGGTCGAACTCATTGCTGAGACGTCGCTCCACTTGGGCTTAGGAGCACTGGCCTTCATCCATTCCAGAATCGGCTGTCCGAATCTTCCTGCTGTGCATGTTGTAGGCTGTCCTTCCACTCATTGCTGAGCTGGTCTGTCCTGAGCATCCTCACAGATACCACTTCCTTACCCTTTTGCCTAATACAATGCTTGCAATCTTCAGGGCAAGGTCTTCTTGATAATGCATCTGCATTGCCATGAGATTTCCCACTGCGATGTTCGATCACAAAGTCCTGCAGTAGTTCAAACCATCTCGCAACTTGTCCTTCCGGATTTTTGAACTGCAATAGCCATTTCAGTGCAGCATGGTCAGTTCGTAAGTGGAATTTCCGCCCCAGAAGATATTTGCTAAAATGCTGCAAGGACTTTACCACAGCAAGCAATTCCCGTCTTGTGACACAATAGTTCCTTCCGGCTTTGACAACAACTTGCTGAAGTACGCTATCACAATCTCTTGATCACCATTCCGTTGAGACAACACACCGCCGTGTCCTATATCACTTGCGTCTGTGTCAGCTATGAATTTCTTGCCCGCATCAGGGTACCCCAAAATAGGTGTTTTGCACAGACGGTTCTTGAGCTCCTGGAATGCAATATCACAACTTTCATTCCAGCAGAAATGTCGCTTCTCCTCGGTTAGCTTGTGCAGAGGTTTGGCTATATCTGCAAAGTTCTTCACAAATCGCCGATAATAAGAGCACAAACTTGCTCTAACCTGTAATTTTACATACCCCAAAAAGCTAACTTGCCGTTTGAATAGTAAGCACTTCTTCGGACTGAACTTGAGGTTGGCACTCTGGATCTTAATGAGCACGCGTTCCAGGTTTTGAAGGTGTTCCTCAAACGTACGGCCTACGATGATGACGTCATCCAAGTAGACCAGACAGGCATCTCCAATTAGCCCGGTAAGTACAAGCTCCATCAACCTTTCAAACGTTGCTGGAGCATTGCACAATCCAAACGGCATGACTTTAAATTGCCACAGACCCTTTCCTGTGGAGAATGCAGTTTTCTCCTTGTCCTTAGGTTCAATTTCAACCTGCCAGTAGCCACTTTTCAGGTCCAGCGTACTAAACCACTTTACGCCTGTAAGCATGTCCAGCGTGTCATCAATTCTTGGCAAGGGATAGCTGTCTAGCAAAAGACTAGAGACTAAGATTCATGCGATATTGTAATGCGCGGATGTATTCATGATAAGTTGTATCATAATCGTATTATATAAAGAATTAGGTATTGTTGGTTTATACCCATATAGTAATTCATAGGGTGTATATGTAGTATTTGTATGAGGGGTGGTGTTATAGGAAAATATTGCAGTGGCTAAATAACAATGCCAGTCATTCTGATTTCCGTTTACAAAAGATTTAAGATATTCCTTGAGTGTAGCATGGCTACGTTCTAAGGCACCATTTGTTTGTGGGTGATAGGGTAGCATATAAGGGTTTTATTTTAATAATTATTTATCTGTTTAAATAATTTCGACGTGAACCGAGATCGTGACATGTGCCGAGATCAGTCAATATTTATTTATTTATTTATCTAATAACAACCTTTTTACATAAGTTCATTGATTCCCTGGTCCCTGAGCTAGTGTAACTGTGTTTCAGGAACCAGTTCCTTCCCATAAAGGTCAGAAGGTCAATTTCTATATAATAATAATAATTTAGTTATTTAGTAAGTTAAACAAGTACAGAAATATAAATAAGAAATTAAAAAAATACACGCTTATTTTGTGTGTGTGTGTGTGTGTGTGTGTGTGTGTGTGTGTGTGTGTGTGTGTGTGTGTGTGTGTGTTGGAATATATGTGTGTGAGTATTGCGTGTGGTAAAACCTACGGCATAATTGCTTCTGTGCTGTCATAATCAAGATTCTCTAACCACACTCTGATCCTTGCCTTTATTGTTTTAGGAATTCCGAACAAAGAGACAAAATGAACTAATGTACGAGCTACTTCGTCACTGCTGGAAGTTACCATTGGATATACACATAAAAATTTGGTTAGGTCATCTTGTAGGGTTAATAAGAATTTGAAATTTTGCAAACCAGCTTCGGGTAGTGGACCGACTATATCTAGAGCTAATCTTTCGAATGGTTTTGTGCTTGTAGAAGTTATCACCATTGGAGCTTTATTACATGTTTTTAGTGGTTTATTTACTTGGCACAACTTACAATTTTTAACATAATTTTCTATGTCGGAGCGCATGTTTTTCCAAAAATATCTGTATCAAAAGTCTTTTAAGCGGTTTAACATCCTTTTAATTCCGGGGTGACCAGCTATTGTTGAGTCGTGATTTTCTTTGAGAATTCGTGGAATTTCGGTAGGTGTAGGATAAATAATTTGATTTCGGTGTATATATTTTGTATAGGATAATTTAGAGAACGGGTCAGCAAAATCGGAAATGGCTAAGTCAGTGGTTTGACTATTTCCTGTTATAATATCGTTGCGTAGTTGCATTAATAAATTGTAAATATTTCGGTATGTTAACTCTTCGTAATGGTGAATTTTTGTATATAAGAAATAAAACGTTTTATTATTCTCCTTAATATAAGAGATAGTGTAAGGTTCTCGTTCCGAGTTTATTAAGCTTTCAGAGTTTTGCAACTGTGATAGAATATTTTTACAATATGGGATGGATTCATCAAAGTCGAGTTATACTGGGCAAACAATATTATTTAATTTAGAGAGGTGTAAAGCTTCTTGATGTTCTTCGATTACAGTATTTGTGGAAATGGATCTAGCAAATTGCTTTTAAAATATGATTAATATTTGAGTTTATTAAGGACTATATTCGAATTTAAGGCGTGAATGGGTATGCGAGAAAGAGCATCGGCGTTTGAATTTTGCTTTCCTTGCTTATATATAATTTCATAATCATATTCCTCTAACTTGAGGCGCCAACGAATTAATCTACTTCCTGGATCCTTGACATTAAAAAGTCAGACCAAAGGTCTGTGATCAGTGACTATTTTAAATTTATTACCAAAATATAGGGACGAAATGTTTTTACAGCGAAGAGGATACCTAAAAGTTCTTTTTCCGTTGTTGAATAGTTGCCTTCTTGTTTAATGTTCTTGAGGCATACGCGATCGGTTTGTCTTTTTCGATAGGACCTTGCGATAATACTGCGCCAACGGCATAATTACTGGCGTCTGTGGTGACAATAAACGGTTGTGAAAAATCGGGATATTGGAGTAACGGAGCTGAAGCAAATTTTTCTTTTAACAAATTAAAAGCTTGGGTTTGTTCTTGTGTCCAATTAAAATTAACATCTTTTTTTAGTAATGACGTAAGGGGTTTTGTTATTTTTGAAAAGTTATCTATAAATCGACGGTAGTAGCCTACTAGACCTAGAAATGATTTAATTTCCTTGGGATTTTTGGGAATAGGATAATTGGATACTGATATTACCTTGTCAGGGTTGGGTGAGACACCTTTGTCAGTTATTACATGACCTAAATAAGTGACTTTGCGTCGAAGGAACTCGCATTTATCTGGTTGTAGTTTCAAATTGAAATTTCGAAACCTATCAAAAACAAGACGTAATTTTTCTATATGACTTTGAAGATCGTAGCTCTAAATAATACAGTCATCTAAGTAGACGAAACAGTGGAGACCTTGGAGACCAGAAAGGACGGTGTTCATGAGACGTTGAAACGTACTGGGAGCACTTTTTAATCCAAAGGGCATGCGATTAAATTGAAAATGTCCGGAAATGCCATTTGTGTTGATTACTGTAAAACCAGTCTTTTCAGCATCATTAGAATCGAGAGGAATTTGATGAAAGCCGGAAACTAAATCAAGTGTCGAAAAATATTTAGAATTTCCTAATTGATCTAATATATCGCTAATTAATGGAATAGGATAAACTTCATTTATGGTCACATCATTAAGTCACCCATAATCTATAACAAAGGGCCACTTCTTTTTGCCAGATGCATCCATTTTCTTAAGCACGACCCACACTGGGGCGCTCCACTGAGATATTGACGGCTTAATTATATTTTGTTTCAACATTTTTTTAATTGTGAATCTACTTCGTCTTTATGGCATTCAGGAAAACGATATGATTTAACGTGAATAGGAGGGATGTTCCCTGTATTTATCGAGTGTTGAGTTGCGTTTGTACAGGTGAGGTCGTCTCCTTCAAGATAAAATATGTCTGAGTATTATGAACAACAATCTAGTAAGTTTTTTCTCTTCAGAATTTAAGTGAGAGTGACGAATTTGTTTGCAGACGCTTTGAACACGATTAGAGTGGGTTGCCGAAATTGTATTTATGTTATTACACGATTCAAAAGATTTGGAATATTAATAATTAGTTAATTTAACCTTGAGGTTTTTTATTTTAATTTGCGGTTCGGTTGTGTTCAAAACGGAAACGTTAACTCTTTTATTTACCTTTAGTCACTAGGCAGTTCGTTAAATAAACACCATTACAAACGGTTTGATCTAGTATGAGTGCATCCTTAAGGTGACGCAACTCGGACGGGTCATTTGACACGAAGCATTCGATAACAGTTTCGCCACATGAGTAAAGAAACCGACCAGAGGGGAAGCCACATACAAACGGCTCGCGGCGAATACACCCATACATAGCCCAGCGATGTGTGCGTGATCTCTCACCGACAGGTTCACCGACGCTCCGTCGAGGTACAAACCGGTTTGCGCCGGCTCAGTCAGAGTATCCATTAAAGGGCTGTTAGTCGTGCGCATTTAAATAAATTGACCAACAATATTTCGAAATTTTATACATCAATTAATTTATTAAGCTTTTTTTGCAATTATTAAATAATTAGATTTAAGTATTTTAATTAAAATAATTAAGAATTAAGTTATTATAAATTTATATAGGTAAATAATAAGTGTTTTGTATAAGCAAAAATGTCTAATAGTTGTACAGTATACATGAATAATTCTAGAGAAAATAACGATATTTCCTTTTTTTACCCAAGAGATCAAGTGAACTAAGTACCTTTTTACGTATTATATACAATAAAACTAGATAATGACATTGATAGGTAAGTGAGAATGTGTTAGACAGGGACGTCGCCGAGTGATGAAGTCGGTCTCACCTACTTGAAACGTTAGTCAGTTTAACCTTGACAGTGCCGCAGATGGCAGGATATCTTACGTAATAAGGCTAAATGTGTGACTTTATCCACCCACTTTAGTATAGAGGTAGGTTGCTTCCTGGGGAAGGATATAAGCTACTTTTTGCGAGTCGCGACCCTAGGGGTAAATACCACTGCATTATGGTTGGAATACAATCGCTAGACATTGGTGGGGGTGGTGGGATTGGTGTTGGTGGAAGTGGTGCTGGTGTTGGTGGATAGTGTATCTGATGGTGTCAGTAGTGGTGGAGGTGGTAGTATCGTAGGTAGTGGTAGTAGGCAGTAGACCAACAGTGGCTCCACCACCACCAACATTTTTTCCTTAAATTTTTCACATGCATTATGTGACAACCCTATCAGAATAGGTATACATTTTCGACGTTGTTAAGAAGCTTGCCCTCTGGTCCTTACTCTTTACTCTGTGGTGTCGCTACGCGCCGGTATAATGTAAGTAGGTTCCGAAAAGTGGATAGGCACAGATATAGAATTTTTAAAATAAAGTGAATAAGTGTGATAATCTATATTTACTTTAAAATGACTGAGGAAGTCGCTTCCTATAATTCCGTCATAATCAATATTAATATCGTCTGATGTAACATGAAATTTGTAGTTTATGGAAAAATTATCTAAAATAAAATCTAACAGTAATGTTCCTAACGTTTCATTACAAGATTGAGTGCTGTTTATACCCTTGAGTTTTATGACTTCATTGGAGAGCGTAAATTTTCCATTTAAACTCGATTTTTTTATAATAGAAAAACTTGCGCCTGTATCGAGTAATAATCGTAAGGGTTGAACCGAAAAATTTGACCTAAAATAAACATGGCGTAGTGGTGTTTTCTTACTTGATATGTTCATAATATACGTTGGTATTTCACCTTTATTATTAGTTAAATCATAGGTAGGGTTAGGGTGACTCGAAATATCTTTTCGAGATGTAGGTTTTGTATAAGAATTAGCACCATTATTAGACATAGAATTGGTATAAGAATTAGTACAAGAATTAGTATTATAATTATTTTTAAGATTCAGAGATGTCCTGGGATGGTTTTCCCGAAGTAATAAATGATTAGTATTTTGACTTTGACCTTGTGTCAAAGATAGACTCGGATATTGTTCCCGAGGTGTAGAGTTAGAATAAGAAATAGTATTTTTAAAATTACAAGATTTAGTAAGACTCGGCGGCATTTGATGTCGTTGAGGTGTATTATAAGAACACTTTTTATGATAATTACAATTATCATTATAGGTAGGCTTAGTATGGGATTTAGTAAAAGAGTTAGTAAAATAGCAATAATTATTTGTGTCAGCGCCAGCTAGTCCGCTTCAGCGCTAGACGCTACGCTCGCGCCGCCTGAGTAACTATTATTTAAATCGCATAACCTATCAATGGCGTTCCAGCTCAACTATCTTTTCTACCACTAATTGTTTAAATTTATTGTCTACCTCTTTCCCTCGCTCTGTAGTCTAAACTTGTATTTCGAACTGTCTTTTGTGTTGGAGTAAAAATATTATTTAATTCGAGGTGTGCAGAACTTTTTATTTGCATATCATCTATTCCAGTCGTCAATGAAATGTATTTTTTATTTTATTATATTTATTATGACAGTTATCAGTTATCAACTAAGTAGAGAGCGTGTCATTTAGGAAGTAAATAGTAGGCAAAAGCTCTGTTCATTGACTCGTACACACACGAGCGCGCATCATTGTTACCCATAAATCATTCAATTCCGGATATTTTGAAACCTTATTTACGCGTACTTTTCAAAACTGCAAAAAGTGTATATAAGTATTTATATTTTGAACTTAATTATTAAATTTGGCTAGTCTTTGAAAAATAACCCTGTATACGTTTACGGGGTTTATTTCACCAATCAAGGTAACGTTTAACGTATAGCAAGCAACACTTATTTGAAACATAGTAAGTGGCATCGGTATAACCGTTGTTTATACAGAAGTTGACTAGTTTATAAAGAAACATTTTATCGAGCTGCTTTCTGCTTGATCATACCTTCCTATTAGGACTTCACGTATGACATTTTTTGTTTTGAATTAAAAAATACAATAAACAACTAATTAATGAGTATAATATTACCTAAATCATACCTAAACCATTAATACGGTCTTGCCATTTTATGGGCCGCTTGTTATAAATGTCTGCTGCATGAGAATCGATGAACTGTTTAAAAACGAGGTGGACTCCATTTTGGTCTAGCACTACCACACCCGCGTGCCAGGGCGATTCTCATCGCCCAGAGAATCGACCGATACTAGTTAAGCAGTCAGAGAATCCGCACCCCTCTGCTCGGATAACCTTTAGATAACTTACAAACAGCCTATATGTGATCCGACATTGGGTCATGAATCAAACCATCGTCTTTATCATCATCATCACCACTCTCTTTCATAAAGCTCGAGCCCTGAGATAGATGAAATATAAAATAAGTTAATATACGGGATAAAATCCTTAAAAGCTACTTTTATTTAAATCCGTAAAGTTAGTTTTATTTCATGTGTAGCATTAGCGTAAGTTTAAGAAATCATTAAATACGTCAAATGCATTTGGCCAAAACAGTGTTTTTCGAGTATGTGTGTAATAGTCTGGATGGTATTAAGTTAAGTACCTGAATAGGTTACAACTCCACTACAATCAAAATTGAAATATGAAAATGCATGGTTAAACATTTTATTTTAACATATTATGTCGGTTAAACTTATTTTATACGGTTACCGTGCGTCGTCACTATATATACACAATATATATTCTCCGCTTCCCCTTTGAGGAGGTTAAGAAGATTATAACTTTTAAGGGGCTACTCCATGCGAACGCTACAATCTACATCGCTACAATATATTGCGTAAGAAATATGCGAGACGCTATCTATTGTACGAACGTAGTATTATTTTTTCAACATCAATAAACAATTTTATGGCAATAGACACGGCGGACAATAATAAATGAATTTTAATTTTTTTTTTGTTATATTAGTTCCATTATATTAGAATTATGTATTCTCATATTTTATCTAATTAATAAAAATGAAACCATTCATTGCGAACGCTCGGGAAGGTACCTATCTAATATGAGAAAATGAAGCATTGAAAATAGTGAGTAAAGATACCTACGCACTATAGGTGAATAGGTAGGTAATTAGATATATTATATTTATAAAAGGTTTTAGAAAAATTTACTTCGCAAATATCCGCGTTATAAAATAAAATGATGTGTCTTACCTAGTATGAAGAGCACCTCCCGCCCTCCCTCAATTGCGTGCACTATCTCCGTCACCACTAATCCCAGCACCGCTATTCCCAACACCACTACACTAGGCAAGACACACCACTGACGATAATACGACACGTGTTTCGCCTCTACACGAGGCATTCTCAGGTGATATAGACTCTACGGTGGCTAACCGCTAAGTGTTGGGAGTAGCGGTGCTGGGATTAGTGGTGACGGGCATAGTGCACGCAATTGATGGAGGGCGGGAGGTGCTCTTCATACTAGGTAAGACACATCATTTTATTTTATAACGCGGATATTTGCGAAGTAAATTTTTCTAAAAGCTTTTATATAATGGATTTCCGCTAAGTAACGCCTAATTCTATTAATTATATATTATATTTAGATGTTACGCAGATGTGTTTTTTGATTATTGTTAATTTTTACGTGTCACTTATTGAAAAGTAGCATACCTACCTAATTTTTGAACTGAGCACCTTGTAACATAGTCTGCTTATTAGCTGCTGATAATATGCTGGTTAATAATATCCTCACCCCAATGGTTGATGAAAATTAAAAAAAACATGTTTGTTTTTATTTTTATTCAATTTTATTTCTACTTACGTAACTATATTTATTTATACATAAGGGTTATAATAAAAGTAATATAAAAAACCAACAAGAAGTATAAGAGTTGTAGGGGTTTTTCGGTTATAAATCATAACTTATAATTACATGATGCCTGGGTAGGTATTAAGTACCTACTTTGTAAAAGTAGATAACTATTTAGATAAGTACCTTTTATCTAATCATAATACATAGGTACCTATTGTTATTAGTTATACTGCGTAGATACCTATATTAATACCTACTTAGATACTTTTTACTAAATTACTATAACCACTAAGATATACGTGGTAGAGTCATGCTGCAGCTATATTAGTAGTATAGTTGTAGCACTAATGGGTCGGCTCGACCGGGGAAGGACCACGTTCTCATAGAATACCAGCGTAAAATGGCAGCTTTACATTGCTGTGTTTCGTATGGTGAGTGTAGAGAACCGGAGACCCATTTTACTGGAAAAGAGGCATTCCATCTTAGACCTCACGGGTGACGACGCATCTGCATTTTGATGCTTTATTGAGGATAAACGCAGATGTCTATGGGTCACAGCAACTATTTACCATCAGGTGGACTGTGTGCTCGTTTATCACCCTATCCTATTAATAAAAATATTGTGGTTAGGTAATAGGATTATTTTTAACTATAAGTATACTAGGTATATTGCTAATATTGAATTAGCTTTTTATAGTGTAAATTATAATGTTTGTCAAAACGTTTATTATGGATTCGAACCTTACATGCTAACAGAATTTATAGGATATGTTTATTTTGAGGTCAATTATCATTTTGAGGAGCAAGTTATTACAAATCTTTTATCTGCTATTCCTTATTTAGTAACAATATTAGTAAATTGAATTTGAGAGGGATTTGCTGTTTACAATGCTACTACTCGTTTTATTCATTTCACTTTTTATTCCCATTTATTATATAAATATTTACTGGGTAGGTATTAGTAACTAATTAGATATTTTTTATCCAATTACAATACCTTATGAGATATTGTGATTATTTGTGATTAGGAATACTGGGTTGGTATTAATAAATAGAACAAAATAAAATATAAAGTCAATTTTATTATCTTGAATGTAAGAATACGATTACAAATTTTTTATCTTCCTTAAATTATGAACAAATAGAGACATTATTACAATACAGCTATCAAATGAACATATACACATACATACATCCACACTTAATATAAACTCACACACTACACATACAACATGCACATGAGACTCATGGTAAGAAACTAGTCATGTTTTTTATTGTTTTCTTTATAAGTATACGAGTACTACTGATTACTAGTTGACTTCAATCACTGATCATAAAATGTAATTTTAACTTTAGGTCTTTACCTATGCAATTTTCGTTTTTATGAAATAATTAACGTATTTTCTAACAGTGGTAGAGCCACGCGGCAGCATTTGCCGTCGCACGGATGGGCCGGCTCGAATCGGGATGGTACCACGACTTCACAGAAAACCAGCGTGAAGTAGAGGTTTACCTCTGAGTTTCGCTTGATGAGTGCAGGTGGCCGGAGGCCCTTTTTACTGGAAAAGAGGCATTCCATCTTAGTCCTCACGGGACACACGCCTCTACATTTTGATTTGTAATAGAGGATAGATGTAGATGTCTATGGGCCGCAGCAACCACTTACCATCAGGTGGACTGTGTGCTAGTTTGTCACCCTTATCCTATAAAAAAATTTTCTTTTCTATATGTTTTATTTTTATTAATCAAATTAAATACCCATGCCATGCATCTTTGCCAGCGCAGTGGCAGTTTATTGATACCGTTCTTGAAGAAATCAGCTGGAAATCTTCAAAGGCATTTTGTACTATACCGTTCTTGAAGAAATCAGCTGGAAATCTTCAAAGGCATTTTGTACTGCCTCTAAGGCTTAAAAAGCTCTTTGTACTCGCCAAAAAGTTTTCCGAAACCTGGGAAAAGAAGAAGTCAATAGGCGCAAGGTCTGGTGAGTACGGCCAATGACAGAGAGCTTCCTACCCCAGCTCTTGTAACTTGGAGACCGTCTGTTATACAGTATGAAGTCACGCGTTGTCGCAGGGGACGAGCGATTGACCAGAGCTGGTTGGAAACGTGCAAGCTTCTCCATCATTTTGTTCAGTTATTCACAGTACAGAGACCTACAGTAAAAATTTTACATTTAAACGTCGGCTTTGTAATCAAAAGATTGTCATAAATGGATGTTAGCTGTCGCAGGTCCTATTGCAATAAGTGGGGGGCATTCACAGCTGGATGCACTTATGGCAGCAATCTACGTCCCGTTGTTATCTAAAAAGGCGTATTTAGAGAACCTTGAAGTTTTGAATTACGCTGCAGAAAGAGAAAAACAATTCGCAATTTCTAATGGCATGGTGGACAAAGATGGAATCCCCAGAATAGTTGTCATTGCTGATGGTCCAAGTGTAAATACAAAAAGGATTATAATGCTTTTTCGGGCGCAGCGGCCATAATAGGCAAATATACTGGAGAAATGTTATTTTTAGGCATTAAAAATAAATACTGCGTTATCTGTGCCCGTGCAGAAAACATAAGTGTTGATGCGCTAGAACACAAATGTTTTAAAAATTACAATGGTCCTTCCTCAAAGATGGAGAGTGAAATAATTGTAGAAGGATTCAAAGAATCCATAAGAATGCATAATTTAATTTACGGAAAACTCATATCTGATGGTGATGCGAGTACCTACTCCAAAATATTACAGGCACGCCCGTATCCTGACATTACTGTTGAAAAAATAGAGTGCCGGAACCACATACTAAGGAATCTCTGCAATAAATTACAAGCACTCGCCACAGACACTAAATATAACATAAAATACCGAAAATTAATAACAAAAAGAGCCATATTACGAACAAGATCTGCCATTTGCAAATCAATTAAAAACCATAAATCCAACTCAGATGTTCAACTTCTGTTTGACGACTTATTAATTTGCCACGTCCATGGCTTCGGGGACCACACTAAGTGCCGATCATATTTTTGTGAAAATATCGGCAAAACGGACCTACCAAATGATTTTATTTGTGGCAAAAATATGTTTAGTAATTTAAAATGTTGCTGGACATGCTCGCAGTTTATTATATGACGTTGACAGCAACGTGGCTGAAAGGTACAATAGCGTGGTGGTTAAGTTAGTTGGTAGCAAAAGAATACATTTTTCTTTAAAAAATTCTTATCAAACTAGATGTCATGCCGCTGCTGTAGCTTTTAATGAAAAGAAAACAATTTCTCGTCTATATAAATTGCTGCCATAAGTTGATCCAGCTGGGAATGCCCCCCACCTATTGCAATAGTACCTGCGACAGCGCACATATTAATATTTAGGTAGCTGTCACTGCAGTTGTCTCCATTTATGACGAACTTTTGATTACAAAGCCGACATTTAAATGTAAATTTTGACTGTAGACCAATTAGGGTTTCACCTATGAGGTCAAGCTCTGTGAAGCTACATCCAAGTGGCCCATGGTTTGAAATGAGTTTTAATTCTGAAAGAAAGTAGCTGACATCAATAATTCTTCTATTTATTATTTTTTCCTTCGTATCTGCTCCATTTTCATACGAAGTTTCAATCTGAAATAAAATATAGTGACTTTTGATATGTGCCCTAGTTAATTTAAAGCTGTTATTCATTTTTAAATATAAATAAATGGAAGTCTAACTTCTTCTTTCTAACTTTTCATGGCGGCTGTACACGCTCGTCTCGTCGCCTCGCGTGCCTCGTCGCGTAGAGGTTCGACACGAGAGCACACCATGTACACACTCGTTGTATCACTTGAACTCCCGATGCCCACTGCGATGGACGTAGAAGAAACTGTTGCTGTGTTTTGCCTTTGCTATTTTTTTATGGTAATTTTTTACATATTTCCAATAAAAAGAAAATTAATAAGCCATGGTGGATGGTTTCTATTCACTGTAATAGAACCAAGTAAGTTCCTATATTGTATTTGAAATATTGAACCATTTTTTTGGATAATTTTTACAATTATCTGGAAACGAACGAGTGTGTACAGGCGCGCTCTCGTTTTCATCGCGAGACTCACGAGACCCTTTGACTCGAGCGCAAAAAACCGACACGCTTCCGAGAGCGAACGAGGAGCGCGAGACGCGACGCGACGCGACGAGGGCACCATGTACACACTCGTACTCGTACTCGGCCTGTCTCGTGGCCGTTTTTTAATATTTATTGACGAAGTAGGTACAAATAAATAACGTCGTACGACATTTAAAGAAAAAGTAAATATTTTCGGGTTTATGAATTTTTAAAAGTTTTAAAAATCCCGATTCGGATATTTTTGACCCATTAAAACTATAATATAAAGAAAAAGAATAAAACATAAAAAATATTTCTTTTTTATATTTGTTGATGAAATACGAATAAAAAAGCATTATGATTGTTTATGACAAAGTTATTCGGTTTTTTCGAACTCTGAACCAAATTCGGTTACTTTTGGCTCATTAAAATGTAGTTTTGACAGTGGTAGAGCCACGCGGCAGCTTTTGCTGTCGCACGGATGGGCCGGCTCAAACCGGGGTGGTACCACGACCTCACAGAATACCAGCGTGAAGTAGAGGTTTACCTCTGCGTTTCGCTCGGTGAGTGCAGGTGGCCGGAGGCCCTTTTTACTGGAAAAGAGGCATTCCACCTTAGTCCCCACGGGTGAAAACGCATCTGCATTTTGATTCGCAAACGAGGATAGATGTAGATGTCTATGGACCACAGCTACCACTTACCATCAGGTGGACTGTGCGCTCATTTGTCACCTATCCTATAAAAAAATTTTTAAAAAATGTATAAAAAATGTTTTTTTTTTATATCAACAATAGGAAAAGAATCGCATAAAAAATATAGGTGGAATAGTTTTCGGTACTCATTCAATGATTCCTCCTGAATTATTTTAGGTTCGAGTGATTAGTAATGAAATAATTTGCTAATCATCGGTTAATAATCTATACTTGCCAGAAAAACTCAATAACTGATTTTGACTCGACCCGGGATTCAAACCCGACTTTTAGACTTCAGTCTAGTGGTCGTAAACGCGACTAATAAATATTTACTAACTAAATGAAATGCTTTTGTATCTCATATACATATAGGTAGAATTATTACGTATAGAATACTAGTACGCGCACCAAAAGTGAAGCAACTAAAACTAACTCGAAACCGTGTAAGTTGACTCAGCGACGCGTCAGTGCGCAACGTCACGTCTTACGGAAAAGAGCTCGTGAAAAATTGTAAAAAATGACCGTTTGTGTTGTAAAATATTGTCACAACAGTGATGATAAACATAAAAAAGTTATGATATTACATTTTACATATAAGTTCATATATATAATTCATAATAAGTACGTAAAACTAAAAAAATATTTACCGAAGCTATCATAATACAAATGTTGCTAGTTGTGGGGAAAAAATCACAATTTTCTTTTATAAATATTTATTTTGTATTTGTGTTTAAAACGTTTAATCGCAACGCTCTGTGTAAAACTCAAATGTTTATATATAGATACCTACTTCTCTAAGTATTAACATAATATTAACAATGGTTGCCAATTTAAAACTAATACGGAGTGATCAGCTGATCGCGATCCGTCGACGCCATTTTAAAGCAACTATTTTGTAGTAATTGCTTTGTTTATTGACTAAGTCGACGTTTTAGAGTATAGAATAAAAACTTTTTTTTATTTACTAAATCAAGAGATTATTAATAAGAACGCCTTTACTAACCAGATGTTACTGTACACCCAAACATTAACCAGATGTCACTTTACATCCAAACCAAATTTTAACCGACTCCCAAAAAGGAGTGGTTATCAATTATGTATGTACATACTGATTTCTAAGACGATTCTAGATCAATTCGTATATACATGCTGAAATTTTAGTGTTTTTCTTTCCCGCAGCCAAATTATAGTGTCTTCATAGTAGAGTCAATTTATTAAAATATGTCAATTAAAAAAGGGCAGATTTACAATAGTAATACCTCACGAGCTAGTCGGGCCCCCAGACTCCACACTAGTTTATGTCGTATCACTACACTTGAGAGTACCTGCTCTGAACATTTTTAGTGGCCCTTCACTGTGTAGGCAGCGCGGTAGCGCGTGCGATAGACGTAACACTGCGTTACGTTTTTTCAGACTTTATTATAGTAATATGGCATAAGCTAGCCTGCACGCCTGACCTACTTGCGAGATATAGCTATTACCTTAAGATCGCATTCGAGTTTTGTTTTTCTCGATTGTAAATCTGCCATTTTTGCATCCTAATAATTTTTATTTTAATAAATCTATTGTACTATCAAGACAAACTCATTCGACTTCGGGAAAACAACCATTAAAACTTCAGCGTGTGTATTGGATCAATCTCTGTATATATAATTTCAAATAAAAAAATGTAAATCAGTTTAGAAATTATAGAATTATAAGGTGTAAAAATATAAAATACACCTAATTGAGAACCTCCTCCTTTTTTGAAGGCGGTTAAAATTAAAGATTACACGATGTGCTTATTGTATTCGAGCAAATCAATTGTGTTTAATAATATTCTTAAAATTTATGACGTCTGCATTTTTGTAACATATTTATATAACTTTATTATATATAAAATATGTATAATAAAGTTATATTAGTACCATCATTATCGTGTTTATTTTATTACATTTTATATTCCATATTATGATTCTCATAAAATATGTCTTCGTACGTAGGTAATCTTTATTATATCGATTATTTAAAATTAATCAATAAAATAGTGATTAGCTTAGCACAATTTGATTGCAAACGTCAGAAACTGGTGTCACTGAATGCCGTGTATGTGTGCGTGTGACGAGCGTAGGCACATTCGACTCGCGCCACCTAACATAATGACCTTGCTTCACTTTAACGCTCGTGTTTTGTACTAGACTGCATTTCTATGCGTAATAATTCTATGCTCATATACATGTGCTCGAAAGATAAAATAGGTTTTAGAGTACTAACTTGACGACTGACGACTATCTCAAGCTGACTGACACACAAGCGCTTTTGCTTTATAATGGTAGTAAAAATTGGTGGAGGTGATTATCACAATTATTTTAAATAATAAGAAGAAAAAAGCCTATTCGCAAAATACTTTTACATTTCCAATTGTGCAAACATTCAATCGTAGGTAACGGTTATAAAAGCCATATCAATAGTTTGATCCGGTTCGTTTTAAATATGTGATTGCAATCATCAATACTTTTATGCGGGGAAATGATAAACACATTCACGATTGACACATGCCTACTCCGCGTATCGCAGCGCAGTAGCATAGCGCGGTTTTACGAAATGAAACTTTGACTCTGTTCAGTTTCTTTACTAATGTGATAACACTTAGCATGCTAAACAGTACCTAAATGTAATTTACCCTGTGAACGTTACGTAACTGAGAAAAAGATCTAATCATCATCATCATCATCTAATACTCATTATTGCTTATTTCCATCGGTTGCATATTAGAAATTTCTATTAGAGGAGGCTGTGCATCACTTTGGTTATCTATTATCCTAAAAAAGATTATTTATTTATACATTAAATTTCAAATATTTACACACACAAAAATAAATTCATGACAAGCACTGAACTAAGTACCTACGTACTGAATATTGTGTGTTCATAAATGTGTAGTTTGATTTGTACGAAGAATCAATTTTATTTGTCGATAAAATAATATTATATGAAAATGATGATATGTTATCACTTTACTAACTACTGACATCTTAGACTAGTTTTTAGTAGATTTATAATAGGTTTTAGTAGGTATAATAGGTACATAACCGTTATCAACATAATTTTGTTGAGAATGTTCAGATGTTGTTGTTATTCCGTCATAAATATTTTGTCCTTTCCGACTCCAGCTATAAATAAACTCCGTTGAGACTGGCCGCCGTGACCGAAATTCGGTCTGGAGGACGTAATAATTAAAAATATACGATAATTAACTAATAATTTCACTATTATTGAGAATATAATTACGACAGCTTATCGAATTTCGCACAATTTTGCTGCATTTGCACGTCTTTGTCGCAAAACTTTCTTGTATTTTGTGTGCCGTATAAATAACACCAACAGTAGCGTCTTTTCGCAAAACTCAGTAGTTCAAAAAGCTTCTTTGTGCAGTAAAAAACCACAAGTATATAACAAACACAAAAAACCACCACACAAACAAATAATAATACTAAATAATAATAACTATATCTAACCTATGAATTGACGAAACATAATATGCGCTGGCCGATGCGGTGACTAACGACACGGGTTTCACACGCAAGAGCTTGCCGCTCACTGAGGCCTGCTATCGCGCGGGCAATGAATACGCCCAGATTTTAAGATAATTTCTTAATAAAATCAAATTTTGGTCTATTGAAAAAAAAATATAATAGAAATGTTCATTAATACATTGCCTATCTATTGGTGTAAATCGCAAAATAAAATAATACTTACTTTACGAGGAGATGCATGTTATCAATAATTATTTCACATTTATGTGGTTTGGTTGTAAGGAGATTATATTAATATTTATTCCTTAAAAAAATTGGATATGACTCTTATGGAATCAAGATTATGTAGAAATATAATGTGTTTTTTATTTGTTGATATATCTTTTAAATAAAAAGTAGATAGCTCCTAAAAACCGCACAAATAACGACTAGCGCGACATTTTGCTCAACCTGTGCCTTAAGGAATGATAGAATAACCATCTGGTGTTTAAATGTATGGGCCATCGACGCGACCGATGCGATGCGACGGGGCAAAACATAGGTAAGGTAAGTAGTAAGCGTAGCACTTAATATACTTGCCAAGTGCTGTAGTGATCATAACTACTGCGGGAGGGACCTGGGGGCCTCAAAGCTATAACTTTAGAATGTTAACAAGCTTTATAAATAACTTGTTTTAATGTCTTTTTTTTATAGGATAGAGTGACAAACGAGCACACAGTCCACCTGATGGTAAGTGGTTGCTGTGACCCATAGACATCTACATTGATCCTCAATAAAGAATCAAAATGCAGATGCGTTAAGCTGCTATTTTACGCTGGTATTCTGTGAAAGCGTGGGCCTTACCCAGTCGAGTCGACCCAATCGTGATACAACTATACTACTAATATAGGTGCAGTATGGCTCTACCACGTGTAAAACATGATTGTATGTCTTAAAAGTTAACGTTATAATTTGCGTAATTTTACATTTTCGTCATTAGACTTGTACTTATATCTACCTACTACGAATTAATAAATTCAATATCTCAGAGACGAACGGCGACGTAAAATATATTTATATTCAGGTTACCTGGACTCGGGCTCTTTTTACAATTCCTTTTGCTTTTATTATGTGCATCTTGTTACGGCTCAGCGACCTATTCTGTAATCAGATGCCCAGTGATGTTTCGCTATCCGTGTTATATGGACTGATTGTAAAAAATATTAAAAACAATGATTCAATTCGTGATAATAAGTAGGATTAAACTTAAGAAACAATTGAGATGTAATTGGAGATCGGTGTCGGGTAAATTATTGAACAAAGAAAGTATTCTCAAAGAAACACCTATAAATTTTAACGAGATACCTGGGCCCAAGAGTTATCCAATTATAGGAACATTGTACAAATATTGGCCATTCATAGGTAAGTTAAATAATAACATACAATAACTTGGTTTTATGTGTTAAACCTAATCCGTTTTATTACAAAATGTAGTTAAATGAAAGCCTCGGGCTTACTCTATGATTTAGGAAGAGTTTTTTTCACTTAACAAATCTTTTAACCAAGGCACCATAGATAATTGTATTTTTGTATTCATCAACTCATTCCATTCCGTTATCGTACAAAGCGACTATTGTCAATTCACGTACCAAGCGTGACGATAAAGGAAAATTCTCCCTACATCGAGTGAAGCCCATGTCCAGCAGTGGATTTTTAAGAAGACTTCCTCGCTACGTATGTATTTTACTAGCCGTCCGCTGATTTTTATAGGTCCCTTTTTTATAGCTTCAAGTCGAGGCTGACATTTATGAAAAAAAAAAAACAAAATTTCTTGGTTTTTGGTACTGGATGTGTTGTGATAAACTTAACCCTTAATGTTACATCCTATATACGTCCCACTGCTGGGGACAGGCCTCCCCTCATTTCTAAGAGGGTTTTAGTGCAAGGAAATGTCTGCCGCAGTGGCGAACTTCACACGTCTTCGAAATATTTTTTTTTATTTCTCAGACACGCAGGTTTTCTCACGATGTTTTACTTCACCGCCGAGTATGGTAAATCAGCACTTAAAATTGCAATTAACAATTTAATTATTGCATCGAACACGGGTTGCTCACGAACTGTTTGTACAGCGAGCGCTTAGCCCCTGACCTACTGCGGCTTAACTCTTAAAATATTTGACTTCGCTTCCCTTTCTTGGGGCATCCAAGAGTTCGAAGGCAATTATGTCTACGGAAAAATAAATGAATGAGGTACTTTCAGGAGAATATAATGCAGAAGCGCTCGACAAGAACGCATGGTTAAATTGGCGTCGTTACGGAGGTCTCGTAAGAGAAGTTCCTGGTGTGAATTTACTTCATGTCTTTGAACCAGAAGTAATCGAAGCTGTTTTCCGACAAAACGATCGGTACCCAGCTAGACGGAGTCACGTTGCCATGCTTCATTATCGTCTAAGCAAACCGAGCGTGTACAACACTGGTGGATTACTTTCAACGTAATGTATTTAATATATTTATATAATATTGTCAATGTATTTAGTGCTCCCTCAGTACCTATAAATACAGTAGGTTGATGGGCGAAAAATATGTTTTAATTGTATCATCATCATCATTACAGCCCTTCACAAGTCCACTGCTGAACATAGGCCTCCCCCAAAAAATGCCACAAAGCACGGTCCTGAGCCACCTGCATCCATCGACTTCCTGCATGTCTTACCAGGTCGTCACTCCATCTCGTGGGGGGACGCCCTACACTTCGCCTACCGGTACGAGGCTGCCACTCGAGAACCTTTCTTCCCCATCGGTTGTCGGTTCTTCGAGCTATATGGCCGGCCCACTGCCACTTCAGCTCACCAATCCGTTGGGCTATGTCGGTTACTCTGGTTCTACTGCGGATATCCTCATTTCTGAGTTTATCACGCAGAGAAACTCTGAGCATAGCCCTCTCCATAGCTCGCTGAGCGACCTTGAGCTTCCTCATTTTTTTAATTGTATACTTATATGAATATCTAACAAAACTTGTATCGTCATGGAAATAAGTAGTTACCTACTGCGATTGAGTTTTCTTTCTTTGCTTCATTGCTAGTTTTCTATACTTAGTGGAGTCAGCAGAGAAGCGGCAATGAAACAAACAACAGTTAGTGCCCGGGTCCCTTATAATTGGATCCGGACGCATCACAAAAGAAATTGTAGGTATCACATCGATTATACAAGAAACACACACACACACACACACACACACACACACACACACACACACACGCACACACGCACGCACGCACGCACACACGTACACACGCACACACGCACATACGCACATACGCACACACGCACACATGTGCACTCGCGCACTCTCGCGCACACGCGCACACGCGCACACGCGCACTCGTACACACGCGCCCACGCGCACTCGCACACACGCGCACACGCGCACACGCTGACGCACACGCACACGCGCACACGCGCACACGCGCACACGCACACACATGCACACACGCACACACGCACACGCGCATACACACACACACACACACACACACACACACACACACACACACACACACACACACCGCAAACACACCTGATTTTGTAAAATGGAAATGTTTATAGCAAGCGCATAATCAAATTGCAATAAATTGCAGATTACATATACACAAGAGTTAAATCGTTAGTTTGATAATAATTCGCTATGCTTTGCATGCATCACGCAAGCCAAATTAACAACTCATAATGCTATATCATAAGACTTGATGAAAGTATGTATACATTTTTCAGGAATGGCCCGGATTGGTGGCGACTTCGAAGTACATTTCAAAAGAATTTTACTGGTCCACAAAATGCTAAGCAATACGTTGAAAATACAGACGACGTTGTTCGTGAATTTGTTAAATGGATACGGGATAGCAAGCTGTCGCATAATGAAGATTTTTTGATTTATCTTAACAGGCTCAATCTAGAAGGTATACTTTATATTTGAGTTCTAAAGCATACGTAGGTATACGTAGCCTTACATAATATACGTGTCCTCTTTTTTATTTTTAAGTATACAGTTCAAATGCTAGATATATAATTTTTAATTAA
Organism: Parnassius mnemosyne; assembly: GCA_963668995.1. NCBI lineage: Eukaryota > Metazoa > Arthropoda > Insecta > Lepidoptera > Papilionidae > Parnassius > Parnassius mnemosyne. Next base: position 28,465,876 of record CAVLGL010000159.1, read on the forward strand.
AATATTGGTACAATATATATCACCATTAAAAAAAAAACTAAAAACTTTAATTGTCAAACGTTCCTACTCCCCGCGTTAGGTACCTATAGTGCCAAGAACGCTCGCTGTTTCCTCATCATAGACATCTCATCTATCCTCGATGACGAATCAAAATGCAGATGCGTTGTCACCCGTGAGGACTAAATTGAAATGCCTCGTTTCTAGTAAAACGGGTCTCCGGTTCTTTAAACTCACCATACGAAACACAGCAGCACGAAGCCGCTATTTTACGCTGGTATTCTGTGAGAGCGTGATCCTTTCCCGGTCGAGTCGACCCATTCGTGCTACCACTATACAATTAATATAGCTGCAGCATGGCTCTACCACGTAAACTTTTTCTGTTAATAATTCTCAATAGCAGTTTGGAATCAGGAACTTTTCACCTCCGTGCCTCGAAAAGCTTGAAATGCTGTTGGTAATGCACCTGGTCTCTCTCCAGCTGTCTCAGGGTCCGATTGCCGCCCCATCATGCTATGAGAGTGAGGGAATAGAGAGTGTTTGCGCACACATTCGTGCAATATAATCCTGTCCTGCGCAGATGTCTAGTCTCCGATTGGATTTGCTGCTGTTACCGTATTTCGGTCTGGAGGACATTATTTATCCTTCAATATTTTACGGAATGTTTGACATTATTTATTCTTTACAGTTATCGGAGTGGTGGCGTTTAATGAGAAATTTAATAGTTTTACATTACAAGAACAAGCGTCCGAGTCCCGCAGTAGTAAAGTGATTGCAGCAGCATTTGGCTCCAATAGTGGTATTATGAAACTTGACAAAGGGATTCTTTGGAGGATTTTTAAAACACCACTGTACAAAAAACTTGTGGAATCTCAACAATATTTAGAAAAGTAGGTAAAAGAATGTGTTAAGATGTGTGTGTGTGTGTGCGTGTGTGTGTTAACGAAACATAGTGTTCGCCCTATGCCTATGTCCTAAGAGTGCTCCTAACGATTACTCAAATAAATATATAAATGAGTACTTAGTATTTATGTACGTACGTAATAATATAGATTAAGTGAATGTTGGTAATTTATTAAAGAACTGCATTCAACTGGTAAGTAAATTAAAAAGTCTATGTTCGCCTATGTTCAATAGTTTAAGAGGCACGTAAGTGAACACTGACCCTTGGACTTAAAAATCAAAATGCAGATGCGATTTCACCCCTGATGGCTTTACGAAGGTATTCGGTGTCTATATGTACGAGCAAACCCTTAAATACCTATTTCTTTAAAGCTTTAAATTTCTATTAATCTTAAAATATATCTAAAGTTAAATATTCCATGATGATGTCATTCTCACCAAATTCGACCAAAGTAGTATCTCAGTAATTTTTGAGTAGTACTGTTGCGAGCACAAAAACCTAAGACTAAGAACTCACAGAGCGCCACGGAGGCGGTAACGCTCAAAAAATTGGCGGGAGATGATCGCAAGTCGGGCGGGCGCAAAGCGGTTTATTTACAATGACGACCGCGGCTTGCCACTACTACTATTACTTGCCCGTCGATGCAGCAACGCCACAAACAATCACACGCGCCGAGAACATTTCCTGAGTTGCTGAATGATGAAGTAAAATTCTTCCAGAATTTTCGTGTGCCAAATTTGCTATTCTTCTGACTTATATTTTACGCGATTTGCGTTCCCGCTACCGCTGCGGGCGAGGGTAGATATTGCTCTATGAGCTCCTAGCTCAAACCTCATTGAGTCTTGTGGTCGGATGTTATCGATTGTGCAAAGAGCAAAAGCAGGTATACGTGCTGACAGAGCGGCAATCATTCGTCCTAGCTGATCGTTTCCGTGATAAGAATATTTGAACGTACATACGTACACACGTACATTCAAACATTTGTATCCTCCATACCAAGACAAGGTAACTCAGATCTTATTTCGGGACGGAGGTGACGTTTAATTAAATCTGTTACATTATATTAGCTGGTGCCCGGCGCATTGCTACCGCAGGAAAAATATTTGTGGAAATATCGTTTTAAATTTGGAAGGGGATTAATTAGATTAATTGAAATTGACTGACATATTATGACTTTCAAATAAATATGTTGGTACGAGTACGATACGCGCGCCACCTACCGTAAGTTAATTGTACTATGCCTATAACCTTCCCGCAAGGCCGGCAATAAGTTGACAAAGTTTAAAACGGTATGGCAGCGCATAAAATACGAACAAACAAACATAAATTTTTAAATTTATTTAATTAATAATTAAAGTAAAGTGAAGGTTATAACAACACATTTTTTATTCTAGTTTTATGTTTACAGGGTATCAATGGATATATTATTGAATAAAATTAATTTTTTTGGCAAAGAACATGAGAGAAAAAATAATTCTCTATTAGAATCTTTTTTGCAGCAACCGAATTTAGATTTAAAAGATATCATTGGAATGATGGTCGACATATTAATGGCGGCAATAGACACGGTAACTTTATTAAAAATTGTTTTCTTTTGCTTCTCATATTTAAAACAATATACTGACTTTATTTAAGTAGATCTAGCGATTTTTATGAAGTCAACAGATTCAGATAACTTGGATTAGCAGCTTTTTATGTTATGAAACTGTTACGTGTTCAGAGCTCGGAACCGTCAAGAAATAAAAATATAAAAAACATGCGTGAGTGTCGTGGAACTCTCGGTTGGAACGAAGTTCCTTTCGTAGTACATTATTATTGATAAACGTATTATATTTTTGATTAACCAATACATATAAATGAATTATTAGTGACTATTAAAATGAATCGTCATTTAAAATAAAATATTTTATGGTAAGATAAGAAAAGGTGCGAGGGAGATTGATATTATTCGATCTCGCTTCCTTATGGCCGCTAAGGCCGTCTACACTACGTCAGAAGGGGTCGTGACGGAAGAATCTTACACTTTTTCTCGCCTAGCCTCCATCTGCCAAACTCGTACCGTCCGATAAGGAACTTCGTTCCAAAAGTAAAGTAAAATTACAGCCTAAGAAGTTCCACTCCTGGGCACAGGCCTCCTCTCATTTCTGTGAGCGTTTGGGACAAGAAAATGTCAGCCGCGCTGCTCTAATGCACGTTGAAGGACTTTATTAGTCGTTGAAATTGTTTTTAATTTCTAAGACAGGGTTCTTTACAATGTTTTACTTCTCCGCCGAGCACGTTGTAAATCAGCACTTTAATTTGCAACTAACTATTTAATATTTAAGTAGATACAGCAAACGCTGAGACCGTGAACTACCACGCTCACAATAAAAAAAAAAAGCATAAGAAAATTTATTTTGCCCTATGTATATGTTGGTAGTAAGCATAGATTGCCATTTTATTTTATTTTTGTTTTAAATACTAGACTGCTTATGCAACAAGTTTTGCATTATATCACCTCGCCCGCAATCCGGAATGTCAACAGAAATTATACAAAGAAGTTGCAAATCTGTTACCAACAAAGGAATCTATTCTTACATCAGATGTACTTTCAAAGGCAGTTTATGTTCGTAGTTGTATCAAAGAGAGTCTGAGGCTTAATCCTGTGTCAATTGGTGTTGGACGTCTATTGCAAAAAGATATTGTATTGAAAGGTTATTTGATTCCTGAGGGGGTAAGTTTTAATTAACTTATAAACTATATATCCTCCATTTTAAAGATTATATTCTTTACCAATTCGTAGAAGTACTCTAATGTACTTGGGCCTCTATCGTTGGCGCTCCCTGCATTTGCCTCCTGTTTTAGGAGAAATCTCAATTTTACTATTATTTTACAATCCGTATAGTGCCGGTGTAAGAATATCCACCATTCATATCATTCCGTATCTGTCGTAAGAGGCGACAGAGGGAAACTAAAACAGAAGAAGGGCAGCAGCATCTTCCTGATAACAACTGAAAATAACAAAACACTGCGGTTGCTATCCCGTCTGCCAAGCGTGGGAACTATGGCAAAATCTTCCCTATGAGGCAATCTATGGTAAAGTCCTATGTTCAGCAGTGGACTTGAAAGGAAATTAATAATTCATCCATTAAATCCTATAAAATTTCATCCTGTGGGTCTTGTCGACGAGGTGTTATGGCTGATTTTTACGTGGTAGAGCCATGCTGCTGCTATATTAGTAGCACTTATACTTGTAGCACGAATGGGTCGGCTCGACCGGGGAAGGACTACGCTCTCACAGAATACCAGCGTAAAATAGCAGCTTAGCGCTGCTGTGTTTCGTATGGTGAGTGTAGAGAAACGGAGACCCTTTTTACTGGAAATGAGGCAATCATGGAATGTAGATGTCTATGGGCCGCAGCAACCATTTACCATCAGGTGGACTGTGTGTTCATTTGTCACCCTTATCATATAAAAAAAAGATTTACACAGGGTCAGTAACTAGCTTCAAATTCGAGGCAAGTCAGAGCTGACCCGATACTGACACAGTGTAAATTGATTTGGAGTCAGTACAGCGCTGTCGCGCCAATGCTGACTTCAATATTCTTGTTTGAATATTTTAAAGTCAGTCCATTTCCCCCGCCGCCCAAGCCAGCGGTATTAACCTTGTCTAAACTACCAAGTCAGTACTTGGTCAGTCGCTGTATACAGAGTGACGTTACGTCAACAACAAAGCAGAACCTTCAGTTTCATTTCTGTCGTCTATCCATTTTCTTATCTAAATTAGTTTCTTTTTAAATATATCTTCTTCAAACATTACCGTCAACTTTTTTAACAGCAAATAGGAACATTTTCTCCATAAATATTTCAATCGTTGTAAATGCTGCCGATTCCGTGAATTCATTTTTGCCCACTGGTTTCAATAACGTGCGTACATTCTGAAGAAGTTACCACGACTAGTGACTGCATGTAAACAGTGCAAGTCAGTCTTCAGTTCTTCAGTACATTAGACCCCGCCAATTTTAGACCAATTTCTGTACTGCCAACATTAAGTAAAATTTTTGAAATAATTATTTTATATGAGATGTTAAGTTTCTTTAATATTAATAAATTGCTACACAAAAATCAATTCGGTTTTACAAGGGGTCGGTCGACAACTGACGCTGGAGTTGAGCTTATTAAACATATTTTTTGTGCATGGGAGAATTCAGAGGATGCTTTGGGTATATTTTGTGACCTTTCCAAGGCCTTCGACTGTCTTCACCATGAGACATTAATCAGGAAGCTACAGTACTACGGTGTCAAGAACACAGCGCTTAAACTTATTATTTCATATTTAAGTAATAGAAAACAGAAGGTTATTATCAATGGTAAAAGTTCTTCCGGGTCACCTGTACTAATGGATGTTCCTCAGGGCTCGATTCTCGGCCCATTCTTGTTTCTGGTGTATATTAATGACTTACCTCACCTTGTAGGGGATAGTCATGATATAGTATTATTTGCTGATGATACTTCCTTGATTTTTAAACTTAAACGTCAATCATTTAAATGTGACGAAGTGAATAATGCTATATCAAAATTAGTGCATTGGTTTAACGTTAATAATCTGCATTTGAACGGAAATAAAACTAACTGTGTTAAATTTACAACAACGAATGTTAAAAATCTGAATACCAATGTGTTTTTAAATGGGAAGGAATTGAGCCCTGTTGTATGCACTGTTTTTCTTGGCATCACTCTTAACGCAAAGCTCCAGTGGGGCCCCCATATATCCAAATTAGCAAGCAGACTAAGTTCTGCAGCCTATGCTGTAAAAAAGATTAGAGGTCTCACTAGTGTCGAGACAGCTAGATTAGTTTATTTTAGTTATTTCCATAGCATAATGTCTTACGGGATTTTGCTATGGGGAAATGCGACTGATTCAGAAACTATTTTTGTTTTACAGAAGAGGGCCATTAGAGCTATTTACAATCTAAAACCAAGAGTCTCTTAGAGATAAATTTAAAGAAATTAATATATTAACTTTGGCCTCTCAGTATATTTACGAAAATTTAATGTATGTTCACAAAAACAAAGATAGTTTTAGTAAAAACAGTGATATACATTCTTATATACATCACTAGGAACAAACACAAGCTAGTGATGCCAGTTTCTCGACTCCACAGAGTCAGTAATTCATTCTTGGGGCAATGTATACGCTATTACAACAAGGTCCCGGAAAGTGTACAGGTTCTCTCTATTACCAAGTTTAAATGTTTTATTAAGCTGAAACTGTATAAAAAGGGTTATTATAGTATAAATGAATACATGGTTGATAATAACCCCTGGGAATGAGGTGGTCGCTTCCAAGCAGTTTCTAAAATAAAATTTGTAAATAGTTCGTAATCATTTATATTGTAAAATTTATTTTAAAAAAAAGTCCCGCTGGGTTTCTTGCTGGTTCTTCCCAGGATAGAGGGTTTTTTACGAACCAGTGGTAAAGTAAAAAATGACTTTCAATAAGAATTACACATGTAATGTATATTGAATAAAAATATTCTATTCTATTCTATTCTATTCTATTCTATTCTATTCGGTGCCAGTACTGGCGCCTGTTACTGACCCTGTGTAAATTAGTCTTAACGGCTGTAAGGTGGTGTAAGATCATGTGGCATCTAAATGTGTATCTTAAAAATTTATAAATGCATATTATCCTTCAGTAAATTATTCTTCTTTATCGACCCGTATCAGTCATAGGACTCTTCGGTTGTAGGGAAGATATGCCGTAATTTTTACACTTGGCTGGGGAATTATAGCGGCATTTATCGGAAGCTAAAATATTTTTCTGGCATTTCTCATAGTCTTGTTGATGGATTCTTTTACACTGTCACCATACGACAGGCCACTCGAAAGTTTTGCGGAAAAAAAATTTTGTATGGGACACTGGCCACTTATAATTTAATTTCAAAATACAATTATTTTCCGTTTCCATAGTGAACTGGAAAAGGGTGTTTCCAAAATTTGGTTCAGACGCATGAAACTTTGTATGCTGGTGAAATTTTTAAACCAATTTAATAGTAATAAAAACTTTAACCACAGAACTTTTTTTAGTATCGCAAAACTTTCTGAGTGGATCACGTACAATTCAGCTGTATTATTTTTGTCGCCAAAAATTTGTAGCGTTTTTCATCTCTTCTGCTGAACAATAAATAATGCATTCAGTATAATAAAGGCTATGTAGTATTTCACTTAATTCTTAATGACAACGTATCTGTACTCCGTAGACTTCTTTGTTTAAAATTGTTTATATTTGCCCATTAGCTCCAGTAGCCTTTAATAAATGGCAACAAGGAGGACAAGCTGGACTGTTAGCAGATCACTCTTATGCAATATATTTTTGATATTTTGATTAGATATTGGACGGAATATTATGGTTTTTGAACGCTACTGACAACGAACACGAAAAGACGCGGTTCCAATTATTTTGCTTCTTCTTGCAATTCTTATTGTAATTCTTTTTCAGACTGTTATAGTGACACAAAACATGGTAGCATCCCGTTTACCGCAGTACGTGCGGGACCCGATGCTCTTTAAGCCAGAGCGGTGGATAAGGGGCTCATCTCATTACGAGAATATACATCCATTTTTAAGTCTACCCTTTGGATTTGGTCCCCGATCGTGTATTGCCAGGAGGTTGGCGGAACAAAATATGTGCATTACACTAATTCGGGTAAGATGATAATCTAATTTTATAAAAAAAAATCACAGTACTTATATTGCAGCAGTAATTACATTTTAATAAGTGTTAGGCAGAGAAGTGGGTGTTGTAAGAAGCGACAGAGGGAAACTGTAAAAGTAGATGAGCATTAGCATCTTTCTGATAACAACTTAATATAATAATAAAAAGTGTGGTTACCAAAACGTATGCCAAGTGTGGCCACTGTGTCAAATATTGCATACGTTCAGTAGTTGACTTCGATAGGAAGTAATAAAAAAATATGCTCTGTCGTCATCTCCGTTGTCGTATTTTTATGAACTACATCGTTTTGCTTTTAGTTGTTTCTCGATGTGCATTACCCGTAAAACTTGGTGAAATTTTGTATCTCGGTAATGTTTTACCGGTTTTGATTTATATTAAGATTTCGTCCCTAAGATAAATATTTCATTCTAATGCCAAACAAAGATTTTTTATTTATTTAAAAAAACCTTTTTTTTTAAAGATAAAAGCTACGTTACTCACTTTATGCTATTATTCTAATAAAAGGTTATGCCGCAATTGTGTAACGGCTTATCTTGTAATCGTTTTTAGCCCACTTCAGAAAAGGAAGTAATTTACAATTCGACTACATTATAAAAGTACTGTGCCATCAGTGTACAGAAAAAGTCATAATATTTGAATGATACAGTTTCTACATTTATACAAAAATTAACTATCCATGATAAGTTTATATCTAGCTGTTCAAATACGGATGTAGTTAATCCGTATTTGAACAGCTAGATATAAACTTATCATGGATAGTTAATTTTTTATGTTCCAGTTGGTGCTTGAATTTGAAATGAAGTGGATGGGCGGAGATTTGGGAATTAAAACGTTATTGATAAATAAGCCAGATAAACCCATAAAATTGTCTTTTGTACCTAGACATTAACATGTACTAGTGTAACTTGTTTCATATTATTTGTGTATGCTTTACTTGTATCAAATAATAATTAAGAAGTTCAGTTACTTTTAACTTCAAAAAAGGATGTGTTGAAAGGATTAATTATTATGTATTATTATAATACATGTATGATGGTGTAACACTATGTCCGAGGTTAATAAACCGATTTATGTTATCTTTTATTTTACAATAGTGTATACTTTCATTATTGTCATCTACGAAGTTCTAACAATTTCATAAGCCAATTTTTTATCTCCTTCGCTTCTTATTTATCTTTATTTATTAAATCAATCAATTAAATCTCATATTGTATTATTTCTTTTTTTTTCAATGTATTTAGCATGAAAATAAATAGGTTAGATACAAATTAATGGCCTCTGGGCGTAAAAATATTAAAGTCACTAAAAGTTATTTGTATCAGCTAATAACTGAGCTATTCCCTGTTTCGTACATATTTTAATCATGGATAAGCTAACTTACTGTGTCTTAAAATTGGACAGTAAATACTTTAACAATAAATGCTTAGCTTATTAAGGTTAAAATAATAATACACAGTGATTAAAGTTAACCCTTCGTGTATTTGTTTAAATTTAAACATTTTAGTTTGACTAAATTAACAATTGAAATTAAATTACAATTGAATATACATTATGCATATTATATAATAATAAAATAAATAATAATTAATTTAAATGGTTAACATTGTTTCTTTTCTATTAATTATCAAGTACACTATTGCGTTTAGAAGTAATATCCCATTTAAAGTTGTTGCAACAAGTTGTCATTAAGGTGTTAACATTTACTTGATATACTTTTCATTAATGACAAATCATTCGCATCAACTCATTTATTTTTACATACACCAAGCTTATAACGGTATGTCATTATTTATATATTTGAACTTATGTTTAAAATTTGGCTACTCTTTGAAAAATAACTATCTATAAGTCAATGAAATACAGTACTGTGCTGTAACCTGTTTTCGTTGTAATCTACGTCATTTTGGGAATTAATATTAGTTAATATAATAAATTAAGAAATATGACATTGTTTTTATTAAATAAGATTACGTTACGCTTAGTCTAGGCCTACGCTAAAATAGCACAAATTTCTACATATCACATAGACTTTTACGATTTAGAGAAAGGTTAAGATCACATCTTACGTTTTAATGCAAGCGCTTACATAAACATTATCGTTAGCATAATATGACCTAAGGCTCTTATTTCTGAAAAGGAGTTTTAAAGCGCTCGTTGTTTGTGAAGTGTGCTTATAGAGAAATAATGATCTGTTTACTTCACAAAACTCATTCGATCTCTATAATTAAGCACCCACACGGTAATTTAAACAGATATAATTTTTACTGTGTTGACCATCAGAAAATTAAGTTCAATGTACTCAAAAAGGTTAAATTTATTTTATAAATATTTTAGAATTTTTCACGGTATATTCAGATCACATAATATAATATGTAGATATAACATAATCGATAATAATGATTTAGAAACAATAAGTTACCCTTCATTAAGTAGTTAATTTACATACGTAAACCAATATAAGTGTAATTACAAAGACACTGGTATAAAACCTAATGCTATACTTATAAAACCAGTGTTTTAATACAATAAATAAACATATCCGTTAATAAATTACAGTTTACATCGTTTGTCTTACAAAAAACGTTTACATAGGTTTTATAGATTTATGGCTAAGAGATTTCGTTCGAGATACAATCGTTTTGTCTTCGCATAAAATAATTTGGTTACATATAAAATACTGATATGCAAGAGATAACTTTGACTCACACTTACTAAGTAATGACTCGAATTCATTCAATCGGCCTAGGATCGTAAGGTGTTGCGTCATGACCAACATATCTGTTGTTCTTACGTATTTGGAACCCTTCACCAGGTGATGTATTATAATATATAACTCGGCGAATGCCAAATGGGTCTATGTAACCAAAGCTTCCGATCCTTTCGTTTGTATTCTGCGTTACTTCTTCGTGGTATTGCTTTGGAAGATAATAACGGAACCCATTTCTTCCACGCGCTACTCCGTTGTACCCAGGGAACTGTGGTGTGTAGCCATCTCCAAGTCGAATGCTAGATTGATAACGGCGTGTCCAGTCACCAGCATGTCTATACGAATTGGGATTAAACACGTCGTAACGCCTATAAGGTGTACTGTCACTAGCGTAATAGTTATCTTCAATTGTATTTGTGTTTTCGTAATCGTAAGTATTTGGAGGCTGTGATGCTTCATCAGCTGTAATAGGTGGTACAGTTGGTCTTAAATTAAAAGGCGTAGACTCATCTATGGAGTTAGGAGATACTTCGACTTGGGGTGTTGAAGTTGGACGAGGATAGGAAGGTGTTGACGGAGTTATGAAGACTTCGTCTGGGAATGATTGTGGTGGTTTGTGTGTCGTCGGCGGAGATGTTGACGGACGTTGCGTTGTTGTACTTCCACGAGCAGGGCTGATGGTACGATGCACAGGACGTGCAGACGTAACACCGAATCCGGAATCAGCAGGAGCAGATTTTGCAATTTTTATCGACTCCTGAAAACATAATTTAAGTAACATAATTTAAGTAAACATAATTTAAGTAGTGTTAACGAAGAAAAGACAAAGTCTGACAGATCAATTTAAGTGTTTAATTACTGCAGTATAATGCTCAAGAAAAGGCGAGGAAATATTTTGTTTTCTTGCTATATAACATGGTAAAGTCACTTCAATTTCAAAAGAGGGTCAATGCGTGTCTGAAGTCTTTTAGTTTCCATCGCAACAATGAGTAGCTATGGAATCGTAAGGTAATAGGGATTAGGGATAATATAGTAGTGTCTTACGTTTAGGTTCGTCATTTAACGTATAAATGCCAGTGGCCTAGAAAAATAGGCGCTCCGACACTCAAAACTAACACGAGAAAAAATGTTCTTGAGATGTTTTATCAGTCTGGATATTTTACGTATAGCGTAAATTAGATAGTAATACCAATGTCTATCTGAAGCCATAAGATCTTTCTGGAATTTCCCAGAGTCGCCTCTTAAACACCTATACAGGTGAGAATCAGGTGCTTTTGCCGCCACAGTATGGGTTAAAAAAATAATTCCGAATAATTCCAAATAATATGATAAAATAGGTATAATTTAAGATACTAATTAATACATATCTGCAAAATACATACATTTAAAGTTTTTAAGTTATTAATCATTTCTATCAGAAAAATATGTATTATATTATTAACATATTTTATATATCTATTGCTTTGGGTTGGGAATTCAAAATAATCATAATAAATCTTTGCTAGAGGTTATGTAGCAGGGAAGATTTTGTCATATTGTTCCATCCAGTATTCGTGTCGTCACCGTGGCCAATTTTCGTTAATTCTTATAATGGTTCCTTTACATCGCTCATGTGATAAATCGGCTTCAAATTATAATTATTGAATATATTAGTAGTGACTGTTCCTAAAAATCAATTATAAGCGAAATCTACGGTAGACCTCCACGACAGTAACTTATCTCTGAATCAAAATTCTTTATTTTTGCTATGAATGTCACAAGTGTCTTTAAAATTCAAATTGATCAGTAACCTCGTGTTTCTCGTTTCAAGCGATTTTTTACAAAGTTCGGAAAGGAAACAATCGACTAACATAATTGAAAATCTGAATCTAGTGTGTGTGTGTGTATTAATAGTATAAATATATATAGTAGAATAGGAATAGGCAGGCGAAGTGTAGGGCGTCCTCCCACTAGATGGAGTGATGACCTGGTAAGACATGCAGGAAGTCAATGGAATCAGGTGGCTCGGGACCGTGCTTTGTGGCGTTCCTTGGGGGATGCCTATGTTCAGCAATGGGCTCGTGAAGGGCTGTAATGGTGATGATCGTAAAACAAGAGACTTAGGTCAGAGAAAAATTTCGATTGCCCGTGGCCAGCCTGTAGCTGCTACTTTTATTAACCGACTTCAAAAAGGAGGAGGTTCTCGATTAGAGTGTATAGTTTTTTTTGTGTGTATGTTAAGCGATATCTTCGCAAATTTTGAACCGTTATAATTATTCTTTTTTTATTTAGTAGGCTTTACCTTAAGGGTCCCATTAAATTGTAAAGAAAAAATCTGCCCCCAAGGGTGAAAAATAGGGGGAAAAGTTTCATATTACTACTATTCATATTAGGAGTTAGAACTATTGTTTAAGTAATATATCATATCGTCGCAGATTGAGAACCGATTTTAATGATTCTTTTTTTTTTAAATTCCACCCCTAAGGGTGGCAAATAAATAACTTATTTTTTAGCAATTCGAAGTCGGTTTTAACTTTTTGTTAGAAATTATAATTATTTGTATACGCACTCCAATTGGTCGGTTCAGTCCTACGTAAACCGTTTTCGATTTGTAGATTCTGTATCCTTGGCCATCAGCAATGTAATCCTGCAACCGTAAGTATCCGTCAGCACCCACCCAACCTGATGTTCCTGAAATTGAGTATAGATGTTATTATGCAGTCCACTGATTGTGATAATTGATAATAATCTTTATTTACCTGTTTTAAGTTTTACCAAATTATAATTTAAAATTATTTGTTTAAATTTAACAAGTAGGTAGTTTGTAATAAATTTAAAAAATTTGTCGCATTCTGTGACTTGTTTAGCATTAGCTGCCATAGTAGGAAGAAATTGTCCTAATCGCTACACTTGGCGAACGCATAAGCTATCGCAGTACCAGACGTCTTGACTCCTTGAAGCTGCTACTCGCCCCTTTGTTGAAGACTCAGGCACGTATTAATAAACGTTACTCAGCTCAAGTACACGCACTTGAGTACAATCTTGAGGTTATGATCATATTAATAAACATACCTCAAGATGCGGTTTAGGTTTACGATATCAGCTGAGTGCCACACTGATTAATAAACGAAACTCGACTTTCAAGTGTGTGTACTTGCGTGCAAGACACAGAACAGTATTCCTAAGTACAGCGTTTTGAGATACTGTTTTTATGTGATTATTAATGAGCAACGATCTTGAGATGCTAATATCGTAATGATATCGCGTATCAAATGATTAAGTTCGTCGTTGAGTAATGTTCATTAATACGGGTCTTAGAATAGTAGATGTTCACTCCGTCTATGGTCGAAAGGCCGAGCAGGTTGATCTTCTTGGCATTACCTTAGTCAACTATTACGACACAAGTGAAACTATATGGAGACAAGAATTCTATAACGTCACCACATCGATTTGAATGTATAATATTGTTTAATATTAAACATTAATAAGAACTAGGTTCCATAAAAAATTAACTCACCAACAACTGAGCCATCCTTCAGTCTTCTTTCTTTGCGATACTGTCCGTTATGAGTCTGATAAAGAAAGTAGCGTTCATCGTCTTCATCAGTCTGGATGTGAAACTGGTCAGGGTCCTGTTGTGGGCTGTATCCGTCCAGAGCAGCGAGAGCGCTGCATGTCCATAACTGTACATAAAATGTATATACGTGAGGGTTGGTACCAAGTTTTAATATAGCCTAGTGGAAGACTTTTTTTAATTTATATTTTAGTTTTTATACGTCATTACGTTTTTTATTTATATTTTAGTTTTTCTATTCAACTATATATATACATATATACTAGCTACTCCCCGCGACTTCACCCGCGTGTTATTTGGGGTTTTCATTTTTTCTTGCGCGGAAGCATAATTCTTTTTCTAAAATAAAAGTAGCGTAAGTTGTGACATCAGCTATCCGCTAGTGAAAATCCCGTCAAAATCCGTCAAGCCGTTTCAGAGATTAGCCGGAACAAACAGACAGACAGACGGACGGACGGACAGACAGACAAAAACTTTAAAAATTGTATTATTGTTATTAGTACCGTATATACTTTCGTATGCATTTAGTAAAAGGCTGTAATTTGGACATTACAAACAGACACTTCAATTTTATTTATTTGTATATATATACCTATTATAAAATTCTAATTTATGAGAATATACTAAGAGGAAAACTTTGGGGGAGGCATATATTCAGCAGTGAACTTTTATAGGCTGTGCTGGATAGAAAATAATATATAATAATGATAAAGACCTACGAACATACAGTAATAACATATTTTGGTAACTTCCTTACATTTATTATACATATATGTAATTAAATATATTTTTAAATTGATCGGACATTTTTGTTAGTAATATAAGCTTGATTCCAGTTTACATTAGCGGGTTGTTATTAATTTGATTATAAGCCGAGGCAAGGTCTGCGAGAGTTAATCATACTCTTGAAGTTTGAATGGCGGGTAAGTTGTGCGTGGGAGTCGGGACTATTCTAGTGGCTTATTATCATTGGTGTCAAGGATTATTCTAAATGTAGAAGTTTACTTTATTTATTTTTGTCTGTTATTTGATTAACGTGTTTATGTAATTCTTTGAGCTACACTTTAAAAGTTATTTTATTACTAGCTGTTCCCCGCGACTTCGTCCGCGTGTAATTTAGCTTTTTAATTTTTTTTGGCGCGGTACTCTTATTCTTTTTAAACTAAACTGTAATTAACTATTATAAAAAATAAATAAAACTAGTAACTTAATTATCATACAGTCCTACTCTCCGCGGTATCGTGCCAAGAACGCTGGCTGCGTTTCCCCGCTGAATGGCTATACTTAGCCTTTGAGCGAGAAAAGAACCGGCCCTATCCTTTTTGTTTAATAAAAGTAACCTAAATTACTCCCTATAATATCAGTTATCTGCCAGTGAAAGTCCCGTCGAAATCAGTCAAGCCGTTTCGGAGATTAGCTGGAACAGACAGACAGACAAAAATTTAAAAAATTGTGTTTTTGTTATAAGTTCCGTATAAAATTTCATATGCATTTAGTAAAAAGCTGTTATTTTGACTTTACAAACAGACACTTCAATTTTATTCATTTGTATAGATGTATAGATGTGCTTTATATTTTCCGAAATTCAATTGCTACGAGTAATAAATAATCTTACTTGTACCTGTTACTTTTAATTTAATGTAGGAAAAGTATTCAGAGCTATGTTAGTTAAAGTAAAAAAAATGCAACGACTATAATTTAGTACATTAAATTATTTACATAGTACATTATGCAAATAGTAAGTTTTATAACAAATTACCTAACGGCTTCCTAATAGTTACGAGAACAATTATAATAATTAAAAATATTTCGCCGCTTCCGTGTAGTGGCAAAGTAAGAATCCACAGCGGAAAATTAAATAGGAGAAGGGCGGGAGAAGCATCATCCTGATAGCATCTTAAAGTAATGTTACGAGCTAACTAGTGTTGCCATGTACAAGACATTAATAGTGGCCAGCAATAGTAATAAAAACATGCGTGTGTCGGGGAACACTCGGTTGGAACGAAATGTCTTACGTAGTATATTATTATTATTAATAAACCTATTATATTATTAATTAACTAATACAAATAAATTAATTACTAGTGAAGCATCATTTAAAATAATATTTCTTTCATGGCGAGATAAGAAAAAGTGCGAGGGAGATGGATGTTATTTCACCTCGCTCGCACTATAGAAAGGGCGTCGTGACAGGAAAATCGTACACTTTTTCTTCCCTGGCCCCGATCGAAAAAAACTGCGTTTACCAACCCGCCTGTCATGCAACCATAGCAAATAATCCCCCTATGAGGCAATTTAAGGGGAAGCATACATTTGCAGTTGACTTTGATAGAAGTTATTAAAAAAATATGCTCTTTGGTGATCTGCATTGTCGTTTATTTGTATCAACGTCTTGTTTTTAGTCGTTTCTCGATGTGCATTACCCGTAAAATTTAACAGCGTGTTGTGAGTCAATAGCTTTGCCTCGGATTAGAGACGGAACGAGCAATTTACAGAACAATGGGTCGATACTAACTAGGTCTCGAAGGTCATATTGACCTTCCAGACCTGGTTGAAATTGAATGAAATAAACAGGTTCTAGAACTATTAATAAAAAAATCAATTCTATTATTGTTTAATTAACTTATAACAGTAACTAAATTATAAACCTAATTTTAATTTATATCCAGTATTCAAAATAAGTAGTATAGTTATAGCCTACATACTGGGCACAGTCCTGTTCTCATTTTTGAGAGGTTTATGGAGCAGTTAGTTCTTTCTTTTTTTATAGGATCGGGTGACAAACGAGCACACAGTCCACCTGATGGTAAGTGGTTACTGTGACACATAGACATCTAAGTACATCTCCTCAATAAAGACTCAAGATGCAGATGCGTTGTCACCCGTGAGGACTAAGATGGAATGCCTCTTTGCCAGTAAAAAGGGTCTCCGGTTCTTCGCTCAAGTGTGTGCTAGTGAGTGATGCAGGTTTCCTCACGACATTTTCGGGAATCAAACTCAGGTTGTTCGAATACTGTGAAATTTATGTCGAGCGTTTAGCCTCTATGCTAACATGGTTCTTATTCCTAATAAAGTCAATAGAAAACGATTTTATTTATATTCAGTTATTCAGGTTAATGTATAACAAGTTTACCTTATAGTAAAAAGCTTACCGGACGAACAAGATTGATGACAGAGAAGAACCATCTTTACGTGAGCCTTAAAGAAAGCATATTATATTTGATTCAGAAAGAGCAATTCTCGTAACCGCTTACAATCCTATGTACAAGAAACAATGTTGCAGAATATCTTAGTGATAATGTAAATTATCTTTGTATACTGGCGGTACACATAATCCAAAATTCATTCCCTAAGATTATTAGAAAATATTGTGTTGTACGGATGAAAGCGAAACAAAGTATAACACATGTACAACTAAATCGAGGAATATTTAAAAAAAAATCTCCATTGCAGATTGACGGCAGAGGCCTGATGACGGAAACCTTATCAAAAATACTGAATAAAAATTTCACACACTAGTGATGGACACAGTTTTTCATAGCTTTGATAAGAATAAATATGTTCAACTTTAAACACTACGAACAAACATAAGCTTGAAATGTTAGTTACTAGACTCCACAGAATAATTAATTCATTTATGGAGCAATGTATATACGCTTTTACAATAAAATCCTAGAAAATTTTCGGTTTCTAAGTAAACAAGTTTAAAAAAAATACGGAAAAACTGTACAAAAATGGTTATAATAGTATTGATGAATACATGATAACTCCTGGGAATGATGTAATCGCTACTATGCTGGTTCAATTATTTCATATAAAAATTGTGCAAAATTATTATAAAGTTTATTATGTCTCAAAGAATTATCCCATTGGGCTTTTTGTTGGTTCTTCTCAAGACAGAAGTATGATCCGAAACAGTAGTAAATAAAAAAATACTTTCAATAAGATCTATACTGAATAAAATTATTCTATTCTATTCTATCAAGGTCCTTACCTGGTTCTTCTTCCAAGGTTGTTCCCTGAGCACAGACCTATTAGCTCTTAGAAGAGCGCAGAGTTATTAGCTCTAGTTAAGAAGGATAATGAAATGATGTGATGTGAAACCTAACATATTTGTATAAAAATCGATAAGGTTTTGATATGTCTGGTAATGCAATCATTGAAATAGCGTCGTAAGTTTATTACAGAAAACTACGAATACGTATTATCGCTAGCCTAAAGTTAGTCTTTCTTTTAGATGGGGAAATGCCTATGCATACCCGCTTCTCAGGGGCTAGGACGAGTTATGTCGGACTCGCACCGACTAAAACCCCATGCTGTTCCACATTCGCCACATATTGGCAGGGCCACGAGAACGCTTTCGCACACATCCCTGGCCCTATCAGCGCCGGCTGCCCCATGGTGACCCTTCTTCGGGAGAGGATTACTCCTTCCTCATCTCCTTCTCAGGTAAGGCGCACCAGAACACATGGCGCGCTCTCCTTCGCGGCCTCTAACCTCACGCACAGCGTACGCCCCCATGTCCGATGCGCGAAAAATTGGGGCTACGAAAAAGAGCACTCAGAAGCCCTACCATTCCTGATTCCAGCGAAGTATCTGGTCTATGGCTCCGCCGCCAACTAAGATTCAGCTGCGGAGGGTAGGGAGAGCGGTGCCTCGCAATACCGACACTCCTCACCCCCCGCAGTCTCACCATCACCGCATAAACAGTGCGGCCACGTCAGAGTCACAGAGGATAAGGCGAGTGATGTATCGCCGTACAAACACTCCTCTTCTTCCGTCAACTCGGCTGCGGCGGCAGGAGGAGGCGACACCCCTTTTGCCGCAGTCCACCAACACACATCCGAAGTGGGATCGCTAAGTCCACACATGGGGATTTCTTTTAGTTCACCGTGGGTAACCAATCCACAGCTACTATACCCTCTTGCCACGACAAGGTGGGAACCTATTCGGAGGGAGCTTAAGGCCTGGCAACCTAGTAAGCTATTAGAAAAACTTATTTGAATGTACTCAACATGTAGAAAGAAAATACTAGGAAACAAAACGATTGATAGATGCGCATGCTTTAACCTTATTTACAAGTATCCTCCAAGAATATTAACTTAGGTAGTCATAAACAGTGATCTACAAGGTTGGTGCCGTCACAGCCTCGGGATCATACGTGGGTTGATAACTAAGGACCTACGCGGAAATGCTTTGCATGCATGTCAGATTTAGTTTCAATGAGAAACTGATATTTTAATTAGACTTACATATTATAAGCGTGAGCGTGATAATATATGTCTTGCGGTTATTGTTTTTGTAGCGTGTGACGAATTTGGCTTTGTTATTCAGGATACGTAGGATAAAATTCAGACGTATTTACTCATATATTACGTTTGCTGGTGTTGATTTTCTACCGAATTCAAAAAGTAGGAGGTACTCAATGCGACTGTATGTTTTTTTGTAATGTGTGTTACCTCATAACTTTTTTCTGCGTGAACCGATTTCGATGATTCTTTTTTATTTGAAAGCTGGTGCTTCTCATGTGGTTCCATATAAATTTGATCGAGGTCTGATCAACAGTTTTTGAGTTCTTCTTAATCTGACCAATAGTTTTTGAGTTATTCTTAATAATTTATGTTGAAGTCGGTTCTACAAAAATTTTAATATTAAATTATTTGATTTGATATTTGCGTGATGAAACTTCGAATTATAAAGTGATTCATTTTATGTGGTAATCTATAGTTCTGATCGAGGCTCTATCCTCTGGACTACGTCTTCACAAATTTTTATAAAAAAATTTGAAACATTACGAATTTTATTATTTACTAGGGATGCACTTTGGCTTTATCTGGGTAGGTGTGTGTTTTTTAGATTTAAGATAAAAAAATAATTTTATTTAATCTATTTTTCGCTTCTCTTAAGATGTCCAAGTTTTTTGGGTTAAATATATTCTAGATCACTCCTGGCATTGCTCTTTATCTGTTCGTAAAGTTTCATTACTATCAGTTTAGCCATTCTGAATATTAGCCTGGATAGACAGACATACAGACAGACAAAAATTTTAAGAATGGTTATTAATGCCTTAATGGCATTCAAATATAGGTCAGTTGTTTCGATATTACAGACATACAATTCAATTTTATTTATATGTATATATAAGTATCTTTTAATGATATGAGAGCGATAACTAGTTAACATTCCACCTGTATACGTTGTAGCATCTGTGGTTATTGTAAATGGCTATAGGATGTAACCATTTTGCAACGAAGATGGCTATAAATTGAGTGGTGACCTCTCAGGACTACAAGATAAGATGTCTCAGAGCCTGTAATTACACTGGATCTGTTAATTTCAAAACGAAACAGCAATGAGAAATGTGTACAAAAAATTTTTAAACGTGGTAGAGCCATGCTGCAGCTATATTAATTGTAACACGAATAAGTCGGCTCGTCCAGGGAAGGACCAGGCTCTCACAGAATACCAGCGTAAAATAGCAGCTTCATGCTGCTGTATTTCGTATGGTGAGTGTAGAGAACCGCAGACCCATTTTACTTGAAAAGAGGTATTCCATCTTAGTCCTCACGGCTGACAACGCATCTGCATTTTCATTCGCAAACGAGTATATATGTAGATGTCTTTAGGCCACAGCAACCACTTACCATCAGGTGGACTGTGTGCTCGTTTGTCACCCTTATCCTATTAAAAAAATCTTTTTACATGTGTTAAAATTAAATAACGGTAAAATTTCTAGTGGGCCCAAAAACGATTACATACATTTATATTCATTACTATTTAATTATATTTTAGTGTCCTTGTCTGGTTGATATGCATGAATACTAATTAAAATATACTGCCTACATAAATAGTACAAAATGAAATAATTAAAAAAAGAATATATAAAATAAAATATAGTTTAATAAATAGATAAAACCCAATCAGACGAAGGCCGATAGGAGAGACCAAACGTCCGAGAATAAGAAAGAAAAGGAAAGAAACCGGCGGACGATGCGAGCAGTATCGAGGAGTACCGCCTTCTGTATTTATGCCGGAAGCGGTCCGTCACGGAGTCCCAGTCGCTTCAGATGATCTGGGCTGACCATAATTAGCAGAAGCAGAAACGACTATAGGATTAATTTCGGTCAGCATACCGTCCCACTTCCTTTGTGAGCCAGGTCCAGATATTTTGTCTTTTTATTGGTTTCAGCTTTTTCGAGATTCTCGTCAAATGGGATGGTAATGCCGGCCAAAATATGTGATGATGATAAAATGATGATGATGGCTCGGTCCCAGTAGAGCCTACTGCGGTCATTCTCGAGCACGGCTTCCGGAAATTACTCATAATTAGGCAATTTCCGATCCACTAGACCTTACTTCAGAGCGAGCTACTGCTGTAGAAACGATCTAAAAGTGAAATAATCATCTATACATACATCTGTAGAAAAGTCTGTCTGTAATTTTAACATATTATGATTGAAGCCCACGTTTACAAGGTAGTCAAGTGATATAAATTGTAATGAACTAAGTATATCATATTGAATTATATTTCATTGCCAACTTCATACGGTCAAATTTTTGTTACACTATTTGCGGAAATTCGGTTGCGTAATCAAGTTTTACCCTCACATGCCTCATGAAGTATGACTTTAATTATAAATGAGTCACGTACGTGTGTTAGCATTGGTGGGTTTGCATTTGTCATTCGTATCATTGATATCTGTTTCGCCTAATCCTTTTAAGGCTTTCGGTCAGTAAGACATACATTTTTTATGCGTTACTACGCATCGTTGAATGTCACAAAATTGCTATATTTAGTTTGTGACGAACAGATTGCGTCGGTGAAGCCTAAAATTTTTAATTATTTAAAGTTTTTTTGCCATCTATTGTATTCCATGTATCCATTTTTTTTATAGAATAGGGGCTAAACGAGCATGCGGCGCGTCTGATGGTTTTTTTAATTTTTTTTTTAATAGGATGGGGTGACAAACGAGCACACAGTCCACTTTATAGTAAGTGGTTGCTGTGGCCCATAGACATCTACATATATCCTTAATAAAGAATCAAAATGCAGATGCGTCATCACCCGTGAGGACTAAGATGGAATGCCTCTTTTTCAGTAAAATGAGTCTCCGGTTCTCTACACTCACCATACGAATCATAGCAGTGTCAAGCTGCCATTTTACGCTGGTATTCTGTGAGAGCATGATCCTTCCCCGGTCGAGCTGACCCATTCGTGCTACAACTATACCACTAATATAGCTGCAGCATGGCTCTACCACGTACAGTAAGTGTTGACCGCCGTCCATGAATATCCATGACAGCCTATAAAAGTCCACTGTTTTTTTTAATTTGGAGGTAGCCTTGGTTAGTTAACTATGACATTGGGACGTCTTACACCTCAGTACCCCCCGTGACCATGGGTACTGTAAAGTGCTCGAAACGTCGGCAATATAAAATAAATTAATATACGCGATAAAATCCGTAAAATTAGTTTTATTTAAATTGCTAATCGGCTTGCCAAGCGTAAGCATTTTTGAACAAATTGATGAATGAATGATTATTGATGTTTTGTATTTTAAATTATTGGAAGATTTATTATTATTTGCATAATTTTACTGGAAGCGATGTATTCTATTTAAGTTCTCAGGGGTGGCAACGCATCTACATTTTCATTCTTGACATAGGGTAGATGGGCCATTTTCAGTTGATGATAAATCGACATAGCATCCACTGGACTTGATTGGTTGGATTCGCTCGTTAGTTACCCTTATTCTATAAAAACATGTTACTACGTTTCTTCTTTCTTTATAACGGCGTATGTATTTTATTCATATTTTAAGGATAGATAATATATTTGAATTTTACAATTTACTAACTGTTTTAGGCGATTTATTAAATGTATGAATATTGAAAATTTTCCGTGTTATCAATAATGGGCCAACACAGGAATTCAAATCACTCCTTGTACTAGAAGTTCATTGATCTGTATTCGAATTAAAACTGATTTAATTATTGGTCTTAATATATTTTATTGCTTTGTAGGTATACGAGTACCTCTTTCTGTACGCAGAAGAACTAAAGTCCAATCATTGCCGTACTGCATTTAAATTATTAATTACTGAACCTTGTATCTGACAATGATCAGTGTTATTACCCGAGTGTAAGCCTATAACAAGTCCATAATTCATTATTATATCTTATTATTTGGTGTAAATACCTGGGTGTAGGGTTTTAGAAATTTGAACATCATTCATAAAACGTATTGATAAATACACCCTTTGATCACTCAGGTTAAAAATTTGAAACATTGATGTATTTTAAACTTAACAGATGACGAATAAGTTCAAAGTCGTTTTAATTAGTGGCTCCTTAAATAATGTAAAAAAATCAAAGCTGCAGATTGATGTAATTATAAAGCTAATTTTAATAGCTCAGAGTAACAGGAAACATGTAACAATGGTATGTAAAAACACAAAAGCTAAAGTAAAAACTATAGCATTTAGTTTTTCCACGATGAAAAAGAATAATAACAAATTCCTTTATTAATTGCAAAGACGCTTAGTTGACGTTCGCTGCCTTAATGAGTTTTGGTTTAATTAAACATAATATTATATCATTCACATTGTGTTTTTGCTTAAAAACAAAAACGTTTCAATTAGTGATCATAAATATAGTAGTTAAAAGTTATTTTTTCGTCAGTAATGGATAAGGTTTTGACCTTTAAAATATTTTATAACAATTCACTAATAACGATTTTATCCGATAACAATTACTAACAACGTAAGTTTTTTTTCTTTATGAGCCCGTAAAAGTGCGATTTTTAAGTACCTGATATCTAGCACTTTTGACACTGCTTTATATTTTTTCCTGCATGGAATCAATGTTTAACAAACGGACTTCAGGTTCATACTTACCGACATGGCCAACTATAATTCAGCATTTACTAATATTTCATTGAATGGTAGGCAATAAACTTATTAAAGAAAAGAAGTTCACGTATTCGTCAAGTCCCTGGCACTTTTTACAGCATCTGAGAATCTCGCAGCCTTTAGTCATAACTGAGTCATCTGGCTTACCATGGTAAAAGTTGTTTTGGATCTAAAGAAAATCTTGGAATTTGCTAAAGAGTGCATACCCTTCGTTATAGAGTGTTTTAATGTATCGGTTTATATGAAAACAAACCAAGTTTCACTAATGTTTACTTAACAGAGAGTCCTTCTTTACAAATAATTTTGTTAAAGATAGTTTTTACTGTATTTTTTGTTTATATAGGTTATAATAGGTTTAGGTTTTTAATATTCAATTATATGTTAATTTATTAATATCAAGTATTTAAGTTACGGACTAAAGTACCTAACTAATTAAATTAGAGTTAGAGAAGAGCGCTTGAGCAATTGAAAATCTTTGAATCACAGCCATATTATTAAACTATATATTAAAGAATTTATGTAAACTGACTTTTTTTTAAGAAAATGACGTAGTACATAATATAATTCTTAAATTTTTGTAATATGTATTAGCTATTATAATTTAAGCATCAAAAATTTATTGTAAAAATATTTTGTTTTGGATGTTAATTTCTAATCATTCCTTTTAACGAAAACTCTTTATAACGGTTTAAATTATGCAACAACTTGAATTTTGCTATAGAGATTTCAATGTATTATTAATACGAAAGAACCTAGTCTATTTAGCTGAACATATAACAATAAAGCAAGGGGATAGACTGACTACATTCTGAGGAAAGATTTTTTGCGTCAGTCTCACGAGAAAATTTGATTTAATGTGGGCGCAACTGCCGGGTGAAAAGCTAGTAAAATATAAAAATCTAGTTAGTACATTCGTGAGCGGGGCAGGCATAGACAGGAGAGGCTGGGGGGGGGGCGCATATTCATAGTTCACCTAGGGCTGTCAGAACTCTAAATCAAACGCTGTAAATAAATAATTAAACGATAATAATGTTTAATTATTTATTTACAGCGTTATAAAATAAAGTTAAATTTGTAAAAAGTGTAGAGTAATGTTAATTGAAAAAAAAAATTAAAATACTTAGTTATAAATTTAATTATCAGTAATTAATTTCCATAGCGACCAAGAACAGGCCCTTAACTTGTTTCGACTAAGAAATCTAGTTACTAAAGAAATATACACGCTTTACCATCAAAGAAGTAATCGCGGCACATTACTTGCCCATAGCCCTAAGAATCCGAAGAAGAGCGGTGATCTGTAAACTTTAGTTTCGTTGTAGTAGCGACGTCGAAGAGTTTAAGCCCCACGAACTCTTATGTCAGAAAAGTGCTGGTAGGTTGTCTCGTCACTGTTCTCTAAACCATGTTATCCAAAGAGCTCTTGTTTCTATAAATGTTCCGTCGGTTAGTATTGTCGTATATTTAGAGACGATGCCTGGAGACCCGAAGGTATGACAATACTCCCTTGGGAGACTAGCGTAGGATGCTACGAACGTAGATACTTATGCAGCTTCTCATCTCAGAGGTGCCTCGTTTGGAGCCGGGGCGGCATCAGATGCAGTTGAACTAAGTGGCGCAAGTATGAGTTTCTGAGAGATGACTACAAAAAATAGCCATTTAGCGAGGATAAGCAGCGAGCAATTTTGGCACTACACCGCTGGGAGTAGGACTGTTTGATTTTTTATGTATTAAAAAATACTAGCAATACTATGATCAAATAATTGGTGATTAATAAAATATTGAATAAACTGTAAGAGCAAAAAACAATATTAACAAAATTTATTATGACTCGTTAACTGTTTGTTAAAATGTTAAATAAATGTATATTGTATATTGAATCCTCCGAACATATAAGTATAAAATAAAATTACATGTTCTTAACGGAAGCAATTTTAACTTTTGAATAACTAAAGTTATATAAAACATTAAATTTAATTGTCAAGACTTATTTAAAACCAGCTGTTATCCGCGACTTTGGTCTCGTAGAACTCAAACAAAAAACCTGCTTATCTCTATAATGGTGGTCTTTGGGCAAATAGTTTAATTATGAAAAAACCACTTTAAAAGCTTAGTTTTTTGCTTTATCTTGAAAACTATGGGAAAATGTTGAAATAAAACTTCAATGTTAATTTCAATGACAAATGATTTAACATAAATATGGTCTTATCTCATCGTTTCCTATCCTATATCACACATAGTTTTGTTGTAAAAAGATGTTGACGTTACAAATGCTAAAATCGATTTAAAACCATATCTTGAAATGATAAAAATATAAAAAAGTAAGAAATTGTTTCATTTACTTATAGTTTATACGATGCGATATGATATCATCAAAACCATTTATTTCATCAGCTTTTTAATTTCAATCGTGCATAGTTTTGGGACAAGTATAGCCTAGACTTTATACGTGGTAAAGCCATGCTGCAGCTATATTAGTAGTATATAGTTGTAGCACGAATGGGTCGGCTCGACTGGGGAAGGACCACGATCTCACAGAATACCAGCGTAAAATGGCAGCTTGACACCGCTGTGTTTCGTATGGTGAGTGTAGAGAACCGGAGACTCATTTTACAGTAAAAGAGGCATTCCATCTTAGTCCTCACGGGTGACGACGCATCTGCATTTTGATTCTTTATTGGGCATAAATGTAGATGTCTATGGTTAACAGAAACCAAACCATCAGGTGGACTGAGTGCTCGTTGTGTGAAAAAAAAAGAGAACTCTAGGCCCTGCTTTCTATCTGTTTGTGAAGATTAATCAATCGGTTTAGTTATCCCGGGCAAACAGACAGTCAGACAGGCAGATTTTTTTAAAATGGCTATTAAAAATAGCATAGAAATGATCTCTCTGAACTTAATATACATAAGCCAGTTAATTTCGATATTACAGACAGACACTTCAATTTCATAATCATTCGCATTTAATAACAACTAAGCCATTGTTAGGGTTTCATAGTTAAACAACAAAGAACCTTTATAGTTTCGCCATGTCCGTCCGTAAGTCCGTCCACGGTTTCACTCAGAGACCCTAGGTGATACAAATCTAAATATAGCATAGGTATAGATGTTAATCATGCTTACAAAAGTGGGAAATAAAATTTTGAAAAATATTCTTATTTTGGATAAGTACCTCTCATACAGGTACAGGAGGAGGGAGGATTTTTTTTAACCCATCTATTCCAACGTGTGAGGTGTCGTTGGATAGGCCTTTCAAAAATATGTTTGGATTCAGGGGTCCGTTTTCGAAATATTTAGCTTTAAAGTGGTATTTTTAATTAAAGTCACGTATCCCCAACCCTCTACAAACGAAACTCCTGCTTATGGAAATGTTGTTATGTTATTGTAAATAATTTTTTGAAAAAAAAAAAAATCAACTTATGCATTACTACTATGGTTTTACTTTTCGTTTTTGGGGTAGGCAGAGAGGATCGTTCGCCAAGAGACCGAGCCTGACATACCCCTACGCAATTTTTTTAGTTTGTAATTATTTTAGGCCTCATTCACAGTATTCATATATTCATACAGCCTTATACAGTTTCATTCGTGGTACTCGTGGTTTACGCGGGCGACCCGCAGGATGCATTAGGGCAGTGAGGGTTTACAGGAAGGCTCTTTATGGTCATGTATATCTTATTGTTCCACTGCGGGGAACCAATAGATTGATAGTGAACTATGACCATTTTTATACGGACTTGGCATGTGAATGATTTGATGTAGATTGTATTATTGTCAAAATCAAAAAGATTTTCAATCTTATTAAAAATCACTCTCTATAAGTCTGCTTGCAAAAAAAGTCCCTAATTTACCATAGTCCTATTTGGTCTTATTTTTAGTCGTTATAGCGGTAAAACCGCGAAATCACTTCATCATTATCATTCAAAAGTCCACTGCAGAATATAGGCCTCCTCCAAGAAATGCATAAATGAACGTTCCTGAGTTACCTCTATAGATAGACTTTCTATATGTCTTACCAGTTCTTCACTCCATTTACTGGGGCGATGCTCACTACACTTCGTGTACCGGTACGAGTCTGATTCGAGAATCTTTAACACACTTAATAAGCCCATGTTATCAAGAAGACCCCTTCTAAATTCACGTTTTTTTACGTGGTAGAGCCCTGCTGCAGCTATATAAGTAGTATAATTGTAGCACGAATGGGTCGGCTTGACCGGGGAAGGACCACGCTCTCACAGAATATCAGTGTAAAATGGCAGCTTGACACTGCTGTGTTTCGTATAAAGAACGAGAGAACCAGAGACCCATGTTAATGGAAAAGAGGCATTCCATCTTAGTCCTCACGGGTGACGACGCATCTGAAATTTGATTCTTTATTGAGGATAAATATAGATGTCTATGGGTCACAGCAAACACTTACCATCAGGTGGACTGTGTGCTCGTTTGTCACCCTATTCTATAAAAAAACGTATTGTGGCGGGAAACTACGGAACCCTACCTCTACGCACTTGATCATTTTTTAGATAAAATGGTTTAATTGTTATTAAATGTAAATTACTCAATTGATAATTCCTTCAGTGTACTTACGATTTTATTAATACATAATATGTTTTCTTTTTTAAAATTACTATAGGGTGACGTTAGCTCTTTGTTTGACTCATGGTTTGGCGCGACAGTATCCATACATGGGAAGCCATTAGTCCTAGACCCGGTAAGCCTAAGTTACGTGATGATGGTATAGAGAGGCACTCTGTTCGCTTAGTTTTTCCTCGTTTCTGCTAAAGTGTTTTTTCTAAATTAGGAAGAATCACTTATTACAGAATAAGAGCACTGTAATAAGTACACTCCTTATTTCTTATTACATTATGTTAAAAGTTGGGCTCGCTACCATTTAAGTTTTACATTTTCAGTCCGGTACCCATTAGCTATAATGTAACCTCTAGACCGGATTTCACGTCAGCCAATCTCAACGAACACTAGCCTATCAACACTAGCACTATTTGCGCAGGACTGAATTATAGTACCCGAGTATAGTATATTAGTAGTTGAGTATACAATATATACGCAAGAATAAGTGCACTCTCAATTCCTTTACTCTCATAGTCCGATGGGAAGGTTATCCGACACGTCCGGAGAGAGATCAGGTGCAGGAACAACAGTTTTACGTGTTTTCTGAGGCACAGGGGTGAAACACCGCGATATTCCTGACTCCGGGCTGCTTCTGAGAACTTCTTGGCAGAAAAATCGAATAACTTATTTTGGCCCAACCCGGGATATGAATCCGAGACCTCATGATCTCCAGTCAGTCCAACCACTAGACCACTGAGGTAGTCAGTGTTTTCGTAATATTGTGACACCTTCAATTTTTTTTTCAATATTCGCTTACAACAATTTTTACTTATATTATTTTTGCATTTATAACACATATTTCCTGCACAAAATTTGCAAAGTGAATGAATTTGCGATTAAAATTATGCGTAGGTCTTGTAATAGTTACATTTAGATATGAGATCAGCGGCCAGTACGTACAAGTACGACGTGGGTGGAACGATATCAATTTGCGCGTCAAAGCATGAGCGTGTGGCTGTTTACTAGTGGAAGTATTGGGTGTATTTTACGTAGACTGTAAAGCGTATATTGAATAGATTAAAACTTTACAAATTACAAAATATTGCTATTATTATAAATATATTTAAGCTGTCATTCACGTATAGTTAAGATTGAAAATTCATTCAATGATAAATTAGACCAAACAAATTCGTTATAACGTCACAGTAACATAAAAATTAAACTACAATCAATGTCAAAGAGTCTTGTAACCTTCGACAGGCAGCCATTTGAAATACGCTAATCTTAGAATTATGATATTACTAGCGATCCGCCCCGGCTTCGCACGGTTTATTTCTGGATCACGACAACTACCAATTGTGACTCTAAACCATTCTCTAACCAACTTAATCACACACACAAAATTTCATCAAAATTGGTCCAGCCGTGTAGGACGACATGTATTTTACATATAAACCTTCCTCATGAATCATTCTATTTTGAAAATCGCATCAAAATCCGTTGCGTTGTTTAAAAGATCTAAGTGTACAAATAGTGGGAAGCGACTTTGTTTTATACTATATATCTCCCGTGTAGTGGCGGGTAAGAATACCTACTAACCCATATCTTCCCGTTGGTGTCGTAAGAGGCGACAGAGGAAGTCTGATGGGCAGCAGCATCTTTCTGATAACAAAAAAAGCAATAAAAAACCGCGGTTGCCAACCCGCTCGCCAAGCGTGGCAACTATGGCAATATATCCCCCAATGTTACGAAGAGACGGCCTCAGTCCCCGGTGCCCAACTATTCCTGGCTACGGTGGCAACCATGGTAACGGTCGGTTACCATGGTCGCCACCGTAGGTGGCAGGGGGTGCTAAGAATCTCCGGTGGAGGTTCGGTTACCACCTATGATGGCTCAACCTGGCAACATATAACGCAGGCACCCTGAGGACTGATGACCAGATCCTGGAGCTGGAAGAAGAGATAGACAAGTTGCGCTGGAATATTATAGGATTACGAGTATCCAAGGTCCTAAGAGAGGGGGAGGACACGGTAATCCTCGAATCTGGCAACTTGTTCTATCACCGGGTGGGCGACCATCTGTCCCAAGGAGGTGTCGGATTTATTGTCCACAAGTCTCTCGTTAACAACGTTGTAAAGATTGGGAGTGTGTCGACGAGGGTTGCGTGCCTTATACTCAGAATCACCAAACGGTATTCGCTGAAGGTCATACAGGTTTACGCTCCAATCTCGGCACATCCCGATAGGGGGGTGGAGGAAATGTATGGGGATATCTCTAGAGCCACGCTGCAGCTATATTATGGTTGTAGCACGAATGGGTCGGCTCGACCGGGGTAGGACCACGCTCTCACATAATACCAGCGTAACTGCGTTTATTGGAAATGAGGCATTCCATCTTAGCCCTTAGGGCTAACAACGTATCTACATTTTGATTTTTAATCGAGGATAAATGTAGATGTCTATGGGCCACAGCATCCACTTACCATAAGGTGGACTCTGTGCTCGTTTATCACCCATATTCTATAAAAGAAAACATGCGTAAGTGTCGTGGAACACTCGGTTGGAACAAAGTTCACTTCGTAGTGTATATTATTATTGATAAACGTATCTATTATATTATTTATTAAAACATACAAATAAATGAATTACTAGCATCTATTAAAATGAAGCGTCATTTAAAATAAAATAATATACCGTACCGTCCGATAAGGAACTTGGTTCCAAAAAGAGCCACGCATTCCTCCAAAGCCCACTATATGGTGTTAATGGAAGACTTCAACGAAAAACTAAGCACAAGAGAGAACGGTGAGTTGAAAGTAGGGAAATTCGGAATAGGGCAACGGAACCCAAGGGGCCAGCAGCTGTTCGTATTTACGGAGAAAGAGGAACTCTTTATGGTGAACTCTTTCTTTCAAAAGCGGCCCCACAGAAAGTGGAGCTGGTCGAGCCCCGACGGTTCGACAAAACATGAGATTAACTTCACAATGACGACTAGACGACAACTGTTAGCGATGAGCGATGAAAACTGGTAGCGATCACCAAATTGTGAGAGGCACACTGAACCTAAGCATTAAATTGGAGAGGTCACTTCTAATGTAGTCAACGCACCGTCCCCTCGTGCTCTAATCCATAGCTCTAAAAACTTTCAGTTCGAGTTACAAAATCGTTTTAAGTGCCTAGAAGATTGCAATGAAGTAGACGATATGAATGAGAAGCTTGTAGAAACTGTCTGGGAGGGTGATAGAGCAATCAGTGCACCACGCTGCTTCAGTGCGCGTTTACAAATTTGAAATGTCCTTGAAATATTCTATTTCTGAAACATGCCGTTTCCTCAAGATGGTATCCTTCGTCGTCAAGTACGTGGTAAAATATCGCTTAAATTGCAATTAACTTTTTCATCGGTGTCGTTGGGGATCGCACCGGGGTTGCTTGCGTACTCTGAACCATGTCGATTAATTAATATTTTTTAAGTTTGAAGAGGTAAAGTTAAATGAAGAGATATGAGGAATTTAAAGAAAGTATGTCGTTTCCCCTTTAATTTAAGTTATTTAAATTTATTAATATTTTAAGTTAAAATTAAAAACTTTTTGAATTTTGTTGGTACTGTTATAGTTGGTTTTCGTATACGGAGTGTTCGGAGTACTGTATAATCAGTAGCTATCAACTATGCAAGGCTTATTATTACAGTATCATAAGTTTACGCGCATACAAATAGGCATACTCCCTAATCCGTCCCATGTCATGATTATATAATTAGATTGGAGACAAGTTAGGATGCAATAACACCAGCAAAGAAATACGACACAATCATAAGAGAACGACCGAAAATGTATAATTTAAAATAAACAAGGAATTTTTATTAATACGTATGATATGCAAGTCGTTAAGTAAGACGACGCATTCTGGATCCAACCTACACCATACATTGCATAGTAACCAAGACTTTGTAACCCGTTATCGATCTTCTTTTAAAATAAATATTTACGATTAAATAAAACTGTTAACAGAAACAATTTTCGCTAGAGGAGCTCATGTAACCTTCTCTTTAGACAAAATGTTTAGTGCGTTTTGTCTTACTGCGGTAACGGGTAAGACTGGCGCGTTCGTGGGCGCCACCTACAGAGCGTGGGTTCCCAGGGTATGTAAATCCGCATAGCTAAAGTAATGTAACCTTGGAGATCATGCTTATCAAAATCTTAATTACATTACGTGGACAAATGAAAAAAAAATTACATCGTTCTTCCGCTTCACGAGTTTGTACTGAGGTTGTTGCTCTAAGCTTGTCGAGTAACGTTATGTCACGACGTTGGTTGGATTTTGCATTTTTTCAAGCAATTAACTTACTACATTACTAAATTACACTGTCCATCTGAAGGTATGGATGCTGTGGCTCAAAGACACCTATCCTCAAATTATTCTCCATTTTAAATCTAAATATAGATGCGTTTTCATTACTGAGCTCTAAAATTTTAACAGTGGTAGAGCCACGTGGCGGCTTATGCTGTCGCACGGATGGGCTGGCTGGAACCGGGGTGGTACCACGACCTCACAGAATACCAGCGTGAAGTAGAGGTTTACCTCTGCGTTTCGCTTGGTGAGTGCAAGTGGCCGGAGGCCCTTTTTACTGGAAATGAGGCATTCCATCTTAGTCCTCACGGGTGACAACGCATCTGCATTTTGATTTGTTATAGAGGATAGATGTAGATGTCTATGGGCCGCAGCAACCACTTACCATCAGGTGGACTGTGTGCTCGTTTGTCACCCTTATCCTATAAAAAAAAATGGAATGCATTGTCACTAGGATATTCAGAACTAGTCATTCGATATAAAAAATGTAGCACTTTTATACAGCAAGTTTCACATTGGTATGATGTGGTCTAAATGTGAACTGTCTAGGGAGTCATTCAAACACACAAAAAATTTCATCAAAAACGGTCGAGCCGTTTTTAAAGTTCAACGAGACTAACGGACAGTAATGTGTTTTTATATAAGAAGAATAAGATATTGAATACGAAATTATTCTATTCTATTCTATTGTTTACCAACTTCGAACTTGGGTTGATGGCGTACTACGAAAATATAACGAGTACCAAGGTAATTTTGCAGTACTTAATTCTCAAAATTTGTAGAAATATTTTAATGAATGCAATTAAAAATACATGTTTTTACGTCATCTTTTAGACACAAGCTATGCCTAGCTAGTCTTTAGATATTTACATATGCATAGACATAAAAACTTCCTGGAATTTCAAATATCTATATGTATAACGCATACTTGTAATTTAAATTACAACGAGCATTACATAGTATACAATTGCATTGTATACAATTAAAACTTTATAAGTTTTATTTATTATATTCCACATCATTAGAATTCCTTTTGTCTGGGGTAACTCAGAGAGAGAAATTTATTTTATAACCTGTTGACGACCTCAAAAAGGGATTGCAATCTTTTCTAACAAAATGGATTCACATATTATATTTTTACGAAACACTATATAGTACATAATTTACGCGAATGTACTAAAATAGAAAAAGATCGGCTTCTAAAGGTACAACTTCTAAAAAGGCCGTAGTCATTAAGTAATATAATGAGTTTTAGTAAGGTGAGCATGTATAGATGAAAGAAAAGTTACAAAAGCTGTTTTTATTTGAAAAAGCTCTTATTATGTTTTCTGGCTTTTTTACATTCCTCTTCGTTTGAACTTACTATTGTCATTATTAAGTGGCGAAGCTTGCGAAGTCACTTATTGATTTCACGATGTCTATCCGTCGGCCCGTCGGCCCGTCGGTCCGTCTGTCCGTCTGTCCGTCTGTCCGTCTGTCCGTCTGTCCCACGATTATCTCGAGAACGGTTTCGAATTTTCAAATTCTGTTTTCAGCAATCGATTACAGATCACCCACGCATCTGAACCTCCTATTTTGAAACTGATTGCTCAAAGGCAACCGTTAGAAACCGCTACAAAGCTGATTGCTTCGCCACTTTGCTATGCTGTTAGCTTGCTAGGTTTATTATAACTGTAAGTTGGTCGTTCAGCTATTTCCATAGGTTTAATAAGACACGTCATGCCTTATTACTTGCTTATGATTTGCATATCATACGTATTAACAGGTATTGTTGTTGATACGCATAATAAAAATTGATTATTTTAAATATATGTATGTATTAAATCCATCTAGTCATGAGAATTCCAACATTCCATTGACGTAATCGTGAATGAATAATAATGAAATTAAAATATTAAAATATACCTATTATAAATCGATTTATCTGTCAATGTAGATTTTTTTTTCTTTAAAAAAACCTTACCCTCACACTAGGATTTTCTCCTGTATCGTGGAAGCAGTTTACAAACACAAATTTCACGAGGACAAACATCCAGACCCGGAACAATTATTTGTAGGCCATACAAATACTTGTTCCGTGCGGGATTCGAACCCGCGGCCCCAGCGCTACAACTCATTGCTCAGACACTGCGCCACGGAGCCGTCTAAAAACGTAGTGATTAATAATGAATAATATAAATAATTTAAATTATGAGATGACTATATATTTGTGCTATTTGCTGTAGAAACTATCGGTCCGTGGGGTCCACGGTGAAGTTCCTAAAGGAACTGTATCCGCCACTGGTCGTTGCTGATAAGAGGGCTGGTTCTTTTTTCGCTCAAAGGCTAAGTAAAGCCATTGAGCGAGGAAACTTTTGCTGTCGCACGGATGGGCCGGCTCGAACCG
The DNA here is from genome assembly GCA_963668995.1 of Parnassius mnemosyne. NCBI lineage: Eukaryota > Metazoa > Arthropoda > Insecta > Lepidoptera > Papilionidae > Parnassius > Parnassius mnemosyne. Next base: position 28,500,960 of record CAVLGL010000159.1, read on the forward strand.
GGGTGGTACCACGACCTCACAAAATACCAGCGTGAAGTAGAGGTTTACCTCTGCGTTTCGCTTGGTGAGTGCAGGTGGCCGGAGGCCCTTTTTACTGGAAATGAGGCATTCCATTTTAGTCCTCACGGGTGACAACGCATCTGCATTTTGATTCGCAAACGAGGATAGATGTAGATGTGTATGGGCCACAGCAACCACTTACCATCAGGTGGACTGTGTGTTCGTTTGTCACCCTTATCCTATAAAAACAAACGCAGCCAGCGTTTTTGGCACGATACCGCGAGGAGTAGGACTGTATGACAACTTAAGTTCTCACTTTTAGTTTTTCTTTTTTTTTTAAATATTCTGTGTAACCTTTTAGTTACATTTAATTTTATACTATGTTTTGACAATGTAAGTAAATAAATTTTAAATCGACAACTATATGAATAAAAAAATTGATATTAATATACAATTTATTTAAATATACAATTCCTTCGCTATCACTTGAATTGAGCAGGCGAGTTGGTGTGATGATATGACGAGTATAAAAAGAAAAAAAAAAACGCGTATAATTTACCAAAATTAATAAATGGTTTAGTAATTCTATGGTTATATAATTTCCATTGTTTTTAAAAATTTAAACAGAAAACAAAAGAAAAAAAGAGAGATCCAAACAAGTATTTTTCGCAGGAAAACAGCAGGCCTATTAACAATGGAACATGGTATGCTCAACAATGCCGATATATCAAAGTAATTAGGAAAAAGTGTGGCTGATGGCATGGGCGAATTCGCGATAGGCGGTAACTGCCTTTCACGCATTACTCCCCGGAAATAATGAAAGTGATGCTCGCGATACAATGCATTGAGGTTCTCACGCGACGAAAGTCGCTTGACGTAATAGTATAACGCAAGGTTACCAGCCCATAATATTGCAAACCTTCTCCTATTTTTATTTTCCTCTGTCGCCTTTTACGACACCCACGGGATGATATTGGGTGGTATTATTACGTCACCACTACATTTTTATGCTAGAGCTACGTTTTCGTATGATTGCTGTTTATTTGTAGCCAATAATCAATGGGGGAACTGACTGAATTATAAACGCCCAGTCAGCTTTTTTGCAGCAGATAAAGTAATTCAGTTATAAGCTACAAGAATAAAATTACGATATTATATTGAGTACTTGCTGACAGAATGCTGAAAGGTATGATTTAATTGCAAAGTTCAAAATAATTTAAAATAAGCATATTAAAAGGATAAATACCTTAACCCTACCTCTTCGCGGTTATTACACATTGCAGACTTACAGACAAGGCTTTCGGGAGTTACTGATGACTGAAAATATTTTCAAAAATGCTCAATACAAATCTCACAAATTGGTGATGGCATTATCTAGCAGTTTCTTCTGTGTGTTGAGTATGTGCAATTCTTGAAAAAGATATATGAAGCTATAAGCTATAGAAAAATACCTATGTCCAATTAAAAGTCCAATTCAAACATGATCTTTTGGATGGGTTCCAGGTTTTCGTCACTCATCATATTATCAAACATATTATTCTGTGCCAGAGTGGTCTTTCCTGTATTGCAACCATAACCATAACCCTTAATACACTGCAGCGTGGTTCTAGCACGTATAAAATGTAAAGTACTAATTTGAATAAAACAAAATATATTTTACAGTATTATTATTTTGATGCTGTTGAAATTACTACAAATCATGGATACGAGTACGTAGTATTGCACGTAAAATACTATCAATCAAGCAACGCAACGTTTGAAAAATTATTGTCAAAGTCATCTTTAGCCGCTAAGAAAAGACTTAAACGGTGACTTGTAATAAAGCACTATTTTTATTCCTTCTTACTATATTTTTTAATCCGCATTATAATTATTACACATTATAATTATGTTATGCTTTGATTTCAGCGGCGGCGTTATCTAAGATAACTTTCTATGTTTGTTAACGCTATAGAAAACTATAAAAAGGAATGAAATCACGACTTTCACGTGACTTAGCGCTTAGATAATAATACAAAATATTTCGACTACATATATATCTTCCATTCTCTGTGTAGCATACATGACTCACATATGTCTATTATCAACAGCTTGTTGTCCTCAGTAGATAAGGGTAATACTTCTCCTTATTTAAGATATTCAAAATCTTATTTTAGGGAGAAACTTAATAGAATTTCTCCCATGGCTGTCGTAAGTCACGACTGAGAAAAACTACAACAGGAGATGGACAGTCCAATATTTTTGATATCAACTTAATAATAATAATAAAAAGTTGTATATATATATATATATATGCATATATATATGCTGGTTTATCTTGCAAAAAGTGGTAACTATGAGGACAATCTATGGGAGAGGCCTATGTACAGCAGTGGAATTTCCATAGGCTGTAATGATGATAACGATAATTGAGCATTTGTACAATCGACTTCAATATAAATGATTAAGAATAACTCAAAATCTTGGTCTGACCTTGATCAAATTCATATGGGACCACATGTGAAACACCAGCTTTCAAACAAAAAAAGAATCATCGAAATCGGTTCACTCAGTAAAAAGGTATGAGGTAACACACATATAAAAAAACATACAGTCGAATTGAGTACCGGCTCCTTTTTGAAGTCGGTAGAAAATTAATCCTTACGTTGGTAACAATTTTTTATGCAATTAATGTAACTAGTAGTTTGCACATATGAGATAGAATAAATTCGACACGTTATTTCGTCCTAAATTGCAAATTCGAGTCTAGTTTTTATTGCACTAACAAGCCTTAAATTAAATATTTCTCTGAAGGCAAAAGTAGGACATACCTATTAGTTATAACTTTTAATTTTGAACAAAATTGTCTGTAACGTGAGCTATTACGGAGATTAGCCAAAACAACAGACAAACAGATAGAATTTTTTTTATAAATTGTTTTTTTTTGTTACATAAATACCGCATATACTTTCATATGCATTTATTAAATAGCTGTTATTTTGATATTACAAACAGACACTTCATTTTTATCTATTTGTGTATAGATTTTGCCGCTAAGCGGCATTGCATTTAAATAGTTTGAATAGCATAGAGAGCCAGCATTTGTGGCGTTCTTTATTAAAATAGGTTGCAGGTGTCTATGGGCTGTAGTAGTAGTCTCTGAACATCAGGTGGACTGTAACATAAATCGATGTCAAAAAATGTTGTTAGCTCGTTTTGATTGATAACCTTTTTTTTTAAATGTATTCATACTTGGTAACATTTTAATTACCAAACAAATATGGTAATTACAATCTCACAGAATACCAGCGTAAAATAACAGCATAATGCTGCTGTGTTTTGTATGATGAGTGTAGAGAACCGGAGACCCATTTTACTAGAAAGAGGCATTCTATCTTAGTCCTCACAGCTGACAACGCATCTGCATTTTAATTCACAACCGAAAATAGATGCAGATGTCTATGGGCCACAGCAACCACTTACCATCAGGTGGACTGTGTGCTCGTTTGTCACCCTAATTCTATAAAAAAATAATGTTAATCTGTTTTGCGCTGATTCATTCTCAATCAATCGGAAGTACAATATGTAAACATACCGCCGAATGTGTTACACAATGTTATTGCAAAACTACCAGCATAACTGCGACACTTTGGCATGTGCTGAAAATGTAAGCACTTTCTAATTGAAGACCGGACATCACAATATTACTTTAGTTTAAAGGTGTCGAATGTCTTACACGTTACGCCTACGTGATTATTATGTGGTCCCGTTTGTCTTTTTTATCGATTATGGACGTATATATGAGCAAATTGGCTATATACAATATGTTTTATTGAAAAATTTTTATAACGTTGGTAACTTTGTAAAGCGAATTTAGTATAAGGTTAAATTTACAAACTTTTTGAAATTCAGAAAACTCATGTATTATTCTTAATACATTAACTATGTGTGTAACAAATGGACAATTACGTTCTTTAGAAAAATAATTGTAGCTGAGCCGTGGTAGTTTGTGTGATAAATGCTCGCCAGCTTGCTTATAAATAGTTTAAGTGCTCGGCTTACAATTTCGATATACAAAAGCAAACTAGAGTTCAATACTCGTCGGCGCTAATGTTAGTTGCAATGTAATTGGAAACTACCTTGGTATATTAATTACGATTGTCACGTTACTTTCCTAAATAGTGTCACATGCTTACATTTTTCTGTTCGTAATTTGATATGATAGTTTTAATTTTAGACGGCTTGGTAGAGTTGTGGCTAAAGGTTTGACCTTAGAATAGTATTTACGATTGTCACACTACTTTTACAAAAGCGTGTTTCATGATTAAATTTATTGTTCATAAATGGACATGGTAGTTTTAATTTCTGACGGCTTGAACTAAAGAGTGGCTAAGAGTTTGTATGCCACAAAGTAGCCCCTAGGTTTTGAATCCCGCATGGAGCAAGTTGTAGTAGTATGGCCTACAAATAATTGTTCCGAGTCTGGATGTTTACTTATGTGCAATTAATGTTTGTAGAACACCTTCACGATATAGGAGAAATTTCTACTGTGAACGTAACGTTAAAAAAAGCAAAATACAAAACTGAATAAGAATCGCTAATTTTCTTCTTATAAGATTAACAATTAACATGAATAATCATGATTATGACATTTTTTAAAAGTTTTATTATGAGCCCATCTTGTCGTCTACATCTAAAGTGCATACGTTTTAGGATATTTTATACGTGGTAGAGCCATGCTGCAGCTATATTAGTGGTATAGTTGTAGCACGAATGGGTCGGCTTGACCGGGGAAGGACCACGCTCTCACAGAATACCAGCGTCAAATAGCAGCTTAAAACTGCTCTGTTTCGTATGGTGAGTGTAGAGAACCGAAGAACCTTTTTACTGGAAAAGAGGCATTCCATCTTAGTCCTCACGGGTGGCAACGTATCTGCATTTTGATTAGCAAGCGAGGGCAGATGTAGATCTCTATGGGCCATAGCAACCACTTACCATCAGGTGGACTGTGTGCACGTATGTCACCCTATCCTATAAAAAAATATAGTGGCATAAATAATAATAATTTCTGTAATATAAAGAAATGCATTCTAAAATATGTAGTTTATAAACATGAAAATAGTAAATACTTCTAGGAAACTTGACGAGGAAATATGCACATACCGTTGAAGAATTAAATATCGTACGTGTAACTGAGGCAACGAAAACAATTGGCTTATAGATTATTAAACAAATTACCGGTTAAATAGCGTCAAGCATGTAAATCTTAATTGACTGCGCAAAGTTTGAAATATTTTCGGCACGGCTTTTGATTTAATTACCGCGAATTGTACAAATATTCGGAAGTAAACCGGCGCACGCCAGCTCATTCGTAATACAACAGTTATAAAGCATTTTCTTTACAATTATGAGTAAATTTTTTTGAATTAAGTAATACAAAAAAAACATAAGGTTAAAAAAAGAAACTAAGAAATTACGTTTTCTTTACCTTTTAAAATTAAAAATTAGTCACGCCGTGTTGAAGTGGCGTAAAAGAATCTGTTTCTCAATGGGTGTTGCGAAAGGCGATCAAGGAAAATGCCCGTAAGATCTTGTGGCTTTCTATAGAGAGCGGAAGAACCATATCATTTTAAGCCAGCAAAGTTAAGCAGGTGCATGACCTCTGGTACGGCTTCCACCAAGTAGCCTGACAAGTGTGGCATCATGCTAAATCCTTCTTTAAAAGAGGCGCATGTTCGGCTTTGTACTGCTTACGAGCCTATATTGATGAGGAGGTGGAGAAAACATTCTTTAGTTAGTAAATAATCTTTTATTTAATAAGAAGACGGCAGGAGCCTCCTTGAATGATATATTGTAGCCCTATCTACGTCCGTCACAGGTCCGTCACACGTTACCCCTCACACTAGGTTTTTCTCCTGTATCGTGGAGGCAGTTTACAAACACAAATTGCATAAGGACAAACATCCAGGCCCGGAACAATTATTTGTAGGCCATACAAATACTACATCCGTGCGGGATACGAACCCGCGGCCCCCAGCGCAGCAACTCATTGCTAAGCCACTGCGCCACGGAGCCGTCAAACTGATTAATATTTCTGCAATTATTCAAGTAGCTACGACTAGACGGTAGAACTCTTCTGCCTAGATGTCCGTTTGGGTAGGTATTACCCTCTTACCTATTTCTGCCGCCAAATACCAGTGCTAGCTCAGATCCGGTCTAAAGTCTATCATCATTCATTATCATTATTACAATCAACAAGTCTACTGCTGAACATAGGCCTCCCTCAAGGAACCCCATAAAGCACGATCCCGAGCCACCTGTATCCATTGACTTCCTGCATGTCTTACCAGGTCGTCACTCCATCTAGTGGGGGGACCTTTCTTCCCCATCGGTTGACGGTTTTTCGAGCTATACGGCCGACCCATTGAGACTTTAGCTTACTAATCCATTGGGCTATGTCGGTTACTCTGGTTCTACTGCGGATGTTCTCGTTTTTAAGTCTAACATACAGAGAAACCCCGAGCTCACTGAGCGACTTTGAGCTTCCTCATACGGCCAGTAGTAAAGTGTATAATGTAATGTGAGGCGTTCAATTTAAGTCCTCGGAGGTGACAACGTATTTGTGGTCTTCTTTGTTTGAAGTTGGCTGCAGACGTCCTGGACTACAGTAGCTATTTGCCATCAGTTGGACTATAAATTCGTTTGTCTTAAGTCTTGACTTAAGTTTTGAAAAAACAAAAAACAGCTTATTTTAGTGATTTGGTTGGCTATTTACACACCTAAGCACTATGCTCAATGACCTCAATAGTGCTTCCCAACGGATAGGTCTTAAGATGAACATGGACAAAACAAAGATCATGTTTAATGTCCATGTCAAACCTATGCCGGTAGTTGTTGGGAGCACTAAGATCGAAGTTGTTGACGAGTATGTTATTACTTCGACCTAGAGGTCAATCGACGGATTCAACTCGGTTGGGCAGCGTTCGGAAAATTACGGCACATCTTCTCGTCAGGTATACCTCAAAACTTCAAAACGAGACTGTACAACCAGTGCGTGTTGCCAGTGACGACATACGGAACTGAGACGTGGTCCTTCACTGCTGGCCGGATGAGGAAGCTCAAGGTCGCTCAGCGAGCTATGGAGAGGGCTATGCTTTGAGTTTCTCTGCGTGATAAACTCAAAAATGAGGATATCCGCAGTAGAACTAGAGTGACTGACATAGCCCAACGGATTAGTAAGCTGAAGTGGCGATGGGCCGGCCATATAGCTCAGTTAGTGCAGGTGGCTCAGGACCGTGCTTTGTGGCATTCCTTGGGGGAGGCCTATGTTCAGCAGTGGACTTGTGAAGGGTGAATTAAATACCATTGACAGGTCCTAGTAACAAGCATGTAGTCGTATTTTGTGAGCCATGTCGCATTGAAATATCTTCTTGACACAGTTTGTTCTTCTCGTCGTTAAAGCGGCTATGTCATGTAGTTGCAGATAATTCCACGGATTATATAACACTTTTATAATGATAGTTAACAATTTCCTGTTGCTCGATATAGACCTCCATTAATTGAGTTGTACATTTACATACCTTATACTGAAATGCTTGTATAACATAAAATTACTGTTAACTTTTGCGAGAAAGCATTAAAATCACGGCTTAATTTTCGATTAACTGACTATGTCTGTCTGCCCGACTGAGATCAAATTTAGGTTAGCAAATTTATAGTGAGCGCTCAGCTTCTCACCTACCTTGTCATTTCTATATATATATATATATATAGCCAAAATAAAAATTTGCATGATTCTGATTCATAATAATAGCAGCTTGCTCTGAATAACAAATATGTACATCTGTTTCTGTGCAGTATTGATAATCCCAGCAATGAAATTAATATTCGAATGATAATATTTTCGATATTCTGCTCGTACATAATGTCGTTGGTTTAAACCATGAAGCAAATATAAAGAGGAGACGTTCTAATTAAGTTTCACTATGTAACAACGCGTGACAATTTGCGGGGTGAGGAGATGCAAAGCCCCGCCCAATTTACACCATCTACATCTACCGATAAATAGTAAAACTATTCGAATCGTTCCATATCGATGTTGCAATGTAGTTTAGCTACCTAGACGGTAGATGGCGGTATGTTCACAAAATGATTATAAACTATAAAAATAACATTTTGGCGATTAAAATTTCTTTGTCTGAATGCAAAACAAATTTCAGCAACTTCGTATGATTATTTTACCAATACTGAGCTCTACGTTCCTATATATTTTTAGTTCACATGACACAAAGTGTCGCCATCTAGTATCGAATATATTTAATTATATTTGAAAGCCGACAGAAAGAGATTTTTCTAGAACTATTTTAATAAATTAGGTTTAAAATTACTTACAAATGAAATGTGATGCCATCCATAGCATCAGAGCGTCTATCTGAGTAGTTTTTACACGATAAAATACAACACTTCATCCTTTTCCTCTTAATACTACGAAAATACACCGATTTGCGATTTTCAACACATAAGCGCACAGGACGAGTGCTGACAGTATACTAACTAAAGCCACGCCCACTATGATGACGTCAGGACCTACTTAGAATCACAGTGCACAGTTGAATATGCCGTCTCCTCTTTATATTTGCTTCATGGTTTAAACGTATATATGAGTGTAAACGTATATACGTTTATATGGGCGTGATGAATTTGTTGTTTTGGTACTTGATTATTATGTATGTCACAGATAATGAATATAAGTTAAATGAGAAAATATTAATTTTAACACACGCATAGAAGGTTTACCCTTGTAAAAGATAATAAGTAGATAATATACTTTTTATATTCCTTAATGGATACACGCATATTACACAGTTTTTAATTAGTATTATAAAGTTTACTTAAAAAAAATATGAAAAACATCTTCATAAAATGATATATTTTCGATTAATATGTCAAATTTTATATCTCAGTTATTTGATACAATCTTATCAGAAACAGCAAAAATATCTACCGATTGAACTGCATAGCGAATTTTGGTTATGGCAGATAGTCTACAAAGACTAGCCATCTGAGCAGGACAGGATTATAGTGTACGTGTGTGTGTCCAAGCACAGGGTGTACTCTCTATTCCCTCAATATTTTTATCTTCATGGTTAAAATCTTAAATAAGCTGTTATGTCAAAGGACAACAAAATTAATGGAAGAAATTGTTCAATTTATTCTCTTAAATATAACATCATCTGCCGAACGAAAATAGCAAAAGGTAGTTCGTAAATATCCTTTTTTATTGACACGTTTTAAGACCAATAACGTATGTTGTAAGGAACGTAATGAGCAAATCCAAGTAAATGTGGGATTTTTATAGGATATGGTTACAAGCGAGCACACAGGCCACTCGACGGTAAGTAGTTGTTGCGGCCTATAGACATCGACATCTAGCCTCGTTTACGAATCAGAATGCAGATGCGTTGTCAGCCGTGAGGACTAAGATGTAATGCCTTTTTTCCAGTAAAAAGGGTTTCCGGTTCTCTACACTCACCTTACGAAACAGAGACGCATCAAGCTGCTATTTTATGCTGGTATTCTACGTGAGCGTGGTCCTTCCCATGTAGAGCCGGCCCATTCATGTTACAACTATACAATTAATATAGCTGCAGCATGGCTTTACGACGTTCAAATGGGTTACGTGGTATTCAAAGTAAGAGTAAATAATAATGTCCTCCTGACCGACTCTCGGTCACGGCGACGAGTCTTAACATAGATTAGCCATCTGCACAACACATGAATGTAGTGCACGAGCGTTTGCACAAGAACAGGTGTACTCTCTATTCACTAACATTTCATACTCTGATAGGATAGCAATTCGATACGACCGAAGTAAATCAGGCGCAGGACCAAAAGCTTTCTGAGACACGAGGGTTAAATACCGCTTACTTACTGACTGTAGGTTGCTATTGAGACAGAAAAATCAAGTAAGTAATTTTTGCTCCGCCTTGAGACTCGAACCCAGGATCACATATTCAGCGGTCGCGTTTACGATCCATCGACCGTCCAACGTCTTCACTAGGACGAGGCACAACTTCAGCTACATAACAAACTTAGCTTCACTCGAGATAGTAGTCAAACATTCGCTCATAGTACGAGTATGTAAAAAACAGACCCATAAACTACCAACCATGCTTTGCGTTTATTTGATTCGAAACTCTACCAAATAATAAATAATTATTCGAATGAATATTTCAGTATATAGCTTTTATAAATTTTGAGGTTAATTTCTGTCACTGCTCAATTTTTTTTAATTTTGATTAAAAACCCAATAGTTTTTTTTTCAGGATATAATGTAAATATTGCTTATTACCAATGTGAGATGTTAGATGTTATACGTCATATGCGACTACTGTAAGGTTCGCTCGTTTTTTTTATATTGAATAAGTGTTACAAACAAGCACACAGTCAACCTGAAGGGCAAGAATATACTGTGGCCTATATTATCCTCGATTAAGAATCAAAATGCATATGCATTGTCACCCCTGAGAACTAAGATGGAATGCCTCGTATGCAGTAAAAAGGGTTTCCGGTTCTCTACACTCATCATACGAAACACGACAGAATTAAGGTGTTATTTTGCGCTGACATTCTGTGAGAGCGTGGTCCTTCCCCGGTCGGGTCGACCCATTTGTGCTAAAACCATAATATAGCAGCAGCATGGCTCTACCACGTATATGTTTGTTTATGTATTGGCATTCCGGCACTTGCTGTGCACAATTTAATATTTTGCCAAATAGAAAATTTCTAATAGTATTAAAATTACAAACAAATAAAAACGATGTGGAAAACTTGATCTTATTTTTGTTACATATTTATATGAATACATAATTTTATGTACAATGTAAAATTAAAATGACTATTTTATAATGATTGTCTCCTTGACTACATCAGGTTATTAATGTCGCGTTAGTATTTATACTGCACTGCTAAGATGCCTGTATCACTCATTATTTTCGTTTTGTGCCATTGAGGATTTATTTAGTCATTCTCATTTATTGCTAAGGCCTTCAATGGTACAGTTGGTTGAATTTTCTGAACAAGGTTTTTTTTTTCATTGTTCCGTTTGTAGCTAAATGGCCTTTATACGGTCGCCTGCTGATAACATTGTTTTGGTATATATTTAGTAAACATATTTTTTTGTGCTAAATTTTATCGCTGGTTACAGTTTAAATTAATGTTAACTTCAAAACGAAAGTGTAAAAGTGGCGCTTTAAATCGATGAAAAATGCGATTTGCTTAGTTTAAAGTGAAATTACCTATATTTAGATAGATGAAAAAGAAAAAAACTAAAGAGGAAATTTTAATGTACAAATATGATATTATTTAAATATATATTTTTTTGAATTTAGATTTTTTTATGGATATTAAGGTGACATTGTTGTTTTTTTAGCTTTTTCAACTTATATAATTCTACTGAAATGTAATTATTGCGCAAAAATAAAATCATATTATTAACAGAAATGCGTCTTAATATTGCTTTCGATTAAAAAACAATAAAGATGATACTAAATCACTATTTAAGCTTGTACGAGTACCATGCGAAAGATTCTCCATATTAAAAAGTGTATCAAATAAAAAATTGTTTTAGGTCATGTTGAGAGTACATTTTTATTAGCGATTTTATTTTTATTATAAGATAAAAAATCAAAATGGATTGTCTCATGCACTCCGGCCGTTACGCTCAGTGCTAGCCATATTTTTCGAAGTTAAAAGCACCCTGTTTATTTTAAAATTGTCCCTACTTTTTACTTTTCGCTTGATATTTGCGAGAAGTGATAAACTTTCCTATTGTTTTCATAACTAAACACCGTACTATAAAACTGCATTGATTGGTTTGTACGTAAAGCTAAATAATGTGTGTAACACTACAAATCTGGAAAGATTCTTCAAATGGAGATTATGTTTCTTATGCTAAAATATAGTATAATAAAATGCTTTTAAATTTCACAAATAAAATTTATGTTCGAATTTATAACCAAGAAAGGGTCTCGAGTGCTCCAGAGGGCTGCCACTAGATGAAGTGACGACTTAGGAAGAGATGCAAAAATCAATGGAAGCAGGTGGCTCAGGACCATATTTGGCACTTGAATTATATTCGACGATACTTGTAGCATTCCTGAGTCCGATTAGCTGTAAGAACCGCATAGGCTAACAGCATTGAAATCACGGAAACTAGACTTGTAGCATTCTTTGGAGAAGGCCTATGTTCAGCAGTGGACTTGTGATCGGCTTTGATGATGATGATGATTATCCTTTATGACAGTGACATTTTTTTGCTCGTTGTTAAAGTGATTTTAGTATTTAAAATATGTAACTTACTCAATTCAATCTTGTAAATGAAATGCAGAGGTAATTAACCCACATACAATTTGACGCGTCTATTAGTGATCCTGTAAATTTTAAACGACTTGACCAATTGAGTTCATATTCGCACAGTATATTTTGTTACGTGGAGACGATGACTCATAGCTTATTAACTAATTCTATATTTATGGACCAAAATGACTCATATCCACAACATAATATGTTGGTTTCGTGCTAGAAAAAAAAATACAAAATCTGGTCTCGATAGGTAGCGCTGTAGTCGAGTTATAACTAAATTATAAATTTACAGTTGAACCGCAGTATTCCGACAAAAGTTTCGCAAGGCGGTATGTATGGGTTTATCAAATTTGCCGGACTATAGAGTACTGTCACAGCCTCCTGGAAGTCCAAAACTTTTTGAAAAAGTGTACCTTTTGATACGACAAATTACAGTAGTCGCCTAGAGTTCAATATCTGCCTACAATTTATTACATTTTTAAGTTTGTAAATTAAACAAGCTTTTCACATTAAACTGCACAGTAAGACACGAATATCTCAAATACAAAATATAAAATAAACAATAAAGCTTTTATGCCTTCACAGCCACAGAATATTGAAAGAGGAACATTTGAAATCACAGAAAATTAAGTGTTAATTACTTGAAGTCAACATTTTAAAATTCTTAAGCGACAATTTCTACTTTACGCGACTGTGTGACCACAGACTAAATGAGCTTGATATTGGCAGTGTGAACGTAAATCAACGATAATGTGTTTGAATTTGTTAGTATGGACGTAAACAATGTAAGTGTTATTTTATTTTACTTTATGTTATTGTAACAAATATTCTAATATATAAAAACTAACGTCTATTTGTTCGTATTTTATGTGCTGTCATACCGTTCATCAGAATGCGGTAAAACTTTGTCAAATTATTGCTTGCACTCGCACCAAGGTTATACGCATACTCGTAGTACTTATTAATTTACAGTAGGTGGCGCGCGTACCGATAAATTTATTTGAAAGTTATATAACATCATCGTTACTATTCTTAATTAATTAATATAACTCTTCCAAATTTAAAACGATATTTTCACAATTGCTTCTTCTGCGGTAGAAACGCGCCGGGTAACAGCTAGTCTTTATATATTAAAATTACGTGTCACGTTGTTTGTCCGCGATGGACTCCTAAACTACTGAACTGATTTCAATGAAATTTTGCACACTGTGTGCATTTTGGCCCAACTTGAGAGATAGGATAGTTTTTATCCCGATAAATGACCCTCAAAATTTTTTATTGCGAATTTAAGGATTTTTATAAGAAGGGTCGTTGGAAAGGGCGTCTGTATGGCGAGCTAGTTATATATAATTTTACCTTTCTGCACTTTTTCTCCATATAAACTTTAACTATGTCTAATTTCATACTCTCCCCGGTGTGCAAAATGCTTTAAATGGGTACAATTTTTTTATTTTACGTATTGATATATAAATAATGTAAAAAAACTAGTGACTGGAACTCATCGTGCTACCTACGGAAACGTCAGAATAAAGTCCTCCGGAACAGCTAGTAACTTCTTTTTCGAAAAGACTGAATTGAAATGCACCGAAGACAACCGTTCTTGTAACTTGTACATATTTCCACATCGGATTACGTTTGCACAACTGCACTTCCTTACTCATGCAAAGGCAAGATTATTCCGTGTGATTCAAGTCAACACTGTCTAGTTTCTTAGCGCCGACAGCCCCTGGATGTAAATTGCCGATTAACTCTCTCCAATCACAATATTTCATATGTTCTAAGCACGTATCATATGTAAAAATATTTGAAATATACGGTGATGGTAACATATTTATGAATATTGAAATTGAATATTGAAAATAACTACTTACGGCTATTTTGGTGACAACAATTTTTTATGTTTTACAAATTATTTTAATTTTGGGGTCATAGAGATTATCGGTTAGTAGGCCACCTTTCTGTAGCAATTGTTCACGATAGTTCGTCGTCACTTGACGCAGAGATAAGAGTGCTGGTTTCCGTCCAGAAAGAGATAATAATATTATCTAACCTGGAAAATAAAAAAGCCATCAATAACATAACTTGTAAAAAAGCCAAGTCTCGCAACACAGTTCTTCTACCGTAAAAAGTTGTGAGATCCATGTAATACCAAGTCGGTTAATTTGACTTGGGTTTTTTTTACAAATTATGTTTTTGATGGCATCTCATTTCTTTTTGTAGATAGTTAATAATAATAATAATAATAATATTCCACAACTATCAAACTTATAATGTTATATCTAGGTACCTATCTACACCTATTAATCCATTATATTATACATATATAGGTACACTGATTCATTCACTGTAAATGTAACTTTGTAATCCTATATGTTTATATGGGATTACAAAGTTATTTATGCAGTTGGTGTATCACGAAAACTGGACCGAAGTAGCAAAATATTTTAACTTTTCCTTGATTTATATATTAAACAATAATTTGAAGCTTGATGATCGGCCAGTCAGTGAGTGACAAAATTAAGAAACTTTGACTAGTTATAATTTTTAAATTACTGGTTCAAATTTAATGAAATTGGAAATGTACCGAGTTTATACAATGCCTACTTAATTACTGAAAATCTTCTAGTTTTATCCACAAGGAAGGTATAGTGTTTCGAAAATGGCCTGAACTGCTTCGAGAAAAGGATGGTACGGCCGTGCCGCTTTTTTGCTCGACTTGGCGGGGGCACTGCCGTACCCCCAGATAAATATAATATGTTTTTACTTTCCAGGTTTCACTGTAATGATGTTCGTTTATATCATCACTTTTACCTTTATTATGGTTGTGTAATATAGTGTTGGTAAGTGTGAGTGGGATTGTAGAGGCTTATATAAGTATTGGACTGTATAGTAGTAGTGTAAGAATATCCACTGCCCCATATCGACACGTGGGTGTCGAGGAAGTGACAGTGGGGAACTAAACAGGAGATGGGCGGCACCATCTTCCTAATGACAACTAAAAAATAAAAATTGCGGTTGCCAACTAACTTCATAAGCCTGGTAACTATGGCAATGGCAAATATCCCCTTTATATCTATGGGAAAGCCTATGTTGTGGCTAAAGTATTTTGTATTCGGTGCATAAGATGCAATAATAGTAAAAGTGAATAGTGTTTATAAGCCTTATTTAATTTTTAAATTAAGATGACTTACATAGAAAAGTAGTATGTCTAGTTATTTCCTTATAATGCATAAGCATTTGTTGACTGGTACAGAGTTGGCAAAGGGCAAACTTTATGCCTTTAAGCCTATGTCTTAAGCCTAAAGGCTTAAGACATAGGCTATATATATATATATATATATATATATATATATATATATATATATATATATATATATATATAGGTTTATTATTCAACAGTAGCCAAATTTTAAACTTCAAATATATAAATGTTGATATACCGTTATTGCAGTTTTTGAAAATACGAGTAAATAACACTTCTACTTATATTTGAAACTATCCCAAATTGAATGTGATTTATGGGTATCAACTACGTGTACGCATGCTCCTCTGTGTGCGATTCAATTCACTACGTTTTTGCCGACCGAGCGACCCTTACGAATGTGTGCGTGCGTAGTAAAATAGTAGGCGTTAAAATTTATGAATGACATTCAGTTAAAATGATACGTTACCACGCATTTTGAATTTAAAAGATACAAGTGGTTAAATTAAAATGTTTGTACAACTGACTTCAATATAAATAATTTATTATTGATTTTTTAGAAACCGCTCGACCAACTTCTATAAAATTTAAGCCTGGGAAGTATACCCTTTGAAACAAAAGAAGAATTTTCCAAATCGGTTCAGGCGACTTAGAGTAATTGGTAAAGATACATAAAAAAGAGATTTCGACCAATAGAGAATCTCATCCTTTTTTGAAGTCGGTTGAAAAAGGACAGAATGTTTGAGTTTTTTTAGTTAATTTTTCTTCATCATTTGCATATATTACTTATTCTGAACTTTCTCTGCAAATTTGAATAGTTATTGCAAAATAACCCTGTATTTTTAATAACTAATTGATTAATGTTAACTTGAATAAGAATTTAAATAATTTTAAGTAGTAGAATTTGATTTGACCCAACATTTTATTGTAATTGTTAGTAGTAAAACAAATGTTTTAGCGATTTAAGTAAAAAGCTAATAATTATTTTGCCAATATGTTTGTTTCATTCAATAAACTGCAGGAGTTATATAAAATTAAACTTTAAAAACTAAAAAATACCTACAAATAATTATATTCTTTTATTGTTTCTGAAAGCGGTTTTTAAAAAAAAAATACTAGTAATGCTATTAAACGTTACTAATAGTCCCTTTAACCACTTCTGGTAAGCTTAAAATGCTTGTGTTAGAAGTGGTTCACGACAGTAGCCAAATGGCGGATTCGGATCCACATTTCGAGTTCGCGGTCCGCGCCGTGACATTAGGCTACTGACGCTTATTTTACTTATTTTAAAGCTTATTTATTTTATTGATTTCTTATAGATTTTTTTCTTTTGATTTACAAGTTCAAGGTAACAACTATTCAGATATATTTGATATATTCACTGGATATATAAATTAAATTAGCGGATACGTTTTCCGCTTGCGTTTAAAACTTGACAATAATAATTACGGCGGCTGACCTAGACCAATATGCGATGGTCATCGATCAATTCATATAGGGACGTCAACTCGGTTTCAAGAGCAACTTTAGTGTGAGCTAATACCCCGAGGTATGTATTCAAAGTCACGTTAATATTGTAGGTGGTCAATTGGTATTCGTAACTTTGACCTAATTTGACACCCTATAATAAGCCTATCCGGTATAATATAATAATCGATACTTTTTTAAGGTTTTATATTTTAGATGCTTGATATATGTTTCATTAAATAAAAAGATCATCACAGTTCTTTGAACTAACTTACTGCCATCTAATAAAATATTTGTGCGTTGAGTCAGATAGTTTATATGCATTGTTTTATATATTACTAGCGATCCGCCCGGCTTCGCCTCTGTAGGGTTTATTAAAGTCGCTTTGTTTAGATTTAAGATAATCAAACACTATTTATTTTATCAATTTTTAATTTTCTCAAAAAAGTCTCAGTTTTTAAGATGAAATATAGCCTAGTATCTCTATACTCCTATCTATTATAGTTCTCTATCTGTTGTGCAGTTTCATTACGAAGATTAGTTCGGACATATAGACAGACGGACAAAAACACAGACAGACAGACAAAAACATACAGAGAGACATAATTTTAAAAGGGTTATGCATGTCTTAATGGCTTGTAAATAAGCCCGTTAGCTTAATATAAGACAGTTATTACAGACATATACTTTTATTTATATGTTTACATTTATATAGATGTACACGAGTATAATCATAATAAATAAATTACACTTTTCTTGAGAACACTAATTGCTATACTAATTTCTTATAAATGTGAGATTTTGTACAAATACGTGTATCAGCTCCACTTGGTCTTTGGCAGTCAGGTGTTCTGACGACCTACCGAACGCTAATTGAATGTGTATATTTCCTATGAAGCAAAAAGCAAAAAGCAAAAAATCAGCAAATATGTATTTTGAATCACTATAGTTGGCAATTAACACTTTCTCTCTCCGGTTTTCAGACACAATAGTAAGACAATAGCAATAACCTATATATGTAGTGCACGGGACAGCAAAAGGATTAAAAATAAATAATTGTATTAAACTATTTTAAATAATATAGTATTATATATGCAAAAGGTTGTGAAGATATTTAAATGTATTCAAATATTCATATTTATCTCCTGGGATTTGTGCAGAACCTAGTGTTATATAATAAGGTTCTATTTGTTTTAGTCCCAGATATAGCTAGTTTATGAGGTACATATCTTATGGCAGTTTTTATACGTGGTAGAGCCATGCTGCAGCTATATTAGTAGTATTGTTGTAGCACATATGGGTCGGCTCGACCGGGGAAAGACCACGCTCTCACAGAATACCAGCGTAAAATAGCAGCTTAACACTGCTGTGTTTTGTATTGTGAGTGTAGAGAACCGAAGAACCTTTTTACTGGAAAAGAGGCATTCCATCTTATTCCTCACGGGTGACAACGCATCTGCATTTTAATTCGCAAACGAGGATAAATGTAGATGTCTATGGGTCACAGCAACCACTTACCATCAGGTGGACTGTGTGCTCGTTTGTCACCATATCCTATAAAAAAAGTTTGAACTTAACTGCGGTAGTTGTATGGCGGTCACCATTTTAACCGACTTCATAAAGGAGGAGGTATTCAATACGACTGTATTTTTTATGTATGTTACCTCATAACTTTTTTCTGGGCGAACCGATTTTGATGATTCTTTTTTATATGAAAGCTGGTGGTTCTCATGTGGGCCATATAAATTTAATCAAGGTCTGACCAGTAGTTGTTGAGTTAGCCTTAATAATTTATATTGAATTCGGTTGTACAAAATTTTTAATTTTACTACTTGTTTGTATTACTATATTATCAAGATTTAACGAAATTCACACTACGTACCGTAACTCATATGTCGTAACTTAAATAATGTAAATAGAGAGGTTAAGTTCGCATTAATCATTTAATGATTAAAACGAACTTTCATAAATAAACTTACGCAAATAGGGTTTTTGCAATGCACATTATATAAACTAAAGGTTTTGTAATCGGGTCAATGTATCGGATACTGCGGAATCAGGTTTCTGGTTGAATTAGTGGGTGTATCCTAATGGGCAGCGTGAGACTGCTACAAGACCGTACAAGCTATGGCAACTACTGTTAGGGTTGTCACTGAAATATTACGAGTATATTAAGTATATTAATATACACGTAATATTTCTATTATAAAATTCTATTGTAAATATATTAACTATTAAGTATATTAATTGGTAAACTTTGTAAATATATTTGCGTAATTATATTCTTCTTTCCCAAAATTAGCCTTCAGAGAGTTTGTTCATCAGCCCGAAGGAGTCCACTGCTGGACATAGGCTATACTGTTGTAAGGAGGAATGGCCGTGATTGGCAAGTTTCGCAAGCAGATTAGCGATCGCAGTATTACACGCCTCGTACATTTGTTGCTTTCCATCGCTGATCCAAACTAGCAACCAAACAAACGTTTGATGCAAAAGGGTAAAAGTATTTGTATTGAAATAATTTAAAACATTGCCTAGATTTTGCTGACGCTTAATTTTATAATTATCAATTGATTCAATAATTAATCAACTTTGAGAATTTTTTAAACATGTTTTTATGAATTTTTTAAATATATTTTTTAAACATATTTTAATGGCACAATATGTTAATATTTTTTATATTATAATATGGCGATATTTATTTAAACAATGAGTATATAGAATAACTTAATTATAAACATCCAAGTCCTAAAATGGACTTGGATATTTATAATTAAGTGTTTGAAATTGTATATAATATGTAATTGAATATTCACAGTGTAATAGTGTTAAGGCATCAATCAACGTGACAAATCGAATGTTATTAAACATCCATGTCACGTTCCGTTATTCGTTACAGGGATTACAAAATTATCTATTTGAATATTCAAAGAAATGTCCAGCCCTATGCAAAACGGTCATGCATTACGTAAGTTGGGTTAGTAGCTCGATAACTGGCTCAACATTCGTTCTTTGTGTTACCTATTATATAGATTTGTCTTGGCAAGGGTTTGTTTACTAATTATTGTCTCTTTACGTTTATTAACAACCATAGCTTTTCCTGTTGCAGATGTGAGGAGGATGTGAACTTAGTTGAAAAATAATTAAAAATTAAAAATTTTGTACAACCGACTTCAATATAAATTATTAAGAATAACTCAAAAACTATCGGTCATACCTTGATCAAATTTATATGGGACCGCACGTGCAGCACCAGCTTCAGTAAATGTCACTGCTATTGTATCTTTCCAGACCAGTATCCTTTTAATAAAAAAAGTTACTTATGCATTTCGCCTTTATATAAAAAGTTTATGGGATATAACAACCTTAATTTACATTTTTTTGAATAGTAAATTGGAGGAAGTCGATTGATTGAGGTTTTCAGAAGCTTCCAATCTATGTAATATGTGTGTTATGGGCAACGCAGCAGCGATGATGTGGAGGATGAAGCTTAGAATTATAGATTTTGCTTTGCGATACTCGTATACCTATTTATATTAAATTCATTTAGCTATTTTTACTTTTAATTTGTACCTTTACTTTCGCATTAAACGTAATGTTACCATAGTAAGAAGTGATCGCTTCATATCATTGTTGAACAAATAGTGGACCTTTACTTAAGTTTATGGTAATAAATGATGTTATATCTACTATCAGATTCACGTACGCCCACAACCCACTGACTCCTAGTTTTACGCCGTCCCACATATGTGAGTAGGTTTCATTTTGTGTTTTGTGAGTCATGTCCCATTTTAATGGAATGTGTATTTTTTCATCCATAATAGCCTATAAAGGTCTCCTCCTGAACATAGGCCACTCCCATAAATTGCCTCATAGGGAGGATTTTGCCATAGTTGCCACGCTTGACTTGGCAATCGCAGTTTTTAAAATATTTTGAGTTATTATCAGGAAGATGCTGCTGCCTAATCTTCTGTTTTAGTTTCCCTCTGTCGCATCTTTCGACACCTTCGGACGATATGGGGTAGTGCATATTCTTACATCGCCACTACACGGTCAGTGTATTTTTTTAAATCATAAAATATTATAATCAAAAAATTTGCTTCAATAAAGTAAATGAAATAAGATACCTTTGTTCGTGGAAACTTAGAAATCAATGCAGACATTAAAAATAATGATCGTAATTGAATTAGTTTTTAATTAAGTTTTATTCCCTATTCGTTCATAGAAAGTCACGCACGCACGCACGCACGCACGCACACACATACTTTATGTGTATTAGTAATCGCTACGAATAATTCGCAATATCATATCAGCCTACACAGCTTGGATACTGTGTAAACAAAATTGTATCATGAGAGAAACCCTTGAGTCAGCCCTTGGTCATATATGCGCATAGTTATAAATTTACAAACTTTTCTATCTAGGTATCCAATGTATGTAGCTAATTGAAGAAGATACGCCGTTAAACTCGATGTAATATTTAGTGGTATCGTTTAATGCCTTATTACGACTTTTACTTAACTTGTGACTTCTTTCTTTATATAATCTCCATTGTAATCATATAGGGGAGATACTAAGTTGTATATTAAGTGTTCCATGCGAGTTAATATAAATATTACCAAAATTATCTGTTATATTCCAAAATTTTGTTTAGACATTATACATAATAGCCGTGTTAGATCTGGGGAAAAATTAAATTTAAAATTTTATAGTACGCTAGCGAATCAAATTTGACTAACACCAGTACCAATGAAATAGCTGCAAGTGTTGGCTGTGAGATGTTGCTCGGTAGTGAATGTAAACATTGCAAGGAAATCTGCATGTCTAATAAGATAAAAAAATATTTCGAGAATATTTGAAATTCAGCCAACCTTGTCAAAATCCAGATGGGTTTCTTTGTGGCTTTTGCAGGACAATTTTTTTTCTTTCTTCTATTTATAATCTATGCTGAATAAAAATTATTCTATTCTACTTTGCCCCAAAACTTTTTAGGTAACGTCTTTCTAATGAAAAATACCGATAAACTTGTTTTTATTCGGTAATGTAGTATTTTGTTTAAAATTAGCAACACCTTGATTTTTTTGAGAAGTTGGTATTACTTACCTTTAAATTGTTTAGAGTTTGTAGATTTATTTTGTGCACAACATAGTTTCGTTAACTGTTTGGCTAAAGCCGATGAAAACATAGGTGCGGCCTATGTCCAGCTGGATTTCCTGTTCTTTCTTATGAGTATGTGCATGTGTGCGTGAACTACAATAATTGTACGTAGGTAGGTACGTGCTCCATTTAAAACGATTCTGAATTTTTAATTGAGTTAAGGATATTGGTTATATTATATTATCACTGTAAAACATTTATTGACATAACATTTAATGACATTAAAAACCAATTCAAAACAGCTAAAACAAAAAACTTAAATCATCACTCCAGTCCGTCTTAAAATATCATGCATTGTTGATTCTCCGCGGTATATTGTCAAGAATGGCTATACTTAGCCTTTGAGCGAGATAATAACCAGCCATCTTATCACAAGCAGTGATGACCTGTTGCATGTACAGTTTTTTTAAGAATCTCACCGCACGTGGACTCCTTGGATCGATAGTCTTTCCAACAATTGGCATAAATATGTAGTCATATCCCAGAATTATCATTCATATTTGCGCCACTTACTTAGTTCAGCAAACGCTCACAGCACAGTTACAGCATATATTGCTAAAATGTCCACGCAAGTAGCGTCCCACACTAGGGCTTTATCTCTCTCCAAAGGGATCAAAGTTATACCGTCGGGTCTCCTACCATCGTGTCTAAATATTCTAAACGATTCTAAAACCGAGGGAAAATTTATAGAGACAGAACAAGTGTTACATTACGTTAAGTTAAGTTAGTTAGTTAGCACTTATTTATTCTTTTAGAATTTCATTAATGCGGCGTGTCGATGGCAAAATAAATGAGTAAGATTTGCCATCGTGATCTGATGATTAGTAAATTTGTCAAGGACAAAATCGCATGTTGTCCGATGCGTGCTAGGGGAGTTAGCTAGTCTTTACGTTGCATGAGGAGATTAAGGTAATTACAGGGCCATGTGATTGCGGCGTAAGATAATGCATCACTCTGTTTAGAAACATGCCAGAATTTTTTTATATTTGTAGCTCAGAGGTAGGCCTTTAAAGGGAACTAACCCGGGTTCGATCCCCGCCGGCACCAATAAAATTCTTAATTTACGTGCTTGGCGGTGAAAGTAAACATAAAAATATTTTCGGCTGCTGAAACTATACGAATTGTGGTAATTATTTTAACCTCACTTTAAAAATTTACGTTAGTATAGCCAATTACAGGTACAATTAGTTAATTTTATTTTCATAGTTAAATTTAAAATTAGAATACATTGAAATTAAAATGAAATTGATTATGAAAATATTGCACACATAGTAGGTTATACGAATTTGTTGGAAATTAGACAAACTAGGCACAAATTAATGAAATTCCTAAAAAGTGGTCACGGCCAGAAACACCAATTACGGCAACCGTCGAAAATGAGCAAGCAACTGTCATGCTTCCATAAAAGTGCTTAATTTATTTTATAACGACACGAGATTACGACAGATGGCCGGTGTCTAGAGATTATAAATCTACATTATGCTAGACTAGTATTTTACCGTCACTTTTGTTTTGTAGTCATGTAGTCGTAATCAAACAGAATATTTTATTTTTTAACTACTATTGGACTACATTCCACATTAGTATTTTATGTGTTACGAGATTCAACGAAGTCCAAAGTACTTTATTCGCTTTAGGATTTCAGCTATCATGAACGTCGAAATTTATCCTTGGCTTTAAAATTTAGAGAAATAAACGGCAAGGAACTCTAGATCCATCGTTTTAAATTAGTGGTAATTGAATGGAATAATTTTTTTATATTACAGTTTTAATATATTGGTATTACAATTTAATGCACTGGTCTAGCTTCTAAGGTAATGGAACTAGAGTCTAGTCGGTCTCTAGTACAGGTAGTGCAGGAATAATATTATTTCATCAACAAATAGTCGTTAATTTTATAATAGGTCTTGCTAGTTATGTTTGATCATTTTTACTATAGCATAGTGTAATGGCGGTGTAAGAATATCCAGTAGCCCATTTCATCCCGTGGGTGTCGTAAGAAGCGACAGAGGGAAACAAATCAGGAGGTGGCAGGAGGGCAGCAGTGTCTTTCTAATAACGACTAAAAATAAAAAAATACTGCGGTTGCCAACGCGCTTGCCAAGCCTGGTAACTATGGCTAATATGAAGGATATTTGATGATATATATCTATGAGGCAATATACGGGGAGGCTTATGTTCAGCAGTGGACTTTAATAGGCTGTAACGGTATTTTTTGACTTCTCGTCAGGATGTTCAATAATAAGGACAATTTTTTCATTATTTACGAACGTACATTAGAAGCAAATTTTTATATTAATCCTCAGATGCTTGTAATTGTAACCGCGATTGTCAGTTAGCTAAGATGTAGTTTGTTGTCGTTCATACTGTCAATGTCTCAGAGTAAGTACGTTTGTATGGTATTCTGAGGTAAATGTCAAACACTTAATAGGCTGTGAGTGCCAAACAGTCGCATTAAGTAGATATTGTCACTAAAGATTTTTTAATTATTTTTTTCATTAACTGGGAGATTTACTGAATCACCTGTAAATTTTGTGTGATGCATTTGCATGAGTCAGAAAATGTTGCTTATTATTATGTATAAAAAATTGTGAATCTAGGAAATATCGCTTGTAAAATGTCACTTCAATTAATTGTATAACAACTAATTTCGCCAATTAGTACAGTATAAAGAAAATATTTGTTTTCTTTTTCATTAGATTGAAATTAAAGTTTTTTGTAGTTTATAGATGACAAACAAGTAGGTACACAGTTCACCTGATGAAAAGTGGATTCTGTGGCAGATAGACATCTACATCTATGATCTATCCACGATTAGGAATAAGAATCGAAATTTGCATTGCCCTGAATATAAAGATAGAATGCCTTAATACCAGTAAAAGAGAGTCCGGTTCTCTAAACTCACCATACGCTGGTATTATGTGAGAGTGCGGTACCACGTTTAAAACTTGATGTATTCTTTGAGTGCCTTTACACGGAAAGGGAGAATTTAAAACGATAAAATAATACAAAATCTAAGTGGGCATTATGAAATATGACTTTCAAGATGATAATCAAAATAGATCTTGCAAATGTTAATAAGCCTATTTCATTTCCGTTTATTTCTAAAATATTAGATATGGTTTAGTTTAGTTTAGGACGGGTTGTTTTCCGCAACTCCACGTCTAAGCGTGTATATTGTTGTGTACCCCGCGACTTCGCCCGCGTGTAATATATTATTGCATGGGTTTTAATTTTTAAGCGGAACCCTAATTATTTTTCTAAAATAAAAGTAGCCTAAGTTACTACTTATAACATCAGCTATCTGCCAATGAAAGTCCCGTCCCGTTATATAAGTAACGTATATACCTTCGTACGCATTCAGTAAAAAACTGTTATTTTGACATTATAAACAGACATGTTCGTGATAGAGCTATGCTCCAGCTATATTAATAGTGTATTTGTAGCACGAATGAGTCGGCTCGACCGGGTAAGGACCACGCTCTCACAGAATACCAACGTAAAATAGCAGCTTGACACTGCTGTGTTTCGTATGGTGAGTGTAGAGAACCGGAGACCCTTTTTACTGAAAAACAGGCATTCTATCGTATTCCTCACGGCTGACAACGCATCTGCATTTTAATTCGAAAACGAAGATAGATGTAGATTTGTCACCCTCATTCTATAAAAAAAAAAAAACTTCATATTAATTTATTTGTATAAATAAAAATTGCCTTTATTTATTTACATGAGGCTTACTGCGATAAGAAAACGTTATGTAAAACTTGCTCTAAATCCATCAGTTTCCCTTAACCAGCTAAGTAGATAAAATTTATATAACTTCACGATCCATTACAGGTATTGCAATTAAAAGCTAGTTGAATCGATCAGGAAATGGTGAAACTGGGTCACTACTTGCGACAAAATATCATTGGGATATTAAATTAAGATCACCATCTTTACGGCGTTGTTAAATGCTGATACGTTCAAATAATTCTTACGCAATAAGTACAAATGTGCGTCCGGTCGCACGTGTACTGAGAATGGGTTTGTCCACTATCCACTTTCACTCTCAGGGCATGTGTGAACTGTGTGAACGAGCTTACAACTTGATTGCATGATTTTTATGCTACAACAGCGTTATTATGGTGCATATTAAAGTACTTCATATATCCTTTCATTTTGTATCGATATCTTATGTGAATTTAATGTACAAAGTATTGCTTATAAATAAGTCTCACATAACAAACTGGTATTAATGATTCTTGAACTTTTTATATTTTTAATCTACCAAAAGTCATGAACCTATCTCATTGTGGTGAGACGTTTTACAGGCGGATTGATTGCAGTACTATACGTCTCGCATTTATAACGCTGCTGTCGGTCTCTTATTTTTTAGTATTATACATACGTCTTGTATTAAACGATAATATGGTTACATTTCCCGCTTTTCGGAAGCCATAATATGTTTATAGTATTTCTCATAACAGCCCCTTACGACACCCATGAGACGAAATCATTAATTCAGTGTAGCTTATTTCAGAAAAGAAAAAAAAGTTAATATTATATAAAAATTAATTTTTGTTTCTTCGTATTTTATGCGCTGCCATACCGTTCATCAAATTGCGTTAAAACTTTGTCAATTTATTGCTTGCACTTGTGAGAAGGTTATAGGCATATACAAGTTACTTACAATGTAATGGTGGCGCGCGTATCGTACCGACAAATTAATTTCAAAGTTATACATCACTCTACTTCAATGATTGTATTATCATTCCTAACTAAACAATATAAAACATCCAAATTTAAAACGATATTTCAATAATTTTTTTTTGTGGCAGTAACGCGCCGAGTACCAGCTAGTATTTTATAGTTTTCGATTTTAAGGCCTTGTCGTCAAGCTAAGGCCGTTGTTTTGAAAAGAGTAGTAAAAAGGCATAGAATAGTCTGTTACTCTGTTCCGGTTTGGGTTGGTGGAGGTTACTCTATACTATATTATTTTTCACACACAAACTTCCATCGCGTCTTCTTTAAGACCGAACACTAACTAACCCAGCTAATTACTATTTATATACGAATACTCGTAAGCGTCCTATATTTGCTAGCCAGAACGTTGTATATTATGTTCCTTGAGTAAATCCGAATATTGTTTAATTGAAATACTGCCAGCACTTACGACATTCATGCCACATTCGCTGTATTGTTCATAATACAAATATGTTATCACTGATTGCCGATTAAAGAACAATAACATTTTTTTTCCATACAATTGAATTGTAATAATTTATTGATGTATAAAAAGAGCCGGGATCACAATGTGGGTCAAAACTGTTTTAGTTAAAAGTTAAGTCAATAAAAGAGCCTATTATGCGTTGTAGGCCTTTTAATAAGAAAGCCCTACAACGCATTTGCAATTCCCCTGGTGTTGTTAATGGGTCACTACAGTAACTTACCATCAGATGAGCCACATGCTCGTTTACCCCAAAACGTTTAAAGTGTCAAAGTATTGTGCATAATATAAATAAATAGTTATAGAATATTCTCTGTACCATTGTAGTATTTGATAATTTATTATATTTTTTATTTCTTAGCGACGCAAAGTGTTCGTCTGCCCGCGGGCGTTCCATATCACCTATGTCTTTTAGTGTCATAAATATTTTACGGAAATTGGCGGATGGCGGATAACGGATTAACTAGCAAAAATTATCGCACCTTCCAACATCAGTGATAGTTGTTTAATACCGCCATTAGGGATCAGAAAATTGTCTAATCTTTTTTTATTTAAATAAATTATTACCAGTTAACTGTGTGTAGTAGCGGTGTAAGAATAATAACCCATATCGTGCCGTGGGTGTCGTAACAGGCGACAGAGAGAAGCAGCAGCATTTCCCTCATAACAATACAAAATCATTAAAATCATGTGGTAGCTAATCCGTCTTACAAGTGTGGTAATACCCCCCCCCCCCCCCCCTCCCCCACACCATATGAAGCAAACTATAGGGAAGGCTTATCAGCAGTTGACTTTTATAGGCTATAATAGAAGGACTTAATACCAGTACTAGCTGTAGGAATTTAATTGAACAGTTGCACACCTTATTGTTTAAGAGAGATTAATTTATAAATATATTTTTCCAATCTGAAAATAAGTACAATATGGCCACTTTTTTCTTTCATTATTAAAATGATGTATGTGTAATATATACGTTTTATTATTTACTATCAATCCGCCCCGACTTCGCTTGGGTGATTTCTGGATCTCTAAACCAGCGCTACCTACCGGGTCCAATTGTGATTCTAAATCATCCAGGGACTTAAACACACACAATTTGTTTTAATCAAAATCAGTCAAGCCGAACAGCAATTGATTTTTATATATAGAGATTAACTATGCATGTAGACATCATGTAAAACCAAAAAGTCGTTTACTTGATATGATATCTTCTCTTTATAGAAATCAGTACAGTCTCAACACTTTAAATATTCAATCTCAAACATTCAAGATGGTGTCGCAAATAAAATAATCCAAATATAAAACAATTGTTAATATTATAAATATATTAGAGCTATTGTAATGTTTATAATACTACGTTAGGTTAGGTTAGGTTAGGTACCGGTTACATCATGTAAAACCAAAAAGTCGTTTACTTGATATGATATCTTCTCTTTATAGAAAACAGTACAGTCTCAACACTTTAAATATTCAATCTCAAACATTCAAGATGGTGTCGCAAATAAAATAATCCAAATATAAAACAATTGTTAATATTATAAATATATTAGAGCTATTGTAATGTTTATAATACTACGTTAGGAAGAAGGAATCTCTAAACATTTGTATGCATTTCACATAATATTGAAATTTAATTATCACAATATATCAAAACACTCCTGTTTCAGAGTTAGATGATTCATTTTGGTTGACAAACGAGCACACAGTCCACCTGATGGTAAGTGGTTGCTGTGGCCCATAGACATCCACATCCATCCTCGACGAATCAAAATGCAAATGCGTTGTCATCCGTAAGGACTAAGATGGATGCCTCTTTTCCCGCAAAAAGGTTCTCCGGTTCTCTACACTTACCAACGAAACACAGCAGCGTTAAGATGCTATTTTATGCTGGTATTCTGGTATTTTAGCGTGGTCTTTGCCCGGTCGAGCCGACCCATTCGTGCTACAACTATACTAGTAGTATAGCGGCAGCATGGCTTTACCTCGTTAAAAATTATGTACTTATAAAGATATAAGTACATATTTTTTTTTAAATTACTTTAAAATCATTAAATTAAGCTTTTATTATTACTATTTATTTAAAGGACACATAATCGCAGGTATAAATTATATAATTTATTATTAACTTGTGTCATGCTGATTTTTAATTTGGTTCCGGTACATTGCATTTTTGATTTATATAATAATAGGTATTATTTGTGTATAAGAGCTCAAACCAGCGCGTTCATTAATATTTTCAGTACAATTCTTTACAAACTTGTTGCTTATTAGCATAAAAACAGCGATACACTTTGCCGCCGGGCGGTTCATTTCTTCTCATCGATAAAGCTCTTCTAGTTGGTGATACACGTCCACTGTATCCACACCAAGAAGCTCTACAATTATACTTTAGTAAAATGAACAAATTGCCAGTTTTTAAAAGTACGTTGTGCTCTGTATTTATCATTTTTTTAGGTTCTATACCATCATGGAAAGGGATGTAAGGATTGAGGTCACAGTTAATTTCTTTGTATTTACTTTCTTCGCAAATAAACTCGTCCTGTGTAAGAATGTTGGGCACATTAGGCCTTACTATTGTTCCCGTATCGACTAGATCTGCGTGTGAATTGACATTGTCCTTTTTGTGACAAACACGCACACCGTCGGCGTACATTAAGCAGTCTACCAAATAGAACGTTTTATATGGTATAGCATTTGACAAAAATAGCAATTTATCGATGTTTTTTAAATAATTATATCGAATCATATCGCATTCATAATCTTGTTTACTTTTCATGAAGCAGGATTTTAAAATTATCTCAGGTGACGCCACTTGAGTAATAGAATGGAGCTTAACAAACGTGCACTTCATGTTAGAACATTTGTAAAAGACAAAATATGGTTTTGGTATATAAGGATCGTGAGATGGCATACTTTTTAAATTGTAAACTCGTCTTGTAGGCGATTCAATTGCTTCACATGTCGGATTTCCATTCTGTAAATAACGAAACTCAATTGTGAAAATTGTAGCAAATTTTTTCACCTTTTGAGTATTATCAGTGTTAGTTACCTGATCAATTATGCAAACAACGTCCTTATTATACACCTGTGAAGGCAAACAAATGAGTGTTTAAAAAAAAACTACATAGAAGCTGTTGTGTTCACTCCCTTAGTAATAGATATACACGCATTAAAAGAAACATTATTTTTATATCAGTTATAGTCCATTTTAAAACTAAATTATAGTCAATTTAAAACTAAAATTATTAGTCGTTTAAATAGACACCAATTTTAAATCAGTCGTTTGCTCTATACAACAAATACCAAGTGTTTTTCAGTGTCATATGTTTAATATACGCTTCGTAATCTAAATCGATCTTACCGCATAAGTTCTAGCCAGTAATAATATAAAAGCACAAGTGACTACACAAAAATAAGAAAAATTCATATCCGATATTCCATCACACGCCTTAAATAAATTGTGAATACTAAAGTAATAAGTAAGGCGCAATAAAACGCTCAGCGATTGTTCGGTCAATTGCCATTGCCATCAATAAGGAATCAAATTGAAAAGATTAAATTATGATAACGTAACGTAATTTAACCATACACTTGTTCGATTTTAAACGGATTTGGTTTATGTTTATATGTGTTAATAGATTTATATAATATTTTTTAATTTAACTAGGATCAGAGGTGAAAGGAGGTAACTACTTCTTTTATCTATGCTTTGCTCCACACCACAGGCGTAACTAGTGTGGAGCAAGTAGAACACATGCTCCGGGCGCATTTTAAAGGGGGGCGCAAAAACACCAATTATTAAATTTAAAAATCGAATTCTTTTTTTTTAATTCATTTTTTAAAAACGTTACTCCCACACTGGGACCCTCTCCTGTGTCATGGAGGCAGTTTACAAACATAAATTGCACAAGGACAAACATCCAGACCCGGAACAATTATTTGTAGGCCATAGGCCATGCGATTTAGAAGATGTTTTCTTCCTCGCACAACTTCCTTGTGGAATAGTTTACCACCAGGGATTTTTCCGGACCGATACGACTTAGGGACCTTCAAGAAAAGAGCCTACTCCTTTTTAAAAGGCCGGCAACGCATCTGCAATTCCCCTGGTGTTGCGGTTGTTCATGGGCGGCGGTAGTCACTTACCATCAGGTGAGCCGCATGCTCGTTTGCCCCCTCTCCTATAAAAAAAAAAAATACAAATACTTGTTCCGTGCGGGATTCGAACCCGCGGCCCCCAGCGCAACAACTGATTGCTAAGCCACTGCGCCACGGAGTCGTCAATTAAACCACAATAAACCAAATCATATCAAACAATCCTTTCCACGATTCCCGCGCTTCGCGAATTACCTAGAGGGAATGAGTAGTGCGCGCAGGCAGTGCACGTTCGAATTCGACACGAATTTGTAACTCGAGTTGAAAGTTTTCGGGGCTTTGGATTAGAGCACGAGGGGGACGGAAACGTGACCTCTCCAATTTTAAGTTTAGGGTCAGTGTGCTTCTCACCATTCGGTGATTGCTGCCAGTTTTCACATCACTGAACAGTTGCCGTTTAGTCGTCATAATGAAATTAATCTCAATTTTTGTCGAATCGTCGGGGTTCGACCAAGTCCACTTTCGGTGGAGCCGCATCTAGAAGAAAGAGTTCATCACAAAAAGTCTCTCTTTTACAATGAAATAACAGCTGCATGGCCCTTAGGTTTCGTTACTTTATACCGAATTTCCCTACATTCAGCTCACTGTTCTCTCTTGTACCAAGGTTTGCGTAGAAGTCTCCATTAACATCGTATAGTGGCTTTTGGAGGAATGCATGGCTCTAAAGATATTCTCATACATTTCGTCCACCTCCTCGTCGAGATGTGTCAAGGTTGGTGCCTAAACCTGTACGACCTTCAACGAATACCATTTGGTGATTCTGAGTATAAGGTACTCAACCTACACACACTCCCAATCTTTACAACATTGTTAACGAGAGACTTGTGGACGATCTGACACCTTCTTGGGAGAGATGGTCGCCCTCCAGTTGATAAAACAAGTTGTCGGATTCGAGGATTACCGTATCCTCCCCCTCTCTTCAGACCTCAGATAATCCTGCAATATCCCAGCGCAACTTGTCTATCTCTTCTTCCACCTCCAGGATCTTCTCGTCAGTCCTCAGGATGTGTGCATTATATGTTGCCGGGTCGAGTCATCTTAGGTGGCAAATGAAACTCCACTGGAGGTTCTTAGCACTGCCTGCCCCGCTGTTACCATGGTGGCCACCGTAGCCAGGAATAGCGGGGCCGCCGGAGACTGGGGGCCGTATTTTTGTAACTCTCGCCATGGGGGATATATTGCGCGGGTTGGCAAATGTAGTTTTTTATTGTTATTTTGCTGTTATCAGAAAGATACTGCTGCACAGCTCCTGCCTTAGTTTTCCTTTATCACCTCTTACGACACCCACGGGAAAAAATCAGTTGAGAAGACTTTCGTTGTAAAATAGAAAATAAATATGTTTTGTAAGATTTATGTCTGTTTGTTTACGCAGTGCTGGTACCGACTTTGTTATATGGCAGCGAAACCTGGGTATGCCAGAAGAAGCATAAAAGCAAGTTGAATGCAGTGGAGATGCGATCTCTTCGTAAAATGTGCGGCGTTACCATGGCCGACCGAAAGCGAAACGAAGAGATTCGCAATATGGCAGGTTTGAAAGATGACCTTATCACAAAAATTGATAAGGGCGTGCTTCGGTGGTTTGGGCACGTTGAGCGAATGAGTGAAGACCGAATGGTGAAGAAAATATATAGCGCGAAAGTTAATATTAAAAGGTGTCGAGGTAGACCGAGACTAACTTTCGAAGACCATGTGAGCAAATTGCTCGAAGAGGGTAGGGTCAAAAGTACTCGGATACCTAGACGTGCATGTATGAAGAAGATAATGAATCTGAAAGAAGCGAAAGAGGTATGTAAGGATCGTGACACTTGGCGATCTGTTCTCTCTGGCTACCCCGTCAGGGATTGTGCGTGAAGATAAGTAAGTAAGTAAGTAAAAGTAAAAGTAAAGTCTGTTTTATTTATTGTATGTGTTTTTATATTTGATTAGTACGCCTCTGTCCACTCTCCACACGGTGCACCCTGTTACGTGCTAACTAATGTATTCGTATCTTTGCGATCTATTCTTTCTAAAATATCAAACTTATATCCAACTGACTAGTAATGAGGAGCAAAAATATCAGTGGCAGGGAATATAGTGAGTATGAGTGTATATATGTATGTGTGAGTATGACACTCGGCGGAATATATATATATATATATATATATAAATCTTTTATCATGTATAAATTACCTGTCGAAGAGTGTAGAAGAAAGAATAGCGTACAAAGTCGTCCACCTAGATAGGAAAAGCGTTATATACGGAGTTTCTCCAATTTATGCCATGAAAATATAATCTTTTCAAGGATACTATAGTAGGAATTAGAGTAACCAATGCAACATATTATTCAGGATGTAAAATTGATAAAACTATTTGCCTGTCATAAATTTTGTCGTTCAGTATGATGCAATATTATCTCTTTATATAAAAATCTGTCCGTTAGTCTCCCTAAAACTCGAAATTGGCTTGACCGATTCTGATAATTTTTTTGCATGTTTCATTGGGTCCCTAAATGGTTTAGATTCAAAATTGCATCCGGTAGGTAGCAGTAGACATATTTCATAAAATTGAGCAAGGTATTACTAAATAATTAAGCGAATATAGCAAAATAAAGCGAATGTCTTAAAGTGATATTAAGAATTACAAAATGCATTTTTGTACGCTACACTTATCGCAACAGCGATTAAGTGACTGTAGAAAGTATAACGTTGAGTATCCTCTTAATTTAATGAAATGGGAGCGATGACTGGACAGTAGGCCACTGGTTTCAAGTAGATTATGCCATGAGTTGTAATTATAGGAAAAAAATAGGCAGCCTTTTTGTTTTGTCTGAAGACTAAAATTAGTCGCCAAAGTCACGTTTCAATTCTAGCATTAATATTAGAGTATAGCTGTATAGTCTCTAAATCTAAAGCATTAGTATTACCTTTAATAATGTATTGTTTATAATCTATATTGAATAAAAAAGGTTCTATTTCTATTTAATTTGTTTGACTATTTTGTCTAAGACTGACAGGAATAAGATCTTTTGACTAAAAGTATTTAATTTAATATAATAATATATTTGATTCTTGATATTAAAACGAGGTCAATGTCATACTGGGTGGGAGTTTTGTTCTTATCTGTGTAAGGTAGCCCAAAAATATCCTTAATTGTGCTGGGTCCACCAGCACAATATCAGGCTTATTCGCAAAGATAGTCCTATCTGTTATGGTGGGCCGGTCCCAATAGAACATACTGTTCATTTACGAGCACGGCTTCCATTAAGAACTTATAATAAGGTAGTTTCTGATTCACAAAACCGTACTTGAAAGCGAGCTCCCAGTGTATGATCCTGGCTAGACGGTAATATTATTATTATTATTTTATATCTCCAGTCTTTGATCTCATCTGGAGCCTGGTTATTTAACTGGTTTACGTGGGATCATGGGCCCAATACGCTGAAGCTTTTAGATAAATTTACTAAACATTGTAAT
This sequence comes from Parnassius mnemosyne, assembly GCA_963668995.1. NCBI lineage: Eukaryota > Metazoa > Arthropoda > Insecta > Lepidoptera > Papilionidae > Parnassius > Parnassius mnemosyne. Next base: position 28,535,938 of record CAVLGL010000159.1, read on the forward strand.
GTGGTATATGATAAATGGCTCTCTCCATATTCTTGATAAAATGAGTTTAATGAAAAGACCCAGAACATTCTTAAACTATTGGCAAAAAAGGGGGACAGTTAAAAAGGTTGGGATGCCTGATGATTCGGGATACACGGCTAATGAGCAGAGAATCGAGGACCTGCTGTTTACTTGTCTCAATGGATATAGATTGAAAGGTGGTAACTCCCCTTTTTATAGCTCAATTTTCTATCACGAAGACAATTCCAGAATAATCGGAAGCTAGCGACGTATACAAATGGCCTATGTATTTTAATAGGTTAGTACTTATTACATCCGATAATGCAAAATAACTTAACAGTAATAATATATCTATTAAAATATCTACTCACCAACAGAAGAAGTTTTTGTTTAAACATTGTTCATCACAGAATTGAGATCTCCAGGTGATCCTGCAATACAAAAAATAAACATATTAAGGAATTTTCGAGCATTTTAATAATTATGTAATACTAGAAGTAAAACCATGGAGTAAGTACTTAAACTGTACTGTGCAATTAAATACATATAATATCTATTTTGTATCGCATGTGTATTTTTTCATTAAAATTAGATAGTACAATATTTATTAAAATACAATATTATTTTATTATTTTATTTTATAAAAATAACTAAAAACTATGATTATTATAAAGTTCTAATCCCCATATACTTCAAAGAACACTAACTGTTTTTCCTCGCTGAATGGTTCAATAAGCATTTAAGCGAGAAAAGGAGTCAGCCCTTTTGTCACTAGCGGCAACAACGAGACGTTGATAAGAGTTCCCATCAGCGCTCGTAGACCCCACGGATCAAAAGTCTCTACAGCAAATGGCACAAATCTGTGGTCTTGTCTCCGATACCCTTGTTTGCGTCATTTACCTAGTCCAGCTGCCTCCGTTGCTGACATGGCTTTAAACGAGATAACCCTGAGAAGAGAGACTGTCCAAGTGTCTACGCACATAGTTATCCAATAGGGCTTAGCTTTTCTCCCAAGAGACCAAAAACATACCGGTGGGTCACCTGTCATCGTCGTTAATAATTGAAATACAGTAATAAACAAAAAGTTAAAATACATTCAGTTCAGATATTTGTATTATAGTAAAGTAAAGGCTTAATATTGTCCTTAAAAATTCACTAGTAGTACTAATAGAAACATAAGTCAATGATATTACAATAATAAAGATAAATAACATTTACAAGTTTGTATTTTAATTGGGAAATGGGTCAAAAAGTTATAGAGCGTGTTTGTGCAATGCTACAGCGTGTTCATGTAATCCTCGATTCTTATTTTGTTAATATCTCTAAAAGTACAGCTCCAAATTTAAAATAATAACTTTAATTTTAATAATTTATCGTACAAAACCTCTATACAGAATTTGAACCAAATTCAAGAGGGTTGATTTTTCTCATATATTTTATAAGAGAGCTGCCATACCTCGTATCCAGACGTATATGCGTGATAGGGTGCGGCTGACTACCGAAGTGCTGTTGCGCAATACTTATATAATGGTCCCATATTAAGGACTTATGATAGTAAGGTCTATGATAAAAAGCAATAATATAGAAGGACTCTAAGGTGCATAAACATTATAATAGCAGAGTTGGGGCTTGAAGTCTCATATATAAAAGGTATATAAAAGTAAGGTATATAGAAAATAAAGCAAATATATGAAAGTTCTCAAATATGTAAAAGCACTACATTGATAGAAATTGGATTTGAAAAGGATTATTATAGTGGCGTGTAGGCTGCTTTACCGTAACCGAGACCGCGGTAAACGTGGACTCGATAACCGATATGTCCTAGGCATATCATTAGTGCCGGTGGTGATCGTGTTTGTTGTTTCAATACGGCTTGCTCGTAGACATCGCGCACCTCTAACGATTGAGGGTGGCGTATTAGCGCGTTGCTATCTTTCGGATTAGGAAGAGTATCTTTGGTAGTAATTTTAAGTGCAATAAGCATACTCAACTCCATGTCTTAGTACAATAGCTCTATGATATATGGATGTTTGGTTATTGCGGTCTTAGTAGCGTGCTACTATGATAGGTTGGTGCTCTTTTTAGTTAAAAACATAAACAACTATGTTGCCAAAGTCGATAGGGATCATGTGGGTGTGTTGTGAGAGGGCGCCATCCGTATGATTTTTGCATTGGTGCTTACTGCTACTTGCGGTATTGCATCCTGTGATGGATCTGTGGGTGTGCTGCGCCTGATTTGACGATTCAATCTTGTAGTTGTGGTCGATGGAGATATGCGGGTGAGGATATCTGCTGCGATCGTATGGGGGACCTTGGGATAGCGTAAACCCGACAATAGTCGTATTGACGCTTGTTGCGTTTTGCGGCATTGGGTCTTTGCGGTGGTTGTTTGGCGGGTCGCTATTCTCAATGGTTTGACTCACACCTAAGTAGCTTTGCACAAGTCGGGTCCCTTGATGACAGGACTGCAGACTGTCAGGCCTCCATGATGTTTTATATAACAACATAATAAAATATGTCTGAATTTCAGACTTTTAAACGATTGTAGGCAACTTGTTGGTGGGTGAGACAAAAATGATCGAAAAATGCCTTTATTTAACGTTAGTTACATAAACCCTTTCTGATGCTGAATTATTATTATTATTATTCCATAACTGCCTTTGGCTATATCTGCTGTTGTATTAGTTGGTGGAGTATATTGTGTCAACATCATGCGGATGGTAGCTGGAAGAAGGAGACTCTCAAGGCTCCTGAGGTGGTCGGCCATGCAATCGGTCGTGATGCTTAAAAAACTGCGGTTGCCAACCTGCACAACACAAATCCTGCTCGTGGTAACTATTGCAAATTTCAAAAATGTGCTATTTATGAGGAAATCTATAGAGGTCTATGTTCAACAATGGAATTTCGATAGGCTGTAATGATGATGATGATAACGATGATGATGTTCATGATCGTGATATTGAAACTAATTACATTCATCCCGTTTTTGTAACAAGTCTTCCATTCATAATCATATTTTATTAAAATACATTTATCATAATAAATATTTATTTAAACACAGCATGAAATTGATTCTTAAAAAATAATGTGTATTTAATGTGTTATCTCTTTTTAATGTACTTATACGGGATCTCTGTGATCTCTTATTTTCAAATAAATAGATAAATAAACAAATACATTTTTGAAGAAATTGTAGTACATAGTACATAAAATATACTGTGAAATTGATAACCTACTCTTTTCTTAAACTCGATTAAAAGAGTGACTTGTTAATGCTTTCCCTCACGACTTTATTGATTTGCTATTTGGTTAATATGCTATTTGGTTAATTGTCCCCAGTTAGATTAGCGGCACTTTCATGTATTTATATATCCCTAGGCTAGTCTTTGTGAAATGTGTTAATGACGAAAATGAAATATTTCGAACAGATTTTGTATTACTACATGCGTTGAAAACAAACTTGCACGGTGCTCTAGATTCTACAAGGTTACTAGTAGGTGTTTGTGACATATTATTTCATAGTAGGTGTACATATGTAGCTTACAGACTTATGGTATTGGCATGGTTGTGTGACATTGAAGTTGTACTTACAGAGTATATGTACGATTGGATACAATCAAGTTCTATAGTAATGAAGTTATTTGGGTTACCGAGACAGGCATTGTGCTAGGCGTTGTGCTTAGTGATTTCGTTAGTAAAGTAATAGTCTATCACATCATGGACAACAGATTTTTTGCGCTTTTTTTTTCGGCATTTCCAGCAATTCTATATATTTTCTAAATCTTTATGAAATTTCAGCCACTCTTTTTTAATTTTTTCTGAATTCCACTATATGTGCCAAGGCATAGTTTGTATTTTTATATATGTATTTAAATACTTCTTCAGTACATTACAATTATTAAAAACTTAAATAGTAGAATAGACTTATTATTACAGATTTTATTTATTTTATAGATAGTATTTAGCCGTTATCTGACTACTGTTGTTTATATTTGTTTGACCGTCCATTTAATGGCAAATAAAAATATAATAACATGTATTTATTACTTATAAGAAATTATATTTTTTACAAAATTATTATTTTAATTTGCGGAAATAATTTAAAACACGCAAACACAGAGCATTCACTTGAGCTCTTTAATTTTTTGAGTCCGAGGTTACGTTAACGTGATACGATGGAAGGCAGGTAGTAGGTAGTAGGCACCAACAAATCACACGAATACTTAGGTACATGTGCAAATTCGATAGCCAAAATGTATGTTGTGTACACATATTTTTTTTATAGGATAGGGTGACAAACGAGCACACAGTCCATCTGATGGTAAGTGGTTGCTGTGACCCATAGACATCAACATTTATCCTCAAGAAAGAATCAAAATGCAGATGCGTCGTCACCCGTGAGGACTAATGAAATGCCTCTTTTTCAGTATTTTTTTCCCTTAAAAAGGGGTGTTCTCTACACTCACTATGCGAAACACATCAAGCTGCCATTTTACGCTGGTATTCTGTGAGAGCGTTCCACGGTCGAGCCAATCCATTCGTGCTACAACTATACTACTAACATAGTTGCAGCATGGTTCTACAAGTATATTTGGCTTCTTCTGGAATTCTAACAGACCATTAAGTCTTATTCATAAAAATCCCTAAAATAGACTTAAATATTTAGTGACTAAGGAAGGGCTCATTAGTAAGATGACCAGTATCATAAGGTCTCGCAAGAACAATCGTTGTAAATGATATGACACCTCCCTGTTGTTTAGACGTTAGAAATTAAAAAATCGTTTCCCAAATATAATTAAAAATAACAATTTAAAAATCGAAAAAATATAAACTGACCGGTAGAAGTTCATATTTAAAAAATATTAACAAGAATTGTGGAGCTTATACGTGGATATCCCATTGGTGAAATGAAATATTATTTAGATTTCTATGAGATCATCAGTGCAAAACTAGCCCGAGCATCACGTAACTACAAGTATGATGTATGTGGCAGCTATCGTCTTCCTCGACCATATTCAAGTAAAGTAAATGACTAGTTATCTCTCTTTTGACACGGTGTAGCGGTGAAAGAGAATCAATTCCTGCTATTTATAAAATTATTTTGTATTTTAGCTATTTTTAGTGTTTTGTCCTGAGGATAGAGTAAAAGTGTACATGGGCATTGGCAAAATAATTTCATAAATTCCGATAAAAGGCAGCATTACCATCTCGTTTACGACGGACCCAAATCACGAAGACCATTGTACTTAATATCGAGTTGATGGGTTATCAGTTATCACAACCAGATAAAGACTGACTGAATGATCATTCATAGTGATGATATAATGATGACCGTTGAGTTAAATGTGAAATAAAACCACTTTAATTTTTTATAAGAAGAATTAACAAATCAGTAATTAGCGATTTGCAGATTTTTTTATTTTCACCTTATCAAGAAAGTCATTACATGGAGTTTCGCTATTTACGGAAACAATAACACGACGACAGACGTATCATGCAAAAAAATTAAGGCAATGTTTATTTATAGAAAGTGTCGCAAACAATGGCACATTGAACGATAGTGAAAATGTGAATGCCACTTGCATATCAATCAAATGTTTTGTATTGACGTTGGGACAAGTATGCATGGCTCATGGTTGACAACTGTTATTAAAATGTGAGATCCAAATGATAATGTAACTCGTTCCATTACCCTTTGCGGTATGCGGACTACGTAGCCCGTGAGATTTTTGGAATTATGGGAGCCATGAATAAAACTTGCTCGCACATGGGAAAGCAATATTTCTATTTAAGTATTCAAAGAAGTAAAGGTCCTTCGTTGTCCAGAACTTCCCAACAGATTCAGAGAGTGTAGTCAATGTTGCTGTGAATATTTATGACATTTGAATACATTCCGAGGTATCGATATTTGATTAATAGAAAATGGCAATAGCGTTTGTTTATTGTTATAACAGTCGTATTTTTTTTTAAATTTACACAATACATAACACAAGATAATTTTTAAAAATTTAAAAAAGAAAGTACAATTTCGTCTTCGCTAAGACCTGGGCAGAGACTGTTCAACTTCTCTAAATCATATATTTATAGTAAAACTGTCTCACGTTTAGTATTCTGCAGTTTTGATGATGGAATGTGTGAATATTTAAAGACGGAAAAAATCAGCACATTAAAAATAGCGCTTTGAACTCTCTGCAGCCTCAACGTAATGATTTAATTTATTAAAGCTACAGCCTTTATACGAGCCACACCTCGGCACGGGTTTCCTCTCATTTCCGAGAGGGGTTAAGAGCAAGAAAGTGTTCGTGCTACACCAATGCGTGTTGGCGGACTTCACATGTTATTTACGCGGTAGACACTCGCTGCAGCTATACTATGGGTCAGTCCAACCGGGGTAAGACCACGCTCTCACAGAATACCAGCGTAAAATAGCAGGTTAATGCTGCTGTGTTTAGTATGGTGTGTGTAGAGAAAGGGAGACCTGTTTTACTAGAATCGAGGCATTCTATCCTAGTCCTCAGGGGTGACGACACATCTGCATCAATAAATGTAGATGTCTATGGGCCACAGCAGCCACTTTCCATCAGGTGGACTGTGTGATCGTTTGCGTTGTCATGCGTTGTCATTCCTGAGCACTAAGATGAAATGCCTTGTTTTCAGTAAAACGGTTTCCGGTTCTCTATATATATCATATGAAACACAGCAGCATTAATGAGATGACCTATTCGTGCTACAACCTACAGTCATGCAATGCATGTAATGCATGTTCTAGTTACCAAGCATACCAACCATACCAGCATGGCTCTACCAAGTAAAAAACTTTGTCGAAATGTACAGCGAGCGCTTAGTCCTTGAGCTACCAGGGCTCCCACGGTGTTAATTTATAAATTAAAGTGATATGTTACACAATTTTAATTCGATTTTATATCTTACTCTTACAATTCTTGTAGTTGTTTTTACAAAATTTTTTTTTTAAATATTTAGAAGACTTTTGCAGTTATATTATTATCGACAACATACAGTTTGTCATTACTATCTGTTTGTGTATCTTATTCGATAAAATAAAATATTAGCGCATTGAAATACACATATCCTTAGGAAGAGATGGCTAATTACTCACTAAGTCTCGAGATATAAATCACATCTCTAAGACAGACAGTACGGGTGTTTACGAAGTAAGAAGCAACTTAAATTCAGCCTTGAAACCTCTCAAAGAAAGTTCTTTAGATCCGAAAGTTTTGAGACGCAATTCTTTTTCCTTCGACAAATGTTACCAAATTTTCACAATATCTTAGCTTAATAAACTTCGGTATATTGTCGGGGAGTATTCTGGCTTATAGGACGCTTTTTCTCTTTCTAAATATTACTGACATTTTGAATTAAAATGTAAAGTATGTATATTTGAGTTTTTATTAAATAAAACTGTTCTTGTATTTTCTATTTTTATTTAATTATTGGAATTTAACTCTTAGGTTTGCTTGAAGCACAAATTATATTAAACATTTATCATTATAAATAGTGCATTAACGTTTCATTAAACACTTAAAGCGAAAGTCTTGTTATTAGTTGAAATATTATAAGGTTAACAAATGTCGGCGTAATGAGCATTTCCACTGGTTTCAACTCAAACGACTGGAAGAAACGCGGATGAGAAACTTGATCGCTTGGTTGTGGCTGTGGTTTCATAAGTATACCACAAGAATTACTGTCTACTTCTATATGGTAATTATATATCAGTACACTCATTTCAAATTGATTAGACAAAAACGTTGGATTTACATTCTAAATTATATTTTCTTCTTTTCTAGTTTGCATTAAAAGAAGATAATATTTAACCAGTAATAACATCTTTAAAATATGCATATATTTACTTACAAAACTCTTCACAGACTTCAAATCCGCTTCAAAAAAATTTCCATCTAAACCCTTTTAATGACACGCAACGCGACACAAAAATGTGTAATACAAATAAATTTCTACTAAAAATATTAATAAACTTGTTTGTAACTGACAAGGGTATTATTAAAATTAATGTTCAATACGCCCGCCAAGACGACGGCAAATTATCTCTTATGTTAGTTAACTTTTACCGGCATATGATGATGAAGAAGAAAAATCCTTGTTTAAAAATATATAAATATAAAAATAATTGTTTCAAAACAAATTGAAACATAATAATACTTTCATTGTTTTTTTTTTGTTTTTATAGGATAGGATGACAAACGAGCACACAGTCCACCTGATGGTAAGTGGTTGCTGTGACCCATAGACATCTACATTTATCCTCAATAAAGAATCAAAGTGCAGATGCGTCGTCACCCGTGGGGGCTAAGATGGAATGCCTCCTTTCCAGTAAAATGGGTCTCCGGTTCTCTACACTCACCACACGAAACACAGCAGTGTCAAGCTGCCATTTTACGCTGGTATTCTGTGAGAGCGTGATAGAGCGAGCTAGACCGGGAAAGGCCTCCCCGGTCTAGCCGACCCATTCGTGCTACAACTATACTACTAATATAGCTGCAGCATGGTTCTACCACGTAAAAAAAAGGTTTATAATTTCGTTATAAAACATTGTACGATGTAGAGCCACCTGCAGCTATATATAGTGAGTGTAGAGAGCCCATTTTATTTGAAACGAGGTATTCCATCTTAGTCCACATGGGTGACAACGCATTTGCATTTTGATTCCTAATCGAGGATAAACGTAGATGTCCATGGGCCACAGCATCCACTTATCATTAAGTGGACACGTTTGCTCCTTTGTCACCAATTTAATATAAACAAAAAAAAGTGTTGTTTGTCACAAACATGGTCGAGACTTATTAAAGCAAATATGCACTAAAATACATAAAGGTTACAAAAGGGTTATGATTACTGTAATTTATTAATATTGTTATAGAGCTTCTATGATTATAAATTTTTGCAGGTTATTTAGATTACAAAGCCTATGTGCTTAAGGAATATATATAAGGAAGAAGCGATATTAATTTTGATATTTTCGGGTAAATAGGTCAAAAACTTAACGTGTGTCATAATTATTTTGAACAAAGCTTTTTAAATTATGTATGTCCATAATATTTAATTATATTTAAAAATGTGAAATAATTTCACCAATAATAATTATCAGAATATACCTTCTATAACCATGTCAAATTTCAAATCAATAGCAAAAACCAACAACAATAAATAATCAACATACACCAAAATCTCGTCAAAAGGGTTCCACTTGGAACTTCTATGGATGGAACCCTGAAAATATACACATTTTATTATATCAAACGACCTCTTCATCTTTGTGGTGCTAAAATAAATTAATTGCGCATTAAACCACGCAGATCTGACGGTTGGTGAGGTCCACGGCCTGAGCGTTGTTTTATGTCGTTGTAACGCAAATACTCACTGGTTCATTGAAACCGAAATGTATAATTATTCGGAGTTGTATTTTGAATTAGTATTTGTGATATAAAATCTCCTTTCACAAGAATCGCAACCGGTGGCAATCTATGTATCTACCACTTCAATCTAAGAAACTTTTCTGGTTTTTATGTGATGCGAGACAGACGTATTTAAAAATTGTTGTTTTGAAATTTGCATCGATAGTATATATACACCAATCAAATTAAAAAAAAACAATGTGTTCAAGTAGTACATATTTCAACGTTCCATACCAAACTTGCCATACAGTACATATACCGTACAATATTATGCTACCTGTAACATTTACAAAAAAGAAATGATTTCTTTTAATGCATGATACAGATTCTAAAAGGACCTGCTACAACGATAAATTTCCTTCCATCCAAGGAAGCATTACGGGCGATAGCCAATAGCTACTGCCAATATTACTTTCGTCATTATGTAAAAATGTAAAAAGTCTGCGAACTTCACATGTCCTCGAAATATTTATTTCTTTATACATGAAAGTTTTCATCACTCAAAATTATAATTAACAATTTCAGTGGTGGCGATGGGAAAATATTTAACACCACATCGTAGTTAATAGGCGTAATTTTGAACGTGTTGCCACATTTCCCGATAATATTATCTGATATAATAGTGCTTAGCAATCGTCTTTTTTTCACATTTAATTAATACTAAGTGACAATACGTATATAATGGCGGTAGTGGATAGGATAACTACATAAGTTATAATTACTGCTACTGCTAAATAGTTATATTACAAAATATTTGTGACCTGAAATAGAAATTAGTATAAGAAAGACATCGACTGATACGTATACAATTCAACGAAAGCAACCGTCAAATTTGACCAGGATTACTACCAGAGATATACAATCAGGGATATATAAAAGCACTGCTGTTTTGGAGTTTCGTATGTCTTTAGTGTACGAGAGCGTCTATTGTAACACTTATTTGAAGATAGAAGGTAGAAGAAGGTTTCGGATCTATTATTAAAGAAATAGGAATAGAACAACACATCCGGAACAGAAATATCATAATTAGAATTTTTGCATAATTAGTTTTGATTGGGATTTTAATATTCAACACCCGCAACGCAGTTGTTGGTAGTTTGTCAATAAAATAATTTATTATTGGGAATCTTCCCCAATAATAATGTATTTCGAATACTTAGATATATACATTACACTTCGGTTAAACGGGACATTTATTAACAAGATACATTTTGCATTCATGCAGGTACGCACAAACCACTTATGTATGTATGTATGTAAATAGAAGTTGTGTAGTAACTCAGAGCAAGTCACTGACATATTATTTAATATATATGGTGGTGGGACCGCGGGGAGAAAGGAGTGTCGGAATCACGATGCGCCTCTTTCCCTACTCTCCAGGCGGGGCCGAGAAGGTTGGGGTTTACGTTTTACTGGCCTCGTGGCTTCCGTGTAAGAGATTGACAAATTATAAATTTGACCGTATAGTGGTGGTATGAGCATATCCACTAACCCATACCGTCTCGTGGGTGTCATAAGAGGTGTTAGAGGTAAACATACCAGGAGATGGGCAGCAGCATCTTCCTAATAACAACTAAAAATTAAAAAAAAATGTGGTTGCCGACCTGCCTGTTGACCGTGGCAACTATCTCAAAGAACCCCTATGAGTCAATCCATAGGGAGGTTCATGTTCAAGTTGATAGGATATAGGCTATAAATAAGCATTTAAAATAAATAAAAAATAAATTCACTTATTGTGGAGCATAAACACAGATGTACTGGCAAGGATTTCATTATATATTAGATAAGGCCAGCAACCCGTCCCAGTTTCATCTGGGTAGGATTTATTAATGCAGAGTTATTTAGATTTGAGATAATTATCAAAGACGTTTTACAAATTTTTACAATTTCTCAAAAAAATAAATTCAAGTTTTTCGATAATATATAGCCCAGATCACTCGTGCTATTTTTTTAAATCCGTTTGTGAGTTTCATTACAATCGGTTCAGCTATTCCAAAGGTTATCCCGGAAGGACACAAACGGAGAGAAAAATTAAACAAAAATTAAAAACAAATCGTTATTCATGTCTATGGCATTCAGCCCCCTGCTTAACAAAATGCAGTTATTTCGATATTACGGATAGACACTTAAAGTTTATTTATATGTTAAGATTACATTAAATAGGATCCCATATATATGGTAACACCCAGTCAATTTGTGTATAGAAATTAGGATGTTTCTTAATAATCACACGAATCATCCATGACAGAAATCGGTGTTTTCTTAGATGGATATGTATTGCATTAAATCTGATATAATAACAGGGGCGACCTTGAACATGTTTACAGAACTATACAAGATTTTCCAGAGCGTCGATGCTTCACGTCAGCTATAATATGTTCTTTTACGCGGGTTTTAATTATCTTTTTGTTCTGTCTATGTAAGAGACTACTAATACGTGGTGGCGCCATGCTGCAGCTATATTAGTAGTATAGTTGTAGCACGAATGGATTGGCTCGACCAGGGAAGGACCACGCCTTCACAGTTTACCAGCGTAATATAGCAGCTTAACAATGCTGTGCTTCGTATGGCAAGTGTAGAGAATTGGAGACCCATTGTACTGGAAAAGAGGTATTCCATATATTAGTCCTCACGGGTGATAACGCATCTGCATTTTGTTTCTTTATTGAGGATGGATGTAGATGTCTATGGGTCACAGCAACCACATCCCATTAAGGTGGACTATGTGCTTGTTTGTCACCCTATCCTATAAAAAAAGACTACATCCAAAATATAGTACATCTCTGTATACCTGACAGATTTTAGTAACTGATAATTTTCTTTCAGCGCAGAATTTTTTATATAAGGTCGATTAGAGGTGAAGTCAATTTATCAGTGACTGCTTTGACAAATGGGATCACATATGGGAGTGTGGCCGGTTTCACTCGGTCTCTATACTATATCACTGCAAGAAACAACTAAATCCAAAAAAAAAAAATTTCCTTCATCCTCCATCTAAGTACTTAGTCTACAAACATGTTAAAAGTTCTTTGACCCATAAAAACCTTGAACACATGTTTTGCATGAAATCGATTATCATGTAAATAAAAATACTAAAACTGTTGCAAACCAGTACAAGCACACAAAATGTTAATAGATTCGAGAATTTGATGAATTTGAACTATTGAAACTGAAACGCCATTCGTAAAGCATATTAGATTGTTTGGAATGGAATAATTATGTAAAATCGATTTATATGTTCTTATTTCGGAAGTGTAGCGAGCATTGACCGAGCTTTATTAATACGATGATCTCGTTTCGCCTTTTAAAAATAATGTGTCCGTTGAATTTTTTACAACTAACCTAATGCGACGTAAAAATGTCTAAGAATTTTCAATGTTAAGGATTATGAGATCATTTTTATATTTGAATTTTTATACAGACTACAAAATACAAGCTGTATTATATTACCTGTAATAATACCATAATCAGGCCAGGCTTTAGGAAACTCAAAATTTTCCAAAACTGTCATCAATTGTCATCGTCTTCGTTATAACACATCACAACCTGTTGCTGAATATAAACCGGATTGCCACATTAAATATTCATCTACATATTTCTTGCATGTTTCATCAGATAATCACTGAATTCATGAGGTCAACAGGGCGCGCCTGACGTTCCGTTTGTCAGTAACTGGACTATCATTTGAGAACTTTTCTTTCCTATCAGTCCTTCGTGCTAGATGGCCGCTCGATTGCCTTTATATCTGAAATGGGATTTCTGTCACGCCGAGATATTAAGAACATGGCCTCCGTTGATCGCTTATTTATAAAATTGAAGTGTAAAAGAAAATTACAGTCCACTTAATGAAGAATATTTGGCTGCAGCTATATTATGGTTGCAGCCCGAACGGGTCGGCTTGACCGGGTCACGCTATCAGAGAATACTAGTATAAAATAGTAACTAAATGTTTCTGTGTTTCGTATGGTGATATAGAGAACCGGAGAGCCCTTTTATGGGAAAAGGGGCATTCCAGTTTAGTCACTGGGGTGACAACGCATCAGTATTTTGATTCTTATTTGCGTAAAAGTTGTGTAGATGTCTATGAGCAATAACATCCACTTAGAAACAGGTGGACTGTGTGCTCGATCGTCGCCTTATCCGTCGTCCATGAATAATTGCAGCCAAATTCATCAAAGAAGGCCAGATATGCGTTGCCACCTTTGAGGATAGCCCCTTTTTTATAGAATAAGGCGACAATAGAGCATGCAGTCCACCTTTTGCTAAGTGGATGTCATAACATCGGAAACACCGGAACACAGTAGTACAAGCACTGCTATTTGGCGACATAATTATGTAAGAGAATGGTCTCTGCTCGCACGGACTCCTAGGCAGGAAAATAGTCCTAATACCTATTGTGGTAGCTGAGCGACATTACTCGTGAGCATCTCACATGCCAAGCAACAATACTAGCAATACGCACTGGCTGTGCTATTTAGGGTTGCTATTCGATCAACAAAACCTCATTTTGACACAGTAGGATTGTATAAGAATCCGAGTTTACCCTGGCTTAGCTAATTTTGTATTGCGGGTATCCTATGAGGCAATTGCTAAGTAAGTAGTAAGTGGATTACAAATAGTTACTTAACTTAATTTTCATATTCTAGATCTTTATTTCACTCGTCATACAATTAAAGCACGAAATTACCAAAATTAGATTGTTAATGCTTGAATATCTCTTAGTTGTTTAAAATTAGTGTAAGTAGTAAGTGCATTACAAATGGTAACTTGACATAATTTTCATATATACGTAATACACTTAGATCACGAAATTACCAAAATATTCTATCGGTTAATAAAATTGAACATCCCTTAGTTGCTTAAAATTTGTGTCAGCAATGATGTCTGAAATGATAAGTATTATGAAAGTACGTTGAGAATTATTTTTTATAGATGATCAATTAAAAAGTAAAAGAGGTAAATTCATGTAATTAGCGTTACCTCATCTGTTAGACAACGATTCACTGAAAAAGTTGACTTCCGAACGGACATGAAATGAGTAACGTGCTCAGTGGCGTGCGCTGTTTGTTAACACGCTATCATTGCACACGATGATGATATGTATTAAAAATAAATTTTCTCATTTTATTGGAAGTAAAGACTAGAAATGAGTTGGATTATCATGTAGAGGATGTCATGGGGGTCATGGTTGAATAGGGTCAATAAGTTCTCATTACACTCCTAGGGGGTCAAAATGGCCATAAACCAAAAAATTAAAAATTCTTATTTCGGCTATAACTCCGCCTTCTTCGGAGGTTCTAACATAGTCTTTAGTTCCCGCAACTCATTTGTTTAAATGAAGAGGAAGGGAATTGTTAATAAAATTCTTAGGTTTAATTCGCAAATTTGAACGTCTTTTCTAAATTTTAGCAGATGGTCTGGACCGCTTTTTATGGTATTTTTAGCCTATGTATGTTCAGCAGACAACTTGTGAAAGGCTGTAAGGTGTATAAGGCGGATGACGAGGAATGAGTTATCTAATTAATAAATATCTCATATATAAAACAGAGATAAACAGCAAGTAAAAAGTAGAGTTACAGATACTTACTAAAATACGGTTGCCAGTGATAAGCAATTTAATAAAAATGTTGACCTTTTTAATAAAATGGCGTCTGATAATTTCGTCACTATTTTACAATCTTCAGCTGAAAATGCGATAAAGTGATACTATTAGATTATTACGTGCATAAAATTTATTTTAATTGCACAGTAAAATGGCCAACTGTAAATTATTCCGAGTTCTGATTGCAACAATATTTCTTTTGCTTATCGTAAGGAATCTTTTAGCTCTTCAGATTTAATTATTAATTTATGAATATGTTGCGAAAAATGATTTCAATGTACAAATTTTAATTTTAGTATAGTAGTAGTTCTGACATGAATTCCTTTATTTTAAGTATTAAAAGAGACATTTCTGGATTTACGAGTTCATGTTTATTAGGAAATTTTGTTTTTAAAATAGATGGCATCAAGTGGCAAGCTAACGTGTCTCACGCTATGTCATTTTATGGTCATACTCAATTACGCATTTAGCAAGGACAGTGTGAATTTGCATTTTAGTAACTACTCGTATATTATCGACCACGTGACCAGTATAGTTGAACCTGAGAACGGACTATATGTATTGATTGATGAAATATATGCCATATGTGGGCTACGCTATAAAGTTATGTGAAACTAAAGATCATGTCAACTATGGTTACAGTTTTTATTATGTATTAAATGTTTTCAAAAAACTCTCCACCAGCATCTATACAAAGTTTCATGTGTGTTTCCAATTTTCGAAACATTTTTCCAGGGCAGTTCGCTTCGAGACACCTTTTTACGGCTTGTCCGAACGCTGCTAGCGCATCTTTCGGTGTTGAAATTGGTATCCATTTCGGTAGATTTTTATATTTTTGAAAAAAAAAAGAATTCATACGGTGCCTAATCACTGTCCACGAAGTCACTCGTTTTTATGGCCGAATACATTTTCGTAGTGAAACAGTTGCTCACAGCAGAGAACACTTCTGGCAAGCATTTGGTAGTATGTCAAAACTTGGTATTGATACTAATTCGATTTGGTAAAGCAATTATTGACACCATATACCCTATCAAAGTAAAAAAAAAAAATGCGTTCAGAATCTTCCCTGTGTTTTTGATCACTTTACCTTGCAAAGCGTAGTTTTTATCTATACAAATAAATAAAATTGAAGTGTCTGTTTGTAATGTCAAAATTATAGCTTTTTACTAAATACGTATGAAAGTATATACGGTACTAATAACAAAAATACAGTTTTTAAAGTTTTTGTCTGTCTGTCTGTCCATCTGTCTGTCTGTTTGTTCCGGCTAATCTCCAAAACGGCTGAACCTATTTTGATGGGATTTTCACTGGCAGATAGCTGATGTTACAAGGAATAACTTAGGCTACTTTTAGTTAAGAAAAAATTAGGGTTCCGCGCAAAAAAAAATTAAAACCCCAAATAACACGCGGGCGAAGTCGCGGGGAACAGCTAGTTTTCAATAAAACTGAAATGACAAAGAAAGTTACAGTCCACTTAATGATAAGTGGCTACTTTAATCAATGGACACCTGTATTCAAGTCAAAGAAGACTACAGATACGTTGTCACCTCTGAGAACTAAGATGGAATGCCTCACCGTCTGTGATTATATTGGTTCCCTTTAGAATGTTCTATCTTTTAGAATGTAACACAGCAGTGCAACTGCTATTTGGCAACAAAAATAGGTATATATGTAATTAAATACATATCTATACAAATAAATAAAATTGAAGTGTCTGTTTGTAAAGTTAAAATAACAGTTTTTTAAGAATGTTTATACCGTACTTGTAACAAAAATACAATTTTTTAAATTTTTGTCTGTCTGTCGGTCTGTCTGTCTGTCTGTCTGTCTGTTTGTTCCGGCTAATCTCCGAAACGGCTGGACCGATTTCGACGGGACTTTCACTGGCAGATAGCTGATGTTCTAAGGAGTAGCTTAGGCTACTTATATTTGAGAAAAAGAAGTAGGGTTTTGAGCAATATAATTAAAACCCTAAATTACACGCGGGCGAAGTCGCCGGGAACAGCTAGTATTTAATATAATCGCTCTTACTACAAAACGGGGTTTATTAATTGTATTGAGTTTTATTTAAGTAGAGTCTTAGTCACGGAAGAAGTCTCTTAGAAGCGGCGCCACAATCTTGGCGAACAATGTAAATAAATTTACATTTTAGTTCGTATATTTTACACAAGACTTCTTTAACTACTTGAAAGTAATTAATTTTCGTAATGAAGCGGATAGAATCCACCATATTTAATTTTCTACCGACTTCAAAAAGGAGCCGGTACTCAATTAGACTGTATGTTTTTTTATGTTTGTTACCTCATAATTTCTTACTGGGTGAACCGATTTCGATAGTTCTTTTTTTATTTGAAAGCTGGTATATATATATTGATCAATAGTTTTTGAGTTTTTCTTAATAATTTATATTAAACTCGGTTGAACAAAATTTTAAAATTTAAATTATATAATGTAAGTATTTTGTCAAATAATTAAAAGAAACTGCACTAATGAGCTCATTATTTCATCATCATTACAGCCCTTCACAAGTCCACTGCTGAACATAGGCCTCCCCCAAGGAACGCCACAAAGTAAGGTCCTGAGCCACCTGCA
The DNA here is from genome assembly GCA_963668995.1 of Parnassius mnemosyne. Classification (NCBI taxonomy): domain Eukaryota; kingdom Metazoa; phylum Arthropoda; class Insecta; order Lepidoptera; family Papilionidae; genus Parnassius; species Parnassius mnemosyne. The sequence goes on from CAVLGL010000159.1 coordinate 28,553,563, forward strand.
CTCATAGACTTCCTGCATGTCTTACCAGGTCGTCACTCCATCTCGTGGGGGTCGCCCTACACTTCGCCTACCGGTACGAGGCTGCCACTCAAGAACCTTTCTTCCCCTTCTACGGTTGTCGGTTCTTCGAGCTATATGGCCGGCCCACTGCCACTTCAGCTTACTAATGCGTCGGGCTATGTCGGTTACTCTAGTTCTACTGCGGATATACTCATTTCTAAGTTTATCACGCAGATAAACCCCGAGCATAGCCCTCTCCATAGCTCGCTGAGCAACCTTGAGCTTCCTCATACGGCCAGCAGTGAAGGACCATGACTCCGATCCGTAAGTCATCACTGGCAACTCGCACTGGTTGTACAATTTCGTTTTAAGGTTTTGAGGTATGTCTGACGAGAAGATGTGTCGTAGTTTCCCGAACGCTGCCCAGCCGAGTTGAATCCGTCGATTGACCTCTCGGTCGAAGTTGGACTTACCTAGTCGGACTATTTGTCCCAGGTAAACATACTCGTCAACAACTTCGAGCTTAGTGCTCCCAAAAACTACCGGCATAGGTGTGACATGGACATTAAACATGATCTTTGTTTTGTCCATGTTCATCCTAAGACCTATTCGTTGGGAGACACTATTGAGGTCATTGAGCATGGTGCTTAGGTCCTCCAGCGATTCTACCATAAGGACTATATCGTCGGCAAATCGAAGGTGAGTGATGTACTCGCCATTGATGTTAATACCGTATCCTTTCCAGTCCAGAAGCTTGAAAACGTCTTCCAATGCAGCAGTTGAGAGTTTCGGGGATATAACATCACCCTGTCTTACACCTCTCTGCAATTGGATAGGTTTCGTACTCTGATTCTTTGAAAGAAGGATTATTATGTTGAAGTAATCGTCGAATTTTTAGTCACGCATAGGGCTGGATGCGATTAGAAGTTCTCTGATGCCGCGACTTCGTGGCAAATTTCATTTTAAATACATTAAAAGTTTAAATTACATATTCTTTTATTAATAATAAATCATGACAAATATTTTTTACATATATTGTTTGTCTATGGATATGTGCTTCACTGTTAGTTGAAAATAAAAATAATTTAAAATTAAAAATTTTGTACAGCCGACTTCAATATAAGTTATTTAAGAATAACTTAAAAACTATTGGTCTGACCTTGATCAAATTCATATGGGACCACACGAGAAGTACCAGTTTTCAAATAAAAAAAGAATCATCGAAATCGGTTCACCCAGAAAAAAGTTCTGAGGTAACACACATAAAAAAAAAAACGAAAAAAAAAAACATACAGTCGAATTGAGTACCGGCTCCTTTTTGGAAGTCGGCAGAAAAAAAAGTTAAAAGTTCGTTTTAATAACTAAAAAGAAACAATTCTAGTGTTAACCAATTAGATAGATACCTGTATTATTTTCACTATATTATAAATCATAAGATTTATATTATGATAAAAGCAACAGTAAAAAAATAATAATCGAAATTTAACACTTGTAAACAGAACTAAAACAAGTTAAATTAACAATCCTCAATTTTTCAGTAATTTACTACCTACCTTTCAAATGGTTTAGTTATGTTAACTATTTGTCAAGCATTTGCAAATTAGTAGGATCAGTCTATCAAATATTTTTTAACTACCATGTTAATTTTAAATGATTTGAGCTTTGAGATAATAGCTTTGAAATTAATTACATGGCACATTTTATTGCATATCATCTATATTATGCAGTCCTATTATAATCTGAATAAACTATTTTATATGAAATTAAATGATTGTTACCTTATATTATTTTGTTCATGTAATAATGTACAGTCCAACTTTATGTCACACTGGGAATATTTTATTGTCGTTCTATTTTTATTCACAGGGGTTCGTTCTACTTAAATTTTACGAAAGTAAAACTAACACTCGTATTGTGTACTGACAAAGAAATATTCACAGCATATTATCTTGTGTAGATACAATGGAAACCTAGGAGTGTCCTCAATACTGCCATTTAAACATTTTGTTGGACTTGGAACAAAAGAGATTAGAAGACAAAACGTCGCGTTCGCGATTGCATCGGTTTTAAAATTCGAACGCGTGTTGCGCACGCGCCGGTTCTGTGGTTACTGGTTAATGTTTCCCGCCAAAACGCGCGGAGATAGTAGCTGATTGCGCAGATTCATTCACAACTGCATTTTTTTGCAATAGAGTGTAATTTTAGGACGCTTAATAAAGTCTTATACTTATAAATTAATTGGGCCTGACTTTTAGAATAAAGACTAAGCTATAACACAAAAATATCAAAATACTTAAAAATTGAACTCGCCCTTAGTAGGTAAGGTAACGTTTAAATGTTATATTTATAGTCTTAAATGTGTTTTAATGTTAATAATTATTACGTAAACTTAACTGAAAATAAGGCCATCATTAAAAACTGAAGCATGATAAATTTTAAAACACTGATTACTTGATGGACTGCGAATAAAAATATTGTGAGGAAAGGGACAAGTATCGGTACAAAATAATTTTAGTAAGTAATAATAATAATGAAATAATTGTTTATGGAAAAATTTTAAAGGAATTTGAAGGAACTATAACATCTAAGATAATAACTATTAATTATTAAATATAATAGCATCCACAATCGAACTATCATTGGTTTTTGTCACAATTTAACTTTACATACAACAATAAACATTTCAAATGATAGAAAATGGAATGATAGAAAGATAATAAGAGTATAAAGTTAGTTTTATAAACATATTTAAATGTGTGTGCGTGTGTGCGTGTTTACATTCAGCACACAAATTCGAATTCAAATTCAGTAGACAATACTTATCTATTTATTTAAAAAAATATTTTACCCCCACACTAGGATTTTCTCCTGTGTCGTGGAGGCAGTTTACAAACATAAATTGCACGAGGATAAACACCCAGACCAGGAAAAATTATTTATAGGCCATACAAATACTTGGATTGGATTCGAACCCGCGGCCCCCAGCGCAACAACTCATTGCTAAGCCACTGCGCCACGGAGCCGTCAAATACTCGTTTCAGTTTCACCATAAGATTTAAACTGAAGTGTTCTAGAATAAATTACAAGTATACTATTAACTTTATTGTATAAAAGTTTTCCTAAAGGCAGCTGGAAACGTTTGGCGAATGGTGATGTAATCAAATCTGTTGTTTTAAATATTATGTCATTTCTTCTTACTTGGTGAGACAAATGGGATCATAATATTATGTAGTTTTAGCATGGGTGAGTAATGTATAATTTATATTGTATAATTTTAGGACCAACAGATCTTAAGCGTAGAATATAGAATATAGATTTGAAAGTTATAAGTACAAGGATGTTGGCCACGATTGATCTTGCAGACTTATCTCCTGTTTATTACAATGAGATTAAGATTCCTTTCAGTAAGTCTGTAAAAAATGTTGGCCTACACATTGACTCCACGCTGAATTGGAGAACTCAGGTTTCAGAAGTAAGTCGTAAAGTTATTGCCACGTTACGTTCTCTGTATCGCTTAAAAAAATTTCTTCACAAAGTCTAAAGGTCATGCCTGTCCAATCGCTTATATTATCCATAATTGATTATGCAGATGTGTATTACCAGGATCTGTCCCAGGATCTTCCGAACAAGCTAGAACCCCTTCTCAATAGCTGTATAAGATTTATTTTTGGGCTTCGTAAGTATGACTATGTTTCGCAATTTAGATCTAAGCTTAATTGGCTTACAGTCCGACAGAAGCATAATTACAGAATATTACTTGTTCTTTTTTCCATATTAAATGACTCATTTTCGCTTTCGATCTTAAGAGTAAATTTCACTATCTCTCCTCATCTCATGATAGGGCCCTACGTTCTTCTTCTAAGAACAAAATATGTATTCCTGGTCCATTCACCGAGTTCTATGGTAACTCCTTTACAGTTCAGGCTACACGCATTTGGAACTCCTTGCCCGATGACATCAGAAAAGCTCCCAATAAGTTTGCTTTTGAAAAGTTGGTGCGTAATTATCTATTAAAGGCAACGCTTCTTACATGAATCATCCATGTCGTTTATATTGTTAACAGACGTATACTATATTCATAGTTATATATAATTATGTATGTTGATATGTTTATATGTAATGTATGTATTGGTGTATATGTGTAAATAGGAGATACTTCTATAGTTTATTTATTTTATATATTAGTAGAATGTATGTACATATATATACTTTATACTAATTATCATTAATTTAATTATCGTTTTTATTTTGTTTTTATTCTATATTGCTACACCTTAGTTAAATTCTCACCACTCCATGCCTCAATGCATTAAGTCCGCCCTGTGTATTCTTTTTATATTAAGGAATGCAATAAATGATAAATAAATAAATAAGTACCTATAGCATTATTTTGAGATCAGAACGGTGTGCAAGTTCAATCTGAATCATGTAATCTCGATATATTCTACCTCAAGTCATAATGTAATACGTGACGATTTACTGGTATAGTGTATAAGTAGAGTAGACCTTAAAATTTGCAGCTGATTTTAGGCACTTGAACACTAAAATTTATTTGGTAAAAATGGTAGAGCCACGCGGCAGCTTTTGCTGTCGAACCGGGGTGGTACCACGACCTCACAGAAAACCAGCGTGAAGTAGAGGTTTACTTCTGCATTTCGCTTGGTGAGTGCAGGTGGCTGGAGGCCCTTTTTACTGGAAATGAGGCATTCCATCTTAGTCCTCACGGGTGACAACGCATCTACATTTTGATTTGTAATAGAGGATAGATGTAGATGTCTATGGGCCGCAGCAACCACTTACCATCAGGTAGACTGAATGCTCGTTTGTCACCCTTATCCTATAAAAAATTTAAGAATCCTTTTAATAATTATTTAGGTGTGTTACGAGGGGCGTTCAATTTATTCTCGGTATTAGGGTAATTTGCTAACGACACTACCTGAGGATATAAATATGAAATTTCGTCTTGATAACTTCATTACTTCTTATGTAACCTTCAGTCATACACGACGGGAATGACTGACTCTACAATGTTGAAAAAAATCGAACACAGTGCGTTGATTAAACTCCTCTCTACACAAGGAAAATCTCAAAAAACATCCATGAAGAAATGGTGGCCGTTTACTTTGACTCTGCTACTTTAATGTGAACCGTATAGAAGCGGTCAAGTAAATTCAAAAAGGCAGAGAAAGCATCGAAGATGACCCCAGCCCGGGTGGACCAATCACAGTGGCTACAGAAGAAAATGTGAAAATTATTGAAAAACATGTATTAGAAGATCCTTGAGAAATTAAGATGTTAACATAAATGATTAACCTATCTATTGAAACTATCCTATTGAACTAACCTAACCTAGGGAGTTTTCGGAGCTGTGTGGTGACGACTCAACAAGTGTTTTCAATAGGTTGGTTATAGGAGATGAAACTTGGGTTCACCATTATGGCCCTGAGAGTAGACAGGAGTAAAAATGGTATAAGAAGGGATCAGACCCCAAAGAAGTTCAACTTAGCTCCATTGGCCGGTAACATCATGGCCACAGTGTTTTGGCATTCCAAAGAAATACTATTGATCGAGTCCACAAAAAAGGTACCAAACCATCAATGTAGAAAAAGACTCAGCCACTTTACGCTGTTTGAGAGAAGCAATAAAAAAAAGAGAAGAGAAAAGTTCGTACTTCCACAAGGTAGTGAAATTATGATAAAAGTGTAGTCTAACATAATATAATAAATGTCTTAGAGCAGGAGTTCCCAAACTTTTAAAGAACTCTCACCAAATGCCTTTTATTTTATGGAATCCACATACATAATTATCACAGACAGTGCAATTTAAATATTAATAATATAATATATTTCTCGCTAACTATCTACGTATCTATATAACAGTAACAGGTTCTTTTCATCACATATTTTGCACCAATTTAAAATAATATTTGAACTAAAGCGTGAAATTATTTAACAAGTAAAATAAATAATTTCGTAGAACCCTGGTGACTTTTCCACGGCACTCTGGTGACTTTTCCGCTGAACCCTTAGCATCCGCGGAGTATACTTATGTATACTCTAAGTTAAATGTTGAATGAAATAAAGTAAAATTAAATGAAGTAATAGTTTTAATTTTAGAAATGACATTTAAAGGCTTTATAACTTATGACGACTTTATGACTTTTGACGACTCCGTGGCGCAGTGGATTAGCAATGAGTTGTTGCGCTGGGGGCCGGGGGTTCGAATCCCGCACGGAACAAGTATTTGTATGGCCTACAAATAATTGTTCCGGGTCTGGAGGTTTATCCTCGTGCAATAAATGTTTGTAAACTGCCTCCACGATACAGGAGAAAATCCTTACCATTTTAACAGGGGGTAACATTTAAAAAAAAATTAGGAAATTTAGGATTAAACTAATATTTAGTTTGTTACATACGGTATTTTGTTCATTAATGTTTTGATCTATTTTATTATTAAGGGTTTTAATAACGTTTAATATTATTTTTAGTAACAAAACAAATCTTGATCTTGAAGAACTTAATATGAATCTCTAATGATCTACCTAAATTACTCGAGAAGTTGCTGTTTGATAAAAAGTTCGAACCTTCACATAAATAAAAACGTTGGCCCAAAGTGATTAACATTCTCTTAGAACTCTGCGATTTAAAATTAAAACTCAAAATATAAACCTATAAGCAATGAAAAAGGGTAGGTCACAAAAATATTCATCAACTAATAATATCTTTAAGAATTTGAATGCAAGCTTTTATGAGTCATAGTTAGCTAGCTTTTTGATATTCTCATTAAAGGAGTATGTAAATTATATAAGTTTAGTGATTTTTTTAAAAAAAAGTAAAGTATGTAACATATAAATATCCTACAGCTGAAAATAGGCCTCTTCTCTTTTCTGAGAGAGTTTTGGGACTAGACTTGAATAGGGGTTTGTGGACGGGGTACTGCGTTGCATAAAAATGATCATCATCATCATCATCATTACAGTCCTTCACAAGTTACTGCTGAACATATGCCTTCCCCAAGGAATGCCACATAGCACGGTCCCAAGCCACCTGCATCCACTGACTTCCTGCATATTTTACCAGGTTCTTCACTCCATATAGTGAGGGGACGCACTACACCTCACCTGCCGGTACGAGACTGCCACTCGAGAACCTTTCTTCCCTATTGGTTGTGGTTTCTTCGAGTTATATTGCCGACCCATTGCCACTTCAGCTTACTAATCCTATGGGCTATGTCGGTTACTCTGGTTCCACTGCGAATATCCCCATTTCTAAATTTATTACGCAGAGAAACCCCGAGCATAGCCCTCTCCATAGCTCGCTGAGCGACTTTGAAGATGTGTCGTAATCTCCCGAACGCTGCCCAGCCGAGTTGAATCCGTCGATTGACCTCTTGGTCATAGCTGGAATTACCTAGTCGGACTATTTGTCCCAGTTAAACATATTCGTCAACAACTTCGAGCTTAGTGCTACCAACAACTACCGGCAAATGTGTGAGATGAACGTTACACATGACTTTTATTTGGTTCATGTTGTTTTATTTGGTCATTGAACATAGTGCTAGGTCCTCCAGCGATTATGCCATAAGGACTACTACATCATCGGCAAATCGAAGATGAGTGATGTTAATACCTTTCCAGTTCAGTAGCTTGAAAACATCTTCCAATGCAGCGGTGATGAGTTTTGGGAATATTACGTCACCCTCTCTGCAATTGGATAGGTTCCGTACTCTGGTTCTGTACTTAGATAGCCATCGTAGCCCCACTGTAGAAACAGTTCAGCACTTGGATATACTTAGCGCCTCTCAATGAACTGCAACACCGCCCGAATTTCTTTTCTCTTCTTTTAAAAATTAAAAAGTGTCATCAGCAAATAATACTATATCATGGTTATCCTCTACTATGTAAGGTAAATGATTAATGTATACAAGAAACAGAAAAGGGCTGAGAATTGAGCCTTGAGGCACGCCTATTTCTACCATCAACACGGAAGAACTCTTACTGTTAATGACGAATTTTTGCGGTCTGTTATTTAAATATGAAATAATTAATTTAAGAGAATCATTTCTTACACCGTAGTGTTGAAGTTTCCTGATTAATATTTCATGATGAACACAATCGAAGGCCTTGGATAGGTCACAGAATATACCTAAAGCATCCTGTGAATTCTCCCATGCATTAAGAATAATTTAATCAGCTGAACAACGGCAGTAGTTGTCGAGCGACCCCTTGTGAAACCAAATTGATTTTTATGAAGTAAATTATTTATATTTTTTTACATTTGATCAAGACTAAGTTTTTCAAAAATCTTACTAAGTGTTGCTAGTAATATTGAAATATAATTGGAAATAGGTCTAAAATTGGTGGCGTCTGATGTATTACCAGATTTAAATAAAGGTATTACTTTTCTATGCTTCATTAAATCAGGAAACACACCAGATCTATTATAGACGCAATAACTGTTTTAAGCCAATAAACATTTAGTTTCTTTATTTACTTGTTTTTTGCTTGCTTTAAATAAATTTTATTAGTGCTAATAAATTAGTAATAATTGTATTTATTTAAATACTCGCGACTTATACGAAGCTTTTGGTATCAACTGGAAATGAGCGCTGTAGCTATTTGCTGCAGTTTGAGTTGACCTAGTATGAAACAGGACACAACATATCAGCTTGACATGTCTGTTGAATGTGACCCAGTGCGCATTCTTTTTTAAATGCGACTGACAGAGACAGTATTTATTTATCGTAGAAAATTGGTTGAGTCATGCTGCAGTATGCATGTACTAGTACAGTACTAGTACATGTAGAGTATGCATGCTACTAATATAGTAGTGTAGTTGTAGTACGAATGGGTCGGCTCGACCGGGAAAGTTCCACGCTCTCACAGAATACCAGCGTAAAATAGCTAATAATAACGCTGCTGTGTTTCGTATGGTGAGTGTAGAGAACCGGAGACCCTTTTTACTGGAAAAGAGGCATTCCATCTTAGTCCTCACGGGTGACAACGCATCTGCATTTTGATTCGCAAACGAGGATAAATGTAGATGTCTATGGGCCACAGTAACCATTTACCATCAGGTGGACTGTGTGCTCGTTTGTCACCCAATCCTATAAAAAAAGAAAAAAGAAAAAATAATTCTGAATACTGGCTAGATGAACTTCACTAATTTTAAAATTATAACGTTTGCGCTTGCCGAAAATAAAAAAGACATTAATTTTAATTCATTTTCAAATATGGAGTGGTCGAAAAAAAAGACAAAGGTTACGCGCCAAAAGAGATTTTAATATTCTACAAAAATTGAAAATAATCTTACGATTTGTTTATCGCACTATCAAACGATTCACTGAAGATTCAAGCTTCGAAGATCGTAAGAGGGCAGGCCGACCTCGTACAGTTAGGACACCCGCGATCATCAAAGCACTGAAGGCGTGAACCCAACGAAATCCTGTTCGTAAACAAAAAAAGCTCTTCAGATGGGTCTAAGCAAAACCACGGTCAAAAGAGTGATCAATGAAGACCTAGAATTACGAGCTTATCGTAAGAAGCCCGGACATTATATGAACGAGCGTTTGAAAAAAATTAGGCTGGATAAATACCGCGCTTTGTTACGGCGGTACGCGGGAAATAAATACCGCGAAATTTTGTTTTCGGATGAAGATATTTTTAACATCGAAGAAAGTTATAATAAACAAAATGATAAGGTGTATGCCCATAGCAGAGAAAAAGCGTTCAACGAGCACATTATCCTTCGTCACTCATGGTTTGACTTGGAGTCTCATTTTCAGGCTTAACTGAGGTGTTTTTCTGTAAAAAAGGCGTAAAAACCAGTGCCGAGGTGTACCAAAATACCTTCCTAACAAACATAGTGAAACCTCTTTCTCAAACAGTGTTCAAAAACAGACATTGGATATTCCAACAGGACTCTGCACCAGCTCATGCGATACGAAGCAAGATATGGCAACATTTGGATGAGAAAGTCTGCGCTAAACCTCATTAGAATTTGGAATCTCTCCGAGCATCTTTGGCTAAAGCAGCGGCAGAAGTAGATATGAGTGTAGTGCGTGCTGTGATTGATGATTTGCCGCGTCGATTAAGGGCATGTATTCAAAATATAAAAACGTAAATAAAATTGAATTCTAAATCAAATTACCTTTAATTTCATATATAATTTCTATATAATTATCAAAAAGTGTATCATTAATTTGATAAAAAGTTTTTGACAGAACTTATGACTTGACTAAGTATATATGTGCTTAAATTTTTTTCCTAAGCAACTTATAATAGCTGCTTATTTGCTTAATTGCTTATTATTATTTCTTAGTTTTATAACTAAACATGACGTTGTAAGAAAAACATTATTTGCTATTAGTTTAATGAGTTGTAATAACTAGGTACATTTAAAAACGTATTTTTCTTTTTCTTCTTTTTTTAATGTTACTCGCCCCCCCCCCCCCCAACATTAAAATTTTGTAATGTATCTTGGAGGCAGTTTACAAACATAAATTGCACAATTGTTGCATCGCAGCTCTTCCACGTATAAACTAATTTCTGAATCTTCATCATAGAAAATGACCCTTGACCAATCATCCAGTGTCTAGTGCAATTGCTCGTTCTCCAGTTTGTGACAACAGGTCATTTTGGCTTCAAGCAAGCTTTAGCAAGACGGTGCTACAGTTTTGTATTTAAGTTGCTCTTTTCAGGGTGCAGTTCAGTATAATGTAATGCCATCAAAAGAGATTTCAGAGTATTGTTGTGTATTAAATATCGATCTTCCCTTAACATTGTGCATTATCTTGTTCTTTATTTATGTATGTTGCATTCAGAGTTCTGAAATTGTTACATAACATACTGAACAGACTACACAGATACTTCATCACCCTTCTTAGATTGTATGGATTCTTTTATGTTTTCTTTTTCCTCATCTTTTACGTACATAAATAACTAATTTTCAATAGAAATATAAACATAATGATTTCATTTAACGTTGAATATTAGGTAGTCTACAAAACTTTATTACACTCTACATAATATTATTGTTATAATTTTAAATGTGAATTGCATAGATTTAATATAAAGTACTTTAGTTTTTGAACCACTTTATTATTCATATTTATAGTTACTGGCCAGTACGATAAAATTATAATTTCATATCTAAGCAGGACTATTATTAAGTAATATAAGTAAAGGTATATAAAAAGGTAATTGATTAAAAACATACAATTTTTTTTTGCTGTGCGGTAGCGGCGTTATTGAATCCATCACCTTGTTTTATTCCGTGGGCGTCATAAGGGGCGGCTGCTGGGCAGACTTAAATATAGCTTCCTCTGATAGATGGTAGTTTAATTATAGTTTTGTATATAATACCCAGACAGGTGTCGAGAGCCCCGGGTTCAAATTTGCGAGATATTTTGTACTGCAATGCGAGCCTGCCAAGCGTGGCACTTTATTACTTATTTAATTACGATGCCCTAAAAACAGTATACCTACTTCATCGAATTAGCAGACGCTTAGATTTTGTGCTGTAAAAATACTGTCAAGATATTTTTGTAAGATTGCAATGCGTGTTCAAACTTTATAGCAGTTTATGTTAATTATTTTAGATAGAACGACTAGTAAGTGCTACAGGCATAATATTGCCTTCGTCTTCTTGTTTATCAGCCCGCAAAGGTCCACTACTGGACATGGGCTTCTGCCGTTGTAACAGTGTAGTCGCAGTGGTGACGTTTCGCATCTTGACGCTGTTTCCCGTCGCTGGGCGATGGCATCGATGACAAAAATATACAGAGTATTTTACGTCTGACATATAGTTGGTAATACCGCCATTGGCTTAGACCTTTATACAAGTTTTAACACTTATAGTATAATAAATAATAACAAAGACGCAGGAAATAGGCAGGTATATTTTGAAGCTTAAGGCTTTGAATTCTAGACACATTATAGTTTAAATATTACACATAACATTTGCATCATTAACACCATTTAGGCTAGGCTACCAGCTACTATAAAGTGCTAGCTGACATAGAATACTTGGATTTATAGTTAGAAAAAAAATAACGAGCCTTGGCATTGGCTAATGAAATTAACACCTTTGTTGATTTTTTAGATAAAAACTTTAATTTACGTATAACGCCTTATCACTTGTTGATCTAAAAAGATTGTAACAATATTTTTAGCCAACTTAAAAAACAAATAAACGGATCTCAATACGAGTGTGTTGTTTTATTATGTTTGTTACACGATGCGACAGAGGGAAAACAATCAAGAGATAGACAGGAGCTTATTCCTAATAACGACTAAAAATAAAAAAAAACTGCGGTTGGGAACCCGCTTGCTAAGCGTGGCAACTATGGCAAATATCCCACGTATGAGGCAACCTACGGGGAGGTCTATGTTCAGCAGTGGACTTTAATAGGCTGTAACGATAACGGCACACGTTGTATTCGGCAATTATTGTGGACCGATTTTCAGAAAAAAATCCACCTTTGAGTGTAAAATAGGGGATGAAATTTGAAACGTTGAAAATTAAACTTAGACATTCGAGTTTTTATATTACTTAGTTTACCCGAAAGGGTCAAAAATTATCCATAAACCAATAACTACCTGTTTAACTCTGATATATAGGCTCTGATGATTGATCAGCGAGGACCTGCGAGCAGTATTCAGGCATATATTATGTATTATTAATAGCATACTGTTTAATTATAATTCAAAGTGTTTACCCAAAATATAGCAGAAGCAATCACAGGCGATAGTATTGATTTTTACAATGTTTACCTAACCATAACATTTTAATGTCATATTAAAAACAATTAACAAAATATGATTATTAAACAAAGAGTACAAACAAAACGAAGGATAAAATATACACAGAAAAAATAAAATTGTAATAGAAAGTAAAAACTGACTTATAAAAAATATGATAAAAGTAAATAATTTTCAGTTAATATCTTGTGAAGTGAAGAAGGTTTAATTCTTCGATGTACCTACTGTAATAATCGCGATAGCCTTAACGATTGCAAATAACAGTTAGTCACCCTTAGAATAAAGACTCATCATCATTTAACCCGCTCTGCTTTACTTAACATTTTATAGAATCCACAAACTTGTACTAAAATGCTATTTAACTTGCATTACATGTAATTAAGAATTACATTTTTAATCCTCATATTTTGTATTACCTATACTTCTTTTTTATATACGAACATAACTTCAAACAAGTTGCCGATTTCGAGAATTCAATAAAATATAAACATATTATATTATGTACAATGTAAATATGTAACGTAATTGGTTTCTCGAATTTAAATTCGTATTAGGATTTTTATTTTTATAATATGTATCTTTTTGATACTGTATTCAATTTTTGGTATTGTTTTAAACGTTATTATATTTAATATTATAACTAAGTGTGAAATTAAGTTTTTATTCGTTACACCGTTTATTTACAACGCAGATACGCTTACAATTATTCAAACAATCTTTTATTACTGGTGAGATTAAATTAATAACCTTAACAAGGTCTTCTGAGGTCACACCACCGATGAATTCATTTTATGGGTATAAACGTAAATAATATAAATTTAAGTCCCACAACTTGAGGCAGGTAGAAATATGATGATTTTTGATGATACAGTGCGCATCCCAAAGAGATTTAAATATATAGGTATACTATAGAGCAGACATTGGGAACATTTATATACAAAAACTTGAGCTAGTGCGCGTGTGGCACCCTCTAGCTAAAGATAGCAAAACAACGCTAAGCATTTATTAAGACTACATTTTAGCTATTCCCCAGTAGGTGACGCTAATAAATATAACCTCGTTTTAGGAATGTCACCGTTTCGAATCAAAGTATCGATAATGTCGTTGAAGATTACTAAGTTTGAAACGCTTTTCGATATAATAATAGGGATTATACATGATTGTTTTATTGTATAAATCTATTTGTCATGACTTCCATCACACGAAAAAAAATCATATTAACTTTTTACGCCCCTTTGTTGTGATTAAATAAAATATTAAATTTCCAATAACTAAGAATCAATTCAAACAGCAGTCACTTTGGTTGACACCTTAGTGACATGACATTACTCGGTCCATTAGCTGCTATAATAATAGCATATGATTGATCGGACGGTGTTAAAGACACATCGAGAAACGCCAAATCCAATAAGAGAGCGTCTCTATGTTTTTAAATACGTTTCTATTACAAAAATACACTTCAAATCTAAAATATTTTAGGAAAACACTGAACTTAAAAGTAGTTTCACAATTTTTCACGTTTCATCAGCTGTAGTACTTAAAGACACTACCCACATCAATAAAAATTGTTATCTTAAGTTTTTACATTATTTTCTAACTCAGGCTTAACCTACAACTTCTTGCATCTAATATCTTTAACAGTACAAATTGTTTTTAATGTAAGAAATCTATTGCCCTCTCCTATCACTGTAAGCGAGGATCTATAATGGCTTTGTCCTTGAAAACCACCAGACAATGATGCCCGGTGTAAAACCACCAGACAATGAAGCCTGGTATGTAGAAGAGAAGACTTGCTGTATTGCTAAACATCAACACAGCAAGTATTCTCAGCATGCTCATAAGCAACACAGAAAATCTCATCAGCATGCCTAAAAAAAATTTCCCATCCTTGCTCCACATAAAGTAGGGTACTAAGCATAGTTGGTATATGCTAGTAATTTTTGTTGGTATGGGTTCAGTATAGTTGACTGTTTTATCTCCTTAAATATTGTAAAGGATTAAATCGGCAATTTTTTTTATCGATAATTCCAATCGATAAACGTCGTCAACCACTAACTTTAAAATTGGTAACTAAATAGTGACGTTTACTGGTTCACAAAGGGCGCTCATTACAATAAAAATAAATGTTCTAGAACAATCTACTAGAAATAATAAAATTTAAAGATTATTCGGTAAATATATGTTATATTTACGATATTAACCCGAAATCACGTTCATTTTTTGCTCCATATGGTGACTTACAATATCTTAATGCACAACCGGGCATATTTTCTATAAAAATATTTTTTAAATATATGAAACGTATGCATCTTGACTTTTTGACAATGTTACTAAGACTAAATGACAAAAATCGGAGATATATTCTATAGGACAAAGTTACAGACGACAATTTTGCTACTGATGTCCGGTCTATTACTACTACTACTTTAGTAAACTATTAAGTAATCTGTGCTACTACTTAAATGTCATTGGCGCATCCATTGACAAAACTCAGTAAGTAACTTTAACAACAGCACCATCTATACTTAGTTACTTTAAACCGAATATATTTTGCTAACACTGTTATGTCGTTGCGTTCGTTGTCGTTATATTAACGTATCGCATTTAGCTACAAAATGTACATGATGCAAGATGTCGCTGGTATGAGTATCGTGAGTTTGTTATTTAATATATCTAAGACAAATTTAAGATTACATTGTTTAATAATTGTAATATTAATGTCGGCTTTTTTACTTGTTAAAAGCAAAGAATTCTTTTGTGAAACCAATTATTCATTACCTACCAAGCTTAAGGTTTAGCTTAACTTATTGAAGTTTAATGTAATTTAGTATTTAACTTAGAGTATTTTATAATTATTTGTATATATAAACTCAAAGGTATTTAATATGTCAACAGATTAAGCCTTTGCAAATTTATCCCTAGAGTCAATAGGTAACTAAATTAAGAAACTGCGCGTGAGTTTTTATAAAAAAATGGTAACTGTAAGTTATTCTTATAAGGTAGAGGTAGACATATTCTGTCGCATACATTATTTTCGTGCAACTAAAACTATTGAATCAGCGCACGCTGTGAAAGTTCTCAAGAGGCACGACTTTTTCCGACTTAGTTGACGAATATCATCATAACTTTTGGACATAATAATAATACATGTACATTGTAAATGTTAAAGTAATATTAAGACGACTTCAAAAAATTAGGAGGTTCTCAATTCGTGGGAATCTTTATTTTATGTATGTTCACCGATTACTCATAGACGCCTGAACTGATTTGGAAAATTCTTTTTTTGTTTCATAGGCTAAGTATACTTCCCAATGGTCTCATTTAAATTTTATCGCAATCCGTCGAGGAGTTTTAAAAAAATGAACAATAAATTATATTCATAATGAAGTCGTACACAATTTACACAATTTTAAATTTACCACTTGTTCAAATACGTGCAGTGGTTCCGCAGATTACCCTCCACATACAAACAAATATATATTGATATAGATAAAACTACACATATGAATGAAAATAACCCCTGGGAATAAGGTGATCGCCACCATGCTGGTTCTATGAAAATTCATTTAAAATTGTATAAACAAAATTATTGTTAAGTGAAATTATGTTTAAAAAAAAGTCCCGCTGGGTTTCTTGCTGGTTCTTCCCAGCACAGAGGTATTTTCCGAACCAGTGGTAAATAAAATAATGACTTTCAATAAGTATTATGTAATAATCCATATTGAATAAAAATCATTCTATTCTATTCTATTCTATTCATATTTTTCCCGTAAATGGGTATAGTTTTCATTCGCTGTTTGTTGCGGCTGAAGCTGATATTAATACAACTAGTTTTATGTGAGTTTTTCATGTGTTATTAATTTGTACAATCTAGTTAGTACGCAACGAGTACTTAGAATTTTTAATGTACTATTTTTGTTTGTTTAGTGTTTAATGTGTTATTTTTTGTCCTAATTTACCCTTTATATAGTATATTAGTACGGAAGTGGTCTTGGTAATTGGCAAAGCTATTTTAACTGAAATACAAAACTCAGTAAGTAAGTTTTGTTAAACTTATATATTACTAGCTGTTCCCCGCGACTTCGTCCATCTGGAATTGACTACGATTGGATTTCATGGACTTTAATTTTTTTGCGCGGAACCCTAATTATTTCTCTATAATAAAATTAGCCTAGATTTCTCCTTATAACATTACAACATACCTTATAACAAAGTTGCAACATACCTTACAATGAACTTAAACAAACAGTGAAAGACCCGCTAAAATCGGTCCAGCCATTTTGGAGATTAGCCGGAAAAAGCAGACATACAGACAGACAAACATTTTAAAAATTGTTTATTTTTGTTATAAGTAGCGTATATTTTTACCTTACAAACAGACACTTCAATTTTATTTACCAAATAAAAAATGTGCTCGTTGGTCACCCTTTACTTCTATAAAAAATTGGTTCGTGTAACCTTACCCGCGCTTGAAGTTATTTATCAATAGAAATAACTGCCCGACGAATAAACATTTTTAAAATGTATATTAGTGTTTTAATATAATGCAATTATTCCCCTTAGCTTACATATAATATACTTAGGGCAGGTATTTCGATATTACAGTCAGATACTACAATTTTGTTTATTTGTAATATAGATTAAGGATATAACATAATATGCTGAAATGCTAAATAAGTTATTAGTATAGTATTCAGTTTGTGTCAGAACAGCAGCTTTTGCATTTTATTTACATGTATAGATCTAAACACTGTATTTCTGTTACGTTTTATTTTTACCTTTAGAGCTTATTTAATACTTTTAATTCTCACTTAATAAAATAATTACCATTAAATAATTTATAATTTTTTTATATATTTTTTTATTTAAATTTAAGTATAATATATAATATACTCATGTTATAATGTCTGAAAATTGTATAAATTATGTGTATCACACACGAAATACTACAGTTAATCGCTCGCTGCCTTTATAAATGCAGCAACTGGGTCTACCCACTAGGTCCTTAGACACTTACACCCGAAAAAGCTCTGTGCTACCCTCAAGTTTCGCCAAAAGAAGTACAGAAATAAGACTATCTAATAATTATCTTTTTATGCAGTATGTGAAGTATTGCGTTTGACATTTGAAAGACATAAGTGCTATTACTAGTTCTGATACCATAACGGGACACTTATGTACCCATAACCCGCGGCTCCAAGCGTTGCAACTCATTGCTAAGCCAATACGCCACGGAGCCGTCCATTTTGATTTTTGTTGTGATTATAAATTCGCTCGTTGCAAAAAATATTTTTTTTCGTAACGAGTCATTTCAATATAGATTAGGTTGCGAATCATTTTATTAACTCTGGGGTATTTATGTATATATAAAAAGTTATAATCGCTTTTTTATAACTTTTTTATATATAAACGTAGCAAAATACCAACTTAACTCTTAACAACTCCCATTTTATGGTTTTGGCCTATTCCCAGGTCCTCTCAAACGGATTCTAACCTTGCCTTTCGTCCAGGAATTTGTTTTTTGGCGCTGTGATATCCGCGTAACGGACTGAGGGTATCACGCAGATAGAGATGGAATCCGTAGAGGAAAGTGTGCCAGGTATTCCAGCGCGCTGTAAGACAGAGGAGTAATAAGGGGTGGAGTGGTACTTCTCTTAAGAGGGGCCACCAACAGGCGGCTGGCATTGAAGATAATATAGACATAACGCTACCCTGCTTCACAAGTCGGGTTTGCGAAGGCATGTTCCCATAAAAAGGCCTTTTCTTATGTGGACTTACTTATGCGAAAACGTTCCAGTCCATAATTATTGCAATTTGAAAAAAAAAACAATTTAGTGTTTCAGTGGTACACTTTTCGTCTATACCTAACTGGTATAGACGAGCACTATAGGTTTGACTGTAGTAAAATATAACCATTACATAATCATGTACCATTTTTTTATTTATTATAAGCCAGTGCTTGACCACAATCCCACCTGGTAGTAAGTGGTGACGTAGCGTAACAAAAGCATATTCACTCTTGCGTTGAAGACGCCCAGATTGTACAGATAGACAGACGTAAAGATAAACGCCGGCAAATTATTCCACTTCTTTGCTGTACGCATTAAAAAAACGAAGCAAACCATTTGGTTCTAATGCGTGGAATATCGACAGCAAAGGGTTGAAGATCCGCCGACCGCCTGGTTATCCGATGGTGGAAAAGAGAGGGAGGAATTAAAGCATGTAATTCCTGCGCACAGTCACTGAAATGCATTCTATAGAATACCTAGAGACGGGCTACCCTGCGCCTGTGCTCGAGGTTGACAAGATTGGTTTCAACTAAATCATGGTCACCAATGAGTCTCTTAGCACGTCTCTCTACTGAGCTTAACGATGCCAGGTGGCATTTTGCAGTACCAGCTCATATGTGACAGCAGTACTCCATGCACGACCGGACTTGCGCTTTATATAAGGTAAGAAGCTGCCCCGGCGTGAAGTACCGCCGCCTTGCAAGGACACCAAGTTTCCTTGCGGCTGCTCTGGCTCTGGACTCAAATTAACTATTTTTTTTGGATATTTACGTTATAACGGTATATACGGTTCCTAATGGTAATTAGGAATAATGGTATTGAAATATTTTCTACCGACTTGAAAAAGGGCCTCCCCCTTTTACGCAATTCGACTGTATGTTCTTTTTTTATGTGTGATACCTCATAACTTTTTTAGGTGAACCGATTTGGATGATTCTTTTTTTTATTTGAAAGCTGTTGTTTCTCACGTAGTCCCATATAAATTCGATCAAGGTCTGACCAATAGTTTTTGAGTTATTCTTAATAATTTGTATTGAAGTCGGTTCTACAAAATTTTTAATTTTAAGTTATTACAAAATGATTTTTTGTATCAACGCTCATTCCAAATCCTTTTGCAAAAACGTTCCACAATGTATTTTAAGGGAAGGGGATGAATATTAATGTGAGCAAGAAGAAAGTTACGGTATTTGAAAGAGAAGAGGATGTATTTGTATGCGATGTGAAGGTAGATGCTAGAAGTCTGGAACAAGTAAATGAGTTAGTGTATTTGAGACTTCTGTTTACCAGAGATGAAAAGATTGATGTGGAATGGAAAAAAGGGTGAACGCGTAAAATAAGGTGAATAATGTTTTACACGCCATTGTGGCTAACAAGTCGATGACCAAAAAGCCTCGACTGGCTGTCCGCAATGATGTGCTGGTGACTACATTTATGAACGGAAGTGATTTCTTATGTTTACAAGACCACTACACATTTCAATAAAACTAATTTTTACGGATTTTATCGCGTATATTAACTTATTTTATATTCCCAACGTTTCAAGGCCTTTCCAGCACCCGTAGTCACGGAGGGGAACTGAGCTGTTAGACGTCCCAACGTATAGTTAACCACGGCTACTTTCAGATTAAATTTATTATTTTTTGGTCTGATCTACGCAGTATGAACTTATTTCTTGAATCTTGCAGTTGTATGCTTGGGTGGAGACTTAATTTATATTAATTATTTTTTATAGGATTCGAAGCAGATGGTAACATCCAGATATCTTTTCTATTGAAATTAGGATGCTTTTTGACGTCAATAGCCTCGCGAATCTTCTTTGGAAGGTACGATGTTCTTTAGCGCGAATTTGGGGCGATCCTGTATGTGTTCAGATTGCAGATTTCCTGGAAGTTTAAGTACATATGTTTTGATGAAAGCACGCTTCAAGATATAGCCGATCTTGTCATTGACACATGTACGGTATTACAGCAGGCAAACTTAACTCCATTATTTCTAAAATTCAGTTCACAATGGAGTTAGAGGCAAATTATTCTTTAGTTTTTCTGATTCGGAATCCTGATAGCACTTTGAGTCACACTATGTATAGAAAAAAAAACCCATACCGATAGATATTTAAACAGTACTTCTGACCATTGTCCTTCAAATTTAGATACCGTGGGCAAGCCTTTATTTCAGAGATTACGAAGGATCTGTGACAGTAAACACCTGGTCGTCGAGCTCCAACACGTCAAGCAAGTTTTGAACGATAACAAGCTACGGGTCCCGCGCTTACGTCAATAATGAATCATCATATTAAATAAAAACTTATGAATCAGGGTAAATCTGAAAGATTTCTCTAAATATCTCTAAAAGAAGCACGATTGCTTCTCCATTGCCGTTTGGCAGACATTTTGGGCCTCGTATCATCTTTAACTTTCCTGATATGCAGATTTCTTAACGAGCTTTTAGTTCAACAACTCGTACTTGCTAAAGTGGCATATATAATTATTGCAATAACAATTTCAGTAACGTTGCTAGTTTATTCGTGTGCTAACCAATAGTGATGAATGAATATCCTACTTAAGGTTAATAGTTGAAAAAGATGAAACAAATTTACTTCCATTTTTAGTGTGTAAAGTATTTTTAGACTAGAATCGTCACAACTGAGAATGCTCCATCAATACATCAATACAAAACTTTCAGAAACTTTTTTTTATTCAATCTTTATATATAAAAATTGATGAACTCCTAAACTACTGAACTGATTGCAATGAAGTTTTGCACACTGTGTGCAGTTTGGTCCAACTTGAGATATAGGATTTTTTTTATCCCGATAAGTGACCTTCAATATTTTTATTGCGAATCTAAGGATTTTTTTTATAGGAAGGGTCGTCGGAAAGGGCAGAACAACGTCTACCTGGCGAGCTAGTCTTTATATATAAAAATTACATGTCACGTTGTTTGTCCGCGATGAACTCCTAAACTACTGAACTGATTTCAATGAAATTTTGCACACTCTGTGCAGTTTGGTCCAACTTGAGAGATAGGATAGTTTTTATCCTGATAAGTGACACTCAATAATTTTTTAATAAGAATTTAAGGTTTTTTTATATGAAGGGTCATCGATAAGGGCAGAAAAACGTCTGCCTGGTCGGCTAGTATAGATTATAAATAATACTTATTGAAAATCACTCTTTTGTTTAATTACCACTGGTTCGAAAAAAACCTCTGTCCTGGGTCCTGTCCTTTTTTTTAAATAACAGCTTATAATCATTTATTTTACACAATTAACAACACGAAACAAATTAGAAATAGCATGGTAGCGATCATCCCATTCCCAGGGGTTTTTTATAGAAGAGTCGGCAAACGAGGATGCGGCTCACCTCATGGTAAGTGACCACCGCCGCCCATGAACAACTGCAACACCAGGGGAATTGCAGATGCATTGCCGGCCTTTTGAAAAGGAGTAGGCTCGTTTCTTGAACCACAAATTCCTTAATATTATAATTTCGTGATTATCAACCACAAATTCCTTAATATTATAATAACCCTTTTTATACAAACTAAGTTGAATAAAGTTTTTGAACTTTGAGCAGGTCAAATTTTGAATATTTTATGGAATATTGTTATAAAAGCGTATACATCGCCCCAAGAATGAATTAGTGACTCGGTGGGGTCGAGTAACTGGTATTACTAGCTTGTGACTGTTCTTTGTACCTATTTACAGAATGAATATCACTTATTTTTGTAACACTACTTTTATTTTTCTGTACGTACATTACATTTCATAAATTTATTGAGAGGCCAAAGTTAATATATTAATTTCCTTAAATTTTTCTCGCAGCGACTCTTTAGGCTTTATATCATAAATCTTATCTTCAATTATACTACTATACTTCATTAATCTTAAAGGCCCTCTTATGTAAAAGAAATATAATTTCAGTGTCAATTGCGTGTCCCCATAGTAAAATACCATACGACTTCTAATATTTTTTACAGCATATGCTGCAGAACTAAGTTTGCTTGCTAGTTTTGATATGTGGGGGCTCCTTAAGCTTCGCGTCTAGTGTGATTCCAAGAAAAATGGTGGTATCGACAAGACTGTTTCTCCCCCATTTAAAATTACATTAGTATTTAATCGTTTGACTTTTGGAGTCATGAATTTCATACATTTCGTTTTAGCGCCATTTAAATACTTATTATTATCATTAAACCAATTTACTAATTTAGATATAGCATTAATTACTTAGTCATATTTTAGTAATTTCAAATCTTAATCTCAAAATTAACGAAATTCAAATTAAAAATTAAAAAGTGTCATCAGCAAATAATACTATATCATGGTTATCCTCTACTATGTAAGGTAAATGATTAATGTATACAAGAAACAGAAAAGGGCTGAGAATTGAGCCTTGAGGCACGCCTATTTCTACCATCAACACGGAAGAACTCATACTGTTAATGACGAATTTTTGCGGTCTGTTATTTAAATATGAAATAATTAATTTAAGAGAATCATTTCTTACACCGTAGTGTTGAAGTTTCCTGATTAATATTTCATGATGAACACAATCGAAGGCCTTGGATAGGTCACAGAATATACCTAAAGCATCCTGTGAATTCTCCCATGCATTAAGAATAATTTAATCAGCTCAACAACGGCAGTAGTTGTCGAGCGACCCCTTGTGAAACCAAATTGATTTTTATGAAGTAAATTATTTATATTTTTTTACATTTGATCAAGACTAAGTTTTTCAAAAATCTTACTAAGTGTTGCTAGTAATATTGAAATATAATTGGAAATAGGTCTAAAATTGGTGGCGTCTAATGTATTACCAGATTTAAATAAAGGTATTACTTTTCTATGCTTCATTAAATCAGGAAACACACCAGATCTATTATAGACGCAATAACTGTTTTAAGCCAATAAACATTTAGTTTCTTTATTTACTTGTTTTTTGCTTGCTTTAAATAAATTTTATTAGTGCTAATAAATTAGTAATAATTGTATTTATTTAAATACTCGCGACTTATACGAAGCTTTTGGTATCAACTGGAAATGAGCGCTGTAGCTATTTGCTGCAGTTTGAGTTGACCTAGTATGAAACAGGACACAACATATCAGCTTGACATGTCTGTTGAATGTGACCCAGTGCGCATTCTTTTTTAAATGCGACTGACAGAGACAGTATTTATTTATCGTAGAAAATTGGTTGAGTCATGCTGCAGCTATATTAGTCGTATAGTTGTAGCACGAATGGGTCGGCTCGACTGGGGAAGGACCACGCTCGCACAGAATACCAACATAAAATAGCAGCCTAACGCTGCTGTGTTTCGTATGGTGAGTGTAGAGAACCGGAAACCCTTTTTACTGGAAACGAGGCATTCCATCTTAGTCCTCATGGCTGACAACGTATCTGCATTTTGATACGTAATCGTGTATAGATGTAGATGTCTATGGGCCACAGCAACCACTTAGCATCAGGTGGACTGTGTGCTCGATTATCACCCTTATCCTATAAAAAAGTATATCACTATAAAATACACATACTTATAGGTATATAATAATCATATAAATAAATAATTAAACAAAATTAATACAAAAATATATTTTTAATCCTAAAGTTAAGTTACCCTGATTAATAAAACGAATTAAAAATAGTTGTGTCCTGTTCCATCACACGGCCTTCGGACGCTCTATTTTCTCTCTCGCACATAGGTATTTAATTGCTCCGATTTTAAAACTTTAAAGCATGGTAATAATATTCCATGAACGGTTAGGCAAGCCTATACGATTCTTTTCGTAAGTAAATTATCTTTCTCTTGATACCAATTTTTATTGGTTTTCATATCGGTGTAGGTACCTATATTGACTTTCCAGTTTTCACCTGCTCGCCAGGTAGGCATGAACAGAAATAAGTAGGCAAGCCTACCAAGGCATATTCTCCATGTTAAAAACTATGTGTTTAAACTTTTGTTTGGTTATCAAAAGAGTTAAGGTTATGAAAAAAATTGATTAAAATTAATTAAATTAAAAATAGCCATGAACAATTTTCGAAACACAAACTATCATAGGCGTGTTTAAAAAATAAACATTTCATAAATAATAGGTCTGATCTGGTTATCAGACGAGTGAAGGTCGATCTCCCGTGGTCTACTACAAGTAACAAAATACTCTATACAACCTACAAAAGAACGTCCCACTGCTGATCAGAGTGTTTCACGCCACCCCAATGTGTGTGTTGTGAAGTCTTCTCATGTCTTTAAAATGTTTAAAACTTTTACGATTTTGTGCTTCACAGAAAATCACAGAGATTTAATTATAATTAAAAATCACAAATTTTTAATTATAATTAAGGCACTTAATGGCTTTTTGATTTGGCTAGAAAATATAGTGACTTTTTTTATGTACTAGCCATAAGTAATTTAATTCACTTATGTAATTTGTTTTGTATTATTAATATATATATTAAAAACGAATTATAATTTGAAGCGAATCTGTGTTCCCGCAACAGAAAAATTAAATCAAAATCGTAAAATATTTAACTTCATTTATTTACAAAAATCTAATGTCGTTACTATAACTATTACTACTACTACTATTAAATGTTATTTATGGCAGTTTTAGGCAGTGAAAATCTCATGACAAGTGCTCGTTCACTTTGTTTTACAGTACAGTATATTAACCACTTTAATCTATTTGCTATCTGGTATAACTTTTAATGAGTTGCGACTTTAATTATAATTAAATTGACATTTTTGTATATTTTTATTGTAATAATCACAAGTAAATCTTCAAGCAAATGCAAGAACTTTTTATAGCATTTTCTAATTTCAGTCTTTAATCAATCTGGCGTCGCAATATTTTAATAACCTAAATATTTACAAATTAGTATAATGCATGCATTATTTATAAAACTGTCTTACATTCTTTCACATAGAAATATATACCTCTTAAGAACGATTTGAATCAAGTGGATAATAGATCCATTTGAATTCATAGCCTTTAAGTCCGTATTTTGCGTCTTTTTCTGTTTCCGGTTTAGGAACATCGTCTGATAATAAATCGAGAACTTCTTGTGTAATTTTAGGCCGGAAACCATGTTCATCAGCAACGTAATCAATTCTTGTTCTGATTCCATTCCGTCCAGTAACATAATAATAACCTTGTTTTGCTCCATTCGTATAACCTTCTTCGAAGTGTCCATGGAACCCTACTGTGTAATTGAACGTATATAAAAGTTGAGTCATATCGTCCTTAGTTAAACCTTCAGGCAAACCATCTTTCTCGCCGGGCCGTTTGTAGTGGATGTCAGTATTTTTATCAACTATTTGCATCTGAGCTGATATCAATATTGGTTTCTTGGGTAGCGAGTTTTCTTTACTTGATTCAAATGAATTGGTTGAGGTGCTTCCCGTAAAGTATTGTTGTTGCTGTTGCGGTCTTAGCTGTTGTTGTGACTGTTCGTCATATGATTTAGGGTTTCGATTTATTCCTGATTGCAAATTTTGACCTTGATATTGGTTACTTAGATGTGATTGAGGATTACTCAGTCCAGCATTGCCTAATTGTTGTGAATAATTAGGCTGTTCTTTAATTTGCGGTGCAACACCAGCGGTTGCTTGATAATTATGTCCATTGTTTGACCTTCCTTGTTGAGGATATTTTTCGCCTGGGTTTTGATCTAATTGCGGATATTTCTGTGGCAATTCAGCATCCTGTTTTAGAGGATAATTTTGTCCGTTGCCAAATTGTTGTGAATTGCTCTGAGGGCTACCAAAGGCACTTTGTTTAGGATAATTTTTTTGACCTTGATTGTATTTTGGTAGCATGTCCGGTTCTTGAGAAATGGCTGGTATTTGCTCTACACCACTATTTGAAGTAAATGGTGCTTGAGTTGTTGTAGTAGGAATGCTACAATGTGAACAAGATTTTGTGAGTGACGCTGGACCCGGCTTTTGAGGTTCTTGACGAGAGGTACTCAAAGTTGGTGCCGCTGCATTCATTGACATTTGCTGTGAAGGTGGGAATTCAAGTGATCGCCCTTTTTCTGCACCAGTTTTAGCGGTTGGATCTGTAATTAAAGATATTGGGAATGATAAAAAAATATACCAAATACTCGTACTTCAACATACATCATCGATATGTGGCGTGCTGAATGATGAACGACAGTCTGTCGACTAGCTGATAGCATAAAATTCTTTAGAAATAACGTAATAAGTACACAACTCAATTCACACAGGTCTGAACTCTGCCCTTTCAAACCGTCAGCCAAGCATGGTAACTATGGGTAACTCCTTCAAGATGTCTATGTAGTAGTAAGCTTATAATAGTATTAAATTGCATTGCATTATTCGGGAGTCATCACAAATCGTCTTGCATGCTAACTCGACGACTTCCAACCTCTCGAATAAGCAGGTTTCCAAAAAGGCTTTAGTACCATAGACATACCTTTCGGCAAATTGAGCAGAAGATCGAAGAGTACAATCTGCCACTTTGTCTTGTGTATGTGGACTGTCGGATAGTTTTTGATTCTGTCGACTGTCGGTTACATCAAAGTGCTCAAGTGTTTGTACAGTAGGTTAGGATGACCATCCGAGTACAGAAACAGAGCATGAAACCTATCTAAATGCAGAGATGTGTAAGATAGGGTTATATTTTCGAAAGTCTTCACCGCTGCATCAAAAGACGTTTTCAAGCTACTGGACCGGAAAGAATACGGTATTAACATCAATGGTGAGTACATCACTCACCTTCGATTTGCCGACGATATAGACCTTATGACAGAATCACTTGAAGCCAGAACTATGCTCAACGACCTCAATAGTGTCTCCCAACGGATAAAACAACACGAACAAAACAAAGATCATGTGTAACCTCCATGCTATACCTATACCAGCAGTTGTTGGGAGCTCTACGCTCTAAGTTATCGACGTGATGTTTACGGGATGTTTTGGCGACTAGGTAAGTCCAACTTCGGCCGAGAAGTCAATCAACGGATTTAACTAGACTGGGCAGCATTCGGGAGATTATAAAACATCGACTCAAAAATTGAAAACAAGATTGTACAACAAGTGCGTACTGGCAGTGATGACATATGGATTTGAGATGTGGTCCTTCACTGCTAGCTCGGAGAAACGACAACTGATGGGTGGAAAGCTTCTCGAGTGGCAACCTTGAACCGGTAAATGAAGTGTAGCGCGGTCCCACTAGATGGATTGGCGATTGTGCGGGAAGTTGATGGATGCAGGTGGCGCAGAACCATGCTTTGGGGCATTTCTTAGGGGAGGCTTATGTTCAGCAGTGAAACTTGTGAAAGCTGTACTGATGATGATTAAATTTCAGACCTCAGTACAGTGGCCGCACATTCTATAATGCAGAGTAGTGTATTGTGTGTTCTATTCCATATAACCATTATCATAATAATTGTTTCCTAACATTATAATTATTTTTCTAGAATAAGATTTAATAAATAAAAACGATATTTATAGATGTAACTTGTAATCAGTCCCCTAACGACCTCTAATCGCTTCTGCTCATTTCTGAAAACGGTTTTTGAAGGAGAGAAGAGTCCATCTGAATTTCGACACAAAAACACAGTTTGTTGTAAAATATAACTTGTCTTTTGGTGAAAGTGATCACAATCAAAACTCCTCTTATTTCATTTCAGCATACAATGTACTAAGTAATGATGACAGTTTTGAGAGCATTCCTCCATTAAAATCTTGACTCCCATTTTCTCAAGCTCTAAAAAACTTCAATATAGTTCACATAAATGCGCAAAGTATTCCGGGTCATTATCCCGATATCTTAGCTAGCTTTGTAAGTGATAACGTTCATGCAATTCTCGTTTCGGAGTCATGGTTAAAGTCATGTCTTTCATGTATATGCTATTCCATTCCAGGATTCCAGTTAATACGCAACGACCGAACTGCGCGCGGTGGTGGTGGTGTTGCCATTTATTTTCGTGCGCATATACCTTTTTTATTGTTCGTTGATCATCTCAATTTCTAGCTTAGAATGAAGCAGAATACTTATTTATTGAAGTACTTCTTTTGCACAACAAATTACTTCTCAGAATTTTTTATAGTCCTTCTTCCACAGTTGACTATTTTACTACATTGGATAACCTTCCTGAAGAGCTAACTCTATTATATACATATTCAGTGTTAATGGGCGATTTTAATACTTGTCTTCTTAAGAATGATGCCAGATCTCTTCGGCTTAAGTCTCTTATAGAAGCAGCCAATTTAAATATACTTTCTCTTTCTGAAACTCATTTTATGCCTAACTGTATCCCATCCCTCCTTGATTTGGTTATGGTTTCTTGTCTCGACTATGTTAATAAATTTGGTCAATGTGCTTCCAACGCTTTTTCCTATTTCTAACCTCCTGTTTCTATCTTATAAAATGAGACCACCGAAATCCAAATCAAAGATATTTCTACAGCGTAATTTTGAGAAAATGGCCTTGGAAAACCTACAAAAAGACGCTGCTAATATGGACTGAAGTATTATAACAAAGGCTTGCTCTGTTGACGAACAGATAGCATTGTTTAATTCACTTCTTGTTCAGCTCTATGACATCTACTTATGCTTCAATCTGTCCATTACGAAAACGTCATCCTCCAGCCCCGTGGTTGACTGAAGATCTTAAAAGATTGATAGTTAGGAAAAATAACGCAAAGTCGACTTACAAGTGAGATCCAAAGAATGACAGGATTCGGGAGAAGTACAGACTCCTGCGGAATCAATGCAACAAGATGTGTAGAGATTTACGACGCCGCCATACCCATAAATCAGTAAAAAACGAAGATCCATGTCGTGTTTGGAACTTTTTAAGGTCCATAGGAGTGGGGAAAACACGTTCGTGCCCCATACCAAATAACGTCGATTTAAATGTGTTAAATCGGCATTTTTCTTCTGTTTCTTGCTTGGATAATATGGAAAAATCAACAACACTTACTCAACTTTCATCGTTTCCCACTTCTGACTTTTCCCCATTTGTGTTTAGGCAATTTGCAAATTGTTTTTTTTTATAGGATAGAGTGACAAACGAGCACACAGTCCACCTGATGGTAAGTGGTAGCTGTGGCCCATAGACATCTACATCTATCCTCGTTTGCGAATCAAAATGCAGATGCGTTGTCACTAGTTGAGGACTAAGGTGGAATGCCTCTTTTCCAGTAAAAAGGGCCTCCGGCCACCTGCACTCACCGAGCGAAACGCAGAGGTAAACCTCTACTTCACGCTTGTATTCTGTGAGGTCGTGGTACCACCCCGGTTTGAGCCGGCCCATCCGTGCGACAGCAAAAGCTGTCGCGTGGCTCTACCACTATATAAAATTGTGATGTTAGGAAACACATTCTCTCTGTTCATTCTGGCGCTGTCGGAAGTGATGACGTCAGTCGTAAAATGATCATTCCCTTGTTAGATTTTTAACAGCTATTATAACATATATCTTAAACTTTTCCATATCCTCATCTTCTTTCCCTAACAAATTAAAGGACACCCAAATCATACCTATACCCAAAAAACCAAATCCTTCTAGTTTTCTGCCGACTTCCAAAAAGGAGCCGGTACTCAATTCGACTGTATGTTTTTTTTTTATGTGTGTTACCTCAGAACTTTTTTCTGGGTGAACCGATTTCGATGATTCTTTTTTTATTTGAAAGCTGGTACTTCTCGTGAGGTCCCATATGAATTTGATCAAGGTCAGACCAATAGTTTTTAAGTTATTCTTAAATAACTTATATTGAAGTCGGCTGTACAAAATTTTTAATTTTAAATTATTATGAATATCATCCTATTTAAATTCTTCCTTTCCTTTTCAAAGTATTAGAACGCCTTGTGCAACAACAAATGAATTCCTTTTTATTTTAAAGAAATAGCATCCTCAACCCTTTCCAATCCGGCTTTAGATCTTGTCATAGTATGACTACGGCGTTATTGAAGATCACGGACGACATTCGCCACGGTATGGAAAATCATCAAGTCACATTATTAGTGTTGCTGGATATCAGCAATGCCTTCAATACTGTTGATCATGACATCCTGTTAGGGATTTTGCGTTCTCTTAACATATCTCCAACTGTAATTTTCTGTCTTCATAGTTATTTCTATGGGCGTCGGCAACATATTCCTGTCCAAGATAGACTTTCTTCGTGGCTTAATACAGTAGCTGGCGTTCCACAAGGTGGCGTCTTATCTCCTCTTTTATTCGCAATCTTTATTAATACGATTACATACCAAATATCTTCTCTCTAGCACTTGTATGCAGATGATCTCCAAATAAACTTACAAACAACCATTGAAGATCTTTTCAAAGCAGTGGAATGTATCAATAAGGTAAAGATCTGGCATGTATTCCCGACTGGAGTCGTTCTTATGCATTAACGGTGAACTTTTCAAAATCCCAAGCTATAATTATTGGGAGTTCAAGAATGGTGTCCAAAAATGTCAACTAGAACCCGTTATATTTAATGGAGGTCCTATCCCTTATTATGACGTTGTCAAAAATTTAGGCATCCGTTTGAATTCCAGTCTTTCTTGGACTCCCCAAATCAATGCAGTGAGCCGTAAAATGTTTGCAGCATTTGCTTCACTCCGGAGGCTTAACTACTTTTTACCCATTTCCACCAAAATTACGCTTGCACAATCTTTACTACTCCCTATCCTCGACTATGTTGACATTTGTTGACCTTGATATCAGCAACCTAAAAAACTTGAGCGACTTACAAATCTCTGTATACGGTTCATATTTGGGCTTCATATAATATGACCATGTCTCAGAATACCGCACTAAGCTCAAGTGGCTCCCAATCCGTCTTCGTCGGAATACTCATATACTTTCTGCTCTCTACTGCATTTAATTTAATTTATCAGGTCCTTCCTATCTAAAAGAACGTTTTAAATTGCTCAGTTCCTGTCATAATTTTTCCTTACGATCCAAAGAATCTTTCCCTCCAATGTTCTGTGCACTCCTCGACTTGTTATGACAAATCATTTTCTGTTCTTAGAGAAAGACTTTGGAACTCCTTACCCAGTCAATTAAAAGTGCTCGATCCTTATATGTGTTCCAGAAACAGGTAAAGGAATAATATTTGTCTCTCTAACCAATCTCCCTTCCTCCACTTTATTATGGTCATTGATATACCCGAAGAATGTTGTATTTTAAATGCATAAGCTTGTATCTTTATTTTTATTTTACTTCAATTTTATTTTTATTTTAGTGCACTCTACCCATTGTTATTTTTCTTATTTTTATTTATTTCTTCTTCTGGGTTGTCTGAAAGATATTGCTATGTAGCAATAAGACCGCCCTTTGTATTTATATCCCTCAATAATTGTTTATTTTTTCTTTTTGATGTTTTTAATTTTTGTTGATGTACAATGAAGAGTATTGTATTGTATATAACAGAGTTTAACGAGCTAAAGATCCATGACATACGAACAAATAGACAGACAGACAGCAGAATTTAACCCTAATATGGAAAATTAGGTGCAAATTACGCCTCGTAATATTTAATGAAACACTTGTATTGAGTAACAGAGGGAATTTTCGAACTTTTTATCCTGTATAACCATAAAATATAACCATAGAATAAATAATAGTACTACGCAGCATTTTTCTACGTGGTAGAGCCAAGCTTGTTGTAGCATGAATGGGTCGGCTCAACCGGGGTAGGACCACGCTCTCACAGAATACCAGCGTAAATTAGCGGCCTAATGCTGCTGTGCTTCGTATGGTGAGTGTAGAGAACCGAAGACCCTTTTTACTGGATACTAGGCATTCCATCTTAGTCCTCAGGGGTGGCAACGTATCTGCATTTTGATTCCGAATCGAAGATAGATGCAGATGTCTATGGGCCACAGCATCTACTTGCCATCAGGTGGACTGTGTGCTTGTTTGTCATCGTTAAATTCTATAAAAAAAATGATATTGAAACCTTATAGTAAAAAAATAGCATAGTTTTAACTCACATGGCTTTACTCGAATATTTTTCATTGACAAAATCTTAAAACCTCCATTTTCATCGGTAGCATAAACTGTAACGTGATAGACACCATCCGCAGTAATAAAGCCGAATTCCCCCATAATGATTCCATTCTCATCTGAAATAAACAGAAAGAAAAAAAAACTTACTAAAGACGTCAATTGATTCGATGCATAATAAGGCCTATTTTATGTACTCGTATTTTACAACATCATATTGCACGAGACAACAAGGTCATTTGCTAAAGAATGACGCGGAAGTAATTAATGATTCTTAAAGTGATGCAACCAAATATGTATATTTGTATAGTAATTGATGAAAAATATGAATGTAATTTAAGTCCAAAGTTATTTGTCGATCATCAACTACTTTTTGATAATTATCTGATGATGTCAATATTTATTGAACTTTTCGTATTAGTTTTTCTACCGATTTCAAAAAGGAGACGGTACTCAATTCGACTGTATGTTTTTTTATGTGTGTTACCTCATAACTTTTTACTGGGTGAACCGATTTTAGTGATTCTTTTTTTAATTGAAAGCTGGTCCCTTACGTGTAGTCCCATATAAATTTGATCAAGGTTTGAACAATAGTCTTTGAGTTATTCTTAATAATTTATATTGAAATCTATGGTACAACATTTTTAATTTTTAATGATATCCAAGCAATATAGTGGATTTCATGAGGGCTTCGATCAAAGTTAATATAAGATTCATAGTAAAACATAAGCGCGTAAAGTATGTAAATTTAAATGACACGTTTGTATGTAACACGTGTTTAATATTTGAATAATACACCATAATTATGTCTAGAACTTAAAAATAGGCGTCAAGGCTTCTTTTATAAAATATACACAATACTTTGTATAAATGGATAATAAAATTTACGTTAATAAAAAGCTATATGTTGAGATATAAAGCTTCATATTAACGCAAGTTTTATTACTTATTTACATTTGTTGTTCACCGTTTAGTGGCGGTGTAAGAATATCCACAAATTTATTATGGTCGCGTGGGTATCGTAAGAGGCGACAAAGGGAAAAAAACCAGAAGATGAGCAGCAGCGTCACGCTAATAACAAAAAAAAGCTGCGGTCTCCAATCAGGTCGCCAAACATGGTGATAACGGAAAATGTTCCCTTTTATTAGGGGGATAGTACTACCTCTACTACGTCTTGCATCTTTAACGTTGCTCATCGTCGCGGATCATTTTACATCGGGTACCGTTATTTACCGAAGTCATAAGATATTTTCTGGCATTTTTTATGCCTCTGACGATATCAGTGATGATAGGTGCACTGGTCAATAATTAATAGTATAACAAAAGTTGTAGGTACATTCAGCATTAATAGATACTTTAAGATTGATGGAAAATTCTTTTAGTAGTTCGTTCTTAGGAACACGCTTTTTTTTCCATATTACTTTAGCCAGACCACGAATATCTAAACAACTATGTTTTTTTTCCAGTTTCATGACTCCGGTTGATTTTTCGTAAAATCTTTAGGCCATTTACTATTATAAATAGGTATCTTTTTATGTGTAATAAAATTAAGTTACGTTAAAATTTCTAGTGGATCCAAAACCGATTGTCTCTTTTGTTCTCGATCATTTTGATTTGAAGAGACAGCATACTTCAGTAGTATTTTTATAACTTTGAAACTATGGCCATTTCGTGTAATTGCATTTTTACCGTATGTAAATTTTACTTCGAGTTATTTATTCTGTGCTTTGAGTTTACTTCTATACATCCAAAAAAAGGAAGAATTGTGGCTGCTATTACTAAAATAGCATAACTATAATAATTATTAGATACAGAGACCATGTCTGTATTTTTAACAAAAATATTATCAGAAAATTTAAGCCCAAAATTGACAAGATATGATAAATATTTGTATGTAAATATTTATCATATATATAAATATTTTATATAATAATTGTTTTGTCTAAATACTTCATCATCATCATCATCATCATTACAGCCCTTCACAAGTCCACTGCTGAACATAGGCCTCCCCCAAAGAATGCCACAAAACACGGTCCTGAGCCACCTGCATCCATCGACTTCCTGCATATCTTACCAGGTCGTTAAATACTTCTACTTTGCTAGCTGTATCGCTACTGTTCTAGTATTCATAGAGATTTACATAACGTAGTAAATTAAACGCTTATGTATTGTAATAAGTTTAGCAGTTTAAAGGCATTAGTATATTTCAATAAAAATAATAATTTAAAATTAGCTTTTGTTGTACTATTGATTTTATTATAACATTAAATATTAACATTAATAAATACTGCGTGATAACTATGGAAAATATCCCTCTTGTGAGGCAATCTATGTTCTTCTTTCTATTTATGTTCAGCAGTAGACTGATAGGCTGTAATGAATGAATGAATGAATTTAATATTTATAATTATTTTATACCTTTCTTTTCGTGGCGATGCTGTTCTCCGTCTATAGTGAATCCAAATTCGTAAGGTCTATTTTCATCCGTATACTTGTCAGCACATTTCACTTGAAGCATACATATTGTTAAACATACAAAAAAAGTAAACATTTTCTGTTCAATCATCTGAAAAATAAATCAAATATATATAGTACTTTCACGACAGGTCATAAATCAATTCAAATTATGCTGTTATTTGAATAAGTTCTTGTAAAAAATTCGTGTATGAATAAAATTATGATAAATTTTGTATAATACGCATCGAAATAAAATCTAAAATATTGTATCTAATTTCATTAATAAGCCTTAAAAAGTTGAAGCAAACTATAAGGCAATATAAATGCCAATTTGTAATTATTAAACATCTAAATATCTACATTGGTTAAGTTTAAATATAACTTGTGACGTACAACCGGATATTTGTAGTGATTATAATTTGCCAAAACGATTTATACGAACTAGACGTCAAATCAATATTTTATCAACATATTTTATCTTATCTAAAGAGACTCCTGTTTTGAGAAAATATTGTCTATTTAACGATCATTATACTACAGTAATAAATGATTCTTAATTAACATTTTATTACTGAAGTATTAATTAAATTTTACGTCATTTGCAAAATATTTATTATTTACGTCTTATGTAAGTACATCAATTATTTTTTATATAATTGTTATTAAAATGAATTGACATGAGTTCGAAATGCACTTGCTGGTTACAGAGACACCGCAGCATACAGGCACCTGCGGCCAACCAATGCAATTTACATATGTGTATTACAACAGACATACCTATGCATATTTTAAAGTTATGAAAATGTAAAATTATAAAAAAGTTTGATTAAAATCATCATAGTCATTTATCGTAGTTTGTACCGGCGGAACATACAGTTGAATATATTCTTCTATCTGTTTGTAAGAATTGCCGTAAACGCTACGCTTCTCTGACAGAGAGAATCAAGCGTTTAGCCTTTTGGTGACCAACCACGCGGCCTAGTGGTCGAATTACATGGCTACGTAACGTGTGTCAAAATTTTATTCGAAGCTAACATTTATGCAAAAGCATAAATTTTCGGTTACTGATTCTAGTTATGTGATATATGTGTGTCTTCGTGTCAATGACACTGAGTCTTCGTGTATCTCTGATTTTATCTCACAAGTATCATTGTCATAGCCACCCATCCATAGTTACCAAACGTAACATGAAAGAAATAGCTTTCATAACGTGATGGTGTCAAAGTTAAACCATATGTCTTAATTAATATCTAAGTAGTTTTAAATAAATGCCGTGCGGTAGAGGCGTACGAGTTCATCCATCACCTCATGTTAACCTGTGGGTGATGTAAGAGGTGACTATGGGTGATTTGGGTAATTACCCAGTAAACGCAAAGTATAAATTACCCTGACCGGCAAAGGGAGAGCAGCGTGAAAGGCTCGTTAAGAGTGGTAATCATGACAAGTCCTCCTCCAGAGGGAGAACCTACGTCCGGCAGTAGACTTTTAGGCTTTATGATGAAAAAGACAAAATAAGTCACAAAAAAGTTTGCAGTGAATCGTTTGATTTAGTATAGAAAAATTCATTCATAATTGAATAAAACTACTTTTACGGATTTTATCGCGTTTAATTATGCTTATTTTTAATTCCCAACGTTTCAGGTGCTTTCCATCACCCATGGTCACGGGGAAGCACACGAAACTTCGGGAATTAAAAATAAGTATAATTAAACGAGATAAAATCCGTAAAAGTAGTTTTATTCAATTTGTAGTGTTCGCGTAAATATAAGAAATCATTATCATTCATAATTTTGAAAGTTTTAAAATAATTTACTTCTAATAAACTTCAAAAATATTAACCAAATTGAATATGTAGATGAAATGTCATTTTGTAATAACCATAATTCACATTATATATGAACATTTAAATTTATTTTATTTTAATATAGCGAAAGTAATATCATGACTTGAATATGATGTAAAAAATTTCCGAAATTGTTTATAATACGTATTTAAGTTTGTAAGAATCCAAAACATATATTTTACTGAAGATAAATATTTTATAGAAGCAAAACTAAACTATTACATATTGTTGCATTGACGTTTTCGTCTTAAATTTTATATTCAAGGACAATAATTACCGATACAAGAATTATAAAAAATAACTTAGCATACCATCGATACACCTATTCAATTCAACTTTATGATTATATACATGGATATAGTATTTTTAATTGGTTGGATCTTTGTAAATATTTTTTCTCAAATGATTTACCTAATACATACTGTTGCTTACGTATATTATGTAGCTACATTTAAAAGTATAAATGCAATTTACAAATAAATGCTTTAACATTAAAAAAAATGATTTATATTGAATTTCAGAAAGATATTTCGTATTGATAAATATTAAGTATTATATTATTTCACAAAAAATATAGGCTGTAACTTTAACTTTAACTAACTTTATATTATTTCACAAAAGTGTTTTTTGCACTATTATTATCGAATTGAATGAAATAAAAATAAATATGTAAGTAATAAAATTGATTTTATAAAATATTGTTTTTAATTTAAGTGTACAATTATTGATTAAAGTATATAAAATGACAACTAATGGAAAATATAACTTAAAATTTTATGTAATAGTTTACCTTATTATATATTTAGGCTTGCATGTGAAGGCGTGGTCGTCTGTGCGGCCTGTTGCGCAAGAGTTCGCACGAGACTGTGATGATTCTTTGCTCTACGTAATTTATTAATACGTCTAAACATGACTTCATAGAAAGATCGTGAGATAATCAGAAGGGATATACTATTGATTTATATTTTTAAAGAAAATAGAATAAATAAAATTATCACTATATCTATGTGCAGCTTAGACTATAAAGAAAATAAGTAATTGCCGTGACTTTGTCCAACATGGTTTTATAATTTATGTAACTCTAGCATCTGTGGAAATATTTTTAAGAAAATAGAATTAAAATCCCATAATAACTGTCTCAATTGTGAGCTATAATCACATTCCTAATTGCCGTGGGGTAGCGGTTGCGTATGTGGCTTGCCTTATTTGTGATGAAAAGTCATGTATGAAAAACGCTCATCGTAATTATACAGCCAGCAATTAAGGGATATAGCCAAACTAAGAAAAAACGTATTGAGTCACAGAATTTGCTTGTGATTCGCAGAGATACTATCAAGGATTACAAACTATGATTAATTTCAGTTATTTTTAACTCCCAACGAAAACAGGGGTATTACGTTTGTAGTGTGTATCTGTGCGTCTGTCTGTGGGATCATAGCTCCTGAACGGATGAACCGATTTTGGTTTAGTTTTTTTTCGTTTGAAATGTGTCTTAATCGAGAGTGTTCAAAAAACCTGTTCAGCACAGGAAATGGACCTGGTCGAGCCCCAACAGTTCGACAAAAAATGAGATTTTCTTCATTATGACAACCAGACGACAACTGTTCAGTGATGTCTCAGCAATCGCGAGGGTGAAAACCGGCAGCGATCACCGAATGGTGAGAGGCACACTGAACCTAAACGTTAAGTTGGAGAGGTCACGTCTAATGAAGTGAACGCTCCGTCCCCCTCGTGCTCTGTTCCAAAGTCCCGAAACCTTTCAGCTCGAGCTACAAAACCGTTTTCAGTGCCTAGAAGATTGCAATGCAGTGGACGATATGAATGACAAGCTCGTGGAAACTGTCCATGCGGTCGGAGCTAAGTTTTGCAAGACCCGCCGCAGAAGAACACAAAAACTCTCCGATCACACTCTTAATCTCATGGCTGTTAGACGGGAGATAAAGCTGCAGTCTTCAGTAGATTTGACAGCATACAGGCAACTGAACAGATAGATATCTAAATGCATGCGGTGGGACTTACGCAACTTTAATACTGCTCGTATTAAAGAAGTGATTGAGCGGAACCAGGGCTCCAAAGTCTTTGCCAGAGATATGTCTGTCAGAAAGAGCCAACTGTTGAAGTTGAAGACCAAATGTGGCAGCATCGTTTCCGAGACACTTGAGATATTGAGTGAGATTCAGAGGTTCTATGGGCAGCTCTATACTTCATCGTTAGAGCCACAAGCAAGTGTGAGTAACGATCCAAGAGCAAGTCTTATCCGACACTATTCCGATGATATCCCAAACGTCAGCCTGAGCGAGATTAGAATGGCTCTCCAACACCTGGAATTACAGCGAAGCTTCTTAAAGCGGGTGGAAAACCGGTACTTAACGTCCTTCAGAAGCTCTTTAATTCCGTACTTCATGGAGGTACTACTCCGGATGCGTAGAGCAGAAGTGCAGTGGCCTTGTTCTTCAAGGCAACAACGATCTCTTGAAATACTACAGACCGATTTCCCTTCTGAGCCGCGTCTACTTGTTGTTTTCGAGAGTCATTACGAATCATCTCGCATGCAGACTCGAAGACTTCCAGCCTGCTGAACAAGCCGTTTTCCGAAAAGGCTTTAACACCATAGACCACATACATACCCTTTGGCAAATTGTACAGAAGACCGTAGAGTACGATCTGCCACTTTGTCTTACGTATTTGGACTATGAGACAGCCTTTGATTCCGTCGAAATTTGGGCGGTGCTGCAGTCCCTTCAGCGGTGCCAAGTGGACTGTTATTATATCGAAGTGCTGAAATGCTTGTACAGTAGGGTTACGATGACTATCCGAGTACAGAACCAATGCACGAAACCTATCCAACTGCAGAGATGTGTAAGACAGGGTGACGTTATATCCCCGAAACTCTTCACCGCTGCATTGGAAGACGTTTTCAAGCTACTGGATTGGAAAGGATACGGTATTAACGTTAATGGTGAATACATCACTCACGTTCAATTTGACGACGACATAGTCCTTAAGGCAGAATCGCTAGAGGACATAAGCACTATGCTCAATGACCTCAACGTTGGGAGACACTATTGAGACTACTGTCCATGTTCATCTTAAGACCTATAGGTCTTAAGATGAACTTCAGACCTATAGATCTTAAGATGAACACGGACAAAACAAAAAACATGTTTAATGTCCATGTCACACCTATGCCGGTAGTTGTTGGGAGCACTAAGCTCGAAGTTGTTGACGAATATGTTTACCTGGGACAAATAGTCCGACTAGGTAAGTCCAACTTCGACCGAGAGGTCAATCGACGGATTCAACTCGGCTGGGCAGCGTTCAGGAGATTTTTTTATAGGATAGGGTGACAAACGAGCACACAGTCCACCCGATGGTAAGTGGTTGCTGTGACCCATAGACATTTACATTTATCCTCAATAAAGAATCAAAATGTAGATGAATTATGTAATGTATGAAACACAGTAGTGTTAAGCTGCTATTTTACGCTGGTATTCTGTGAGAGCGTGGTCCTTCCCCGGTCGAGCCGACCCATTCGTGCTACTATTATACTACTAATATAGCTGCATAATGCATAATGATAATATGGCCCTACCACGTACAAAAGATTACGACACATTTTCTCGTTAGACATACCTCAAAACCTCAAAACTAGATTGTTCAACCAGTGCGTGTTGCTAGTGTTGATCTATGGAACTGAGACGTGGTCCTTTACTGCTGGCCGTATGAGGAAACTCAAAATCGTTCAGTGAGCTAAGGAGAGGGCTATGCTCGGTGTTTCTCTGCGTAGCCAAAAAAATTATTATGCTGAAGTGGCAATGGGCTGGCCATATAGCTCGAAGAACCGACAACTGATAGGGAGGAAAGGTCTCCTCGCTAGATGGAGTGACGACCTGGTAAGACATGCAGAAAGTCGATGGATGCAGGTGACTCGGGACCGTGCTTTGTGGCATTCCTTGGGGGAGGCCTATGTTTAGCAGTGGACTTGTGAAGGGCTGTAATGAAGATGATGATGATGATGATGGTTTTATCACGTATAATAATATATTTTATATAATATATTTTTTGATGTACGAATTCCGCAGGCCAACACAGCTGTTCTTGGCAATTCAATCGAATACACTGTACACACTGTACACTAATTGACAAAGGTCAATGTGGAGTGTTATATGTTTTCTTAGCAATTATCGCTACAATCAAGGTCGATATTTAAGTTACGATGAGCGGGAGGGTCTGTTAAACTGGTACTTATTCTAAAATATATTATATAGTATAGTATTTACAACAACCGATACCAATTTGCATTTATTAACGATATAACTATTTTATATATATAAAATATGTGTCCAGTGAATACCTGATATTTTGTTTTAATACTAGGAATGCTATAAACATTACTAATATTCCCTTTGACTCCTGGTAAGCTTAAAATGCTTGTGTTAGGAGTAGTTCACGACAGTAGTCGAATGGCGGATTCGAAAACACGACCTTTTGAGTCAGCGCACCATGTCATTAGGCTAGTGTCACTTATGGCAGTTCTTGGCGAAGGCCTAGATCTGCATCTGTTGAATTGTCATGTTTTAGTATAGTGTAGTAGTGTAGTAGTATTTAATGATTTAGTGATGATGATGGCGAAGATATTTTATAAGTATTTGTTTTGTAAATGGCTGTAAAAAATTCAAAGTTGCATGTGCATATATACTTTGCATATACACTATGCACATATTAATGACCGCACTATTAATTTTATTATATATATGTGGATTCCATTATTATTAATATAAGGGCATGCACAGTTGCACTCTCTATCCTCTCACTAATAAAGTTTAGTGAGACGGCACTCCGACACGGCGGAGATAGATCAGGCGATGTACCAATACCTTTACGTCTCAAGTAGCACACAAGCAAAATAAGCTCACAGCCACTGCATTGCTCTCTTGCTGTATAACAGCTGTATAAGGAAGTTTGTATCTTTCTTAACCTGTATGTAACAAATTCTTATATCGCTTTAAAAGCAGAGTGATAAAGTAGCCGTTTATTAGTGACGATAATGGCTTTGGAAATACAAAAGGGGTTTGTAAAGCTTTTGTACATGCTATGGATATAAATACCAGTTATAAATATACTTATTAACTCTATGAGGCCTAAGGCCGGCCACATACATACGGAATTCCGTTTCGTGATTCCGTTTCGGAATCCCGATTCGGGATTCCGTGAATACAAGGGTCAGTTGAGAGACGTTAGCCATTGAGTCTAGACATTCTGCCAGCGAATAATGACGACGATTTTCTAATTGCAAATTCCATTGTTGCTGTATCATTCTTACTAGGTGCATCCCCTTATCACCCTAAGCTTGCAATATAGTCAATACTATGTAAAAAGATCTATCTATCCAGAGATATTTTTTAAATATTTATGTATGTAAATTCTATCGACGAATTACCTATTAATATATATAATTTACCTACAAGATTAAATGTAAAAACATACATAAATACACCTACTCGCTTCAGTCGTGCGACGAACACTGAGCGCATTCCGTACGGAATTTACGTATGTGTGTTGCGACTCGTACAAAATCTATGGAAGACGTGCGTTCGGAGCGTCTTTTTTCCGTTCGGGATCCCGAACGCACAGGCGGTCATATGGAATCTCGAATCGGAGAAATTCCGTACGGAAAAATAACGTACGTGTGTGGCGGGTCATAGATTTTATATGGACTTGCTGCGTTCGGAATCCTGAATCGGAATATCGAAACGGAATCTCGAAACGGAATTCCGTATGTATGTGGCCGGCCTAAAAGAGGAATAACGGTGATAAAATCGCTTCAATAAGGCCGGCCACATACATACGGAATTCCGTTTCGGGAATCCGATTCGATATTCCTATTCCGATATAAAAACAAACATAGATTTATGTTGCAGAGGTGAACGGCATAGTCGGGAAGGGTCGCCCTAGGCGAAAGTATATCGACCAAATTGGCGATATATTAAAAATGGGCCATATCAAGAGTACTTTTAACCGACGAGCGTGTATGCGTAGGTATATGGATGTGGAGGAAGCGAGAGAGGTGTGTCAGGATGGTGCCAAATGGAAGTCCATAATCTCTGCCTACCCCTCTGGGTGACAGGCGTGAGTGTTTATGTATGTATATACCTACGGATTTGTTCGGAACCCTCGGTGCGCGAGTCTGACTCGCACTTGGCCGGCTTTTTTAATTTCAATAGTTTCGCGAATCATCCTTGGTAGAAATCGGTGTTCTTTTGCGAGGATTTGTGGTATATCAAATCTAATGTAATGGCGGGGACGATCTTTAACATGTTCACAAACTGCAGACTTCCCGATAGGTCGGTGCTTCACGTCAGCTATATGTTCTTTAACGCGAGTTTTTATTGATCTTTTGTTTTTGTCCTATGTAAGAGAGACCACATTCACAATCCAGCTTGTACACACCTGCTTCTTGTAGAGGGATATGACACTTGACGGATGGTAAAAATTGACCAATCTTCTTCGGCGGCTTGAAGTATGTTTTAATGGAAGCTCTCTTCAAGATATAGCCAACCTTGTCTGTGACTCCTCTGACATAGGTTAGTACAGCAGGCACACGCTCTGTACAATTTGCCGAAGGTTATATGCGGGAGGTTGGAAGTCGTCGAGTCTGCGTGTGAAACGATTTGTAACGACTCTCAAAAACAGCACATAGACGCAGCTTAGAAGGGAAATCGGTATGTACTTACTTACTTATTTATTACTTATTACTCACACTTGCACGTAGTTCCAACGATAATGTATACAGTTGCCCATAGAACCTCTTAATCTCGCTCAAAATCTTCAGTGTCTTGGAAATGATGCTGCGACAATCGGTCTTCAGCTTTGATAATTGGCTCTTTCTTCGAGATTGGTCTCTGGCAAAAATTTGGAGCCCTTGTTCCGCTCGATCGCTTCTTCAATACGAGCTGTATTGATGTTGCGAAAGTCCCGCCGCATGCATTTGGAGATTTGTCTGTTCAATTGCCTGTATACTGTCAAATCTGCTAAAGACTGCAGTTCCATTGCCCGTCTAACAGCCATGAGATTAAGAGTGCGATCGGAGATTTTACGTGCCTTCTGCGACCGGTCTTGAAGAACTTAGCTAGGACGGCATGGACAGTTTCCATGAGTT
Organism: Parnassius mnemosyne; assembly: GCA_963668995.1. Lineage (NCBI taxonomy): Eukaryota > Metazoa > Arthropoda > Insecta > Lepidoptera > Papilionidae > Parnassius > Parnassius mnemosyne. The sequence continues at coordinate 28,597,549 of CAVLGL010000159.1, forward strand.
TGTCATTTATATCATCCACAGCATTGCAATCTTCTAGGCACTGAAAACGATTTTGTAATTCAAGCAGAAAGTTTTCAGGACTTTGGATTATAGCACGAGGGGTATGGAGCGTTGACATCATTAGACCTTTCCAACTTAACGTTTAGGTTCAGTGTGCCTCTTACCATTTGGTGATCACTGCCAATTTTCACCCTCGCGATCACTGAGTGATCACTGAACAATTGCCGTCTAGTCGTCATAATGAAACTTTTGAATCTTTTAACGTTATGCAGGTGGCTTAGGAGTTAGGACAGAGTTTTGTGTCATTTCTTAGGGGACACTTGTGTTCAGCAATGGACTTTGAAGAACTGTAATGTCAATTATATTCTTATGAGGTGTAAAATAAACTACATATAACTTTTTTTCTTTTTGTCTTATATTTTGCAGTGTTTTCCGTTTTGTTAATATGCAGCTTTGAGCATAGTTAAGTAAATTGTCTTTGTCCCTTTAAAACCTGCTAGTCATTTCTAATCTTATCTCTTAATATGCATGGGTAAATTGTGTTTGCTTGTGGCACTATACTATTTCCACGAAGACAACATTCAGCTCTTTTTAACCGGCTTCAAAAAAGGAGGAGGCTCTCAATTCGACTGTATAGTTTGTGTTATCTTAAAACCTTTTTCTAGGCCAACCAATTTTTGTTTATTTGAAAGCCGGTGCTTTTCATGTGGTCCCATATAAGTTTGATCACGACCTGACCCGTACTTTTTGAGTTATCCTTAATAATGCGTATTTAATTGACTTCGACTACATTGATAATGTTCCTATTTTATTTATATTGAAGTCGGTTGTACAACATTTTTAATTTTATCCCTTGTATATTTTACAATAGAGTACGTTTAGCAATTCTTCCTTTAGTATTGAATACTTATTAATATTTTTTTTTCAAAACAAAGCTTTATTAATATTGTTAATGTGCCCATAAAATTTGGAATCTTGATTTTAATTCCAGATATGCAAACATCTTTTATGTTCTTCTCTATTAAGCTACTAATAAAAACTTAATAGCTATTTAGTTAATAAATATGATAAAAACGGGTAATTTAATTATTTAAAATAACAACTAGGTAAAATAATGTAACCTTGTTAATATAAAAAAGTAATGTTTTTTATTTAGGTGATATAACAAAAATGTTTATTTGTTTTCAGAAAAAAAGTATATAATCACTACGTATTTATTTCTTTCTTCTTGTTGAAGATGATGGATGCGAAGGGTTGCTAGGTGGTTTTGCTTGGTGACTTTGCTTTGCATTAAAATATTTTTCATTAAATAACAACTATTATTTAATAAATTAATTCATATTGTTCTTTGACGTGAAATTAATGTACATACTTAATGTGATATGGTATTATTCAATTCGTCATATTGTAATGATTGCCGTTTAAATTTATCTATGATATAAAAAAAGTAAAGTTGCAGCCTATTTACGTCCCACTGCTGGGCACAGGCCTCCTCTCATTTCTGAGAGGGTTTTAGGGCAAGGAAATGTCCGCCGCGCTGCCCCAATGCCAAAATTGCAGTTAACATTTTCATTGGTGCCGGCAGGGATCGAACCCGGGTTGCTCGAGTACTGTGAAGCTTACAGTGAGCGCTAACCTTCTGAGCTACCACGGCTCTCAATAATATAAATTACATAAATATATAACATACAATTAAATTTCAAATAAATGAAGTAAATAACACTAGATCATGGTCCCTAAAAGATTAATAAGTCATTAATTTAGACAAATATTACGAAGAGGCTCACAATCTAACTTTGAGAAACGCTGATTGATTATATAAACGAGGAGAACTCTTTAATGGTTGAAGCACGGATGGGTCAGCTCGACCGAGTTAGGACCACGCTTTCACAGAATACCAGCGTCAAATCACACTTGCCGGCACAACGCCTGCAACTTTACAAGGCGCAGGTTCGGCCTCACATGAAATACTGTTCCCATCTCTGGGCTGGAGCTCCCCAGTGCCAGCTCCTTCCACTTGACCGCATCCAGCGCAGAGCGACTCAAATCGTCAACGACCGAGTCCTTCCCGATCGGCTCGTTTCATTGGCGCTGCGAAGAGATGTTGCATCTCTTTGCATTTTCTTTCGCATTTACCACGGGGAGTGCCCTGAGGAATTGTTCGGATTAATCCCAGCCGCCATATTTCACGAACACACATCGCGGCAGAACTCCCGATACCATCCACACCATCTGGACGATTGGCGGTCCACCACTGTGCGATTTAGAAGAAGTTTTCTTCCTCGCACAACTTCCTTGTGGAATAGTTTACCACCAGCGATTTTTCCGGACCGATACGACTTAGGGACCTTCAAGAAAAAAGCCTACTCCTTTTTAAAAGGCCGGCAACGCATCTGAAATTCCCGTGATTCCCTTGGTGTTGCGGTTGTTCATGGGCGGCGGTAGTCACTTACCATCAGGTGAGCCGCATGCTCGTTTGCCGCCTCTCCTAAAAAAAAATCATAAATAAATAACGGTCTAGGTCTCATTTATACGTTTACAATTTTTGGTCGATAATTTGATAATTTAGTGTAATCTAAGCAATTAATAGGAATACACATGTTTTTTAATTGTTAGTCATAGAACAACACGGAGCTAATTCATGAAAATCAAACACGTAATTTAATGACTGCCGTGAAGTTGCGGTGTAAGGAAACCCGCTACCCTATATTGTTCCTTGGGTGTTGGAAGAGGTGACAGAGGGAAACTGTCATAGGATAACAGCTCAAAATAATAAAAAATATCGCAGTTGCCAACTCGCTTGCCAAGCGTGCAACTATGGTTGGCATACATATTATTCAACTGTTTACGTAGATAAGTGTTACATCCTCTTATCAAGGATTTGAATAATGTGTTTACAGATCTGATAGATATTGAAATTATATCAATAAACAGTGACACGATGCTTTGTACCTCCGCATGATTTATTTAATTTGTTAACTTGTGCTTAGCTGAGGTATGCAGAAGTCTATGCAGTTCAGGAACTGGAAGTCAGTCACGACTTCTGTCGGTGTCATCACGTCTGTGCGTTATTTACTTAAGCAAATAAATATCACCTTTAAATATTTATTGTATTCAAATGGTAACCTTTTAATAATACCCACTGGATTGCAGTACTGTGAAACTATCTAAGAAAATTACAATAAAATAAAGAGATAAGCATATTATATGCAAAAATATTTTATTATATGCGCGTCCCAGCTACCGAGCTTTCAATTCCTTATACCTGTGTTTTATACATATACTAGATTTTGCCCGCGACTTGGTCCGCTTGGAGTTCGGTTATATCGCGCCCATGTGTGAAAAAGAGTCTGGTACCAGCCACAATTATAACTGGATATCGCGGACAAAAGTTAGTAAACTACAAAACTTCTTTATACACCACATTTTTTGCAAATCTATTACTGTGTGCCAAAATTATCAGACTATTGGGCGAGCTAACAACAAGCCACATAGAATTGCCCGTGTGAAAAAGAATTTTCTCTCAAGTCTATACTCGCAAATTTTAATGTCTGCCCTTGTGATTTGTTTATGGTAATTGCAAAGCAGACTTTGAGGGAAAACTGTATTCGTTTGAATTCAAAGGTAAGATCATTCGGGATCAAGGGAATTCTTAGTACAAATACAGTTTCCCTTCACGCGCACATCCAGTTATAATTGTGGCTTCCACTACATTGCGATGTAACGCTTTTACTTTGTTGCACAGCTGAGGAGGTTTTGAATTTCGTAACAACGTAACAGAAATGCCCACGCGCAGAATAAGCTTATGACGTGGAAGACCTGATGGTTTCAGTGAATTAAGAAACTCGACAGGGTAGTTAATTGCGTCATCTGTGTTGAACACAGAGTCTATTGACGTGTACACCATTTCTTCCCCCTCAAAAGACGTTAACAATATATCGTTGATTGCCGCTGCTTGGTCCTTTTTCGGGGTTAGTATGGCACGTTCACACAACCATTCCATTGGCTTATCGTGGATATGAGCAATATCTGGGTAAATTTTGGATATTAACTCCTGTAACGTAAATACAACTGTGCACAAATTATCAGGGATGGTTAAAGCCTATACGCCACCCTTATAATTGAGTGGCTTATAGTTGAAGGTAGCATGAGCAGTTCGTCCATCCTCAAGTAGTGTAGCTGTGATCTCAAAAGAAGCCACAGCCAAAGCAATTCCGTGAGTACTTCTAACTTTTACTAATAGCAAATTTATGAGGAATGTTTTGTCTGTTCCACCGGGAGCATCTAAAAAGAATATTTCACCCTCATTTGATTCAATTTTTGTGTTACTTTGATTGTAAACTGCTTTTTGTTCGTCATTCAGTGATCCTTCATTATTTTAACTGTGTTTTCTAACGATGCTAAGTCGTAACTTGTCTCTTTAGGAAACTCTATTTTCAAATTGTTGTTGTTGCTTGCCTGAGGTAACCCATACTCTTTTAGTAGCCGACCACCCAACGCTAATACGGCATCTTCTATAACCGAAAGGCATTTATTAAATACCACATCTGTTATGAGCTCTACAACCACATCTCCCTGTCTTTCTATTTGCCTTTTAAAATCTTCAGATATGTATTCTTTGAATTTCTCCCAAAGACAAAAATAATCGTAAAAAGATCCCGAACCATTTGCGGTGATTGGCAAAGTTCTGCTTCTTCCATCGCTGCGAACAAATGCTGATCATCTTCTAGCAAGCCTAGAGCTATGCACGCTGATTGGAACGTGGAATATACATGACCATCTACAATTTTTAACGCTTCAAACGGGATTGGGCCCCGATCTCATGAAGAAACATGCGAAGGTGATAGCATTCTGTATTGTTCCGATGCACTGTATAAACCCTGCCCAGAACGTGCTTTTTTTTGACCCCTGGCCAGCCTTCAACGTTTGCTCATCTCTTTCTCCTTTGGAACTTTCTTTTATCCCAAACGTAGTATACAGGTACTTCTAGGTAGAGCAATGTTTTTGCAAAGTTATCCCCTTTACACAAATCGAAAAAAGATAGGAGTGTAGTTGTTGGAGGACTATTCAGTCTTTCACTCAGATTTTGCTCATTAAAATAAACCGTTTGCCCATTTTCCAAATGAACAGCGAGGTGGACTACGGGAGGGAAACGCTCATGAATGGGAAATTCAAGGATTCGCCATACTGCCTGCGTAGGTTTTAACTTCATCCTTCTCATTCACTAAAGCAAACGATGCCTGCTCTGAAACTTTATTTACGTATTTACAGACGTATTTTATTAATTTCAATATAATTGACATATTCCACATTTAAGTGAGCGTTAAATGTTTTTAATAATACTGGATTATAAGGGACTACCCAGCGATTATCTATGGTTGTGCCTTTGATATCAACAGAAAACCCACCGTCATCTAGTAAACGTCTTTTGTACTGCGAATAACCGTCTTTACCAGTGTGAGTTGCCTTATGTTATCTTTCATACATGGTGACTTTCAATTTAAAGTTCCACATGGACCATGTATCATATTACATTTAACGATTTCGTGAAGCTGTGGGTCGCGTTTGGTATTTCAGTATAAATTATATTGTCGATTTGATCCAGAGTAATACGTCTGTGAAGCCATAAAAGAATATAAATATGTGGAAGACCTGTCTTTTGCTATTACTTTGAGTACATATAGCATTGCACTTCACTAAATATTTTGCCCTTTGTCAATAAGTTCATGATCTTTTTCACCTTTAGTCGAAACACCCTCGAAATTATATCGTGTCTATCATGAGATTGTTGTCCTTGAAGCAATTGCTCTTTTATCTCATCCCAGCCAGGATTGTATGTGAAAGTGATAAAAAGATCAGGCCAGCTGTAATTTCTAACATAGGTCAAAGCGTCCTGTGTTCTTTCGTGCATATACCTAGGTGCCCCCGTAAAAGATGATGGAAGCACACAATTTGTCTTAGTTGGTGGGCTTCTGCGTCTTGTCGTCCAATAGCATCTTTTAAATGGATGTAACTATCAGCACGTAATTTGGCTTGATTATTTTTGATATAATTTAATCTCTCTGTTTTTATTTTGGCGTATTCATCTACCACTATTCCGAAGATATCCCGGACGTCAGCCTGAGCGAGATTAGAATGGCTCTCCAGCACCTAAAAAACAGCAAGTCTCCGGGTGAGGTTGGAATTACAGCGGAGCTTTTGAAAGCGGGTGGAAAACCGGTACTTGAAGTCCTTCAGAAGCTCTTTAATTCCGTCTTCCATAGTGGCACTACTCCGGAGGCGTGAGGCAGAAGTGCGGTGGTCTTGTTCTTCAAGAAAGGCGACAACGATCTCTTGAAGAACTACAGCCCGATTTCCCTTCTGAGGCGCGTCTACGTGCTGTTTTCGAGAGTCATTACGAATCGTCTCGCATGCAGACTTGACGACTTCCAGCCTCCCGAACAAGCCGGTTTCCGAATAGGCTTTAGTACCATAGACCACATACACTCCCTGCGGCAGATTGTACAGAAGGCAGAGGAGTATAATCTGCCACTTTGCTTTGCGTATGTGGACTATGAGAAAGCCTTTGATTCCGTCGAAATTTGGGCGGTGCTGCAGTCCCTTCAGCGGTGCCAAGTTGACTGTCGGTATATCTGAAGTGTTTGTACGATGGCTATCCGAGTACAAAATCAGAGTACGAAACCTATCCAACTGCAGAGAGGTGTAAGACAGGGTGATGTTATATCCCCGAAACTCTTCACCGGTGCATTGGAAGACGTTTTCAAGCTAATGGACGGGAAAGGATGCAGTATTAACATCAATGGCAAGTACATCACTCACCTTCGATTTGCCGACGATATAGTCCTAATGGCAGAATCGCTGGAGGACCTAAGCACTATGCTCAATGACCTCAATAGTGTCTCCCAACGAATAGGTCTTAGGATAAACATGGACAAAACAAAGATCATGTTTAATGTCCATGTCACACCTATGCCGGTAGTTGTTGGGAGCACTAAGCTCGAAGTTGTTGATGAGTATGTTTACCTGGGACAAATAGTCCTACTAGGTAAGTCCAACTTTGATCGAGAGGTCGATCGACGGATTCAACTCGGCTAAGGCAGCGTTCGGGAAACTACGACACATCTTCTTGTTAGACATACCTCAAAACCTGAAAACGAAATTGTATAACGAGTGCGTGTTACCAGTGATAACTGACGGATCTGAGACGTGGTCCTTCACTGCTGGCCGTATGAGGAAGCTCAAGGTCGCTCAGCAAGCTATGGAGAGGGCTATGCTCGGGGTTCCTTGTGTGATAAACTTAGAAATGAGGATATCTGCAGTAGAACTGGAGTAACCGACATAGCCCAATGAGTTAGTAAGCTGAAGTGGCATTGGGCCGGCCATATAGCTCGAAGAACCGACAACCGATGGGGAAGAAAAGTTCTCGAGTGGCAGCCTCGTACCGGTAGGCGAAGTGTATGGTGATCCCCCACTAGATGTAGTGACGACCTGGTAAGACATGCAGGAAGTCGATAGATGCAGGTGGTTCAGGACCGTGCTTTGTGGCATTCCTTGGGGGAGACCTATGTTCAGCAGTGGACTTATGAAAGGCTGTAATGATGATGATATTGATGATGATTCATGTACTAAATATTGACTAAAAAGGGCACGATATTTGACTAAATAGTTATCTTCTCTTTCTTTAATCGTTATTCTATACGAATAGAAACTTGGAGAAGAGACAGTTCTATTATGTGGCAACTTAGTTGTGGGATCGCGTTGTGGTATGTTGATTGAATACTCATCATCCCCCCTGCAAAACATCAATGGATACAGCTGTAGTGCATCATATGCTCGATGTATCTCCTAATAGGCTGAAGTGAATTACTTCGGCTCTCCAGGATGATGTCCCTTCGATCAAAATGTTGATCCACTAACACTAAAGCCACTTCATTTGTAGTTGGTGCTTTGTACCTACCTCTATATTTTTTGGTGGTTTTTTGCCAGCATGTATGACAACTTTGTATGACTCTGACGGAGGAGCTTTATCAATAGCACTTTTCAGATCTTTTATCTACGGGTTCACTTGATGCAGCATGTTCTGCAATTGTTTGATTAAATTTGGCTTTAAGTTAGGAAATTTAGAACATCAAATCTTTGATTGTCGATCATCTTCACCTATAAAATATATTTGAAGGTACTGAGCGTCATATTCTGTTTCTGGTAATATACTGCAATTAAAAGTCGGTGAAAAACCATCTGCTGTTACCTGTTTACCACCAAAGGAAGTCATCTGGAAACAGGCATTATATTTACGAATATTACCCATAAAATAGTCATGATGTGGGTGTAGATCATTAATCACACTAAAGAGTGGTTCAGGCAATTGTTTCAACCGATCAAGTTGCACTTTTACAGCGCTGCAACACATACCAGGTGTCTCATCCTTCCATTTCAGCGCATTGCACCACTGGCACTTGTATGTCATAGAACCCAAGGCTACACTGCTGTTAGTTCTATAAGCAACATCAAGATCATACTCCATAGCCATAGGACCCATCTCCATACTTCAGATTCCATAGCACCTTTATTTTTCCATAGACGCAGTGTAATGTATTCCTCATACTCTATACACTTATGGATTGGCAATTTGGTAAAAAAATTTTCTGATAAATGGACACAGCTTTACGATTTGAATCTGGCTTGTTCTGTCTATATGCACTTTTTAATTGACTGTTTCGTTTATTTTTCGTTTTTTTATATTTTAATGTCGACGATATAGATTAATCTATTCCGCTTGTTGGAGATGATATTCCACTGTTTACAAAAGATGTAACAGTTAAATGGTCAAGCTCTGAAAAAGGATCACGCTCTTCGACAGGTACCTCCATGCGAAGCTGTGTAATTTACTTCGCAACAATAGGCAGATAGGCGTCAAAATGTCCATTAGATAAATCATCGCTAAATCGTGATTACCTTACTGGACAGATATCTGTTCCGAACTATATGTATAACAGACCGTTCCGGTATACTTCAAACTGAAACGGAAATATTAATCCTGCAGCTTCCAATTCACAAAGTCCACCGTTTCATTTTTCAAAATATCGGCTGAATATTCATTTGCTGTTGAATAATTATCGCCATTTCTGTCGTGGGTCATAACTGAAAACATAGGCCAATCATTTACCACAAATCTAACAATTTGTGAACGCACCACCATGACATTTTCTTGGGTTCCGTACATTGACAATGAAAGAGCACAAAACAAACAGGCGCCGTCACCTATAATGGAGACGACAGTATGTTCTTCCATTTTTCCTTTAATATTAAAAGTTTCTGTAGTCACTTTTTCAGTGAGAAAAAATACTTCTATAAATTAAATTTAGAATATTTATCAATATCATTTACGTTATTTACGACCCAAAAACCTTAAAAATGACACCCAAGTCACCCAACCCATGATGATTTTTACATACAAACATACATCCATCCACTCTTCCATCCATTTTGGTTTCAAACCATAAACGATGCCATTTTCGTAATTGACGTCCCAAAAAACCATAAAACGACACCCATATTGACATTTCAACCACTTCGCACCCCCACGGTAGGTATTTCCCGGCTCCTACGTTGAATTTTGAAATGGTTGTTGTTTTCCTAATCAGCGACCCGATAAACCATAAAAACGATACCCATTTTGATTTTCAGAATTTGTCACCTCTTTTCCACCTTTTAGGGGTTGAATTATGAAACAGCCTGAAACACCTGTTTACTCATTTATTGATATGAGTACTCCTGTGAAGTGTCGAATAAAATATTTTAACTAATCTTGTTTCCCCATACAAACTTTCAACCCCTTTTTATTTACTCTTAGGGGTTGAATTTTTAAAAATCCTACAACACAAAATTGTTTATTTCTAATCTTTAACCTAAAAACAAAGTGTCAGGCGTCTAGCTCTAAAAATGACGGCCATCCATACAAACTTTTAATCCCTTTTTCATTCCCTTAGGGGGCGAATTTTAAAAACCCTAGAACACTTAATTGTTTATTTCCAATCGTTAACCTAAAATCAAAGTCTCAGATTTCTAGCTCTAGAAATGACGGACTTGCATACAAACTTTTAATCCCTTTTTCACCCCCTAAGGGGGTGAATTTTCAAAAATCCTTTCTTAACCGCTGCTTACGTCATTACAACTGTATGTATACTAAATTTCAGTGAAAAATGAAAAAGTGAGTATACCGTTCAGAGCCGTGGTAGCTCAGATGGTTAGCACTCGCTGTAAGCTTCACATTACTCGAGCAACCCGGGTTCGATCCCCGCCGGCACCAATGAAATTGTTAATTGCAATTTTAAGTGCTGATTTACCACGTGTTCAGCGGTGAAGGAAAACATCGTGAGGAAACCTGCATGTCTGAGAAATAAGAACAAAAATATTTCGTAGACATGTGAAGTTCGCCAACACGCATAGGGGCGGCGCGGCGGACATTTCCTTGCCCTAAAACCCTCTCAGAAATGAGAGGAGGCCTGTTCCCCACAGTGGGATGTAAATAGGCTGCAACTTTACTTTTAACATTACCGTTTAGTAGATTCGGTTGTGCGTTCATAAGTCAAGTTTGCCTTTTTTTATAGAATAAGGGTGATAAACGAGCACACAGTCCACCTGTTGGTAAGTGGTTGCTGTGGCCCATAGACATCTACATCTATCTTCACCTGTGAGGACTAAGATGGAATGCCTCTTTTCCAGTTAAAAGGGTATCCGGTTCTCTACACTCACCATACGAAACACAGCAGCATTAAGCTGCTATTTTACGCTGGTATTCTGTGAGAGTGTGGACCTACCCCGGTCGAGCCGACCCATTCGTGCTACAACTATACTATTAATATAGCTGCAGCAAGGCTCTACCACGTATAAAGCCTTATAAAAAATAATGCCATATATATATATAGATTTATATTATATAATATCACTGCTTAGACGAGAGATAACGTTAAATGATAACTAGTAATAAGATACTACTACTACTACTACTAGTATAAGGGGCCTCATAGATTATTATCTCAGTTGGTATGTGTCTGTTATCAAAGGATTATTTCCTACCTTAATGTATGGTAGTGAAAGTTGGGTGTGAAAGACGAAGCACGAGAGTAGAATAAACTCTGTAAAAATGCGGTGATTTAGGAGTATATTAAAGGTGACTCTGAATGACAGGGTGAAAAATTGTGTAATAAGAGAAAAGTGTGGTTTGATGATCGAAAAGATGACGTTGTTACCAAGATTATGAATGATGAATGTGGTTTGGTCATTTCTTGGTCATGATGTGGTTTGGTCAGTGGCTTAGAATTGAGTTGATTGCTGCGGGTTTGAATCCCGCACTGACTTCTCTTATTGCTTTCATAATTTCATCCATAGTTATCTCGTTACCACCTTCCTTTTCTTTTGAAGATTTTGTTTCACTTTCATTTATTTTAGATGCCTCATCCCGTCAAAATACACTTTCAAAACATTCATCTCTTTAGACTCGAAACTTCGTCATTCCAAAAAAACCAACATTAGATTGTTGTCGTTTTTTCTGACTTTCCACTGCCAGATCAGACGAGTTTACAGAACACTTTCAAATTCTTCTAGGCATTGACAGATTAAATATCGACAACACCTTAGGTTAGTACTTCATCGGCAATCTTATGGCGATCATATCTGTATATATTATAAAAATCAATTGCTGTCCATTAGTCTCACTAAAACGCGAAACTCGATTTTGATGAATTTTTTTGTGTCTGAGTGGGTCCCTGGATGGTTTAGATTCACAATTGAACGCGGTAGGTGGCGCTGTCGTCGAGATCCAGAAATAACCCATGCGAAGCCAGAGTGGACCCCTAGTATGTTATAAATTAAGTAACTATATTACAATTTATAATATAGTCATAATTTAGCTACAAAATAATTTGGAACGTGATCAGAGAGTGAGGGCAATATAAGAGTAATCAAGTAGACGGCGTGCTTTGTGAACTCTACTTAGAAACTATAATTTTTTATTTTATGTAAGTAGGCACTTACTTAATTTTTTTCTTTTTATGAAATATATCTCTTAGTATCCTTGCGCCACTAGGCACGTACCTAGTTTGCCTTAAAAATAATCCGCCGGTGATTCTAAAATTATGACCATAAATATTTGCATTTATTCGTCAAACGCCTGTGAGTTTTTATTTGCAAAGTATATTTTCTCGAATATTGCTCGATCGAGAGTGGCAGGAGGGATCTAGGCTTAATTTTTATAATAGTACCAAACCAATAGTACCAAACCGATATGAATGATAATTTATGTCCTCCGTGTCTCTTTCCTTTTCTTTATTTCTTTAAAGCAAGGAGCGTCGTACGAGTAAACGAATTGAAGGGTGGCTTCCCACTAGATGAAGAAAGAACTGGTAAGAGATGTAGGAACTCGAAGGACGCAAGTAGATCAGGAGAAATATTTGTAACTCATTACTTTAGGAGCCTTTTTGGGAGGATTCTAGCTAGAATTCAAGCTGACAGCCTCCGTTTGAAGATTGTATTGCCAGTACCCTGTACGACCTTCAGCGAATGTCGTTTGGTGATTCTGAGTATAAGATATGCAACCTTCGTTGGCACACTCACAATCTTTAGATCGTTGTTAACGAGAGACTTGTGGACGATAAATCCGACACCCGGTGATAGAACAAGTTGCTGGATTCAAGGATCACCGTGTCCTCCCCCTCTCTTCGGACCTCAGATAATCCTATAATATCCCAGCGCAACTTATCTATATCTTCCTCCAGCTCCAAGATTTTCTCGTTAGTCCTCAGGGTGCGTGCGTTATATCTTGACAGGTCGAGTTGTCTTAGGTGGCAACAGAACCTCCACCGAAGATTCTTAGAACCCCCTGCCCCACCCTTACCATGATCGCCAGTGTAGCCAGAAATAGCGGAACAGCCGCGGAAACTTGATGAGCTGGAGCAACCGCAGGTTTTAATTGTTATTTTGCTTTTATCATAATGATGCTGCTGCGCATCTCCTGCCTCAGTTTGCTTCCGTTGCCTCTTTCGACACCCACGGGAACATATGGGGTAGTGGATATTCTTAACTGCCACTACACGGCTAAGAAGAATAATTGAAGATTATATGAAATAGTAATAATTGACAATGAGTCATGTTTCAAACAGTTTTGAATGAGACCTACTGCCCAATTTTCTTATAACGTAATTATGTTAATGTTAGTGTTAATAATAAACATAAGATTAGCTGGCTAAGCTTAGGTTTAGTTATGAGCGTAGAATAATGTTCCTTCACTTTGCCTGTTACAGTTGAGGTACAGAAAAGGAGTTTTGGTATTGTGATTCACTACTTGCTCGGCTACTCTCCGGAAAACATAGCGTATTTTTTTATAATGATCGAAGATGTTCAATCAGGCACATTATAACTTCGCGCAAGAGAGATTTCTATTAAAAATCATAATTTTAATTTATTATTTAAAACATTTAGTTATTACTAGCTGTTCCTCGCGACTTCGCCCGCGTGTTATTTGGGGTTTTAGTTTTTTTGGCGCGGAACCCTTATTCTTTTTCTGAAATAAAATTAGCCTAAGTTACTCCTTATGACATCAACTATCTGCCAGTGAAAGTCCCGTCAAAATCGGTCCAGCCGTTTCCGAGATTAGTCGGAACAAACAGACAGACAGACAGACAGACCGACAGACAGACAAAAATTTTAAAAATTGTGTTTTTGTTATAAGTATCGTATATGCTTTCATATCCATTTAGTAAAAAGCCGTAATTTTAACATTACAAACAGACACTTCAATTTTATTTATTTGTATAGATATAGATGTGTCTTCGTACGTTTATTTTCTTTTTTGTACCACTGTAATAGGTTTCACTATTTATAGAAAAGAAAAACATTATTGACATAATTTTGGTTTGTAATTTTTTTTATAGAATAGGGTGACAAACGAGCATACAGTCAACCTTATGGTAAGTGGTTTCTGTGACCCATAGACATCTACATTTATCCTCAATAAATAATCAAAATGCAGATGCGTCGTCACCCGTGAAGACTAAGTTGGAATGCCTCCTATCCAGTAAAATGGGTCTCCGGTTCTCTACACTTACCATACAAACACACACATACCTTACTATACTCCTAATATAGCTGCAGCATGGCTCTACCACGTATAAAATTTTGTAATTATATATTATTCATGTATTATTGTAGCACGCAGAGGTTGGCTCGACCGGGGTAGGACCACGCTTTCACAGAATACCAGCGTAAAATAGCAACTTAATGCTGCTATGTTTCGTATGATGAGCGTAGAGAACGGGAGACTCTCTTTTACTGGAAACGAGGCATCCCATCTTAGTCCTCAGGGGTGGCAACGCATCTGCATTTTGATTCTTAATCGAGGATAAATATAGATGTCCATAGGCCACAGCATCCAATTACCATCAGGTGGAAGGTGTGCTCGTTTGTCACCCTTATTATATAAAATAAAAATTAAATAAAAATAAAAATTATTTTTTTCTTCTTTATGCATTGACCTTAAATACTTTACTGTATCCAGAAGTTTTTTTTTTACAGATATGTTTCTGCAGAAAAACTTTCACTAAGCACACTTCCACAATACTGATGGCCGGGATAGTTACACAATAACCTAACACAAAAATGTCATCGCTTGTGCCAGCAACACCGAGCTACAGCGCAACTACATATTATGCAGCTAAGTGTCGCGACAGGCTTACTCCTAAGCTCGTTTTATAAAGTTGAATGTTTAGGATGTATCCTCAATATTACAGGAAAAATTTTACTTGGTGGTAAAGTTTATGGCTAGGAGTTCATCTATATCTATCGCCAAACAGCAGTGTATCCAACCACTGTTGTACAACACATCGGCGACCTTTTATTTGTTTGGAGATCGCTGTGGCAATAACAGTGGCCACACATGAGCACGTTTGTCACTCTAACATAAACGAGCAACATTTTATAATACATCATAAATTCATAAAACTATTTCAGAAATGATAAAATAAATATATCGAAAACAACGTTGCTTACAGATATTTCGTAACTATTTAAATAAATCTGACGGGATGAAGGTTCGTAGACACTTGTGCAGGTATACAGTTGAGTGTTCAAGAGTTGCATGATGTAACAAAGACGAGGTTAGAACCTTGTCGCTGTAAATTGTTTGAGGCGCAAGGCCATGAAATTGACTGGCAAATTGTAATCCAAAATTAGAAAAACGTATGCGACACCATTCGTTTTATTGCGTTATTAGTGAATGACTGAAAATCGCAAGTCAGAATAGTATTTTTGTATTAAGATATTATGACTCCAAGCCACAAGCCTGTTTTCATATCCCTTGTAAAATTATTATTTTCAACTTGCAAATTATGTTAAAAGTGATGAAACCAAAAAATAATTTATTTTATATAAGTATGTACCTACTAATCTTTTGCGTACGTATACGTTCATCGAATGTTCACAGATATTATATTTTAAGCAAACTTATGTAGGCATATTACATTTGTTTGTTTTTAGCGCTTATCTTATGTACAAATTACAGTCGGAATCAACAACTGTGCTAAAACACAAATTATGTATATCTATCAATGTGTTCCGCGTTTCTGGGAAGCTTTCGTTATTATTAACGTCACGATAAGGTTTTTTATAATCAAGTAGGTTACATCTGTGATTATGCTGATAGGTGGCTTTTAATACTATTTTTTCATTCGTTTTATTCATTACAGCCTGTTAAAGCTAACTGCTGTACATGCCTCCCCCATGATCTTTATGACGATAAAATTGTACTTAGTATAATACTTACTAATAACGGATTATTATGTAATGTTAATAGTACCAGTGAAAGTATTTGATGTTACACTCTTTCTAAAACTAAAAATAAATTTTAGGTTTGACTTTACTACTTTTGGAAATAATCTATACTTTAATTCAATAAAGCGGAAAAGTTTTTTTGTTTGATTAAACACGCTGGAACTACCAGTCCGATTTGAAAAATTCTTTTTGTAAATGATAGCCAGATTCACGAGGAATAGTATAGGCTATTTATATTTGATAAACATCGAAACAAAATTATAGTAAAGTCACGAAGTATGCTTAATTATAAAGCAATTTTATATCTAGAAGGTTAAAGTGTGAAGATGTAAGTTGAGCCGTTCAGACAGCGACGACGGTTCGTTGCGAGTGGCGATTATGATTTGTTGGCATTTAACTTGGTTTACGAAATACAAGGTGAAAATTTGCAATGTGAAATTTCTTAGACTAATATGTTACACCTAATGTGTAGATGGAATTAGTAGGCACGCTGTATATATTATAATGATAATTATAAATATAGTCAACATCATTTTATTACATTTTTATATTAGCTATTTTCATAGCCAACTTTGATTACGACGACATCTTTCATTAAACATTAGAAGAAGATAATTATGTCCCTCGGTAATGAATGTAAGATTACCTGTAGTTGAAGAAATCCTTAATAAGATTTAAGTTCAAGATATTAAGGACTCTGAAGACTTAAGTTAAAGATATGAAGAAAAGTGAAGATAGTAACTAATTATAGTAGTTTTCTTTTATTGATGAAAACTAGTTGTGTACTACACGGCGGTGTAATAGAATCCAATACCTTATATCATCCCGGTGTGCTGTAAGAGGGGAGGTAATGGAGGCAAATAGGCAGCATTATTTTCCTGATATTTCCAAACTTAATAAAAATTTAATATAATACATAATAACAAACTGCAATTGCGAACCCATCTGACATATGTGTCCAATATGGAAAATATCTCCACTATAAGGTAAGGTATATGGGGAAGACTAGTGGACGTTGATAGGCTGTAATTGGAACTAAAACTGATGAAATACGAGTATAATATCAAAACTACTGGTTACCTACCTACCTAACTAACCAAAAATTAAACCTTTGATTAAAAAGCAAAAGCTGACATTAAAGAACTAAAACAAATAAGATAATTTCACATAATAAAGTCAGTGCTAAGACACAGTGTTAAAAATTATAGCCCTGATTTGAATCTGTAAAATAATTTTATTCTTCTTAATTGTTTGAATTAGACGTGATAGAAACATGCTGTAGCTATATTATGGTTGTAGCACGAATAGGTCGGTTCGACCGGTGTAGGAATACATTCTAATAGAATACCAGCGTATAATAGTAGTAAAATACTGCTGTTTCGTATGGTGAGTGTAGAGGACCGGGCACCCTTTTTTACTGAAAGGCATTCTATCTTATTCCTTGGGGGTGGCAACGCATCTGAATATTGATTCTTCATCGAGGATAAATGTAGATATTTATGAGCCACTTTGTTTTGTCACACTTATAAAAAAATGAGGGAGGTATATATTTAGTAGTGGATTTCTAATCTGCTCTAATGATAAACACTAAAGTGGCCATTTTTGTTCGAGATGACTTTTGAAGCAAAACATATTTTGTTAGTTTCCGCAGTGATTCTAACGCTACTATCTAGCCTTTTTATTTTTATTATAAAAGTCACAATCTATCTGTTGGTAAGTGAATACTGTGGTAAGTTTAAAAGTCTACCCATACATAAGGCTTTTAAACGTACCACGGCATCCGCCATTATAGCATCAGCGATAAATCGGACAAAGATTAAGATGAGTGACTATTGAGCCATATAACTATACATATATACTTGTAAAAGTTATATGACTCTATAGTATTTGCTTCTGAGTTTAAAGCAGCCGATTACTTGGAAGTAGTTGCCGTAGTCACGAAGACATTATCAATAATGGTGCGAAATGTGCATAGTATAAGATAATATTAGGTTATCGGTCGAAGTACAATTATATGTGTGTGTCTGTATGTTCTTCTTCTTAATGTCACAGTGTTTGATGACACTAGGGAGAACATAGACTTACTACTACTGGATTAAGTATATTCTAAGTCTATGACGGAGAAGTATTAAACGCATCAAAATATGACTGTTTAATTGCAACATCGAAGCTACCGTAACGAAAATGTCTTTTAGCCTCACGTTGATGTCCTGTGTATTCAATTTTAGTAGCGTTAGTATAATGATTTCTTATATTTACATTAATACTACACATTAAATTAAGTGATTTTTATGAATTTTGTCGCGTTTTATTTAATATATTTTTAATTATTTCAATTCCAGAGGTTTCGGATATAGTATTTTTACGACCTAACACGAGCTTTAGTATGTTTACGACCGCGTACTTGTAAGAAGACTTGAATATCGGAATACAAAAATAGACATTGATGATTTATGTGTCTGATTGTACAATATTATCGCATACGTGGCTTTGACAATTAATGAAAAACTACGATAGATTTTAACGAAAACATGTAATGGCGAGTACGTGCATACACACGTGTGTTAGTTTCTACACTTGTGGTAAAATATCTCTTATGTAAATTGTTTGCATCGGTATTTGGAACTTTTTTATTGTGGCTGAGATCGGTTAGGAATTCATCATCATATTGTTTACCTTTGACTGAAAATAAAACTGAAAAATAATTGCTTATCTATTTCGACCCCTTTAAAAATCAAATATTGTGTGTCCCTTTAAAATTGTATTTATATTTGTAGATAGCGAAATGTCAGCCTCACAGAAAACCAGCGTGAAGTAGAGGTTTACCTCTGCGTTTCGCCTGGTGAATGCAGGTGGCCGGAGGCCCTTTTTACAGGAAATGAGGCATTCCATCTTAGTCCTCACGGGTGACAACGCATCTACATTTTGATTTGTAATAGAGGATATATGTAGATGTCTATGGGCCGCAGCAACCACTTACCATCAGGTGGACTGTGAGCTCTTTTGTCACCCTCATCCTATAAAAAAAAGCCTGGTCATAAATAATGTAACAATTAAAAAAGTTTTACCTTTTTTTTCTGAATACAATTGTATTATAATTGGACAAACTATGTCATCCTAACTTCCATAAAAAGCTTGAGTAGATGCAGAGATGTGTTGGCTAATGTACACATATGTAATGTTTCAAGTAAATGTTTATTGCTTATGACAGCCATTAACCTTACAATGTTTTTATACTAAGGATTAGGTTATTACGAGTAGCTAGATTGGATAGTAATTGCATTTAGAATCTGTTTTTTTTTTGTATTCTGTAGCAAGAAATGATATTATATCTTATTTTTTTTAATTAGAGGGATATTTTAATTTATTGTTTTATCATTGAAGATGCTGCTTCAGTTAATTTCCATGTGTCGGCTTTTACGGCGCCTACGGCATAGATTACCTTTGCACACCAAGCCTACGAGATGATGTGGGGTATTAGATTATCTTACGCCGTTTAGTGAGTTTAGTATAAATAAAAAGAAGAACTATTTATCCACATTGGAATAACTTATGAGAATATTTACACCATCCATGTTTAATAATCACTAATAAACCATTCACGTGTGTTATTCACAAATATACAGAGAGCGATCATCTTACTAAAACCTTTTTTTCTTCAATAGGCGGCCGACTCTACGAGCCATATAGCCGGTCCATTGTCATTACTGCTTACTAACTCCTTGGGCTATATCGTTTGCTTAAGGTCAATATTTTTTCTGTGCGGTGGCAATATTGTAAAAATGGTTAGTTACATTTTGAATCTACTCTATTGTATATGTCTATCATTTAATGCTGTTTGTTAAGTTGTATGAATTCTTAGTTCATTCTCGTGAGTACCTTAATTGTAAATTTATTAGAAAATCTTTGACTGTATAAGTCGGGGTCATTTGAATGTAAAGTTCATCTAACATAAAGTTAATATATTTGTGATTCTGTCTGATTATAATCAACAAGGACTGGTCGTCCCTGTCTAATAGTTTGATTAAATCGTAGGTCTGCTGGGCGTAAACGTGACTGTTGATCAAGAGGTTTGAATCCCGGTTTGGTAAAAATCAGTTTTTGGGATATTTCTGTCAAGAATTTTTGTTGTTAAATTGGCACAGTGTTTCATTCTCGTATCTTGGAAATGTGAAGCTGTTGGTCATGCGCCTGATCTCCCTCCAGTCGTGTCAGATTGCCGTTCCATTAGTTTATGAGTGTGAGGCAATAGAAAGTGCACCTATGCCAGAGAACACACTTGTTCATTATAATCGTATCCTGCCAAGATGGCTAGTCTCCGTTGAGACAAGCCGTCGTCACAGAAATTCGGTCTGGACGATATTATTATTAACACATGAGTTCAATTGTTATACAATTATATTATTATTTTTGTTATTTTTTTGTAGTTGAGCCGTGAGCTCGAAGTGTAAGCTCTATTCTATTCTATAAATATTGGAATAACTTTTTCAAAATCAAGTAATTTTCAAGTAAATAGTAATATAATAGATTCCATATTTAAGAAAACACATTGTCTAAATAATATGTATCATTTTAGATTTAAAAAATCGATATGTTACCAAAAAAAGATAAATAATTTAAGTAACTTTATTTTTTATGTAATTAAATTATTTCGTCATTTTTAATGAAATTTCCAAGAAAATTATAGATTAAATTAACTAAATACGATGCACTTTCGCAGATGCACTTTCGCCAATGCAATTTCGCCATTTTAATTTAAGTTATTGATGCCTTAGCTATAGGAATTTAGAGGATGACAAACAACTCATTGTTTAGAGGCGTTTTGGACTCCCTCGTTGGATTTGAAAATTTTTCCCCTGGATAAAATTACGTAAATTAATAAAATAATTGAAATCATGGATATCTGGCGATTTTATTTAAATTTTTTATGTATGTTATGTATGCGGGATGACGGAGGGTTTTCAGTTACACGCCGTTGTAGTTTGAAATTGTTTGTTGTTCAGTGTGTCGGTCAGGGTGAGCATTGTCATGGAGAAGTTGTGAACTAGAGTAAATGAAAAAATTCGGATGACATATTAGATACGAGTATATAAAAATAATAGATACCGAGCTTCTCCAGTATTATCTGCAATTTTGGCAGTATTTTTACTCATTATTTGTTATATACAATTTAATTGTAAAAAAAATTATATAAAAAACTTAATTTTGTATAAATTCTAAGTCTTAATTATTTACTATCAGAACCAGTCCACTTTATTTAGTTTGTTTCGTTCGTTCACTTACAATTTTCAATTTTTTTTATGCCTATACATATTTATTTCACGTAACGACCCTAGTTATAATAAATGGTGAGACAAAGTATTTCAGACAACGAATTCTTGACAAATCTTTGTACAGCACGTGTATATAGTGATGCAAGTTAGTTATTTATTTGTAAATGTTTACCTAGCCATGGTCAACTGTTATTAAGGTAAGTTTTGATTTGTTTTGTTTTCCTATAATAACTTTGTTACAATTTTTAAAGCATAAATCCTAATGGTGCTTAACTAAAATAAATAAAAACATCTACAATAATTGTTGTGCCTGATGAGACAATATAGTACAGTCATAAGAGGCTTGTTTTTTGACTCCATTTGCATTTGGGACAACATCTAGCTGTCTCCTCTGAGTCTTCTTGTTCTACAGCTTACTAGAAAAGGTGATTAAGGTCTTAATGAAAAAAAAAAACTTAAACTTTTATATTGTTTATTTATAAAAGCATCAATATAAAAGTACAAAAAGTTAATATATGGCACGAGAATTTAGATACCACGATCCTCGATTCTGTACGCTCAATGTTATTAAGAAATAACTGAGATCGAGAGCTTGTATGTGTTCGAGTTATTTCAAAATATGCAAAAAACTGTTTAACTGCGTTGCTGGCGATTTTTTCTATTAGGATATATACATCAGATTAAAATCGCCATAATGATGTTGTATTAAATCTATTTCTTTTGGCCAAGGGATGTCTTGGGTTGATAACCGTTTGGACCAGCGGTGAACGTGACAGTGTAGTGCTTGCCATCCGGAGCAACGAAGGCGTACTGGCCTGTTACGGTCAAAGCAGCATTTTCGGATTGAGGATTGTCAATTTTACCCTCCTCTTGTCGTGATGTGCCGTCGCTAGTTTCATATCTGATGATAAAAAAAAATATGATAAATATAAAACTTCATAAAAATACGATTATAATATAGTTAAATATAATATCTAAATTAAAACTGTAGTCACTTGGGCAAAAGAAAGTTGGTAACTAAAGTTGCTGAAAACCAAGCTATTCTCTTTTCTGAAATATTTTATATCATCTCTCGTTTGAGGATCAGAATATCAGTTCACTGAGCTCTTTAAAAAAATAGAATAAGAGTGATAAACGAGCACGCAGTCCACCTGATGGTAAGTGGATACTGTGGCCCATGGACATCTTTATCAATCCTTGATTAAGAATCAAAATGCAGATTCGCCATAACACTCCTGAGGACTAAGATGGAAAGCCTCGTTTCCAGTAAAAAGGGTCTCCGGTTCTCTACACTAACCATACGAAACAACAGCAATGAGCTGCTATTTTACACTGGTATTCTGCGAGAGTGTGGTCCTTCCTCTGTGTAGTTGACCCATTCAACAACTATAGTATCGCTGCAGCATGGCTCTACCACGTAGTAAGCATTTTCATGAAATTATACTACAAAGGGGCACTTAACATAAAAATAAGCAAAAAGTGTCTAGTTTTTTTTAAACAAATCCTGGAATATTTTTGTAAATTATAAGATTTTAAATTATTGTTCTCCGCCTGCATAATGATGGAAATGTTAAGTTTTCACTTGTATTATATTCTTTACTCACATATCTCTATAAACTATGCATGCGATGGACGTAATACTTATGCATAGTAATTCCAGTTGCAATTAATTAGCATCTGAATACATTGAAATTGGTAAAGGTCGTAATCAATATTTTGTTGACAATTTTAATCCTGTTAATAAACTGTAAAAACTGTTTATTACTATAATATTAGTTTGTTAGTACAGCTTAGTATATAGTATTATTACCCAGTATTATTAACACGGTAAATCTTTGCAACTCTATGTATTTCTGCTGTCAGGTAACAGCGCTTGGACTGCTGAACGGTCTAAAGGTATAGGTATACAGAGCGAGTGTAACTACAACGCATCTGCAACCTTCTTCGTTTAAAGTTGCTTCGTTTAAATGTGTCCATGAAATGCAGTAGTTACTTACAGTCAGGTGGACTGTTAGTTCGTTTTTTTTTAAAGAATAAGGGTGAACACACACGTGTTATGTTGTGGCCCATTGAAGTCTACATGTTATATCGTTTATGAATCAAAATGCAGATGCGTTATCACCCCTTAGGACTAAGATCGAATGCCTCGTTAGTTTAGCTAGTTTTGATATCCAATAGTAAATTTATTAAAGACATTATGTAATAAAGGACTAATTATCGTTATATACAAACTTTATTTAAAAACAAGAAATATTATAGATTTTTCTTTTCTTGAATCACCGTTTAAAGTACTAAATTAGAATGTATTACTTACGCAAAACTGTATCCGTCAGGTTGTACGTCGCTGTCAAAACGCAAGATCTGCACATCTTGATTGTTTTGTTGTGGGGCTCCTGAGCACAGGGCAGCCATCAAACATACAACAGCCACCTGAACAAAAGTTCATAGGTACAATATGTTGCAATTTTATAAGTTGCTGTCAAAAGAGTAAATTTTAATCATTTAATTTTTGTATATTTCAATTTATGTAAAATATACATATTATTTAAATAAATATCGTAAGGAGTAAATAAAGTTATATTATGTATAATAATAACATATGTTGTAGTATGGAACATTGTATAATGTACACATTTAACGAAGTATTAAAAAGTTGATGACGATTGAAACGATTATTGTTTTTAATATTATATTATTACATGTATTTAAATGAATAAATGTTTATAAATATTTAAGAGACTACCGTATTTCATATTATGGATAATTTTTATAAATACTTTTAAATAAAAATGGTTGTGTGTGAAACTACATTTTTTTTGTACCAGGATATGTAACAACACTTTTTGAAATATTATATATATATATATATACATGTATATAAATTATAGATATATTCTTATTTTATGGTATTACTTTTAAGGTCAGATGTCAATATTATTTTCGAGCAAATCGTGATAATCATAATATGTTCTTGAATATTTTAATACTTTAATTTTAATTCATTAGTGAGTAAAAAGCTCTAAGTAATATAGAATTAATAGATATAATAGAATTATAAAATGCAAACTAAATACAGAAATTAATGACTTTAAAATTATTGCATGATTGCTTTAACTTCTTTGCTTGCATTTGCAATCCGGTATTGATGCAATTGTTGTTCAAGATTTTTTAAAATACAATATTCACTTATTTCAATGGTATCGAGCTTTTATTTATTATCAATCGCAATTTATTATTGTTAGAGAGATTTCAAAAAACAAAAAAAATTACTAAAATATATTTATTTAAATAAATAACAAGAGTAGCTTAACTTGAAAAAAGTTCAAATAAAATATATTATTAGAAATATTAGCTACTTACGTATTTGAACATGTTACTTAGTTTTCGTCTTGAGCACAAACTAACGAATGAGTAACGACTGTAAAATCCTTCATTTTATATGATTGCCAATGTACAGCACTGCAGAAGGCTGACATCATGTGAGGATAGGTCGGAGGTGACGAGCTGTGCACTCCACTCTCTTGATCGAGAGAACTCGGTTTTTTGTAAACTTAGACGGTCACAATTCTTACAATTAGTAATGCGACAATGCACTTAATATGAAGTACATATTACGTAAATATTACTTTATTGCAAAGGCAAAGGTACTGTTTTCATTCAAAGTTTTTATTGCGCAATGCTTTTAAGATGCGCTTTACACGTTACGCCTTTGCATATGTATAATTATTATTTGTGTACGTTATTGCGTTGTCAACATATTTCTGTCAATCAGATTTTTATTAAAAATATGTGAAATATTAAAGTTATGCGATTATGATCTTGTATTGAGTTGTATTGTATTTCTTAAAATAAGTAATTGATATGATATAAAACTATTTGAATACTTTTTATAGATTTCGTTCAAGATTTTCCTTCGATAAAATCAAGGCAATATATATAATAAAAATAAAATAAAGTATGATACCGCAATTATATACAGCTTAAATAATATTTTTAATAAAAATTACAGTATTCACGTTATCGTCATCAAAAAGCATAGATTACAAAATCCAAGTAGGTAGATAGGAAACATGAGGCCTTTAATCCGGCTTGAGGTCACTGTGTCATCTTAATTAATCGATTGTGCGCATGTGTTCGTTTGTTCTTTAATGCCGATTTAATATTTATTGTCTAATTAAATAAAAGGAAATGTGCAAGTGACGTACTAGATGGGCTGATTTAGAAATAGTACGTGAGTGAAAACACAATGGGCTCATTTGAAAGTTTCGAATCACTGTTGTGTGATGACACACGTTTGCAAAAGCTTTGTCAAGCGTTCATGATTTATTAAAAACAAAGTTAAAAGTTTCTGCATTATAAATAACGGACGTCATACTCAAATTTACTAATTTTATTTGTATATTTTAAAGTGTATTTATTATTGATGAGCCTTTGTCTATTACATTTTTCTTGTTTTTAAAAACGTAAAAACCTTTACATAATTTTTTTTTGTATGTAGAAACAAAATGTAAAGTCTTATCTTACGATATGTTATAATACGGTTTTACCAGAGTTATATACGTTTGTCCAGAGGCTGCATCTCATTATCGAGAGGATATTTGGAGAAAGAAAAAGTCAGCCACGCTATCCCAAAGCTTGTTGTTAAAATATATTCAAACCTAGCCCGTGACTTCGCTCGCGTGGAGTGGGAAATTACAGCAATTTTGTTTATAATTTCTCCCGAAGAAACTATACTTTTTTTTAGGTGTACCAACCTACACTATGTGGGCTACCCATAGACTAATAATACTATTATGTATGGACTGGGTTATTAAAGCAATATTAAAGCGAAACTATATATCCTCTATATCCCCTATCCATGGAAATTTCGAAAAATACTGAAATTCGTTATTAGTGACTACAATCACCTACTTACCTGCCAATTGTAAGTCTTAAATAATTATAGTTACGGAAATATGGCAACTTTAAAACAAAAAGGTAATTCCTTTTTATTCCTGATCACGGGGAATTTCGAAAAATCTTTCCTTATTCTATCTACATTATAAAAGGAGCCATGGTAGAGCCATGCTGCAGCTATATTATGGTTGTAGCACGAATGGGTCGGCTCGAACGGGGAAGGACCACGCTCTCACAGAAAATCAGCGTAAAATAGCAGCTTAACGCTGTAGAGGACCGGAGAAACTTTTTAGTGGCAAAGAGGCATTCCATCTTAGTCCTCATGGGTGACAACGCATCTGCATCTTGAGTCTTTATTGAGGATAGATGTAGATGTCTATGGGTCACAGTAACCACTTACCATCAGGTGGACTGTGTGCTGGGTTGTCACCCGATCCTATAAAAAAAAGCCTCTGTTCGAGTTCGGGCTGGGCGCTGATGAATCGGTGAGTGAGTGAACCGGAACTTGCCGTTTTATATTTTTTACTTGGTAGAGCCATGCTACAGCTATATTGTAGTTGTTGCATGAATGGGTCGGCTCGACTGGGGAAGGTTTCTCCTTCCCCAGCTCTCATAGAATACCAGCGTTAAATAGCAGCTTAATGATACTTTGTTTCGTATGGTGAGTGTTGAGAACCGGAGACCCTTTTCACTGGATATAGGCATCCCATTGTAGTCCTCAGGGGTGACAACGTATCTGTATTTAGATTCTTAATAGAGGATAGATGTAGATGTCTATGAGCCACGGCATCCACTTACTATCAGGTGGGCTCTGTACTCATTTGTCAACCATTTATATAAAAAAAATGATTTTTATATACGCAGAATTCCTCAAGATGTTTTCTATCACCGCTGATTACGTACTACATCAGCATTTTAACATTCCCATTTATAATATCAATATTGACATCGGACATTATTCGCATACTATGAAACATCGGGTCACATGACATAGAATCAACACGAAAGTAATTTATGAAGTAATACAATGCCTATTGATTTACGTTTAATAACTCTCAGATGTTTTCTTAATAAGCATTTATATCTTTAACTAAGATAAAATCACCTTATTATTTAAAAGCTTTATAAGCATAAGTTTCAAATTACCAAATAATATATATATATAATCACTCAAAACCTATAATCAAGTATTCGTTTCGTATTATTTACATCGACGGCAACCTTGACATTAACTCTTTGATGAGTATCACAATACCAAGATTGAAATCTTTGTTAAACTTTGCTTTTTTATGTACGTGGAATCCTAGACAAAAAACCGAGAATCATAGATTACAATGAATCTCTAGGAATTGCGTTTCATTGTACGTATAAAAAAAACAAATTGTTTACGTCTTAAATAATTGTTCTTCTGTTCATTAACTGCTATTTGTTGTTTTTCTGTTTAATATAAATGTAGAATTTTTGAAATTAAATACAAAGAGAGATAAGAAAAGTTTAAAATCGTTTTATTCGTTCTCTATCATTCCGAGATAGGTTCAAAAAATTTATCAAATACTTAATTTATCAAGACAGATCTCCAAATACACGCGGCGGGACTTATTCAACTTTCATACAGCTTGTATTGAAGAAGTGATCGAGCGGAACCAAGCCTCAAAAGCCTTTGCCAGAGATCTGTCTGCCAGAGGTTTTTGAGGCTTGGTTCCGCTGAAGACCGAATGCGGCAGTGTCGTTGTCGTGTCCCGGACACCTGAGATTTTCAGTGAGATTGAGAGGCTATATGGGCAGCTGTATCGAGCCACACACAAGTGTGAGTAATAATCCAAGAGGAAGTTTCATCCGTCACTATCCCGATGACATCCCGGACGTCAGTCTGAGCGAGACTAGAATCCACCTTGCCGGTTTTAAGGTCCTGGAGAGAACCTTAAACCCGGGCTAGCATAAAATTCCTGCGGAGCTTCTTAATTCTGTCCTTTATGGTGTCACTACTCCGGTGGCGTGCAGCAGAAGTGCATTGGTCTTGTTCTTCAAGAACAGTGACAACACTCTCTTGAAGAACTACAGACCGTTTTTTTCCCTTCTGAGCCGAGTCTACGTGCTGTTTTCAAGAGTCATTACGAATCGTCTCGCGCGCAGACTTGACGACTTCCAGCCTCTAGAACAAGCCGGTTTCTAAAAAGGCTTTAGCACCAAAGACCATATACATACTCTTCGCCAAATTGTACAGAAGACCGAAGAGTACAATCAACCACCTGTCTTGAAATTGAAATTTGAGCGGTGCTGCAATCCTTTCAGCGATGCCAAGTTGAATGTCGGTATATCGAAGTGCTGACGTGTTTGTACAGTAGGACTACGATGGTTATTCGAGTACAGAACCAGAATATGAAACCTATCCAACTGCAGAAGTTCCTGAAAGTTTTCACCGCTGCTTAAGATCAATGGCCAGTACATCACTCACCTTCAATTTGCTGACGACATAGTCCTTATGGCAGAATTACTGGAGGACCAAACACTATACTCAATGAACTCAATAGTGCCTCTCAATCATGTGTAACGTCCGTATCCCATCTATGGCGGTGGTTGTTGGGAGCAATATGAACGAAGTTTTGACGAGTATGTTTACCTGGGTTAAGTAGTCCGATTAAGTAAGTCTAACTTCGACCGAGAGGTCAATCGACGGATTCAAATCAATAAATTAAATAATAAAACATGTTGTTCAATATGGTCGTTGTTTGATTACAGTTAAAATTACTAATGGTTCAGCCAATATTTAGAATATAGATTATATAAGATTACATACTGTAAAAATAAGGTCAAAGGCACAGGCACACAGACACTTTTAAAAAACGTTTCATCAGATTTTGTTAAGTAAGTAGTAGTACTTATCGAAATCTAATTAACCGTTTTGAGTGCTATTTTCAAGTATACATCTATATACTGGCAACAATCAATGATATTTTACAAGAGTGGCCAGGTGACGGGGATGTAAAAGCATCCAATACATATATGACTAAAGAAATGTCTGAAAAATGTTTATGTACTCATATCAATGACCGAAACAAAAGAACGAGGTAAATAAAATTGGACAAGTGCATACAATGCACAATTAGTCTTCTGAGTTATCAGCCTTCCCGACATTTCATTATCACAAATATAATACTTTAAAGCCGACTATGAGAGAACTACTATATAGAGATCGTTAACTTGCCTGAGTAGCGTAGTAATTACCTCAATCTTCCTTAAGGATACATGTATCACTTCACTGCTAAAGGCTGGCAAAAGGCTTGAATCCGTAGCTTATGACTCAATGTATGCTGTGACTATTCATATACTCCGTCCATTAAGATTTTTTCAGTTCCATCAATTTTGTGTCGTTGAGTATACCAAACTTTATCTAAACAAACCTGCATCAATTAACATATCAACTATCTAGACAATGACAGTTTATGTATAGCTGTAAGCTATATAGACTTGGCCACGATGTCTTAAATTTTATTAAGGCAGATTCAAAAAACTTGAGAGACTACGATGCCTGGTTTGGATCGTTTTTGGCTCAAGGTATTTCACAAGCCATACAACGTGGTATTGTGGCTAGTTTAATGGGCGAGTTTGAGCCTGGAACGATTCGGGATGAGCTCTTTGACTACATTTTTGATAAAAGCTTTTAGAAAAATTTACTTCGCAAATATCCGCGTTATAAAATAAAATGATGTGTCTTACCTAGTATGAAGAGCACCTCCCGCCCTCCATCAATTGCGTGCACTATCCTCGTCACCACTAATCCTAGCACCGCTACTCCCAACACCACTACACTAGGCAAGACACACCATTGACGATAATACGACACGTGTTTTGCCTCTATACGAGGCATCCTCAGGTGATATAGATTCTACGGTGGCTAACCGCTAATATCGAGTAACTTATATATCAAAACGCATTAATAGTGACAAGTGTCGTATTATCGTCAGTGGTGTGTCTTGCCTAGTGTAGTGGTGTTGGGAGTAGCGGTGCTGGGATTAGTGGTGACGGGGATAGTGCACGCAATTGAGGGAGGGCGGGAGGTGCTCTTCATACTAGGTAAGACACATCATTTTATTTTATAACACGGATATTTGCGAAGTAATTTTTTCTAAAAGCTTTTATATAATGGATTTCCGCAAAGTAACGCCTGATTCTATTAATTATAAGTTTTTGGTGTTTTTTAAATAAATATCCATAATTCATAATACTTTAAAACATCTATGTATCACATATTAATATCACATATAGTAGGTATATGTTTTTGTTTAGGTAGGTAAAATAAAGTGAACATACACATATTATTTTTCCATATTAAATGCTCTAATCAAATAAATGCAAACACTTTGATCATTTTCCCGGCTGTATGAGTTTACATACCTTTGCCTATTCTGCAGGGGAAAACATTACATAAAATGTTACAAATGTAAATACACTGAGAAAGCGGGTGAGTAAGCATAGAAAGTTACTTCAAACCTTGCCATCAATAATCGGATTTAGATTGATATAAGAGTTCTTTGAGATATTGGGTTAAGGTAAAACGTGTTAGCTCAGGGGCTAACGTTTTCCGTAAATTTTATTTTACGCATACAGTCTGAGGTCTCCCTACCTCAGTGTCCCCGTTGGCATCACGTGTTTGGCAGTGAAAGAAACCTCTATGTATTGTTTCTAGTTACATCTAGTCATCAATTAGCTTTTTATTCTTTTTTTTTTTTTCTTATAGAATAAGCTAAGTAACTCTACCGCGTAGCGAGACAGCAGCTTCCACGTTGCTCGTTCATTTATAATTAATTAAAAATATAATAAATTTATAATTAATTGTATCCTTGTAATTTTTTTTCTAACGAGTACAAATGTGCGGTTGATTACCACATACTTATATGAAGTATTGATTATCTCTATACCTGTCTCTTTCTGTTGTCATTTAGAGAAAAATTGACAGCAACTCTAAGTATTTCTTTAATTGACGCCTACTTTTACCCACGACAGAACGGAGATGGTATATGCGTTTAGAGCCAGAAGTTGTCTGTGTGTGCAAATAAATGTTTCTGTTGACCGGTTTAGATAGGTTTTTTGTAAAGGGTTTATGATTAGTACGCGATGGCTCTTAGATAGGTGTTATGGTGTTAAACGCCAGGGAGCGTGCAATAAACACTTTTTGCATGTTAATACTTTTTTATAGGGTAGGGTGACAAAAGAGCACACAGTCCACCTGATGGTAAGTGGTTGCTGTACTCCATAGACATCTACATTTATCCTCGCCTGCGAATCTGATGTGACGACTAAGATGGAATGCCTCTTTTCCAGTAAAAAGGGTCTCCGGTTCTCTACACTCACCATACGAAACACAGCTGTGTTAAGCTGCTATTTTACGCTGGTATTCTGTGAGCGCGTGGTCATTCCCCGGTTGAGTCGACCCATTCGTGCTACAACTATACTACTAATATAGCTGCAGCGTGGCTCTACACGTAAATATACCACGTAATATGTATAAAATAGAGTGATAGTTTGGTATAAGATCGGTTTGTTATAATAGACATATTAATAACTTTGAGTAAGGTCCTTACAGTTTAAAACGGCAAAATATTTAGGTTGAGTGAAGCACGTGCGACTCGGTTCATGTAAACGATGTACACAGTTGACAAATCTCCGTAACGTTTTCGTGGATCACCTTAAATAAACTGTTTGTATGATTATGATTAACACCTCGCTTGTCAAGAAACTTCGAAACATTACCTTGTCAATACATCGACTTCATATTTATAGCTCACTGTGTTCGCTTCAGGGCGTAGACGTTCAGGTCTCGTCAACCTACCGACATCAATTCTTTGAAAACTCTCGAAAACATCAAAATGATGAAAATTGTAAGTAGTGTCTACTCTTATTACTTTAAGATAAATGATATTTAGCAAGCTAACTTCTAAGCTAACTGAATACTAAAAATATGTAATAATTGTTTTCATTGCTAGTAAAAAAGCGACTAACAATTTATTTAAAGAATATGCTATACATTTATAATGGATTTTTTTTTAAATACAGTACTAGCGATTTATTAATGACCGTATAAATTGCCACCATAGAATTAACGCTTTTTTTTACATTTAATTCTTTCCCGGCACAAGCAAGTGATTTAACATTCCAACAATTTAGTTCTACTAATCCTTATATTTAAAAAAAACTTTCCACAAAATAATAGCGTTAAGAAGCACTAATACTGTTAGTTTTTAATCGAGGATAGATGTATGAGTAGGTATATACCTAGTCAGGTCATAAATTCTGTCACATGTTTAATATGAAATAATTGAAACAAGTTTATTCATTATGTAACCATTTATATACCAAAATGAACTTAACAAAACGTAAATTCTTATGACACTAAAGTTTATTCAAAATGACCTCCGTGATTTTGAATACAGGCCTTCAATCTGCGCGGCCGGTCTTCTATCGCAGCACGAACGAGGTCCATGTCAATATCGGCGGCTGCCTTAATCAAGGATGTCTTAAATGACTCCAAATTGGGATGAGGCTTTGAGCACGCCTTTTCCTCCAAGTGTTGCCATATCTTGTAATCTAACGGATTCAAATCTGGACTGGAGGAGGGCCAGTCTTCGTGCCGGATGAAGTCGATTGCACGCGCCGCCAGCCAGTCTTGTGTGCTCTTCGCTCTATGAGCTGGCGCCGAATCTTGCTGGAATACCCAGTGCCTGTTATTGAACATGGTATGAGAAACAGGTTCCACAAGGTTCGTCAGGACTGTATTTTGATACACAACTGCATTCGTTTTTACACCTTTCTCACAAAAATGTACCTCTATTAAGCCCCAACCTTACACCAACATACACCTTATCATTTTGTTTGTTGTAGCTCTCTTCT
Organism: Parnassius mnemosyne; assembly: GCA_963668995.1. Taxonomy (NCBI): domain Eukaryota; kingdom Metazoa; phylum Arthropoda; class Insecta; order Lepidoptera; family Papilionidae; genus Parnassius; species Parnassius mnemosyne. The sequence goes on from CAVLGL010000159.1 coordinate 28,630,431, forward strand.
ACGGTAAAAATTTTTTTCATCCGAAAAAAGAATTTCCCGATATTTTTTTCCCGCGTACCGCTTCAACAAAGCGCGGCATCTCTTCAGTCTTATGTCCATTAGACGAGCATTCAAACGATATCCTGTTTTTCTTCGATATGCCCGAAGCCCTAAGTCTTCATTTAACAACCTTTTCACCGTGGTTCTGCTTAACCCCATCTGAAGGGCCAACAGTTTCTGTTTACGTTTGGGATTTCTTTGAATTCGCGCCTTCACAGCTTTTATCACTGCTGGAGTCCTAACAGACCGAGGGCGACCACTTCTTGACCTGTCATCTACACTAGAGTCTTCATTGTATCGTTTGATGGTACGATAAACGAATCTTTTGGTTATATTCAAATTTTTCAGTATGTAAAAAATTTGAATTGGCGCGTAACCGCAACGATGCAACGCAATAACTGCAACACGGTCTTCTTTAAGCGTCCACTCCATATTTAAAAATGAGTAATATTCTAAAAATTATACAGTTTTATTTTCATGAACAATTCGAAATTCGAATTCAATAAACGTTTTTGTGGCCAGCATTCTAAAAGAAAAGTTTTTACTGTGTGACAATACTTATGACCTGACTAGGTATGAATGACAGCGTCCACTTAACCAAGAGGTGGACTTTGCCAATTTGTTACCTTTATTGGTATAAAAAAAAAACTTACAATTTCTATAATATCAGATTTTGATTTATACTCAGATTTTTAATAGCATAAACAACAACTTCAACACACAATATTTTAATATTTCAACTAAATATCACTAAAATTTTTGTATATTATTTAAGTGTTTTGTATGTACAGATGTTTTTCGCTTTGGCCGCTTTGGCGTTAGCTTGTGCATTGCCACAGGAGCATAACCAGGCGAAATCACCCGTGGAAATCGTAAAACAGGATTCAGAAATCAACGTCAATGGATACAATTTTGAGTGAGTGAAAATATTCTAGTGTAATTTAATAGTCGTGTACTTATTATGATTCCACGCCCTCCTCGTTGATCGAGTTGTCGTAAGCGCGTCAGCTGTTCATGAGGTGTCGGAGCCGAATCCTGGACCGGGACAGAAATGATATATTGGATTTTTCTGTCAAGAATTCCTAAGTAGCGATCCGGGGTCAGGAAGTTGGCGATGTTTTATCTCGGTGCCTCGGAAAGCACGTAAAGCCATTGGTCCTGCGCCTAATCTCCCTCCGGTCGTTTGCCGTAACTTCTGACTACGGGAGTGAGGGAATAGAGAGTGCAGCTGTTACGCACATACTCGTAAATTATAATCTTGTCCTGAGCAAATGACTAGTATCCGTTGAGACTGGCCATCGTGACCGAAATTCGGTCTAGGGGACATTATGCTTGCAGTATTTTATATAATATTTACGTATATAATCGATTTACATACAAATTACCTTAGTCTCAGACTACGGTAATATGTTCTTGGAGCTTCTATATTTTCGATATTATGCCTTATTAACTTTAATTTTAACTTACAGTTTAATTTAATTTTCCATATAATTTCCATATTAACGGAACCAAATAATGGGGTTGTTATAAACTAATTTGCTTAATTCCGCGTAAAGAAAGAAAATGATGTGTCCTGCCCAGTCTTAAGGGGACCTCCCACCCTCCCTCAATCGCGAATCAATACTTATTTCTGTTACTCCGCCGCCATACAACAATTAAGCATTTATAATATGGTAGCACAAAGGTTCGATCCTCGCCGCTACTAATAAAATTTGTAATTGCAATTTTAAGAGCTGGTTTAGCAGCGAGGACTATGTTCAACAGTGAACTTTGGAAAGGATAACTTTAATATACGAAAGGAAAATACTATGTTTAAATAATTTGTTGACAGAACCATGTAATTCCCTTTGCATATATTAAATTATTGAAATTACAATTATTTAAGATGTACGTTAGTTTTCTAAGTCATTCTTAATCTTTAAATAATTGAATATACTTTGGTGATATTAAAAGTTATAGAAAATGCATTTTACCCAAATATAAATGTACTAAATCTGTTAGCTTGTGACTGAATTGCACATTAACAGTTTTATTTGTAAGGTCGTATTATTTAGTAGCAGTATGTTATTGACTAAGTACTAAACGACCGCTTGTGTTTCAAAACAAATGGTGACGAGTCCTACTTACGCAGTAGTTAAATGTGAGATTTGACAATCATCTATCAAGACGATTTTGTTTTGTATACATAACATTTAAAGATCTTTTTCAAAACAGTTATCAATATTACAGTCTTGAATCGTGAAGGCAGATACCGTGAGGACTAAGATGGAATGCCTCTTTTCCAGTAAAAAGAGTCTCCGGTTCTCTACACGTACCATACGAAATACAGCAGTGTAAGCTGCTATTTTACGCTGGTATTCTGTGAGAGCGTGGTCCTTCCCCGGTCGAGCAGACCCATTCGTGCTACAAATATACTACTAGTATAGCTGCAGCATGGCTCTACCACGTAAAGCATACATGCATAAATTGCACAAGGAAGACATACAGATCTGGAACAATTATTTGTGGGTCATAAAATACTTGTTCCTTGCGGGACTTGAGCCCGCGGCCCTTGGCGTCGCAACTCAATGCTCAGCCCCTGTACCACGGAGCCTTCGCCTATTAATGGTCAGAAATAATGTTGAAAAAGGTGAATATTTTAATTGAATTACGTTACTTTTAAAAGATTTAAATTTTTTGTAGTTACGTTCAAATTGATTACTTTGTATTAAACTTGATAGAAATAGTTAATTTATTCCATTAAAATATCAACAAGAAAGACCTGATATTGATAAGGTTGTTATTGTGACTTTTATTTCTTTTATGACAATATTATCTTGTAAAATTTGGAGTATTTATCGTTTTTTTAATTAATATTTTATTTAAGATTTTGTTATTTTTTTATGTTGTATTTCAAATGTGCAATTATATTTTGTAGAATTATAAATATATATTCAGCTGGAGTAAAATATTATAGACACTGTAAATAATTTTCAAGTATTTCAATGTATACCTACATATCATCTATACAATATTAATTTAACTATACTATATTATATCTCTTCCTCGGTATTTACTTGATGTTATTTTAACAGATTTGAAACAAGTGACGGTACATATAGGCAAGAGCAAGGAGATTACAAAAATGACACTGAACAACAAGGTCTCTCTGTAAAGGGCAGTTATAAGTACGTCGCCCCTGACGGTCAACACATCCAAGTCACATTCGTCGCCGACAAGAACGGTTATCAGCCCACAGAGGAGAATGCGAATCAAGAAAACAAACCCACTCAATCCTAATAGAACTAACGTTGAAATATCAGCGTGCTATGCGCTTTGCTGAAACCAAATATAAAATTATAAGCTAACTATCTAGTTTAACAGTTTATAATTTTACATAGTAATAGTAAGACTAGAGGAAATCTTCCCTCTAGTCTTAACCGAGAAAAATGTAAATAAGGGCAAAAGTACAAATTTAATGTGTAGGTTTGTAAAATTGTTCACAGTGCTAATTGTAGAAAAATGTCTATATATGTATAATTTAGAAACATGTTAACATTAAAGTTGTTTTTATAATAACACTGTTCTTGTTACTATTTGTTAGTTGATAAGTCCATGTTCCGCCTTTACGTTTGTAAATAATGACGTTGAATTCTTGTTTTCGAATGGGAAAGATTTTTGAGAATGATAACGAGAGCTTAAAGTTGAAGTTTTCGAAGGTCGCAGGTTGTGTTTTCTCATCACGTCGGTTGTTTTCCAATTTCGCCGTGGAGGAAAAGGGTAGATCTCTCGTCAGGCAATTTGTTCAGTCCAGGAAGTGGCCAACGCTCCCACGAGGTAGTATAGTGTTATTCTATATAGACTGGATCACTTCGGAACTTTGATAGCGTGGTTAAGGTTTCGGTTTGTTTAGGTTGTGGCGCGGCGACAGCGCCTTTTCTGTCTTGGAGTCCATCTTGGTAGCAGTGCTTACACTGCTGTATAGGCTATGAGACATTCTACCTTAGTGCTCAGAGGTGACAACGTGTATAAAGTATGAACTTACTTACTGACTGTCAGTAAGATCCTCCAAAACAGAACTCTTCCCAAAGATATTTTGAATTTTACTAATGCCATGATTTAATAGTGACTTAATACTTTGGCAACTACAAGTGCTTTTGGAGGTAAATTTTATGTTAAATTCAAGCTAGCAGCCTCCCCTTGAAAACGCTAGTATTGTATGGTCCATGGAAATTATTTCATTTTCAAATTAATTACTGATTGGTGACTTTATACACCGAGTTTAAAACGTATCGTTCCAATGAAAATGGAGTTATTCATGTGCCTTAGGGAGGATTCTGGCATACAGACTACTTAAGCTAGAATTACTTCACAATGCCTATATTTTTGGCTATGAACTGTGTCATGATTTAATGACTAATTATTGCCTTATACTTTAAAAAAATAGTATCACTTGTCATGTAGAAATTACTGAAAAACTTACCTACTAAAAGTGCTATACATACGAAGTTATTGGGTGATGTACAGTTGTGTCACATAATTTCAGTTATCGTTGTGGAGGTTTTTAACATGAAGGGCACAATAATATTCTCAATGACTTATCACTATATACGATGAATCTGTATGAGACAAAGAATCTTTAAGGATTTATGAATCTGGTAGGGGCTAGAAGAAATTGTTTTTCGACAGACCACGTAGAAGTTTTGTAAAAAAATTGCTTTTTTGTATGAGGCACTGGCAAGTTATAATTTATTTTAAGGTAAAGTCCTAGTGTGGGATGCTACTCACGTAGATACTCTGGCAGCCTCTCATCTCAGGGGTACCTCGTTTAGAGCCGGGGCGGCATCAGAGGCAGTTGAACTGAGTAAGTGGCGCAAATATGAGTTTCTGAGAGATGACTACATATTTGCTGTAGAGACTATCGGTCTGTGGGGTCAACGTGCGGTGAAGTTCCTAAAGGAACTCCATCCGCGACTAGTCGTTTCTTCTGGTGATAAGAGGGCTGGTTCTTTTCTCGCTCAAAAACTAAGTATAGCCATTCAGCGGGGAAACGCAGCCGGCGTTCTTGACACGATACCGCGGGGAGTTAAGGAGGGAGAATTAAGTTACTAGTTTTAGTTTTTTTTATTTTAGTTTCAGTGCGTGTTGCCAGTGATGACGTACGGATCTGAGACATGGTCCTTCACTGCTGGCCGTATGAGGAAGCTCAAGGTCGCTCAGCGAGCTATGGAGAGGGCTATGTTCGGAGTTTCTCTGCGTGATAAGCTTAGGAATGAGGATATCCGCAGTAGAACCAGAGTAACCGACATAGCCCAACGGATTAGTAAGCTGAAGTGGTAGTGGGCCGGCCATATAGCTCGAAGAACCGACAACCGATGGGGAAGAAAGGTTCTTGAGTGGCAGCCTCGTACCGATAGGCGAAGTGTAGGGCGACCCCCCACCTGTAGGCAAAGTGTAGGGCGACCTGGTAAGACATGCAGGAAGTCGATGGATGCAGGTGGCTGAGGACCGTACTTTGTGGTATTCCTTTGGGGAGGCCTATGTTCAGCAGAGGACTTAAAAGGCTGTAATGATGATGATGATGATTATAGTTTTTAATATTATTGATTGCTTTTAAGCATTTTGCAAATTAAGTTCCATTTGGATTATATTTGGACATATGTGGCTGTTTTTGTCTATGGCGTCTACAGGACTAACAGTTTGAACAGACGATGCAATGTCATTCACTCCGCAGCTATCAATCAACAAGCTGTCTTAATCATAACTTTATGTATTTTGAAAAAAAAAACATTGTAAAAGTAAATTAATTTGGATTAGAATAGAATAAAGATTACTAATCTATTAATTGACATTTGTTATTTGAAAATATGTGTATAAGCTCTTCATAAAATCAAGAATCTCCTAGTTCAGAAACTTTCTGCAAAGAAAGAAAACGAAAATTTTCAAAACTGAAGCTCAGGGTCGTAAATCGCACTGTCACGTAACAAAAATCTATTCACTATTGCCTGGAAGACGTCCAAATTGTTATCGGATGGAAAGATAGACGCCAATAAATCATTCCACTCATTTGATGTACACATCACGACAGACAAGTTTGGTTCGAGTGCGCGTCTCATCGATAACAAATAGATATTGAGCCATTTTAAGGTCACCAGAGGCTCTTCTGTTAAATACTAGACATATTCATTAATTTTACATTTACAAACTATCAAAAGTCCACTGCTGCTTGTAAGCCTCTCCAATAAATGGTCTCATATGAGGAATATTTGTCATTATTGTCACGCCTGGCAAGCAGGTAATCAACCGCAATTTATTTTATTTTTATCGGATAAGGGTGACAAACGAGCACACAGTACACCTAATGGTAAGTGGTTGCTACTGCCCATAGACATCTATATCTATCCTCGACTACGAATCAAAATGCAGATGCGTTGTCATTCGTGAGGACTAAGATGGAATGCCTCGTTTCCAGTAAAATGGATCCCCAGTTCTCAACACTTACCATACGAAACACAGCAACCTTAAGCTGCTATTTTAAGCTGGTATTCAGTGAGAGCGTGGTCCTTTCCTGGTCATGCCAGCCCATTCGTGCTACAACAATACCAGTAATATAGCTACAGCAGCGTGGCTCTACCACGTATAGATATATTCTGTTGTTATTAGGAAGACGCTGCAGCCCATCTCCTGGTTCAGTGTCCCTCTGTCGCCTCTTACAAAATCCACGGGATGATATAGGGTAGTAGATACTCTTACACGATTACTACATTGTTTATATAGTTCAGTTTCAGTTTTAAGACAAGTGACGGCGTGTAGCGAAAAGAAGTATGTTAGCTTATAACCGTGGGTGAACACCAAGGCATTGGCGTGAAAGGTTCCTATTCTTATAGGAACAGGGTGGCAACTGTAGCAATATACCCCCCATGAGCAATGATACTAATAAACAGCCCCCAGTCCACGGCGGCCCCGCTATTCCTGGCTACGGTGGCGACCATGGTAACGGAGGGGTGCTCTAATCTAAAGTCCCGAAACCTTTCAGATCGAGCTACAAAATAGTTTACAGTGCCTAGAAGATTGAAATGCAGTGGACGATTAAAATAACAAGCTCGTAGAAACTGTCCATACGGTCGGAGCTAAGTTTTGCAAGACCTGCCGCAGAAGAACACAAAACTTCTCCGATCACATTCTTAATCTCATGATAGCATACAGGCAGTGGAACAGGCAGACCTTCAAATGCATGCGGCCGGACTTATGCAACATTAATACTGTTCGTATTGAAGAAGCAATCGAGTGGTACTAGGGCTCCAATGTCTTGCCATGTCTGCCAGAGATCTGTCTGCCAGAAAGAGCGAACTGTCGAAGCTGAAGACCGTATGTGGCAGCATCGTTTTCGAGACACCTGAGATTTTGAGTGAGATTGACAGATTCTATGGGCAGCTGTACACCTCATCGTTGGAGCCACATGCAAGTGTGAGTAATGATCCAAGAGCAAGTCTTATCCGACACTATTCCGATGATATTCCGGACGTCAGTCTGAGCGAGATTAGAATGGCTCTCCAGCACCTTAAAAACGGCAAGTTCCCGGGCGCGGACGTATGCTTTCTTCTTTATTCTAATAGACTAAGAACAGGAATGAGTCCAGAATTGAGCCCTGAGGAACGATCATTAATATAGAGGACCTGGAAGAGTTTTGACTATTGTTAATAACTTTATTTGTTCTATTACTTAAACAGGAAACTTAATTTTTTTAATATTCATTTTTTACACCATAATGCTGTAGCTTCCTGATTAATATCACAGAGTAAACAGAGTCGAAGATCTTGAAAAGTTAACTAAAAATACTCCAAGTATATTTTTGCCATTGCATCTTCTGAGTTCTCTCATGCACAGAAAATATGTCGAATTAGCTCAACATCAATATCATTTGTCGAGCAGCCCCTTAACAAATTTATTTTTATGCAACAATTTATTTATGCCAAAAATATTTATTTAATGCTATCAAAAATGTTTTTTTTCTAAATTTTTACTAAATGTTGGTAGTACAGAAATATTGTGAAAATGTTACAAAAATAAACATGAAATTTAAGCATAAATATAACTTTGTTAATAAATTTATAATAATAGTTCATGGCTATCCTAGGATCCGATAGCTGTAGTCAAATCATTTAAAAAGGTCGGAGTGAATTCGAACTGAAATTCATCACGCTACCTACCGAGAAATGAGGGACCGGCTAGCATAATAGCAGAGTAAAATTTCTAACAGTGGTAGAGCCACGCGGCAGCTTTTGCTGTCGCACGGATGGGCCGGCTCGAACCGGGGTGGTACCACGACCTCACAGAATACCAGCGTGAAGTAGAGGTTTACCTCTGCGTTTCGCTTGGTGAGTGCAGGTGGCCGGAGGCCCTTTTTACTGGAAATGAGGCATTCCATCTTAGTCCTCACGGGTGGCAACGCATCTGCATTTTGATTTGCAAACGAGGATAGATGTAGATGTCTATGGGCCGCAGCAACCACTTACCATCAGGTGGACTGTGTGCTCGTTTATCACCCTTATCTTATAAAAAAAATTGATAATATATGTGTTTCCACTTAGATTAATGATAAGTCATCGCGCGCTTTGACTAGATACCGCGCTACCTGAATGTAACAGCTCCGTGAATGGGGCATTTTAATATTGTAGTGTGTATAAGACAATTTGCCAGATGCTAGTGTGCCTGAAAAATTGTATATGCTAGCAGCTTAACTATTACCCGATTAACGGGAAAATTTATTTTATGCTATGGCTTAGTAGTTAAGTTCATAGTTATGAATGTTTTCCAGAAATACTTAAAAATGAATAGTTTATTAATAACGAATGTAGCAATATATTTGTGTATATTATCTATAAGTTTTTCTTCTGAATAAATGACATATAAATGATAAGGCCTCCTTTTTATCAGTTTAATGTTTTTATTTAAATGTCTAACTAATATTCACAAATTATTTAAAAACGTAGTTATATATAGATATATGGTGTAATCAAAATAGTGCTTTATATTTCTATTCTACGTGTCAATATGAACAAATTTTACTATAGATCTATCTTCGAAATCGCAAGCAAAATCAGGTATTCCATACATTTTGAGCAAGTTCGTACGAAATTTTGTATGGAATAACTGACTTTGAGATATTTTTTATAGGATCGCAACGCATCCGCATTTTGATTTGCAAACGAGGATAGATGTAGATGTCTATGGGCCGCAGCAACCACTTACCATCAGGTGGACTGTGTGCTCGTTTGTCATCCGATCCTATGAAAAAAAGTATCTCACAACGGATAGGTTTTAAAATGATCATAGACAAAACAAAGGTCAATGTATAACGTCCATGTCACACATATGCCGTAGCTGTTGGGAGCACTACGCTTGAAATTGTTGACTAGTATGTTTCCTAGTATAAATTGTAATACTAGGTAAGTCTAACTTCGACCGAGAATTTAATCGACGGATCCAATTCGGTTGCGCATCGTTCAGGAAATTACGACACATTTTCTTATCACGTATACCTAAAAGCTCAAAAATAAGAGTACAAACGAGCGTGTTGCTCGTGATGAACAAATATTTGAGACATGGTCGCTGAACTCAAGCAGTTTCAGGAAGCTCAAGGTCGCTCAGCGATCTATGGTGAGGCCTTTGCTCAGAGTTTTTCTGTACAATATACTTCGTAATGGAAATATGCACCGACACCGTAATCGACAAAGCGCAAAAGATCAGTCTGATAAAGTGGCAACGGGCTGACCAGATAGCTCGAAGAACCAACAAACGATGAAAGGTTCTTGATCAGCCTCATACTGTAAGCAAAGTATAAGGCGGACTCCCACTAGATGGAGTGACGACCTGGTACGATATGCAGGAAGTCGATAGATGCAAGTCGCTAAGGACCGTGGTCTATTGTATTCCTTGGGGAAGGCCTATGTTAAGTAGCGGACTTGTGATAGGCTGTAACTATTATGATGAATTCTTAATAAAAGCCGAAACTTTTTCTTACCCTAGCATGTTGAGGATGTCATGGTCTGGAACTCATTGAGAAGAATACAGTCTATGTATTTTGGGTTTATTCCACTTTTTTCCATCAAATATCACACTGCTGGGGCAAAGTACACTCTTTAAAATGTGTTCATCTACTTTTCCCCACTAATCGTTTCTTGGTGGGACAAATTACACTGTTATAATAAACTACGTCCACTTTTCTCCACTAGTGCTGGCAAGTTCAAAAAATAGGGGTAAGGTAATAATAATTCCTATAGAGCTAAAAATTGGTGCAAATGTTAGGAACACTATTACAAATAAACTGTGAAAAGTCCCCATAGAAAAGAAAATTCAAGGTCAAAGTTCGCAAATATGGGTTTTTTGTATTTTCAGCTAAACGGTATGTTTTCATAAAAATAGATCTTGGCCTTTTTCCCCTAAGAATCTATTTTTGTGAGATATATTCATAACGTTGAAAAAGTTTCGACGCCACCTGTGAGGCTCGTTTTTTTAACGTGGTTTCCCCGGTAGACCTATTCCACAGTCTATAGTGGTCGTGTTTAATTAAAAAATATTGAATCAAATAAAAAAAATGCTATTGGAAGTTATGAAAACTGTGTAAATTATGAGTAATTGGGGAAAACTATTCGTCTGATTGATAATTATCTAATGGAACTTCAAGTGTTATATCTCCTACCAATTAGATAGTTGCATGCCCCTTTTTCGCAACCATAAAATATTGCCGCTTCCTGCATTGTACATTTACGAAATTTGTGTCTCTGTTCACAAAAATAGTAATTTATTTGAAAAACAAAACTACGTTATGATTAGGACTAATAGAAACATACATAAATTGTGTGTACCAAAGCAAAGAAAGAATACAAGTTTACTCAAAAAATGTATATTGTATGGCAATACATGTTTACAATAAATTTCCTGTTTGTTTAAAAAAAATGAATATAGGAATCTTTAAAAGTAGTTAAATTATATCAATTTCTTTTAAATAAATGTTATTACTCTAAAAATAACTTCTTAAATGATAAATTTGACTTGAATTGTAATTATTGAAATTAATCTCGGCTTAATTTATTGATATGTTTTAACTAAAAAATATTATGAATTAATTGATTGAAATTTTTGTTTTTATATAGATGCTACTTAGTTTCCTTAAGTATAGCTGTAAGTATATTTATATTCTATAATAATTAATGACTTGGTTTTCTATTAAATTCTAACAACAACTGTCTGAAAATATTTGTACGCAGGAAACTGCAGAATATTTAGGATCTGGATTATTCTGTAATAACTTAAATGTACCATATTCTAACAAATATATCATCTTATCTTATCTATCCTTTTTCTCCTTCTTTTTATTTATGTTCCTCTTCCTGTTTACATGTATAAATTGTTCTGAGAGCGATGCATCAGATGTCTTCTCCCTGATGTCATTAGAAATGGCGATTCAGCATTGGAGCATGATTGGTCTTGACAACTGGAACATGCTAATGAACACAACAATCCAACTTTTGATTGAGGGCTTTTCCGGTAGTGGTGGGAGTAAAGTCTGAATTGGATCTGATGTATTATCAGTGAACATCTAACCCCAGCCTTCTGGGTCTAGTTTAATACCAAGCGAAACTTGAACTTGATAATATACCCGAAATAGATGTCGATGAGCGGAAGCAGAGGTTGGGTTTTTTAACAAGCAAGCTAATTGCATTCGTTTTTTGTTATAAGTATTTCTTATAAAAGGAAAGTATTGAAACTTATTTAAGCAGGTAACTTTATTTGGAGCTTCGTATACAGAAAGAAGGAAGCAAATTCCTTCAGTGAGTACAGATTGTAGAGTAGAGTCTTTAAAAATTTCAACACTATTAACTATATCTTCTTTCTTAAACAATTTACACCAATTTATAACCCGCGGCTCCGTGGCGCAGTGGCTTAGCAATGAGTTGTTGCGCTGGGGGCCGCGGGTTAGAATCCCGCACGGAACAAGTATTTGTATGGCCTACAAATAATTGTCGCGGGACTGGATGTTTGTCCTTATGCAATTTATGTTTGTAAACTGCCTCCACGATACAGGAGAAAATCCCAGTGTGGGGGTAACGTTTAAAAAAAATTTATAACTTTTATTTTACCCCTCCGCTGCCAGTTATTGCGTGTGAAAATAGTATGTGATTTTGGCATTTTGAAAAATCAAGCAAAACAAACAATGCGAAAGCTTTCCCCATCATGTGCCGAGATTACTTGATGGTAAAGCGTTTAACCAGTGACTGGATTCCTTACTCGAAACAGCTAGAATACGTGCCTTATCTTGGTCACTATAGAAATTATGAAACAAATCTTTCTGCACGCTCTGTACCAACGGAATATCCCACTGTTTTTGTTGGTTAACTTCCAGTGGAACATTATCGCTGGGACAGAGTAAAGTAAAGTAAGAGCAAAGTAGCTTGAGCCCAGGCATTTAGAATTTTTTCTATAGCTATTTTAAGATTATTATCATTATCTTTTAAAATATCCGAACATTTTCATTTCAAGATCTTAGAATTTGCTTATGCCAGCCCTTGTGGGGAAAAGTAGACGAACACATTTTATAGAGTCCACTTTTTCCCACCAAATGGGTGGGAAAAAGTGGAATAAACCGTATTTTGTGCCTTTTTGATTTCCAAATATCATGAAATGAGGGAGGGGCGTTAACATTCACAAAAAACAGACGAACAAAATTTACGTAGTATTTTCACTGATTCGTGCAATATTCAGCTCAAAAACGTTATATTTAATTATTCATAACATGTGCGAAAGCCCTATTTTTGTATTTTTCTTTTAATTTAAAGACTTTTATTGTTTTTTTTTATTTTTTTTTGGTTGAGGCTTTTCTCCTTATTATATTACTACAAATAGGTACTTATATTTTACATTATTCTTATTGCCTATATATATAACTATGGGAAAACCTTATTACCAGACTAAAATGAGTTTAACTTTGTCAATGTGTTAGATATTATGTATCTATTATGTAAAAAGAACTTTGTTACATTATTCAATCAATATTTTAAGGTTTTAGAATTAAAATGAAATCAAAACAAAGTGAAATAAAATAAATATATTTATAATATTCCTTATTGAGACAACTTAAATTATAAAATAAATTATTTTTGCTTATCTGCAATAATTATTACTACACATTTAAAATAAATTATTTTCACAGTCTCGTCAATTAATTTATGATACCTAATACATTTCTTATTAAGAAATAATCTTTATACTTGTGCGGTATCCTCGTTTACCCGCTGTATATGTCATTTCGTAAAGTTGCCCCTTGTCATCGAACCAACGAACTGTACCAAGAACATTGAGGGCCGCGTCCGGCGTACCAGGATTTAATATTGAACCCTGCTCTGATCGTGAAGTGCCATCACCGCTGTCGTATCTGAAATTCATTAAATTAAAGAATAAATTATGTAAATACGTTAAATAAATCAATGAAAGAAAATAAATTCTTTTAATACAATCGAATCAGTAGTTTTATTAGTAGCGGAACCGTTACCGTTAGAGCCTATTAAAAATCCACTGCTGAACATAAGCCTCGCGTATAGTTTGGCTCATAGGGGGGATATTTGTCATAGCTTCTTAACAGTGGTAGAGCCACGCGGCAGCTTTTGCTGTCGCACGGATGGGCCGGCTCGAACCGGGGTGGTACCACGACCTCACAGAATAGCGTGAAGTAGAGGTTTACCTCTGCGTTTCGTTTGGTGAGTGCAGGTGGCCGGAGGCCCTTTTTACTGGAAATGAGGCATTACATCTTAGTCCTCACGGGTGACAACTCATCTGCATTTTGATTCGCAAACGAGGATAGATGTAGATGTCTATGGGCCGCAGCAACCACTTACCATCTGGTGGACTGTGTGCTCGTTTGTCACCCTTATACTATTAAAAAAAAATAGCTGCCACGCTTGGCAGGCGGGTTGGCAACCGCAATTTTTTATTATTAGTTGTTATTAGGAAGACGCTGCTGCCCATCTTCTGTTTTATTTCCCTCTGTCACTGCTTACGACACCCACGGGATGATATGGGGTAGTGGATATTCTTACACCGCCTCTACTAGCAATTTTTTTTGTGCGCGTAAAATACTATTTAAAAGACAACATATGACATATTTCCCTGTTCTTCTAACAGCCTCTTTTAATCCACTACATGCTATAAGATAATAAAGAATAGGCTTTGTTTACAATAACATGAGATATATGCAAAAAAATCACTAAGCTCCTAATTACTTATCGAAATCGACAAATCCAAAATAATACGCTTGAACATTAATTCATCCGGTTGTCAGATACATCCTCCTAAAATTAACAACCTAAATCTATTTTTGTATTTAAAAAATTATCCAGTCAATAAAGTTTTGACTGATGAAAAACCTTTATTGACTGGTCACAAGTTGTAGTCTCTATAAGTCTATATAATATGTACGGTGCACAGAAAAGCGGTGGCAAATCCACTCGAGAATGCTGAATTGAGTTCAGCATTCACGAGTACCACAGAAAGACATTTTTTTAAAAACGAAAGTGCTGAACAGTATAGTCTGCCTGATGGTAAGATAAATTTTATACGTGGTAGAGCCATGCTGCAGCTATATTAGTAATATAGTTGTAGCACGAATGGGTCGGCTCGACCGGGGAAGGACTACGCTCTCACAGAATACCAGCGTAAAATAGCCGCTTAACACTGCTGTGTTTCGCATGGTGAGTGCAGAGAACTGGAGTCCCATTTTACTGGATAAAAAGCATTCCGTCTTAGTCCCCACGGGTGACAACGCATCTGCATTTTGATTTGCAAACGAGGATAGATGTAGATGTCTATGGGCCACAGCAACCACTTACCATCAGGTGGACTGTGTGCTCGTTTGTCACCCTATCCTATAAAAAAGTGGCTACTGCAGTCCACGGACACCTGCAGACAAATTAAGACGAAGCAGGTTACAGATACGCTGTCTAGTCGGAGGACTAAGATGGTATGCTTTACACCCTGTTATTAAAGCTGACCGGGAAACAGCAAGCAACTGCAAACACTGCTATTTGGTAGCAGAAACAGGTAAGAAATTGATACCTAGCCAGACGGAGGCCTAGGCAGAGAAGGAGTCCTATCACTTAGCCAACGTCAGATCGGCTGTTGACACATCCAAATGTATGTTTATATACTATAAGAAACACCATTTGCAACCATAATATATTACTTGGTACTATCTGCATCGAAATGCTTATTCAGCTATCTGTCTGAGACAATAAGAATATTCATATCCACAGGAAAGGGAGATAGATACTTTAACAATATAATAGTTGAACCCGGAAAACGTTGTCCTGCCAGTTGATATCATAGGTTGTGTTCAGCAACGTTTTTATTTTAGCGCATGGAATTTAATTTATTAATTTCCGCGCTTGATTGAAAAAATATATATCTTTATTTTTTAGTTTACACACACACACACACACACACACACACACACACACACACACGCACACACACACACACACGCGCACACACACTCACACACACACACACGAACACACACAAATAAAATTTTATATTATATGTAACTATGTTATGTGTATTATATTGAATTAACAAATGTTTTTATATAGAAACTACTAAAATAGAAGTTATTTATGCAAAATACTCTTACGATACATTTTATTTTATTAAAAAATATTTTAAGACTGTAAAAACTCTCTCGATTTTATTAAAAACTTCTGGTTCTTCGGTCAGCAATTCGCCTGCAAAGCATGGTTTTATAGCACTTCCTCTGTGCAACAGGAAGAGCTCATGTCCATCATCATCATCATCATTACAGCCTTTCATAAGTCCACTGCTGAACATAGGCCTCCCCCAAGGAATGCCACAAAGCGCGGTCCTGATCCACCTGCATCCATCGACTTCCTGCATGCCTTACCAGGTCGTCACTCCATCTCGTGGGCGGTCGCCCTACACTTCGCCTACCGGTACGAGGCTGCCACTCGAGAACCTTTCTTCCCCATCGGTTGTCGGTTTTTCGAGCTATATGGCCGGCCCACTGCTACTTCAGCTTACTAATCCGTTGGGTTATGTCGGTTACTCCAGTTCTACTGCGGATATCCTCATTTCTAAGTTTATCACGCAGAGAAACTCCGAGCATAGCCCTCTCCATAGCTCGCTGAGCGACCTTGAGCTTCCTCATACGGCCAGCTGTGAAGGACCACGTCTCAGTTCCGTAAGTCATCACTGGCAACACGCACTGGTTGTACAATTTCGTTTTAAGGTTTTGAGGTATGTCTGACGAGAAAATTTGTCGTAGCTTCCCGAACGCTGCCCAGCCGAGTTGAATCCGTCGATTGACCTCTCGGTCTAAGTGGGACTATTTGTCCCAGGTAAACATACTCGTCAACAACTTCGAGCTTAGTGCTCCCAACAACTACCGGCATAGATGTGACATGGACATTAAACATAATCTTTGTTTTGTCCATGTTCATCTTAAGACCTATCCGTTGGGAGACACTATTGAGGTCATTGAGCATAGTGCTTAGGTCCTCCAGCGATTTTGCCATAAGGACTATATCGTCGGCAAATCGAAGGTGAGTGATGTACTCGCCATTGATGTTGATACCGTATCCTTTCCAGTCCAGAAGCTTGAAAACGTCTTCCAATGCAGCGGTGAAGTGTTTCGGGGATATGACGTCACCCTGTCTTACACCTCTCTGCAATTGGATAGGTTTCGTACTCTGGTTCTGTACTCGGATAGCCATTGTAGCTCTACTGTACAAACACTTCAACACTTCGATATACCGACAGTCAAATTGGCACCGCTGAAGGGACTGCAGCACCGCCCAAATTTCGACGGAATCAAAGGCGTTCTCATAGTCCACATACGCCAGACATAGTGGCAAATTGTACTCTTCGGATTTCTGTACAATTTGCCGAAGGGTATGTATGTGGTCTATGGTGCTAAAGCCCTTTCGGAAACCGGCTTGTTCGGGAGGCTGGAAGTCGTCAAGTCTGCGCGCGAGAAGATTCGTAATGACTCTCGAAAACAGCACGTAGACGCGGCTCAGAAGGGAAATCGGTCTGTAGTTCTTCAAGAGAGCGTTGTCACCTTTCTTGAAGAACAAGACCACCGCACTTCTGCTCCACGCCTCCGGTGTGATGCCACCATGGAAGACGGAATTAAAGAGTTTCTGAAGGACTTCAAGTACCGGTTTTCCACCCGCTTCCAGAAGCTCCGCTGTAATTCCATCCTCGCCTGGGGCCTTACCGTTTTTAAGGTGCTGGAGAGCCATTTTAATCTCGCTCAGACTGACGTCCGGGATATCTTCGGAATAGTGTCGGATGAGACTCGCTCTTGGATCGTTACTCACACTTGCGTGTGGCTCCAACGATGACGTGTACAGCTGCCCATAGAACCTGTCAATCTCACTCAAAATCTCAGGTGTCCCGGAAACGATGCTGCCACATTCTGTCTTCAGCTTTGACAGTTGGCTCTTTCTGGCAGACAGATCTTTGGCAACGACTTTGGAGCCTTGGTTCCGCTCGACCGCTTCTTCAATACGAGCTGTATTGAAGTTGCGTAAGTCTCGCTGCATGCATTTGGAGATCTGTCTGTTGAGATACCTGTATGCTGTCAAGTCTGTTGAAGAATGTAGCTTCATCTTCCGTCTAACAGCCATGAGATTAAGAGTGTGATCGGAGAGTTTTTGTGTTCTTCTGCGGCGGGTCTTGCAGAACTTAGCTTCGACCGCATGGACAGTTTCCACGAGCTTGTCATTCATATCGTCCACTTCATTGCTGTCTTCTAGGCACTGAAAACGGTTTTGTAACTCGAGCTGAAAGGTTTCGGGACTTTGGAGCAGAGCACGAGGGGGACGGAGCATTGACTTCATTAGACGAGACCTCTCCAACTTAACGTTTAGGTTCAGTGTGCCTCTAACCATTCGGTGATCGCTACCAGTTTTCACCCTCGCGATCACTGAGACATCACTGAACAGTTGTCGTCTGGTCGTCATAATAAAGTCAATCTCATTTTTTGTCGAACCGTCGGGGCTCGACCAGGTCCACTTCCTGTGGGGCCTCTTCTGGAAGAAAGAGTTCATCATAAACAGTCCCTCTATCTCCATGAAGTCGGCCAGCTGCTGGCTCCTTGGTTTTCGTTGCCCTATTCCAAATTTCCCTACTTTCAGCTTACCGTTCTCTCTTGTTCCTAGTTTTGCATTGAAGTCTCCCATTAACACCATATATTGGGTTTTGGAGGAATGCATTGCTCTAGAGATATCCTCATACATTTCCTCCACCTCCTCATCGGGCTGCGTCGAGGTTGGTGCGTAAACCTGTATGACCTTCAGCGTTTGGTGATTCTGAGTATAAGGTACGCAACCCTCGTCGACACACTCCCGATCTTTACAACGTTGTTAACGAGAGACTTGTGGACGATAAATCCGACACCTCCTTGGGACAGATGGTCGCCCTCCCGGTGATAGAGCAAGTTGCCGGATTCGAGGATTACTGTGTCGTCGCCCTCTCTTCGGACTTCGGATAATCCTATAATATGCCAGCGCAACTTGTCTATCTCTTCTTCCAGCTCCACGATCTTCTCGTCAGTCCTCAGGGTGCGTGCGTTGTACGTTGCCAGGTCGAGTCGTCTAAGGTGGCAACCGAACCTCCACCGGAGATTCTTAGCACCCCCTGCCCCGCCGTTACCATGGTCGCCACCGTAGCCAGGAATAGCGGGGCCGCCGGGGACTGGGGGCCGTCTGTTTGTTGCTTTAATCATTGGGGGTATTTGTTATAGTTGCCACGCTTGGCGAGCGGGTTGGCAACCGCAGTTTTTTTTGTAATTTTGGCTATTATCAGGAAGATGCTGCTGCCCATCACCTGCCTGTTTCCCTTTGTCGCCTTTTACGACACCCACGGGAGGATATGGGGTAGTGGATATTCATGACCGCCACTACACGGCAAATACGAGCTCATGTCCAGCAATGAATTTTTATGGAATGAAGAACTTAGGCCTAAATAAATGAAAATTGCCTTCTCCTATTCCGTAAATAAATTAAAATTATTTTTTTGTACAACCGATATCAATATAAATTATTAAGAATAGGTAACTCAAAAACTATTAGTCAGATTTTGATCAAATTTATATGGGACCATATGTGAAGCACCAGCTTTCAAACAAGAAAAATAGTCGAAATCGGTTCACCCAGAAAGAAGTTATGAGGTAACACACATTTAAAAAACATACAGTCGAATTGAGTACCTCCTTTTGTTTGAAGTCTGTAGAAAATAGAAAATATAAATAAAGGAGTATATGATAAAAAAATAATGCAGAGGAAAGAATCACTACCGATTTTGCATGTGATAATTAAAATGACACGAATTGCTGTTAGCATAAATAATATTGAATAGGGAAACTGCACAGAATGGAATACTATAATACATAGCACGGCGCACGATGCAATGTATTCATATTTCATTTTACGTGGACTATTGTGATTGCCAATATCCAATCTAAGCACAAACAAGTACATATGCACATATATGTGATGTTATAAAGTTTTATGTTATAAACATGTTACGTCATGCAATATTTTTACACTTCTAAGGAAGGTTGTGGAGAAGAGGTAGGTTAGCGTGTTTTTTTATAGAAAGGTACAGTTAATGGCATGAGGTGATTGTGTGTTATAGACTTGAAATGAAATATAGCGTAGTAGGTGCTTTCAGTAATAAATAAAAATCTGATATCTTATAAAGTTCCGTTTATTTCTGTTGGCGTAAATTTTCACAAGTTCCAAAAGTCGGACGAGCTGTTTCGTTGGTAATAAAATAAATTTGTTTAAAATTATTTAATTTATTCCAGCTACTTTATTGTAAAAGATAACATACTTTATTATAGTTCAAAAAATTTAAATATGTTAATATATTTTGTTATGTAGTTAGCATTTATACATGATTAGCGACCCGCTCTGGCTTTGCCTGGATCCGACATCTATTAACATGGCGGTATTTAGATTTAAGATAAAAAGACCATTTAGCTATATTTATTATAAGTAGGTGTCTTAAAATGAGACAGAGGAAAACTAAATCAAGAGATAGGCACCAGAATCTTCACGACAATAGCTCAAAATAATAATAAATGCGGTTGCAAATCCGCCTGCCAGCAAAGCAACTATAGCAAATGGGCGGTTTTCCACTCGCCGGCACGGTACCGGCGCCCGGCCTCCGTTTTGCCACCGGACTGTGTCTACTATCTACACTCAGTTTTTGGTCAGTAGTAACACAGACTTACGTTCTACAATACGTAAAAATAGTCTCGTTTAAGGAAAAGTATACTCAACCGAGAAGTAAGATATTGAATTCATCCAATCTTAAGAATAAGATGCTTAGAAGGAACATATTATACCCTATTTTAAAAGTTGAAAATAGACTCCAAAAAATATTTCATCTAATTCCGCAAGAACAAGTATACATTTCATAATTTTACAAGTCAATTGCGAGTATCAATCTCAACGCGTTCCTTATTTTACTTCAGCCCGCTCACATGCACACACGCAGGGATATAATACGTACACAATTATACACATGTAGTTTTACCGGTCAGCACGGAGCGGTAAGCTTACTGTCCTGGCACTGGCGACGGCACCGGTGGGAGTGATCGCCGTGCCGGCGCCGGCCCCCGGTTTGTGGAAGCACATACCTGTAGCCGGGCTGGTGCCGGTGCCGTGCCGGCGAATAGAAAAGCACCCAATGAGGAAATCTTTGTGGGAGGCCTAAGTTCAGCAATGGACTTATGCTAGGTTGTAATGAATTGATGATTGAATGAAAGGCTTAATCATATTTAAAGTATATACTAGTGATATTTTGACACCTATGGTGTTTAAATAGCGCATTGCTTTCTTTATAATCCGTGAGACTTGCTGATGCAAGTATCTGCGTATCCTTAACAAAATATTTTTCCGTACATTTTATTGTTAATACATAATTTCGATACAAAATATTTTAAAAAGGCCAGAAATGACTAAGGCTTAAATGTCTGAACTCATCACCTTAACACAGGTTATCACATCAGAAATTTTTACGCTTAGATCCGATGATAAAGTAATTATATGTATATGTATGTAAATTTAAAAAAGTTTAAAGTTTATATATATAAATAAATATGCATATTTTATGCGGTACCATACAATTCATGAGATTGCGTTAAAACTTTGTCGACATATTGCTTGCACTTCCGCGACGGTTATAGACTATTGTCTTTGCGTTATAGCATGGTACGGGGGTACGGGTGACAGCTCACGCCTATGAAGTTTCGTTATTTTTAGATAAACTGTCGTACAGATATAGATGTACTTCATGGATGGGTACCGCCCACTTACGACAGTGATGTGTCACGCTAAACTATGCCATGCCATAACGAACAACCACAGACTATTAAAAATCAGTTTTGAAATAAATGGAATATATAAAAATAAACTAAATATGTATTGGAATTGGAACTAATCGTTCAACAAATTCAGATTTACGGAAACAAAATTCACATAGACGATTATGCAGTGTTTCCGATGCATGGATGATAAATTATTCGTTGGTCAGCTCAGGCAAAAAAAATAGTATAAAGCAAATTAAGCATTCTGTCAAGAATACTTTATCATATCACTCATGGCGGCCAAAATGCCTATAAAAAACCTATTTTTTATTTTTATTTCATTTGATTTATAAACCAAATTCTCGATTATTTTTACCTTCCGTCCCGATATTTGACCCATTGAACCTGGCAAAACTAATACACATATAGCAAAAGGCGCTAGCACTCGTACCTTGAAAAGTTGCTGGTGCAGTCTACGCCGCACTGAAAACTATAGATGCTGGCAGCCATTTTATTAATTTTATTTGTTGAAATGTCAATATGAATGTTGCAATCAATTTCAAATAGAAGATGATTTTTATAGTAGATATAATACATAAGTGTAATTTGTCAAATTGAGAGTCTAATAAATTATTATTATTATTATTTTCAAATTAATACATAGTATAATCTTACATGGAAGTGTCTGTTTGTAATATCAAAATAAAAGCCTTTTACTAAATACATATGACAGTATATACGGTATTTATAATAAAAGACAAAAACAATTTTTAAAATGTTTTTCTTACTGTCTGTTTGTTCCGGCTTGTAGCTGGCACTGACAGATAGCTGATGTTATGAGGAGTAACACAGGCTAATTTTATTGTAGAAAAAAAAATAGGATTCCGCGCGGAAATTAAAACCCATCAAATCCAATCGTAATAAATACCAAGCGGACGAGGTCCGGCAACAGCTATTATGTAACTATTATGACATAATTTGTATTAAATTTTTAACTTAATTTTACATGCATTGTAGTTTATGAAGTAAAATATGTTTCGGTTTTAATTTTTTATATCGATAGCTAATCGATAATTTTTGCTTTGTTTTGTGTATCGTTAATCGCCTTTTTTAAATGGATAGATATCTAGACACGCCAAAAGTGTAAGCTGTAATTCGCACCATGCTATAACGCAAAGACTATAGTACAATTAACTTACAGTATAGGTGGCGCGCGTATCGTACTGGCAAATTTATTTGAAAGTTAACTTTAATAAATGTATTCCTGCTTAATCATTTTGTACTGAAACAATTCTTAACTAAACAATATAACCCCTCCAAATTTAAAACGATATTTCCAGAATTATTTCTACAGCGGCAGCAATGCGCCGGGTATAAGCTAGTGTTTTAATAAAAACATAAAATACTAAATACATCTTAATATAAGTAAGGGTATTTGGTTATAATATTGAATCTTAATGTGATTTCTGTATTCATAATTACAGCCCTTCACAAGTCCACTGCTGAACATAAGCCTCCCCCAAAGAATGCCACAAAGCACGGTCCTGAGCCACCTGCATCCATCGACTTCCTGCATATCTAGTGGGGGGACGCCCTACACTTCGCCTGCCGGTACGAGGCTGCCACTCGAGAACCTTTCTTTCCCATCGGTTGTCGGTTCTTCGAGATATATGGCCGGCCCATTGCCACTTCAGCTTACTAATCCGTTGGGCTATGTCGGTCACTCTGGTTCTACTGCGGATATCCTCATTTCTGAGTTTATCACGCAGAGAAACTCCGAGTATAGCCTTCTCCATAGCTCGCTGAGCGACCATGAGCTTCCTCATCCGGCCAGCAGTGAAGGACCACGTCTCAGTTCCGTATGTCATCACTGGCAACACGCACTGGGTGTACAGTCTCGTTTTCAAGTTTTGAGGTATACCTGACGAGAAGATGTGCCGTAATTTCCCGAACGCTGCCCAACCGAGTTGAATCCGTCGATTGACCTCTCGGTCGAAGTTGGACTTACCTATTCGGACTATTTGTCCTAGGTAAACATACTCGTCAACAACTTCGAGCTTAGTGTTCCCAACAACTACCGGCATAGGTGTGACATGGACATTAAACATGATCTTTGTTTTGTCCATGTTCATCTTAAGACCTATCCGTTGGGAAACACTATTGAGGCCATTGAGCATAGTGCTTAGGTCCTCCAGCGATTCTGCCATAAGCACTATATCGTCGGCAAATCGAAGGTGAGTGATGTACTCGCCATTGATGTTGATACCGTATCCTTTCCAGTCCAGAAGCTTGAAAACATCTTCCAATGCAGCGGTAAAGAGTTTCGGGGATATGACGTCACCCTGTCTTACACCTCTCTGCAATTGGATAGGTTTCGTACTCTGGTTCTGTACTCGGATAGCCATCGTAGCCCTACTGTACAAGCACTTCAACACTTCGATATACCGACAGTCAACTTGGCATCGCTGAAGGGACTGCAGCACCGCCCAAATTTCGACGGAATCAATGGCTTTCTCATAGTCCACATACACCAGACATAGTGGCAAATTGTACTCCTCGCACTTCTGTACAATTTGCCGAAGGGTATGTATGTGGTCTATGGTGCTAAAGCCTTTTCGGAAACCGGCTTGTTCGGAAGGCTGGAAGTCGTCAAGTCTGCGCGCGAGACGATTCGTAATGACTCTCGAAAACAGCACGTAGACGCGGCTCAGAAGGGAAATCGATCTGTAGTTCTTCAAGAGAGCGTTGTCATCTTTCTTGAAGAACAAGATCACCGCACTTCTGCTCCACGCCTCCGGTGTAATGCCACCATGGAGGACGGAATTAAAAAGCTTCTGAAGGACTTCAAGTACCGGTTTTCCACCCGCTTTCAGAAGCTCCGCTGTAATTCCATCCTCGCCTGGGGCCTTGCCGTTTTTAAGGTGCTGGAGAGCCATTCTAATCTCGCTCAGACTGACGTCCGGGATATCATCGGAATAATGTCGGATAAGACTCGCTCTTGGATCGTTACTCACACTTGCGTGCGGCTCCAACGATGACGTGTACAGCTGCCCATAGAACCTCTCAATCTCACTCAAAATCTCAGGTGTCCCGGAAACGATGCTGCCACATTCGGTCTTCAGCTTTGACAGTTGGCTCTTTTTGGCAGACAAATCTCTGGCAAAGACTTTGGAGCCTTGGTTCCGCTCGATCGCTTCTTCAATACGAGCTGTATTGAAGTTGCGTAAGTCCCGCCGCATGCATTTGGAGATCTGTCTGTTCAGTTGCCTGTATGCTGTCAAATCTGTTGAAGAATGTAGCTTCATCTCCCGTCTAACAGCCATGAGATTAAGAGTGTGATCGGAGAGTTTTTGTGTTCTTCTGCGGCGTGTCTTTCTGTATTAGTATATTTATATTCAATAATTTTTAATCTAATGTCATGTATCCGAACAAATGTGTCGTTATAAATAAATTAAGAATACATAATACGTCAAGGGAAACAATAGCAATTTAATAAAGAAAGATTATGGCAAAGTTTATTCTTTTTCTTATTTTCTTATAATTAATATATTAATAAAATACTTAGTTCCTCGCACTTTGCTACACAATATCATATAAGGATATAATGAAGGATAAACCTACACGAAATCAATTAAATCTTAAATGGACATACGAATAGAAATGCAGAGTTCAAAAAAAAATTCTGTATGCTATAGCTTGTTAGAAATTTTTGACACCATATTTATAAGAGTTTTGCATGAAATTATTTCTTCAAAGCCAGTTTTCCTATTGACATCGATATCTATATGACAAGTCAGCTATTATATCTATACAAATAAATAAAATTAAAGTGTCTATTTGTAATGTTTCTATACATTTCTATACATGTAAATAAATTAAATTGAAGTATCTGTTTGTAATGTTAAAATAACAGCTTTTTACTAAATACATGGAACGTATATACGGTACTTATAACAAAAAACAATTTTTAAAATTTTTGTCTGTCTGTCTGATTGTTTCGGCTAATCTCCCAAACGGCTGGATCGATTTTGATGGAACTTTTACAGGAAGTTAGCTGATGTTATAAGGAGTAAATTAGGATACTTTTATTTTAGAAAAATAATTAGGGTTCCGCGAAAAAAAATTAAAACCCATGAAATAGTAGTAAATTTCACGCGGGCAAAGTCGCGAGGGACAGCTAGTGAACAACATGACTGTTGTTGTATCTTGACTTAACTTGCCATTCCTGGATTTTGGAGATCATGTAATCTATACAAATAAGCTTTTTAATTAATGCATATGAAAGTACGAATATATACGTACTACAAGTACACAATAAAATAATTTTTTAAATTTTTGTCTGTCTGTCTGTCGGTTTGTTCCGGCTAATCTCCGAAATCTCTGGACCAATTTTGAGGGAATTCACTGACAGATAGCTGATGTTATAAGGAGTAACTTAGGCTATTTTTCTTTTGGCGAAAAAACAACATCCAATCGTTTTGAATGCCAAGCAGATGAAGTCGCGGGTAACAGCTAGTTTTTATACAAAAATAAGGCATTTAAATACACAGCTCTAACAAGCACTAGCAAGTTTTCAACAAACCATTTATAAATGGTGATAAAGAAAATAGTTTAAGCGACATCCTGGGCGATATGGACACGGATGATATACATAATATTACAAACAATATACATATTTGAATTCAGGAATTTTTTTTACGTCGATTGAGCTGAGTGCCATTAATATATAAGCAACTTATTGGTGTTCAAAACAGTTAGAGACCGTTTGAAAAGAAATATTTTGTGGTCTTGTGAATTCTGTGTGCAGTAAGTGTACTGCTTCACTTTGAATCTGCCCAATATCGGGCCTGCTGGAAGGAATTTCAATGTAAAAGAAGCAGTGCCTTTATGCGAAATATCTTTTATTTTTCATTGTAACATTAGTTTGTGTGTACATAAATTGTCAAATAAATATATAAATAAAATAGGGCATTTATACGCGCTAGAGCCATGCTACAGCTATATTAGTTGTAGCAGGAATGGGTCGGCTCCACTGGCGTAGAACCACGTTTTCACAGAACACCAGCGTAAAGTAGCAACTTAAGGCTGCTGTGTTTCGTATGGTGAGTGTAGAGAATAGGAGACCCTTTTTACTGGCATTCTATTTTAGTCTTCAGGGGTGACAACGCATTTGCATTTTGATTCTTAATCGAGCATAAATGTAGATGTCTATAGGCCACAGCATCCACTTACCATCAAGTGAACTGTGTGCTCATTTGCTACCCTAATTATATAAAAAAGGAAAGCAGCGCGCAGCAAGCTAACTGCGTCATAACCCTCTCAAAATAAGAGAAGACCTGTGCCCGGGAGTGGAACTTATTGTATGTTGCGAACTTATGAAAATTACATATGAATCTAATACATGGCTGTTAACATATTTTTAAAAGACTAATGTACATCAGTGGTCTTGAAAAGGCTGCTATTGATGTTAATAATGTCAGAATAGCTAAGATTCTTTGAATTTCAATGAATATTGATCAAATTATTAACATTCTGCGTATGATTATATGATGTGGGATAAAATGAAATCAACATAAAATAAAACGCAATTTATGTTGTTTTCCTTTAACATATTCGTAAAATTTTGTTAGTATTTGTAAAGTTCAACTTTTAACTATCAAGTGCTTTTTGATTTTGTAGAAGAAAGTTGAAATTTTTAGTGTCACGATACGTACTGAATATAAAATGGTATTGTGTCAATATAAAAATAAACAGTACAGAATACCAATGAAAATAGGCTACGTCTTATTTATATAAAATATAAGTTCAATATAATTACTATGTTCCGTACTATAAAGAATTAAAGGGTCATTACACCTGGTGTTAGATTAGTACTACACAAACTAATTACAAAACGTTTGAAGTAGTTGCAAACATTTTTATTTTTTTATCATTTACAAAATAATAAAATACAAGGGTATTGGAGGTTTTTTTACCAACACCATAATAGGTATTATGTGTATTTTTTTATAGTATAAGGGTGACAAAGGAGCACACAGTCCACCCGATGGTTAGTGGACGCTGTGGCCCATAGACATCTACATTTATCTTAGATTAAGAATCAAAATACAGATGCGTTGCTTTTTTTATAGGAGATTTTTATAGCTCATCAACCATGAAACAGATGTAGCGTAGCTTTTTCACCACAAAAAAATCTATGTGTTAATTTCTGTTAATAAATAGCGTACTTTTAATAGGTATGTTGTGTTCTACATAATATTATGATAAATCTCTTATTGTGAGACGTTGAGTGTTTTTATATTTCGTCGTGATTTGATCAGCAAGTATTTAATGTGGAAAGTGTATTATTAAATCTGTAGTTATGTATGTCAAATATAATGACGGACATATAAAATATGTGTTACGTTAATGGTCGTGTATTAAAATAACGGGTTGTAATAAGAATATTCGAACCGCAAATGGCCGTTTAACTTAAAGGAGGCGTAACACATTATTCTTAAGTTACGTTTTTGTGCCAATATAATGTCTTCGTTCTACTTTTTGTACTATCATTGTCACATGCCTTAAGTAAATTAATGTAACTTATATGATTATTGAATGTTTAAAACCTTTTAAAACAAAAAAAACTGCGATAAATTGATTTGTAGCTTGGTATGTCTTAAGAATAAATTTGGCATTTTTAGTGTTTACAACATTAAATCTCAATAATAATAATTAATAAAATAGTATTTTGGTACCTTAAGATTTTATATAAACAATTAAAATGTCATTTTTTTCTTAAGAATTATATGGAACCACCTCTGAAAAACAAATTATTTAATAAAAGCAGAATCATTAGAATCGGTTCAGATATTTTCAGTAATTAGGTAATATAATGGCGTATGTCTTATATACCTAATTAAAAAATATACCCGTCGAATATACTAAAAACCTTCTCGCTTTTAGAACTCAGTTAGCAAAATAAAAATTCATAGTCGAGTGTGACAATAAATTACATTAACAGTAATGTATTAGGGATATCTGCTTTCGCTAAAAACAAAGCTTGCTGTCATTTGACCTGTTTGGTCACGTATTTAGTTAATCGGGCTATACTGGTACGCGTCATGACAATATATAGGTAAATTTACATTAATACGGCATTCCTTACTGTTTATACCACAAACATTGTAGCCCGAAAACAATCGACGATGTGTTTTTGGAGATGACTCATGTTTAGCTTGCTTTCGTTTTCTAATGTTCATATCGTGACATGTCTTTGTAATTTTAGTTACTTCTGAGATTTATGTAATTTGCACGAATTTTATTTAGCGCGATTTCTGCTACGAATGAGCAATGGTTGATTTCAAATGTCACTCTCATTTATAATGTATTAAATCTTAAAAATTTTGATGCTGTATTTTACAAATATTATGCTTCACATAGGTCAATGTTCGCATTTGTAGGTTGTGATTTAAGACTCAGATTTAGAACTAAAATATAGATGTTTGTTTCTAAACTTTGATGCCTTACTCTTAGGTTTATGTGGCGTTTTAATAAAATGTTATGGGTACACGTAATCGTAAATCATTGCATCATTAGTAAACATATGTCAATAGCATTGTTGAGTAATTGTATTGATCCAACTGCACCACGGTTTAATATAACTATGCTGTTCACATTGTCATTTAATAATTATTTTTATAGTTTCTAATACAATAGTTAACCTAAGAAGTGAAAAAATACTACAAAAAATCTAAATATATATATATATATATATATTTGTAGTACTATCCGCTTGTTAAGTGAGGCGATTAAGTTAAAATTTTACTTCCAAGGAAACGCTCATACCCAGTTGTGAATTTTACAGGCTGGTGATGAAAAAGAAAATGATTTATACATTCTTAAGTAAGCACATGTGAAGGTAAAAAAGTAAGTAATAGTTTTTTTTAAATATATAAGTAAGAGTTATTATAAAGGAGAGGCCTTTAATCATTATAGTCCATTATACTCTCATCAAACAAAGTAAAACAAGTATGCAAGGATCGTAGCAAGTGGAAAGAACTGGTCTCTGCCTACCCCCACGGGAAAGAGGCGTGATTATATGTATGTATGTATGTAAACAAAGTAAAGTTTACAAACTTAAGAGGTCGAATTCAAAGACAACCATGCTTTAAAATAATCCTCAACCAAAATACTAGGAGGTTAATTTATTTTAAAAATATATTATTGTATTTATCTGTTTTTGTGTTGTTAAGTAAAAGGGCGAAAATAGGACGGTTTTTTAAAAAAAATACATAACGTAACAGATTAAAATTTATGAATTAATCGGTGCCAATAATTCAGAATTTTAAGTAAAATACGGATCATAATGTTATACAGCGATCGTAGTTTGAAATTTTCGTATTGAATATTAACGTAGCGAAAATAAAACATTATTGTTTGTTTACGACTTGATGTCACCCAAACACATTGATCTTGTGTCTCAAACACCCACCTTGTTATTTATGAACAATTTAAAAAAAAACATATCACAATAGATATTTTTTTTAAATTGTGTGCGATACTTTTTATAAAATTGAGTAAAAATAAAAACGAGAAGTTAACAAATAATTAACAATGACCCCAAAGTAACATAAGTAAAAACTAAATCTGTAAAATTGCTTGCGATATTGTACTTTAAAATTGATTTAATTATTAAAATTGAACTTTTGAGTACAGTATATTTGTATAGTTGTTACAGAAAATACATAATAATGTTAAGGATATTTGTTATTATATTATATACGTATGTTAATATCCAGCATTAACCTTTTTCATTTTATTTCTTTTTATATTTATCCTTTTTTTAAAGTTACCCAAATTACCCGTTACATTAATTGCACAAGGATAAACATTCAGACCCGAAACAATTATTTGTGAGCCATTCAAATACATGTTTCGTGCGAAATTCGAACCCGTGAAACCACTGCACTATAGAGTTATATTAAACTAAAATAAAATACGCCATTATCATTATCATCATTATTACAACTTTTCACAAGTCCACTGCTAAAAAAAGATGAGTAATGACATAAAGTACGGTCCAACCCCACCTACCTGCCTACCAAGCGTAGCAACTGTAGCAAATAGGGGTATATTTATTGACTAGATTATTAGTGAAAAAAAATACTTACGAAAATTTATAAGAATTGGGCATATTAGCCATTTCCATATCATAACGAATATCCTGAGGTCTGGGTTGACCCTCGACAGCTGGACTGCTCAAGGATGTCGATGTCAGCAACAAAACACTAACAATCTGAAAAATTATGCTATTATAGGTTATTGTTAAGAAACTAATTAATAATGGTTGTGGTTTCAGTTTGGACTACATATTATTATTATACAAAAAGTATATTAAATATAAAATAAACACATAATATAATACACAAAGAAATATATACAAATATATTACACTTGCGTTGTTAAATTTGCCATTTTTTTATTTTAGAAATGACAGAATTTTCTCAAAACATTAGCGGTGAAGATGGGTTAGGAGTTATAGGTCAATATGACCTGTACACTAATGACATTCACAGTGTCATCATGTGTGATTAAACATTATGCTCTAGACACAAGTTTTTGCAATCTCTATCTTTGAAGATATCATGCAATCATCGAGAAGGTCAACCGTATTTAGCACTTCTAGTACTATGTGTAAAGTAGTAGTTAAATGTTTGTTTATTTTATTTTTGTTTAAAATTAAAGATTAAATTATTTAATGTTAATTACCAGGATGAACAGCATCTTGGTTTTAGTTCACGTGTGACAACTAACTTCCTGTACTGGCTATAGTCCGAATGTGCTAACGGTTTCGTAAGATCTCCTTATATATATAAGTCCCCGATAAGTGCGCTCGCACGCAGCAGGTGGAACGCTCCAAACTCCGCTTGCTCTGAAACTGAACTAATTGTCACTGACTATTAGCTAGAGCGACATATGAATGGATAGAATATTATGTACTAACTTGGTACGTCACGGCGAAACATGTTAAAGTGGAGTGGCGTTAAGTATTCCATTTACATGAAAACAATAGAGCGTCAATATTTATAAAGTATCTTATAAGGAGTTGATTAGTCTGTTTTGTTAGTAAATATTTATACGTGAAAAAATAACTCGTCGACACAATTTTGCCCAAGCATAAAAAGGGTTCGGTTTAATATAATAAAGTTAATAAAATATTTCACTACTTTCTCGTTAAAGACTTCAACGTGTTCTCACGCACATTTCAATAGTCAGAATTTATATTAACGTAATTCATCATCGCATTCCATTATTTCTAAATTTAGATTTTAACGGTTCTTTATATTTAAGCGAATACTATAAATGTAATAAAAGTAAATAGGACTTAATATAATAAATAATTCCTCTTTGAAATCAATAAAATAAAATCTCAAAGGTAGTCAGAGGTTGTCATAGGACAACGCAACAGTAGCCTTCTTTGTTTGAAGTTTGGTGCAGGTGTGTATGAATTGCAGTAACAAATTACCATCGAGTGGTCTGTGACTTCATTAGTCACGCCAGTTTTACAAAAGAAAAATGTTTCTTTTAAATTAGGTGACACAATTTCTCGTAAATTTCTGCATGTATGGCTAGAATTTACTGGGTCTGAGTTCAATGGATCATCGAATCGGAAATACTATTTATAACTAAAAAATATTTAAATATACTTATAGCGTTTCTTTTATTTTATCCTCTTTACAGGGTATCAACCTTAGACTGTTGCTGATAATAAATTATGAGAAGTACGTGATTTGAATCCTTTGTAATAAAGTAGCCTTACTTTCTTTGTTTCTTATTTAGGGATTTGGTTTTTATTTCTAAATCAATAGATCGCAATCTTTTATAATATTAAATTGTATTTGAATAAGAAAATTTTAAATTGGTCATTAACAAAACAAGCCTTCAAGCTGTCTTAATGAAAATAAAAGCCTGTAGCGAGCACGCAAAAGCATTTATGGACGAATAATCTTAAATATTTTTTAATCGTTATCTGACATCTAATAAGTCGTTGAATGCAGGACTGTGCTTTCTAGCATTCCTTGGGGGAGGAGGCCTGTGTTCAGCAACGATCTTGTCTTTTTTTTATAGGAGAGGGGGCAAACGAGCATGCGGCTCACCTGATGGTAAGTGACTACCGCCGCCCACGAACAACTGCAACACCAGGGGAACTAGGTAATCGATTTCACAGTGAAGTTGTGCGAGGAAGAAAACATCTTCTAAATCGCACAGTGGTGGACCGCCAATCATCCAGATGGTGTGGATGGTATCGGGAGTTCCGCCGCGATGTGCGTTCGTGAAAATTTGCGGCTGGGATTAATCCGAACAATTTCTCAGAGCACTCTCCGTGGTAAATGCGAAAGAAAATGCAAAGGGATGCAACATCTCTTTGCAGTGCCAATGAATCGAGCCGATCGGAAAGACTCGGTCGTCGACGATTCAAGCTGCTCTGTGCTGGATGCAGTCAAGTGGAAGGAGCTGGCACTGGGAACAACCTGCCCAGAGATGGGAACAGTCTTCCATGTCTTTAGGGCTGTAATAAATGAACGAATGAACGAGTGATGTTATATAATATTATTAAAGATGTCCACTGCATAATCATTATCGTGGCTTATCACGAGTGTATCTGAATATTGGCCTCCTCCGAAGATTGTTATAAAGCAAGCAAAGTCTTGAATGCAGGTAGCATTCATTGACTTCCTATAATTCTTATTAATCGTTTTCGTCAAAAGTTCCTTTTTATCTTTTACGCCAAAATTTTAATTATAATTAGTTAAAAATCATAAAATGATAGTATTTAAGTTTAGTTTAGTTATTTAGTTGTTTATTATATTAAAATTAAAATTACTTATTCCCAACATAACACAATAGTTCTATTTTCAACAATAAAAAGTCTTAAACGTAAGTATTAAATTAAATCATTGTATTCCATTGATGATATTAATGCAAACTTAAAAACACTAAAAAAATCCATAAAACAATGTTAGTTTATTACTCTTTGAAAGTAAGATGTCGGAAAGGGATATATATAAATTTGCCGAGTGGGTGGTGTTGAGACAGTTTTAGGTATAGTTACGCTAAGCAGAATTATATCATATACTAATGAGAATATATTTGGATATTTGTTACCTTGTCGTTGTTGTTGATGTTTGTTTGTTTCCGTTTCTACGTGGGCAGGAGCTAGTTTAAATTTTTTTCTCATGTTTAAAAACTACTGTATTCATTAAAATTTTAATGTATTGTATTAAATTATATCTATTTCTCAAATATTATGACAGCTCAGTAGCGCAGTGGCTAAGCATTGCTCGAGGTGTTGCGGAGCCGCGAGTTTATATCGAGCACAGAAAAAGTATTAATTTGTATGGCGTACAAATAACTGTTTCAGCTTTATGTTTGTCCTTATACAATTTAAGTACGTAAAACGCCTCCTAGATACAGGGGAAAACCTAGTTAGTAACATACGCTTAAAAAAGAGAAAAGTAAAAAGAATAAGATAAGACAAGAAAACGCATTGGAAGCTTACTTGAAGCTTGATTTTCTAAAATTATGCTTAATGGTAATAATTGTTTAAGGAACTACATAATTACTTCTAATGTTGCCTCAATTAATGTGAACAGTTACAAAAATTGCATCTCCTGTTTACATAATATAGGAGTGCTTGTTGCATACATACTATATATATGTGTATGTATATGTTAGTTATATTTTTTCATGTTAAAATTTAAGACCTATGTATATTAATGAATAAAGTATAATCGTACATTTGATTCAGTTAAAAACTACACAAATTACGATACTGCAAAAACATGTTAGGGCAGACTGACAGAATGAAATACTAAGGGCCTCTAAATGGAATAACGTGTTGCATTTTGTTGAACTTATCGTAGCACTTACTTCGATGTTTTCAATAAATAAATCCTTTAGTATATTGACGACGAAAATCAAAAACAAAAATTACAAACACTTAATAAGTAATACATTTTAGTAACATGATTTTCTTTTACTGCAAAAAATAAATATTTGAAGCTCAAATTTATTATTGTAGTTTTCATTTGAGCAGACGTACTCGTACAATTAACTTGATAATTAAGAATTTAATTTGTAATTAGTTTCCTGGGAATTTAAGGATAAAAACATTGTTAAAAACAATAGCACATAAATTCAATTATAAGTTCGTATTTAAGTAATATTTCTAAACATTCTCGAGGGCTTTTTAAGTTACTCACGTATGCATTAGAGGTTAAAAAAGATCCTTGTGGAAGTAGTTTTGCTATTTATTTATTTATTTAAAAAAAAAAACGTCATTCCGACAGTTGGATTTTCAACTAAATAATGAAGAAATTTTATATACCTAAACTGGATAAACATTCAGACCCGGATTTATTTGTAGACTATAGCAACAGAAGAAATCAATATTTGCATAATTAGTTGTAGTGACTCATCTCAAAAAAATATATTATCCTTCTTCCGATTAGTCTCTTTATTTTGTGTTTGTGCCATTACGTCATCTGACTTTTTATTTGTAACTTACGAATTTCATCATCATCATCATCTTTACAGCCCTTCACAAGTCCACTGCTGAACATAGGCCTCCCCCAAAGAATGCCACAAAGCACGGTCCTGAGCCACCTGCATCCATCGACTTCCTGCATATCTTACCAGGTCGTCACTCCATCTAGTGGGGGGACGCCCTACACTTCACCTGCCGGTACGAGGCCTTTCTTCCCCATCGGTTGTCGGTTCTTCGAGCTATATGGCCGGCCCATTGCCACTTCAGCTTACTAATCCGTTGGGCTATGTCGGTCACTCTGGTTCTACTGCGAATATCCTCATTTCTGAGTTTATCACGCAGAGAAACTCCGAGCATAGCCCTCTCCATAGCTCGCTGAGCGACCTTGGGCTTCCTCATCCGGCCAGCAGTGAAGGAACACGTCTCAGTTCCGTATGTCATCACTGGCAACACGCACTGGGTGTACAGTCTCGTTTTCAAGTTTTGAGGTATACCTGACGAGAAGATGTGCCGTAATTTCCCGAACGCTGCCCACTGCCACTTTCCAATTTGAATTTATATAAATAATATTCACTATCCCATATCGTCCAGGAAACAGTCGATGGGAGTAGTATCTTCCTGATAACAACTCAAAATCGTAAAATAACGTTGGTTGGAAACCCGTTTGCCACGCGTGGCAACTATGGCAAAATCTATGAAGTAATATATGGGGGAGGCCTATGTACAGCAATTCACTTTCATAGGATGTAAAGGATGGGAGGGATACCTATGTATCCTTTTGCATTAATCCGTATATCTTATCAAGCTCGTAATCAGTAAGTGAAATATAATTATCAAAACTGTACCAATAACTTTGTTGACACGTTTTCGACACCGAATATTCAATAACCAATCTAACTTGATGCCAAATTTCAATTAAATAGGCAACCTAGAAGTGGCCTTAGTTTTTTATGAGTGAAACAGTGTGATAATAACAACACTTTTCTAACTTTATAACGCAAGGACTAAAATAGATATATTTATGGAATTTGGGAGTCTGAGTTCCTTATTAGGTATGCAATAACAAGTGTGTAGGTTCTATAGTCATTGAGTGTGGGTTGAAATGGTTAATGTAAACAATATACACGCTGCCGGTTATTTGCACTTGTCTTTACCAAACTTGGCTGACACATTGTCGTGTGTCATTACAGCTGTGTGTCTTAGGTTAAGGATGTAAAATGTTAAGACCGACATGAACCTCTGGTACTGCGACTGTCAATTCCGCTATCGAGCGTGACGATTAACTCTAATTATTTCTACAAAGATATAGATAGGACCATCTCCAGCTGTGAATTTTTATGAGTTGATGAAGATGGAGAAGAAGCAGGTAGGATTTTACAATTGGGCCTTTGCATTTGCGCATACATTTGAACGGTTTTAACGAATATCTTGAGCTAGTTATAGTTTCCTGTTTTCATTTCCCATTCCCTCATTTTTTTCGTGGTAGAGTGTTGCAGCTATATTAAGGTTACAAAACGAATGGGTTGTTTCGACCGTGAAAGGACCGTTCTCACGTAATACCAGCGTAATATATTAGTTTAATGCTGCTGTATTTCGTGTGGTAAACATAGAAAACCACAGACCATTTTTATTCATAACGAAACACTCTATCTTAGTGCTCAAGGGTCACAATGCATCTTTATTTCTTAATCAAGGACAGATATAAGTGCCTATAGGTCACAGCATCCACTAAAAATCAGGTTGACTAGGTGCTTGTTTGTCACCCTTATATTATAAGAAAATCCCATTCGATTATTTAGAAGTTGTCAGCGTAGTCTTGTCCATAGTTTCTTGTGTTTTTGATAGCCAACAAATTAATTGATGTACGTAAAAGTTATTTCTGCCGCCAACTAGAAGTACAAAGTCTACTGTTTTCCAGATCAAGGAGTAGAAGAGAGAAATAATAAGAGAGAAATCCTAATGGGTGAAAGCACATAGATTGATATTTTTACTATAAGTTCATTTATCATTATGATGTTTTAAAAATGCTTTGTTAGCATTAAAGAGCTTTAATGTGTACGTTTATATTACGGCTTTATTCATAAAAACGTCAAAAATGTATTATTATGTACCTACTTTGACATTTAGTATTTATATGACAGCGGATATTAATGTTTATTATTATGTATTTATTTAAAAATGCATCTAAATCGTTAATCAAAATGACTTACGATTTTTATCGTATTTGGTTATAAGTTTGTTGAATTCTGTAGAAAAGAAAAATGTTGCAATAAATTTCAATATAAATATAAAATATTATTAAAATGTCTATATTTTTGAAAAATTTAGGCACTGATAAAACACAATGACCGTGTGAATTCGTTTAGATTATAAAAGTTGATTACAGGACATTTAGCAAGAAGCTCTTGAAGATTTTTAATGAGAATGCAATGCATTATTCTCATAATTATTCTAATTGGTTAAATACATCCGATTACTGTCAAATCATGGCATTTTAGCAATTGGACAAAGGTTTATAATCTCTCAGAATATTATTTGTTTCTCTGTTAATCGAAAATTAATAAGTATCCTCTTTTACCGTACCGTCTTTCTATAGGTTTTGGTTAATAATATCAAGCAAACTTTCATCTACAACCTTATCGTTATAGCAACTTACCTCAAGTGGTTCAACTTACGTTATCTTCACACACGAAGTTTTACAGCTTCGTTGTAGTAATCGTAAACTCGGCTGTTGATCATGTAGTCTTCAGTTTAACTACCTGGTTGTAGCCAAAATCAGTTACTGAGTGTTTCTAATATTCAAATTAGCAGCCCAAAATCAGGAAGATGACAGTGTTTCACGCCCGTGCATCAGAAAGCACGTAAAGCCATTGGTCCTGCGCATGATCTCTCCCCGGTCGTGTCAGACTGCCGTCCCTATGAGAGTGATCGAATAGAGGGTGCACCTCTGCTTGTGCATATACTCGGGTGCAATATAAGATAACTAGATGGTAGGACCGTTTCGCCTAAAGGTTTTCCTGGGTAGGTAATACACTCTTATCTTTTTCTGCTACCAAATAGCAACGCTTGCGTTGCCGTATTTTGGTCTGAAGGGTGTAAAGAGCCAGTACAATAATAGACTGTGAGGTATTCCATCTTAGTCCTCAGAAATGACAACATATCTGCTGTCTTCTTTCCTTGTAAGTTTGCAGTTGCCACTTACCAACAGGTTGACTGTTAGGTCGTTTGTCTTCGCAGATGGCTAGTCTCAGTTGAGACTGGCCGCCGTGCCAAAACCCGGTCCCGTGGACATTACTTATATCATGAGGCTCAAACCACTTTTTTATGTCACATTATCATAGATTTTGCCATTTTGTTGTTTGTAATATTTAAAAGTACTTCCAATTGGCTTGTCCACCAACATTAAGTATGTACTTAGAAGAAATTTAGTATGTTGCTCAGGGTTTATGCTGGTTTTCCATTTATATTACGTCGTAATTTTAATACGAGAGGAACAAAATTTGAACCCCACCACTGAAGTTATTAATTGCATTTATCACGTGCACGGCAGTAAAGGTAAACATCACGATGTAACCAGAATAAATTAAGAATATATCGAGGCCTAGTGTAGTGAGTAATAATGTCTCCCAACGGATAGGTCTTAAGATGAATATGGACAAAACAAAGAATATGTATAACGCCCATGTCACACCTATGCTGGTAGTTGTTGGGAGCACTAAGCTCGAAGTTGTTGACGAGTATGTTTGCCTGGGACAAATAGTCCGACTAGATAAATTCAACTTCGAGCGAGAGGTCAATCGGCAGCGTTCGGGAAATTACGATACATCTTCTCGTCAGGTATACCTCAAAACTTAAAAATGAGTCTGTGAAAAGAGTCACAACCAGTGCGTATTGCCAGTTATGAGTAATGGAACTGAGACGTGGTCATTCACTGCTGGCCGTACGAGGAAGCTCAAGGTCGCTCAGCGAGATATGGAGAGGGGCTATCGGAGTTTCTCGGCGTGATAAACTTAGAAATGAGGATATTCGCAGTAGAACTACAGTAACCGACATATCCCAACGGATTAGTAAGCTGAAGTGGCAATGGACCGGCCTTATTGCTCGAAGAACCGACATCCGATGGCGAAAAAAGGTTCTAGAGTGGCAGCCTCGTTTCGGTAGGCGGAGTGTAGGGCGACCCCCCACAAGTTGGAGTGATGACCTGGTAAGACATGCAGGAATTCGAAGGATGCAGGTGGCTCAGGACCACGCTTTGTCGCATTCCTTGGGCGAGGCCTATGTTCAGCAGTGGACTTGTGAAGGACTGTTTTGATGAATGATGATATCGAGGCCACAAATATAGGCCATCTAAAAGTATTGGGGCGGTTTCTTCCCTTACCAAAAAATTGTCTTAATAACTAAAGGAAGCGTGAAAATAATAGTGAATCACTGTCTGGTACAGCACTGAGTCGAAATAACTGGCTTCTATTAAGCTCAGGGGGCATATTTGCATGCAATTAAGACATAAATAATCTTTTTTTTAATTATTAACGGTCTATCTGTCTGCCTATCTGTCCAGGTTAATCCTTGAAATAGCTGGACGGACTGTGATGAATTGTTACGAGTACAGATTAAATCTGAAAAAAATTAAGAAATGCTATCCAAGTGAGGCGGATATAAATGCAATCCAGGAGCCAGGACGGGGCGCTAGTATATAATAAACAAACGTAGTACAGCATTATGTTAAAGAAAAACATTATGCTGTATTATGTGTGTTGAGTAAAAACTTAGAACATGTGACTACTTTTGAAGCGTTAGTAGCCTAATGGCAGGGTTCTGACCGCGAACTCGAAAGGTCGTGGGTTCGAATCCGCCATTCGACTACTGTCGTGAACCACTTCTAACACAAGCATTTTAACCTTACCAGAAGTGGTTTAAGGCAATATTAGTAATGTTTAATAGCATTACTAGTATTAAAAAAACTCTTTTACTACGAGAATTTTTAACTGGTACAGTACTGTACATAATGTACTTTCTTGATAATTCATCAAAAGGCACGTTTTTAATTGAATATGATTAATAATTTTGTTACTTTCCTAAAGTGTAGTGTGCTTGTTCCTTATCTTCAAATTTATAGATTTATTACTGAAACTGTTAGCTACTATCGCACACAATCACTAATAATATGCATTTGCAACAAGGCAAGTGCTCAGAGTACCTCACTACCACGTCGCTTGTTTCTGAGTTTAAAACCCTGCTTCGTCAACATTTGTTCGAAAAATCTCATTGTTAGTTTTTGAGTTTAGTTGTAGAGTGGTGGTTCCACTTCCACTCCAACCCACCTGAGTCTACCTCCATCTTATCAAGAATGATATTTAAATAATACATATGGAACGATTTAAGTGCCTAAGATTCTATA
Source organism: Parnassius mnemosyne (assembly GCA_963668995.1). NCBI lineage: Eukaryota > Metazoa > Arthropoda > Insecta > Lepidoptera > Papilionidae > Parnassius > Parnassius mnemosyne. The sequence goes on from CAVLGL010000159.1 coordinate 28,670,763, forward strand.
GGTAGATAAAGATGAATGACTTCTGGTTTACCTGTGCTATCTACATCTCCTGAGAAAATAATAGTTTCCGACAGATAGTAATAGCTGCGGTCGGATTCGACAGGGGGAAATATTTTTATTGTCATGAAATTCTCATTCTCGTGCATATTAAAATATGATATTTGATGTCTGTTTGTCTGTCCGAGTTAATTTCAGGTGCGGCTGAACCGATTGTAGTTAAACTAAACGAACACTTAGAGAACAATGCCAAGGGTGATCTAGGCTTTGTTTTATCTGAAAAACTTGGAGATATGTTTTCTTGAGAAATCTAAACATTGATACCTTAAATCTAAATAACGCATCATTAATATATCTTACCCAGGCTAAGCTGAGGCGGGAGAGGTCGCTAGTATTGTTTAATTACTAGTGTTATAAGGTTTATGGATCGAGTAATTATGATGTATTTTATACAAATACTTGTAAGTATGAATACAAGTTGAAGCAGCCTAAATCTTTTAAAAGTCAATTAGTAAAAGAAAAACATTGTTACTGGCACAAACTAACTCTATTTATACATACGAGGGTGACACTGAAAGTTCTTACAAAATCAAGAACTGAACAAACTAGCAAGTATTATATCTTTTTATTTCTTTATTTTATTCTTTTTTTCTTTCATTGTATTTTATTCTTTATTAATTTTATTATATCTTTTCAAAATAGTGTCCATTTACATCAATACATCGCTGCATCCGATGGAACCACAGAGAAAAGCAATTTGGCCACTCGTCCTTAGGGGTCTCTTCGACGGCATTTTGAAACGCAGCCATTGCTTCCTCGGAGTCCATAAAACGTTTTCCTCGAAGTTTTTCTTTTATTTTCGGAAATAAAGAAAAATTTTAAGGTGAGAGGTCGTGTGACCCAGTAATTCCACGTCTGACGTCACCAAGTAGTTTGTTTGGCGGTGTGCAACGAGGCGTTGTCGTGGTGAAGGAGGATCCTACTGCGAGGTCTTTCGGTCTACCGAACATTTTTCAAGACAAGTGGCAAAAGATTTTTAGTATACCACTCTTTAGTAACTGTTTTTCGATCCTCTGAAACAATTTTTTAGTAATGACCTGTTCTGCCGAAGAACGAGACCACCATATATATCCCATACTTAGACTTCTCTTCACTTTAGTTGACAACTCCTCGGAAGGAAACACCCAGACAGCAGACTGTCTATTAGTTTCAGGATCGTAACAATAAATCCAGCTTTCGTCACCCGTAAGTACGTCGGCGTTTGAGTCAGCTCCGTTAAATCTTTGAACCATTTCATGACACCAATCAACACGACGGAGTTTTTGGGCCTCTGTCAAATTATGAATATATCCACCGGGCACAAAGCTTCCTGACCGCTAAATGTTCATGGAGAAGTTTGTGCACTTGACTCATACCAATGCCTAAGCTTGTCCGATTCTGCTGAAAAGTCACTCTTTTGTCAGTCTCTATCACATACGCCGCACAACACTGATGTTATCTTCAGCCTCGCCGTAGAAGGCCGTCCCTCACGCAGATCATCGGTGAGATTAGTGCGACCACGTTTAAACTCATTAAACCAGTTATAAACAGTGGCACGAGATGGGGCTTCATCGTAAAAATGCCAATCGAAGTCTATCATAACTTTCTTGTTGACTGAAATAACATCGAAAATCATAAAAAAATCATTGTAGGAATATTTTCTTGCGTTAAATTCATGCTGAAGTGACACATACAATTTTCAATTTACCGCCAAATCGTAAACAAATGACAAGTTAATAAAATACACACACAAAAATATAGGCAAAGAGTAACATTTTCAAAATTTGAACTTATTTTTTTATTATATTGTTTACAAGTGGCCAGTTCTAAAAACTTTCAGTGACGCTCTAGTAACATGCACTTGAATGATGTTTGTACGAATACTGCACATGAAATAAAATGCGTTTTAACGATTTTACCGCATTAGGATTACCCTATTTTAAATTTTCAAATGTAGCACTCGTATAGAAATAAGACAAAATATGTAATCATATTGAAGACTTGTCCACAAAAAACAGCGATTACTGCATAGAATTTGTGCATTGAAAGCAAAAAATAAATATGAAAAATGTAAGTAATTAAAAATACAATACTAATTTTGATAAGAAAGAAAAAGAAAAGACAATTTTTTCGTAGTTTAAAAATATATTTTTTTAAAATACCAACAAAATTAAACTTAAAATGAGTGATACGTATAAGCATAATCACGAAATGGACTGACTTCAGTATCCTCTGATTTATAGTTTGGCCTACACCACACTGCTTATTCACAGATAGAAGAGTGTTTTAAAATTACGCCATTAGCTTTCGCTGTGACATGTAATGAATATAGAAGTAATTCTGAGACATGTTACTTTTAGTCTTATCTTTTTAAAAGTACATTTACTTGTTATTCAAAACATAAAAAACTCGATTTGTTGGTGCTCGGGGCGCTTAGGGCTGGATTTAGGACAGCGATTTAGTTATCACTAAAACCTTATTTAAAAGAAGAATGTGACTAAAATATTTCGAAAAATATAATATTGGTGAATGGGCACATACAAATTTAAAAAATTCAGCTCCGTAGCATTGGTAATAGGGGCACTCAAGTCAGGTCACAAAGCATGGTTTGTCTTACCGGATCATCACCCCGTCCAGAAAAGGTCATCCTGTATACTTCGCTTGCAGGCACGAGGCTGGAACTCTAGAACCTTTCTGCCTCACCGATCGTCGGTTCGTCAAGCTATATGGATAGCCTATTGCCACTTCAGCTTACCGTTGCTTATCCCTGCATGATTAATGTCCATTCGCTTAAGGTATACTGAAAAACAAATATTAATAGAGAACTATTGGAGGACATGTGTATTCTAAAAAAAAAAATCTGTATTCTGTAAAATAAGTTTTTTAAGTTTCTTTTATACTATATGGGTGACAAACGAGCACAAAGTCCACCTGATAGTAGGTGGATGCTGTGGCCCATAGATATCTACATCTATCATCGATTAATAATCAAAATGCAGATACGTTGTCACCCCTGAAGACTAAGATGGAATGCCTCGTTTCCAGTAAAAATGGTCTCCGGTCCAGGTATAGGTTCTACACTCATCATACAGAACGCAGCAACATTAAGCTACTATTTCACGTAGCTGGTATTCTGTGAGAGCGTGGTCTTTTTCGGTCGAGCCAACCCATTTGTGCTACCACGCATAAAAATAATATACTACTTATTCAAAATTATATACTTCTTATTCGGAATCCTAACTTGTATTCAAGTCATTGGTTTCAGAAATTAATTGTTCTTTTCTCATAAAAAGAGTAATGTAATTAATTTGTAGTAATGTATAATGTAATCAGTACGCGATCAAGTGTTTTTCATAGACTGGTGATGAAATTGCTTTTTTAAAATATGATTATGACAAAATCGTTCTTTATTATTATTTTTGAACTTAGTTGCTTAAGTTACGGTTTATATGAAGTAAGCAGTTTAGTTGATCTCAAGAAAAGAATTCAAGAGGTTTCGGGAAATAATACTGTAGTCGTTGTTCTCATAACTAATTTTCATAATAAAGAAGCTTACAATAAAGACGAAGGAAATTCGAAAGACACTGCATTGAGAGAACTCAAGCAAGAAAATAAATATTACATTCCTATAGATGTTCATAACCTATATTATATTGAGGTGGACGAACTTGGTAGAGAAATTTATACAAAATGGTTGTACAATTTAAGAGATGTTGCATCATTGTTTCGGGATCGATTTAATATTCAACTGTTTTCCGAATAGTTAAGAACCCTTGTTTTAGAAGAGATTTATTATGAAATTAATCTTTTTATATTATATATATTTATAATGACGACTAATAAAATATAACCGTCCTACAAACCTCTTTAAATTTTCACTTAAGGAGATATGTATTCAAAGTGTAATCACCCGTTGGCGTGAAGTTTACTGTTCCACACTACTACAACTGATTAATACGTGCTTAGTCTTTTATATCAATTTGTAGTTGTATTTTGGTTAGTTAACCTTTTTTAAATTAGTCCTTATAACTAAATCTGGTCAGGCCATGCTTTAAGACGGCGTAGATTTGATGAGTGAGGGACAATGCTCTAATGACCGAATGATGGCAGAATATTTACCCTCAATATCAAGTTTCATAGATAGGGAAAAGCATTACCATTGCGCTCATCAACCCATCTGCCTAATGCTGTGAGTATGAGTAAATTGTTCACTTTAAAAGCTTAAAAAGTCTGTTGTAGTACAGAAGCTTAGATTCTATATAAATAATACTAATAATATAACAGTGCTGTAGTAGTTTTACTGAGATTAAAATTGAGAATTTTTATATCTTTAACGTGTGTTCATAGAGTATATTAATCCCTGTTAAAACGCCTAGTAGAATGCGTTTACATGTTACTTAAATGCAAGCGCCTGTGAAATTACAATAGCATAGTAAAGCGTCTTTTGTCTATTGCTAAAAAAAATAGCCGTTTATTATCACGTTTTTTTAACACATTTATATTACATCGCTTGTCTGTTCGAGTCGAATTTAGTAGTTAGATAGAGACTTGAAATTGAAACTTGAAAAAAAAAACAAAAAGAAGAAAAAGTTTTACCCTTTTTAGTCAGTTTTAAAAACTTGGTATCTTATGTTAAAAAATACCTATTAACTTGTTGTATTTTTTCCTATTTATGGAATGCTTTTGTTTTATTAAGTTAATACCTATGTTATAAATAGTGGAATATTAAATAAACATTAAGATTTTTTTTATATATTGTCCCATTAATTTATTACTAGAATGGTTTTATGGCTACTTAAACATATTCATCTACGATTAAAACAGATCTTTCCATGTCATAACTTCTATACATCATAACTCAAATTGGTAATTTTAATTTTCCCCGTAAGAAATATTTATGAGTGACAAAATAATTTTACGCTTTGTTACAAAAGTAAATTTGCGGAACCTATAAATAAGTTAAGTATGCTTCCAGTAATGTATTCGTGTAGGTATTTTAGCTTTAATAATGCATATTTTGACGGCTCTGTGTGTAAGTAACAGTACTGGGTATTTTATTGATGTAAATTATTTAATGTTATATTTATATGCTTTACTCTTAAAGAATCTGCTATATTAATACCGTTTAAATAACGACCTTTTGCAGGTTCTTTGCAACGTTGCCATTATTTGCAGTACGATAAATAATACAGTCCATGATGAATTGAGGTAAGTTTACAAAACCCATATTTTTTATAATATTAGATTAAAAAACGAGTTGACAGTCCACCTGATAGTTAGGTGCTAAAGTTTGTACGGCGAGAGTAGATAAATATTATGAAAACAGCTCGCAATAGCGACTATAGCTTAAGTATCGCAAACTAATAAACTATGCGTGTCGCTTATGGCTGCAATCATAGAGTTTTGTGTTTTTTTTTTATTGTCAAACACGAGGTCGGACCGGTGAGCCGACGAGTTTTTTTTTATTATCTACTATCCTATTTTTATTTTTATTATATACCGATCCAGCCGGCTTCGCACGGGTGATTTCTATATCTCGACAACAGCTCCACCTACCGGGTCCAATTTTGAATCTTAACCATCTAGAGACCCACTCAAACACACACAAAATTGCATTAGAATCGGTCGGACCAGTTTCGTGTTTTGGCGAGACCAATGAACAGCAACTGATTTTTATATATAGAGATTAGTAAAAATAATAAGCGCGACGCAATTTGAGTTTAGGAACCTTGTTTTCATATCAAGTCTCGCCGAACAGACTTTACTGCTGCATGGTACGTCATTACTTCTAAGCCTAAAGATAAATGCTCAAATCACAGACTGTAATTTTACTTGTTCTATTACTCTTCAAAAATTAATACAAAAAAAAAACACAACACAACAACTTCATAGGGTTTGCAATATTACGTATGTACATGAACGTAATAAGTAACGCTACATCGACCGACTTAATATGTTTTCACATTAAGATGCAACAAATAAATAATAGGTAAAAAATTTATACATATTTTAATCTTGAATCTGTACTTACTGCATCTGGCATAGTTTTTACTATGCTACTGCGATGAGATAAAACAATGGGTAATGGTAGAAAACACTGAATAAATTTCAACTACGCTAATGCATTCTACCATTCGGTAAGATGTTAGGTAGCGGAGCCACGTAGCAGAGTATTAAGGCTACCATTACAGAGCGAATGTGTCGACTTGATCGGGGCAGTACCATGGTCGCATGGAATATCAGCGTGATCACACAACTGATCAGACAACAATTGATCAAGTGATAAAGGCGTTCGATCGTAGTTCTCAGGGGTGGCACAACGTATCTGTATTATGTTGGAAGGATATAAGTTCTGTCTAAAGGGCACAACATCCACTCAGTGGACTGTGTGTTTATTTGTCATCATTTTTATACTTCACCGTGCCGCGTTAGCTCAGGGGCTAAACGCACGCTGTAAATTTCACAGTACGCGAGCAATACGGGTTTGATACCCGCCAGTACTAATGAAATTGTTAATTGCAATTTTAAGTGCTGATTTACCAGGTGTACAGCGGTGAAGGAAAACATCCTGAGGAAACTTGCATGTCTGAGAAATAAGGAAAAAACATGTGAAGTTCGCCAATACGCAATGCTCATCTCCAATGCGCGGCGGACATTTCCTTGGCCTAAAACCCTATCAGAAATGAGAGGGGCCTGTGCCCATGTATATAGGCTGTAATTTTACTTTTATTCTTCACTAGCCCGTAAAATCCACTGCTGAACATGGACTTCTCCGTTGTAGTGAGGATTTGATTTAATCGTAACGCTTAGCGCATGTTTGATGTTGCCGCCCTTCACCGCTCTAAGCAGGTATATTATATTTGGTGTAAACAAGATGGTTATAGTGCCATACAGCCGTCTATAGGAAGCCAAAAAATTTTTTGGAGTTGTATTTTGGTTAACTTCGACCGAGAGGTCAATCGACGGATTCAATTCGGCTGGGCAGCGTTTGGGAAATTACGATACATCTTCTCGTATATATACCTCAAAACTTGAAAACGAGACTGTATAACCAGTGCGTGTCGCCAGTGATGACTTATGGATCTGAGACGTGGCCCTCCACTGCTGGCCGTATGAGGAAGCTCAAGGTCGCTCAGCAAGCTATGGAGAGGGCTATGATCGGGATTTCTCTGCGTGATAAACTTAGAAATGAGATATCCGCAGTAGAACCAGAGTGACCGACATAGCCTAACGGATTAATAAGCTGAAGTGACAACCGAAGAACCGACAGCCGATGGATAAAAATGGTTCTCGAGTGGCAGCCTCGTACCGGTATGCGAAATGTAGAGCGACCCCCCACTAGATGGAGTGACGACATGGTAAGACATGCATGAAGTCGATAGATACAGATGGTTCAGGACTGTGCTTTGTGGCATTCCTCGGGTGTTATGCCTATGTTCAGCAGTGGACTTGTGAAGGGCTGTAATGATGATGATGATGAAGATGTACTTTGGTTTGTAATTTCCATAGCCGCTTCTTATGACACCCACGAGACTAAAGGGGGTGATGGATTTCTCTTCTACTTCTAAAAAGAGACTGCAACGACACTTGCCAGCAGGTTGTATCACAGATCTGCACTAGTTTTTTAAATGTTTTATACAAGGAAACTTGATTAAATTCTCATGTGAATTTGTACTCGTAAGTACGAGTACAACAGTGCGTATTTTATAGTTTTGAATGCAGTTGCAATTAAATGTTCCTTATGAGTGATAGTTGTTATCGATTTGGATTTTATTGCGGGATGATTAGAAATGCTTTTTAACTCTAAATTAACTCTGGGAAATATATAGCCTTAGTGGAATTAAGGTTCAATTTTTATTTCTTTTGATGCATGTAATTTAAAATGCACATATTGCAAAAAATATCAGAAGTTACGATTAAAATTAAACTAAAATTCATTGCAAAATGAGCTTTGGTTTTGTTAACGAGGTTGAGTTGAAAATGAATAAATATTTATATATAATATTGTTCATTATATTAAAAATATATGAGGCAGTGTGTGTAAGCAAAGGCATAATTTTTATCAATTGGAACAGTGAGACCTCAATGTTGCCGGTTTCAGACCTTATCGTGTCTTTTATTTAATGGACTGTTGTCATGTTTTTTAAGAAAGTAATAATATAAAAAGCACTTTACAAGGTCCGTTAACTGTAGCGTCCACGTAAAATTTAAACCTGTTTTACATAATATAATAGCAATTATAATTAAAAGTATTTCGTATGCTTTCATTAACTTTCACGCATATATTTTTTAAATAATTAAGCAATGCCAATACACCACAAATACTCCGCTGTTCGTAACTAAGTTAAAAAGTTATCTATTTCAACAAAGTTATGAACAGTGGAATATTCAGAACAGTTTACGACGAGTGTGGTCCTCCTATGATCGAGTCGGCTCATTCGTGCTGCAGTCATAATATCGCTCAAATTTTATATTTTATTGCTTTGTATTATTTATGTATAAATGTATATTGTGGGAATGGCATTAATTTCTATTTTTACATGTGTGTCTATGTTTACATGTGTGTGTATTTTTTTATAGTATTTGTGAGTCACAATTTTTCTCCCCATCATAAGTAAACAGTCGATACACAAGAATAAAATATTTTCTTCGTTATGAGACAAGTCCAATGTTCACGAATAAACCAAACACAATAACTATCTTTCTATCAGGCTCTTTTTTTGCGCGAAAACTTCTCTAATACTTTCCCAGTTTTCGTAAACGCCAAATTCCCACTAATCACATCCTGATCGCGTGTGAAAAAACGTGTCGCTTAAAGGAAGATAATGTTAAGTATACCCGCATGTGGCGATGCCGCATAAGCACCTCACAACGTGAATCTACCTGTCCTATTCATAACTGCCTTTACGTTTTACGGAATTAACCGGTTAATTTGGGTGTCAAAACCATTTATTCGTAAGTAATCTTTATTGTTTAGGTTAAATAAAAACCGGTTACTTTTTTAACCGGTAATTGAATGAGCGATAATTTACCGGTAATTAATCGAAATTGACCGCTCATTTTTAACCGGTTCCGAGCCCCGTTTGTGACAAACGTGCATACATTTCCATGATATAGTAGAAACGCATACAGGTTCTTACACCAAAAATTCGTATTTTATTATAATGTTTGTTCCGGCTGTGATTCGAATCTATTAAGATAACTTAGTAGACATAACTCTGAACACGCGGTCAAATTACTGATTATTACAATTATCGTCGTCGGTGACTTATCAGCCTTGAAAACTATGCCCCCATATACTCGTCTAGGGTTGTTTTGATTTTTTTGTATAACTTTTCCGCACAGTTTTCTTTTAATACAGTAATGACTTAGTCCTGTTCAAGATACAACATTCAGCATGTATTTCTTTTAACCGTATAGTAGCGGAGTTAGAATATTCGCTACTCCATAACGTCCTATGAGTGTCGTAAGAGGCGACAGAGAAAAATTTAAACAGGGAACGGGCAGCAGCATCGTCTTGATAACAATTTAAAATATTTTAAATATAAAAAACTGCGGTTGTCAACCCGCCTGCCTAGCGAGGCCAAATATGGTGTAAGTTTCTCATACATAGAGGCATATGTTCAGCAGTGGCCTTTTATAAGCTGTAATAGATGGATGGATAGATGTATTTTTTGCAAACGTTGATTGCTGAGCGCAGAGCCAATAACCGCGCGCAGGTAATACTGCCAGTACCTGTCTGTGAGATTAGATTCGAAAGAGTTTAAATTCTTTATATTTAATAGTAGCCGTTCATTAGTGCCTTATTCTCCTAATCAGCATCGTGTGCCACGGGCAGGAGGCCGTAAGAAAATACTTTTCATAATATATAACCCCAACATAAACGTATATATTTATATATTTGTATATATACGTTACATATTTTACTAAATTTCTTTACTAGACCGCTGCTGCAGACCGTGAGTTAACCACTCATTCACAACTGGCAGTGTCCTCTTTTACTTTGTACTTCTAATAAAATTCCATAGAAAGTGTGTAGCTTAGTATGAAAAAATACCCTTTTATACACCTCACTTCTAGGCGTGAATGAACAGGTATCACACCTGAACTCCTGGCGGATGGCTTGCGATTTACCCACGACCTATGCGTTGACAACGTGTGATTCATGTACACGGCAAAAGAGTAAATGCCGGCTTGTTTGTATATGAAATTGGAAGGTGGGCTTATTTGTGCCGTAAATCAATTGCCAGAAATTACTACCATTACTGAGAAGTGGTGCGATAGGGTGCCATGCTGATAATGAAGAGAACGACTTTATATCTAAAAGTTACAAGTGAAAACGAATGTGATAACACTAGATGCGTTATCGCTTGTAAATTCTAGTTCCTTATATGATAGCAAAGTGTGTCTTTTGGCTTCAGTAACTGTACGCTTACCACCGCTTAGTGTGTTCTTGTTTGTAATTCGGACTCAAATCAATTTGATATCAAATAATAAATATTAAAGTTACAGGATGCGTAATGAGTAAAATGTAAATAAACTTCAAAAATTTGCTTACGTGCTAAATAATTCCAGTTTATATTTGAGAAGACACGCACTACAATAAATTACGTTTGCGTTTATCTTTTACCCGTTACTCCTCTTCGTTAAGGAGAAATTATTATACACGAAAGAGTCAGTGAGACTCGTGAGATGTTTTATTTGGGAAATTAATAGTATTTGCCCATTTTTAATAATATTTGTGTAGACATTTATACTACTTCAGTGTAATTATTTAATAATTACATATAGTAAGCGTAGACTATGAGTCATAATATACAGTTATTAATTAAAGCAAAGGACAATATTTTATGTTGTAATAGCTGTACCTGTAACGGCTGTATGCTGCAGCCTGGCTGTAAGCCAGGCTGCAGCTATATTATGGTTGTAGCAATAATAGATCGGCTCGACCGTGGAAGGACCTCGTTCTTACGGAATACCAGTGCGAAAGGCAGTTAATTACTGTTGTGTTTCGTATGGTGAGTATGGAGAACTGAAGGCTTCTTTATACTTGAAACGAGGCATTCCATCTTATTCAACCAGGAAGGGTGACAACGCATCTGCATTTTGGACTCTTAATCGAGGATATCGAGATATCTGTGGGCCACAATATCGACTTATAGTCAGGTGGACTGTTGCCCGTTCAAGAAATATTTACAAACCACTGTAAAGTTTTTAGACAAAGATTTTAACGACAAATTTACTCTTAAGTAGATTGTCAAGCTGTAATTTTCATACAAAAAACCGGCCAAATGCGAGTCGGATTCGCGCACCGAGGGTTCCGAACAAATCCGTAGGTTAAAATTATTAAAAATATTTTTATTATATGATGTAACTAAAAATGTATGCGTTTCGCAATTTTTCCTATATCTGTGCTATAATACATTGCTTCGTACCAAATTTTAAGATTCTGAGTTCACGGGAAGTACCTTACGGCAAAATATTTGTGGCATAAACGGCTGTATCTTTTGATTGCATTGGCTTAGAAGTTTGATTTTTTCACAGCTCTAAGGGACAGTAATCTTGAGTATTTGATATGAACTTCAGCTTGATACCTCGACGCGTTCCTGAGAAAAAGGGTCTTGACAGACAGACAGACAGACAGACGGACAATAAAGTGATCCTATAAGGGTTCCGTTTTTTCCTTTTGAGGTACGGAACCCTAAAAACGATAACGTTCTCCATAAGGGTATAGAGAGTCAATTTAATTACAGGCTGTAAGGCATTTCATTTTAGATGACAACGTATCTGCGGGGGTATATGTGTATCACTTACCGTTAGATAGGCTGTGAGATTGTTTGTCATTTCAGTTTTTGGTAGTTCATTGCTTGACCTAATATTATCTGGTTATTAAATTACATGTGGCTTTCTTTTTTTTATATAGGATAAGGGTGACTAACGAGCACACAGTCCACCTGATGGTAAGTGGTGGCTGCGGCCCATAGACATCTACATCTATCCTCTATTACAAATCAAAATGTAGATGCGTTGTCACCCGTGAGGACTAAAATGGAATGCCTCATTTCCAGTAAAAAGGGCCTCCGGCCACCTGCACTTACCAAGCGAAACGCAGAGGTAAACCTCTACTTCACGCTGGTTTTCTGTGAGGTCGTGGTTAGACCCCGGTTCGAGCCGACCCATCCGTGCGACAGCAAAAGCTGCCGCGTGGCTCTACCACTTCTTGACTTTCTACATTTTATTGTTTCTATCTAGCTTCTATATTGTAGCGTTTGAAACGCAAAATGCCGGCCTTTTAATCTCGTGGAGCCGTATCCGCTTGTAGGTACTGTTCCTCTCTGTTTTATTACTTTATTAAATAAATCAATTTTTTTTATAGAATTATGGTGACAAACGAGCACACAGTCAACCTCATGGTAAGTGGTTGCAGTGGCCCATAGACATCTGTATCTATCTTCGTTTGCGAATTAAAATGCAGATGCGTTGTCAGCCGTGTGGACTAAGATAGAATGCCTCTTTTCCAGTAAAAAGGGTCTCCGGTTACATTATTTCATTTTTATAAAGATCTATTAGTTTGTATTTATAGTAGTTATTTATTCAAACGTTGTAACCTTTATTGAAAAAAATTTGACGAGTATTACGCATGCGGTACTGATGGCACTCAAATGAATATCTTGATACTCGTAACATAATATGCAAGAAATATACCTTTTGAAAGAGAATAGATATTTAATGCTCTTTTTCATTAATCAATTGAAAATGATACTATCTTACAAAATCGATTAAAAATGAAAGATGTTAAATAGTGGCTAAGTTTTGTTTAAGATTTGAAGATTCGTACGATATATGTTAGTAAACTGAATTACTATAACAGAAAAAAAGCACAGACCTAGGTCAAGGTGTATTGAATATAATGAGACAAAAATTGTTTAATTTTGTAAAAGTTTAGGGGAATGAAAACGTTATCGCCCGAAACAATATTACAAAATGGAAATGTAGGCAATTGCCTCCAAGACTTGCAACTCTCTATCGCACGATCCGGCGATACAGAGCGAGCGGTATGAAACAGACTGCGTTTTTGAAAATACTTCCTACACGCGCCGCGTATCGGCACTTCACAATCCTCTTAATATTCTTTAACTTTGTTTTCTTTTTTTAACTGAAGTGATAAACGAATTAATAGTTCGTTACATTGTAAGTGGCTACTGCAGCCCATGGACACCTGCAACAAACTTAAAACGTTACAGATGCGTTGTCACATCTGAGCACTAAGAAAGAATGCTTCACAACATGTAATAGTACAGCTGTAAGAATATTCACCATCCCATATCATCCCGTGGTTGTCGTAAGAGGCGACAAGGGGAAATAAATCAGGAGATGGGAAGCAGCGTCTTCCTAATTACGACTCAAATAAAAAAAAACTGCGGTTGCCAACACGTCACTCTAATTCACCCCAATTCTATAAAAAAAATTGATTTATTTAATAAAGTAATAAAACAGAGGGGAACAGTACCTACGGACGGATATGGCTCCACGAGATTAAAAGGCCGGCATTTTGCGTTTCAAAGGCTACAATATAGAAGCTAGATAGAAACAATACAATATAGAAAGCCAGATGTAATTTAATAACCAGATAATATTAGGTCAAGCAATGAACTACCAAAAACATCTCCCCTATGAGACAATATATGGGAGAGGCCTCTGTTCAGCAGCGGACTTTAATAGGCTGTAACGATGTAATTATACTGCCTCTCTATATCCTCCATACCGGAACACAACAGTGCACTGCTATTCGGCGGCAGACATAGGTAAGATGGTCGATACCTACCCAGACGACCTCCAAAAGCAGGAAGAAAGAGAATCCTACCACTAAGTTAAAAATATACATTTTTATTCATTACAGAAACAGTGCAAATACATCGTTAAACTCATCTTTCGTCTTAAAAGCCCAACGCAAAGCTGTGATAATCATTAACGCAGGTTCTGCGCTTCGTAAAAGACCCGAAAAACAGGATCAAATTAACAGTTTAGTTTACATAGATTACGATGATAACGGGAATAAATTAAATGAGTTCTGGATGTATAATCTTCAAAATGTTGCAACTTTTTTCGAAGCTTTTCTGGATACAAAAATATGTCATGGAAAATGTGAAGATTAAATTTTGTCATGCATCATTTATTCTGCTAAACAAATGTTTGTAAAGTGTATTTAAAAAAAATTATAGTCATCCAACCAAAGAAGCCAATAAACGAGCTGAAATATCCGCACGGTTTAATAAATCACCGCCAAGTATCTGAAAGCATAAAAAATAAGTAATAATGATTTGGTATTACTTTTTAATAAATATTTATCTAACTGAAATATAATACTTTTGCTATTACTTTGAAAATAATATATAATTGTAAATTAAATATTAATATTTTATAATATACTGTGATTGTATTAGATTTTTATTTTTTTATTTGTGTTAACTGGTTTCATTTTAGTCCTCAAAGGTGACAACGCATCTGTATTTTGATTCTAAATCGAAGATAGTTGTAGAGATCTATGGGCCGTAGCAGCTACTTACTATCAGGTGGAATGAGTGTTCATTGCTACAGTTATTCTATTTCACGATGAAATTTTGACTTTGGGTGTTGTTTGCCGTGCATATACACATTGTGTTTGTTTGCGTAGGCCTAGGGAGCGGTACTTCCGAGCGCCCGCAGCCTACGCACACTAACACAATGTGTAATATGTGCACGGCTAACACAACCAAAGTCAAAACTTCATCGTGAAATAAAACAACTTTAATCCTTATTCAAGAATAAAGTAGGAAAATTTTGGATATAAAAGACAACACTTTGAAATGTTCAAAATATATACTATACAAGTTCGTAACGAGTCTAATAACTGGCATTTTAAACGAGACACGACATGAGTTCATCTGCAAAGAGAAGAAGTGGAAGTGGAAAGGCTATAAAGAAACTTTCATTCAGGAAAAATTTAAATATTGGTAGACTTTATAAATGATTTCTTCATTGTCACTAACAGAATTAGTTTAGCTAAGAAATAAATTATCATAAAAGAAGTAAAATAATCCTGGGTTGTCTGGAAGAGATTGCTATCTAACATTAAGACCGCCTTTTGTTTTTCCGTCAATATTTGTTTATTTTTGTTTTTTTTTTCATTCTTTGGTGTACATAAAGAGTATTGATTGATTGAATAATCCAACATAGTCGAACGGATTAGTAAGCTTAATTGGTAATGGGTCGGCCATGCAGGTCTCACAGGGAGGCAGCGCTGTACAGACAAGCGGAATGCAGGACGGCCCACCACTAGATGGAGTGCCGACCTGGTAAGACACACCAGAAGTCGTACGATCAAAGTGGATAAGACCGTGCTTTGTGATATTACTTGGGGAAGACCCATGTTCAACTGTGGACTTTTGAAAGGCTGCAATGATGACAATGATATTGAAATAAAATTAAATTGAAATAAAATGAAATTGAAATCTCACGTAATGCTATATGCAATTGTATGAAAAGAAAATATTGGATTGGTTGAATTTATTGATTATATTATTATATATAGCAAATAACAATACATCTTCGTTGTAGTCTGGCATTCCAGTAGATTTCTCATTTAAGAAGTAGTCAGTAGCTGCATCAGATTTATCCGTAGTTTTATATTTCTGATTGTCTTGTGTGTTAATTAGGTCTAGATTGGGATTATTTTCTGTTTTGGATACCTTAAAATAATATTTTGTGGATATATTAACTTATTAACGTTTACTTACCTTGTTATTAATTGTATAGTACTAGTAATTTGTTGCTTAAAAAAAGACTTAACTAACCTTCTTTGAACTAATGCTTGAATCGTTACTTTTATCGTAAGTAACACTTTTGTTATTAGCTTCAAAAAAAGGCTGAAGTCCATCGGCTTCAAATGTGTTGTTAGGATTAATGCGAGGATTCTTCATTGCGTTTTTTTTGTTGTAATTATTTTCGTTTATATATCCAGTTCTGGAATTATTAGTTCTGGAATTAAATTAAATATTTAAAACCTTGAATTCGTTTTTTTTTATATTACGCAGCAATACACAATATATTACGAAAATTGATTTTAAATATTACGTAGCACTTCAAGGGGCTTCAGTAAATCACTAATATTAATTATTATTAAGTTTCTTCTGCTAATATAAGGCGGTAAAAATGCGCTAAATGGGATTCATACACACTAGTTAATACAAACGTATATATAAAAATAACTTAATAAATAAACAAAAGTTAAAAATATATATATTAAGATTACTGTTCAAAAATATTATAAAAAATACATACAATTCATTTTCATGTTTTGTTTGAAAATGATCTGATAGCGGTGCTTCAAAGCTAAATATGAGATTTGATGATCTTGTATAATTTGCTTCTGTCGGTTTTCGAATATAAAAACACATAGTTTTATTTAACAAAGCAAGTACAGCAATGAGAAAAATCACCTGTAAAATAGTAAAATATGCAATCGTATAAAAATGAACCAAAAGTACATTTTAAATATTTTATATCATTATACTCGCCTTTTTAAGCATTTGCATATTTCTGGAAATAATTTAGAATATTTTATCGCAATAACATGAATGTATTGGTGGATCACGCAAAATATTATGAATACAAAAATGTCTTTAAACTTAAGGGAACAAAAACAGAACTGCTTCGCTTCATTGGCTTTTAAAATGTGAATTAAAGGCTAACCTGTTGAGCCGTTTTGGTTTTGCTATTCTTGGAACGTTTATCAGCCTAGAAAATTGGGATTCCATGCAATGTAAGAACCATTGCAAAATATGTGATTATTTATTTTTGAGATCATAATTTCATCTATTGATATTTTCATAAACATTTCATAATTTCACGTTATATAAGTACATTTTACTGGTTTGAAAAATATATACCACTAAGTAAAGAAGTATATAAATACTTTCATACATACATAAACACTCACGCCTGTCACCCAGAGGGGTAGGCAGAGACTACGGACTTCGGGGTTAACACGACCCTGACACACCTCTATAAAAAGCTTTATTTTAATAAAGTAATAGTTAATTTATATATGGAAAATGATATATTTATTCGATTAGTTGTTTTGGATTATAAAAATTTGTTTTGCATAAAATGACAAACATTTTAAAAATCTCGTTTGAATGCCTCATGCGGGTATGCTATGCATTTTGTATGTTGTGTTAAACTTACAAGTACTAATTCTAACTAAACTTACAATACTAACTACTACTAATGATTTCCCACACAAACTTTGTACTTTTGCCTTATAACTTATTCGGAAAATTAAAAATACGCATTTCATAATTTTAATCCAAAAGGATTTGTACCAACTTTGAAGTTACAAAAATCATTTAATTTTTTTTAAATTTAAATATGAAATCACCTCGTAAAATAAAAAGGTGCAAGTGTACAAACTGCAACAGCCTCTAAAGGTTTGAATTTTCCAAAATCCTTTCTTAATGAATATCTAAATCATAGGAGCTATTAAGCTAACCTATGTCCCATTTTCTCGCTTCTACGTCCAAAGATTTGGGTAGTGCAATATTTAAAATATTTATTTTACAAACTTTGCCACCCACGATTAAAAAGATTATGAAAAAAAGAAAAAAGAAATTTTATTATTTTAATTATAAAAATATTTGTACAAGTTTATAATTAAAAAAAACTAACAATTATTATTTCTTTATACTCAGTTGAACATCCTCTGGCCCCGCGTATGAAGGTGTTTTGTAAAATTGCAAAATATGTATCCATATGTTTTATTTACAGAGTATAATTTCAGTACGTCTCGAGTCTTAAAATTATTTATATTATATATAATTATTTATATTATTAAAAACTATGATAATAAAAAAAAAAAACTAAAACTAGAAACTTAATTATCATATAGTCCGACTCCCCGCGGTATCGTGCCAAGAACGCTGGCTGCGTTTCCCCGCTGAATGGCTATACTTAGCCTTTGAGCGAGGAAAGAACCAGCCCTCTTATCACCAGCAGCAACGACCAGCCGCGGATGGAGTTCCTTTAGGAACTTCACCGCACGTGGACCCCACGGACCGATAATCTCTACAGCAAAAGTGTCTACGCAAGTAGCATCCCACACTAGGGCTTTACCTCTCTCCCAAGGGACCAATGTCATACCGTCGGGTCTCCTGCCATCGCCTCTAAATATTCCACAAGGCTCTAAAACCGAGGGAACATTTATAGAGGCAAGAGCCCTTCGGATGACATCGTTCAAAGAACTGTGTCGTGAAATCCTACCAGCGCTTTTCTTACATGAAAGTCCGTGGAGCCCAAACCTGTCGACGATGCTACCACAGGGGCACTGATGGGGTTGACAAATCGCCGCTCCTAGTCGGATTCCTACGGCAATACGCAAGCTTTCCCTATCAAGTAATGTGCCGAGATTACTTGATGGTAAAGCGTGTAACCAGTGACTAGATTCCTTAGTCGAAACAGCTAGAAGGCGTGCCTTATCTTGGTCACTATGGAAATTATGAAACAAATCCTTCTGCACGCCCTGTACCAACGGAATATCCCACTGTTTTTGTTGGTTAACTTCCAGTGGAATATTTTCACCAGGACAGAGCGTTTGCCATGTCTGCCCTGCCTCCGTAGCAAAGCATAGGTCTACTTTATTATTTAAAATTATGTTACATAAGTCACTGACACTATGCACGGAAGCAAGGAAAGCAGGCAATGCAACGCTAGAAAGATTTCTCACACCAATGCCACCAAATTTTATAGGTAAAGTAGCTTGAGTCCAGGCTGTTGTATTTAAAGTTAAATTTAGAATTTTTTCTATAGCAATTTTAAGATTATTATCAATATCTTGTAAAATATCCGAACATTTCCAGACTGGACTCGAGCGGAGTAAGTATGTAAATCTAGGTACAAGAAGACAATATTTTAAAATAGTAAGAGCTATGTGGGGTTTAATTTATACAATTTATCAACGTGGTTTAAAAACTGATCAAATTTTGTTTTTAAAACAGGTTTAATACTATCGAAAAACAACGGGGCACCTAGCAGGTATAGTGATTCCGTATTGACAGTTTTTATTCCTGGACAAATATGATTAAAATTTTGAATTAAAGTGTCTCTATGAGAAGTAGATAAATTATTGGAAAAAAATATTTCACATTTATTGCTATTTGGTTTCGTTCAAGGCCAATATTTTTAAAATATCGAAAAAAATGAGTAAGATCGCTGAGGACGTCATCTGCTCTACCTCCCAGTGTACCGACGTCTAGGTACCAGACATTCAGCTTGGATTTCAAATTTGAAATAATGGGTTGAATTCCCAAACTGAAAAGTGCTGGACCCAGAGGGTCACCCTGCTGAACACCAACAGCAGAATCGATAACATGGTTTTCGTAAAACAAGTTAGTATTTTGACTATAACATTGCCAAACGTAATGATAAATTTCGGGGGTATTGTTAGCCACTTCTTTCAGCAAGGTTACCCTATCGATAGAGTTAAAAGCATTCCTTAGGTCAACCTTCACAAGAACATCTGCATCAGAGTTTGTTAAAAATGTACGCACTGAATGTACCGCCGCCTCACAGCCACCTCTAGTGCCAAAACCTAGTTGAGTAGGCTGAAATTTGGTCTTAAGATTAGAGATTATGTACCTGCAAGCTAATTTTGAAGTTAAGCGTCGAAATGTGGAACCAACGGCAATAGGACGGATACCGTTATCCTTTTTTTTGAAGGCACATAATCTTGCCCCATACAAGAATGGAATGAAATTTGGATTAACATTACCAGAAAGCATAAAGTTACATAATTTTGTAATGTCTTTAAGAAGTACTCCGCCGGCGTCACCGGCAGAAGCGCTTACAAGATCTTTAAGATGTTGAGGCGTGATTCCGTCAATGCCGCCAGCAGAGCCATTCGAAAATGACATAATTGCTTCTAAAGTGTCTTTTTCCGAAATTTGTAAAGGTTGCATAGAAGTCTTGGGAGGCAGCAGTAAACCCTGAGACGGTTTGACCGAAGGATGCTTTTGACGAAGGCTTTCAAGAGTTTCGACATTACGAGGAGCCAGGATGTCGTCTGAGAATAAAATACGGGATGCATTTTTTAATTATATTTATTTATATTATATTCGAAATTAAAAAGTTTCACACAAATTGTAACAGCCTATTTTCCCTCTTGAGGGTTGAACTTTTCAAAAACCTTTCTTATTGCAGAAGCTGTTGTTACGTGTTCAATTTCAGGTTTCTACGTCTAGCGGTTTGGGCTGTGCGATAATAGATGAGTCAGTCACTGAGGACATCTTTTGTATATTACATAGATATATAGAAGATTACCTATTGTGAAGAGAGAATATAGGAATTTATTCATATCTCAATCATGCAAGTATTCCCTCAATATTTTATTTAGCGCCAAGTATAATTCCAATTAACATTCTCATTAGTGCTGGTCATTAGGCGTTATCTATGGTTGCTCCCGTTCTATAAATTTCACGGCAAAAATTAAACTGTGCTACCACGCATTAAAAATAATTGTTAAAATAAAAAATAAAATAAAAGTACTGTTGGAGGCGTGAATAATTGCGTTCAATGATCCTGAAGTAAAAAAAAAACGAATCGAAGATATCGCTATAGGTTGCAACAGCGCTGCGTGATTAAAGGGGATTGGATCAGATTATGGTAATAATAGTTAATGTGCTATACCGTGGATGTCTTAAGAGACGACTATGGAAAATGTCAAAAACATTTTTACATTAACCGTAAAATACATAATCCTAGACTCGCGACAGAGAGTCTGGTACCGCGTATCTGTAATCCGCTTACCAAGCGTGACAAGGCAAACTATCACTTCAACGGGAGAAGACCATGTCTAGCAGTGGACTTTTATCATTACCGTTACTATTACAGCCTATTCAAGTCCACTGCTGAACATATTCCTCCTTACCTTATGTTACCTCATGGGGAGGGGGGGGGGGGGTTATTTTTTATATAGAATAGGGAGCAAACAAGCACGCGGCTCAGCTCATAGTAAGAGGGGAATTGCAGGTGCGTTGCCGGCCTTTTATTAAGGAGTAAGCTCTTTTCTTGGAGGTCCCTAAATCGTCAGTCCGGAAAAATCACCGGTGGTAAACAATTCCACAGAGAAGTTGTACGAGGAAGAAATACCTAATAAAACGCATAGTGGTGGACTGCGAAGCATCCAGATGGTAAGGTTCGTGAAATTTGGCGGCTAGAATTAATCCAAACTATTCTTCAGAGCACTCCACGCAGCGCCAGTGAATCGAGCCGATCAGAAAGAACTCGGTTGTCGACGATTAGAGCAGCTCTGCGCTGGTTGCGGTCAAGTGGTGCCCCGGCCCAGAGATGAGAACAGTATTCCATGTGAGGCTGAAATTGCGCTTTCTTAATTTGCAAGCGATGTGCCGGCATGAAATAGTGTCTCGCTGTGCTGAACACGCTTAGCTTTTTAGAGGCCGATTTGGCTTTCCCTTACAAGTGGTAACCAAACTGCACACTATTTGGTATGTTGACGCCGAGGATTCCAATGTTAGCTGAGGCAGCAAGAGGAGTGCCTTGAAGCTGAGGAGATACAACAAAGTGGTTATTTTTAGCGGTAAACGCGCAAATTTGTGTCTTCTAGGGATTGAACTGGATTAGATTTAGTCGCCCCTAAGCAAAGACTCTATTTCAAACACAAGTTTGTCCCGGTACACGGCAACGTTTTCCGAGAAAAAAGTGGTAACATTCATTGCTATCATCTACATATAGGCTTGTAATCACCTTGATGAGCAAGGAAACTGGTGATCCAATTGCACAATTTCTCGGGAAGCCCATAGGAGGGGGGCTTCGAAAGAAGCGCTTTGTGCCAGACCCGATCGAAGACTTTCGCTATGTCCAAAGTAACGGCCAATGCCTCCCATTGGATTGTACTGCCTCTGCATATCTATGAGTCAGGTAGACCAGAAGATCACCAGCTGATCGAGCCCAACAAAAACCGTATTGGCGGTCACTAATCAGCTGGTGATCCTCAAGGTACCTCATGAGGTGGCAGTTTATAATTGACTCCATTATTTTGGAGAACAAGGAGGTGATGGCGATAGGCCTGTAGTTAGACGGATCTGAGCTGTCGCCTTTTTAGGGATCGGGTGGACCAAAGCTGTCTTCCATGAATTCGGTACTACACCTTGGGAGTAGGAGTACCGGAAAAGTCGCGTTAAAATCGGTACCAACTCCAAAGTACACGTTTTCAGCACAATGGGAGAGACTCCATCAGGTCCACTCGACTTGCTGACGTCCAGGGAGAGGAGTGCTTTACGAACTGAACGCTGTGTAAGCCACTCATCCGGCATGGAGCACTCATACCGCAGAAGTAAACCTCTACTTCACGCTGGTATTTTGTGAGGTCGTGGTACCACCCCGGTTCGAGCTAGCCCAACCGTGCGACAACAAAAGTTTTTTGCCATAGCTCCAAGCTCTTACGAAAGTCACGGAATTATATGGGTTAGTGGATATTCTTACACCGACACTACGAGGCATGAACTTTTATGCACTGATGGAAATAATATAGAATTATAATTTCTTACCATAAAGATCTCTAAATATTAAATGAAGTATTTAATCGACTAAGCAGGATATATTTTTATGCCGCGACTGTAGATATGGGCTTCCCCAGTACTTTTCATAGTAGAAGATTGCGACTAACTTCAATTTATTGTTATTTCATTTTTATTGACAAATGTTTTTTATCAAGTGAGTGTCATTTCATAAAACCGCCAGCCGAGCGCGAGGTGCTGCACGACCAACCAGCAGCCCCTCGCATCCATCATCCCCAATAGCTGGTTTGGTGTTGGCAGGGTCTTCACGGGCCTAGCAATCAGCACCTGCCACTGGTGGAGTACGCTGCATGCGTTAGTCAATGCAAATGAACAGAAATGCATTGCGGGCGTATTTTGGGGCGAAAGAGGGAGAAATTGGAGGTTTTGCGTATCGGGCTAGGATGCATCGACTATTTGCTGAGCTGGAGCCGTCTATTACCGTTACCGAGCAAAACCTGGCAGACCGAGTTCGGTACATCATGCGCTCAAAAATATTTGATGACGCCGAACTCGAACGGTTACGACGTGAGGCTAATCCTTTGTCGAATGAAAATACTACGATAGGAGATGCGGCTCTACGAGTTACAGAGCAACCCGCACATGTAGATGCCGCCGTAGATTTCCTTGTGGTTGACTCCGGCGACGATGAAATAGTTGTAATTGTATGTAATTGGAAGAGGCGATTAGGGAAATGCGCAGTATGCATCTCGAGAATCGACCGCGACTTCCCCGTATACCCCTAAGCAAGCGGAATCGGGTTGTCATGAGGGCTCTCAACCCAATGCTGGTGACCTATTTGGAAGCCAGCCGGGGCCTTTGCGAGACGGACTCAATTCTTTTTGGCGCCGCACTGGTAGTTTGCCGTATTATTGGCGCCAAACTTCCCACGTTTGGACAAGCTACTAGACAAAGTAGTGCCATCCCAGCCTGGAGAAGAAGGATTGAGGACCGTATCGCAAAGGCAAGGGCCCTCATCGGCAGGCTGATAAGCTTCAGGTCGGGCAATAATAGGCCGAGAATTGTGCGCACCGTCAGGATGGAGTTTGCTGGGACAAACATCAGTTTGTCCCAGCCGGATATTACGCAAAAACTGATGGAGCACATAGACGACCTGAAGCAGAGAATCGCTGCTTGGTCAGAGCCCGTAAACCACAGCGAGGGCCCTTGGACGGAAGTTGTGGCGAGTCAGTGTGCGAATGTTACGCCCTTGGACCCCGTCATCATAACGCTGGATGACGTAGCTGAGGCGGTCCGTAGGGCCCCGAACTGGAAAAGTCCGGGGCTCGACGGACTGCATCACTACTGGCTGAAGGGGTTCGTGGTGTGTCTCGCTGTGCTCGCCCGACAGTTTCAATAGGCTCTCGACCAAAAGTCGCTCCCGAGCCTCTTCACTACTGGGATCACTCATTTGGTTCCTAAAGACCGGGATTCCACAGACCCGAGCAAATACTGCCCCATAACGTGTCTACCTACCATATACAAGACACTAACATCCATTTTGAGCGCGAGAATCACTCGTCACCTGAACTCAAATCAGGTGATGTCGCGCGGTCAAAATGGATGTCGGGGCGGTGGTCGTGGAACCAAGGAACCACTCCTAATTGACGCGGTCATTGGCAAGGTGGTTAAACGCAACCGTCGGAACCTCTCCGCCGCCTGGATAGACTACAAAAAGGTATTCGACTCGGTGCCTCATACATGGCTTAAGAGGTTCCTCGAGCTGCACAAGGTTGACTGTACAGTTAGAGACTTCCTTGGGCAGTGTATGGGGCAGTGGAGTACGATCCTTTGTCATCTAGGCGAGCGGATGATGGCTGCAGAGAACCACATAAGGATAAGAAGGGGTATCTTCCAGGGCGATTGTTTGAGTCCAATCTGGTTCTGCCTCTCTCTGAACCCTCTTAGTACCTAACTGGAGGGTTCCGGGAGGGGATTTCAGCTTCGGAAAGGAAGTACAAAAGTGACCCACCTTTTCTGTATGGATGATCTCAATTTATTCGCCTCCAGTCGCTCTCATCTTATGGAATTGCTAAGCATCACTTGTGATTTTAGTAATTCTATTAGAATGGAGCTGAGGACGGATAAGTGTGCGGTCCTCCATGTCGAAAGGGGTAGGGTTGCTAACTCTGAGGGCATAGACTTATCTATGCCCATCAACATAAAGACTCTATCCGAGGCTCAAACATACCGATACCTGGGTATGTTACAGAACATAGGTATCAATGAGGTGGACATGAAACAGTCAGTTTGCGCTGTGTTTTAATCTCGCTTGACAAAAGTACTTAACAGTCTTTTGTCACATTGGTATGTTAACATAACAATGTGATTCTGCAATGGATAAAGGGATACTGTGGGTCCAGAGGAAACGATGCAGCAGACGAACTGGCCAGAAGAGGATCGGCTCTGGCCACTATATGGCCATAACCAATCATACCAATCCCCTTTGATAACGTTCGTTCACTGGTACGTAGACACTTCACTA
Source organism: Parnassius mnemosyne (assembly GCA_963668995.1). NCBI lineage: Eukaryota > Metazoa > Arthropoda > Insecta > Lepidoptera > Papilionidae > Parnassius > Parnassius mnemosyne. Next base: position 28,695,891 of record CAVLGL010000159.1, read on the forward strand.
ATCAACACGCTTAACTTTGGAAAAATCTAGTAGACTGTAGACAAGCTAGGGAGGCCCTGCCTGAAATAAGCAGTCGTTTAACCAAGGTTCAGTCTTCGCAAATCAGGATAGTAACTTGTGCCGGAATTCCGGCACTACACGGTATGGCACCGGAAGTCGCTGCATACAGGGCTAAACATCGGTTTATGCAAATGTACTCTGTGGTAAACATCTCGGCACGCCGGGATTACTCCCCGAAGTTGCTTGTAACATTAGAGGGCTGTTGAACTTCTTCGGGGAGATCTCATGGCTCGAATAAATACATTATTCATGCCCACACGCAAAATACGCGCTTAGACGTGAAGTTGCGAAAAACAGCCCGTCGTTAACTAACTAACTATTTAGCATATTTTTCAATCGACTTTAATTATAACCACGGGATGTATCAAGCAGATCCCTATAAAATGGATCATCCGCTCTCGTCAGAAAGTAATTACGGAAGCTGCACACTTCGCGATTATGCATGGTAAGAGCGCTTAAAAAGCCGCGTTCACCATGCTTCCGCGGTGGTACAGTACAAGTACAGCCTCTTTACCGATTACCTTGGATGATGCATCCTGTGGGACGTTATTTCTTGTGATAAAGGACTTACCACTCTATCCTTAGCCAACGTGAAATGGCAAGACCCGGCAGAACAGAGCATTTCCGACCGGGAAACCGTATGGAAGGAGAAGGAGCTCCACGGGAGGTTCTACAAGGTTCTACATGAGCCTTGCGTAGACACAGCCGCCTCCCTCCACTGGCTACGTTTCGGTGACCTCTTTGGGGAAACCGAGGGTTTTGTCTGTGCGATACAGGATCAGGTTATTAAGACCAACAATTATCGGAAATACATCCTAAAAGATGGTGCCGTCGACATCTGTCGAGCTTGTCGCCATCCCGGTGAGTCACTTAGGCATGTCATCTCCAGTTGTTCGACGCTTTCTAACTCTGGGTACTTGCACAGACACAACCTATTAGTCAGGATTCTACACCAGGAGCTCGCTCTGAAATACGGTCTCATGGATCGGAAACTGCCATATTATAATTACTATAATTACTAATCTACTGGGACCGGGTCATCATCACAGACAGGACTATTCTTGCGAATAAGCCTGATATTATGCTGATGGACCGGGCACAGTCAAGGATATTTTAGGTCGACATTACCATTCCTTATGACGAGAACCTCGTGAAAGCCGAAACATATAAGCTGACAAAATATCTGGAGCTGGCTCACGAGGTGAGCCGACATGTGGGGTGGTCTGCCGGCCGAAATTATTCCTGTGGTTGTTTCTGCGAACGGGTTAATCCCAGTCAGCCTCTCGGGTCATCTGAGGCGACTGGGACTCCGTGACGGATCGCTCCAAGCTCAAATGCAGAAGGCGGTGCTCCTTGATACTGCCCGCATCGTACGCCGGTTTCTTTCCCTTTCCCCCTAACCCTCGGCCGTTTGGTCTCCCCTGCCGAGGGCTTCCACCTGGTTGAGTTTTTATATATTTTTTATTTTATTTTATTGATATTTATATAAGTTTATCGTTTTTATTTTCAATTATATATTTATACAGTCCAACCAGATGAGAAAACTATACAAATACTCCATAAATAAATGACTATACAGCCGAGGGAGAAAATCAGAAGAAAAATAATATACACCCGTCTGGGGTGGATAGATGAAGACGCGTTTCCACCCTAGGGTGGATTTTTTAGGGTGGATAAGCGGAATTACAGTCTCGCTGCAGCCATATAATGGTTGCAGCATTATTAGGTCGCTCGACCGAGTAAGGACTACGCGCATACAGAACACCAGCATAAAACAACTTTTTAACGCCGGTGTGTTTTGTATAGTCAATGTAGAGAACCGTAGACTCCTTTACAACAACAAGGCATTCCAGCTTAGTCTTTAGGGGTGACAAAGCATTTTAATTCATAATAGAGGATAGATGTATGTAGGATAGGTGTATCCACATGATGGGCCGAAGCATTCACTTACCATCAGGTGGACTGTGTACTCGTTTGTCACCTTTATTGTATAAAATTGAAAATATTTCATATTATAGAAGAAGCCCATATCCACCTGCAGACTGGGTACGGGCTATTGAAGATACAAGTTAACAAATTTATCGTGTTATAATGACTCGTATTATGTCTGTGAAAACAAATTAATTTCAAAAGTTAATTGTTGTGATAATTTTTAATTGAGAGTATTAATACAACATAAGTTTATTACATATATAGTTTAACTTTCGAATGTTTTCTCCAGCTAAGTTTGTTTTTATTTTTAATATGCAATTTAAAACGGATAGTCGCAGCTATATCGTCCATTTTGTCACGGAGCTCGTAAATCTTGCAAAATAATTAAAATAATAGCAAATTCCTTTTTATGAAAACGCAGTAATTAGTTCTTTATTTTTTAGTTAAATTACTATTTTGTTTCCCAAGACATATTCAGTACCCCTTATTCGAAATTTGTCTACCAGACAAAAATCGCACAGCGAGTTTTTGTATAATATTGTATTTTGTTAAAATATGTGTATATTTTTACCATATAAAATACAAAAAGAACAAATTATTGTAAGTATAGTATATTCTGAACAAAGTTAAAAATCAAAGTAACATTATAAAGTAGAAGTATAAAGCAATAATTCTATAATTGAAAAAAAAAACCAGTGGTTATTTAAAGGTGTGTGTATTTTTTTAAGTTCACTCCAGTGTTCGTGACTTTCCGATGAAGGTCTTAAGCCTATAGTCGCAGGTATCAGGTGTAAGTTTGCGTATACAGGCACAATTCCTTTTTCTTTGCCTTTGTACATGAATGTCACGGTAAGATATCCGGTGTGATACATGAGCCAGGTCACTAAGTCTGAAGCGACCACTATCCATTTGAAATAAACCCATCCGCACACCGCGTTTGAGTGCTCTGTGAATATAAATAAGAATTATTAAGGACGTAACTTTTAATAAAAATCTAAGGGTTTCTTACTGGATTTACAGCTACGTATTAATTTATTTTATACATTCTTTTGATATAAAATTCTATAAAAATACCTGGAAATTTTACTGCTTATCCTTGGATCGGACAGTTTATATTCCAATTTAATAAATTTAATTATAGTACGGGATGTCCAGCCTGTGTTCTTCGTCAATTTTTTTAGAGCCGATAAAACTATTTCCCCTGTCTTAGGTTTTGGTTTGGTTTTTGGCATTGTTAACACAATAAGTTTTAAGTGTTTCGTTGACAAGGAAAAATAAATGAAAGGAAGGCAATGACGTATGTCGAGTTTTAAACTGACTAAAGTGTTCTAAAATCTATCATAAAATAATAAGTTAATTTATTGTCTTTCCATTCCACAAAAAAGGTTAATTATAATTTCCAAAATGCATAATATTTATTGAAAATACTTTTACGGATTTTATCGCGTTTAATATATTTTTTATTTCCCGAAGTTTTGGGCGGTTACGGGAGGGAGGGGGGAGGGATGGCACTGAGGTGTTTGAGGTCCCGATGTTATAGTTAGCCCGGCTATCTTCAGTTTTTGAATATTAATATATAATGCCTAACATTGTTATGCAGGTACTATTCAATCGTCCAACCATCCAGCTCCAAACGTGAATCCAAATTTTTATGAACCATAACCCGAGTACTGTCCAAGGTAAATTCTTATTACATTTAAACGTTGAAATGAATAGAGACACAAAATCAAGAGATTTGTGACAGAGGAACGGTTGTTATTGGCATACTTGGTAGAACCATCTAACGCACCGAGTACAAATCGAGCATTTTAGGTTTAATTATTATTTACCATTTGGCTATCGTACGTCATAGGCCTTGTTTAATCTTGTGTAAAGTGATGATTAAACTTTGCAGAATACGTTCCCGTGACGAACTAAACATTTTTAAGTATAGTCCTATATTAGGGAATTATTATATTAGTAAGCTCTATGATACGAAATCATTAATAAAGAAGGTCTCTAAAATGCATAATCATTATAATGACAGAGTTGTGGCTTGAAGTCTTATAGATAAAAGACATATATTTCATAGATAATAGTAAGGTCTATGGAATTGAGTAAATATGTGAAAGGTCACAAATATGTAAAAGCATCATAAGTTATAGTATAGTTATAGTGCCGTGTAGACTGCTTCACAGTGTCCGAGACCGAGGTAAACTTAGACTCGCTAATCGATATATCCTAGGCATATCATCTTGCTGCCGGTGGTAAGCGGGTTTGTGGCAATACGACTTGCCCGTGAACATTACACACCCCCACCCGCTTGTGGGCGACTTCTTAGCGCATAGCGTTATGATACATCATATATCTAGAGTCCAAGGGGGAGGCATTGGCCGTTAGTTTGGACATTGCGAAGGCCTTCGATCGGGTTTGGCACAAAGCGCTTCTTTCGAAGCTCCCTTCCTATGGGCTTCCCGAGAAATTATGCAATTGGATCACCAGCTTTCTTGCAGATCGGAGCATCAAGGTCGTTGTAGACGGTGCATGCTCCGACTACAAGCCTATTAACGCTGGTGTTCCATAAGGCTGCGTGCTATCACCAACGCTGTTTCTTCTGCATATCAATGATATGTTGCAAGCCGGTAGCATTCATTGCTATGCGGATGACAGCACTGGTGATGCTCTATACACCGGCCGTGCCAATATTTCTCGGGAAAACGTCACCGAGTACCGGAACAAACTTGTGTCTGAAGTCGAGTCTTTGCTGGACAAAGTCTCGGATTGGGGGCGACTAAATCTAGTCCAGTTTAATCCTCAGAAGATACAAGTTTGCGCGTTTACCGCTAAAAAGAACCACTTTGTCGTATCTCCTCAGTTTCTAGGTACTCCCCTTGTTGCCTCAGCCAGTATCGGAATCCTCGGCGTCGACATATCGAGTAACGTGCAGTTTCGTGGTCACTTGGAAGAGAAGGCCAAATTGGCCTCTAAAAAGCTTGGCGTGCTCAGCAGAGCGGGACAGTATTTCATGCCGGCTCAGCGCCTGCAACTTTACAAGGCGCAGGTTCGGCCTCACATGGAATACTGTTCCCATCTCTGGGCTGGGGCTCCCCAGTGCCAGCTCCTTCCACTTGACTGCATCCAGCACAGAGCTGCTCGAATCGTCGACGACCGAGTCCTTTCTGATCGGCTCGACTCATTGGCACTGCGAAGAGATGTTGCATCTCTTTGCATTTTCTTTCGCATCTACTATGGGGAGTGCTCTGAGGAATTATTCGGATTAATCCCAGCCGCCAAATTTCACGGACGCACATCGTGGCAGAACTCCCGATACCATCCACACCATCTGGATGATTGGCGGTCCACCACTGTGCGATTTAGAAGATGTTTTCTTCCTCGCACAACTTCCTTGTGGAATAGTTTACCACCAGCGATTTTTCCGGACCGATACGACTTAGGGACCTTCAAGAAAAGAGCCTACTCCTTTTTAAAAGGCCGGCAACGCATCTGCAATTCCGCTGGTGTTGCGGTTGTTCTTGGGCGGCGGTAGTCACTTACCATCAGGTGAGCCGCATGCTTGTTTGCCCCCTCTCCTATAAAAAAAAAATCTTTCGGATTAGGGAGAGTGTGTTTGGTAGTACTTTTAAGTGCAGCAAGCATACTCAACACCATGTATTAGTGCGATAGTTCTATGATACGTGGATTTTTGTTTACTGGCGTCTTACTAGCGTGCTAATATGATACGTTGGTACTATTTTTAATGTAACAACAGTACCAATTTTGTTGCCAAAGTCGATAGGGATCATTTGGGTGTGCTGTGAGGAGGCGCTATCTGTATGATAGTTGCATAGATGCTTACTGCTACATGCGTGGGACGTACATTCACTGTGGCTGGATTTTTTTTTATTTTCCACCAGAGATTACACCATCCCTAATGTCCGTTTATTAACTAATGTTACACATTTTTTTAAATATAGTTTTGTTGACAAATTCAGGCTTTTTCTACAGAGACCGGTAATTACAAACAGCACTGCGATTTGATACTGCGGTGTTGGTTTGACCGTACGAGTATGTAGTTATAAATTTACGAGTTTCTGCACTATTTTCAAATTGTCTTATTATATACACTGTATATACTACTATGAAAAATTAAACGTTTTAGGATTATTAAGGAAATTTTGCTAATATAAAATCATCAAAACAAAAGAAAACTCTCAATTAGTGACATTTTGTCTGGATACTAGTTAATATAAAGTAATGAAATTACTAACAAAATCAAACTTGAATTGTAATACGATTAGGTACCATAAAATTAAAAGTTTTATCTATATTATGCCTAAGTTATATCTAGGTATTATTCAATTTTTTTAAGTCTATTTACAATTGTTTTAACGAATTTAACAAAGGAATTCAGGGTTGATTCTTTATTAATGAGTTCAGCTATTTTAAAGCGAGACACAACAGAAATGCTAGAGATAACTCATGATCATTTCTTGCGGCACTAAACGCGGGACATCGTTCGACTAGATGTTCGACTAGATATTATTGAATAATAGTTCAATAGCTGAATAATCCCAAGTGCATTTGTCATCTGCGGTGATTTTAAATTTGAACAAATAACTTTTATGGTATCCATGGCCGATGAGAACCTCAGTTAAGTGGAAACTCATATTGGTAGCCGCTCTAAGTCTCTGGTATATTTAACTGTTTCAGAACTCTTATACCTGATTTGCCAAAGAGTGTGCGTGTCAATTTTGATGGTGTATTTTATGTAAGATGTAGGTGTTGTGAAGTAGTCAGGTGTCTTGAGGGCTTTTATTCCTACTTTAGCCGCCTTGTCTGCCGCCTCATTGCCAGCTATGACTGCCAGTATGGCTCTTGACCCGGGCAAAGTAGATGGGGTAAAACATTTGTGTCGATAAAGAGTGTGGTTTATCTTGTTGACTATAGGTGTGTATTGGATCTGTCTTGTAAATGAAAAGCTGAAAGAGAGTCCGTGTAAATTACTGTATGCATGTACCATTTATCAGCTGCCCATTCACAAGCCTTAAGGATTGCAAACGGTTTGGCCTGGAATACAGTGCATGTTGAGTGGAGTTAATATTTCTTACTTAGACAAGAGCAGCGTCAACTGCTCCATCTTCCAATTTGCTGCCAACTGTGAACATTTTTGGTGTCTCAAGTCCAACAAGAGCATCGACTTCCGCCTGTGTAGTGGTAAGTTTAGGATTGATTTCAATTTTCTCTGCTGGGTGTAGTAATTTGTGTATGGGTGTGGGTTTCCCTAGAGGAAGATCGCTGGGTATGAAACAAGAAGTGCCTTTAAGTTTGGAACTTTCAATATTGTGGACTTGTATTACCTTAAGATCTAGGGGTATCAGATCACCGAGAGTTATAGCCGCAGACGTAGATACTGTGCGGAAGGGGTTATTACTTTAATGTCAAAACCATGCTGTATACCCTTGAGGCTCCTTCTGATGCACTTTTTAAAGGTTACATGTCCCCATACACCAGCAGAATAAGTTAGTTCAATTTCCTGCTGGTATTTGGTGCGGATATTCTCAGGATGAGACCCCTCAAGTAGGCCGCGTATAGGTGCATAATACATGACGGCCAAACAAAAGCTTCTCGTCTAAGATGACCCCCAGATATTTGATTTCCGATGAACCACCGAGATCACATCCGCTCATAGTGATGCTGGCAGCTTTGGCCTAAGGAGTGAAAGTGATCTGTTTTCGAGGGACTGAAATTCAGTTTTACGCTAGTTCTCCACTCGACTGTGGGGAGAGCATGGTTGGTAACATTCTGCAAACTGCCAACACTCCCAGCCATGACTACCAGCATCACATCGTCCGCAAATACCTCTATGTGGCTGCCCACTGGAAGCTCCATGTCACAGAGCTCGTCTAGAATAATATTCCACATTACTGGACCGCATGTGGAGCCCTGAATGCAGCCTTTGGACATTACCTTTGAGGCACGCACCCCCGTGTAGTCAAGTATCACCTCACGATCTCGAACATAATTGCCTATGAACCTCATATGCCGCAGTAGGTGGAAGAGCGCCGGCCACCAGGCGTTGTCAAAAGCTGTTCTGATGTCTAGTGAGACAGCCAGAGCTAATTTCTTATTCACTTTGGTCTGTGTTCATGTTAAGGGCAGTGTTGTTAGCCTCTGTAGTATTTTTATGTTTAGTAAAGCCAAACTGTTTATTGCTGATTTTATTATTGATTGCAGCCCATTGTGTTACTCGTTTAATAAAGAGCGTTTCCAACACCTTCTCAAATACATACAAGAGTCCTATTGAACTCTGCTCTCCACAGCCCATCTTTCCTGGTTTGGAAATAATTTCCACATAAGCGACTTTCCACTGCTTTGGAAAATACCGTAACGATAAACGTCGGTTAAATATATCCGTAAGCAATTTAATAAAACCGTAAGGTTATCTACACCCGGGGCCCTATTGGAGTTCATTTGTCTAAGATATTTCAGTATCTCCTCCCCAGAGAAAGGTGTGTCGTCCTGTGTATATGGGAGAGTATTGAATAAAGGACATTATTCTGCGTCCATACAATGTTCGCCTAAGGACCAACAGTGAAAAAAAGTATCTTTTTAAGTCCGAAATTACACATAATTGTATGTAAGAACAATAACTCCTGACGGACACTTCTGAAAATTTAGATATTAGCAGTTATTATAAAGATTTTGAGGTTATGTTTTATTTTTATGAAACATTACGTTGTTGCTAATGTAAGCAGTTCAGTCTTAGCCTAGCATTTATACGGTAAATAAAACTCAGGTTGTGATTAGGTATTTATTTTATTCATACCAAATAAATACAACTTATACAGTCTCATTTGATTAAAGTCCGTGATTCAAGCCAGGTAGGTCGCTAAAGAAGAATATCGATATCCGTTGTTCAAGCCAAGTCGTAATTTATAAAAACTTATCACATAACAAACCAACTGCACAGTGCACTTAGATTCCGAAAACATTTGTAGAAATGTATTTTTTCAAACGAAAGCAAAACGATCGCCGTCGACGTCGTCGCCGTGACGTCTGTGGCGTAGCCACATATTATATGTCAAAAATTAAAAATATAGTTTGAACTGTCAACTGCCCTGTGCGTGATTCATGTTGTTTTTTCCTTATATTAAATATAGTTGCTAAATTAGTATTAAAATCTTAATTATTATAAAAATTGCATTAGCCTTCCGTTTATATATATTGTGTGTTGTTATAAACTATAGTGTGGTAGTAAATGTACTGTTATTGTGAACTGTGAAGCCGATTTATAAAGGGAATAAAAATTATAACGGTGAACAGTGAGTTATTTCTTATCACCAATTTCACTACACTGGTGACCCCGGAAGTTTGGACACTAGATAAAAATATTCATCAAAAGCTCCATAAATAGCAATGGCAAACACCAACGACACTAATAAAGCAGGAGAAAGTAGCTCATTTTCACCTTCCGACGTTTGTCGCGTCGGAGTACGCCTGCCTCCGTTTTGGCCAGAAGAACCAGGCGTATGGTTTGCCCAAATAGAAGGCAATTTTGCACTTTCTGGAATAAAAGATGATGACATCAAATATTTTTATATCATTTCACAACTAGATCATCGGTAAAACCATTTCCGGTGAATCTAAGTACCACACTCTTTTGCGCAACTTCCCTGATATAACTCGACCTTCAGGCACGCATAAAGTTCCTAATCATAATACTCTCCATTATATTAGGACAACTCCAGGACCTCCAGTTTCTTGTGCACCAAGGCGATTGGCTCCTGACAAATTGAAAATAGCGAAGGCAGAATTTGAAGCTATGCCTAAAAATGGGACAGCAAGACCTTCAGAAAGTCCATGGTCATCTCCACTACATCTGGCACCTAAAAAAGATTACGGGTGGAGACCATGTGGCGATTACAGGTTTTTAAATGCACGCACGATACCTGATAGGTATCCTATACGTAATATTCAAGATTTTACGTACAATATATCAGGATGCAAAATTTTTTCAACCATTGATTTAGTTAAAGCATATAATCAAATACCGGTAAATCCAGAAGATATTTCAAAAACGGCCATAACGACGCCCTTCGGATTGTATGAGTTCCCGTATATGACGTTTGGCCTGAGAAATGCCAGCCAAACGTTCCAAAGATTCATGAACGAAGTGACGAGAGGACTCGATTTTTGCTAGTCCTATTTGGACGATTTTTTAATTTTTTCAAAAGATGAACAAGCACACCTTAAACACCTCCATCAAGTTTTCACAAAATTGCAAGACTATGGAATGGTAATAAACACGTCCAAATGTGTATTCGGAGCCTCCACTGTAACCTTCTTAGGCTTCACAGTTTCACCCGAAGGCCTTGACCTCAAAAGTACAAGCCATCAAAGATTTTTCAGTGCCAAAGAACGTGAAAGAATTGAGAAGATTCCTGGGAATGTTAAATTTCTATCGCAGATTTGTCCCAGGAGCAGCAGAAACTCAAGCTCCATTAAATTCACTCCTAACCGGGGCGGTAAAGGGTTCACATCCAGTAAATATTACAGGTGACGCACTAATAGCGTTTGAAAAATGCAAAGAAGAACTATGCAATGCAACACTCTTAGCATACCCTGACTTAAATTCAAAACTGGGAGTAGTGACAGACGCTTCAGACATAGCAATTGGAGGGGTTCTGCAGCAATTTAAAGATGGTGAATGGCAGCCTCTGTCCTTCTTTTCTCGCAAATTGAGTCCTTCACAGAGAAAATATTCTCCATACGACCGAGAACTATTAGCGATCTATGAAAATATAAAATATTTTCGGCACATGCTCGAGGCGAAACACTTCACCATATTTACTGATCATAAGCCAATATGCTACGCATTTCAACGTCGAAAAGAAAAATGTTCACCACGGCAATTTCGCTATTTAGATTACATATCCCAATTTACAACGGACATACAACATATTTCTGGGAAAGAAAATGTCGTAGCTGACACTCTTTCACGAATAGAGGAATTATCTAAGCCCGTCGACTTAAGCACACTCGCAAAAGCGCAGTCAGAAGATCCTGAGTTAAAAAAAATTATAAATGGTGAAACATCACTTCAACTAATTAAGGTTAAAATACCAGGTACGCTAGAAGAATTATACTGCGACAATAAAACGCAAATAACTCGCCCTTATGTGCCCCAGAAACTTCGACGGCAAATTTATGTAACACTGCATTCACTGAGTCACCCAGGCGCTAATGCTACCGCAAAATTAGCAGCACAGCGTTACGTTTGGCCCGGTATGAACAAAGACTGCCGAGCATGGGCTAAAGCATGCCACGCCTGCCAGACCTCAAAAATTACCCGACACGTGTCATCGCCGTTACACACATTCGAATTGCCACGTACCCGGTTCCAATACATTCACATAGACATAATTGGACCTCTTCCACCATCAGAAGGTTTTCGGTACTGTCTGACAGCGGTAGATAGATTCACACGGTGGCCAGAAGCAATCCCATTAATAGATATTACTGCAGAATCTGTTGCAAAGGCCCTGCTACTAGGTTGGATTTCGCGATTTGGATGTCCTGTGGAAATAATAACTGATCGGGGAAGGCAGTTTGAATCATCGCTGTTCAAATATCTTTCAGATTCAATAGGTTTCCAACACAAGAAAACAACTGCTTATCACCCTGCATGTAACGGAATGGTGGAAAGAATGCACAGGCAGTTAAAATCGGCCATAACTTGTCACGGTAACCAACACTGGACTGAAAGTTTGCCACTAGTATTATCAGGTATGAGAAGTGCTTTAAAGGAAGATCTACAAGCATCGCCGGCTGACTTAGTTTATGGTGAACCGTTAAGACTACCGGGAGAATTCTTCTATCCTTCCTTGACAACAACCACTGATGTGACGGATTTCACTGCACGCCTACGTGCTAACATGGAAAATATACGTCCATTGCCAGCGTCACGGCACAGTAAATACAAGACCTTTATTTTCAAAGACTTGCCAACAGCTACGCACGTGTATCTGAAAGATGAAACAAAATCGCGAGCATTTCAACCATCTTATACAGGGCCATACAAAGTCATACAAAGAAATGATAAAGTTTATAAACTTCTAATTAGAGGCAATGAAGTCACAGTTTCCATAAATCGGCTAAAACCAGCCTACACAATTCAGGAAAACACTGAACTCCAAGGTCCTGTCATAATGCAGCCGCCTGAAAGTAAAGAAGACATTAAGATTAAAAAAACACGTTCGGGACGAAGTGTGAGATTCCCAGATTACTATCGCCCGTCATGAGACGGTCTCTGGGGGGGAGTGATGTGGCGTAGCCACATATTATATGTCAAAAATTAAAAATATAGTTTGAACTGTCAACTGCCCTGTGCGTGATTCATGTTGTTTTTTCCTTATATTAAATATAGTTGCTAAATTAGTATTAAAATCTTAATTATTATAAAAATTGCATTAGCCTTCCGTTTGTATATATTGTGTGTTGTTATAAACTATAGTGTGGTATTTACGACCACTGTTATTGTGAACTGTGAAGCCGATTTATAAAGGGAATAAAAATTATAACAGTGAACAGTGAGTTATTTCTTATCACCAATTTCACTACAACGTCTATCTATTTTGACAAGTTGTCATCTGTCAACGTTATTGACTTTTTGTTTTGCGTGGCACAATGCTGATTTGGCAATGAGACTACAATAGTATTGTTATTTTAAATGAAAACGAGATGATTTCACTGTGACCCAGTTTCTTGTGGCATATATTAATCTGAGATATATTTTAAAATATAAACGTTTTCATAATATATTTGAGTTTATGACAACTTTTGAAATATGTGAGTGAAGGTATTGTGTGATTGGCCAAATCACAGGAGGCCATAAACGCAGCACATTAGTATTAAAAAATAGGTACAAAGTTCAAAATCGAAAAAGTTCTTTTTATATTGATTTCACAATTCAGAAGTGTCCGTTACTATCTAATAAATGTTATCTAATGCATGATTAAGGATAAAAATTTTGGTAATTGTCAAATATATGTTGTACCCATTACCCAGATTCAAGGTGATTGGGGGCCGTCATGGTCCGTTTGTTTTTAGAAGCCTATTTGTCAGTGACCACACATTTTCTTTTGTCTGAAGATTACAGAACTCCTTAAAATGTTTAGTTGACTAATATCTTAATTTATTAGAGTATTCTGTCTTTTTGGTAGCTAGCTCTGTCAGCAGATCATTCAGAGGCAAATTGGGGTGTTTCTGTAAGTGAGTCATGCGATGAGTGTAAATAACCTCTTGCTTAAGGGTCTTCAGTTCCTCAGTCCACTACGGTGGTTTGTATTTCGCTCCCTTTCCTGCAATACGCATGCTGTTGCGACAAGCGGAGTGGATGATGTCACTGATCCTATCGATAACCTCCTCTAACCCTCCAGAACTCAAAGATGAAATATCTATGTCAAGGACATTTGACATAGTCACGCGTTGGTGAAGGGTTTCTTTGAAAAGAGGCCAACAAGCTTTGTTTGATTTATACAAATATGTGGTTGTGGATCTATTGTTTGTCTGTTCGGCAGAAGAAGAGGTGGGGTGTATCTGTGTGTGTGCATGTGAATAATTGATATGGAATTTTATAGCATTGTGCTGGGAGGATGGACATGCCTTGAAATTAACCTTCCATTAGGATATGTAATCCAGGATGGAACCCGAGGCCGAGAATGTAATGTCGACTATCGACGAGCAATTGCGACCGCGGGTGACGGCTACGAACGTTGGCGTATTTTCGATGTTGCAAACAAATAGGGATTGCTATAAATTAGATCCACTACATCATCGCCTTTTGAATTTCCTCAGTGACTTCCCCATATAGGATGCCACCCGTTCAAATCCACTGTGGCTGGATTTGATCGTAGTCTGTATGGCGTTTACACGCATCGACATGCACGACTTAAGCCGATGTTGGTGTTTACACACTACCAAGGGGCCAAGCATTCTTTAGTGGTTCACCAGTTATTTTGCTGTGGATTACGGTCCAGTTCCCAACTTAACGTCCCTCTTCGGCGTGTACGCGTTGGTTGGTTGGCTCATCGCACAGGGTGTGTGAAGCAGTGTGCGTTTACCGCATTTTTTTTAAATGTATGTATATTGAGTAATTGAGTACGTGATAATTGAGTAATTGAGTACGTTACCACTGTTACGTTAATCTCAACGTATTTTATATAAATAATGTTAACATTTTTCAAATCAGAAGGGATGAATTAATAAGGAATGGACTGACGTAAACTTGATACAAGTGGAGTAAGGACGAATATATGTTCTTAACCTTTTGAGCTCCTTCTTCGTGAACGGGGTTTTTTAGCTAAAAATAATTATAAGACCTTCGATTGCTCTGGTGAATATTAATTCTTCCATGTGATACCTCAAAGAACTAAGTTACTATACAAACACAACGTAAATACGGGCCCTAACTAAGTAATCACGCCTTGAATATTACTAACGGCCTATAACTAGACAACTAAACCTTTAGAAAGATCCTTGGTCAATATTTTGTTTATCTGGTCACATGTATTTTAAACATGCGGCCATTTATATACAATATTATAAGGGGGGGGGAGCGTTACTATATCAACGATATGTTACAAATCAGTAACATTCATTACTACGCAGAAGACAGCACTGGTTATGACTTATACGCCGACCGTGCTAATATTTTTTGGGAACACGTCGTCAAACTTTTGAACAAAACTGTTTTCATGTCTGGGCTGGCGCATCGCAGTGCTAGCTCCTTCCACTTGATCGCATCCAGCGCAGAGTGGTTGAATCGTCGACTACCAAGCTCTTTCTGATGGCCTTGACTCACTGGTCCTGCGAAGCGATATTGTATGTCTTTTCGTATTTTATCTTATCTAACACGGGGAGTGCTCAGAAGAATTGTTCGGAATTTCAGCGGCTCATTTTTACTATCACAAATGGCAACAAAACTGACTATGAAATAAGGTTATAAATAAAAATATTAATATGAATATATTAAAAAGACTTGCGTGCGTTTTATTTTTTGTATACGTTCTGCTTCGGCTACCATGCCTCATGCACTAAAACGAATACGTTGTTGGGTCTTGTTATATAGGTCAAAACAAAATATTATAAAGTGGTCAGCCATATAGCGCGAAGAAATGAATACCGATTTAAAAGAAAGGTTCTCGAGTGCAAACGTCGTGAAGCCCGTGAAGGGAAGGGCAGTTCCCCACTGGAAGTAATGACGATCTGATATGACATGTAAGAAATGATGGATGCAAGTAGCTCAAGATTTTTTTGTGGCGTCCCTTGGAGGGTGTCAATGTTTAGTATTGGGCTTGCGAAGGGCTGTAATGATGATGATGATAGGATTATGTATAATTTTGCTCATATATTTATATTTTTCTGTGTAATTTTAAATTTCAATAAAAAATATTTAATTTCGTAGAACGCCTTCATTATTTTTCCGAGCAAAGAGTTAAATAACGTACTCGTTGTTAAATACAACAAAGGTGTTATACCACGTACGTTCATAAGTTTTGAGCAAAAAGATTTATATATATGTATTATATAGAAACTCCGTATATAACGCTTTTCCTATCTAGGTGGACGACTTTGTACGCTATTCTTTCTTCTACACTCTTCGAAAGGTAATTTATACATGATAAAAGCTATATATATATATATACATATAGGTACTATAGAGTGGGCATTGGGAACATTTCTATACAAAAACTTTGAGCTAGTGACCGTGTGACGCCCTCTAGAAAATAGCACAACAACGCTAAGCATTTACTAACTCAACATTTTAGCTATTCCCCAGTAGGTGACGCTAATAAACATAACGTCGTTTTAGGAATGTTACCATTTCGATATCAAACTATCGATAAAGTTGTTGAAGATTACTAAAAATTCGATATAATAATAGGGAATATAAACGATTGTCTTATTGTATGAATCTATTTATCATGACTTCCATCACATGAAAAAAATCATATTAATTTTTTACGCCCCGTTAGTGTCATGAAATAAAATATTTAATTTCCACTAACTAAAATTCAAATCAAACAGCAGTCACTTTGGTGGCTACCTTGGTGGCATCTTGGATGACGTCACTCGGTCCATTAGATGCTATAATAATAGCATATGATTAGTCGGTCGACGTTAAAGACACATCGAGAAATGCCAAATCCAATAAGAGAGCGCATCTATGTTTTTAAATTCGTTTCTATTATAAAAATACACTTCAAATCTAAAATATTTTAGGAAAAAGCTGAACTTAAAAGCCGTTTCACGATTTTTCACGTTTGCAGTAATTAAAGATACTACTCACATCAATAAAAATTGTTATTTTAAGTTTTTACCTTATTTTATAACTCAGGCTTAACCTACAACTGCTTGCATCTAATATCTTTAACAGTACAAATTGTTTTTAATGTAACAAACCTATAGCCCTCTCCTATCACTGTAAGCCAGGATCTATAGTGGCTTTGTCCTTGAAAACCACCAGACAATTAAGCCCGGTGTAAAACCACCAGACAATGAAGACTGGTATGTAAAAGAGAAGACTTGCTGTATTGCTAAACATCAACACAGCAAGTATTCTCAGCGTGCTCATAAGAAACACATAAAATCTCATTAGCATGCAAAAAAAAATTTCCCACCTTTGCTCCACATATACTAGGGTACTTAGCATGTTAGTATGGGTACAGTATCGTTGACGATTTTACCTCCTTAAATATTGTAAAGGATTAAATCAGCATCCTGTATATTTTTTTTATCGATAACCCCAATCAATAAACGTCTTCAATCCTTAACTTTAACATTGGTAACTAAATAGTGACGTTACTGGACAACAAAGGGCGCTTATTACAATAAAAATGAATGTTCTAGAACAATCTATTAGAAATAATTAAATTTAAAGATTATTCGGTAAATATACGTTATACTTACGATAGTAAATCGAAATCACGTTCATTTTTTGCTCCATATCGTGACTTAGAATATCTTAATGCACAACCGGGCATATTTTCTTTAAAAATATTTTTAAATATATGAAGCGAATGCGTCTTGACTTTTTGACAATGTCACTAAGACTAAATGACAAAAATCGGAAATATATCCTATAGGCCAAGAGTTATAGACGACAATTTTGCTGCTGATGTTCGGTCTATTACTACTACTTAAATGTCTGGTTTTGAGACGGATTTTGATACAGAATTAAAATATGAAATAGAGCTGGCAAATTGGAAACCTAGTTTTTGCTTTTTAAAATTTAAACTCCAAACGTTTCAAATAAGAAAACACAATTTGTAGATTTTCATTTTTTTCATTAGTTTTTCTTTTTTTTTGTGAAAATGGCGCTAACATTAAATTTTTCGACGTTGATCCTAGTTCCGTTATTTAAAGCTGGGAAAAACCATTGGAGATATTTAATGAAATCTGAAGTTAAGAATGTAGCGAGAACTTCGCTTATTATATTATATAAGGGTATATGGAAAATCGTACAAGATGTGGCCGCCCGCGGTGCGTAAGGACTCCCGCTGATATCAAAATTATGGCATTAGAGAGAAAATTCGTCCAATTCCTTATGGGATTCAAAACAAATTGGCTTTTCAGACTAATATATCACGAATGTAAGTGAATAGAATTTTTAAATATGATTTTAAATTGAAGGCCTACGGTCGGATAACATGATATTTTCGGTGAAAGAAGAGTTTAACCGGCAGAATGATAAAGTTTATGCCAGAAGTTAGAAAAATGTCGAGCCTTCCGTAGACAACGTTCAGCGCACTCATCACTCTGCGAGTAAGACCATTTAGTGGGGTGTTCCATGCAACGGGGTTACTTTCCTTCATATTTAAAAGCAAGACAACAAAGTCAAGACAAAAAATTATCAAAACCGCATCTTGTAAGATGAGGTTTAATCGTTTAGTTGTACGCTATTTGTCGACAAATACTGGGTTTTCCAACAGGATTTTGCATCATTCCATAAGGCTAAGTCTACCCAGCGTTGGATGTAGACCCATTTACCAGGTTTCATTCGCAGCAAAGGTTGGCTGTCGTCGCAATCCGACTTGAATCCTCTGGATTATTTTTATAGACTACATTGGGGCTAAGAGATTGCACAAAGTCTCATTCATATCTGGATTACCGTTAGCGAGCCCTTGTCAAGGAGTCGAAACTTATTTAAAATAGGGGTGGGAATTTCGAATAAACAATATTTATTTTAACTCTAGGCGTAACTGATTATAATTATATATATAAACATTTTAAATATCTTCAAAAATATTGGAGCATTATTTTATCTCAAAACTTATAAACATGAGGTCGTTGTGGAAACAATAATTATACAAAGTACAATTTTTTCTGTGTTTATAGTTTTATATATTAATATTGTAAATGAAAACAAAATTATTAAGAAATCACGTTTTATTATTTTGGACTAATATAATAGTACTATCATTAACCAAGAAGTGAAGCAACAACACCCGGCGGTATGGCGCCTCCAGGTCCTTGCTCGATTGTTGGATTGAAACCGTTTTCGTCGGCGGTATAGGTAATTGTATACAACACATTGTCAGGTCCAAGCCACGAATACGATCCCTTCATGGCTACGAATTCTTCATCTGTTCCAGCGTTCCTTAGTTCACCTTGTTCTTCCTTCTTAGTGCCATCGCTTTGCTCGAAACTGAAAATAATATAAAGAAAATAATTGAATAAAGTTATCTTCAAATAAATGAAAAATATACCAACGAAATTTACCAAGTCCTAGGCTAACCAAAAATACACTAAAATTTTATTGTGTAACTCCTTTATGTTTGTACTTTTTCGTTAAGCACAACGGCTACCGTCAAATACTTTCCAAATATCTCTGTGTCCGGCTACTTAGAAAGTTTTGCAAAACTAAAAAAAGTAAATTTTTTATTATTAGATATTTTCAAAGAAGTCTTAACCAGCATCTATACAAAGTTTCTAGAGTTTGAACAAATTTTTGAAACACTTTCCCCTTAATGACCTATCGAACGCTAATCTTCCGGCATCCTGTATTCCTCACTGCTGATTTTTAATTTCAGGAAATAAAAAGAAATTACACGGTGCTATATAAGGGCACATTTTTTCAACCACAATGCACGAGAACGTGATTATTGTGAAGCAGTAGGTCGTGGAGTCCCATGTAGGGTAATTTGTTGCTCTACTATGAGTAACACTTATAGCACTCATTTGGTATTACTCGTATACCATTCAACATGGATGCTATTTCGATTTCGTTAAGTAATTGACATGAGATTGAAAACCACCGCGTAAAAGTTAAAAAGCTAGCGATGAAATTCTCCTTGCACTTTTCGATCGCTAAATTTTCGTAGGAGTATGTTCTACAGCCAAACGTCTACTGACGCATCATTTTTGGATTGTATTGATAAATCCAAGATTCATCACGTGTAATAATATCTTCATTCAGCAAATATGCCGAGGCGAGCCTGCTTCTAATTTAGTATTCAATTTTGTAATGATGTCATGGCACTACTACACGCGGGCCTGCTTTTGAGCACAGATGAGCTTGTGCGCTACTTAACGCGAAACTATCCCGCGAAGGTGATTCTGTTAAAATCTCGTGAACTCTTCGAGATTCAATCTGCAATATGTGCTCCCTTCCATAACAACCATCAAAGGGCAATCAGTTCTTTCTTCATCTCTCAAAGTTAGTCCACCAAGCCAAAATTTGTTATACTAGCGGTGCTGTTGTAGAAATACTGGCTTCGGCCTAGGTTCGAATCTAGAACCTGTGAGTAACCATATTACAGCAAATGCTCTCTACAACAGAAGAGACCTATGTTCGTCAGGTCTTTAAAGAGCTGATGAGGAAGAAGATAAAGTAAACTTGCATCTATAACAACGAAAATACTTTTACTATTGGGTATAACCATTTTATTTTAAAATATGCAATCAATTTTCGTATGAAATAAAAATATTAGTTATAGTGTTAGTCTATTCTGGTTTTTGGTTTTTTATAGTTGGTCATATTCCATACTCATAAATGATGATACATTTATGGCATTAACTTTGTGTATATATGTATAACATGTAACCAAAACCCTGGTATGGTTATGATCTGATGTAAAGTTTTTTCTATGCGTTTGAATACTGATTGTAATAACCACACATTTTTTGTAACATTTTGTATATATCTGAGACCTTTTCACGAAGGTAACTAAAATTCGACCTCGGTATGATATCATCATCATAATTTTTACACCACATCATAAACCCACTATTGAATATAGACCTCTCCCTCAGATCGACAAATGGATCGGTACTGAATGACTTGCATCCATGTAGAGTGGCACTAATCCAACAGTATGACTACTTGTATGAGGCTGGCATCTAATCACCTTCTTTTTTCATCAGTTGTCGGTTCTTCGAGCAACGGCTGGCTCACTACCACTCAGGATTACTGTTATGTTATACTCTTACTTCGATGTCTATCGCCGTTATGGGTTTCATCATCCAGAAAAATTCTGAGTTTCACTTAGTAACTTTGAGTTTCTTCATACTTCAAATAACAAGTTCCACGTCTTGGTTCCGTAAGTCATCACTTCATACATTAGGCAACATGTACGGGTTATAAACGTTTGTTTTCAAATTATTAGGTATAGTCGACAAGAAGATATGTTGTAATTTCTTGAACGCCGATCAAATGAGTTGGATGCTTTGGTTGACCTCTAGGTCGAAGTTGAACTTACCTAATCGTTGATTCTAATCAATGTAAATGTCACAATTGTAGGTATCTCATCTGTCCAATTACAGGTATGAGTACTTTTGTAACAATTCGTTTTTTTTAAATGTGAGGTTAGTATTTTTTGGGATGACCGCTTGAAATTTCTTAAGTTCTTGGATATTTAACCGTTGAATTTGCTAATATAGTAATTTTTCCTTACTTGTTGTGATAAACATCAATATTAGTACCCTATCATCAAATTTATTGGCATATTATTTAATGCAGGAAAAAATTAAAATGATGGGTATAATTCTGCTTGCATGTGAATCCTCGCAGATATACAGGGATATTTTTCAAAGAGTAGATAATTTTTAAACTTAATATTCTAAATTAAATGAAACTAATTTTATGGATTTTATTGCGTTTACTTTAGTACACCCGTAGCCGGGCTAACTATGACATGGGGACGTCAAACACCTCAGTTTCCCCGTGACCATGGGTGCTGTAAAGCACCCGAAACGTGGGATATTAAGAAGTTAAATTAAAAGCGATAAAATCCGTATAATTAGTTTCATTTAATGTGCAGTCTTCGTGTAAATATAAGAAATCATTATTATAAATTAAATGTGATTTATGGGCAACAACGTTTTTGCCTACCGATCAACCCGAATGTGTGCGAGCGCAATAAATCAGTGAAAATAATGCATTACCACGTAATTTGAATTTAAAAGATAAAAAAGGTAGGATGTTTGAAATATTTTTTAATTAATTTTTCTTCGCCATTTGCCTATATAGTTTATTCTAAACCTTCTTTGCTAATTTGACCAGTTATCGAAAAATAACACTGTATGTATATTAATTTTTATGACATATGTTGTTTGTAACATATGTTTATAACATAGGTTGAGAAGCTATATATAATTTTTATTAATTAATTTTTATTAAATATAATTTTAATTAAACCACTTTTGTGAGCTTTGTGACTTTCTATTAAAATAAAGGTACGTACGCAAAATTGTAAGTTCCCAGTCCATCGTTGTCAGAATCGAAGCGTAGAAGTTGAACTTCTTCGGCATTCTGTTTCGGACGCTGTGCCGCTTGGGGTGCTGCTGCCACGACGGCTACCAGACTTAATAAGACAAACTGAAATAAAGATAGTTTTATCAAAATGTTGTCTAGAAACCTTAGCACACTACGACAACAGAATTTTCATTTTAATTTAATCCCATCTTCGTAAGATTATCTCCTTGGAGATGTCTTTTGGTTACGAATAATCCGTTTACAAATTAATATAAGAACTAAGTAATAGAACAGACGCTGATCCGGCTCAAATAAGTTCTCCTCTTGAAATTGTTGATTTTATAGGAACTTTAAAATTATGACTTTCCTGAAAACACAGTTATGCAAATGAAATTTCTATACCATTACAGTCCATCAAATGTCCACTGCTGAACATAGGCATCTCGCATCGATTGCCTCATGGATTGTCCACAGTCGACACGCTTGACATGCGAGTTGGCAACCGCACTTCTTTTATTTTGTAGTTGTTATAAGGAAGATATTGCTGCCCATATGGTTTTTTCCCCTGTGTCGCCTCATTCAATACCCTTACGGGGCGATGTGGGATAGTGGAGATTATTTTATACAGTTAAATGTCAAATTTGAAATGGTCAAATGAATATTCTATTTTTAAAAATGTCGTTAGTTGAGAACTCTCGGTAGAGAGTAATTGTGTTCTGTGATTGAGGGATAGTTTCCTTAACTGTTGCACACAAGCTGGCCGGTGAAGGTGCGCAGCTTGAACTACTCCCACACATTAAAAGGGATAACGTGGGAGTTTTACTCTATACTGATTTCCAGACTTAGGAAAAAATGAGCTGGAACTTTTCGCGTATTCATTCCTAAGCCCCCGGTTTTCAACACTTAACACTAAAATCACATCATAATTAATATCACTTTGGCTTGTCACTTCGAACTAATGTAAGTAACACTTTTAAAATTTAAAATTGCTATTTTACCCACCAGTTTCATGGTTAGTCACGAGTACGAACTTTACTTAATCGATTCAATCGAAAATGTGGATGCATGACTTATGCAAACTCATATTATATACTTTTCTGAACTTCGTATTGCAACATAGTGGTTATTATTTGACGTATATTTATCTCGTCATGTTTTGTATGTGACCACTCCTAAGATGATGCGACAGCGAAATTAAACCTTGGATGATTTGAGGACAATTATGATAGGTATCCTTTCGCAATAAGTTTTATTCAATAAGAAGAAATGCTTTTAAGCTCAATAGTTTTTAAAGTTTGATTGTTTCTGATTTTTGTTTTTTTTTTATTTAATTTCAAATAAATCATTTCGGTTTTGCCTAAGATTCGTTCGACAATTTTTTAATAGATTAAGGGTGACAAACGAGCAAACAGTCCACCTCATGTTAAGTGGATACTATGGTCCATTGATATCTACATCTATCCTCGATTAAAAATCAAAACGCAGATGCGTTGACACCCCTGAGGACTAAGACGGAATGTCTCGTTTCCAGTAAAAAGGGTCTCGGTTTCACTAGATACACTATACGAAACACAGCAGCATTGAGCTGCTATTTTACGCTGGTATTCTGTGAGAACAAGGTCCTTCCCCGATCGAGCCGACCCATTTGTGTTACAACCATAACATAGCTGCAGCATGGCTTTCCGACGTAAAAATGTTTATATGTGGACATTAATAAACGTTTATGCGTGGTAGAGCCATGCTATACTTGGTACAGCCATGCTACAGTTATACTGTGGTTGTAGCACGAATGGGTCTCCTCAAACGGAAAAGGATCACGCTCTCACAGAATACTAGCGAAAATAGCAGCTTAATACTACTGTGTTTCTTATGGTGAGTGTAGAAAACCGGACACCCTTTTTACTGGAAATGAGGCAACCCATCTTAGTCCTCAGGGGTGACAACATATTATCTACATTTCATTGATGATGACATGATTCTTAACCGAGGATAGATGTAGACGTATTTGGGCACAGTATTTACTTATCATCAGGTGGACTGTGTGTTTGTTTGTCACCCTTATTCTCTAAAAAAAATCTGTCCTAAATTTTGTATAGAAACACTGGATAAATAGTTTTTGTGTATATAAACTTGTGTATATAAAATTGTGTATGTATATAAAGTTGCGTTGCCAGCTTTTTGGCCCCTTTTTGGACTGATTAAAAACTATTCTAGTTTTTACTATCTATCTATTATTGTAATTAATATTGCATATATTATGTGATGTACATAAATGATAAAATGTTGAATATAATATCAAGGGACTAATTTAAAACTGTGCCTTATATTATACCAGAGAACTTCTGTAAGTTTCATCTGTTGATGTCGTTTATTTAATGTTGATGCGTTAGAGTTAAAAGTAACCACAGGCATAAGTCTAACCTTTTGGTAGTAGTCAGTATCAAAAAGTTAAATGGACACATGATGACTGATATTTACAAATATGTTTGCACCGTACAAAGTATATTATACGTAAATGCCACTTAAAAATTGCTATTTTTAAACAGCAGGCGACGTAGTAAATGACATAACTTTATTGTTCACTAGCTTTATCCTGTGGCTTTGCTCGCGTGAACTATACTTTACGAATATCATTATTGTTTCATACCAAAATTTCCAAAACGGAGTACTTTTAGAAACACGTCACTGTCTGTCAATAAGTCTGTCTGTCTGTCACAAACATGATTCTCAGTGACCTTTGCATGTATCTTAATTTCAAAAGACTAATAATATGGAATATGTTACCCAAAAAACCGAAATATGGAGATAAAGTTTTAAATTCGAGTTTTTAAAGTTAAGAAATTAGTTTCGGAGAGGAAAATTGGAAATTAAAAAAATAATTTTTTGAATAATCGTGTGTTAAAAAAGTTAGCACCATTCAAAGTGTACTTTCTGTTTTTTCACACATAGCTCCAAAAAAAAACTAATCAAGTAATCATAATAAACAAGGTACGATTGAAGGAGACCTCTCAAATTTGTATCGAAACATTTTGTTATTATATTATTTTTAATAATGTGTGATTTCATGGGCTTTGTTTAAATCTTCACGACATGATGTTTCCTGGTGATATTGTGCCATATTATTATCTCCATTGATTTATCATCATCATCATTTAAATTTTTCACAAGTCTACTGCTGACAATACCATCTACCTTCAGGGAAAGCTCTAAAACACGGTCCTCAACCACCTGCATCCATCGACTTCCTGCATGTCAAGGTACGAAACTGCCACTCTATAATCTTTATACCCCATCGGTTATTGATTCATCGAGCTATATAACCAGCCCCATCGCCACTTCAGATAACAGCCGTTGTCTATGTCGATTACTGTGGTTCTACTGCGGATATCCTCATTTCAAAGTATATCACTCAGAGTAACTTCGAGCATACTCTCCATAACTCACCGAGCGATCTTGATCTTCTCCAAACAGCCAGCTGTGAAGGACCACGTCTTGGATCCATAAATCATCACTGACAACACGCACTAATTGTATACTCTTGTTTTAAAGTTTTGACGTATACATGCCGACAAGATGTGTTGAAAACTGCTAAACGCTGCCCAGCCAAGTTCGATTCCTTTCCATGAAATCGGTCGTTATCATTTTATTTATCATTGGAACGAAGTTCCTTATCGCAGGGTACGAATTTGACGGACTGGGCTAGGCGCGAATAAGTTGTCCGTCACGACCCTCTTTCTATAGTGCGAGCGAGATGAAATAATATCCATCTCCCTCGCACTTTTCTTATCTCGTCATGAAAGAAATATTATTTTAAATGACGCTTCATTTTAATAGACGCTAGTAATTGATTTATTGGTATTTGTTAATCTATACATATAATAAATCTGTAGAAAATTCGTGTCTGTAATTCTAATATAATCATGAAAAAACAAATCCAGGGGACTAAATTTTAGATTTTTCGTCTGTCTGTCAGCCTGTGTATTACCGATTCACGCAAAAACTACTGGACCGATTTCCATTAAATTATATATGCAGGTAGTTAGTAACCCCGGACCATTTATAGGCTACATTTTATCCGATTACAGAACTTAAACAAAAAAGGCTAAGTATTTTTCTTCCTTTAGATGTAAATTTTCTATTATATAATTATGTTAGTTAATAGGCAGGATGACGGGTGTTTTTTCAAATAAATATCATATTTGTAAATAAAGTTTAAAATTAGTTTTAACCTTTGTATAACAATTTGAAACTCTGCTGACGATATACGTTTTTATTATCAAAGCAGCACCTTCTATCATAAAATGAAAATACCTATATTTTTCCATTTTTAACTAATACATTAAATAATATTAATGAGTTACATTTACTCGTATATGTTTAAATAATTAGATTTATAAAATTGTTTAAACATCCTAACGTTTAATTTAATCGTTGTTTAATTTTAAAAGTGTAATAGTAAAAATTTAAAAAATAATAGATAATAGTGACATGTATCAAACGTATGGAAATTGATTTTTTTTTAACTAAAAATATATTAATTTTCATACCCTTGATATACTACATCTGTATTTAAAATTATTAAAACTGGTCTGTCTACAATTATTGTAAAATTCTCATTAAATCATTACTTTGTGAAATGGTGTAATTTCATGATATTTATCAATGTTTGTAGACCACGTCGTGATATAGGTTAATCAAATCAATGAATAGAGATCGTTAACGATATTAATAACTAAACACAACATTCATATCGTCAAATCATATTCATATCGTCAAATAGTTTTTTACCTCTAGCGGCGCCGATAGAGTGTTGTAGAAACAGATCTTTAACGGAATCAAGATCACTTTATGCCATCTTTAATATAATAAATAAATGTTCGCGGCTTTGGGGATGGCTCTTGAGCCAGTCGCACCCCAACCTTCTATAGCTGATAGTATAGTTTAGACTTTTTTCATAGTATTAATGTAATATAGCGCCCTCTATTTTCTGTTAAATAAACAAATTTTATGTAACTGATAAAATTAAATTTTAGAATGCTACTGAATACTTATTCGTGCAGCACTAAAAATTGTCATACTTAAAAATATCTAGACCGGTAGCCATCATCGAGATGATTTATCACAATTACCACATTTGACAAAATAGCTAACAACACTGTTATACACAACACGTGTGTTTTGTGTGCACAGTATCCAGTACTATGTACACAAAACTGAGATTAAGGGAGAAGTTCTTTAGTTGAATATATTGGATGTATGTCGGCATAGGTTTCATTTTACCAACTTCATAGTTTATCACGTTATCTGAAGTAAATAATTGAAAATTAAGTGCAAGATGTGTGTAAGATTTTATCTCTATTTCATGGAATAGTTCGTGGCACCGTTGGATTTCTAATTAATAGGTGGATATGGTCAACAATAGTACAAAAGCTTCGTTTTAATTTTGATGAATTTTATTTAAACAAATACGAGAGCCGTGTAGCTCGCCGTGAGATTTCATCAAGGCAAGGGAGCAAAACGTCTACGAGTACTTTGATGACAAATAAATCTGTTATGGGAAATTCTACGTGCTGACTTACCACATTTCCGGTGAAATGGTGAAGATAACTTCGTGGGCAAATCTAAATGTCCGAGTAGTTAAAAAAGTTGTGGAAATATGAAAACCGTTAATACGTATTGAAGAATTGCGGCATACTCTTTTCTGCCCACAAAACACTATAGATAATGAGGAACCCTGTGCGCAGTAGTGATACGTATGTAAGCTGTTACTTTAGTTTTTATACCT
Organism: Parnassius mnemosyne; assembly: GCA_963668995.1. Taxonomy (NCBI): domain Eukaryota; kingdom Metazoa; phylum Arthropoda; class Insecta; order Lepidoptera; family Papilionidae; genus Parnassius; species Parnassius mnemosyne. The sequence goes on from CAVLGL010000159.1 coordinate 28,723,403, forward strand.
TTAATGAGACTTATTACATCAGTTTGTCATTTAAGATTGTATTTTTGAGTTTCATATTATCAGACAAATTAAGATATTTGTGACAGTCCTGGTTTCATAACTCACATGAGATATGTAAATGAACTGTTGCGAAAAATAATTTAAATATCAAAGAAAAGATATTTTACTTAAACAAAGGTTAATTTTATTTTACTTGTCAAAGGCGGCAATAGAACTTTTTTTTATAGGATAATGGTGAAAAACGAGCACACAGTCCACCTGATGGTAAGTGGTTGCTGCGGCCCATAGACATCTACATCTATCCTCGTTTGCGAATCAAAATGCAGATGCGTTGTCACCCGTGAGGACTAAAATAGAATGCCTCATTCCCAGTAAAAAGGGCCTCCGGCCACCTGCACTCACCAAGTGAAACGCAGAGGTAAACCTCTACTTCACGCTGGTATTCTGTGAGGTCGTGGTACCACCCCGGTTCGAGCCGGCCCATCCGTGCGACAGCAAAAGCTGCCGCGTGGCTCTACCACTGTTTAACTGATTCAAACGAAAAGTACATAAGCATTATTATATATTTTTACATATATGTTAATTGCGATTTAAAGTATCGATTTACCACGTTCTCGGCGTTGAAAGAAAAGCTGCATATCTGAGAAGGCCCCCCAGTTGAGGTGATCGCGTGTTGGCACTTTATTTGGCCAAAAGCTCTGTGGCCTGTGCCCAGTAGTGACATAATATGGAGGCAGCTACTTTTATAGTTTTAATGGGGCAATTATGCTGTTTTTATTTCATTTCTTATTTTGTAGATGTTACTTTTTGTTTTCACACTACCGTAAATAACGGCAGCAAAGATTCGAAAAAATAGAACTCATCATTGTAATCATTACAATCTATCAAAATTCCTCTGAACTTAACATAGACATCCTCTCTAAATTGTCTGGGGCTGAGTTGTTTAACGTCCTGATGTCAGTTCAGTGGAATTTTGAGTTTACGAAGACTACAATCAACTTTAACCTAAAAAAGATTCGTCCGATTTACGCAGGACGAGCCTACAGCTCGCGTCATGTTCATGATATTACGCGTCCTGCGTAAATATCATGAAGTCTTGCAGTAGTATGCTTGCGAATCATCCTTGGTAGGAATCGGTGTTCTATTGTGAAGATTTGTTGTCTATTAAGAATTGGTATCTACGATACTGAACATGTTGACATACTTCAGACTTCTCGGAGCGTCGGTGCTTCACATCAGCAATATGTTCTTTTACGCAAATTTTTAGGGAACTTTTTTCCAAAGATGTGTTTTGTACAACCCGCTTAAATGAAAGTTAAAATATAAAGCAATTTATCAAAATTTGTTTTATTACATGTGCAGTATTTATCATTATAAAACTGCTTTTATGAAATTTTGAAGTCTATTCGAACGTAGAAAATGTCTATTTTATGATGTCACGGGAACAATGATATGACTCAAATATCACATATAAGAGAATAAAAACATCATTATTTTATTAAAACTAAATTAAATTTAATTATGAATGAATTTAAAGAGTAAATAATAATAACAAATTTTGATTCCAAGACAATTTATCTTTCAAGACACGACAATATGCTTTTAACTGCATTGTAAAATAGGCTTATACCCGTAATACTTTAATTAGAATCATTCATTACCTTCATATAAAGTTCGTGAAAATTCGTATAGTAGCTTTTCGTAAATCGTGAATACAGAGATAAACATACAGACGGACAAGAAAATTCTAAAAATTTATAGTAAAGTAATTGGACTTCAGAATAGTTTTCAGAGGCTTTTTTATTCAACCTTTGTTTTTTTTTAGAAAATTTTAGAATTACTGGCACAACTTTTTTACAGACTTAAACAGTGTTAAATAAAATTGTTATGTAGATTATCGAAAGCAGTATAATAATTTGTTATAATGTATATGTGCAGCCTAAATAACAATGATCTTCTTTTGGGTTGCAACATGATAACGGAATGAACTAATTTTACATTTTTTATATGTTTATTCTTCTGTATTTTATTGTCTTCTTCTCATACGGAGTTGACATAACAATATTAATATATCGCAATGCTAAGTGTTGTCCGCTCCGTACATTGAAGCACACAGCTTTCATTCATTGCTTAGAGATAAAATAGGGCGTATCAGTGGATGCTAATTACAACAACGTTTACAAGGTTTAAAACATACAGATTTAAAATAAACATACAATAAGCCATTTCTTCAATTCAAAAAGGAGGAAATTTTCAATTCATTTGTGTTTTATGTATGTTAGACATAACTTCTCTGTTCATGAACCGATTTTAATGATTTTTTGTTCGGTTACTTAAGAGGTGATCCTAAAATCTGTCTAAAATCTGTCGCATACTCGTATGTCGAAATAGCATACCCAAGGGTGGAAAAAAGAGGGTGAATATTTTAATGTAACTATTTTGACGACATTCAAGATTGAACTTAAACTTGATATATCAAGTAGCAGCGACTTCTGAAACTATTATTTGGAATTTTTGTTATTCCTTTTAGTTTTTGAAGTAAATTTTTATTGTGGTCTATTTTAATAAAACGTAGAAAATTGTATGTATTATTTTGAAGACGTTTATCAAAAATGTATTAATGATGTATTTGAATATTTCGTAAACTACATATACACAGCATTTAAATATAACATTAGGTAAGAAAAGTAGTTGAGTACTGGTTTGATTTTCTTTTGTCATCTGTAATGTTTTAATTAGCTTCAAAACTGTTCAGCATTTTTTATTGCGGGAGATGTAAATTTATTTTCCATAAGATCATATCATGTTGTTTTGCAAAGGCATATCATCATTTATATTGAAAAGGTCACGTTGTGCATACCTTAAGTTTAATTAAATTCACTAACCTTCGATCTATTACAAGTGTAGGTTATTATGAAATAATACACTTCAACTTGAATATTTCTGCATAAAATGTTTAACAGTGGGTATGTACCTACATAATTTATTATTAAACAATCACAATAGTTATAAGTAAATGTTAATTGTATAGATTACATTTTTCTGCGGAATATAGGGGATAATAACTGAGTAAAATACTAACCTTTTCTTCAAATGCCTGTATTACATATGCTTATGTACACTGCTAATTTACAGACCAGCAGGCTCTGATGGCCGAATGGGATGACAGAAAATCGATCCAAAAAATGTAAGCCTATAATGGTTATGGATAAATGCGTTACAAGTGTGAGCTACGTGTGGATATAGCATGTAGTAATGAACAAATCTACTAAGAAATTAAGTTATTTATGCAAATTTTCCACTGCAATCCACTGCAGGACATGATGATCTACTCCAGTTGTAGGGAGGAATCACCTTAAACTTGTCATTACAGAACGTCTCACACTTTAGAGCTAGCTGCCTGTGGCCTGACTGGATATATTGCGTCTAATATAAATGAGACGGTTATACTGACATCTATCAGAAGCCATTTACAAATATTTCCAATAGTCGCCTCTTACGACACTTACAGGAATAAATAAGGAAATTGATTAGTTTACGCCGCGATCATAGACAATTTGTACTATATTTTAACATTTTTATAGGATAGGGTGACAAACGAGCACACAGTCCACCTGATGGTAAGTGGTTGCTGTGGCCCATAGACATCTACATTTATCCTCGTTTGCGAATCAAAATGCAGATGCGTTTTCACCCGTGAGGACTAAGATGGAATACCTCTTTTCCAGTAAAAAGGGTCTCCGGTTCTCTACACTCACCATACGAAACACAGCAGCATTAAGCTGCTATTTTACGCTGGTATTCTGTGAGAGCGTGGTCATTCCCCGGTCGAGCCGACTAGCCATGCTACAACTATAGTACTAATATAGTTTCAGCATGGCTCTACCACGTATAAACATAACATACATTCTTATTCCATCAGACAATGCAGTGTTGAGCCGAAAGAGAATCATTTACATTTTTTTTAAAGTTACCCTCACACTGTGTTTTTTTCTTGTACTGTGGAAGCAGTTTACATTTGTAAATTGCATTAGAACAAACTTCTAGACTCACAAAAATCACCGAGCCGTAAATTTCGTCCCGTAGGTGTCGGAAGAAACGACTACGAGATGGAAACAAACATAAATTGTCAGAAAGATATTAGCGCTTAGCTAAAACTTAATTATTGACTTAATTTAAAGTGGTAGAGCCACGCGGCAGCTTTTGCTGTCGCACGGATGGGCCAGCTCGATCCGGGGTGGTACCACGACCTCACAGAAAACCAGCGTGAAGTAGAGGTTTACCTCTGCGTTTCGCTTGGTGAGTGCAGGTGGCCGGAGGCCCTTTTTACTGGAAATGAGGCATTCCATCTTAGTCCTCACGGGTGACAACGTATCTACATTTTGATTTGTAATAGAGGATAGATGTAGATGTCTATGGGCCGCAGCAACCACTTACCATCAGGTGGACTGTGTGCTCGTTTGTCACCCTTATCCTATATTAAAAAAAAATCTAGACCAGTGACGGTGAGCATGACCAAAGATGAGATTCGTCGCGTACTGCGTTTGCCGATTTCTGTGCCACATGGTGATTATGATAAATCTTCCCTGGAACGAGAGAGGCTCATATCCAGTACAGAACTTTCACGGATTAATGATAAAGAAAAAACTACATATCTCTGAATTAAATTTAATGAAATATTAATGAAGAATAATAAGTTATATATAGCAATTTAAATCTTCTCTATTCGGTATTTTAAACTTGAATTATAATTCGACATGCCACGTCCGATGAGCTTGAATATTTAAAATGAAGCCACGACCCTGTCTAACTCATCTTCTGTGAAGCATAACAGCATAAAACAGTATACTCGTCGACGGTCAACGTGACTTTCGACAGCAGGGGATAAGTAATAACTGTTTTCTTCTGGTAAATAACGGTCTAAATCGATCCTACATACCTGTGAAAATTATAAAAATTAATAAAAATATGGAATTATCGAGACCCAGCAAATAATACTATTGCAGAGATTTTGTAACAAAATATATATTGTAATTTTAATTAAAAAGCTTAGATTTGTTTTTGAGAAAACAAACATTATAAATAGCATGTTCCATGTAGCCAGGAGGTATCCACTCCATTAATTACATGCTTACTCTAACGGTTGTCACACCTCTGCGATAGATGTGATAATGCCATTGCCATTTTGGTTTCCAGCCACGGCAGACTTGAGCTTGGTTTTTCGGTGAATTTATTCTGAAGTTTTGACTTAGTGCCAAGCTTGAAGTAGAGTACGTACATCTAAGTACATCGTCGCACGCTGATAATGATCATGAAGAATTTAGTTCATCTATGATAATTCCCGTATCTCTGACAATACACACAAACCCATTTTCTCTGCATATGCTTATAATCGGAAATTAGTATGGGCTCATTTGTACTAAAATGAGAGCCAATGTATAAATTTGGGCACACTGTTTAGCTAATTAAAAAAGGAGGTTCTCAATTTGACTGTATGCGTTTTAAGATAATTAATAGAATCAGGCGTTACTTTGCGGAAGTCCATTATATTAAATTTGACAAAAAATTACTTTACGTACATCCGCTAGATAAAATAAAATGATGTGTCTTACCTAGAGAGTGTCTTACTAAGAGCACCTCCCGCCCTCCCTCAATTGCGTGCACTATCCCTGTTACCACTAATCCCAGCACCACTACTCCCAACACCACTACACTAGGAAAGACACACCACTGACGACAATACGACACGTGTTTCGCTTCTACACGAGGCATCCTCAGGTGATATATGATGAACTTACATAAGTTACTCGATATCTTCGTCAATTGTGAATTGATTTTGATGATTTTTTTAATTATATAAGTTATACAGGTCAGGTCAGGGGTGTTTGAGAAAATAGAGAATGTATTTTTAATATACTATTTAGACGAAATTGAGATATTGATATTCCTAGATTCACTCAAAAGGGTAAAAATTTACTTTAAGTACTAAAAGTAAAAGCCGACTTCAAAAAACTCAATATAATAAAATAAATTTCAAATTCTGCATTCGGGGCTTTAATCCTTCTACACACTGTCTTAGTATCGACTTCAGAATGTAAAATTATGTATGTCGTATTATAATTACTTTCGACAGTACTTCAAAGTTATTGACTTAGTAGGAATCTTTTGACTTGGGAATTGACGCAAATATGAATGCAAATTTAATTACTTATAAGGAATTTACAAACTTACGTATTAAATCATATCACTGCGGTTACATTGGAAATGGAACTTATTTTTGCTGTAAATTAATCAATTTTTTACCTTTTTTTCGTCTTCGTTATAGCACATAAGTTCTTCAAAATGACTATTTAATTTGTCCTTAGGTTTTTTGAAGTAACGCTCCAGTTCAGCGTATCGACCTAAATGCTGGAAAAGATTGAACTTAAAAACTTTTGAACTCCGTTCTACGAGTACGTTCCTGAGAAATATTTAAAAGAAAACTTAGCAAGGGATTTGGTTACATATTTTGTTTCAAGGGCAGTCACCTTATAAGTCTTTTTCTATGCCTGCTTCATATGTTTACAACATTCTTATTATTCAAACATACATTTATATTTATAACATTCCCAAGCTATATCACTCAATAGCAAGGTAACCAAATTTATGATAACCTTATATATATACATCAGTGGCATTATTTTTATATAATGATTTATTTTATTTTTAGTCTGAGTTTGAAATGTAAAAGTTTCACTTCAAAATTACAGTAGAGTAGTAAAACTTTTTATCTCTATATATAAATAAAATTGAAGTATATGTCTCTAATGTTGATGTAACTGGATATTGTTAAACTCAGGGGTTTATTTGCATTTTCAAATTTTCTCTCTGTCTGTCCGGGCTTTACGAATAGATAGAGAGAGATCTATGCTATTATATTTAATGCGAGGAACTCGAAGATTTTTTTGAAAAATAAACTACATTGAAAAAATAAATGGTCTTTGATAATCTTAAAACTAAATTAACAGGTTCTACCCAGGTGGAGACGTGGTGGTTCGCAAGTTACATACAGAATGTGGCGTAAACACTGGTCCACCGTTAAGGTTTCCATAAAACAGATAACACTCAAATGTCTACATGATATTTATATTAATGAAATAAGGTGAATTTTTAAGAGTCCATCTTCCTCGACGCTTTACTAAGAAGAAATTTGTTAATAATTAGTAGGTGAAGCATCACCGTGCTTATTTTAGTTAGCGGCAGCATTGGTCATGTCGGTGATTCTATATGAAATATAGTTAATGACCCTGGGAAACTAATGGCTTTTTTAATAGGACAGGGGGCAAACGATCATGCGGCTAGAATAGTTAGGTATAATACATAATACATACATAAACATAAACACTCACGCCTGTCACCCAGAAGGGTAGGCAGAGATTATGGACTTCCATTTGGCACGATCCTGACACACCTCTCTCGCTGCCTCCACATCCATATGGTAGCGGCGTAAAAAAAAATACCACACTTTACTTTCGCACCATGAGGCAAGAAATTAACGAAATGGCCCCGAGTTCCCGGCGCCCCTTTAATGGGGCAGGGGTGCGAAGAATCTCCGGGAGGAAAACCGGCGACGAGGATCGCCACCCGTCACGTTCTGTCCCCCGCAAAGGCAAAAAGTGGATTGCGGAAACCCGTCTTAGGTATAATAATTATTATTTAATTAAATAATAATTAAATAGATACTTAATAATCGTTAATTTAATTTAATAGTTATTTTTTATATTTAGGCTACTTTTATCAGACTACAGAAGTTTAAAATAAAGGGTTTTTTCTTTTATGTTTATATTATAAATTAAATTACTTAATTTTTTTCATTATGGCTATTATTTATTTGAATTATTACAACATTGAAATAATAATAATTGAAATTTAAAGACAGTTCATTCGTGTAATAGATAATTCCATAAGTTATAAGCGAAGCCATACGTAAGACTCTTAATATCTATACTTTCAGATTTAAAACGTATTAGTGGGCTATGTCGACAATCTACATTGTACATTTAAAACACCGCCATCTATAAAAAATAGTGTATTATTTTCCTTTAGTAGTTATGCTTATAAATATTTAGTTTAAAAATTATTAATACTTTTACATGTATAATTTGCCTTTAATTTCAATTATCACTATTTAAATATTGTAATAATTCAAGTAAATAATAGCCAAAACGCTACATACTTGAAGTGATTTAATTTTATTTATGAAATATAAATATTAAAATAGGAATTATTGAGTTGATTTGCTTGCGATTATTGTTAAGATGTCACTACATAATTTAATAGGCGTAATATATATACTATCAGCGTAAATTATTTGTATTTATGTATTTATTATATTAGTATATATTTTTATAATACATTTAAATATTTGTAATATTATATCATAAAAATTGAAAATTGTGTAACAAAATATGATTACGAGAGAAGCCTTATGTTGGTTGGCTATTAGCACAGTAATAATTTATGAACTTCTTTCGCTACCAAGTTATGTTTTTTAAGTGATAAAAGATTAAGATAGTTCATGACATCTTTTGTTGCATAATTACTTTAATGTTTTCCACTCTTTAATAGTATTGGTCATTATGGGAATCGATTGTACGCAAGCTATATTTGCACAAGTTGGTCACGGACAGGTTCATAATATTACTTAACTTTTAACTTTTAGAAATTTTAGTGAAACACTTATAATATTTCTTTTTTAATTTTAATTTAAATAATTTTCAATTTCATACTTTAGTATCAAAATTTGTTACTTGGGGGATACGGTGGCGATTGGAATTTTGAAATTTGTTTTTCTTAAAATATGAAATAAAATAAACACAAAACAAAGATTTATAATATTTTTGAAGTTAAGATTTATATTTTGACACTCGGCGTCAACACACTGACAGACAACAAAGTGGTTTTGATTCATTTTGGTAAAGAGATATTCTATTCGGAATGGGAGTCCGCGGGAGCAACTCAACGTCACTGGAAAAAGCTAGTATATTATAAATTATTTTGTAACGAGTTAGCAAATTATTACTTTCGATGTCAAGCCTCGCTTTAGCAGTTTCTATAATTATGAATTTTGGAGTCATGATAGTTTCCTTAATTATGGTAGTCATCACCTTGAAAATGTTTCAACAACATGAGTAGAGTTTTAACAAAATATGAAATTAAATATTACTCGGTGCTAGGGATTGTTATTTTACGAGGATCTCGTCGTGTCACGTGGTTACATTTATTGACTTGAAAGCTTAAAAACAAGAAGATTTTTGAACAACTGAAAAATATTATTATTGCATGACGATGTTAAGTAGGTAAGTATACACGTAAATAGTAAAAAGAAATATTGTTGATTTTATTAAATGCAGTAAAATGAAGAAAAAACAAAAAAAAGGGTCATTAGATATAATACTTTGGTTATTAAATGGGTGTGAACACTGACATAAATCAAACTATTTTGTCGATGCTTATTTAAAAGTTTGGTGCGAGTTCATCTAAATATTTTACTGTATTTTAATTAAAACTTGCTATTTAAAGATGCTTTTTTATCTGTCGTAAAAATAAACTTCATAAAATTTAGTAAAATTACTTTTTGGTTTTACCAATAACGTCTTTACCTCTGCAAATGGCGATCCACTTTTTCGTATAGTATCCTGAGGAAATTCATTTGGAAATATACGCCTTAGTTCTACATCTTCGCTATTTAACAAAAAGTCATATTTTTAATTTAAAATAATTAGATTTTATGAAATAATGAATGTCACTTACTACGTATAGATAACCCCATCACAGTAAATAATAAGCCAACAAAGACACTGTAAATAAATTATAGATATATAATTAACGAAATAAAATTATTGTATCAGTCTAACGTCTAAAACGTACTATGTGGAATGAAATATACAAGTTGTTGTGAAACATATCGACCAGAAACGTTGATTTAAGCCATGCAAGTAGACCAATATTGGTTTGAATATAAAACTACCCATAAAAATGTACTTTGTAATAAAATATAAATGTAATTCCATCTCATTGCGGAGGTGAAAATACTTGTTTGGGTTTTGTGGAACAAATCGCATGAGCTGTTATGGATAAGTTAATATTTTTTATACATAGGTATAACTTTAAATTGATAAATGAGCTTGTAGCCCACCTAAATTAGGTGACCGCTTACCATCCGCAAATCATAGGCATTGTACGTTGTCACACCTAAGAACTAAGACTAAAATATGAATATGAAACAACCATCTAAAAAATTATAAAGATTAGTCAATGATTTAGTTTAGTAGATATTTATGCAATTATAGCTACAGGTGCTGTTCATTCTCTCTGGTATTTTTATACTTGAATCTGAAATACTCTTAGATATTTGATTCAATATTTCAAAGACGCTACACGCAAATAAGGTCTAATATAAGAAATTGCATATTTCCTATTTTACTTTAAAAATATAAATACACTACTTTTCATTGCTTATAACGATGATGATGATAAATGATTTTTATTATTATGATGATAATAATATCCCCAAAGTCGCGAAAATTTATATTATATATAACATATTCGGTTAAAGATAAAGAACATAAACCAAATCCTGCTTTTGCTATTATCTCGAAAGCTATGTTGTATACGATTGTGAAAAAAAAATAAAAATCTATTAATTTGACTTTAAAAAGTTCTTGACCTTATCCTTTAGCACTCTTATATTTGTTACAAAAAGGTGATGTTTAAAAAAAAATAAAAAATCGATTTTGAATCATTCAAATCAAAACTTAAAAGCTAGAAGATAGTATGAGGCGCTTTTTCTGTTAAATTGCAATGTTTTTGAGTGAAAACTTCTTTAGCATCGCTGTGATTTGAAACGAAAAAGCGACACTTAAAATAGACAAATATATAAATCTATAGGAAAGAATGAGTTACAATCTATACTAATACTAGCTGGCCAGGCAGACGTTGTTCTGCCCTTTCCGACGACCCTTCCTATAAAAATTCCTTAAATTCGAAATAAAAAAATATTGAAGATCACTCGTCGGTATAAAAGTATCCTATCTCTCAAGTTGGACCAAACTGCATACAGTGTGCGAAATTTCATTGAAATCAGTTCTGTAGTTTAGGAGTTCATCGCGGACAAACAATGTGACATGTAATTTTTATATATAAAGATAATAGAGTGGAAGAAGATTTTTTGTTTCTTTAAATGCACTAATCTCTGGAACTACTTGTCCCATTTGATAATTTTGTATATGATAGCCATATTAACCAGGAATATTATAGGCTATCTAGCATTAGGCTACATCTATCAGCTAGCCTTAAATATTGATTTTTGTTAAGCAAGTCAGAAGAAGAAGTGCTCCCGAACCGCTCTATATGTGTGCGCTGGCTAGGCTATCTAGCATTAGGCTACATCTCTCAGCTAGCCTTAAATATTGAAGTTTGTTAAGCAAGTCAGAAGAAGAAGCGCTCCCGAACCACTCTATCCGTGTGCGCTGGCTAGACTATCTAGCATTAGGTTACATCTCTCAGCTAGCCTTAAATATTGATTTTTGTTAAGCAAGTCAGAAGAAGAAGCGCTCCCAAACCGCTCTATCCGTGTGCGCTGGCTAGGCTATCTAGCATTAGGCTACACCTCTCAGCCAGTCTTAAATATTGATTCTTGTTAAGCAAGTCAAAAGAAGAAACGCTCCCGAACCGCTCTATCCGTGTGCGCTGGCTAGGCTATCTAACATTAGGCTACACCTCTCAGCTAGCCTTAAATATTGATTTTTGTTAAACAAGTCCGAACAAAAAGTGCTCCCGAACCGCTTTATCCGCGTGCGCTGGCGTAATGGTTAGAGATTTAGGTACGTAAATACTACTTTCTATAAAAATATAGAAAAATATGATATGAAAATGCATCCAAAAACAGACCGCAAGAACAAAGACCTATTTCTTATACATAAGCCACAATAAGGTATTTTGTGACAATAAAGTATTGAAAATTAAAAAGTGATTTAAGCGCGTTATTATTAGGCATTGCATATTAATCCATACTAACGAAAGTTACTTCATCGTCAAAACAATTTTATGAAAATAAACATTGGTCTTTATAGCATGTTATAAAAAATTTAAATAGGCGCGTGAAAATAAAAGTTAATGAAAATCATTTGCTGTAAAATGTTTTGTTTTATATTTCATTTCATTTGAAGGTTTCACTTCTACCGCATGTGAGCTGTACACAACATGTCTTTTTTTATATTTCTTAAAGTTTATGAGATAATAATTACGAAAAGTCTTTAATTCTACAAAAATCCGCCATGTTTCTTGGATAAAATATAGTCTAGATCGCTCCTGGTATTTCTCTCTATCTAAATATATATATCCACGTGAAGTTTTTGCCACAGGAATAGTATGCCACCGAAACAGTTTTTACATATTTTTTTTTATAGGATAAGTGTGACAAACGAGCACACAGTCCACCTGATGGTAAGTGGTTGCTGCGGCCCATAGACATCTACATCTATCCTCTATTACAAATCAAAATGTAGATGCGTTGTCACCCGTGAGGACTAAGATGGAATGCCTCATTTCCAGTAAAAAGGGCCTCCGGCCACCTGCAAAAGTATATGAAACAGATAGGAAAACTTTTCTTGTACATATATATAAACCAGGCATTTATCGATTCTTACAATATTTACGGCTAGGAATGTGGTGATGGATCCTTTTGTGCCGCCTCCTCAAAGCAAGGTTGTGGTAAAAAATAAAATAAAAATAATAGTTTTGCGAGTATTAAGTCTTTTCTATAAATTCAATTATTTTAGACTATCAGTAAGGAAAGTTCAACATGATTACGTAATTATTACGTAACGATAATTACGTTTACGTTCGTCAAACATTGAAGGAAATAGGTATCACTATTGCTCAATATATAGGATTAAGTAGTGCGGAATTGGGGTTTGTTATTTTTTTAGATTAAGCCTGTTTTAATTAAACATAGTAATATTTTTGATAGGTAAAATTACAGAACATTGACCACCAATTTGTATTAACCTTTTTGAATTTATTTCTGGACCATGCCTTTTCAAGATAGCGGCATCTAGTAAGCGGTAAGTATTTGGAACATTTATCATTTCTCACTTGCTGAAAAGGCGGGTTGATGAGGTAACAAACAAACAGACAAGAATATTAAATGAGGTCTAAACCTATTTAAATTTTCTTTTGTAGTAGCACGTTCGTATTTAGATGTCGTATTTGAAACCTAAATATCTGCTTCTTTATCAAATAAATGAAATGTCATAAATAAAGGTGAGAAACTAGCAAAAGTATCATATTTTATATAAATAACAAGATGTAGGGTCTTTGTCACTCATTATGGATTCGATGAATCTCTCTTACTCAGTAAGTTTTCGTTCTAGATAGAGAACCTGATGATTAATAAAAAATAACCCTTTTACATAGAATACCTGTAACATAATTCGAAAACCTATTAAAAAGTTTTTTCATAATATTTAATAGACATAATATTTTAATAATCAAAATGTTTATGGTGTTGTAGATAATTCTAATGGCTTACACAAGTTTTGCCGTTAAGAAATCTATGTATAGCAAATGTCAGTTTGAACATCATAATATATTCAAGCTTAACATTCATCATGACTAATGTTTCAAAACTGCAGCATGCATTATTTTTATGTCCGCTTTAAAATATAATTGCTTGGAATCTGCGAATAAAGTATCAAAAATCAGTAAGTTTATTTAAATAGCTGCTTGCGTTTGATCAAAATGACGCCAAACACTTTTTTATTCTTCTTGTGTTCTGATATATTTAGGCAGATGAGTTAACAACCATTGCAAATTATGGCTACATCCTATCATTATTACATAAAATATCTAAAGTACTACCTTCCTTATTATGTTTGCGAATAAAGAATACTGAGATATATTGCCTATCGGTTTAAAACAAATTTTGGTAATCTCAGAGCCTTATTGCTATCAAGTGTGTGGAGGAGTTAGTGTCTGTTTGTTAGTGATAGTGAACATTTAATGTATGATATATTCATAGGTATAATATAAAAGAAACATTATTTTGGGTTAAATAAAAATCCGTGTACGCTTTTCTTTAACTTTATTTGTTAACAATGATATAGGTAACAAGTGTATTATAAATTAACCAAGAAGAGAAGAGAGGACAGCATCGGGTACAGCTCCTCCAGGTCCCTGTTCAATCTCTGGTTGGTAGCCGTTTTGGTCAGCAACGTATGTTACAACGTATGTGACACCATCCTGTCCTATGTATGTGAAGCTACCTTTTACAGAGAGGTACTCATCCTCGCGGCCTTCGTTAACCACTTCTCCTTGCTGTTCCTGTTTTGTACCGTCTGACTGTTCAAATCTGTAAGGAAAATTTTTAAATTTAAATTTCTTATTGAACAAGTTCTCTTTACGCTTTAAAATACAGATGACCCGACAACTGTTTAAAATAAGAAATAACTCATGCAAAAGACTAAAATAAAGAATGTTTCGTGTGACCGTGGTAAGAGAATTCATGACTGCATCTCATGCTGTATAGTAAAAATGTAAGTATTAAAAATATCTGGTCGTGTCGTCGACCCTTTCACAAATGGCGTAATAAATACAGAAATTACCAGTGATTAGTGAAAATAACTAAGAAATTATTGTGTATGTTTCAATAAATTCAATGAAACATACTATATTAATGTTTCTACTCATTTCCGCAAAAGCTACTAAAAACATTCCGATATGAGTATTTCCAGGTATTTTTTGAATGTCAAACCGTTGCAATTTTTTTTTCGGTTTGCATAATCTAGCTTGTTTGAGGTGTTAATATATAAACTTTTGGTTTTATTTAAAAGTCTATAAACTTTATAACATCTCTCCACCTATAAATACAGACACGCAGACAAAAATAAAAATGATTTGGGCTTTTTTGTCGATAGAGGAGATTACTTAATCTAATAAGTCTTGAGACTGTCTATTATTATGTATTTTATATTAATCGTAAATAAAGTCGTTTTCAATCTATCTTCTATTCTATAAACTGTTCCCAGTCCAAATCTGCATATTGATATTTTTGGATGATTATAATTTGTGTTATAAAAGCAAAAACATTTTTTTTGTATGCCTCTCTGTCTGTATTTTTGAACGCAACAGGATCCGAAGTTACTGGATGGATTATGATGAAACTTGGCATGGCCATAGCTTCAAGAAAAGGGCGATTAGAGCTATTTACAACCAGAAAACCGAGAGAGTCTCTTAGAGATAAATTTAAAGAAGATAAATGTATTAACTTTGACCTCTCAGTATATTTACGAAAAACAAAAACAAAGGTAGTTTTAGTAAAAAAATTGATATACATTCTGTAAACACTAAGAACAAACACAAGCTAGTGATACCAGTTTCTCGACTCCACAGAGTCAGTAATTCATTCTTGGGGCAATGTATACGCTATTACAACAAGGTCCCGGAAAGTACAGGCTCTCTCTATTACCAAGCTTAAATGTTTTGTTAAGCTGAAACTGTAAAAAAGGGTTATTATAATATAGATGAAAATATGGTTGATAATAAACCCTGCGAATGAGGTGGTTTCTACCAAGCAGTTTCTAACATAAATTTTGTAAATAGTTTGTACAACCGTTAATGTAAAATTTACTTTAAAAAAAGTCCCTCTGGATTTCTTGCTGGTTCTTCACAGGACAGAGGTTTTTTTCGAACCAGTGATGCAAGTGAACATGTGATCTATAATATCTATAATTTAATAAATAGTATAATAAGTTGGCAAGATTTTTCTCAGTGATTCCCCGCGCTAATTGAAAATACCAAAATGTTACATAAAATAAAAGATCACGCTTGACCGCCAGCAAATTATACAGGAACTGTATAGGTACGGGAACGGGATCATAAATCCCTTAGGCAAAAAGTGACAAGCAACACTTGACGCTCAACATTTTTGGCAAGATTACACAACAGCGCGCATCGTTGCCAGATATGCCGCGAATCTTATTTATCTCCATTCCAAATGTAGGTGCACTTCAAATGTTACGAAGGCATTCACAGCAACAAAATATTAATAGTGTGGTTTGTTAAACAAACAACCTGGATACAAACGTTACATCTAGGTAAAATCACAATTACGAGTAGGCTGTGTCAAATCAAAATTTATCACCGTCTAAGCAGCCGATCACTATTACAGGCGAACGAACGCTCGTGCCACAATCGTCTTTGACCAAAAGGCGCCACGTGACGGGCGGATGGCAGTATTTAATTTTAAGCTCTATAACAACATACATTTTGTGTACAGGTCCCAGCATATCATAGGGACCAGTACAGGTTAACTATCTGTGAATTACCGATTCCATTTAGACTTTAAATCCATAAGACTTGATTTTAATTTGTAGTTTAGTAGTTATAGGCAGCACCATACATGTAGATGACAAAGAGATTGCTAAGAAGGAATAAATTGATATTCAAATGGAAATGCCTAATTCAGGCCATGAAACGCCCAACAATATGCATTTGTTAAAAAAAATACATCTTTTTTTATGGTAATTAATCGCGGTATTTGTGTATCCAAAAAAGACTGCAATATTTTTTTTTGCACAAAAAAAAGTACCGAAAAGATAAAAATGGAATTAGGTAAATCCGCAATTCATTATTTTGTGGATAAAATAAAAATTGTTTCCAATTACAAATCTCGTTAAAAATCAATTCTGTTTTTTCAATCGATTTTTTATGGTGCCATTATTATAATGCTAATATTATTTTTCGATAATTATTATGATGTTATTATAATTAAGCAAGCGAATTGCTGGTTCATTTGCCATGAACTTTTTAGAACATAACAAAAACGATAATGCACAATTTAACTGTTATTCTTATATGTTCTTAAAAATACATTTAAAATGGAATTTAAATAAATAAAACAAAACATATTTTAAAAGGCGTTTTGAACTTAAAGCTCCATAAAAAAAAAGAACTTAAAGCGAATCAAAGATTATTTTTTTTATGAAATTATAAATCGAATAAAAAATCGGTATCCATTTATAGATTTAATGTCTGTTAACTGGCAACATCGAATAAAAATAAATAGTCACAAGTCAAATTCCTTTGCATTTTTGTTATTTTGTTTGTTTTTTCGTGGGTTTGTTCATTGAATTCTTCTCACCCTATTAACCACGGCCTGAACATGGATCCCGCTCCCGCTTCTTACGATAACCTCTACACGAACTTGGACTCCATATCAACTGTTAACGATGACCCCAACTTTCACACTGGCCAGAGTTCTTCCCAGCTCTCAGTAATTCATTCAAGAGGACATTACCGCTGTATTAATTGTGGTTTAAATGTCACGAAAATACGAAGTCATTTGTTGTTAAAAAAACTGTTCTTGTAAAAATAATAACCTTTATATCTTAAAAATCCGGACTTTTTTTTTAAACCAATTCCTTAACCATTTCATTTTTTTAATTGTTAATGATCATTTCTATATGCTTTTATATGTGTGCACCCATAGCCGAAGTGTCTATGAACGGTGGGCATTCCCCTTTAGATCCTTCAGCGCAACGTATAGATTAATTTTTAGTCAACTGATGGCAGGGAAGTCAGAGACGATTTGAGAACAAGCCGAAAACCACGTTATATGTTAAAGAATGCATCGACGAAAACAACAAAATTTAATTTACTAATATAATAATTAACCTTTTTAAAATTTAATTTTTATTTACATTTTCAACACCCTAATAACTGGGTGATTAAAAAATACCGATTTGTTCTCATTCTGAAATTCACTGAACCGATTTACTTTTCATTGTAATTTCTAACATGCCAACGTTTTTTAATCAATAAAATTATAACGAATTGCAGCTGAAACGACACATGCTCCTCAGGCTACATGAGCCTATGGACAGACAACGTTGCCAAACAAAAGTTCCGCAGTGTCGTTCAACGTTCAACATCGTTTAATTTTTCAACTGTTGCGTAATGAATACGTGTCCTAACATCATAGAGTAAGTGACTTGAACGCAAGCATACGCGTGAACATAAGGGTAGAAGGCGCTGTTTCATATAATTATTCTGCCGAATTTGTAAACGAATTGTGTACACGCAGGCTCTCATCACACAAACTTAATGGTCGGTGTGCTTAAAATGCAATTAGGAAACCTGAGCCCAACAAAGTTATGCAACGACATTTGACTTTAAAGTGACGCCTCTGCAGAATGTAATAGAGGTGGAGGTCCAAACGGGTTGTAGTGTCAGAGGAACATGTCTTCATTTCCTCGAAATAAACTTATGTACATTAATTTTCTTTCTTTTTGTTTGTTTTGTATTAACAATTAATAAAACCAAGAGACACACATTGCAGCAACCAGTGGGTGTTTTTTACTACTAGGATAGAAAATTAAATCGTTTTATAAGTGATGTTTTATTTCTACCACTATTACATGTAAATTAAATGTCATGTTAATTTATTAGTTGTACGGATTTTTAACCGGGGTCACATCTAACAAACTTTAAAATTCGACAAGTTGGTAAAAATTACCTTGCGTACATCCGCCCGATAAAAGAAAATGTGGTGTCTGACCTAGTTTGAAGAGCAACTCCCGCCCTCTTTCAATAAGTGAAGTGGATTAGCGATCAGCCACCGCAGAATCTACATCACCTGAAGATGCCTCGTGTAGAGGCGAAACACGTGTCGTATTTTCGTCAGTGGTGTCTTTTCTAGTGTAGTGGTGTTGAGAGTAGTGGTGCTGGGATTAGTGGTGACGGGAATAGTGCACGCAATTAAGGGAGGGCAGGAGTTGCTCTTCAAACTAGGTAAGATACATCATTTTATTTCATCGAGCTGGATTTCCGCAAAGTAAAACCATATTCTATTAATTAAAATACGACATAATTGTAAAAAACCGTTTAGTAAAGCTGCAAAATTCTAAAAATAACCGCTTTATATTTGTAAAGTAAATACCGTTAAACATTATTACAAAATAGTAAAGGTAACAGTGTTAAGTATTTTCAAATTAAGCCTCCATTTTATTTCACCGTCAGTTTTTAGATTTCTACGAATTTCAACTTCAGGCAGTTCGCTGAATGCAAGGCCGAAGTAGTCACAAGGAAACTAGGTATCCTTGTAAAGGTGCGACGGTACTTCACGCCGGGAAAACTTCTTACTCTATATAAAACGTAAGTCTGATCGTGCATGAGGACTGGCCACGCTTATGAGCTAGTGCTGTAAAATGCAAACTAGCAACGTTGGAATCTGAGGAGCGTGCTAAAATTGGTGAGCCTGTTTTAGTTGAAACAAATCTTGTCCGCCTTAAGCGATGACCTAGAGTAGCTAGCCTCTTGGTATTCTCCAAAATACATTACAGAGAATGCGCAATATTTATGTCATTTAATTTTTCCCTCTCCTTACCAACATCGGACAACCAGTCAGTCGGCGGGTCTCCAGCTCTTTGTTGTCGATATTTCGCGCATTCTTATTTTTATAGAATAATGGTGACTAACGAACACACAGTTCACCTGATGGTAAGTGGATGCTGTGGTCCATATACATCAACATTTATCCTCAATTAAGAATCAAAATACAGATGCTTTATAACCGCCGAGGACTAAGATGGAATGTCTCATTTCAAGTAAAAAGGGTATCCGGTTCTCTACACTTACCATATGGAACACAGCAGCATTAAGCTGCTATTTTACGCTGGTGTTCCGTGAAAGTGACGTCCTACCTCGGTCGATCCGATCTTTTCGTGCTACAACCATGGCTCTATCACGTATAAAATTTCGGTTCATGAAGTTGAGAGTTCTTTTTTTACCAAGATACTAAAGAAAAATGTCTTTGTACCAATTATTTCTTACAAATACAATACGTATGAAGAAATGCATATCAAGATGTGGTGGTGGATATGTCGCACCCAATTAGCTTTTCAGTTAACATTCTTTTTACCATTAACTAGCGGCCTGAATGATATTCAGGCCATGCGTTTCAGCCGATGCGTCTATTTAACAGTACCTACTACGTGACCAAAACAATTACTTCATTAGAACTAGGGATGACACCGGAGCGGTCATTGGTCACTACGGGAAGCGCGGGGATAGAGGCAGGGTGCGGGTGCCGAAATCGTATTCATGTCCTGTCTAATCCTATCCAAGTTGTAGTTTTAACAAAGCAATTAAACCCAGCTCATTGCCAATCTTATCAAATATCATAAATAGGTGTATAATTTGTACTGTGCATTTTATTCGGATACGACGATACCCATCGATAATGTTCAGAAGTTGTAGCCATGGCTGAAGTAAGTTAGGAGAAAACTGCAAATATTTTATACTTTTTGATATGTTCATATAATCAAATAAAAGGAATGTTTATGTCAGTCTCGTAATAATATTATCAAATGCAGTTATCGGTTTCTCTCTTAGGCTAGTTTCCTTGATTAAAAGATAATGTTTGATTTACCTTGACAATGACGTGTTTGAACTGAATACTTATTTCAAAACTGGTTTTCTAGGATCTTTTTAATCTACTTTTGTCTTGTATGTTGTATTGATTTAATTATATGAAACTTGTTTTTGATCGATGTGTAGTGGTGGCTTTAGATAATCTCCTATCCGATATCGTAAGAGGTAAACAAGAAAAACTGAAACAAGGATGTGCAACAACAACTTCCTGCCAAAAATATTAAAATAATAAAACAACTGCGGTTGCCAAATTGCCTGCCAAAAGTGGTCACTAAGAAAAGTATTCATCCCGTGAAGCATTCTATATGGTAGGCCTATGTTCTGTTTTCTGTGATGGTGATGATGCAGTAGATGTTTTTAATTGAAATTAAATTTAAGAAATGTCTTACTGAATTTTACAATTGATGGGTAAATTAAAAATTATAGTGTTTTTTTTTTTTTTTTTTTTTTTATAGGATCGGGTGACAAACGAGCACACAGTCCACCTGATGGTAAGTGGTTACTGTGACCCATAGACATCTACATCTATCCTCAATAAAGACTCAAGATGCAGATGCGTTGTCACCCGTGAGGACTAAGATGGAATGCCTCTTTGCCAGTAAAAAGGGTCTCCGGTTCTCTACACTCACCATACGAAACACAGCAGCGTCAAGCTGTATATAATAGATACTAAAAGATATTTTAGCTATAATACTTTACTTATTGCAAGCCAGTGCTTGACTGCAATCACACCCGGTTGTAAGGGACGACGACGGATCCATAAATTTTAATCGAACGGAAAGACAGACACCGTCCGATAATTTCACTCCTTTGTTGTACACATTACAAAAGCCAAAGCAAAACGTTTGGTTAAAAGTTTAAATGCGTGAAATATCGACAACAAAAGGGTGAAGACCCTTCGAACACTTTGTAATCCGATGGTGAAGGAGGGGGGGATGAATTGGAAAGGAATCTATCTTCAAAGCTTAGCTACTTTGGCCCTAGTTGTTTTAATTGATGGTTGCTAATAAATGATTGCTTTAATATTGTCACTGTTAATTTTTTTCCTAACTAAATACAAAAATATATTTTATTTTATAACTTACGCATATCTGTAATTTCCAAATCCAGTGTTGTCGTTATCATAGCGAAGAATTTCAGCGTTCTTACTATCTGATGAATAGGAAGCCGGTGGAGGAGCAGCTAAGGCAACGCCCAGCAGACACAACGCTACCACCTATCAGGAAACATGCACAATTTGGATACATTATCAGTTATAATTTTAAATTCCAACTCATTTTTAATCACTGTGTAAAATAACATTACGTACCACTTTCATGATTATTAGCTGATATTTCGGCGTTGACCAAAAAGTGACACTAAAAGTTTGTTAAGTTCCGCAGCCTTTATATCTGTACCAGATGACTTAGTTTTGTTGTAATATTTAAATACCTACCTGCTTAGATGTGGTGGCGAAGGTAAACCACTTACTCGTTGCTACTTAGAAAACGGACAAGCGTGTGTGTTTTTAAATTTCATCGATTCCGTAGTAAATTTATACAATAATATTTTTAAAAGTCCTATTAGTATCCTGTCTACTATTATAATTTATAACACAAGTGAAACGGAAACCTATAGTTGCAAGTGCATGTAGCAACACAGTGTTCTGAAACCTTATTACCATGACACTCTCGGCAGGAAACCATATTTGCTGTAATGAGAGAAATAAGAAATTACTTTTTGTCAAAATATATCCTTCTGGTTTTGTAGTATCCTCAACAAAATTTGGCTTAAATTTTAAGTAGTCTTCTGTGTGCACTCTTGCAAGTAATAGTAATTATAGTTTTATAAAGAACTCCAAGTCAAGTCTTTTACAGTTGTAGTCTATTAAAATACGGTAAGTACTGACAAAAGTTTTTTTTTCACTGCTTTAGATTACGTTCTTTGAATAATTTGAATAATTAAAATATATTATGTAAAGAAAGATTTTTTTTCAAATTCATTAAGGGGAATATAAAATAAATCCGTGGGTTATAAACGTAATTAGTATTAAATCTTTTGGATTGTCTTCATCGGACAAAGTCAATAACATGTAGATGTGCCTGAGCGGTTCTCACCGCCCTGAACATCGAACGAAGCTTAGCTGTCAGAACCGGGACCCGCCGCCCTTGTTCGGACGGCGTTAGATAAATCCCCCTTTTTATGAAAAAGGGATGAATCCGATGAAGCTGTAAAAGCCAAAAGGCTAACAACACTAATATCACTAGACACTAGAAACTAGACATTAATATAATTTGTACAGCGATTACATGCATTTATTTTTACTTGTAATAGTTGTTAGTATTGTTTCGGTTTCATATTTATCTCTGTACATTAATGAGTAGGTTACGATATTTCCTATTTATATACAAGATTGAGTTACGTATGTACACATAGTATTGTAACTAAAACCTGCAAGTTAGGTTATTACGTACAGAAATGTATTACTGAACTAGTTTAAAAAACATGTGTGAGGATGTAAAAGTTTTATCATTGCTCTAAAAGTAACGTAAGTTTAAATAGCTTGATAGGGTTTGCTTTTGATAAGTTTTAAAAGTTTGGGTCTGATTTATAATAATAATGAATTAATTATTACTGTTTTAGAAATATAATTTATAATAATTGTTGTTATGACATATAAATCATTGTTGACCAAACGTGTAGTGGTGGTGGTGTAAGACCGCAGCACCTTCTTCGACGTTACGAACAGTAAGTAATATTATACATTTAATGTTAAATTTAACGTAAAATGCAATATATGAAAATGGTTTTGAATAAAAAAGCAATAAGTAATTTACATAATGATACAAAACGAACCTAGAGTGAAGAGAAGAGAGAAGAGAAATGGGTACTTTAGTTTACTTACATTTTCAACCCTTTTGACCGACTAACTGACTGTTGCTTAGCGGCATAAATAGCTAAAAAGCAAGTATTTATTCATAGCGATTATTACATAGAAAAGATACCATATCCTACCACAATGTATAAAAAGAAGTAAGTATATTAAAAAAAAAACTTTCTTTAAGAATTTATATCATATTCCACTCATCGTCATCTTGCAAATTGGCAGAAGTGTCTTTGATTACCACGCTTATACGTTGATTGGTTGCATAAATAAAATTTATCAACAAAATATATGATAGAGTTATTCTCTACATTTAAAACAAAATTTAAAAAAGAAACGGCCCGTGTCCGGTATTGGAACGTATATAGTCCATTACTTTTACTTTGAAGTACGTAACATATTATTTATGATTATTATTTTATATCGACAAATGCATATTCAATCTCACGTTTGATTCGATGTTCAATCAAAAATTGTTACTACACTGAACATTAAATCGAGGATCTCGAATACGATTAGCAAGTGCGAGCTAAAGATGAGCGCTTCGAGCAACTTGTTGCATAATGGTCATATTAAAAAATAAAAAAGAATAATATTTTTCATAAATTATCATCTTTCTTTTATATGAAATACCAAATAATAAAAACTCCAAGTAATATAAAATGTTTTATTTACAATACCTTATTGAACCTGTATATAAATGTTATATAAGGTTGCATAGTTTTATTACGCTATTTACAAATTGCATTTATTTCTCTCTTTCTTTCGTTAAATTAACCTAAAAGAGAAGCTACGACCGCTGAGGGGATAGCTCCTCCTGGGCCTTGCTGGATCTGAGGTTGGAAGCCATTTTCATCAGCGGTGTAGGTAATGATATACGTCACGCCATCAGGACCGACCCAACCGTACTGTCCTTGAACTGACATGGCTTCGTTATCAGTTCCTTGGTTCTTAAGTTGTCCTTGTTCCTCATGTTTACTTCCATCTGATAACTCCCATCTGTAACGAAATTAATATTTAAAACAAAAACGAAAAGATGTCTCATTGGTTACGCATATACAAGTATACCTACGCGAAGCTATATGAATCCAGGCCATTATTGGTGTCATAACGGACGATCTGGACGTCTTGTGGGTTTTGGGGTGCAGCAGTGGCTGCAGCTATTACTGCGAGGACTACGAACTGAAATAAAGGATGCATATTAATAATGATGATTTTATATTATTATTATTTGAAATATTTTGAAGTATTTTTTCTGATTGGGATTTACATAAATGTTTACAAAATATATAGAAGACAAAAAATATATGTTGAATGTACTGGTAAATATATAATATGTACAATTAATAAATAAAAACCTAAATAGACGCAGGCTATCGACAAGGGAAACTTAGGCTTAGGTTTAAGAGAAAGACAAATATAGAAATCAGCAGAAAGGGGAAAAAAATAAGAATCAGTGGATGATGTGGGCGGTATCGAGGAGCACCGTCATTTGAATTTGATCCCGAAGCGTATCGTCACGAAATCTCAGAGGCCTCAGATGACCTGAGAGGCTGTCTGGGATTAAGCCGTTCACAAAAACGACTGCAGAAATAATTTCAGTTGGTAGACCAACATGGCAGTCATGTCGTTATCCATATCCAGATATTTTGTGTTGTTATTTTATTCTTATTATTATTACAATTAATTTATCGTTACTGACCACTTTCATTTTGTTTATTGTTTGTACACAACGACTGTACTCTCCAAAGATTACTTGGTTTGTGGGATGGTTACGTATCCAAACGTTCGTCTTATATATGTATGTATTTCTTATAATACCAGGTTGCAACATAGCCGCATAGTTGAGATGGCGCTTCTTCTGGTAAGTAAAGAAATATCTAACATCTGTCGTTGAAGTTATTGTGTATGTAAGATATTCGTATTTGTGAGGGTACGAACGCACACATTATGTTGTGTCAGTTAACAATCAACGTGACCTATGCATTTGGCTTAAGAAATTCATAAAGGTCAATGCTTATTAACATTGCATAACTTAATCAATTGTTTCTAGCAAAGTAATTAGCTTATGGTTTTAGTTAATTAATTATATGTGTTGTTTATAATTGTAAGTAATAGGCGTTGTTAATGTCCATTTTACTTTATGTGTTTTAGTCGGTCTTTTTTATATTTTAGATAGTAAAATCTATTAGTGGGAAATGCCAGAAAATGCTCACAGCTACTAATATCAATAGCAATGGTGATATAGCTATCTCGTAAACGCAGACGCAAAGTACCCAAACTGGCGACGGAGAGCAACTCTAAAGATACGAGACGTCAGGCGATTTAACGGGAGCAGCTTATGCCCGTGGGTTTTCCCAAGCTGATCATGATAAAGAAAAAAATACACATATTAACGTGAAGCTGTTGTTTAAATTTATAGTTTATGTCTCTTTTGCTCACGTTTAATTTAATATGGTACTTATAATATTACCTACTCGTTATTTTCGTTATATAGACTTAAAAAAACTGTTCTTCGTGAGGAGAAATATCACAAAAGCTACAATATTAGAATGATTTCATAGTAAGTAATAACAAATTTTCTTTGTTTTAATAATTTTCTCTTTCATCGGCCTATCAATAGTACACTGCTCTTTTAGTCCATTTAAATACTATAAAAGTCCACAGCTGAAC
This sequence comes from Parnassius mnemosyne, assembly GCA_963668995.1. NCBI lineage: Eukaryota > Metazoa > Arthropoda > Insecta > Lepidoptera > Papilionidae > Parnassius > Parnassius mnemosyne. The sequence continues at coordinate 28,749,411 of CAVLGL010000159.1, forward strand.
ATGGGCCACTCCCATAGATTGCCTCATTATGGAAACTTTGCCTTAGTTGCCGCTTTGCTGCTCCTTATTTTCTGTTACGGTTTCCTCTGTGGCCTCGATATGTGATAGTGGATAGTGGATATTCTTACAAGTCTACTACACGGTATATACCGTAGTATACGTCACCCATAGTAGGATTTGTCTTTTGCTCCATTGGTATACTAAAATTAAAGCATGTCTGTGCCTACTTTTGAGAGGTATATGATTATCACTCCTATTTCTCATTACACTATTTGAATAGCATAAAATAAAAACAATTAAAAACCTAAATACCTCGCTGTGAGTCTTTATAATATAATAAGAGAGAGCCTTTGTTCAGCAGTGGCATTCTTGGTAGTAAAATATGGCACAGCTATAGTATCATAAAGTTATTCAAAAACTAGTTTTGTTCCAAATTTGTGATAATATTTTCAAGTTTTCTTTTATTAGTGATAATGATAATGCTGTTCTACCACTCGATTTCAACAACCGTGATAATTTGAGTCTGAAGGCACTTTTTTCTTTTGTTATGTTCATTCAGGTTGGAAAAATATTAAGGAGTCGTTATCAGAAATATGTCACTAGCTATATTCTATTTCACCTCTCCCTCCGACGTCTCTTATTACACTCACGGGATGGTATAGCATAGTGGATTATCTTATGCCGCTATTACACGGCAAACATTTGTCAAAAACTGTAAAGTTTGTGGAAAAAAAATTTAAATTATCGTTCGCAATGAACACCATATTATCAAAAACACTAAAGTTAATAAAATGCAGTGAACTATCGCAAATTGTAGCGTAACTTATGAAAATTATTATATTTAAGAATATTATCGCACTTGCAACAGTCAGTAAGGTTATGAGAACGTCAATCAGTTCTAGCGAACTACTCGGCCTTTAACATTTTCAAGTGAACGATGTTATTAAATAAATGATACTATTGCATTTTGGAACGTTAAAAATCATTCTTAAATACATTATGACATGGCCTATGTTTTACCAAAAACGTGGTGATTTTAACAAACCACAATTCGCTGTAGATAATTTCATAGAAATGCCCAAGGTCTTATAGTTCGCACTTAATCATTTTATGTCCAATTGGTTTTAGATATGGTAATCTCAAAAAAAAAAAGACCCGGTTATGAAATTTTATAAATGTATATTAAATACTTGTTTGCAGTCAATAGGCAAGAAATACATTTATTAATTGTATGTATGCTGCATTTAATTAACAATCATGCTGCCTCGTTGTTGGAATTATGAACTGGAATTACGGATTATTATGGGTTTCTATATGATTTTAATATCTACATATAAGTGAAATTTAAATCAAATATTTTCGTGTATTTTTATATTATTTATTCATTACATCTAGACGCATCTAAAAAGCATGCATTCGCATTTAAAAAGCAATACGGTTTAAGTACAAACGTTCAAATGATTAGTCTTCTATATATTTCAATAGATCGAATCGAGGGAATTTCAATTATCATTTTCCATTATTCTAAAGTGGTTAAGGTATGGATTTGTAAGCGATTCGCCCTCATAATTGTGAACAATACTGAACTTAAGGCGAATAGAAGTAAGGTCAACTCTTTCAACAAATGCTCGCCTAGAGCATCTTTAAAAGAACTTTGCCAAGCAGTGGACTTAAAAGGCTAATGATAGTGATGATGGTAATTGTGATGTTTAGGTAATGATTATGTATGTCATGGCCGATAATATAGTGTCTCGAATAGAAAAACGAATTGGGTGTGAGGTATAAAGTGCGCGCTTACTTAACTATGCGGCGATAAGCGAACAACCGCATACTTGCTCAATTTATAGATGTTGATTGATATCCATATTCTTTTATGAGAAAATAATAGTTTAGTATTGCCAGTATTTTTGGCCAGTATTAAATGAAATAAATATTACATAAGACCACACAGCCCACCTGTTTATAAGTGGGGATCGTGATTCATAGGCAGCTACATCTATTGTCAATTAAAATTAATTTAGGGCTGAACATTTCTGAAATTTGAGTGTCCGAGTTCGATCCTCGACGGTTACACTTAAGTTATTGATTGTAATTATAAGTATGTTCCTTCATAACACATCTATAGCTGTGGCCTACAAATATTTTTTAGAAATTGTTTCGATTATTATTACTACAGCGTTGTAGCGTTGCAGCATCAACAAGATAAAGGTGGCCTAATGCGAGTCGGACTGGCGCATGAATGGTTCAGTACCATCGTAAAACGTTTGTAGTAGGCGAGTACCCCTTAATTTATAATTTATTTTAAGTTTTATTATTACAACAGAAATACACATTCTGTGAAAATTTCAATTGTCTACCTATTACGGATAATGAGAAATAACACGCTGACACACAGACGGGCGGACAGTGGAGGTTTAGTAATATGGTCCGGTAAAGTACCTTTGGGTACGTAACCTTAAAAAGGATTTCTGTAATGCTAGTTAAACGAGTATATATATATGCGTGTGTGTATTTTTTTCTTTAGCCATTAATTTCATTCCTTTCAATAATTGTTTATTGCGTTTTTATTAGCACCTTATTCATATATAAATAGAAGTGAAGTCTGCCTTCACACATAATTGTCGTGGCTGCAGTCGACCGGTATGTTACGTCAGAGAGTGTTGAACCGATGCGCTGTTGACCCTCGACACCCGTATTGACTTTCCTTATAAGAAATGTTTTTTAGGCCAATCTGATTAATATTACGATACTGCTTAAACATAATTTCTTTGTAAAATTAGTTTACAAGGTCGAGTGATATAACGTTTCATCTCATTGCGATGTCATCGACTTTAGTCATTACGTAATGACATTTTGTAGTAATTTGTTTACCTGAGCTTGAAAGTCAAGTTCTTAGTCCACACGAGAACTATTTTAATACTTTAAACGATATTTTTTAATTAGTTTCTTTTTCTATTTAAGTTTTATTTTTAATTTTATAGTTGGGTTTGTTAGGTGCCTACTTGTAATGCGCTATAATAAAGAGGGTGATGATGAAGTTATAGTGTGTTCATAATTTTTCATATGCATTACAAGAGACATTACGTACAAGTTCTAACACATCACAGCATTCAATCTTTCATAATTAGAAGAGATCGATATAATTAATGTACTAACGTAAGGATTCACTATAAATATTTGTGCAAACGGAATGGGTATAGAACACATTATCATTATTACGAAATTATTACATCGGTTTTATAGTAGTTGTTGATGAGTATGTTTACCAGGCACAAATAGTCCGACCAGGTAAGTCCAACTTCGAACGAGAGGTCAATCGACGGATTCAACTCGGCTAGGCAGCGTAGGGAGATTACGACACGTCTCGTCAGGTATATCTCAAAACTTGAAAACAAGATTGTACAACTAGTGCGTGTTGCCAATGATGGCTTATGGATCTGAGACATGGTCCTTCACTGCTGGCCGTATGAGGAAGCTCAAGGACGCTCAGCGAGCTATGAAGAGGGCTATGCTCCGGTTTTCTCTGCGTAATAAACTTAGAAATGAGGATATCTGCAGTAGAACCAGAGTGACCGACATAGCCCAACGGATTAGTAAGCTGAAGTGGCAATAGGCCGTCATATAACTCGAAGAGCCGACAACCGATGGGAAAAGAAAGGTTCTCAAGTGGCAGGCTCCTACCGGTAGGTAAAGTGTGAAGCGGTCCCCCACTAGATGGAGTGACCACCTGGTAATACATGAAGAAAGTCGATGGATGCAGGTGGCTTAGGATCGAGCTTGGTGGCATTCCTTGGGGTAGGCCTATGTTCAGCAATTGACTTGTGAAGGGTTGTAATGATGATGAAGGGAATAACGTTTTATTATAACTATTATTATAATAATGACTTTTAGTTTATTTTAAATGAACAAGTGTTAAGATTGATGATGATGATGAAATAATAATAGTATTGGTCTTCTAACTTCCCCCTTTCGGACATCTGAGTGTAAGTGGGATAGGCATCATAATTTCTTAGCTTAGTAGCCGTGGTTTGGTCACCTACGGTGTGCTAAAAGGAACTCGCACTTTTGGTACAAAGTGAAGAGTTGGTCCAAGGAGAAGTGGAATTTTCTCTTCTTCAACATTGCGAACCCTTTGCTGGGGCTGCTCCGTTGATGCGACGGTTGTAAGACTGATGAAGGAAGTATCCTTGACTCTCTACGGCTGAAACGTATCCCGCGCTGGAAACCTAGTTATAATGTTATAATGTTTTAAAATATTCTTCTTGCAGTTTTGAAAGGTATAATAAACTTAAACTACTAATTAAACAATGCTTTATTAAATTATTCGTCTGTCATTGAATCTAATGTCTTGCTCATCAATTTCTGGTTGGAATCCGTTGGTATCTGCTATATACCTGACAATGTGGTTTCGTCCCGAAGGATCCAAATAACCGTATTCTCCGCGAACGATAAGACCATTATTTCCTTTAGTTCTTATAAATCCACCGTCTTCTTTTCTGTATGTGCCATCTGAAGTTTTGAATCTAAAAAAAGGAAGGTTTTCAATTAATTTAAATAGTATTGATTGCATAGTATATTATGATTTTAAACTTATTGGTTTAGGTATATCTTGATAGTCCCTTTTCAGTTACTGTCGTTTTAAGCAGTTTATGTTGGGATAAATCACACGTACATACTCAAAAAATACAGCGATAATTACTATGTGTCCTTTAAGTGCCCGTCAAATAAAAAAAATACGTTATTTATTGATTTGTTTTCACGCGTATATCATCCATTTTTAAAAATCAGCGTAGAGTAGCAGCATATTGCTGCTGTATTTCATAAGAAGTGACGAAAACCGTATACCATTTTTACTAGAAATGACAATAAATATCTAGTAATAATTCCATCGTAGTTCTCTAGATATTGATTCTTTATCATGGATAGATCTATAGGTTTCTAATAACTATAGAGTATGTACTTATCACAGGACTCAAATTGCAGTTCTACTAACTATGTAGTTAGTAGAACTGTTACAAAAAAATAATCAAGAAACTATAGGAATGTGGTCAATCGTTGACCTATATTAATGACTAGCGGTCCGCCTCGGCTTCGAACGGGTGATTTCTGGATTTTAAACAGCGCCACCTACCGGGTCCAAATGTTAATCATCATAACCATCTAGGGACCTATTCAAACACCCAAAAAGTTTCATCAAAATCGTTCGAGCCGTTTTTAGAGTTTTAGCGAGACTAACGGATAGCAATTGATTCTTATATATAAAATTAAAAACTGCCATGTAGAATGACATTTGTTTAAAAGGTATTATAAAATGTAGATTACTTACTCAAAACTGTATGCGCCCAATCCGTTATTGCTATATGCATACTTTACTATTTGATTAGTGTTGCCTAGCGCTTTAGGTAAGTTCATAATAGATACCAATAATACAGCCACGATGAGGCAGATGTGTCCACCTTTAGCCTGCGCAACAGACACAACATATGTCAAGGCTAACAGCTCATCTAACAAGTCTCAGTTTACTGGAATTTTAATAATAGATATTAAATTGATAGCAATTTGAATACACTTGTTATGCAAGCTGCATGAACTTTTTTTTGTATTTTATACATTTCTATAATCTATAATGGAAAATATATAATATTTATTCGAACATAAGAATTGTTTCAATCAAATCTAATGAAACAATATTTTTTTGTTTTGTTATTTTGAGGATTTTATCGCAGAAAGGTATGTAAGCCCCATTGTACCCTTAAATGAATACTTAAATGGATTAAATAGCTGGTATCCAGCGTAAAATAATAGCTTAATGCTGCTGTGTTTCGTATGGTGAGCGTAGAGAACCGGAGACCCTTTCTACTAGTAAAGAGGCATTCCATCTTAGTCCTCAAGGCTGACAAGGCATCTGCATTTTGATTCTCAAGCGAGGATAGATGTAGATGTCTATGGCCCTCAGCAACCACTTACCGTCAGGTGGACTGTGTGCTCGTTTGTCACCCTCTTTCTATAAAAAAAATAACAACAAACAAAGTTGTATTTTAGATTGACTGAGAGAGATAGTCATTGATACTTTTCATGTCAAAAATAGCTTTAGCGCCCAGAGTAAAAACACATGTCATGTTTGCATCGTTGCATCATCTTAACGCTATTCCTGATCATGAGGTAACGGGTTCGATTCCTGGGTCGGGCCAAAATGTGTTATTGTGTTTTTCTATCAAGAAATACTCATTAGCAGTCCGGAGTCAGGAAGTTGGCGGTGTTTCGCCACCCTGTCTCGGGAAGTACGTAAAGCCGTTGGTCCTGCGGTTGATCTCTCTCCGGTCGTGTCGGACTGTCGTCCCATCGAACTGTGAGAGGGAATAATAAGTGGACCTGTGTTTGCTCATACACTCAGGCACTATAATCCTGTCCTTGCAGATGGCCAGTCTTCATTGAAACGAGCGGCTGTGACCGGAATTCGGTCTGTAGGACGTTACTTAAGCATTAATGATTTTTCCTGATTTTTATACACTCCATAAGTAAGTGTCGGTCATCATCAACTAGTATGCCGTATTCGTGGCAATTTGGTAGGTTAGTTTTTTTATCGTTATCTATGGGCTAAAATTATATCTGATCTACTTATTTTCATTTCAACAAACCAAAATATACGAGGAAGCTAACATTGAAATTTTTTGTTTCAAATGTCCTTCCTTTTCTTAAGAAATATTTTAATGAGAGGTGTAAGTGTCATTATAATATTTCTTAAGCTTCTTATAACATTTAATTTAAAATTTAGCGAAAACTTCAATTTAGTATGGTTTAATAAAAATGTTGTTTACCATCAGTTCTGTTACAGTTAATTTACGTAATCTGTCAACTTGTCGTAACCTTTTAATCATATATTAGTTGGAACCCGCTGCAATCTTGAATCTTTATGTCTGCGATTAAATATATTTACGTATATTATAATTATGTATATTTTATTAAGAATTTGATACGAATTTTTTTACGTAGTAGAGCCATGCTGCTATATAGCAGCTCATAAATACTCATACGCGCTATAACCATATGGTTGAAATGTGTCAGCTCGACCGGGGAACGGCTCACATGACGCTCTCACAGAATACCAGCTTAACGTCGCTATGTTTCGTTGGTGGGTATAGTAATATATTATATGATGTAAAATTTTATTATATCATTTTAAATTCCTGGCTATGGTTGTCCAAAGCGTTTCAAATATTGAGAGTTAAAAATAATAAAAATTGAACGCTCGAAAATCCGATTTTATAGTCCGAGTTTAACGACCTCCTTTATGTTTAATATTATAAAATAATTTATAATAAATATTAATTAAAAAATAATAATGAATACTTATATCGCAAGTTGTTTAAAAAAAATAAAAAGTTTTTAAAATATTATGTATTAGGATTTAAGTGGTGGAGTCCGCATTCCAGTTTATAAAACAAGTTTTCTTTTTATGATTTGTCGACGGCAAATTAAACATATTATTTTAATCTGTGATTTAACGCGACATAAACGACACTAAGGCTGTAAAAGTCTACGTAAACCTTTACTAGTAGGTGCCAATTTATTGAAAAGTTTTAAAAAATGTTTTAAATAGTCAGTACAAAGGTTGTAACTCTAATTCTTATTAATATTTTTATCTCAGATTTTTATTATGCAAATTCAGTATTCCGTCTTTACAATCGAAAATAATGCTCTTGGATCAAATTGTGCTTTACAACATCTGTCATAATAAATTTGACTACTGAGCAATAAATTTGAAACTGACTATAAGGAACTCAATAATCAGATATGTTCTGTATAAATCCTAATGCCCAGTCGTTCGCATCATCATATACGTGAGCTTCATTCACATTAAATTTTCTTCCAAAAACTAAGAAGTAAAACGATTAAATCCGTTGAATCGTTTTATTTAATTATTCAACAAATGTCCATGTTTTTTGGATTAACTTCGTCTAAATTAAAATAATCTGGATTTAAAAGACCTTAATAATTTTTATTTACTATTTATTGATGTTATACTATTGTTATAATATATAATAAATGTTTGTTTATATATAATATGCAATTTTAATTCAGATTTAAAATTAAAATCGTGACTCTTGTTTACTATAGTTTTATCAGTATATCTCACGGACTCTGCTTATAAATTTAGCTTTTATTTGACTGTCTGCTTTTATAAAATGGAACCATTATTATCACAGCCTAATTCAGGTCTATGTTCAGCCTTTCTGATAGATTGCCTCATTGCGGGAATATTTGCCATAGTCCACTATGCATGGCAAGTAGTTTGGCAATTGCAGTTTTTTATTTTTAGTCGTTATTAGACACTGCTCATTTTTTATTGGTTTCCCTCTGTCGCCTCTTACGACCTCTAAACTTTTGTATAGTATTATTTTGTATATTAGTGATAAGATATTTTGCAACTGTTTATTATCATAAATGTATAAAATAAAACTTAATATGTACTCCTTAGTTTACTCCACGTATAGTGTACTCCGCGACGTTTAGAATTATAATATTAAATTATTATTATATGACTTCAAATTTTAAGAAGGATGTAGTCATTTTTAAATCATCATTTTTAACAACTCGTACGGAGTGCGTTATTTGAAATTATAAATATAAAAATATCTCTAGGTTTTAAGTTCCATAGAATCTGATTTGACTCATTATAAAAATATATATGGAATATGTAAAAAACTCTGATCAATCCCTCAGTGTGCTTTAAGATATCGTGTAATAGTTCTACATTTAATTGTTTTTAGTGAATAACAAAGAACTCCCAGCTAAATATAAAATAAAGTTTTATTTAATAAAATGCTAATTTCATTATACTGCGTGGGTGGCTGTTAGGTAATGTAATCGCAGCAAGTTCAAAGATACCGTTGACGATGACTGTTTTGTCATATTTTAAAATATTTCGGAATTCAAGCAAATTCTATTAAAAAACACGTATTTTGTATTACGATAACATTTTATATTCATTAATAAATTGATGTTTTTGGTAACGTGTTCATTTGGGATCAGACAATCTGTTTTTACATCTTGTTGTAAGTATATTGCTGGTCCCTCTCCGTTAGTGTCACACAGAAGTCGCGGGCGCTGCATGCGTGCATGCGTGCGTCCGAATGTGCGTACGTATGTGTGTACGTTCAAGTTTTTTTCTACTATAATTTTCACCAATATATTAAGCCCACTGAATCAAATAATGTTTTTTTCAATTTAATGAAAGAAATTACCTTTTATCTATATCTATACCTTTAAAAAAAAAACGTTACCCCCACACTAGGATTTCCTCTTGTGTCGTGGAGGCAGTTTACAAGCATAAATTGCACGCGGACAAACATCCAGACCTATACATATTCCGTGCGGAATTCGAACCTGCGGCCCCCAGCGCAACAACTCATTGCTAAGCCACTGCGCCACGGAGCCGTCAATTATTTAATGACTTACTTTTGGTTCATAACCGGCAAATTAAACTTAGTTTTTGAAATATGACCCAAAAACCAGCCTGCAAAAATTCTAACCCAATGTTTAATTGGATTGATATTGATAAAGACGTTAATAAAATGTAAGTTTGGAAGTCTCCACGTCAAGTTAATAATTTTCCCAACTCAAAATCGAAAAGGTTTCACCATTAACATAATATAACACTGAATGTATACTCATCATGATTATAACAGTATCACAAGTCCAATGCTGAATACGTGCTTCCCTCAATGATACGATCAACAATGAAAATTTAATATTTATATGTATTTACATATATGTATAATAAATATACAGTGTAATTTGTAAGAAAACTAAACGACGTATATACAAAACAACACACCTCTATCTTTTATATATTTTATTTACTACTAATTAATTCTGCTAACATATTAAACTATTCAAGATCATGCATAATAAAATCTGCAAAACAAATTATGTTGCCATAATTACAATTCTGATTAGGAACAGAATAATTTGTCAATTGAATTTAGAGACAGTATACGGAGGAATACCTTAAAAAATCCAAAATATTGTATGGTTCTATGTCCTTGTACATATAAAATCCTGAATTTATTAACCGTTTTTACAAGTCTGACTAAATGAATCATGGTATATATATATTTGAGACTCACCATATTCTTTAATGTTTTTCTGTAGTTGATATCTAAGTGAACTGCGTTACGTGCCTGCTGTCGTCAGTTTATATCCAGTTCTTCAAGAATGTCAAGTCTGGACCTCATTCCTTCGTTAACAATACTACTTCAAGGACTCAGTGAAGTCAATGACATTAATATATAACATCTAAACGTGAAAGCATACTTCTTTAACTCGATTGACGACTAAACCTAATTAGTATTCTCATGACCATTAATTTATAGATCGTTATTCGTTACTGGTTTGTTATGGCCTGGTGGAAAAATATGTATATCAAGCTTTGCCTCGAGCCAGATACTTGATTATTATTTGTCTCAACACTGCAATTTGTATAAAACAAATCTGAAAAAAATTGTTTACAAAAAGTAAGTAATTCCAATATCGAAATAAGAGTTTACGTATAATAACATAATATAAGAGAGTATAATACAAAATAAAAGTTACATTCCATAGACTACATGCTTTTAATAATATATAATATATAATACATTCCATAGAATATATGTTTTTTAAATTATAAAATAAAAAATAAATTATTTTAGGTTTTCTTTAAATAGAATAAGGGCTACCAACCGAGCACACATCCCCTCTGATGGTAAGTGGACGTTGTGGCCCATAGACATCTCATTTATCCTCGATTAAGACTCAAAATGCAAATGCGTTGTCACCCCTGACGACTAAGATGAAATGCCTCGTTTCTAGTAAAACGGGTCTCCTGTACTCTACACTCACCATACGAAACACAGAAGCATTGAGCTGCTATTTTACGCTGGTATTCTGTGAGAGCGTGGTCCTTCACCGGTCGAACCGACCCATTCGTGCTACATTACACCCATAATATAGCTTCAGCATGCCTCTACTACGTAGTAAAATAGTAGATTGTACTGTCACATATGACAAAAATTAGATCATGATTTAGGACGATTGCAACCACAGCAAAGTCACAAACTGCAGAGTAAATATTTATTTATCAAATACACACGCTTTCAGTCGTCCTGAGGACCTCGTACATGTTTCAATGCTTTTGGAAAAGATCGAAGGTAAGATTAGATGCAACTTCAAAGGCCAGAAAAGTTAAAAGCTACTTATTATTTTATTTATTTTAGGATGTAACTGTAGCCAAGCAGTTCATATTCGAAGACGGCGCCAAGATGAAGTAATTTTGAACATTGGATACAAGTGTACATCGTACAGCATTGTGCCACTTCCGTCACTTGTTAGGTGTATCCTTAAAGCTTGTAGATATATAATAATAATGTGTATAGTTCATACGTGGTAGAAGTGAAACCTTCAGAAAACTAAACTTGAAAACTAAAATGAGACAAATGTAGACTATCAAATGTCATTAAAGTTAAAATAAGTTTATAATAAACACTTTACACTGTACTCTATGTATTCTACTGTATTCTATGTCATTGTCTCGCAGGCTAAATACCATAGATGTATATGTTCGTTTTTTTATATTGTCGCTTTTTCGTTTCATTGACTTTCAAATCACAACGATTCTAAAGAAATTTACACTTCAATAATAAAAATTAGCTTGAGTGAGAAATGCATTGTTTTACGTTGAAACGCTCCACTTATAAGAATTTTAAAATTCTTTGCGTTGATATTTTTGCTTTTGTTGCTCCCTTCAGGATAGAGGTATTATTAAAATGACCCTCTTCCTGTCACATAATGCACGCATGGCTATGACCAAAACGCGTAAACATAATTGCAGGTTGTTTAAGGGCACATGTGACAACTCCAGATAATTCAGGAAATCTACAGAACGTGAGTGTTCGTTAATGTATTTACTAATGAATAGTCCGTTATTTTTCCCCTTCTTCATGGTCGTTTTATCATGTAAACGATATCGTTTTCTCAGATCCATAAGTCATCACTGGCAACACGCACTGGTTGAACAATCTCGTTTCCATATTTTGAGGTATACCTGACGAGAAGATGTGCCTTAATTTCTCGAACGCAGCCCAGTCGTGGTGAATCCATCAATGGACATCTCGGTCAAGTAGGACTTACCTAATCGGACGGATTTGTCCCAGGTAAACATACTCGTCGACAACTTCGAGCTTAGTGCTCTCAATAACTACCGGCATACAGTGATCTAAGACGTGATCCTTCACTGCTGGTCGTATAAAGTAGCTCAAGGTCGCTCAGCGAGCTATGGAGGGGGCTCGGAGTTTTTCTGCGTGATAAACTTAGAAATGAGGATATCCGCAGTAGAACTAGAGTAACCGATATAGCCTAACGGTTTATAATGCTGAAAGGGCAAAAGAAATATATTTTGTGAATATTAACACAACTGGTCGAATTGTTCAAAAGTTTCCCGAGCTCTAACAGACATGGCTATATTATAAAAATATATAATTTTTTATTTTTTATTTCATACAATATTTTATCTTTAATTTAATTTTATACAATATTAAAAACTATAATAATTAAAAAAAGCTAAAACGAAAAACTTAACTATCATATAGTCCTACTCCCCGCGGTATAGTGCCAAGAACGCTGGCTGCGCTTCCCCGCTGAATGGCTATACTTATCCTTTGAGCGAGAAAAAAACCAGGCCTCTTATCACCAGCAGCAACGGCGAGCCGCGGATGGAGTTCCTTTAGGAAATTCACCGCACGTGGACCCCACGGACCGATAGTCTCTACAGCAAATGGCACAAATATGTAGTCATCTCTCAGAGACTCATATTTGCGCCACTTACTCAGTTCAGTTGCCTCTGATGCCGCCCCGGCTCTAAACGAGGCACCCCTGAGATGAGAGGCTGCCAGAGTGTCTACGCAAGTAGCATCCTACACTAGGGCTTTACCTCTCTCCCAAGGGACCAATGTCATACCGTCGGGTCTTCTGCCATCGTCTCTAAATATTCCACAAGGCTCAAAAACGAGGGAATATATATAGAAACAAGAGCCCTTCGGATGACATCGTTCAAAGAACTGTGTCGTAAAAACCTACCAGCGCTTTCTTACATGAAAGTCCGTGGAGCCCAAATAATATATATATATATATATATATATATATATATATATATATATATATATATATATAAATACATATATATATTAGTTTCAAAGGTAAAGTCCTATTATTTAGTTATCGGCTAGGATTGGTTTTTTTTATGGAATTAGGGTGACAAACGAGCACACAGTACACCTGATGGTAAGTGGTTGCTGTGGCCCATAGACGTCTACGTCTATCCTCGATTACGAATCAAAATGCAGATGGGTTGTCACGCGTGAGGACTAAGATGGAATGCCTCGTTTCCAATAAAAAGGGTCTCCGGTTCTCTACAAAAACCACGCGAAACACAGCAGCGTTATGCTGCTATTTTACGCTGGTATTCTGTGAGAGCGTGGTCCTTCCCCGGTCGAGCCGACCCATTCGTGCTACAACTATAACAGTAATATAGCTGCAGCATGGCTCTACCATGCAAACTAGTGTTTTATCAGGAGAGACTACTTAGATTTGAAGTTTCATCACTGCATATTAGACATATAATACTATAAATTCTTTGCTAACAAAAATAATACACTGCAATATTATTTCCCCAAATCTTTTATCTCCAATGTATTTCAATAACAAGTCGAATCCCAGGCGTCGTCTTAATACGTTTATATTAAATGTCTATAAGAACAATACTTTAATTAGCAATCCTTTAACATGACTGTGTCGCAAAAAAAAACTTTTACTAAAATGTTATAAAATTGTTTAACTACTTTTTAACATACTTTTTAACACATTTTTAACATATATATTAACTTATATAAGTTGCAAATGTATGTACGCGTCTTTGGTTTGTATTCCAGGTTAAAACTTTGTATATATATATTAGGTATTTATATTATGTGAAAGTAAACTGTTGTGTAGATCTCATAAATAAATAAAGTAAAAAACTGGCCTAGTGCGTGTAGGGCCACGCACAATGTAGAGGTTGTGAATGAGCATTAATAAGTGAGTTCGCGGTTTGATCGTTACAACAACTAAAATGAGCCCAAATAGGAATATGGTAACTGAAGGACTTATTTTCAAATCAGACTTATAAGGAGTGGTATTCAAAAGAGTTTATAAAAACTTTTCGATCTTGAAAATAATACAATTTACATCAAATCATTCACATGCCAAGTAAGTACAAAGATGACCATAGTTGACTATCTATCTATATATTCCCGGCAGTGTAACCCTAAGATATACATATATGACCATGACAAACCTTCACGTAAACCACCACTGCTCTAAATTACCCTGGAGTCGCGCACGTAAACCAAAAGTGTGATGAATGAAACTGTGTGAGGCTATGTGATTGTATGTATACTTTGAATGAGGCCTACAATAACTACTACTAACTATAACTACTAAATAATGTTTACTAATCCAAGTGCGTTTTATAAGTTGGGCGAATATTATTCCTTAACTTCTTAATTCTACTTAGCTGTGACAGTTGTTGACAGTTTTCGTTTTAACTTCCTTATATATACTACTATTGTGTATACTTTTCACATTTCCAAAAACAGCGGTTTAGTTGGTAGAGCGGGGGGGGGGGGGGGCACATGACTCTAAGGAAAAATACCGCTTTAAAGCTAAAATTTTCAAGCTAAATATTTCACAAACGAACCCCTGAATCGAAAAGATGTGCCACACTCCCAGTGTTTTTGAAAGACCTACCCAACGATACCTCACCCGATGGAATAGACGGGTAAAAGTTACTATGCCAAATTACACCTAGGGTACTCTGAGTTAAACCGCGAACGGACGGACGGACAAACGGGACGGAAAAAGTCATAGTAAAGTCATACCTATATTTAAATCTGGTAGTACATTAGACCCCGCCAATTTTAGACCAATTTCTGTACTACCAACATTAAGTAAAATTTTTGAAAAAATTATTTTAGATCAGATGTTAAGTTTCTTTAATATTAATAAATTGCTACATTAAAATCAATTCGGTTTTACAAGGGGTCGCTCGACAACTGACGCTGGAGTTGAGCTTATTAAACATATTTTTTGTGCATGGGAGAATTCAGAGGACGCTTTGGGTATATTTTGTGACCTTTCCAAGGCCTTCGACTGTGTTCACCATGAGACATTAATCAGGAAGCTACAGTACTATGGTGTCAAGAACACAGCGCTTAAACTTAATATTTCATATTTAAGTAATAGAAAACAGAAGGTTATTATCAATGGTAAAAGTTCTTCCGGGTCACCTGTACGAATGGGTGTTCCTCAGGGCTCGATTCTCGGCCCATTCCTGTTTCTGGTGTATATTAATGACTTACCTCACCTTGCAGGGGATAGTCATGATATAGTATTATTTGCTGATGATACTTCCTTGATTTTTAAACTTAAACGTCAATCATTTAAATGTGACGAAGTGAATAATGCTATATCAAAATTAGTGCATTGGTTTAACGTTAATAATCTGCATTTGAACGGAAATAAAACTAATTGTGTTAAATTTACAACAACGAATGTTAAAAATCTGAATACCAATGTGTTTTTAAATGGGGAGGAATTGAGCACTGTTTTTCTTGGCATCACTCTTGATGCAAAGCTCCAGTGGGGCCCCCATATATCCAAATTAGCAAGCAGACTAAGTTCTGCAGCTTATGCTGTAAAAAAGATTAGAGGTCTCACTAGTGTCGAGACAGCTAGATTAGTTTATTTTAGTTATTTCCATAGCATAATGTCTTATGGGATTTTGCTATGGGGAAATGCGGCTGATTCAGAAACTATTTTTGTTTTACAGAAGAGGGCCATTAGAGCTATTTACAATCTAAAACCGAGAGAGTCTCTTAGAGATAAATTTAAAGAAATTATTATATTAACTTTGGCCTCTCAGTATATTTACGAAAATTTAATGTATGTTCACAAAAACAAAGATAGTTTTAGTAAAAAAAGTGATATACATTCTGTAAACATTAGGAACAAACACAAGCTAGTGATGCCAGTTTCTCGACTCCACAGAGTTTTTTTTCGAACCAGTGGTAAAGTAAAAAATGACTTTCAATAAGAATTACACATGTAATGTATATTGATTAAAAAATATTCTATTCTATTCTATTCTATTCTAAAACGGACGGACGAACGTACATGGCGAAACTATAAGGGTTCCTTGTTGTGTAACTACGGAACCCTAAAAAGAATACCAGCATAAAATATCAGCTCATTGTAGTTTTGTTTCGTATGGTTAGTGTAGAGAGAAGAATCTTTTTACTGGAGACAAGACATTCCACCTTAGTCCTCAGGGTTAATAATATCATCTGCATTTTGATTCTAATCGAGAATAGACGTAGATGTCTATGGGCCACTTACCATCATGTGGAATGTGTGCTTGTTTGTCACCCTTATTTTAAAAAAAACAGAAGTATAATTTTTCTATATGAGATTATTAGAATAACGTTTTATGACGAGTATTATTACAATGATGATTTTTTGAAGATTTAAGTTTTTTTCTATCAAGATTATATAAATAACGTCTGGAGTTACACAGATTTTGTATCGTAAAAGCTGATGTTTCTGGTAGTACAGTTTATTTTCAAATTAAATTTTTAATATAATTTGAAGGATTAAACTGTCACTTTGATCGGCTTTTATTGACAAATGATTGAATATTTCGGAAGTAATTTGAAATGTTTTAGCATGATCACGAGCAACTTATTGAAAGATTTACTGTCAAGCTGTAAGTCTCCCGTAGACTGTTCTAAGAAACACACTTCTGTCACTTTTTTTTGGTATGCGGAACAACACTTCTATCAGAGATCTGATAAGCGAATGCAAATATTTCTTCATATTACTCCAAGTTCTTTTTAATATTTCGGAAGTAATTTGAACTGTTTAGCATGAACATGAGCAACTTGTTGAAAGAGCAACTGTCAAGTTTAAAGTCCCCGTAGACTGTTCTAAGAAACACACTTCTGTCACTTATCTTCAGTATGCGAAACACATTTCTATCAGAAATCTGTTATGTAAATGCAAATATTTCTTCATTACTCCAAGTTTGTTTTTAAATAGGGCTCATAATGGGGATCATAACGGGTTTACAACTGTAGTTTTTTTCTTGTTGCTATTAGGGAGACGCTGCTGCCCATCTCCTGGCTTGAATCCCTCTGTGGCCTCTTACGACACCCACAGGACGATAAGGGATAGTCAATATTCTTACACCTTCATTATACTATCATTAAAATAATTTATTGCAATTTTGCGTGCTTATTCGATGTGCGCTCAGTGTTGAAAGAAACCATATATTTATAGGACATCTGACAACACGTGCAAGTATACACTTAGGACGTAGTTTAGAAACAATCCTGAGCTTAAATTCAAACTCCACAATGTCAAAATTTGTATGTAATAGTATAGTATAGACTTCCGTTAGAGAGCAATAGTGTTCTGCTGTCTAGACTCAAGTTTTGACATTTTTTGAGTTTAAACTCGAAACTGTCGTTGAGTTTACAATTTAATAATTTTTTTAAAAATATATAACGGATCAATTTACCGGAAAAATAAAATAAACTCTATTCGGCCGTCTACATTATTTTTGATTTATGGTTTAGATGTATAAAAGTAGTAGTTAAGCCACACAAAGCCACATTAAAACCATGTATAGGGCAAAGTTTAACTTGATAACCTAAGTTTTTTCGCGAAACAACGTCGCAACGATTCTTTAATATTTCCCAGTTTATTTTTTCGAGTTAGGTACACTCTAGATTGTTTTATTAACAACAATATCAGGATAAATTTACAAGGTATTTACAAACACAAGATTTAAAATAAATAATTTTAATAATTTTAATAGAAGTAACAAAAAGTAGAATAGAATAGAATAGAATAGAAAAAACATTTATTCAGCACAGGCAGTTCATACACATGAAAGTAAAAGCACATATTGATATATATAAAAAAGGTCGCATTGTGCCGAAAAGGGGTTGGCTCAGCATGTGTTGTGTGAGTATGGCCTCACACAGCGCTGATTTTCAGCCAAGAAACCTATTCATTGGCGTCACGAACGTAGCACAGCTGTTACGTGTAGTTTAGTCCTTCGATAAAACGAAAAAAGCCTAAACCTTCTATATAATTATAACACAAAATTTAAAATAAAGCAAAAAGCACCAAAAAAAAAAAGTACAATATAAGACATTAAATATAACCTTATACATAATTGTGTGTGGTAACAACAACTATCAATTATCAATTAAAATGGATTAGTAATAGTAATAATAAACAAAAATGAGAAAAATATACAGACAATTTTGTTAATAACCGTACAATGCGTTATAGGAAGGAGCTTCCTCGGTTGATATTGCCATGTTGTATTTGTGCATCAATAAGAAATTTTTTTAGCTTGATTTTGAACTGGTGGAGATTTTTTAAACTCCTGATTGGAGGTGGAATATTATTCCAACATTTTGTAGCCGCATATCTAAAACTACCCCTGAAAGCTGCTGTTCTGTGACGCTGCACAGATAATTGTTGAGAACACAGTCTGTTGTTTTTGCGTTTTCCACACAATACATTCCGATATTATTATTGTTTTTTTTTTGTTATGTTTTAAACGTTACCAACATAGCATGCACAAGGACAAACATCCAGACACGGAACATTTACTTGAAGGTACAAATACTTGTTCTGTGTGGGATTCGAACCCGCGGCCCTCAGCGCAGTAACTCATTGCTAAGCCACTGCGCCACCGAGCCGTAATACTCTATATAGATATAAATGAAATTTATTTTTATTTGATACCATCTTCATACAATTTCATACATTACAATTGAATTATATGTACTGTACATATATATCTATGACTTACTTATTTTTTCCAAATTATACAAACTTTCATTTCTCATAAATGAACATGCATTTGACATATATAGGTACATCACTCAAGTTATTACAACGAAATGACATTTGTAAAGGTGGATGTTATCAAAAAGTATATGTTATTGTCCAAATTTTGAATTTTTCCGATGCGTTGTATCTATTCATTTTCCAAGCAATGATGCAACGACACTCGCGGGTACTCCTGCAGCTACAGTCTGAATCTAATAAATAATTAAAAATTTTTTTTTTTTACAACCAACTTCAATTTAAATTATCAAGAATAACTCAAAAACTATTGGTCAGACCTTAATCAAATATGGGACCATATAAGAAGCACCAGCTTTCAAATAAAAAAAGAATGATCGAAATCGGTTCACCAAGACAAAAATTATGAGGTAACACACATAAAAAACATACAGTCGAATTGAGTACCGTCTCCTTTTTGAAGTCGGTAGAAAATATACAAATTTTATATACTTCCTAAATGCCTTTTTGGAAACAATATACATAAAATTTGTGGGAGATGTACAATATGCCCAAGAATTTAATTAAATTGCTAACTGGTCCTCAAAAATGTATACGTTCCCAGACCACGTAATCGGAGCAAAAATGACGTCCTATGTCTCTTTCTTAAAAGTGGAAATTCCCACTGCAAGAAATTTTGATGTCACTCAGTACATGCGAATTTGTAACTATCGATTGTAGACAATATCAAGGAAATAAAAATAATCCTTCAACATTAGAAAGGATGTTATCACTATTTTCTTTATTCTATTATATTTTCTGGTGAATATTCTATAGAACATTATTTCCTATTACGTAAGTGCAAAATGTTAATTAATAATTATTTGGTTAAAAGTTAAAATTATAGCCAATAAACGCCAAAACGCTTGTGCATGCCTCCTTTCATTTCAAGGCAAGGAAATGCAAACCGCGCTGCCTCTCTGCATGTTGGCGGACTCCACATGTCTTCGATATATTTTTTTCCTCAGACATACTAGATACTATTTCTATAGACATAGCATTTAATTGCCGTGTAGTAGTGGTCAAGAATATCCATTACCCCATATCCTCCCGTGGGTGTCGTAAAAGGCGACAAAGGGAAACAGGCAGGAGATGGGCAGCAGCATCTTCTTGATAACAACAAACTAACAATAAAAAAAAACTGCGGTTGCCAAACCGCTCGCCAAGCGTGGCAACTATGGCAAATACCCCCCTATGAATGACAGTAACAAAGAAACGGCCCCCAGTCCCCGGCGGCCCCGCTATTCCTGGCTACGGTGGCGACCATGGTAACGGCGGGGCAGGGGGTGCTAAGAATCTCCGGTGGAGGTTCGGTTGCCACCTTAGACGACTCGACCTGGCAACGTACAACGCACGCACCCTGAGGACTGACGAGAAGATCGTGGAGCTGGAAGAAGAGATAGACAAGTTGCGCTAGCATATTATAGGATTATCCGAAGTCCGAAGAGAGGGGGAGGACACGGTAATACTCGAATCCGGCAACTTGCTCTATCACCGGGAGGGCGACCATCTGTCCCAAGGGGGTGTCGGATTTATCGTCCACAAGTCCCTCGTTAACAACGTTGTAAAGATCGGGAGTGTGTCGCCGAGGGTTGCGTACCTTATACTCAGAATCACCAAACGGTATTCGCTGAAGGTCATACAGGTTTACGCACCAACCTCGGCACACCCCGATGAGGAGGTGGAGGAAATGTATGAGGATATCTCTAGAGCCATGCATTCCTCCAAAACCCAATATACGGTGTTAATGGGAGACTTTAATGCAAAACTAGGAACAAGAGAGAACAGTGAGCTGAAAGTAGGGAAATTTGGAATAGGGCAACGGAACCCAAAGGGCCAGCAGCTGGCCGACTTCATGGAGAAAGTGGGACTCTTTATGATGAACTCTTTCTTCCAGAAGCGGCCCCATAGGAAGTGGACCTGGTCGAGCCCCGACGGTTCGACAAAAAATGAGATTGACTTCATTATGACGACCAGACGACAACTGTTCAGTGATGTCTTCGTGATCGCGAGGGTGAAAACTGGTAGCGATCACCGAATGGTTAGAGGCACACTGAACCTAAACGTTAAGTTGGAGAGGTCTCGTCTAATGAAGTCAACGCTCCGTCCCCCTCGTGCGCTAATCCAAAGTCCCGAAACCTTTCAGCTCGAGTTACAAAACCGTTTTCAGTGCCTAGAAGACTGCAATGAAATGGACGATATGAATGACAAGCTCGTGGAAACTGTCCATGCGGTAGGAGCTAAGTTCTGCAAGACCCGCCGCAGAAGAACACAAAAACTCTCCGATCACACTCTTAATCTCACGGCTGTTAGACGGAAGATGAAGCTACATTCTTCAACAGACTTGACAGCATACAGGCATCTAAAGAGACAGATCTCCAAATGCATGCGGCGGGACTTACGCAACTTCAATACAGCTCGTATTGAAGAAGCGATCGAGCGGAACCAAGGCTCCAAAGTCTTTGCCAGAGATCTGTCTGCCAGAAAGAGCCAACTGTCAAAGCTGAAGACAGAATGTGGCAGCATCGTTTCCGGGACACCTGAGATTTTGAGTGAGATTGAGAGGTTCTATGGGCAGTTGTACACGTCATCGCTGGAGCCACACGCAAGTGTGAGTAACGATCCAAGAGCGAGTCTCATCCGATACTATTCCGAAGATATCCCGGAAGTCAGTCTGAGCGAGATTAGAATGGCTCTCCAGCACCTTAAAAACGGTAAGGCCCCAGGCGAGGATGGAATTACAGCGGAGCTTCTGAAAGCGGGTGGAAAACCGGTACTTGAAGTCCTTCAGAGGCTCTTTAATTCCGTCCTCCATGGTGGCATTACACCGGAGGTGTGGAGCAGAAGTGCGGTGGTCTTGTTCTTCAAGAAAGATGACAACGCTCTCTTGAAGAACTAAAGACCGATTTCCCTTCTGAGCCGCGTCTACGTTCTGTTTTCGAGAGTCATTACGAATCGTCTTGCGCGCAGACTTGACGACTTCCAGCCTCCCGAACAAGCCGGTTTCCGAAAGGGCTTTAGCACCATAGACCACATACATACCCTTCGGCAAATTGTACAGAAGTCCGAAGAGTACAATTTGCCACTATGTCTGGCGTATGTGGACTATGAGAAAGCCTTTGATTCCGTCGAAATTTGGGCGGTGCTGCAGTCCCTTCAGCGGTGCCAAGTTGACTGTCGGTATATCGAAGTGTTGAAGTGCTTGTACAGTACTACAGTACAGGCTACGATGACTATCCGAGTACAGAACCAGAGTACGAAACCTATCCAATTGCAGAGAGGTGTAAGACAGGGTGACGTCATATCCCCGAAACTCTTCACCGCTGCATTGGAAGACGTTTTCAAGCTTCTGGACTGGAAAGGATACGGTATCAACATCAATGGCGAGTACATCACTCACCTTCGATTTGCCGACGATATAGTCCTTATGGCAGAATCGCTGGAGGACCTAAGCACTATGCTCAATGACCTCAATAGTGTTTCCCAACGGATAGGTCTTAAGATGAACATGGACAAAACTAAGATCATGTTTAATGTCCATGTCACACCTATGCCGGTAGTTGTTGGGAACACTAAGCTCGAAGTTGTTGACGAGTATGTTTACCTGGGACAAATAGTCCGACTAGGTAAGTCCAACTTCGACCGAGAGGTCAATCGACGGATTCAACTCGGTTGGGCAGCGTTCGGGAAATTACGGCACGTCTTCTCGTCAGGTATACCTCAAACCTTGAAAACGAGACTGTACACCCAGTGCGTGTTGAAAGTGATGACATACGGAACTGAGACGTGGTCCTTCACTGCTGGCCGGATGAGGAAGCTCAAGGTCGCTCAGCGAGCTATGGAGAGGGCTATGCTCGGAGTTTCTCTGCGTGATAAACTTAGGAATGAGGATATCCGCAGTAGAACCAGAGTAACCGACATAGCCCAACGGATTAGTAAGCTGAAGTGGCAATGGGCCGGCCATATAGCTCGAAGAACCGACAACCGATGGGGAAGAAAGGTTCTCGAGTGGCAGCCTCGTACCGGTAGGCGAAGTGTAGGGCGTCCCCCCACGAGATGGAGTGACGACCTGGTAAGTCATGCAGGAAGTCGATGGATGTAGGTGGCTCAGGACTGTGCTTTGTGGCATTCTTTGGGGGAGGCCTATGTTCAGCAGTGGACTTGTGAAGGGCTGTAATGATGATGATGATGAATGATGAGCATTTAAAATTGTAATAAACAATTTCATCGGTGCAATTTGACTGCTCGTGTACTATGATATTCACGAGGTCAAGGAAGAGTCTGTACTGAGAAATTGATGGCGAGCGGATAGATAAGAAACTTATTATTCTTTGTTAAATTAGGTGGAGAAGAGACGGAGATGTAATATGAATAAGGAAGGCTATGTAAGATTCCAAAATTATTTTATCATTAACATGTACATACAAGTGTAAGATTTGCACAACAGCACGCATTGGGACAGCGCTGTAAACTTTTTCAGCCACAGCAGTGGGACGTCTAAACCTAAAGGCTGTAACTTAATATTAATAAAAAAAATACTTTTAACTTACATAATTTAATAATATAAAATTATCTTATTTATTAATTCATCTATTAAAGCCTAACAAGAGTACAACGCTTAACACAGGACTCCGTCTAAGATTGCCTCATAGGGGATATATCGGCTTGCCAAGCGTGGCAAGTAAGTATGGCAAGTTGCCACGCTTGGCAAGTTGGTCTGCGACTACAGTTTTTTGTTTTCATTTGGCTGTTATCAAAAAGATGCTGAGGCAGATATGCATCCTAGTTCTGTTTCCCTCTGTAGACTCTTACGACATCCACGGTATGATATGGGGTAGTAGATATTCTTACACCGCCACTACACGGTTTTTAATTATAAGCCAAAACTAATGATTAATTTTATTGAAGTTTAATATTATGTAATAAACAGTTACTCATATCTACCTCATCTGTAAAAAGAAACTATTTTGGCTTAGTTTCTTACAAGAGTTAAAAATTGAGGATTAACTTTTTGAAGTTATGTAAAACTTCTTTATGTCTGACTTGAAGACAATGAAGTTTTACTTGAGATAGAATCTCAAACGAAGGTAACGTCCAGTAAAATCTATAGTTCATTTACGCATTTATGAAGGCAGCGACCGCTATAGCATTTCGTGAATTAAGTGTTAAATATACTTTTATATAAATTATTTAAGTTGTTATCAGAAGCTGCCGCCCATTTCTTGTTTCGCTACGCGATGATGAAGGGATAGTGGATTATCTTACTTTGCCACTAGATTGGCGTATATGACTATACCATAATTCAATGTAATTAAGTATTTGTTTTTAATAATATTTTAAAATTAGTAAGAAAATTATAAATTAAACAATTATAACATAAGCGCAGTAGCAGTGGATATGATGATGATGATTAAATTAATTACAGTAAAAAATAAGTACAGTAGAAAGATAAATATTAATATTTATTCTTAACTTATTAGTATTAATAACTTTGATTGTAGTTAAAGTTTAAAAGCACTCACTTTTTAATTATTAGCCATGTATGGACATGAAATTTTTTTATGTGTTGTATATCATTTCTGCAAGTTATACTATTACCAGTACTGTTAAGATTTTTTTTTGACTTATTTACTTACAAGAGGTGGCTTTGTTCGAATAGAATATCCATTGGCATCTGCAGTATAATATATGTTTTGTAAAACTCCATCAGAATCTGTGTAAGAATAAAAACCTTCCACGTCGACGTGCTCGTCAGGTTGTCCTGCATTAACAAGATGCCCACTTTCTTGTCTTGTTATGCCATTAGATGTTACATATCTGTAATATGTTTTACAAAAAAATAAAATTATTAGTAAACTCTTCAGAAAACAGGGAGTTATAATAACTTTTTACTCAGTAATAAAGAAAATTTTAAGAATTGGTAGTGTTATTATATGATACCTGAAGAAATAGTTGCCGTTACCATCGTTTGTATTCTGATATTCCACAGTTTCTGCTTGAGATTCCGGTGTAATTGATGCACCGTTAACATAATATATGAATAAAGCAAAAGTCGTCACAACTCGAAACATTTCTACAATCACACTATTACTAAATAAACTAGATGAGTTTTATTTTTCGTAAGTGGAATGTGGTTTTTGGTTTATTTACCACAACAAAATAAAGTAAACACAACTTTACTGTACGAAGTGTACGGTCGTCATTATTTTCACATCCATGAGCCTTAGTTTTTATAAGCAAATTATAGACCAGTTTTTTTCGTTTTAACAATAATAATATTATAAGAACGAAAAAAACTTAAATCGTGATTCGATATAACGTCAAATTATTACCGATATGCCTACCTTTTAGACCTGCTCTAGGCAAATGACGCGAGCAGTTAGAACAATATTTCTACTAAGAAATAACTATGCAAACAATACACAATATCTTGTTTTTTTATATTTCTTTGGTTATTCTTTTTAATTATAAATTTAAACACAAAATAGTGTTTTAATTTGTAAATTTTCATATTTATTTTTGTATATATTGATAAAATATAATTTTAGTATAGTCTGATTTTAATTTTAATCGCAGAATATATGTTTGGATGATCCGCATTCATTTTTACGTATAATTTAAAATTAAAAATTTTGTACAGCCGACTTCAATATAAGTTATTAAGAATAACTCTAAAACTATTGGTTGATCAAATTCATTTGGGACCACACGAGTAGTACCAGCTTTCAAATAAAAAAAGAATCATCGAAATCGGTTCACCCAGTAAAAAGTTATGAGGTAACACACATAAAAAAACATACAGTTGAATTGAGTACCGTCTCCTTTTTGGGAGTCGACAGAAAAGATGGCGAAAGATCGATAAGTAACAATCTACCCGACGACGGTGGGAGACTACTGTAGCTCATGGACCCCAGCAACCGCCTTTAAAAAAGAAAGCTACAGAAATGATACCTCAGAAAATTAAGATCAGTCCATCCCCATCGAATCGGGATACATCACTGGGTGCACTCACGCCTAGCGCAGAAATAGTTAAGATAGTGGTACATAAGCAAACGTTCTCCAAGGCAGAGAAGTAATCCTACCAACGCCTATAATATTTTTATTAAAATTATAGGCAAGCCCTGAATTTGCTCCACATTGTTTCCTCTGAGGTCTTTAACAACTATGTAGTAAAAAAAAAGAAGAAAAATTACAAATAAGATATAAATATGAATTCATTCTAGACAAGTTGTTCGGTTCTAATTAACATCTTATAAAAACACACTTAGCCATGAACGCGGTTCCAGTGAATTTGTACTTAATATAAAGTTACTTATAGCAGCTTATAAGGCACATAGCATGGAAACATATGCTATAATTTTGTTTTTAGCTCTCAGGTCTCCTTTTCTGAGGGGTCCGTCTTTTTAGGTACCATCCTAATTCTGCCGTCAAATAGCAGTGCGTACACAGTTATTTTCCGGTTTGAAGCGTATTGAGGTCAGTGTGATTACAGGCTGTGGGGCATTCCATCTTAGTTCTTAGAGGTGATAACGCATCTGCAGCCTTCCTTGTTATAACTCTGCTGTAGCCACAGCAGCAGTACAGTAAGCATTAAGTAGACTGTAAGTTCATTTATCACTTCTAATTTATAAAAAAGTATAATTTTTATCTTTCACATTGACTCCAAAACCTGTCTATTCACCTTAAAACAAAATAGATGATTAACATTTACAAATTATAACATGAATAGCTGTCGGGTGGTGGCGATGTAATATAAAATATCATCCTATTTCGTCATGTGGGTGTCGTAACAGGCTGTGGTATATGCCAGACCAGAACGATCTTATGGTTTCCAAGAGAAAGCGCTTACCATCTGATTCACCTCGGCTTTTTGTAGTAAAACATAAATATTCATAGCCGTATGCTATAACATCATCTACGGTAGCGTCTGCTTGTTATTATTACAAAATCATGTGAGCTAAGCAATAATAGATGTCTGGTTGTGAACAACATATTTTGAATAATATTGTACCAATAATTATTGAGGTCTCCTTCGATTCATCGCAAGCTTACGAATTAGCGCTGTTTATCAACATTTCAAGTATCAGTTCAGGCCTAGAGTCCAGGAAGCCCAAATTTAGTTTCAGGCTTCTAGGTGATAAGATTTCCAATTAAAAAAAAAACTCAATATAAAAAACTTTTCTTCATTAAATTATATTATGCGTAATAATATTTGTGTCACAATAATATCAAAAATAAATAATAAAAATTTGAGTCCCTTCGACTCATGGTTATGTATTAAGGGTTATAGAAACTACAACATCAACAAACACTACTTATAGATAGGGTATTACATATTTATTTCTTATTTATTAAATGTGTGATTAATCAAAAAAATAATAATTTTCAAGCATCTTTATCATCAGAAAAACATTCATATAAGTTAAAGAAATCAAAAAGAAAAAAGTTAAGGAAATGTTTTGTTTATGCTATTATGAAAAAAATAACCATTGTTATTGAACCCTTTTTAAAAACATGCTTAGTTATTGCCCTTTCTTTTGATGTATATATTTCAACATGCGTGTAAACGAGCTCCTTGGACCGTCTGAAAACAAAAAAATTCACAGGAGTTAAATCAAGCGATAAAGGTGGCCAAGGGATGAGCCCGTCGCTGCCGATCCAGTTTTCTGTGAAACAATTATTTAAATGTTCTCGCACGTTTAGGGTCCAATGCGCTGGGCAACCATCTTGCTGAAAGTCTCCTCGTTGCCAATATTGGTATTTCAGCCTCGTCCAGAAGCTCTGGGAGATCGTTTATGAAGAATTCCAGGTAATTCTTTCCATTTAAATTAACTGCCAGGAAGTGGAGACCAATCAACGTTCGGCCTATTACTCCTGCCCACACGTTTAATGAAAATTTCCTTTGAAAGGATACTTGCTTCTTCGAGTGTGGATTGCTGTCCTTGCCAGCTCGTCGATGGAGATTATGAAAGTTGATAATTGCTTCTTTCGAAAACTTTGACTCATCGATTCAAAAGATGGATTTAAAAAACCATTCATCTTAAATGTCACTATTTAGCAAAAATGACAGAACTGGACCCTTCATGGGAATCTTTCTTTTATAGAAGAGGGGGAAAATGAGCATGCGGCTCACCTGATGGCTTATCATTGCGGTTGCGGTTGTTCATGGGCGGTGGTAGTCACTTATGATTACCGTCACCCATGAACAACCGCAACACCAGGGGGATTGCAGATGCGTTGCATGCCTATTAAAAAGGTGTAAGCTCTTTTCTTGAAGATCCCTAAGTGGTATCGGACCGCAAAAATCGCCGGTGGCAAAAAATACCACAGCAAAGTTGTATGAGGAAAAAACTCCTAGTAAAACCCACAGTCTTGGACCGCCAAGCATCCAGATGGTGAGGATGGTATCGTTAATTTTGACGCGATGTACGTTCGTGAAATTTGGCGGCTGGAATTAATCCGAACAATTCCTCAGAGCACTCCCCGTGGTAATGGTAAAAAATATACGGATGTTGCATCCCTTTGCATTTTCTATCGGCTCGATACATTGGCACTGCGTAAAGACGCAGTGCCAGTGTATCGAGCCGATCAGAAAACCTCGGTCGTCGACGATTATGTCACGATATTCGATATGTCGACGTCGAGGATTCCGATGCTAGCTGAGGCAGCAAGGGGAGTGACTTGAAACTGAGGAGATACGACAAAGGGGTTCTTTGTAGCGGTAAACGCGGAAACTTGTGTCATCTGGGGTTTGAACTGGATTAGATTTAGTCGCCTCCAATCTTAGACTTTGTTCAGCAAAGACTCGATTTCAGACACAAGTTTGTCCCGGTACTCGGGGACTTTTTCCCGAGAAATATTGGCATGGCCGGTATATAAGGCATCACCAGTGCTGTCGTCTGCATAGCAATGAATGTTACCAGTTTACAACATATCATTGATATGCACGAGAAACAGCGTTGGTGATAGCACACAGCCTTGTGGAACACCAGCGTTGATAGGCTTGAAATCAGAGCATGCACCCTCTACTACGACGTTGATGCTCAACCAGCAAGGAAACTGGTGATCCGTTTGCACAATTTCTCGGGAAGCCAATAGGAAGGAAGCTTCGAAAGAAATGCTTTGTGTCAGATCCGATCGAAGGCCTTCGCTATGTCCAAACTGACGGCCAATGTCTCCCACTTGGACTCTACTGCCTCCGCCCATCTATGAGTCAGGTAGACTAGAAGATCACCAGCTGATCCATCCCGACGAAAACCGTACTGGCAATCATTAATCAGCTGGTGATCCTCAAGGTACCTCATGAGTTGGCAGTTTATAATGGATTCCATTATTTTGGAGAACAAGGAGGTGATGGCGATAGGCCTGTAGTTGGACGGGTCTGAGCGTTTGCCTATTTTAGGAATCGGGTGAACCAAAGCTGTCTTCCATGAATTCGGGGCTACGCCTTGGGAGTAGGAGTACCGGAAAAGACGCCTTAAAACCGGTACCAACTCCGGAGCACACGTCTTCAGCACAATGGAAGGGTTTTCAGCAGGCCCACTCAACTTGCTGACGTCCATGGAGAAGATTACTTAGCGAACCGAGCGCTGTGTAAACCGCACATCCGGCATGGAGCACTCCGGGATCGTGTTCCCTCCGTCATCTAGAGTCGAGTTAGACGCAAAGAGAGAGATTAACAGATCGACTTTCTCCTTTGCGGCATGGGCCAGTGAGTCGTCCTCACTGTGCAATGATGGAAGAGATGGCTGACAGAAGTTCTCTTGGACAGCCTTGGCGAGAGACCAGAATGCACGGGTTCCCGAAGGAAGACGAACTAGCTTCTCGCCAATTCTGCCGATGTGCTCAGACCTTGCCTTGGCAATGATGCTTTTGAAGTACCTGGAGGCGGAATTATACTTCTTTTTAAGAGCGGTCCAAGAAAAGTTCCAAGAATGCCGAGGCGTCGAGAACAGATATCCTCCCGTTCATATATATATATACGCAAACTCCAGCCCGAGGCTTATAGGAGTGTTCCAGTTTGTACCCCGGGTAGAAGAGAAATGAAGTATCCGTCGAAGAGTACACCTGCGTCTCGGTCAGAAAGAGCAAGTTTGGCTTCACCATCTCCAGATGGTAATGGACAGCGTTTAGGTTTGAGAGAAGTCCTCTAATATTACAGTAATTCAGGGATAGCTTGATAGGGGTCACCTTGGTGTTATTGTTCAACTTGCCCTGAGCAGTTTTTATACTAAACGGAAGCCTCAACCCCTCCCCCCGGCATACACAGGACATCTTGAGCATCCCCGCTCAGGAGAAGTGGAGTAGCTTGGTCGTGGATCCTCAGCGAGGGATTCTCCATTACCAGAGGTGCCAGTACCCTCCTGGGGAAGTATCTCGCTTAATTCCGCTACCATTTTGATGGGGGCGGGGGAAGGGAATTGGGCCTCCAGCCACCTGCACTCACTAGAGGAAACGCAGAAGTAAAGATTTTACTTCACGCTGGTATTTTGTGAGTTCGTGGTAACTCCGTGGTGCCAGATGGCCCCAGCAAAAGCTGCTGCGTGGCACTGTTAAAAATGATGAAGGGAATAACGTTTTACTATAACTATTATAGTGATAATGGGTTTTAGTATATTGTTAATGAACAAGTTTTAAGTTTTTTTTTTATCAAGACATTTCGTAAATAACATCTGGAGTTACACAGGTATTATAATCGGTAATATTGGTGTCGTTGGTACAGTTTATTTTCAAATTAAAAGTTCTGTACAATTAGACTCGATTGTAATTGACAAACTATTTAATGTTTCGGAAGTAATTTGAATTGTTTTAGCATGACCATGAGAAACTTGTAGAAAAAGCGACTGTCAAGTATCAAGTCCCCAGTAGAATGTTTTGAGAAATAATATGCTATCACTGATTTGTAAAGCTTATTGTATGCGGAACACGCTTCTATCAGAGATCCGTTATGCGGATGCAAATATTTCCTCATATTACTCCAAGGTTTTCTTTGAATAAAAATTCTACAATCAAAAATTTGACTCATTAGACTAACCAAAAAGATTAGACCGTAATATCGATTCCTGGTAATGGAGTCACTTAAATAATTAACTACATTTTTACGTGATTATTCAAGATGTACTCGATGTAATAATTTATTTATAAGACACCTGAGATCTATTAACAAGTACTTAGACTGTTATTTAGAGACAATCGCGAGCTTAAACTCTACTATGTCAAAATTTGTGTAATAAAGAAGTATCATTTTGTAGTCTGGACTAAAATTTTCACATTTTGTAGTTTGTCCTAAGACTAAAATATGACATTTTTAAAATTGTAAAACTATGAATTAACCGGAAAAAAATAAGTATATTATGCCGTTTACGTTCTCATTCATCAATGTTGTTGTTGTGTTGTTTAAGATGAGTAAAAGTAGTGAATAAGTCACATAAAAGCAAAAAATGACAAAGCAAGAGTGAATATGTTTTTGTAGTTAGTGCTCTTCAACCACTTCGACTGCATAAACACTTACCAACAGGTGGGATAGTAGTCAAGCGCTGGGTTAGAATAGTAAAAAAAAACATAACAGATAAAGTTTAAATGATGCATGCAACATGCAACAATTATTTTAATATCCGATTTTATTTATCAGAGCTACATTTTAGATTGTCTTATTTATTACAATATGAGGATAAATTTACAAGAAATTTGCAAGCAAAAGTTTTAGAATATTAATAATTTTAAGCATCATAATTTTAATCCTTCGTTGCCTCGGCCAGCATCGGGTGAGCCGTATTCTAGTTTGCCCCCTCATGTATAAAAAAACACAATAATTTCTGATATAGTTGATATTATATTTTTATCTCAATATCGTCTACGTACAATTTTCAAATTTTATTTATTTTTCTAAATTATATAAACTTTCAATTTCTTATAAACATACATTTCATATACACACGTCTGTCACGTTATTGCAACGTAGTGACATTTGTAAAGATTGTAAGAATTATCAAAATTATAATATTCCTTGGCAACTTTTGAACCTTTCCGATGCATTGTATCTACTCATTTTCCAAGCAATGAGGCGACGACGCTTACGGGTAGTGAAAAAGTTGTCATAATCTGAAAATATACAACATTATGTTAAGATAATTCAGATTTTTTTATATCCTAAATCTTTTTATGGAATACTAGTTAATACATAAATTATCTTGGAGATGTACAAAATGCCAAGAACTTTAATTAAATTGCTCACTGCGGTACTCGAAAATGTAATACCTTCCCCGACCGCATAATCGGCAACATAATGACTAACCACGGTAGGTCATTAATTGACATCCCAAGTCTCTTTTGCAAGAGTGGAAATTCTTACCGCGAGAAATTCTGATGTCACTCTTTACATGGCAGTACTACTACAATTGATTATAGAGTAATGTGAATATGAATGAAATAAAAATAATGGTTGAATACCAGAATAGATCTTATTACTATTTATAAACTAATCAATATATTTAGTAAATCGTAAAAATCTGGTAAATTTTTATTAATGATTACAATGTATTCGTTAGAAGATAAAGATATACGTCCACAAGCACAGTCCTTTAATTTCTGAGAGGAATTTTAGAAAGTATGCACTGCTCTGCCTGTTGGTGGACTTTATCTGTCTTCAAAATATTTTTTCCTTAGACCTTAGTTTTCTCACGATATTTTTCATCAGCGCCGAGCACGTGACAATACAGCATTTGAAATTTCAATAAACAATTTCATTGGTGCAATTTGATTGCTCGAGTACAATGATATTTATGAGAGAAGAAACAGTCTGTACTGTGAAAATGACGGTGAGCGCTTAGCTGATTTTGCTGATTTACTGCGGTTATTTCGTGGCGTATATTGTTTAATGTTTTGAATAAATAATAGTATAGGCAGTAAAAAATCATCTTATTTATTAATTTGAACATATACAAAAGGTGATATGCGATGAAACCGGCGTGTCTGAAAAAAAAATTGAAGACGTGAAGTCTGTCTACACGCATTGTGACAGCGCGGGACGTAATATAAAGGCTGTAACTCTACTTTATATTAACAAAAATAACTTTCGAATTCTCTTACATCGCCACTACTTTGGCTTATATGCCTTATATTATATTATTGGCTTATATACCTTAGTTCAATATAATTATTATTTTATTAATAAATATTTTATTATTACGTAAAATAATACAAATTAATCAAAATTAACATAATTGTAGCAACAGTGGACTTGTGGTGAGCTTTGGTGATGATGATGCTGATGATTGAATATATTAAAGTAGTAATTAAATATTAATATATATTATCGTAATGCACTTTTTTAATTTTTACTTATACCGTGAGTAAAGGTTAAAAGTTAAAAGCACTATTTTAAAATAATTTTTTAACTTGCAATGTATATTTGTTAGGGTCAAATCTTGCAACTGAGCAATTATCCTTAATCGATTGAGCTGACATTTTTCATATAATATGTTTAGTGTGGATGACAATGCACGTCGTACTAAGTACAATATGGCGGATGGCTCAAGATGGCTGTCTAGTTATTTCCTATGGACTCCCATGATATGGGTGTTAAATGAAAGAGTTTGCTGAAAAAAATATGAAAATAAAATAACGTGACTCTAAATCCAATAAGATGGACACCCAAAGATAGCGGACTTTGTTTTATTTATGCACCCCCATGATATGGATATCAAATGAAAGGATTCGCTGAGAAGAATATCTACGAATAAAAGGACTTACACGTTCAGAACTTCAAGGAAATGGTGTATTACTACCCAAATAAACGGTAAGACTTAGCGGGATCGCGTCTTAATTAATATCCGCCTACACGCTGGCAAATTCTAGCGGTGGTGAAAAAAATTCAAAATGGCGAAAAACAAGATGGCCACCATGCCAATTTTAAAGAGTTATATCTCGGAAAAGGTTAGGGATAATTTGATGGTGCTTGAACAAATTAATATTGTACTATAGTAATATTGTCGGTTGGCACCGAAAAGGGTCAACAGCTGGTGAAAAAAAAAATCAAGCTAATTGATCTAAGATGGCGATCAAAAACCAACAATAACGCATTAAATCAAATTAACAGCTTTAAAAACATGCCCATCAATAACTAAGAAAATAAGAATAAATTAATAGTAAAAAAAAAAAACAAAAAAATACTTTATAGATGCTCAAAAAAAGAAAATTAATTTTAAATTAAATTAAACAATTAAATTAACTAAATAAAATTTTTAGATTAACTTTAGTTTGTCTCGAGATTTACCTGTGTGCATAAACAAGAATATAATATGTATCTTTATATTGACATAAGTAGGTAAATGAAACTAATTTTTACGGATTTTATCGCGCTTAATTTAACTTTTTAATTCCCGACGTTTCGGATGCTTTACAGTATCCATGGTCACGGGGGGGACTAAGGTGCTTTTTTATCTTATTTAAAAACAAAAAACGTTACCTCCACACTAGGATTTTCTCCTGTATCGTGGAGGAAGCTTACAAACAAATTAAACAAGGACAAACATCCAGACCCGGTACAATTATTTGTAGGCCATACAAATACTTGTTCCGTGCGAAATTCGAACCCGCGGCCTCCAGCTCAGCAACTTATTGCTAAGCCACTGAACCATGGAGCCGTCGGATGACGTCCCGATGTCATAGTTTGCCCGGCTACCTTCAGTTTTTGAATATAAATTTTTGGTCCGATCTACATATATATATAATATATATTTTCATTATAATATCAATCATTTTTAAGAAAAAAAATGCTTTTATAAAAGAGATAAAACTCGCGACAAGCTTTTATGTTTGTTTTGATTTAATTTATTGATAATTTCTTATTTTTAAAAAATTTAACTAAAAACTTGCTTTTAAAAATGTTTTTTTACTATTAATTTACTTCATTATTAGCCAATTATGGACATTTGACATTTTTTAAATATTAATGTGTTACTTTCTGGAACTCATACTGTTACTAGTTTTGTAAAGTATTTTTTTTTTATCTGATTTACTTACGAGAAGTGGCTTTGTTCGAATAGAATATCCATTGGTATCTGCAGTGTAAAATACTTTTTGTAAAACTCCATCAGTATCCGTGTAAGAATAAAAACCTTCCACGTCGACGTGCTCGTCAGGTTGTCCTGCATTAACAAGATGTCCACTTTCTTCTCTTGTTATGCCATTAGATGTTACGTATCTGTAATATGTTTTACAAAAAGTAATAAAATTATTAGTACACTCTTCAGAAAACAGGGTGTTATAATTAATCTTTTACTCAGGAACAAAGAAAATTTTAAGAATTGGTAGTGTTATTATATGATACCTGAAGAAATAGTTGCCGTTACCATCGTTTGTATTCTGATATTCCACAGTTTCTGCTTGAGATTCCGGTGTAATTGATGCACTGTTAACATAATATATGAATAAAGCAAAAATCGTCACAACTCGAAACATTTCTACAATCACACTATTACTAAATAAACTAGATGAGTTTTATTTTTCGTAAGTGGAATGTGGTTTTTGGTTTATTTACCACAACAAAATAAAGTAAACACAACTTTACTGTACGAAGTGTACGGTCGTCATCATTTTCTCATCCATAAGCCTTGGTTCTTATAAGCAAATTATATACCAGTTATTATTTAAAGAACAAAAAAAACTTAAATCGTGATTCGATATAACGTCAAATTATTACCGATTTGCCTACCTTTTAGACCTGTTATAGGCAAATGACGCCAGCAGTTAGAACAATATTTCATATTATAGCGATGTTGCTAAACTATGCAAATTATACTTTTTATATTTCTTTGATTAGGTCTTTTTTAAAACTATAAATTAACTCATAAAAATAATGTTTGAATTTTTAAATAAATCAATGATTTGTATTTCATATTTATTTTTGTATATATTGATAAAATATCATTTTAGTATCGTCTGATTTCAATTCTAATTGCAGAATAATGTTTGGATGATCCGCGTTCATTTTTACGTAAAAGAAGGCGAACGATCGATAAGTAACAATCTACCGGGTGTTGGAAGTTACTGTAGCTCATGGACCCTAGCAACCGCCTTCATAAAAGAAAACGACAGAATTGATAGCTTTGATAATTAATCCATATCAAATCTACATATACTACAACACACAGTGGGTGTTTTCTCGCCTAGCGCAGAAATAGTTAAGATTAACCGACGCCTATAATATTTTTATTAAAAAATCAAGCTTTGAATTTGCTCCACATAATTTCTCTGGGATTTTTAAAAACTATGTTGTAAAAAAAAAAGAAGAAAAATTACAAATAAGATATAAATATGAATTCATTCTACTCAAGTTAAGTTAACGGTGGTAGAGCCTTGCAGCAGCTTTTGCTGTTGCACGTATGGGCCGGCTCGAGCCGGGTTAGTACCACGACCTCACAGAATACCGGCGTGAAGTGGAAGTTCTGCTTCCGCGTTTCGTCTGGTGAGTGCAGGTGACCGGATGCCCAATTCCCCCCCCCCCCATCAACATGGTAGCGGAATTACGTCATAAACTACCCCAGGAGGGTACCAGTACCCCTGGAGAATCCCTCGCTGAGCATCCACGACCATGCTATTCCACTCCTGAGCGTGGGTGCTCAGGCTGCCCCGCGTATTCTGGGGGGGGGGGGCAAAATTCCGCTCAACACAATAACTGCTCGGGGCAAACTGAGCAATAAGACCAAGGCGACCCCTGCCACGCTATCCGTGAATTTCTGCAACATCAGGGGACTTCACTCGAACCTAAACGCCGTCCACTACCATCTTGAGACGGCGAAGCCGGCCTTGCTCTTTCTGACCGAGACGCAGGTGTCCTCTCCGGCTGATACTTCGTATCTCTCCTACCCGGGGTACAAATTGGAGCACTCCTTTGTGCCTCGGGCTGGAGTTTGCGTGTATGTCAGAGAGGACATCTGTTCTCGACGCCTCGGCAGTCTTGAAGGTTCGGACCTGTCCATCCTTTGGCTACGCGTAGACAGCGACGACCATCCGCGCGTCTACGTGTGCCTCTATAGGTCCCATAGCGGTAATGCCGAAACAGACCGACTCATCGACCACGTCCAAATGGCTACAGATTCCTTGCTACAACAGGTCCCATCCGCAGAGATCGTGATCCTTGGGGATTTTAACGCCCACCACGCCGAATGGCTCGGTTCACGTTTAACCGATCATGCGGGGAGATCTGTTTATGACTTTGCCTTGGCATATGGTCTGACACAACTGGTTACATCGCCTACGCGGATTCCAGATGTTGAGGATCATACACCTTCCCTGTTGGACCTTCTGCTGACCTCTCATCCGGACGGATATCCGGTTTCCGTCGATGCCCCTCTTGGCTCTTCGGACCATTGTCTGATCCGGAGTGTGGTGCCACTCACGCTTCCCTCGCGGTTGCGTTCTGCAGGTTGCCGCCGTGTTTGGCATTACAGGTCGGCGGATTGGGACGGAATGCGGTCTTTCTTTGCTTCCTACCCATGGGGGCGGGTTTGCTTCTCGCCGGATGATCCCAGCGCTGTTGCTGACTCTGTCACTGATGTAGTGCTACAGGGAATGGAACTATTTATTCCATCATCTGTGGTACCCATCGGAGGCAGATCTCAGCCTTGGTTTGGTCGCTCCTGTAAGACTGCGTTACGCAGTAAGCAGGAGTGTTATCAAGCCTGGGCTGCGGCTTCGGTGACTCGGGATGTAAACACCAGCACACTCAAAAAGAAGTATAACTTCGCCTCCAGGTCGTCCTTCAAAAGAGTTATTGCCAAGGCAAAGTCAGAGCACATAGGCAGAATTGGCGAGAAACTAGTTCGCCTTCCTTCGGGAACCCGTGCATTCTGGTCTCTCGCCAAGGCTGTCCAAGGGAATTTCTGTAAGCCATCACTACCATCTCACTGGGAGGACGACTCACTGGCCCACGACGCAAAAGAGAAGGCCGACCTTTTAGGCTCCCTTTTTGCGTCCAACTCTACTGTTGATGACGGGGGGAGCACACCGCCGACCATCCCGCGGTGTGAGTGCTCCATGCCAGATGTGCGATTCTCACAGCGCTCGGTTCGCAGAGCACTCCTCTCCCTTGACATCCACAAGTCGAGTGGGCCTGACGGAATCCCCCCAATTGTGCTGAGGATGTGTGCTCCGGAGTTGGCACCGGTTCTAACGCGTCTTTTCCGGTACTCCTACTCCCTAGGCGTAGTCCCGAAATCATGGAAGACAGCTTTTGTCCACCCGATCCCTAAAAAAGGCGACCGCTCAGATCCGTCCAACTACAGGCCTATCGCCATCACCCCCTTGTTCTCCAAAATAATGGAATCCGTTGTAAACTGCCACCTCATGCGGTACCTTGACTTACCCGCTGATTAGTGACCGCCAGTACGGTTTTCGTCGGGGTCGATCAGCTGGTGATCTTCTGGTCTACTTAACTCATAGATGGGCGTTGGCAGTAGAGTCCAAGGGGGAGGCATTGGCCGTTAGTTTGGACATTGCGAAGGCCTTCGATCGGGTTTGGCACAAAGCGCTTCTTTCGAAGCTCCCTTCCTAAGGGCTTCCCGAGAAATTATGCAATTGGATCACCAGCTTTCTTGCAGATCGGAGCATCAAGGTCGTTGTAGACGGTGCATGCTCCGACTACAAGCCTATTAACGCTGGTGTTCCACAAGGCTGCGTGCTATCACCAACGCTGTTTCTTCTGCATATCAATGATATGTTGCAAGCTGGTAGCATTCATTGCTATGCAGATGACAGCACTGGTGATGCTCTATACACCGGCCGTGCCAATATTTCTCGGGAAAACGTCACCGAGTACCGGAACAAACTTGTGTCTGAAGTCGAGTCTTTGCTGGACAAAGTCTCGGATTGGGGGCGACTAAATCTAGTCCAGTTTAATCCTCAGAAGACACAAGTTTGCGCGTTTACCGCTAAAAAGAACCCCTTTGTCGTATCTCCTCAGTTTCAAGGTACTCCCCTTGTTACCTCAGCCAGTATCGGAATCCTCGGCGTCGACATATCGAGTAGCGTGCAGTTTCGTGGTCACTTGGAAGAGAAGGCCAAATTGGCCTCTAAAAAGCTTGGCGTGCTCAGCAGAGCGGGACAGTATTTCATGCCGGCTCAACGCCTGCAACTTTACAAGGCGCAGGTTCGGCCTCACATGGAATACTGTTCCCATCTCTGGGCTGGGGCTCCCCAGTGCCAGCTTCTTCCACTTGACCGCATCCAGCGCAGAGCGGCTCGAATCGTCGACGACCGAGTCCTTTCCGATCGGCTCGACTCATTGGCACTGCGAAGAGATGTTGCATCTCTTAGCATTTTCTTTCGCATTTACCATGGGGAGTGCTCTGAGGAATTGTTCGGATTAATCCCAGCCGCCAAATTTCACGAACGCACATCGCGGCAGAACTCCCGATACCATCCACACCATCTGGATGATTGGCGGTCCACCACTGTGCGATTTAGAAGATGTTTTCTTCCTCGCACAACTTCCTTGTGGAATAGTTTACCACCAGCGATTTTTCCGGACCGATACGACTTAGGGACCTTCAAGAAAAGAGCCTACTCCTTTTTAAAAGGCCGGCAACGCATCTGCAATTCCCCTGGTGTTGCGGTTGTTCATGGGCGGCGGTAGTCACTTACCATCAGGTGAGCCGCATGCTCGTTTGCCCCCCCTCCTATAAAAAAAAAGTTGTTCGGTTCTAATTAACATCTTATAAGAAACACAACCTTGGACGCGGTTCCAGTGAATTTGTACTTATAAGATTACTTATAGCAGCTTATAAGGCACATAGCACGGAAACAAAAGTGTAAAAAAGCTTATAATTTTGTTTTCAAGTGGTAGGTATCCTTTTTCGCCTACAGGTCCATCTGGGTAGGTACCATCCAGGTGTCTGCCGTCAAATAGCTGTGCGTACACGGCTATTTTTGGGTCTGAAGCGTATTGAGAGCCAGTAAAATAAAAGGCTGTGAGGCATTCTATCTTAGTCCTCAGAGGTGATAACGCATCTGCAGCCTTCGTTGTTATAAGTATTCAGTAGTTAATTTATTACTTTTTGCTTAAGATTTTTTTTTCGAATTTTTAATTATATACCGGTATGGTATGATACCATCCATATCATCTGCATGATTGGATGTCCACCACTGTGCAATTTAGAAGAAGTTTTCTTCCTCGCATAACTTCCTTGTGCAATTGATTACCACCAGCGATTTTTCCGGACCGATATGACTTAGGGACCTCCAAGAAAACGGCCTATTCCTTTTTAAAAGGCCGGCAACGCATCTGCAACTCCCATAGTGATGCAGTTGTTCATGGGCGGCGGTAGTTACTCACTATTAGGTAAGCCGCATGCTCGTTTCCTTCTTTTATTCTCCTATAAAAAAATCTAATTTTATAAATTCAACTCAACATTGAGGCATTTTTAATTAATGTTGTTGTCGTAATTCTTTCTCAAGGTTTATCTTTCACATTGACTCCAAAACCTATCTATACACCTTAAAACGAAATAGATGATTAACATTCATAAATTATATAATACTGTTGTGTGACAAATATAAAACGTCATCGTATTTCGTCATGTGGGTATCATAAGA